>BLIW01000003.1:27690991-29115158 GCA_016586305.1 Ophiorrhiza pumila
GGAGTTAGCTAATCCTCGCATTAATTTCTTACCAATGGGCATTACACTCCCTACTACTATTGAGCAATTTGAATTGAAATCTGGTTTAATACAAATCCTTCCTAAGTTTCATAATTTGGTAGGAGAAGACCCACATAAACATTTAAAAGACTTTCAACTTTTGTGTTCAACTATAAGGAATAATGGGAATTTGGCTGAATATGTTAAACTATTAGCTTTTCCATTTTCTTTACATGATGATGCTAGGGACTGGTTGTTTAGTTTGCTTGCAGGGTCAATTACTACTTGGAATGAACTTACTAGAAAATTTCTTGAAAAATATTTTCCTGCATCTAAGGCTGCTAACATACGAAAGGAAATTTGTGGCATTAAACAGAATAATGGAGAGACTTTTCATAGTTACTGGGAAAGATTTAAAAAATTGTGTGCAAAATGCCCACAACATCAAATTTCCCAACAGTTGCTAATTCAATACTTTTATGAAGGTCTATTGTCCACAGCAAGGGACATGATCGATGCAGCCAGTAGAGGAGCTCTCATGAACAAGACGCCCACAAAGGCACAAGCATTAATCTCCAACATGGCAGATAATGGACAACAATTTGGCGAAGATACATCACGTCGAATGTATGAGGTAGGCATGGTTAAAGATCCTCGTGTAGATGATTTAATCAAATCTATTGAAAAATTGGTTACAGGAATAGGAAAAGCTCAACAGGTACAAGCTTGTGGGGTCTGTTTGAATGAGCATCCAACAGACACATGTCCAAATATTCAGGATGATATGACCCAGCAAGTAAATGCTATAGGCCAACAAACACAGAGACAATTCCCCAACCAATACAATTCCAATTTTAGCTATAGACCACCAGGATTCCAGAATGTCCAACCCAACCAATTTCGCCATCCTCCTCCACAACAATACCAAATGGTTTTATCAAATGCACAACAACCACTTACACTTCCAGCACCCAAAACAGGCCCAAATCTAGAAGATATGATGAAGTATATGGCACAGGAGAACATCAAATTTCAACAAGAAACACGTGCAGGATTTGTCAATATGGGCACACAAATTACTCAAATGGCCACAGCAATAGCAAGGTTGGAAGCTAATCAGGATAAGTTGCCATCACAAGTGGAAGTCAACCCGAAGGAGAATGTAAGTGTTGTAACACTTCGGAGTGGTAGGGAACTAAAGAATCCTGAACAAAAAGTAAATGATCACAAAATGCCTATTTCAAATTCAGATCCGGAAGACTCAACTCATTTGCCCATATCAGATTCAATGCGAAAATTCGAGGTAAGTAGTGAACCTAAAGTTGATAAATCTGAAGTTGTACTAATACCACCTTTTCCTGGCAGGTTCGCTAAAGAAAAAAATGAAGAGGAAACACAAGATCTCCTGAATATTTTTCGAAAAGTGGAAATTAACATTCCACTCCTGGAGGCAATTCGTCAAGTCCCCAAATATGCCAAGTTTTTAAAAGAACTCTGTACTAAAAAGATAAGGCATAATGATGATGCAAAGGTGATAGTTGGTGAGAATGTCTTTGCGGTCATACAACGTAAGTTGCCACAAAAGTGTAAGGATCCTGGTATGTTTACTATTCCCTGTTTAATTGGTAATAAGAAAGTTGAGAAAGCCATGCTTGATTTGGGCGCTTCCATCAATGTGATGCCCTTGTCAATTTACAAAGAATTAAATTTGGGACCCCTTAAGGAGCCCAGAGTCATAATTCAATTGGCTGACCGTTCAAATGTCTATCCGAAAGGAGTAATTGAGGATGTATTGGTAAAAGTTAATGATTTAATTTTTCCGGTAGATTTTTATATTCTTGATATGGGCATGTCAAGTTCCACTAATACTTCTGTTGTTCTTTTAGGAAGACCTTTTATGAAGACAACAAAAACAAAAATTGATGTGGACATAGGAACATTGACCTGTGAAATTGATAGAGAAATTGTTACTTTTAACATTTTTGAAGCCATGAAATGCCCATATGACCAAGAGTCTGTTTTTCACGTAGACATTATTGAACCCTTGGTTAATGAATTTGTTCAAATAACTTTTGTGCAGGATGCCCTTGATTGGACCATGACTAGAAGTCAGACAGACAAAAACGCAAGAGAAGAAGAAGATGATGAGATAAGGGATGCTATCATGAGCTTATATGCCTTGGAAGAAATTTCAAAGGAGGTAACACCATCCCTTATGCCTATTTCAGTTAATAATGAGAAACTTCTTCCTTCTGTTTTGCAGGCACCAATATTAGAGCTAAAACCCCTTCCTACTCATTTAAAGTACGCATACTTAGGAGATGGGGAGACACTTCCAGTAATCATCAATAAGGACCTAACTTTGGCACAAGAAGAAAGGTTAGTGAGAATGTTGAGAGAGCACACATTGGCAATTGGATGGACTTTGGCAGACATTAAGGGCATAAGTCCTACGGTATGTATGCATCGTATTTTATTAGAAAATGACTCCAAACCTGTCCGTGACCCTCAAAGGAAGCTCAATCCACTAATGAAAGAGGTAGTTTTAAAAGAAATTTTAAAATTGTTAGAGTTAGGCATAATCTACCCTATATCTGACAGTGAATGGGTTAGCCCCGTTCACGTTGTGCCTAAGAAATCTGGTATCCAAGTTGTGAAAAATGAAAAAAATGAGCTTGTGCCCATGAGACTTCAGACTGGATGGCGGATATGCATTGATTATAGAAAATTGAATGCCGCCACCAGAAAAGACCATTTCCCATTGCCCTTTATTGATCAGATGTTAGAACGTTTGGCTGGAAAGTTATTTTTTTGTTTTATTGATGGTTACTCAGGATATTTTCAAATTTTTGTAGCACAGGAGGACCAAGAAAAGACGACTTTCACGTGCCCATTTGGCACATTTGCATACCGTCGTATGCCGTTCAGACTCTGCAATGCCCCTGGAACCTTCCAACGATGCATGATAAGCATTTTTACAGATTTAATTGAGCAATGCATTGAAATATTCATGGACGACTTTACTGTTTATGGGGATTCATTTGATCAATGCATTCATCATTTAGAGTTAGTGTTAAAGCGTTGCATTGAGCATAACCTTGTGCTTAATTATGAAAAATGTCATTTCATGGTAAGAGAGGGGATTGTCTTAGGGCATATTATTTCTGAAAGGGGCATAGATGTTGATAAAGCTAAGTTAGATATTATTGATAAATTGCCATATCCTTTAACAGTTAAACAAATTCGTGGTTTTCTTGGCCATGCAGGTTTTTACAGGCGATTTATCAAGGATTTTGCAAAGATTGCTCAACCACTAACTCGTTTACTCCAAAATGATGTTACATTTGAATTTGGAGATCGGTGCAAGGAGGCATTTGATTTGCTCAAAAAGAAATTGACCATTGCCCCCATCATTCAACCTCCAAATTGGAGTCTACCTTTTGAACTCATGTGTGATGCCAGTCAATATGCCGTAGGAGCGGTTTTGGGGCAGAAAATTGGGAAAGAAAGTCACGTCATTTACTATGCCTCCAAGACATTGAACCCTGCCCAATGCAACTACACCACAACAGAAAAAGAACTACTTTCTATAGTTTTTGCTTTTGAAAAATTTCGTTCATATTTATTAGGTTCTAAAGTAGTTGTTTTTTCTGACCATGCAGCATTGCGATATCTACTAGCAAAAAAGGAGTCCAAACCAAGGCTGATCAGATGGATCCTTTTGCTCCAAGAATTCGATTGGGAAATCAAAGATAAAAAAGGAGCAGAGAACTTTGTTGCAGATCATCTAAGTCGCATCATTAATAAAAGGAATGACGATATGCCCATTACAGAGACATTTCCAGATGAGTATTTGTACTCAGTGACAGTCCAAAATGGGGAAGAACCATGGTATGCCGATATAGTCAACTACCTTGCCATGGGCATTTTTCCAAAAGGATTCAGTACACATCAAAGAAACAAAATCAAGAATGATTGTAAGTATTTTATTTGGGATGAACCATATTTATGGAAAATTTGTTCTGATCAAATCATAAGAAGATGTATCCCAGATATCGAAATACAAACAATTATAACATATTGTCACTCTTATGCCTGTGGTGGACATTTTGGACCCAAAAGAACAGCAAGAAAGGTTTTAGATTGTGGTTTCTATTGGCCAACTCTTTTTAAAGATACTTACATATTTTGTAAAAGTTGTCCTAGATGCCAACAAGTTGGGAACATTACAGCAAAAGATCAAATGCCCCAAATGCCCATAATAGTTTGTGAGATTTTCGATATTTGGGGAATGGATTTCATGGGCCCTTTTCCAAGTTCCTGTAGTAATTTATATATTTTGCTTGTTGTCGATTATGTTTCGAAATGGGTGGAAGCCAAAGCCACCCGTACTAACGATGCTAAAGTTGTTGCAGGATTTCTTAAATCTAATATCTTTAGCAGGTTTGGTGTTCCACGTGCCATTATTAGTGATCAAGGAACACATTTCTGCAACAAGACCATTCAAGCACTTATGAAAAAGTATGGCATGCACCACCGCGTGGCCACGGCATATCACCCACAAACCAATGGTCAAGCAGAGATTTCCAACAGAGAAATCAAGGGCATTTTGGAAAAAATGGTAAATCCAAAGCGCAAAGATTGGAGTTTGCACCTAGAAGATGCTCTATGGGCATATCGTACTGCCTACAAAACACCAATAGGCATGTCCCCGTACAGGTTAGTTTTTGGAAAACTTTGTCATTTACCTGTTGAACTCCAACACAGGGCATATTGGGCCGTGAGGGCATGCAACATGGATACAAACTCCATTGGACAAACAAGAAAACTCCAACTCCAAGAGTTGGAGGAAATCAGAATGGAGGCATATGATAATTCCTTGCACTACAAAGAACGTACAAAATACCTCCATGACAAGTATTTACGCCACAAAGAATTTTTGGTAGGACAAAAGGTATTGTTGTTCAATTCTCGATTGAAATTTATGGCAGGGAAGTTACAATCAAGATGGTTGGGCCCATTTGAAGTCACATCCTTATGCCCAAATGGAGCAGTCGAAATCAAAAGTCTTGCAACTGGCAAGATATCTAAAGTAAATGGGCATCGACTAAAGACTTTTTATGAGACACCACATTGCATAGTAGAAGAGATCCATTTTGTGTTTCCACAAACCGTCTGAAGTCACATGCACTGTCTAGCCAAAGACATTAAATAAAGGCGCTAATGGGAGTCAACCCATATTATTATTAGTATTATTTTAGTTTTATTTATTCATTTTTTTTAGTTTTACTTATTTAATTTTATTATTAAATTTTCTTTTTTAAATAAAAAAAATTAAAAATTAAAAATTACAATGCAATTTTAATCTTAGAGTTTGTTTTCTTTAGTTTATGTTCATGTTTGTTTTTTTTAGGTTTTAATTTTAGTATAAATCTAGAGTTTCTTTTCTTTTCAAATTTCATATCCATGAAATAAAATAAGGTTAGAGATGCATTAAAAGTGATTGAATTCATTATGTTTGCTTCCCATATATCCGTATCCCATTAAAAGTGCAGCAGCAATTATTTTTAATTTGCATTCTTTATCCATTTAATTCTTCCTATTAATAAATCAAATAATGTTACAAAGGAAAACACTGCACACACAGAATAAGACTTCTAGTTGACTTCATCCTTTGAATTTTTTGTCCCGATTTTCCGCATTTCATTCCATGTGCAACCCCATTCTCTTTCCTTATCACTTCTTTCTCTATTTAATTCTTTCCATTAATTTATCATTAAATAAATGGCATACAATGCACACACATTAGTTTTTTTTTAATTCAATTTGTTAGCTTCCCGATTTCCAATACACTCTGTAGTTGTCATTCTTTCAATTTCTTCTTCTTCTCATTTAATCTCATCTCTTTCTCTCTTATTTATTTTTCTCCAGCCTCTGTCCCAATTTCAATCCACCGCAGATGCCCTCAACACGATCAAAATTTCACAGCAAAATTCCACACGGAACATTCATCAATCTGGAAGAACAGGAACCACGAACTCCTTCCCCACTTGCCATTATTTTTCCCAATCAAACACAACCTACAGCCATGGCGCCGACAGTTCCACGACGAGGTGGCCGTATCAAACAAACAGCCCGAAAAAGAGTACGTTCTCCACCAGTGCGCAAGTCTTCGTCTTCAAGCTCCTCTGCCACCTCTCAATCTTCGTCAAGCCACAACACATCAAAAGGGACAGACAAATCGCGCTCGGAATCGCCATCCCATAAGCGACTTTTGGAGAAGCATTCTTCAGACCAGGAGCACAACAAAAAATATCACCAATGTTTGATTCGTAAGGTTGTAACAGGTAAATTTTTTGACTGGGATTCGCTCTCTGTTTTGAATATTAAATCCGAAGTTCAAAGTTATTTTCAGAATATTGGTTGGTCCTTCTTTCTTGATCCTCCTTCTCTTGTGTTTAGAGACTTGATTACTGAATTTTTTGCCACCTTTAAGTTTAAAAAATCCAACGATTTGCAAAACCCAACAATTTCTACTTTGACTGACATTGGAGTCGTTACTATTAAACGTAAGGGTATTCCTTTTTATTGGTCTCTCAATGATCTGAATGTTCACCTAGGATCTATTTTGGCAGCAGATGTAATTTCTCCAGATTATGTGAATTCCATATGTGTTAAACCTGCAAACTTTGATGTTGAAACTGCTTGGAAGGAGTTTTCAGTTGGTTTTAACTATAATTCTGGATATTCTAAAGCCATAGAAATCAAGGATCCCGCTCTTCGTTTATGTCATAGACTACTCGCATTTAATTTATTTGGACGTAACGATGGTTCTAATGTGGTCCAACAGATTGAACTATATATACTATGGTCAATGGTCCATCGTACCCGTCTTAACTTTGTTCTTTCCTTGCTGCACAACTAAAATCAGTGGCTAATAGTGATTCCCGATTGCTTTGCTTAGGTTCTTGGGTCACACATTTGGCTGAGCGATTGAAACTTTTTAAACCTTCTAAAACTGATTTATCATTAGCACTTGAACCTGCACCTCTGGACATATCTTGTTTAGCTAAAATGAATTTAATTTCAGTTACTACTGATGGCGTTCCTACATTTTGTGAACCGGTGACATCTCCACTGAGTAGCTCTATTCCACATTCTACAGGTACTCATGAGGAATTACCAAAAGAGGTAGCTCCTGCTGACCATGCTACTATCACTTCCCTTCAAATTTCAATTGATACCTTGAATTCGCGCGTTCAATCAATGGAAGCTGTTCTTCTTGCCTTTTTCAAGCATAAGGGTTTTAAATACCCTCCAGAATGAGTCCTTTCTCTTTTCTTTTTATTTTTATATTACTGTTACCGTGTTTGTCTTGTGTTTTATATGTGATTTTTTTTTATGTTGTTTGTGATTCCTTCCTAGTTTATACATGGAGGACCATGTCTACTTCTAGTGTGGGGGGATTTTGTTTGGTTTTCTTTTAATTTTAGTGTTTTTAAAAAAATAAAAAATACACATTCAGTTTTATTTTAATTATGTTAATTTTAGTGTTTAGTGTTTGGATTTTGTTTGTCTTGTTTAAATGATGCCTTGAAACTTTGTGAATAACATACGATTGGATTTGAGCATGGTTTGGGAAGTTTGGTTGTAGTCTCTATTTTGGAATAATTTAAATACCTTGTATGTATTCCGGAATGATGAATTTCAAGAATTAATTTTTCTTAAATTATAAATGTGAGTTTTGAACTTAAGTATGCAAGAACCACTTTCTTGGTGCTTCATGAATCTTTTTGAGAGTATATCATAATTGAATAGACATTCTAGAATTTGCTTTGAGGTACATTTGAAATTACTTGTGATTTGTGCATAAAAATGATTAAGGCACCTAGGATTAAACCCTTTTAACTTTCTAAAAACTCCTACCTTTTTAAATTGACCCTTAGTAAACTCTTTTGAGCCTAAACCTTTTCTTTGTTTTAAAAAAACCACAAAAATCAGCCATAAACCTTATTATTTAACTTTCTTTTTCAGCCCATTTTGTCAAAGAATATGTTGGCTAAGTCTTGAATTTATTTAATACTCCTTGGATATATGTGTTTCAAGTTATTAAATACTTGTTGTGGAAATAAAAAAAAAGAAGAGAAAAAGAAAAGGAGAAAAGAAAGAAGAAAATGAAAGAAATCTCCTTAGAAAAGAAGAAAAAGAAAGAAAGGAAAAAAAAAGAGGCATAATGAAAATAATTGTTGTTGGTTGAAAAGTTGATTGAGAAGCAGCCTGGTTGCTTAAAAAGAATAAAAAATTCTCAAGGAGTAGTTTTTTGAAGTTTGTGAAGATTTTGATTTGGTTACTTATTCCGTGATAAATTATAGCCAATTAATATCCTTGTATCCTTCCCTTAACCTTAGCCCCGTTTCAACCTTTTAAAGACCTTCTTGATTTATGCATAAAGTCATTTTCTTATGTGGTGGAGATTTGACCTCATTGCAAACTTATGGTAATGTCATTTTATTGTGATGTGTGAATTTTCCTATATATCAATGTGTGACATTATGAGTGAAAATTGTTGGATATTGAATTCTTGTTTATTTTAATTGGAATGAAGAGGTGTTTTGAATTATTTTGAAATAGAGAATGGTTTGTTGGTAAGATGGAGGTGCTCAAGTCCAAGTTGTTATTCATTTTAGTTAAAGGCATTGTTTGAGTCGTATGTGTTTTTAGAGTCTTTTTAGTCATTTTGTGTAAATGTGTTTGATGATTTTTATGAGTTAACCATACTTGAGGGCAAGCATGATTCAAGTGTGGGGAGTTGATAATGTCAATATTTTGGTATTTATCTATATTTATTTTGGATAATATTGGTATTATTAATTGGAAAAAGTGTTGATAATTGTAGATTTATCTGGAAGAAGTTGTTGGGCAATAAAAGTGCAAGAATGGTGGAAAATGGATGTAGACACACTTTTGAGAAGATTCAAAGATATATCCTTAAGGGATAATTGAAGAAGTTCAGTTGAATAACAAAAGGAAGCAACAAAGTTGGAGAAAAAAGTCTCCTATTTATTTGGAGAAATTCTGTCAAAGACGTGTGAAGATTGAAATTGGGATTGACATTAGTTTTATGGATTTATTTCAAATAATTATTTTTGTGATATAATTAGATAATTATAGCTTTTAAGGATAATTTCAATACTTAGAGATAATTCTCACTTTTGGGGAATTTGATTAGTATTAGGAAAGTGTTTAGCAACTCTATAAATAGAGTGCTAAACTTACGAAATAAGGGAGGCGATTAGTCCTTCATTTTCTATTAGTAAGTTTTTATGTTTTTTATTAGTCAAGTTGTCGTGTTAAGAATTCCTTAGTTTTGATTTCAATTAATTAAGGTTAGGATTTTATTAGATTCATGTTTTTTTCAAGTAATTGATTCCAAGTCGTATTTAAAGATAAGTTGCAGGATTAAATTACTTTTGATTTGATTCTGATTATATTGGTTTGATTTAGAATATTTGATTTCCAATCGTATTTATAATGGTTGATAAATTATTGAGTAAGCTTTAGATTCAAGTTTCTGTTTAAGTTATGTGTTCACTATTCGTAATCAAATTCTTTAGAATTTAGTTTAAGTTGTTTTCTATTCAATCCAATTTCCCAATTTGATTTACATATTCTGTTTGATCATTAATTACGTCAAAGTTTTGTCTTTAAATTAGACTTCAATTTTAAGTATTTCATATTGTTAGTGAGTCTTAATTAAAATAGGTAGTAAAGTTAATCTTTGTCTTTGAATATGAATTCTATTTTTCTTAATTCCTATTTCTTTATTTAATTATGTATTCTAGCTAAATTATTTTCTCCGGTTAAGATATTGATGAAGCACTAATTAAAATTCTTGTGAGATCTAATTTGAATTTAAATAAATTTGTTAGACAAGTACCTTTTATGTTTTGTGATAAATAGTTTATGAATTTTATGTAATTGTTAAATAGTGTACAATGTTTAATTAATTGCATGAAGTTCTAATGCCAATTAAAACAGTGGATCCGTAATTGTCCATTTAGTTTTAATAAGTGGTGAGGTTGTCATTCATCGACAGTAGGCATAGGGGCTGGTATGGGCATATGGCGTCCATGTGGGCATATTAGTATCAGGTTCCTTCTATCTTAATGCTTTTAATGAATTAAATCTAATGAGGCGTCCTTTTAGGTTGTTTGTTAATTAGAGAGTAATTAATAAGGCGTCCTTTTAATTACCAACAAGTAAGAAGAAATTAGGTTATGTCAGAGGCGTTCCCGGTAACTATAACTGATTTATTTGTCAAACAAATTTAATATTTGCATCAAGGATCAAGTAATTAATTAGTGTGGATTCAATGTTTTAACCGGGTTCTTTTCTTATTGATTAAATTCTCTAATAGTTTATTTTGTTTAATTGTTTTTAATCCCTTTTTGTGACAAGTCCGAAGAAAAGTTACAACCGTTCACTTGGGAGACGACCTTACTCCATTGCTATACTAGTGAAGAGTAGGTTTTAATTTTGGTGGCATAACGACACTACCAACGGCCACACGAGAAACCCCATTCAGCTTGGTGTACGGATCTGAAGCAGTTATCCCAGCTGAGATAGGCCTCCCGAGTACAAGAGTGCTTAATCATGAGCAAGACAAGAACAATGAAGCTCTACTCCTTAACCTAGATCTAATGGAAGAAAAAAGAGAGGCTGCATTTATCCAATAGGCTAAGTACAAGTCAGATATTACGCGATACTACAACAAACGAGTTAAAAGCTCTTACTTCCGACCGGGGGACATGGTAATGAGGAAAAATGAAATAAGCAAGGCAGAGGGAACTCAGAAGCTAGACCCAAATTAGGAGGGGCCATACCAAGTCATCGAAGCTGGAAGAGGTGGGAATTATAAGTTCTCAGTCCTAGATGGAAAGATAATTCCGCGAAAGTGGAACATTTCTCATTTGAGGAAGTTTTATATTTAGTCGTCTTTAAAAACTTTGGTAAAAATAAAGAGCAGTGTAGTTTGGTGAAAACCAATTAGTTAGCAAATAAGCCGTGCAGCTCGGATTTTATTTTACTAGTTATTTTTCAGGATGTTAAAAGAATTACTTGTTGGTGTTCTTTGTTATCTCATTAAATTTGGCTTACTCTTATTTTTATAGAACTGCCAAATACTTTAATTTAGGAAAGAAAACAAAAAGCATGCTATTCCAATCTCAAAATGTTTTTGAGAATCATATAACAGAGATGAACACATTCATCTTTGAATTATAATCCCAGATGTTCTCGGGAAAAATAAACTAGAAAAATGAGCAATAGCTCATTCACGAAATTAATTAACTGAGGGTCGCAACCTCGAAAAAATTAGTTCAAGAAACCGGAGCTCGGAATGATTCAAAATTAGTTTCGAACTTGGGCAAAGATATATTATATTACGCGAAATCATGTAAACCATTAAAGAACTTAAGTTCTAAAAACATGGTAATAAAAAAAAGCGGTATAAAAACAAGGAGACGGAGCTCAGAATAGTTAGTTGACTATATTGTAACCGAACTACGGAGATCATGTTTGGAATGAAAAATGAAAATACTAAGCTTTGTAAGGTAAAACGCAACCCTGATTTTAGAAAAACCAGTTTAAAGAACTTAAGTTCTAAAATGGTACAAACTCAAAAACAAATTGTGGAGTTCGGTACAGTTACTTTAGGGTGAACAGACAATATGAAACATTAAAAGTACGAATATTCAGATTGGACAAAGCTGATAAAAAAATTCTGATATGAATAATACTTGGAATATATTCAAAGAAATAACTATCAATTGCAAGCTACAAAAATAATAGTATTTCGAGCTGCAGTATACTTGACAAATATCCTAAAACTATTACTGATAATCAAGGCTGAGGAGCAGAGTCGTCACCTCGGGAAGGCTTGTCAACAGGATTGGCCACCAGCTCCTCGTTGGAAACCCAGTCGATCTCCGGAGATGAAGGAATGAACGATTCAATGGGAAGAGTAATCTTCCCATTCTTCAGCTCGTCAAGCTTGACTTCCATGTCTTCGTGGCTATCCTCATCATAGCCATCCTCATTCTTTATCCCCAGATCGGGGTATTTGAAATCGAGATGTGATAAGGCGAGGTGATATCCATAGTCCTTAGCTGGTGTCATCATCTCCCCTAAAAATTTGACGAAATCATCAGAGCAGAACATGCGGTGAACGAGTTGTGCAGCACCTTAACCTTTAAAATATGCCTTCTTGGCTTGTTCTGCAGAAAGTTGGTTTTTTAGCTGAACTCTTTCTGACTGCAGCTCGGCAATTCTTTGTTCGGCTTCCTTTAGTGCCTCTTGACTCTTCATGAGCTGAGACTTTAAACCCTGCTCTCTGTAACCGAGCTTCTGGCTGAAAAACTCCAACTCATCCCGCTTGGTTTCCGAAGACTTCAGGTCGGAATGGAGCTTGTTGATCACAGCCTCGTTGTTTTCCGAACGAGCAATCAGCTCCTCGACCAGAGCCAAAGTCTGCAAAATCAAACAAAATGATGTAAGTGTACATAAGGTAAAGCATGAGTATATAAGTCCAACTGGAGTTCAAAAAAAAAGTGTTATTTACCTGAGAAGCTCCGAGCGCAGTTCGTCGCCTTAGCTCGTGCTTTTCAAAGCTACGAAGGGCTTCTTTATCCCGAGGTGGGACAGCCTCCTTGACAAACTCGATCGAAGTATCGACAGATAGTCGATCATTCCCAGTTAACCACAAGTTCGGGAGCAACTGGTACTCAGGAACTTCGATGATGTTGTCGCCAAAGGTGATTCTTGGCACGACCAATTCCCTGAACAGCGAAGGTCCCGGGAGTTTGGAGATTGTCTTCATCTTTTTGTTCACTCCGGTCAAGACATTGTCAGCTTCTTTCTTTTTTTTTGGCTTCCAGGCGCCGAGGTGGTGATGAGTTGACCACTAGGAGCGTTCGCAGAAATTTTGAAGCTGATCGGCTTGTTTATTCTACCGAAGGTTGTACTCGAGCTCAGTTGCTCTTGTTGCAAGAGCTCGACGTTATTGGTTCTCTCAAGAATGCCGGAGGAAGGAGCAAGAGACTCCAGACCCAGTACAGCTTCAGCTGGTTTGGTCTTCGGAGCTCGGTTTTTCTTGGTGGGCTTTACACCCCCGAGCATATCCTTAAGCTGCATAGCTGCGGAGGAGATGGAAAAATCATTATCAACATTAATACATAAATACTACAGAACACATGAATATCCTTAAAAAAGAAATGTATCGTTACGACCGAGCTTGTCCACCTCGTCCTCGTGGTCAGGTCCCAACTCGGCGGGGCTCAATTTTAAAGACACCAACACCCGTTCTAGGATATTGGTGAGGCATACTTTGCCATTTATGTTAACAAAGGTTTCTAATTTATTCAAGGATTCCCTAATGGAAGCTGTACTCTTGGGTGACCGATCTGACGTTGATTTGTCAGAACGCCAGAAAGACTCCTCCCCTATAGCCCGAGCTCTGATAAAAAGGAATTTATCCTTCCAATCATGGATTGAGCTCGAATTTCCCTCAAACATCTCTACCTTCCTCTACGACGGGTAAAATAAAACCATCCAAGGTCCCGACCTGACGATTTCAAGCTGTATATGTATCTAAATAAAGAGGTTGTACACGGAATGTTTAAGTGGTGGCAGATCATCTCAAACCCCCTCAGAGTTCAGATGGTGTTGGGAGTAAATTGGGCGAGAGAAATGGATTATTCACTTAAAATGGTTTTTAAGAAAACAGAAAGAGGAAATCTTAATCCTCATACTAAGTGCTCAACAAACACACTAACAAAGCCTTCTGGAGGTCGGCTAGCAACCTCACCAGGCAACAGAGTTTGGGCTTCTAGGTCGGATGGAATAAAAACTCGACGGGCTAGGTTTTCTACTTCATTATAAGAAAGAATGGAGTCTAAAGTTTCTAATTTGGATATAAGATCTACAACAACTTTCGAAGTGTTTCCTAGTTCGGCATTCTCTTGAGTGACATGAGTTCCGGATATGAAAGTGTTGGTGGGGAGGTCAGTTTTGTGGTTTGGTTGCGCGGTATTTTAATCTGCAGTTCGGTCTTTTATAGTCTTAGATTCTCCTATAGTACTAGATACCGAGTTTGGAGAATTAGGACTATCTAATTCTCCCGACCTAGACATTGATTTAATAGCTGATGAGGAATTTGAATGATCAGAGGCAGACATACTTACTTGGTTGAAGAAATAAGTTGAGTTCAGAAGTGAGCTTCTGTTCGGATGTGTAGGAAATCCGAGCTAGGGAGTCAAATTGCTTAGAAATATTAATCAGCAGAAGGTGAGGTTTCCCAATGTTCGACCGGGGCTATTTGTAAAAATCTCATGGGCTAATGGACTGCATGATCTAAGCCGTGTACCTTGTCTCGAGATTTGTGTAAGTATAGCTGGCGACGATTCAATGCTATTTTTACAAGGTTCGGAGTTCGACATGTCGTTTGCTATTCCAATTGAATGCACAAAACTCAACCAAACTGGGGCTAACATACCTTGAGAGCATTTTCTACGAAATTGATGTGTACATTGGCATACCTACGGAGTTCGTGAATATTGGTTGACAGTAGTATTACCGAACTATGGAGTTTGTAATTAGTTGCTGGAATAGTTCTGATTTACTTGGGGCTTGTTAAGCACTAGAGTGCATGCGAGGATCAGACAACATATGATGTGTGCGGAAGATGGAAACGATATTAATCAGATCAGATAAGATTAAAAGAATCACAACCGATCTGAGGGGCTATTGATAAGGGTCGAATTATACTAGGACTCTTATTGGATAAATCTTATCTCAACCCGAGTTCTTCGGCATTAAGTTGTTGATGAATTGAGAGTTCCAATCCTACTGGAACTCTAGTAGGTATGATTCTATAAAAGTAACCTTGTTATCACCAGGTAAGGAGTTACTTTCTCTACAACTTTTATTACGCATTAAGCTTATTGCTCAGGGTCATAAACTGACTTAAGCATTGGAGCATACTCCTGGTACAGCCCGTTTTCTAACGTGTTTGTGTTGTAGGTCTGCTACGGTTTCGGCGATAGAACATAGAGCACGGTACCTCAAAGAGACCTCACAGCACTTGGTGATTTTAGACATCTTCACCAACCATAACATTTTTGTCAATCCTTGCATTCTTGTCTACAATGGCTTTTCTAACCAGGGTACCTTCCCCAATTCCAATGTTAGGAATGTTGTTGACATTGTAGTCACTACTAATGCTCTGCGAAACGCACATCTGACATTTGTTATTAATATTGCCAGAGTTGGAGCCTGGAGGGGTGGGGATGTTAATAAAACAAAAGAACAAAAAAGAGATCTAGCCTTTAGGAAGAAAGTGCATGTCCCAACTTACTGAATATGCATCAGAACCCATGATTATGGAATCCTCAACTGTGGCACCGTCTCCTACCCTTGTTCTCATGCCAACCACCATGCCTCTGATATTGCATCTCTGCCTTATTAGACAAACTCAATCAATTATTCAGAAAAAGCTAACGATGCATACCGGTACTATATATAGTATAGAGTTAGGAGAGTTTCTTACGCTGAGAACACAACCATCTCCAATCACTGAATCAATGATAACGACATCAGTTATAAGAGTTGGAGGCCAGTGTCGAGGCAGTGTGTAAAGAGGAGAGTCTCTGTCGTACAAGTAAAACAGCTATATATGCATGTATCAATACAACATTACAATTAAAATGACAGTTTTATTTTTATATATATGCATATAGGCATATTTGTTTTGATTGATTCCAAGTTTACTGACTGACTTATGTGCAGCTGCAGTGGTGGTGGTGGTCATGTTTATTTTCCTTGTGCTCTCTATATTTGCATGATAAAATGCTTCGATGCTTTTCAAAGGAAAGGAAATAAATTCCTCCGCCGTCGCGACGTGGAACTCTAACATTTTACACATAATAATGCACTATAACGTTGGAAGTATTAATTAAAAATCTAACTTAAAAGTACTTTGTGTACATTCAATGTCCTCCCAAATGTCCATGTGTACCACACGTCGGACGAGGTGGAACTCTTTTTGATCTACGGAGTCTTATATGCACATGTCCAGGCACTTCATCTACATGTTCAACAAATTCATGTAATTGTTCGTCTACCGCATTGAAATGTTCTTCAACTTCGTCTACATGAACGTTCACATTAATGTCGTCATCGTTCATCCAGACTTGCGTCCAGACGCCCGGACTCAAGTCCGGATGTCAATTTGTTTTTATAAAATTTATTAATCAATTATATAAATATATTTTATAATGTTATTATTTAATTTTATTATTCATTCATTATTTTAATAATTTTTTATTTTTTTTTAATTTTTTTTCCATATTTCACTGACTTCGCATTCGGTGAATGCGAAGTTCCTTATGTTCGCATTTGCTGAATGCGATTTCAAAGAGTTCACATTCAGCAAATGCGAATTTCCTATACTTTTATAGCATTCAGCAAATGCAAATTGAAATTAGATTTTTCACTAAATTTTCAAATTACATGGTTTATAACACACGTAAATTAGGCAAAAAAAATGGCAAAATCTAAAAATGAGTTGATATGGAAGTTTTTTGCGCCCACCCCAATTGTAAACATATATTTTAGTGAATATTGTCAAAAAAAGTGAACATAAAGTTTTCACAAAATTTCCAAATTTCATGGGTTATAGCACACGTATTTTAACAAAAAATGACAAAATTTAAAAATGAGTTGATTTGGATCTTTTTGCACCGTTTTTTGCTCTCACATTGATTGTAAATGTGCAATCTAGTGAATATTGTCAAAAAAATGAAAATAAATTTTTTTTACCAAACTTCTATTTTTCATGGGTTATAACACACGTATTTTGCTAAAAATGGTAAAGTAAAAAAAACTTATTGATTTTGGCTTTTTCAGATACACCTCAATTATCAGCGTAATTTCTAATGAACGGTGTCAAAAAAGTGAAATTTAGATTTTTCAGCAAATTTTCATTTTTCATGGGTTATAACACTCGTATTTTGGCCAAGAATGTCAAAATTTAAAAACGCTTTGATTTTACCTTTTTTGCACTATTTTTTGCACCTACCCCAATTGTAAACATACATTCTGGTAAATATTGTAAAAAAAGTGAGCATTAAATTTATCACCAAATTTTCAAATTTCCAAATTTCATGGGTAACACACGTATTTTAGCTAAAAATGGAAAAATCCAAAAATTAATTGATTTGGACTTTTTTTGCACCATTTTTTGCACCCACCCTGATTGTGAACGTGTATTATAGTGAATATTATCAAAAAAAGTGAAAACAAAAAATTTCACCAAACCTCTATTTTTCATGGGTTATAACACAAGTATTTTGCTAAAAAAATGGCAAAGTACAAAATAATTTATTGATTTTAACTTTTTCACAGCTGTTTTTTACACACACATCAATTGTGTGCGTACTTTCTAATGAACGGTTTAAAAAAAAGTAAAATTTATATTTTTCAGTAAATTTTCATTTTTCATGGGTTATATGTAACACACGTTTTTTGGCCAAGAATGTCAAAATCTAAAAACACTTTGGCTTTTGTCTTTTTTTGCACTGTTTTTTGCACCCACCCTAATTGTAAACATGCATTCTAGTGAACATTGTCAAAAAAGTGAAAATTAAATTTTTCACAAAATTTCCAAATTTCCAAATTTCATAAGTTATAACACACGCATTTTAGCCAAAAATGGCAAAATTAAAAAAACGAGTTTATTTGGACTTTTTTGCTCCGTTTTTTGCACTCACCCCTAGTGAATATTATAAAAAAAAGTGAAAATTAAAATTTTTCACCAAACCTCTATTTTTCATGCATTATAATACACGTATTTTGCTAAAAATGGAAAAGTAAAAAAAACTTATTGATTTTGGCTTTTTTACATCTATTTTTTACACACACCTCAATTGTCAACGTACTTTCTAATGACCAGTATAAAAAAGTGAAATTTAGATTTTTCAGCAAACTTTCATTTTTCATGGATTATAACACACATATTTTGGCCAAGAATGTCAAAATCTAAAAATGCTTTGATTTTGCCTTTTTCTGCACTGTTTTTTACACCCACCCCAATTGTAAACATACATTCTAGTAAATATTGTCAAAAAAAGTTAACATTAAAGTTTTCACCAAATTTCCAAATTTCATGGGTTAAAACACACGTATTTTAGTCAAAAATGGAAAAATCCAAAAATTAGTTGATTTGGACTTTTTTTGCACCGTTTTTTACACCCACCCCGATTATGAACGTGCATTCTAGTGAATATTGTCAAAAAAATGAAAATTAAAATTTTTTACCAAACTTCTATTTTTCATGGGTTATAACACAAGTATTTTGCTAAAAAAATGCCAAAGTACAAAAAAACTTATTGATTTTAGCTTTTTCACAGCTATTTTTTACACATACCTCAATTGTCTGCTTACTTTCTATTGAACGATTTCAAAAAAAAGTGAAATTTAGATTTTTTAGCAAATTTTCATTTTTCATGGGTTATAACACACATATTTTGGTCAAGAATGTCAAAATCTAAAAGCACTTTGGTTTTGCCTTTTTTTGCACCCATCCCAATTGTAAACATGCATTCTAGTGAATATTATAAAAAAAGTGAACATTAAATTTTTCACCAAATTTTCAAATTTTATGGGTTATAACACACATATTTTGGCCAAGAATGTCAAAATCTAAAAGCGCTTTGATTTTGCCTTTTTTTGCACCCACCCCAATTGTAAACATGCATTCTAGTGAATATTATAAAAAAAAGTGAACATTAAAATTTTTACCAAATTTCCAAATTTCATAGGTTTATAACACATGTATTTTGTTAAAAAAATGGTAAAGTAAAAAAATTTTATTAATTTTGGCTTTTTCATATCTATTTTTTACATATACCTCAATTTGTCAACGTACTTTCCAATGAACAGTGTCCAAAAAGAGAAATTTAGATTTTTCACCAAAATTTTATTTTTCATGGATTATAACACGCGTATTTTGGCCAAGAAAGTCACAATTTAAAAACGCTTTGATTTTGCCGTCTTTTTGCACTGTTTTTTTGTAAACATACATTCAAGTGAACCAATTGTAAACATACATTCTAGTGAATATTGTCAAAAAGGTGAACATTAAAATTTTCACCAAATTTCCAAATTTTCAAATTTCATGGATTATAACACGTATTTTAGCCAAAAATGGAAAAATTCAAAAATTAGTTGATTTAGACTTTTTTGCACCGTTTTTTGCACCCCGATTGTGAATGTGCATTCAAGTGAATATTATCAAAAAAGTGAAAATTAAATTTTTTTACCAAACCTCTATTTTTCATGGGTCATAACACATGTATTTTGCTAAAAAATGGCAAAGTACAACACTTATTAATTTTGGCTTTTTCACATCTATTTTTTACACACACCTCAATTGTCAACATATATATTTCCTAATGAACAGTGTAAAAAAAAAGGGGCAGCAAATTATTAGTTAAAAATTGTAAAGTAGAAATATATTTGTGTACACCTTAAATACCCTCTAATTCTTGATGTCATGCTTGAGCATTGATCATATGAGTATATGTTCAGCCTTTATTTTTTCATGATTTTGATCATTTCTACTGCATGATTGTGAGATCTTTTTCTTTAACTTCGATTAAACAAAGATTAGAAATATGCAGGCGGATTCAAGTTTGCAAACAACCCCATCCCCTTGTTCCTTGTGATTTACAAACCATACTTCGTTGCAACTTGCAATGTTTGTATCAAAGAAATCACCACTGCTATATACCATTTAATGCATGGCTGCACCCCATGTAAATATTTTCTTCACAAATCATGCGCCGAGTTGCAGCCACAGCTACAGCAATATACCTTTCATCCTCAGCATTCTGTTCTTTATGCCCATGCCCCAATTTGTCTTCAGAAAATTGGTGCTCAGCCTGTTGAAATGCAAGGATGTGATCATTACCCCCGTATTGTTTGTGTTCTCACTATGGCGACTCTGAAATGGGATGCTATTTTGTTGTACCGTTGGAAGGAATGCGATTTTGTTGCTGATCTTTATTGTACTATCCAAGTTGTACCCCTCAAATTCATCATTCATATTAGCTAGCTATTTAGTATTTGTCACACTACAAATTCGGGATATGATGCCATTGTACATTAAATAATTAACTCCAAAAGTATGAAACTTCCTGTTATTAACACACTGATCCACAATAATATGTATAAAACTACACAACAAAGCATATAAGATTTATAACTGAAATTTCATTTCCAATATCAAAGTAAGTTTGATTCAAACATCTTTGGAGTATTCTGCACTAAAATCAAGAAAAGCAATGCTTCAATATTGCTCAACCCAAAGCAACCTAGTACGCTTTAATTTTTTTTTGTCTACCAAGCATAAACATCAACACAATACGAAATTTTTACTACATCCGAAAGAAGGAACAAGAATGCTCTTATATTAACTAACATAAGACAGTTAAGCATTGCATTAACTTAAGTACAATTGAAATTACTTTTCCTACTTTCTGACATTTTATTGTGCTATCCAAGTTATACCCCTCAAATATATCATTCATATTAGCTAGCTACTTAATATTTGTCACGCCATAAATTCAAAACAAAATGCGATTGTACATTTAAGAATTAACTCCAAAAGTATGAAACCTCCTGTTATCAACACATTCTGATCCACAACAATATGTATGGAACTACACAACACAGTATATCAGATTTATAACTGAAATTTCATTTTCAATATGAAAGTAAGTTCCATTCAAACATCTTTGGAGTATACTGCACTAAAATCAAGAAAAGCAATACTTCAATATTGCTCAACCCAAAACAATCTAGTACGCTTTATTTTTTTTTGTCTACACAAGCATAAAAATCAGCACAATAAGCATTTTTTACTACATCTAAAAGAAGGAATAAGAATGCTGCAATATTAACCAACATAATACAGTTAAGCATTGCATTAACTTAAGTACAATTAAAATAACTTTTCCTACTTTATGACATTCCCATGCATCTGAAATATTATAATCTGTAAAGTTATAATTAACATGGTATGAGCAAATCATACCCAATAAGTGGTTGAGATATTGTAAGAATGGTAGAATATAATATTTAGACCCAAAATATGAGGTCATTTAGTAATTAAGTAAAATGAAAGGGCATTTTAGCAAATTGATGAAACTTTCATTTAACGCCCACGACATGCCATTTGAGTCTCTCATTTGTTTTTCTCATCTCTTTTCTTCATTTGCTTCCATCGTCTTTCATTGTTATGGCTTGAATCAAAGAGTGAGTAGAACTTGGGATTTTGTTATAATAGGGGATGGCTCTTAATAATCTAATTGCAAAAAAAACTTATCTAAGAGTGTTAGCGTTGATTTGATTAAGTAAGAAACATGAGTTAATGAGTTTGAATCAAAGTATCATGATATGAATTCCATAAGTGCAAATAACTGTATGAATGAATTTTAGGAGTTGTAAAAAATCAAAACTTGTCCCTAAATTTAAAATTTTCCAGCTAGAACATTTTAGTGATAATTTAGTAATAATTTTATGAGTACCAATCAAACTAAGAGTGGTGTCTAAATATTATGAGATTTTATTTAATTTTTTTTTTCATATTTTTATATTTTATAGGAAATAAAATTAAATACTTGACGTAACCCTTATATCAAGTATTAAATTTGAAGTTGACTTCAGGTAAGTGACTTAGCTATTCTTCTAAGATCATTACATATAATATATTTATTCAAAACATTGTCCAAAGCATTAGACATAACATTAGAAAGTATTTCAATTTCAAAACATTGGTATTATCATTTCACAAATATTTACTCATTAATTGGTTACTTGTCACGAATAGACTAAGTCACTATTGGCCATGTACGAAATTTAATCCTGATTATTTATCACATCATGTAAGTCATTGGTTCATAATATTCCTACCAACCGTTTATAAAGCATTTAAGAGATCATAACAATTAAAAATCATTCAAACCATTTCATAAAATACTTTACTTTCTTAAAAATCACAACATACATGTGATAAGCACAAAATATATCCTACACATGCTCATTTCAATTTAACCGAATAAAATAGTTAAACTTTCCATAATATGCTTTAACAAATAGATATAAAATATAAAGTAATACAATTCAATCCCAAATTTAGTACTTGATTTAATGATTTAAGGGTTCCCTCAACTGTTTAATTTTCTTTCATATAAAATATAAAAATATGACAATAAAATAATGAAATAGAGCCTAATAATATTTAAACACCACTCCTAGTCTAATTGGTGCGCACAAAATTATCACTAAAATGTTATAGCATAAAAATTCTAAATTTATGGACAGATTTTAGTTTATTGTAACTCCTAAAACCCATTCACATATGACATTAATGGAATTGATATCTCAATACATGTGAAATATATTAAAATAACTCATTTATCATAAAACTCACTTAAATAGTACATTCCCAAACTTTATTCAACCAAATATTATCATACTTTAACTCAAACTCATTAACCCATATTTCATACTTAATCAAATTAAAGCTAACACAATTAGATAAGTTTTTTTTTTTTTTTTTTTTGCAATTAGATGATTATAACTCATCTCCTATTACAACAAAATATCAAGTTTTTACTAATTTCAAAATATCAAATAAAGTAAGTAATCTAGAATAGATGGATTAGGTAATTTCTTTACCTCCAATTGAGTTAGAGATTGCTCTCTATTCTCCTCTAATCACTCATTGACTCAAACAGTAACAACGGAAGAAAATGGAAGAAAATGAAGGGAAGAATTAAGAAAAGCAAATGAGAGACCCAGGTGGCATTTCGGAGATTCGCGGGTCTTAAAAGAAAGTTTCATTAATTTGTTAAAATGCCTCTTTTGTTTTATCTAATTACTAAGTGACCCCATATTTTGGGTCTAAATATTATAGTAGTAGTACAAATTGTAAGTTATTTCCTAAAGTTCAAAATTCATTTCTAGACTCTTCTTTATCTAGTTGATCAGATCTTTTCCAAGATTATCATGTTGTGAAAACTGCATAGAATGAAGGTTCAGCAAGATTATCGTGTGCATGGAGAAAGATTTTGTGAAAAATATTGCTGAAAATTGCTTTGAAATATTTACAAAAGAGAAAATGTTTAAGTGGGAAAGCAATAGAATCTGGAATAGTCTCCATATTTGTTGTGAAAGTTGCTTTGAAAAATTGTGAACCTGTATATGGCTATGCAAGGAAATGAAAATGTTGAAGTTCTAAACAAAAGAGAGGATGATATTAATTGTCAAACAAAAAATCTATCTTGGAAGTCTTGCCTCAGCTCAAGTTACATTCCATCAGCCTAAGAAATAGGATACTTGGGAACTTTATTTTGCAAGAAAAGGCCAAAATGTTTGTCACATTGATCATGTCCTGTCTCATTTTCATCAAACAAAGAATACAAGTAAGTTTCAACAGGTTTCTGAGGCCTCTTAGGGGTTCCAAACATGACATGCTTAACCAAATTTGAGTAAAATGTAAGTGCATGATTATGTGATGCTCCTCTTTGGCTTCCTTCTTATGGCCATCCTGTCTCACACACAACAATCTCCAAATCAGGAGCTTCTGCTTTTTCTAGAGCATAGTACATTGAATCCAAATGTGCAACAAAAACATTTCTGATCCTGCATCAAGGTAAAGGGATAATTAGCATATGCAAAAATGTACAAATGCATACATAAATGTTTTGATGAACTATTTTCATTTTTGGTCAATGAAATCTCTTGAGCTGTATTTGAGGAATAACATGTCTAAACAGAAAACTTACATGATAATTCAATAGCCATATCAACTGTGTGGTGGAGTGGTGGTACTGTTTTGTGGGCTTAAAGCTAATAATGCAACTGCAGAGATTTGGAAGTACAGCTCAAAACCATCGGTCAGCTAGTACTTTAACTACTAGGATTAAACATTTTCTAATCTATTTTTATTCCTTTTTTTTTTTTTTTATGTTAGATCGATATGCAAGAACTCAGTCAATTACCCCAAGAATAATCTTCAATGTTTAGATGGGCTGGAATTATTCTCTTTTCTTATTTCTTACGCAATGAAAAATAATTGCTCCATTATTGCCAAATGGCAGTTAAGAGAAGAGTTTGAAGAAGTCAGCAGAACGTCCAATGCATAAGAAATCGACATATCGTTAACTGGAGTATTGACATAAGAGCAGTAGTAGAGGAGCACCAATGTTGTTGAGAAATTCAATAATCGGAAGTATGAATGATGACACTTTCTGGAGGAACTGCACCAGCTGATGGAGGATAGGAACGCCTCACAATTTCCATGACAATGATCTTGCAACTTATGCATATTCTAAAACAAGTTGGACCCAAGTGGGCAAGCTAATTGTAGCAGATGACGTCAAATTGTTTTAACTCTTTCTTTTTTGTCTTTGAGTTTGGAACATCTCTTTCTTGTTGTCGAAATTGTTATGGGTTAAGGTTTGGAACTTGAAGAGTCTTTTGGTTCAATTCCAATTCCAAATAAACATAACCAAACAGAGAAAACAGTGGAATTCTATCGCAAAGTTACGCACTGAAAATTGACCAATTCCAATTTCCAACTGGGCTCACTTCCATATAAATAAATTATTTGCTTAAATTGCTTTTTCTTTCACTGTGGACCTTCATGTTTCTGTCTCTTTCTTTTCTTTTCTTTGTTTTTTTAGTGTGATTAATTGATGCCAAAGGTATAATTTAATAAAGTAGAACCTTGATAATGGGAAAGAACTGATGAGATAGATGCCACTCCCACCGAAAGAATCTTTTCATTCAAACATTATTATATTGTGCCAAAGGAAATGATTTGAGTCTCTCCTGGGACATCCACATTATTCCCATTTTCATATTCATTCCAATATTAATTTTCCAAAAATCAGCAGTCCAAAAACAGGGTATGATTCTCACTTAACCTTTGTTGATTTGACTTATGATTGACAAGTTTCAGCACCACTTCAAAGTTCAAATGGATATGATTCTGCACTTTTTTTTCTTTTTTTTTTTTTGTAGTTGAAGAAATATAATCAATCTTCTTAATTTATCCTTCTGTTTGCAGATCCTTAGCTGAGAATTTACTCTAATTAGCGTTTTTTTAGCGGAGGCGGTGGTCCAAAAATCTATCAACAGATATTTTCCAAGTATGTTTTGTTTTTTCTGTACTAAATTAAGCAATTGTGGTTTGTTCTGAGGATTTTATGTTTGAAGGATTTGTGCTATTTTAGTATGTTCTAAGAATTATGCTGCTAAAAGTTATCTACCATATATATATATATATATATATATTAGGCGATTAACATATGTTGGACGTGGAAATTAAGAAAATTCAGTTTAAGATTAGTTCATGATACTAGACATAAATTTATGATGAAAATAAATTGAATGATTAAGGCCTAAAATAAGTTGAATGATTTTATTTGTCTGTTAGAGTTTACAGAAAATGATTTTATTTGTCTGTTAGAGTTTACAGAAAATGATTTTATTTGTCTGCCATTTATTTAGAATTAACCTTAATTTGCTTGATTGAACTCTGTCTTTGTTTGACTATACATTCTTAATTATTTCACAGGAAAACTAAAATGTTTTTGCGAATTCTTCGATAGAAGAAGATGAGCATTGGTTGATTCAACTTAATACTCAATTAATGTTTATTGTGTATTTTACTCTTTTCACTGCATGCAATGCTATTGTCTATTTTACAGCTGATCAATCAATCAACAACTTTGACCGCTGCACTTGAAGAAGTTGATCAATATATGGCAGAAATTGTCATTTCTGTTGCAGATAAAGTTGTCCCATATCTAGTGGATGGAATTATTAGGCAACTTAAATATTTGTTCTGTTTCAGCACCAACATTCATAATCTAAACAGTGCTATTGAAGACCTCAGGGGCAAGAGGGATGCCTTGCAACTTAGGATCGATGCAGCAAGAGCTGATGAAGTTACTGGCCCTGATGTTTTGATTTGGCTGAAAAACGTTGATGAAACTGATGAACAAGTGAAGAATACTTTGGAGGCAGGAGGCAACGTCAAGTGTGCAAATATGAAGTCTCGCTATGTCCTCAGCAGGAAAGCGACAAAGATTTGTAAGGAGATTTTAGAACTTTGTGAGAAAGGCGAATTTGAAAGAGTAGTATATCCTGCACCACAAGTGCAACTTCCATATGCAGCAAGCAGTGATTTTGGAGGCTTTGAATCAAGAATGTTCACTAGAAAACAAGTCATGGAAGCGCTGAGAGATAGTTCGACAAGTGTGATTGGGATATGTGGTATGGCTGGAGTGGGCAAGACAGTCATGGCAAAGGAAATTGCTGATCTTGTGAAGAAGGAGAATGTTTTCGATAAGGTTGCAATGGCTGTAGTGTCTCAAAATCCTCAGCCGAAGAAAAAAGAATCTAAAGAGCAACTTATAATAAAGATCCAAAACCAACTTGCTGATGAGTTGAACTTCTCCATCTCAAAAAAGAATAGCTCACATGCTAGAAGTCAAAGTGTTAGTACAGTACTTCAAAATGTAAAAGATCAAAAAGTTCTTATCATTCTAGATGACCTTTGGGAAGATCTTGATTTGCAGGAAATCGGAATTCCTACAATAGATCTTTGCAAAGGGCTGAAAGTGTTGCTAACATCACGGTTTTCAGATGTTTGCAAAAAAACAGGGGCTCAGAAAATTTTTGAGGTGGAAGTTTTGAATGAGGAAGAAGCGTGGCATCTTTTCAAAGAAACCGCAGGGATTTCTGATGATGCTACTGATCTGGTAGGCATTGCGAAAGAGGTTGCAAAGCAATGTGCAAGGTTACCTCTTGCAATTGTCATTGTAGCTAAGGCACTTGAGAATAAAAAAGTTGAGAGCGCATGGTCTGATGCACTTGAACAACTGAAAGATGGTTGGGTGACAAATATCAGAGGAGTGCATGATTTTGTGTATTCACGAATTGAGTGGAGCTATAACTATTTGGAGAACAAAGAGGCAAAATCAGTGCTTCTGCTTTGTTCTTTGTTTCCAGAAGATTTCCAAATTCCTATAGAAGTTCTTGTGATGTATGTGAAGGGCTTGAACCTGTTCCGAAGAACAGACACAATGAAACAAACAAGAGATAGAATGGAGTCGGTCATTCTTGATTTGAAAGGTTGCTACTTGTTGTTGAATGGTAAAGATGAGAATTTTGTGAAGATGCATGATGTTGTAAGGGATGTTTGCTTGATAATTTCCTCTAAGGAGCAACTTGGATACATGGTTAGCAATTATGGGACTATGGAAGGCCCAGAGAACCGTGACAACACACCTTACACAGTAGCTTCACTGACAATCGGTCAATTGGATCAATTACCCTCTGATTCAGATTATTCTCGTCTTGAGTTACTGCGGATGTCTTATGAAAATGGAGAAGAAGTGTTGGATCTACCAGTGGATATTCTTCAAGGGGTAAATTCACTTCTTAAAGTTTTATACTTGAAGAAAGTGAACATCCGAAGTCCATTATCACTGCACCTTTTGATGAGCATTTGCAGTTTGTTTTTACATGAGTGCAAATTAGACAGAAATGTATCCACAGTAAGTGGGCTTGATAATCTACAGATTCTTAGCTTCTTGGGATGTGATCTATTGGAGTTCCCAAAAGGAATTGAAAATCTTGGAAATCTGAAGTCGCTAAACTTGATGTTTAAAACTTGCCCTGATCCGCTTCCAAAAGGAGTATTGCCTGGGTTGAAAAAGTTAGAGGAGCTATATTTGGAAAATTATTTGAAAATAACAAATGGAGGTGATGCACATGGATTTGATGAACAACATGCGGAAGAGATAAACTCGTTATCTCATCTTAAAGTTCTTGTGGTTTTAAGTATGGAACGTACCATTTCTCAAGACAAAGTTTGGAAAAGGCTACATCTTGCAGACTTGACAAAATTTTACATTGGCAATCGGTCCTCAAACGAAATTTTCCAATTTTCGAGGAAATTTCAGAAGATCATGATAGTGAGTGACATTGATGGAGCAGTAGTAGGTGATCCTAATGTTGGTAAGATTTTGAGAAAAACGGAATGTCTTGGACTGAAAAGGGCAAGAGGATTGAGGAATGTTGTACCTGAATTGGAAGAAGATGGGTTTGTCAACCTGAGGGAACTTGAATTGATAGGTGGTGATTACAGTGAAATAATTGATGCCACATATTTGGTTTCAACAAATATCTTTCATAATTTACAGGTTTTGATTTTATGGTATCTGGATAATTTAATTGAAATAAGCAATGGGAAAATGGGAGATGGGTCATTTCGTAGACTAGAGAGAGTGGAGCTGTATCAGCTACCTAAGATGAAGTATTTGTGGAGACATTCCATTCAATTTCAACCCCCATCGTTTTGCAACCTTACTGTTCTAAATGTTGGGGAATGTCCTGAAATAAGGTATCTGTTTTCGCAATCCATTTTAAAATGCCTTGTGATGCTCCAACAAATAGAGATACGGGATTGTGGGAATTTGGAGGAAATTGTTTCTTCAACTTCAACTTCGGGTGGTACTCAAATCCTTGTGCTCCCAAAGCTACAACGTTTGAGAATTAAGGATACAAAATTTACAAGGTTTTGGAATGAGGATTCAGGCACTAATAGTTCTACAGCCACCACGGAAGGAAATCTCCAAGCAATGCTAAATCGGGTATTTCTCTCTCATTCCTTTTTTATTTTTTAATTCAATTCTTATCTCTAATAATCAAATTATGTTCAATTATTTTATCACCACACAAAAATTTAATTTCAATCCTATTTTAATTCAACTTACATTACACAACAATTTTAAGCTGCATAGGACTATTCTAATGTTTTACTAATGCAATTCAACTTACCAGATAATAAATTTATTTATTAAAATTTAACCTTTGAATTTCACTTCCTAACTAATAATAATAATAATTATTCAACAAGAATATAACTAGATGTTTGCATTTGAATTTTGCTATGGTTTAAACTGGCATATTTGTTAATATAATTAATTAGAAAATCAAAATAAACATTAGTTGAAACACTAACCTATTATGTATATTATAATATTATATGAGAATCCTTTTCAAAAGTAACTTGTTTATTGTAATGTTGACATATTAATCTTTAATTAAAGAATAGAAACTCGTCACCAACTAACATTTCACCTAATTAACCTATTAACAGATTAAAGAATATGACTTCTTTAGTTAATTTAATGCGTACATAAATAGAGCCTAGAAAAATAATCCAAATAGAAACGGATTTTATATTTTTCCTGCGTAAATGAAAAAGATGAAATATCGCCCTAAAATTTAAGTATATCGAGTTTTTTCATTTAATATTAGAAGCATCTATAGTGTTTTATCTAAACAATATTGAACATATATTTTTTTTTTCAGTTGTATTGGAGAAAATTTGAAGTAGCTTTACTTCCCCTACATACTATTTATGGGGAAAAAAAGAAAATAACAAATGTAAAAAAATGTGGCTATTTTTTTATATATATTTTGTTAGCTTAAAACTTTTAATTTCTGTGAGTATTATTAATGAATAATCACATAACTTATGAAATGGAACAAAACAAACTGATGGCGAAGTTTTAAATAAAGATAAACTAAACAAAAAAAAAAAAAAACGAGTGAAGAGAAGAATGGTAGTAATTAAGATGCATGATTCTTCATAATTCTTGATGATATATTGAAATTGTTTATTTCACAGGTTTCATTGCCCGACATGATGCATCTTAACATTTTTAAAACAAATGGCCTAGAATATGTAATAGGTAATGAGATACAAATTGAATCCCTTCACCAACTCAGATCTATTGATGTGGAGAATTGTTCAAATCTAAAGAGTTTTTTTGTTCCATCTCATGATCATCATCATCATCTTGCCGCCCAATTGCTACCAAGTCTTGAGGTGATTGACATAAGGAGCTGTGAATCAGTACAAGTATTGTTTGATTTTGAGGGAATGATGAAGTTTGCTAATAATATTGGTGGCCATGGTGGTGACTCCTCCTCCTCCTCCTCCTCCTCAAAACCAAAACCAAAACCAAAACCAGTACTACTACTTTTTGATGGGTTACAGGTTATGCGCCTGAGTTATCTAGATGGATTAAAGCAAATATGGAGGATTCCCAGATCACGTACAACAACAACAACAAGCATCTATGTAATTAAAGCATTTCAAAACTTGACAACTCTTTCTGTTGGTTGTTGTGGGAGCCTAAGACATTTGCTATCAGTTTCCATGGCACAAATGCTTGTGGGTTTAGAAGAGTTGATAATTGATTCTTGTGATATGATGGAGGAAGTTATAGCAGCAGATCAAGCAGAAGAAGATGATGATGATGATATTACAACTATTGAGCTTCTTCCCAAATTGAGATCTATGCAGCTTAGCTATCTTTCTAATCTTCAAGTGGTATTCGGCATCCACAACAGCACCAACACTTCTCTCATCAATAACTCTAATATTCATCAACCTCTTCTCATTCTTCCATCTCTACACCAACTCACAATAGTGAATTCCCCAATGTTGACAAAATTTTGTGTTGGATCAAAGTTAAGTGCACCAAAACTTGAAAAAGTAACAGTACATGGGCTTATTCCAGAGGATCTAAAGGTAGGTATATATGTACCTATTAATTAATGTTTCATAATTGAAATTTATGAGAGCGATGGGATTTTTCTACGCATTACTTATTTATCCTATTGCTTTTCATATATAATTAATGACGTCAACTTAATTTTACAGGATAGACAAGTCATATTTGTTGATGAATATGGGAGAAAAGTTCAAGGTATGCATCTCATTTCATGATTCTCTATCCAATTAATACATCTCTATCTTTCCAAATTTCCACTCAGTAGAATCTCAAACTCTGAGATTTTTTTTGTATAATTTTTTTATTTATCCACTTTTAAATGTTCTCTTAGAAATTTTTACTTTTGAATGTACAATAAAGGCAAAATTCAAAGTGGAAATTTACATGGTAGTTAAGTGGAAGAAAAATTAATTATAAATACATTCTAATATGCTGCTAACTAATTGGAGTAGTGTATATGTTTCTCATGCATTCAGTTTCTATATTGACAAGTTATACTATCAAATGCATTCTTTTTCTCTTTTTTTTTGGGAAAATTTAATTTTTCTAGACAAAATTGGTCCACTGTTTGAACTTTGGGGGGATTGAAAAATGCAATTTGTGTTGAAACTAGTTATATACATAATTGAAAGTTTTGCTTCAGAAAGCCACTCCATGGGTTAATTGATTCTACTAATTTTAAGATGATAAAAACAATCAATTAATTAAATAAATGTCCAACTTGCAGGAAATTAAATTGAGAGAAAAGATTCTGTTTCATATTAAAAATGATTAATGGATCCAGTTGGTTTTACATGAAAATGCATTAAGTTTGAAAGCTGAAATTGTATTACTTGTAATCTTGCTTACATATTTATTAGTGCAAAAATAAAATTTTAGTCTTTGGGTGTGTAAGGAACTTTGATTAATTAATTTGAAGGATTGCCATTATAGAAAACATGCATGGTTTTAGAGGTAAAAACGATAATTAAATATTTAAAACTTGAAATTAAGTTAAGTTATTGAGAAACAGTTAAATATATATATTAGTAGGGAAAACTCAAATTTGTTTGCTAATCAACCTCAATTACATGAATATAGAACCTGTTTAATTAGCTATATTGTTCACTATTTTTGAATTATATATCATGCATAATTAGTTTGTTCATTTTATTAACTTCTCATTTTTCCTTTTGATTATTATAGATCCATCAACATCAAGCAATGAAAGGTAGGGGTTCATGAATGAATGAAGCATCAGCATGGTTATTGCTTTAAGCATGAGAATATTGTTTCAATATTTTGGTTGGATTGTTTGAATAAAATGTTTGCAAAGATTTTAATTACAGGCATGTTATGCTCTTTTGTTCATTGTATTAAGTTGAGGAATATATAAGAGATTGTGAAATATATGAAATGCTTCTCATATATGGAACTCGTTTCATTGAAGTTTTTTTCAAAGTCTTAATTGTTAAGAGTTGGTAGTTTCACATATATATATATATGAACCGATTTCATATGAATTTTTGTGAATTATGGTACGTGAGCAAATTTTGTTTTTGAAGAATGATGAATTAACCTCTAATCAAATAAAGGGTTAGGAATGTTGCTAACATATCTATTCCTTAATGGACATCCATTAGGACCTTGTGCTTTAATTTTTCTAATTGCATTGGATGTGCATTCAAATGTCACTATTTTTCTGTAATACCATAAAAAATTCTTTTTTATCAAGAGTGATAATTATATTGAGTGGAATAGAATAACATCTCAATTCTTATCTAAGTAGTTGCTCATCACAATGTGTAGTTCTAATAAGCCAAGTAGGGAAATGGTTGGTCCATTTCTGCAAGCATTACAAGCAACATTAGCAAGAAATATACAGATTGTGTTGAATTTCTTGCTGATCCAAGTAATAGCACAACTTTCTGTTAAACATTTTTTTAAAGCTTTTCACCAATATTCTGAACATTTACTTGTATTTCTATTATGCTTCAGTTTTCCTTTTGATGCTTGAAGTTGAGCATTTTAACCATTTCAAAATCTGCTGCCCACTGAGGAGTTAATCCTCTCCCAAGCAATCGCCCACGCATGCAATGATTTCCCTTATGAATCTCCAAGCAGTAATCCCATGCCATTGATATTCTCTTTTACATTTATTTTGATGACCACAGTATGAGTTTTTTTCCATGTTTCCTCTTGTTGCTACAGTATGCTATATCCCTATAAACTTTTGTTGCTTTCCTTTGTTAAGCCTAGCACATTCCAGCCACTGCGTCTGTCCCTTATTTGATCAACTCCAGTTCAAACCTGTGTTTATTTGAGAAGATCCTTTCATTTTGCGGTTTGCAATGCTGCAACAAGATGTAGAATTTGTATTTTTCCTAATAATCATTAGCTATGCATTCAATCATATAGACAAGATGACAATCAAAATTTCATTACAAAGTTGAGCAATACTATAGGATTATGCAGGACTCTCTTGTGATTGTTAGCTTTTACATCACTGTATGTGGATATGATAATGAAGGCTATAGACTATAGTAAACAAATTTGCTCTAAACTATATAAACAAAACAACCAAAAAATGTTTTTGACTGCATTTTCCCCTTCCAGCGAGAGCAAAAAGTGGTGGATAAATCATGTGAGGCACAATTACATCTCAAACTATGGCATGAGTCCCAGCGTTTTTCGAGTTCCCAGCCACTTGAGGGACACCAAGAATGAAGCTTACATTCCTCATCAAATTGTTGGTCACGGACCATATCACTATTTTCTTTATACATACTGTTTCCTAATCCCATATAACCAGTTCCCTATTCACTGGAATCGTCCTATTTAAGGACTTGACAAGAAAGACATCAAAACAACTATAAAAGAAGGTAATCTTGTTCATTTCATCAAAACAAATGAGATATGGTTGATAATATTGAATTGGTGACTAGTAATGGTAGTTGTAGTCCTGTAGAAGGAAGGTAAACAATGGACTATTGGTAGCTGAAAGCCTGAAACTGAGCATTAATGGTGAAGTCACCTGCAAAATTAAAAGCAACACAATTGTTTGTCCCTTTGACATTTACATCATATTCATGTACTGGACAACAAAAACAAAGGCATAATAACAAAGGTACTATTGGCTGTGAAGTTCAGCCCACTTTAAGTTTTCAAAATTGAGCTCAAATTAATGTTGGAATTAGGGGTAAAACCCAATTTCTTATATAGGCATAGAAAGTGAAGTAAGTTCATTATATGCCTAAGGAAGGCAAATCCATTCTACAGCTTGTAACTCTATAATCTTGGCCCATTTGTAAATATATTAATTTCTCAACAATCAAGGGACATAGTCTTATATTTGTTTGTTTTAAATAGGACAAACTCACCATTTGGGTTGCCTTGCATCGGCTACGTTGTTCCATAATTCCATTACTATATATGACAACTATGGTTCCATTACTATGTATCACTCTTGTTATATTTTTAAGGCTAGAGATTAAGGTTCGAATTCCTCAATAGCTTTTCCGCTTCTCGAACTTGAGAATGTCTTTAGTACATAAACTCTTGCCTAGTATACGAATCCGATTGATTGTAATAGAGTGAGATTTGATGTAATAAATTAGATTCTTTATAAAAAAAAAAAACAAACTCATTGTATTTTTTCTTTGGAAAATTATGATTCAATCTTGATTGATTGTGGGATTTAATTTCTCATCAAAATGTTTCAATCTAAAGCTAAGGCACTCCTTATGATATCTGGATTAGTTAAAAGTAAGTTAAGTTTTCATAGAATGCTTCCATCTCTGATGACTGCACTCCTTATGATAACAACAATGCCTCCTGTGATAACGTATCCATCTCCTTCCTTGTTGCCCTCCTGCACACCGTCCTTGTTAATGATCTGCAACCATTCCATCCATAAATTAATTAGGACAAATCCAAAACCAAGGTAGTAAGGTGGGTGCCCTCCACCTTAACATGCATCATCAATGATTTTTGACATTTCTAGCAAGTCCTCTTTTAACAAGAACAACTACTGTGGAGAAAATTATGTTAATGCAAAAATGGCTGATTGTTGATCAATCAAAGAGAGATGGAGTGTACCAACCATAACATTTTTGCCAATCCTTGCATTCTTGTCCACAATGGCTTTTCTAACCAAGGAACCTTCCCCAATTCTAATGTTAGGAATGTTGTTGACATTGTAGTCACTACTAATACTCTGCGAAACGCACAGTCTGACTATTGATAAGGGTTGAATTACATTAGGACTCTTATTGAACAAATTTTATCTCAACCCGAGTTCCTCGGGGCAAGGCTTCTAATGAATCAAGGAGTTCCAATCCTATTGGGACTCTACCAGGTATGATTCTATAAAAGTAACCTTACTATTACCAGGTAAGGGTTACGCTCTGATTACCAGCTTTTACATTACGCTTATTGCTCAGACACGAACTGACTTAAGCATCGGAGTATACTCCCCGGTACAAAACCGGGGGTATTGCTGACACGTGTGTTGCAGGTCTTCCAGGTTTCGGGCAACAATAACAGGAGCACGTAACCTCGGGAGGACTTCATATCGTTTGGTGAAATCTGACTTCATCAAATTGGCGCTGTCTGTGGGAAACGATAAACAAGCTATATCGATGACGCTTACTCGTTCGCAGTTGAACACCAAAGATGTGCCTACCACTCAAGCTACATCCAGTCGCCCTCCGCGTAGAGCAACGACTGGTAAAGAGGGTAATCTTGGTGCAGATCCACAAAATCCGCAGGGTAAGCAAGGCGATCCGAATACTTCAAAGCTTATTCTTGGCGGTAACAACCTTCCTCGCCGTGCCTCAGATACCCCGATCAGCGGTAGCGGACAAGACAATCCTATTATCGACATTCACTCCCCGGAGACGATTAAGTTTCTTACTGAAAATTTCGAGCATATCAAAGCCATTGTTGAAGGTCCTGGTCAGCGACATGGTAAAGAGTCGGAGCGAGCTTCAGATATGCATGATAGAATGTATGTGTCTTCATCTTATAGTCCGGAATCTCAAGGAGATAATGATCCGGAACGTTGCCGACCTTTGAACCGATCTCCACGTCGGAATCCGAAAAATGATAGTTACGGATATCGACACTTGAATCCTTCCCCACCTCGGGATAGACAATATCAAAATTTGGATCATCGTAATGACCAGGAGGATCATATTAATAACCGCATCCGTAAAGAAGTACATAATATTTTAAGGGTAGGAGCCGGGGGAGCTTACCGAACAGTGTCGCCGTTTGTGGATGCCATTAGTCGTTTTCCGAAACCACACAAGTTCAAAATTCCTCCGATGGAGATGTACTCTGGAGATACAGATCCACGAGATCATCTGGTGCGCTTTACGTCGCTTATGAAGTTTGAGCAAGCCCCGGAGGCGACTATGTGCCAAGCATTTGAAACAACCTTAGTGGGAAAGGCACGTGGATGGTTTGAAGGTCTTAAACCAAATTCCATTTCTTCCTATGAGCAACTTTCTCAGCTCTTCTATCAGAGATTTTTGCAAAGGAAGAAATTTGACAAGTCTTCAGCGGAGTTATTGAATATTCGGCAACGTGACAACGAATCAGTTCGGGAATATATAGATCGGTTTTATGACGAAAGCGTACAAGTTAAGACCCGATCTGAGGATGTCGTGATCGGTGCCTTTATCAATGGCTTACGAGCGGGGAGGCTTTATAGAAAACTTGTCACTGATCCGCCTAAAGACATGCATGAGCTTATGGACCGAGCTGATAAGTTCGCCAAGGGGGAGGATGCTGACCGAACCAAGCGTGATATGCACTGAGGTCCGAAAAACAAGAAGGACAACCATAACAACCGATCCAGAGTTGGGAGTAAGCGTGCTCCGGTATTCGACAGATTATCTTTCGGCAAACCTCAAAATCGGAGTTCGGTTGGACAAAAGAACTCTTCAGCTCCTCGTAATCAAACTGAGATGTTAGCTATCATGGAAAAGAAAGGATTGATTAAATCATATCCGAAAATGAATACACCCGAAGGTAAAAGGAATAAAAATCTTTTCTGTAAGTTTCATGATCAAACAGGCCATGATACAGAAGATTGCCGAGATCTCAAAAAGGAGATTGATGAACTTGTTGCAAGTGGACAGCTACGTGACTTTGTGCAGCAGGCGTATCAAAAAGGTCGTCGTAGAGGCCGATCTCAGGATATAGGACGACCAGATAATGACAAGAGGCCTAAGGAAGATGGGTATGCTAAACCCAATGAAGAGGAAAAGAATGTCACGGGGGTAATTCATACTATTGTGGGAGGTTCGATTGGCGAATCTAGATCGGCAAGAAAATCGTCATCACGAAGAATTCCCGAACAAGAGCCAGTCCATAAAAGCTTCAAGCATTCGGAGGTCATCACTTTCTCTGAAGAAGACGCGGTCCCAAGTAAGTTTCCTCATTGTGATGCCTTGTTAATTAAAGCAATTATAGCAAATAAGGAAGTCCATCGAGTATATGTGGACGATGGGAGTTCTTCAAATGTGATTTATCGCAATGCATTTGAGAAGCTGGGAATTCCTCGGGAACAGTTGCAAAAATGTCCCGGTCCACTGATTGGATTTACTGGAGAGGCGACGCAGCCTATTGGAATGATTACTTTACCTGTTACCTTGGGGGAAGCTCCAAAGGATAGGTTGATATATACGCATTTCGCAGTTCTTAATGTTACTTCGCCATATAATGTTATTCTTGGACGGCCTAAAATGGTTCAACTTAAAGCCATTTGGTCCCCTTATCATCTGGTGATGAAATTCCCCACAGTTGGGGGAATAGCTACAATCCGAGGTGATCAAAATATGGCAAGGGAATGCCATATGATTGCTTTGAGGGATGTGAATAAAAACAACAATGCCTCGAAGGTAAATTGTATATCTGGCGAGCTGCAACCGATATTACATGAAGCCCAAGCTGGGGACGAGTTGATGAACTCCGGAAGTCAGGAAGTGATAACCGATAGCTTGGAGGATGTTGTAATTGATCCGACACTCCCGGATCGAACTGTGAAGATAGGTGCAGCTCTACCTCCAGAAGTAAAACAATCTCTCGTTAATCTACTTCAGCAGTACAAGGATGTGTTTGCTTGGGGACCTGAAGATATGAAAGGCATTTCGCCTGACATCGCAGTTCATAAGTTGAATGTAGATCCGGAGAAACCCCCAGTTCGGCAGAAGAAGCGACCATTTGCTCCAGACAGGAATAAAGCTATTGGTGAAAAAGTGGATAAACTCCTGAATGCTAAAATTATCCGGGAGGTCTTCTATCCGACTTGGCTCTCTAATCCTGTTATGGTAAAGAAACCAGATGCAGGACTGCGGATGTGTATCGATTATACGAATTTAAACAAGGCATGCCCAAAGGATTTTTATCCCCTTCCTTTGATCGATCAAAAAGTCGATGCCACCGCAGGATACGACGTACTTTGTTTCCTCGACGCATACAAGGGATACCATCAGATCTTCATGGATGAGGAGGATGCTGAGAAAACCGCTTTCATAACCGAAAAAGGTATTTATTGTTATGAGAAAATGCCCTTTGGGTTAAAAAATGCGGGAGCTACTTATCAAAGAATGATGAATAAGGTTTTCGATTCTCAGATCGGTCGTAATATGGAAGTATATGTTGATGATCTCCTAATCAAGAGTCGAAAAGTGGCGAACATGATAGCCGATGTCAGGGAGACTTTTGAAACCTTAAGGGCGACGGGTTTAATGTTAAATCCCAAGAAGTGCACCTTTGGAGTGAGTTCGGGAAAATTCTTGGGATATATGGTTTCTAAGCGTGGTATAAATGCTAACCCTGAAAAGGTGGAAGCCATTATGAATATGACCTCACCTCGGACCATCCATGAAGTTCAAACACTCACTGGTCGTTTGGCCGCGTTGAATCGTTTTCTTTCTAAGTCAGCAGAGCGTTGCTTGCCATTTTTTGCCACACTGAAGAAAGCAAGAGACTTTTCATGGACAGAGGAGTGTCAGAGGGCCTTTGAAGACCTCAAGAAGTATTTGTGCACCTTGCCATCCTTAGCTATTCCTGTTCATGGCGAGACTCTTTCTTTGTACTTAGTGGCGTCAGATAATGCGGTAAGTGCGGTTTTGACTAAAGAAGATGGTAACGTCCAAAAACCGGTGTATTATGTTAGTAGGGCATTACAAGGAGCTGAGCAGCGATATCTCGGCCTTGAGAAGCTGGTGTTAGCGTTAATTATCGCAGCCCGGAGGTTACGCCCTTACTTCCAAGCTCACCCTATTCAAGTTCTCACGGATAAACCGTTAAAGCAAGTGCTGCACAAACCTGATCATTCAGGTCGCCTAATAAAGTGGGCTATTGAGCTCGGCGAACATGATATCATATTTGTGCCCAGGTCCGCCGTCAAGGGCCAAGTACTCGCTGACTTCATTGCCGAGACACCACAAGGTTGGGACGTACAGACCCCAGATCAACCACACAAAGCCAAGGAGGTTGTAGCGAACAAAATTCCAAATGTGTGGGTATTGTTTGTTGATGGTGCTTCTAGCGAAGACGGATCTGGGGCAGGTCTTATTTTGAAGAATCCTCAAGGTCAAGAATTCACCTATGCTCTTCGTTTCGACTTCAGCGCCACTAATAATGAAGCGGAATATGAAGCTCTTATCACAGGTATGAAATTGGCCAAGGATACGGGAGCCCGGGAGTTACAAGTTTACAGCGACTCGCAACTCATTGTAAACCAGGTAACTGGGGGATATGAAGCTCATGATTTAGTGATGAAAAGATACCCCGAGAAAAGGTGGAAGAAATCGCTAAGGAATTTGATCTCTTTACAGTTGATAGAATTCCGCGAGCTCAGAATAAACGAGCTGACGCTCTCAGCAAGTTGGCATCGTCGGCTTATGCACACCTGACTAAGAAAGTGTTAGTAGAAGTGCTGGGAGCTCGGAGCATTGATGAACTGACGGTTCAGTTCATCGAAGATGAAGAAAACTGGATGACTCCATTCATTAAATACCTCACCTCGGGAGGAGTCCCAAACGAGAAAGTGGCAGCTCGGAAGTTGAGAATCCAAGCTGTGAGGTATGAAATGAAGGGCGGAATTCTTTATAAGAAAGGATATTTAACGCCGTGGCTGAGATGCGTGGGTTCGAACCAAGCGGAATATGTGCTAAGGGAAATTCATGAAGGATTATGTGGCAGCCATGAAGGAGCTCGGACAATAGCTAAAAAAGCTATCCGAGCAGGGTATTATTGGCCTACTGTGCACCGCGATGCGCATCACTTGGTACAAAAATGTGTTAAATGCCAGCAGCATGCAAAAATCCACCACGTACCTCAAGCCGAACTGGTAACTATGCAAAGTCCTTGGCCGTTCATGCAATGGGGGATAGACATCGCTGGTCCCTTTCCAGAAGCTCCAGGACGAGTCAAGTACTTGGTGGTGGCAGTGGATTATTTCACTAAGTGGATCGAAGCTGAACCATTGGCGACAATAACCGGAAAGAATATACTTAAATTCTTCTGGAAGAATGTTGTTTGCCGATATGGGATACCAGAGATCATAGTATCTGATAATGGTACACGGTTCACAAGCGATCCATTTAAGAGCTGGTGCAAAGAACTCAAGATCCACCAGCATTTTACCTCCGTAGCTCACCCACAGGCTAATGGACAAACCGAGGTAATGAATAGAATCATCATCCAAGGGATTAAAACTCGGTTAGAGAATGCTAAGGGAGAATGGGTTGTGCAACTTTCGAATGTATTATGGGCTTACCGAACTACGCCAAGAACGGCCACGCAAGAAACTCCATTCAATTTGGTGTATGGATCCAAAGCAGTTATTCCAGCTGAAATTGGCATCCCGAGTACCAGAGTACTTAATCATGAGCATGACAGGAACAGTGAAGCCTTACTCCTCGACTTAGATCTGGTGGAAGAGAAAAGAGAAGCGGCGTCTATCCAAGAGGCAAACTACAAATCTGATATGACGCGGTATTACAACAAACGAGTCAGGGGTACTTATTTCCGACCTGGAGATCTAGTAATGAGGAAGAATGAAATAAGCAAGGCTGAAGGAACCGGGAAGCTAGGCCCTAATTGGGAGGGACCATACTAAGTGATCGAGGTTGGAAGAGTTGGAAACTACAAGTTGGCCACCTTGGATGGAAAGACGATTCCGCGAATGTGGAACATCTCTTATTTAAGAAAATTTTATACCTGATCATTTTTATATATTATGGTAGCAATAAAAGCTGTGCAGTTCGGTTGGAACCAATTAGTTAGAAATATGCGCAGCTCGAATTTTAATTTTTGTTTCAAAACGTTAAAACGATTATTTATTGAGGATCTCATTAAATTTGGTTTATTCTCATTTTTGCAGAACCGCCAAATACTTAGAATTCCGGAAAGAAAACAAACAACATGCTAATCCAATCTCAAAATGTTTTTGAGAATTATAGAACGGAGTTGAACACATTCATCTCTGAAGCACAATCCTAGATGTTCTCGGGAAAAATAAAATCAAAAAAAAGAGCATCAGCTCATTTATCAGATTAACCAAGCAACTGAGGGTCGCGACCTCGGAAGAATAAGCTTACTGAAAAACAAGCTTTTAAGGAATTTGAGCTCGAAAAAATCTGAGCTCGGAAAAAATCCTCAAGGAACGCAATCTGAGCTCGGAAAAATCCGTAAAGAGACCTGAGCTCAGAAAAAATCCTCAAGGAACGCAATCTAAGCTCGGAAAAATCCGTAAAGAGACCTGAGCTCGGAACAAATCCTCAAGAAATCTTAGTTCGGAAAAATCCACCTAAGGAACCTTAGTTCGGAAAAATCCGCCTGAGGAACCTTAGTTCGGAAAAAACCCATCTAAAGAACCTGAGCTCGGAACGAGTTAAACTCAACCATCAAACTGTTTCTGACCGATTAGGCTCCGAACTTGGGCAAAGATTGTATGTTCCATTCCGTGAAAGTCAAGAAAACCCGTTTAAAGAACCTAAGTTTTAAAAACGTGGTTGCAACATAATTCAAGTAGACGGGGTTCGGTAAAGTTAATTAACAATAACTTTATCCTAAATACATCGAATGTTGAAGAAATCTTTTTATAGAACTTAAGTTCTAGAAAGAAGGAATAGATGTAAATGAAGCCAATACGGTCAAAATACCGACCTGAAAAATACTTGTATTTGTAAAAACAAGAAAAAGATGTTCTTACATAGTACTCGAGTATTAAAAAATCCGAACTACAATACATCATTGAAAATGATTGACAAAAGTCTTAAACTATTACAATCAAGGTAGAACAGAGTCTTCAGCTCGGGTGGAATCTGCAACTCGGGAAGAATCCTCAGCTCGAGAAGGCTCAGTTGTATGATCGGCATTCTCTTCTTTATCAGAAATTCAGTCGATCTCTGGGGAAGATGGCACAAATGGCTCAACGGGAATAACAATCTTTCCTTCTTTCAGCTCGTCGAGTACCTCATCCATGTCGGCTTCACACCCCTCGTCATAACCAGGCTCCTTTTTTATCCCGAGGTTGGGATACTTAGAATCCAAATATGACAACACAAGATGATAACCGTAATCCTTGGCAGGAGTCATTATCTTACCAAGGAATGAGCCGAATTCAATCGAACAGTGCATTCTGTGGACGAGTTCCTTAGCGCCTTCACCTTTGAAGTACTCTTTCTTGCCTTGCTCTGCTGCCCATTGGTTCCTTAACTTGGCTTCATTTGCCCGCAGCTCGTTGATTATTCCTTCGGCTTTCTTTAAAGCCTCTTGGCTCTTCCCGAGTTCGGATTTCAAGTTTTGCTCTCTGTACTCGAGCTCCTGGCTGAAAGTTTCTAAGTCCTCAACTTTCGCTTCTGCAGTCTTCAGGTCGGAATATAGCTTGGTCATCACAGCGTCATCATTTTCGGAACGAGCAATTAGCTCACCGACCAAAGCCATAGCCTGCGAAAGCGTACGAAGGGAGTAAGTATGTATGAAGTAACACATAAATACATAACATAACTCAAGAAGGTTGATAACCTGAGATGCTCCTAGAGCAGTCCGTCTCCGCAGCTCGTTCTTTTCAAGGCTACGGATAGCTTCTTTGTCCCGAGGTGGGACAGCTTCTCGCACAAATTCTAGCGACGTTTCAACCGAGAGTCGATCGTTCCCGGTTAACCCCCAGTTCGGTAGCAACTGATGTTCAGGAACTTCAATAATATCATCACCGAAAGTGGTTCGCGGCACGACCAGTTCTCCGAATAAGGATGGACCTGAGATTTCGGAGATCGTTTTCATCTTTTTATTAGCCTCGGCCAGGGCTTCCGCAGATCTTTTCTTTTTCTGGGATTCAGACGCAGCTGTATTTGTCAATTAAAGATCAGAAGCGTTGATTGCGGTTTTGGGCTTGATTGGCTTGTCAATCCTTCCAAAAGTAGTTCCGGAGGTCGGCTGCGTTTGCTCTTCGACCTGGGGAGCATTAAGTGGTGGAGCAGCAGGAGTCTCCAGACCTAAAACAGCTTCGGATGGGTTTTTCTTCGGAGCTCGGTTTTTCTTGTTGGTCTTTACAGGACCAAGCATATCTTTGAGTTGCATGACTGCGAAGAAGATGGGAAAAAGTTTTTTAAAAAAAAAAGATGGGAAGAAGAACACTTAAAAGTAGACATGTACCCTTATGACCGAGCTTGTTAACTTCATCTTCATGATCAGGTCCCAGCTCGGCGAGACTTAATTTTAGAGATACTAACACTCGCTCCGGGATGTTAGTGAGGCGTAGTCTACCATTTTGGTTTACAAAATTTTCTATTTCTGCTAAGGATTCTTTGATAGCCTTTATACATTTTGGCGACCGATCTGGGAGACACTTGCCAGAACGCCAAAAGGTTTCCCCCTACTGCTTGAGCTCCAACGAAAAGGAATTTATCCTTCCAGTCATGAATGGAGCTCGGATTACCTTTAAACATTTCTACCCTATCTCTACGACGGGTGAAATAATACCATCCAGGGTCAGGACCTGAAGATTTTATGCTGAATATATATCTAAATAGAGCAGTAGTGCATGAAATCTTTAAGTGTTGGCAGATCATCTCAAACCCTCTCAGAGTTCGGATGGCATTGGGAGTGAATTGAGTGATGGAAATATGGAATTCATTCAGAATGGATTTCAAGAATGCGGAAAGAGGAAACCTTGATCCACAGACAAAGTGCTCTACAAAAACGCTGATAAAACCTTTCGGAGGTCGACTGGCGACCTCACCAGGCAGGGGAGTCCGGGCTCCTATGTCGGCTGGAATAAAGACTCGCCGAGCTACATTTTCTACCTCGAAATGTTGAAGAACAGAATCTAAGGTGTCTAATTTCGATATAAATTCTTGGGAAACAACCGATGTTCCTCCTACTCTAATATTTTCATTAACGGTTTGTTGAGGTTCATCGGTTGGGAGATTGGTTTCATTGCTGGGTCTTGCGGAGTTATCATTCGTAGTTCGGTTTTCTATTAACCTAGAATCCATTGGAATACAAGAAGCTGAGTTTGGTGAGGCAGGACTACCTAATTCACCTGACCTAGATGCGGAATTAACAGCTGAAGATGAATTTGAATGTTTAGAGGCAGACATACTTACTTGGTTAGAGAATAGGCTGAGGTCGGCTCTAAGCTTTTGGACGAATCCGAGCTGGGGGTCAGATTATGCGGCGAAATCAGAATGTGAAAGATAGCTTTGAGGTGGGGCTATTTAAAGAAATTCCATGGGCTCATGGGCCTGGTGATCTCAACCGTTGTACTGTCTCAAGATTCGTACGACTATAGCTGGCGACGGTTGGGTTTTGGCCGTCTGAAACTAAGGCAGTCGTCCGAAACTTGCATCCGAAACTCGATAGAGAGAAAAAAAAATAAAAAAAAAACAAAAAAAGTATATATATATCTTCGGACTTGTCTTTATTTGCTGTTTTAATTTCCATTTGAAAGAACTAAGTGTTATTAAGTTGAGTTTGAAAATCATTAATATTGATCGTGACAAATCTTGCTTGGGTGAAATCAAAATATCATTCATCTTGCTTTCTTGCCTAGTTGCTAATTTCGTAGTTTTCTGAAATAAACCAAGTTATACCCCATACGTGTTCTTTGAAATACTCTTGTGACGTGTTTCTTTTCAAACTTCTTTGGTTTAACTTGTGTGAATTGACTTGTTGAACTAATTGGTTGAGATTTGTTATATAAATTGTTGAACGGTAAGTTTCAATTAGTTTGAGAGAAACATTGTTGAGAGATTAGATAGGGTATACACGATAAAAGCCTTTACACTAGAGAGGAGAGCATCTACTCCCCATATTGTGAGAACCCGTGAGGATTTCTATATATATTCTTGCGATCTCTTTACTAATCTTGCAGGTACAATGGAGGAAAGTGATAAGCAAGTATCACAAGCTACAACCACTACTACGTCATGTGAAAAGGTGTTTCAAACAAGGTGCAAAATCCAAGATAAAGTGTGTGCTGTGGAGATTGATTGTGAAAGAAGCTCTAACTTTGCTAGTGAGCTAGTGGTAGAAAAGTTGAATATGCAAACCACTCCACATCCAAATCCTTACTTGCTGCAATGGAGTGATAATTGTGGTGAAGTATGGGTGTCAATGCAAGTCAAGGTTGCATTCTTTGTGGGCAACTACAAAGATGAGGTACTATGTGACATATTTCCCATGCAAACAGCCCATCTTTTATTGGGAAAACCATGGCAACTTGCTTGCAAAGGTGTTTATAAAGAGCTCAAAAATTGCTATTCATTCATGAAGGATGGTAAAAAGTTTAATCTTCGTGCTTTAACGCCCTATGAAGTTTCTGAAGATCAAGCTAGAATTGCTAAAGCTTGTAATGATTTGAGAGAAGAAAAAGAGAAAGAAAAGTGTGAATTGGAAAAGCAAATGAGGGAAAAAGAATAGAGAAAAAGAGTTGAAAAGAAAATCAAACGAGTGATTTAGTTGGAATAGGCTGTGAGCAAAACAAGAGTAATAGAACAAGTGAGAATGAGAGTTCATTGGAAGTTAAACAACCACATCTTGTACTTATGAATTCTAGTGATCACGATTTACATTGTTTGCTGCCTAGTACATTTGTTTTACAGATTTATGGAGTTCCTAGATATATAATGGAGTTGCAAACAACTCATTATCAATTGGAAGGAGTCCAATCTGCTTTAGCTTGTTATCCACAAGGTAAGCAAGGTAAGTTAGGTAAGTTTTCACTTGATTTTGATCTTAAAACTATTAAGAACTTTGTTATTATCAATTCGGTTGAGTTCCAAAGTTTTCAATCTGTTTTTAATCACTTTCAAAAGCTTTCCTACACTTTTCAACAATTGTTTCGAAATTTTTTAAATTGTGTTTTCGAGTCTAAACTCACCTGTTTTAATAAGCAAAGTAATTTACATAATTCTTCAATGGTTACTTCAAGGTACTTTGAATTGAATGAATCTATGTATAGTTTGTTAGTGTGTTATGTTGCTTATTTAATACATGAGTTACATTCTGAATTTTATGTTAATAATTTCGACCATAATCAAATCCTTGTGTGTACTAAACAAAGTGTTACTTATACTTGCTGGAATAACCTTTGTCTTGATTATTTGGTTCGTGACTTTATACACCTTCAAATCCATCAAGATCAAAGAGGTATTTTGATAGTTCAACACTTGTTTGGTAAGTTATCTAAGTTCCTAATTTCTTTTGAATTCCAAGAGGTAAAATTTTCTGTTTACAACTATTCAATAGATTGTTTACATTCTAATCTTTGGAATTACACTCTCATATTTGATAACTTTCGCATGTTTTTAAAGGTATTCATACGTTATTGTGATTTGCACTTTGTCAAGGATGCATATATGTTTTCTTGTTATGAATATTCTTGTCCTTATGATTCTATTCATATATGTTTACATCCTTTGCTTACATTACATGTTAATAACGTAAAAAAAGTGTTCATGAATGTTGATAGTGAATTCGTTTTGATTAGTTCTCTAATTCAGAACATTCGATTTTCTGATTTACATAAACTACGTGATAGTTATTTGCATAGTTGTTTTGAATTCATTGACTTCAACATTATGACTCATGCAAAATTTGTTAAGACTAATCATGCTATATGTATTTCGATTTTGCATACATATTTTGCCCGTCCCATTCTTTTGGTACAAGGAAATTATTTAAAATCTTATTCTAGATTATTAAAATTTTCTTTGCCTTATACATTTGTTTTGTTCTTGCAGAATATTAAGCATTGTTGGCCGAGAATTGTTTCATTCCAACTCGACTTGATTCTTATGGAGTTCGTCATATTGGTGTTTGACCCTGGAGCTCAATTTCAAGATTCGAGGACGAATCCTTTCGAGGAGGGAGGGAATGATGAGAATGAGCCCATGTCCATGTCCATGGTGTTAAAGTCAATTATTCATCCTGAAAGTTTCTGTCACGTTTTGGTATTCTGGACGTATCTCACTCGATATAACTCCGAATTACGTGATTCAAGAATCCCTGAAACGATAAGAGATAGAGCTACAACTTTTATGTTTTACATTTTACGAGATTCGGAAGTTAGCATCGTCAAACGTGCCTACCAAGATGAGTGACGTGATTCTGGCAGATTACCGTCGCGAATCCATGGACTACATTGAAGACCAAGTAATGGCGTATTGGGCTTCATTAATTGTTCACGCCACTTTTAATGTTTTAATTGGGTTTATTTAAGTTGTAATAATTAAAGTCCATTAACATTAATTAATTGGGCTTTAGTTTCGGTTTTTAGGAAACTTACTTGTCCAATTATCTTACATGATAATTAGGAAAGTAGTGTTTTAGGAAACTTTCTTGTTAGTCAAGAAGTCAAATCGTAATTTGCTTCTTGTTTCCTTTTCCTGTTAGGGCATGGCCGAATTCTTCCCTATTTAAGGGTGGCCATTGTAACTTTTTTTATATAGATATGAAATTTGATAAAGTTTAGCTTTGCTAAAACCTTCTTCCAGCTGTGATAAGTTGAGAGAAAACGTGAGAGTTCTTCTAAGTTTAGTTGAACAATCATAAGACTCGCAAAAACCTTAAGTGAGAGCTTTAGGTTGAGCTTACCCGTTCTAGATTTATAGAACACGCCGAAGTGAGGAAGTTTAACTTTTGATTTACATTAGTTGGACTAAATCTATTCGTGTTAACGTTGGGGTTTGGTTGATTTCTTCCAATCCTTCTCGTTCAATATCCTTTGTTTTGTTGTCTTGTTTTCGCATTGTTCTTCTGTGATTCGTGCTTGTTCGGATTAATTGTGAAACAACGATCCAAAGGTTGTGGAGAAACGGGTGGAATAGAACTCAAAAGCTACTCCATTCGTATCAACTTCAAAAACCAATCATTTGTATTAGTCTGCCAAACAGAACACGATTTCTTCATTAATAACCCAAACCAGGTAGCTAAAACAATACTACCTAATCACTCAAACTTTATTCAACATGCCTTGAACAAAACTAAAAAATTCTATGAGTTAATTCTTGTTGATACCGGCTCAATTTCTCTCAAACATTATACAGATAAAGATCTGATAACCCATTCAAAGACCCAAATCTTAAAAATTCTTAAACCTAATGATTAGGGAACAAACCAAAACACACCACAAAGCTTTTCTCAACCATTCTCTCCCCTAGGATTTACTTACTGGGATTATAAACAGGCTTGGTTCAATACATTCTCTACCCAGAACCACATAAACAAACATTCTTGGTTCTTCTATTTTAAAAGAGGAACTAAATATAGCTTTCCAATTTGGTTTGTTCAATGGTGGAAATGTTTCGGACCAAATCAACAAATTTTACCAGCTGAAGTACAAGTAGAATTGTAAATTTTTTTCCGAAAAATTTACATCCCCAGACACGAACATATACCTATACTATTACAATTTTACTCCATCTTTTCGTTAGCATGGATTTATACCTGGAAGTTTGAATTCTATAAATAGGAAGACCAGTTTCCTCCCAACTAATCAAACAAGGATTCACAAAATGGTGGAAGACTTTCAAGATCGATTGTGTTCAACCACAACAAATCCAAGCATGGTTCCAGAAGAACCCACAATACTTTCCCTCAACAGATTCGAAGGTGTGCCTATTCCTACAGCAGAAGGCTCTTACAGCTTCGAAACTAGCAGCAATCTCCAACAAAGATGATTATATTAAACATCTTGAAAACATATTAGAACAGTTTAAACAAACAAAAATCAGTAAACAAGAAGAACCTAGTACGTCGTGTACAAGCTCAAAACAAGCAGGATCATCAAAAGCTCCAGAAGACGATGATCAAATAAGTGACCATGACCAAAATGAAGATGACGGTTACGGAATTTTCTCTTCAGTACCGTAACAACTAAAGACCCGTAACAGAATTGGTATTAGAAAACAGTGTAAGCAAACACTTAAAAAAAACCTACATTTGGCAATAAATGTCCCCTTCCGATGGAAAGAAGGGACATCTTTTGGACATCGGTTTTTAGACTTTCTCTCTCTCATAGAAGAAACTCTTCTCCTCCTTCTCTCTTTCTCTCCTCTTCTCCTCTCCTCCTCTTTTCTTCATCTCTTTCTCACCGAAGCTAGGAAATCTTAGCAGGAAACAAAGACTGGAGTCATATGTGTGAGACTCTTAATCTATAAACTTGTAATTTGTTTATTATTGTGTTTTATAATATGTTTTAATTCCAGATTCTGTTAGATCTGACTATTTAACTCCTAACCTTTAAATTCTGTTATTAACTTTTATGTTTATGTTTTGTTATTTCATTCCTAGTATTCTAACTTAATTCTGATACTAACTATCAGAGTGGTAGTCCTCCTGCGACCCATTTTCTATTATTAAGTTTTTTATTTCCTCCTTCAGAGCCTAACTCTCCGGCATGGGTTGAACACTTGAACCTAACTTATTAACTAATGCATTTGAGAATAATATTTATAGTTTCTACTAATTGTTTCTCAACTAACTAAATCAGCATTCTTCTTTCAATAAGTTTTAGGATGATTTACATACATGTCCCTTGTGGTTAAACTATATTACAAAACGATCAATGTAGTTCAACCATATTACGATTACCTCCTCAATCTAAATATGGTCTAACAAAAAACTCCCTGCCAATAGTAAATCATTAAAAAAATGATTGAATTTCTAAATTTGCCCTTACTTTAAATGGATAAGTGTGTTGACATAAAATTACTCATTCCACTATATTAAAACTGATAATTTTTTTAAAAAAGACAAACACACCATTAGCACCATTACATCACTAGATTGAATTTGAATTATTTGGGTTTATTTTATTCTAATTATTTTATTTTAATTAAATAAGTAATTGGAATCTTTTTATTTTATTTTTCTATTAGAAAAAATAAACAGATAAAATTTAAAAAAATTGGTCAAAGGCATTGTTAACACTATTGGTACACCAAATTAAATTAGAATTAATTTGGATTCTTTTTATTTTATTTTTGTGTTTTAAATAAATAAAAGTTACTTTATTTTCATTTTAATTTTTCATCATATTAAATAAAAATTAATATAATTAATAAATTTTGGTCAAAGAAATCATTAGCATAATTAACTCATAAGATTAATTAAAATTAATCTTCGATTCTTTTCATTTTATTTTTTACTTTAAGTAAATAAGTAATTAGGTTCTTTTTATTTTATTTTTCAAAATCATAAGTTATGGCTTTTTGGTAATTTTACTTGATTTGTCAACAAAAGTAAAGTCAAGGGGGATGACCGTAATATGGTGAACCACATAAACCGATTTGTAATATGGTTTAACCACAAGAGAGGCAAATGTAATTCTCCCTAAGTTTTATATGCATTAACACACCCTAATTATAAAATTTCTCTTATAACTATAATGTTCATTCAAATTAAATCATGAACTTATGATAAATCATCATGTATTAAGATATGAAATTTAAAAATTTGTAAGGAATTACTTATTACAACTTCAAAAAATTAAGACGGTGAGAGGAAAACTGATCCAGACGGGAGCTATTGAGGGTTCCACCTCCGGATTAAATTCCTTCGACCATTTGAACAATCTAGCTTGAAATCCTGCAAAATGCCATACTTTCTTCATCCACATTCGTTGGAAATCTATTTCTTGCTCAAACCTCAACAATATGTGCCGATTGTCTAGGAGGCCCGTATAGACCTCTCCTTTAAACGCACCACTCAGAATCTCTTTTCTTATAGTGTTCATGTTCGGGCGTCCCCACGAGAACTTTCCAACAAGCGTGTATTGGAACTCCGTAGCTAGAATATCTTCTTCCTCCTCTGAAATCAAGAGGGCCGGTTCCCCTTTAAAGGTAGAGAGGGGCAGTTTCTTTACCTCTGAGAATGAGATATTAACCCCATTCCTATTCGCATTTGACGACTTCAATGTGTCACTGTACAATTTGGGCATTTTAGGTTCCATAGGCTTCTCCGGCAGTGGAGCCACCGGCTCAGATGGCCTCCCTTGGCTGCCATTGGGTTTCGGTGGAGGGGGAATCCCCCTCCCATCCGCCATGGGCGGCTACTGATTAGTGGGAACAGATTTCTAAAAAAGTTCGTTAGGCTGTGAAAGAACCTAAACGGCTGGGTAATAACCGTTGGTCAAATTAGAGTAGTCAATGATTCAGATTTTAGTGAGATAGAAGAATAGAGAGAAGGGAGAGCATTTCTTCATTTCCTTGTTTGCTTGCTCTTGTATTTGATCAATCGACCACCTCAGGTCCTCAGCCTCAGGCAAAGTAATTAATTGAACTACTGTGTTGAATGAGTTCTATTTATAGGGATGAATTCAATCTAGCTGCAGGGTGCATGCATGGCATTCGTTTTATTTAAACAATTAATGGAATGTAGTTGGCGACTTTAATTTGTCTGCCCACTTGCCAAATTGTTTTTGTGAGTCGGAATTGGAACTTTGGTTAAACAATTAATTTCTCATGAAACTAAGAATAAGGGGAAAGTCAAATGGCATTTTAGATATGATTATCTCCGTTAGTATCCTATTGCCATATAAATTGAGATTTGTTTTGATATTTCAAAATTTCAGAAACAATGAAATTACTCCAATCCCATGTGATTTTCCACTTCATAAATCAGCAGAAAATCTGCTCCCCAAGATTTGGAAGGAATTAATTATATTAATTTGGCCTATAACAAAGATCATTTTACGTTCTTTCTCAGCCCACCATTTATTAAGGAATCATCCTAGTACCAACTTATATGCCACTGTCATCGTAAATGAAAAAAAAAAATGTTGAAAGTGAGCTATGAATTATGTCTTTACTAAATGTTGAAAGTATTTATGATGAAATTTGGTTATCTTAGGGCATGTTTCATAACTCTAATTAAATTTGAAAATTAATTGATTCATACGTAAATCTATTAAATTCGTTTGATAATCACAAATTACACATATGAATGGATTAAGAGAGTCTAAAAACACAAGCAAAATTATGATAGAATTTAAGTGATAAAATCTTGTTTAATTTGCTTAATTTGAGAGTATGGTCAAATATAGAGTTTTAAAATATTTTTAATATGACATAATTACCATGATTTGAATTTTTTTTCTTTTCACACATAATTATACACAGTACTCATATTTTCACACATTATACATATTTACACATAACACATGCATTTTCACACGCTACATATTTTCACACACAACATTTAAATCTACTACACACTTTTACATACTACACATATTTTTACACCCCATATATTATGCATATTACACATATTTACACCTACACATACCACACACATTATCACACACTATATGTATTTACTCATACTACATATATTTTCATACATTGTACATATTTACACACCATATGTTTATACATATTGTATAATTTTTGTTTACCACATATTTTCACATATTATATTTTTAGATGTAAAAATCAATTGAATTATCAAACAACTGATATCATGTGCGAAATTTCTACATTGTTTGAGGGAAGCAAATAGCCCGGCAGACAGTCTAGCAAAGTATGGAAGACTGCTAACAACCTCCACAATATATAAGCTTGAAACAAAAATCCCAACTAAAACTAGGGGATTTGTTAGAGTTGATAGGTTAGAGATTCCATCTTTTGGAAAATGTAAACAATGAACTCTAGTTTATAAGTAAATGTGGATGAATGTATTTTTTTGACATGATGCTACTACCTCATGGCATCCTCATTCACTTTTGGACAATTCATATGAAATCCCAACTAAAACTAGGGGATTTGTTAGAGTTGACAGGTTAGAGATTCCATCTTTTCGAAAATGTAAACAATGAACTCTAGTTTATAACTAAATGTGGATGACTCTATTTTTTTACAGGAGGCCACTACCTCATGGCATCCTCATTCACTTTTGTGCAATTCATATTTAGATTGATTGTACTTTTTAAAATATTTTAATATATAAAAATTGAGATTGGTATCCTTCCCAACAATAGGGGTTTGCCGACTAAAAATAAATAATAATAATAATAATAATAATGAATTCAGTAACTTATTATTTTTAAATTTCACGCTTCAGATTCAATCAACTTTTAATTTTATCAAATGACCCTTAGTGAGTCACGTCGTTATGCCACCAAAATTAAAATATACTCTTCACTAGTATAGCAATGGAGCAAGGTCGTCTCCCAAGGGAACGTGTGTATCTTTTCCTTCAACTTGTCACAAACAAATATTAGAAACAAATAAACAAAATAAAGTACTAAAGAATTTACTCAATAAGAAAGAAAAATCCAGTTAAATCATTGAATCCACACTAATTAACAACTTGATCCTTGATGCAAATATTAAACATGTAATTCAAATAAACCAGTTATAGTTACCGGGAATGCCATTGATAACCTCATTTCTCCTTACTTGTCGGTAATTAAAAGGGCTCCTTATTAACTACTCTCTAATTAATAAACAATCTAAGAGGACGCCTCATTAGATTTAATTCATTAACAGCATTAAGATGGCTCCTTATTGACATGCATATGATGAAAATCTTTCTAGCCATTGTTTATTGTGATTTGATTATTTCGATTCTTCAAATAGCACTATTTTTTATTTTAAAAATTATAATAGAAAAAATGGACAAAACAAACAAGTCAATTTAAATTTGTGAAATAAACCATTAAAAGTCCCTTAACTAAAGAGAGCCTTAACAGTGAATCCTACAAATAAAAACTCAACATAGTGATACAACATAAAGTTGAGAAATGATTAGAACAAGGATTATGAGTTGGTTTGAAACAATAGAAATTATAAATATTCTATTAAGATGTATTAGTTAAATTAAGTTCAAGCAATTAATCTTTATAAATAAAAAATGACCGATACTGGTTTTCTTTTCCCCCTTTCATACATTTTACTGTCTTGAGGATCAAATGAATGGATCTTTAGCTTATTTGAGACATTCGGATTGCTCATTACGTGTTTGATATTGTTTCATATATCTATTTGATGTTTTATTTCAATGCTTACTCACTCACGCTTAGGCCCTTCATGTGATTTGCGGTACCCACTGAAGTCAATCTAGTGCTATTAATGGAAATTGAAATAACATCACTAGAATAAGGAACAACTTGGATGAGTACTATGATCTGTGTATGGTTGCGACTTCAATTGTGCGGTACCCACTGACAATTGAAGTCAATATAATGGAAAAGACTTAGGATTATTTGAACATTAGAACTTGAACTTTGGATGGCTGTCTTGTCTGTGGGAGTTAGGGTTCTAGTGTCAGATAGGGATCGGGAATTAGGAAGCCGGGCATAGGTCTTGCCCTACCAAGGGAAGACGGAGGAGTATGGCGAATTAGGGTTGTGAGACCTACCAAGGAGATCGACCCTAAGCTCACTAGAAGGTCGATCCCCTCATTCATGCTGTTACACAAGTCGATGATAATAGGCTGAGGTCCATACCAATTGGTTCATCCTCAAGGCAGTGCTTGCATACTAACCTTGCATTCATTCTCATTTTTGCATTCATATTGTTTTGCATTCGTCCAATTTGCTTTGGTTTCTTGAACAAGTGATCTCTTAACATCCAAACCTTCCCTGTGGATACGATCCCACTTGCCACTTCTACATTAGTTGAGTAAGTTTGGGTATTTGACGAGGTCGAGCGACCGACCTCCGCCAAAATGGCGCCGTTGCCGGGGAAGGCACGGTTGTTGGGGATTATTTGTTCTCTTGAATTGTTTGTTCTTATGTTTTTGTCATTTGGTTTTTGGTGGTGATTTTCTTCTTCTTTTTATCATTCTGTCTGTTAGTTAGTTCATATTTCTTGTTTTGTGTTCAAGTCACTTGTGTTGAGTTGTGGTAAGTGCAGGGGATTTGGAATTTATCTGAAATTGAACTGTGCACTCCACAAGAGGTCAATTATGTCTAGGTGGTTTGGGGACTTTGTTGAGCCTTGTTATGAGTACCCACCAGATTGGATGGATGACACACGAACAACACCTGGAATATTTGGCAACTTCTCCTCACCAAGATATTATGAGACATGGCACGACCAACAACAGAGCAATGAGTCCTATCTCAGAGAAGAGCAAGACCGAGAATACAGGTTGTCTCAAATTTTGGACAAGGCGGATAGAATTAAAACAAGGTTGGCTCAAAAGAAAGAGAAGGCTACAGAACTACTACAGAGACTTGATCACATGAGTGCCTTAATGAGCAACTTGTGGGAACGTGAGACAGCAGTTCAAGATGACTGACAGGAGTTGTCGCTACCCTGCAATTTTACCCAAAATCACTAAGAATGTAGAAGTGGTAAGTGGGATCGTATCCAACAGGGAAGGGTTGGTTGTGCAGAGGTCACTAGTCCTAATGGTCTATGAAATGCAAGAAGGAAATCATGATGCAAGAAAATGCACAAGACTAAATGCAAAGACTAGTATGCTAGCACTGCCTTGAGGGATTTCAACATGTACCAATCTATCCCTAGTATCATCGACGTGTGTAAAAGCATGTATAAGGGGATTGACCTGCTAGTGGCTTAGAACCGATCAACTTGGTAGTTCTCACTGTTCTAATTCACAAAACTCCTCAAACTTCCCTTGGTAGGGCAAGTTCTTGGCACAAATGATAAACCTAGATCCCTACTCTAGAAGACAATCCTAGTTCCATTCTCAATTATCTCCCTTGGTAGGGCAGCTAACTAATGCAAGCGTTCAAATTATCCTACCAGAATAATCTCAAGTCTTTCTCATGAAATTGATCTCACTTGTCAGTGGGTACCGCACAGGCAAGATCACAAGGCAAATAGATCATGAGATTCACACAAAGATGTTACCGATTCAATTCATATAAAGTTCAATTATCTTTGGTAGATCCACACCAATCTCAGTGGGTACCGCAGATTGGACATGGATTTGAACAAAATCATACAAGCCCATCGAATCTAGACACGTAAAGAACAAGTAACAACAATGAACACAGATAAAAGCAATTCAATTGTCTCAACTAAGTCTAGATCTGTACAAAATGGATCCTCAAGACAGTGAAATGATAGAGAAGGTAAGGAGAGAGAAAGTCCTAATCTAAACTAAGAACTATGAACCCTAATCTATTGTGTGTCTTGTCTCTTGTGTCCTCAGCCTCCCCCTTGTCACGGTTAGTTCCTTTGGTCTTTATAGCTTTTCTTCCTTTGGTGTGTCTCCATCAGGTCGGCCCAGCGTTCCCTTCAGCTCTAAGATTTCTCCACGTGCCTTGTAAATGTTGATCATGAAGTATAGTGAGGTCACGTGTCAAGGTGTAGTCTTAAGCATTAAGAATTGAAATTGAAATCCCTCAAACACTTGGTGAACAAATGAGTAACTGTATTTGTGCTTGTTCACGTGTGTGCCAAATCTTATGCCTTGAATGGTTATGTGTAGCTATGCATGCTAAGTTTGCAATTGGGTGTGAGTGTAGTGAAATGCATGAATATGGTGCAAGTGCGCATATGTAAGAAATGAATACATGAATTAGTGTAGAGGAGTTGTGTGTGCATGAGTGTGAGTGTGTGTGAGTTTGGTCGGCCGACTGGTGTGTGTGTTGTGTTTGGTCGGCCGAATGGTGTGTGTGTGTTGTGTGTGTTGCAATGCATGTGATTGTGAATGTTTATGTGTTGTGTGAAGTGGGTTAATATAGTGTATGTAATACATCCTAGCATGCATGTGTATATGAAGTGTAGTGCAGAAATGTGGTGCAAGAATGGTGAGTGAGGTGAGTGCTTGTGAGGTGTGTGCTTGTGTGAATGAACGAATAAATGTGATGAATTAAGTGAGAGTGAGGTGTGTGCTTGGTCGGCCGACCTATGTGTGTGACGTGAAAATGGGGTGTGCAATTTTGATGTGGAAATGTGTATGCAAATGTAATGTGTTAATATGTTAATGTGCGAATGTGATGTTAAAATGTGGTGTGCAAATGAAATGTTGAGATGTAGTGTGCAAATGTGTATGACCGATTATGTATGCAATTGGTGAGGAAATGGAATGAGTGAGCAAGTGGGTCTTGTGCATTTGTGCATGTATGAGTGAAATGAGTGTATTGTGAGTAGTGTGTGTTAGTGTGTGAAAGAAGTGTGTGCATGTATTTTGTGTGTGCAGAATTATAATTTGAGTGCATGTGTGTTTGTGTTGACTTTTGTGTGTGGCCCGCCATGTGCAAATGTGATGGTGTGATGAGTTAGTGTTGTGAATGTGTTTGTGCAAGTGGAGTGAATGTGCTGAAGTGTGGCGAGCTTGAGTGTATCCAGCCCGTCTGTGTGTTTGTTGTGGAGTTTTGAAGGCTTTCGGCTGAGAACTGGATTTTGTGGTAAACATAAGAAATGTAGATCTCTCTCTTAGCTTTCTATAGGTTCAAGAATCATCAATTTTGGAGTTCTGTAGCTCAAGATATGGACAATCTACCAAACTGTGGCAGTATGAAGTCAAATATGAAAATCTGAAGGAGCAATTGCAAAGATGCCCCCGTTTCTCCTACTTGCGCACAGAATTAGAAGAAAGTTAAAACATAAGAAATAAAGAACACTCCAAGAGCTTTACGGAACATCCAAGATCTCCTCATTTGGTTTACTATTGAGAAAGTTACACTCAAATGAAATAGCACTACCAATTCTGCCCAACTTCAAACTAAGCAAAATAGACATATTTTAGGTTTCCCTCAAATTCTCACATACCATTTAAGCCTTTTTAAACTCTTTCCTTGTCATTTAACATCAAACACACATTTGCTTCATTTTATCATCATTTTTGGTCTTTTTCACCATTTTAGCACATCAAGTTGCAAACCACATAAATGCGCAACATAACACATAACACCACATAAAAATATTGAAAAACAAGTCAAAAGCTTAAGTGAAATAAGAGACATAAGTTGGTATAAAACCAACTTATCAATGACCAAGGCCATTCAGAATGTATATCTCTCCTTACTAAAACACCCACTCCTGAGGAAAATCATTTTGATGTGAATGTAATTGTTGATTGTGGTTTAAAGAGTCCGAGGGAGTTGGAGTCTACAAATATTGGAGATGTTATGCATGAGTGCTTTGTTGATGAGTTTTTTGTGCATGAACATTTGAGTCCTTCTTGTGAGAATGATGTCTCTTGTGATGAGTTTAGTGATGAAGAACTTAGGGCTATTTGGTTCCTTACTGCCAAAATGGAGGGTGTCTCAAATGTTGAGTCTTATATCAACTTTATGAATTACCATGAGGATGATGACATTGTTAGACTTCCCTTAGATACTCCCCCTGTCCTGGAATGCCCAGTGAATTGTCGAGAGACACATTTTATCAATCCTTGTGTGAGCATGATGAAACCAAAATTGCACTTGATAAGGAAAAAGACAACATGACCATTGAGCACTTTGTTGAGACACCAAATCTTGAAATTGTGCATGAATATGTAATTGTGAATGGAGTCCAACAAATAGAGAACAATGGGATGCCTTTGTTAAGTGTGCATAGTGAACCGAATTTTGTTAACAAAGGAAAAACTCCAATTGATCCATGTGTTAGCTTGAGTTACAATGATTTAATGTTCTGTAAGGAAATTGCTAACATGGTGGAAAATTGCTTTGTTGATGTATCCATCTTTGAAATCACTGATGAATTTGTTGAGACTATGGATGCACAATCTGTGGTTGAGCCTTGCAGGGTTTCAGAGCCAAGCTTGGTGGGAGAAGTGAAAGAGTTGTTTCCTATGGGGGAACATACATGGTCTAAAGTGGAGTTCATTGAGATTGTCCCCCATGTGCATGAGCTCCAACACCTCTTTTTGAAAAACAATTGCCCAGTTCCATACTGGAGAAAAATGAGTGCTTATGAAAAAGCATTCTTCTGGTACAGAGATAGATACTCTGAATCTTGAAGAAGGAAGGCTCATGAATAAAGTCTAGCTGGAGGCTGAATAAATCCAGAACTATTTCCTCTACCTTCTGTGAATAAATTTTTGTTTGAGTTTTTAGTTTGCTTTTGTTTTTGGTCTTGCCTTACGTAGATAGTTGTCTCTTGTGTGCAGGAGCTTAAAGCAAAAGCCTCTCAAATGCCAAGTGTGGGGGTGTCTTCAAAGTGCTATTAACTTGACCCATCATACACCACCATGACCCAAGGTCATGGTGTGGCACTCACTTGCACACCACATTTTTTTTCCACTCTCTTGCACATCACAAGTCACAATCTCACACTCTCGCACAGTAGGTTATGTAGCACCACCACTTTAACACAAAGTTTCCAAAAAGCCACTATTCACCCATAATTGCACAGTATAAGGTATGAGCTCATTCCCTTGTGATTTATTGAATTCCATTCTCTGTGGGAAACACCTTCTTGAACTTTCATGATTTATTTGAGGTGAATGTTGTCTAGTTGGTTGGGCTTTCATGCATATCATAGAAAATGTGAAGTGGTGACCATGTGTGAAATTTTAATTTGCCATGAACATAGTGCATTATTGGGATGCCTTTATTGCATGGAGTTCTACTCTAGGATGAAAAACATGGTTAGTGTGTTATATTAATGTATGATTTATCCATATTGTGAGTTGTGTGCTTTTGATGCAAGGATACATGAGTCTAAGTGTGGGGGAGCTGCAAGTGCAAAGACTGATTCAAGAAGAGCAAAAGCTGATGAGCATGGTGCAAATGGTGCTCAAAGGTCTACAGTCATGAATGGAAAATTTGAGGACAAAGGCACTCAACCCAGCAACATTGGAACCTACAGGCTACAAACATAGGGGAGCTCCTGAACCCTATTCTTTTATCTTACATTAAGTGTGGGGGAGGGAATGTTTACTATGGTTTGTGCCTTTGAGGATTCACATGCTTAGTCTCCTTCATGAAATTTTTTTTTGATGTTTTTACATGATGCATACTGTGTTTGAGAGGCCTAGTGCCTTTGATCTGAATTTCATTATGTGTGCTGCTTTGTGTGTTAAGAGGACTGGTGGTGGTGGAGTTTAGAGTATTATTCATGTAGGTAGCGTTTTTTATGTGTTTTGTGTCTAGTATGGAATAAAAGACAGTGACTAGCACTAGTCTTGTTATGTGCTTTATGTTTTAGTTGCATGCAATAAATGTGGAAGTGTGTTGTTTTGTTTTTGTGTTGAGCAAAAGCCGAGCTAGTCCATTTTCAACAACAGCAATTACAATGCCATCGTCCAATCTATCCGCAATTTTCATCCATTTTGCATGCGAAATGTTGTGTTAGCTGGTTTCAGAACTCATTCGATAAATACTGGTTGTTGGTCAAGGCATAGTGTCAATGTAAGATAGAGATGCCAACAAATCTTTTGACATAGGAGAGAATTTATGTGTTATTTGATTTTGTTTGTGCACTCTACTCGTAAACATTTGTTCTTGCATTTAAGTATATAGTCTATTGAAGACACACATAGACACAAGGTGTTGGAGAAAAGATGTGGGAAAAAGAAAAAGCCTGTGGCAAATAAAGGGAAAAAAGAGCCATAAAACCCTGACAGCCAAGCACCAAAGTGCGGCAAGTTTGAAATAATAAAATGCACCAATTTGCGCTAAAGAAAAGAGGGAAAACCTCAAAGAGTTATGTGAATAAAGACCATTGATCTCTATGTGCTGAGTGTTAGTGTGTGTGGACAACAGACTGTAGTGCAGGAATTTCTAATAAAGTGTTTGCTTGAGTACTTTGCGTAAATAGAGAAGATGACCATGAAATCTCTCAGCACACACATCACGTTGGCAACTTGGTCTTTATTCATTGTCCCTTGATTGACAATTAGTATGAACTTGGGTGGAAGTCTGGAACTGGAAAAATGAAAAAGGTTGGTGCATGCGAAAACTTTTAAGATTGGACAGGATAGTGATATTACCTGTGCTGTGTGTTGAAAATGGTAGAAAGGTCTATAATGCTTTACTTTGCTCGGGACTAGCAAAGATTTAAGTGTGGGGGGATGATAAGTCGGGTTTGTACCGACTTATTTGCTTCACTTGTTTGATCTTTTGTATAAACTTTTCATGAAAATGATGACAAATGAACAAGTATGTGGTTGAAATGTTTACATCCGGTGAAATGTGGGAATTGGCTAAGAGTTGTGTTTTTGTGAAGAAAGTAATGATTTTTGAGTTATGAACACTCTTGGTCATGCACCACATTAAGTCCCGCACAGCACACTCACGCACACAAACACGCGGGCGCCTGTGCGCCCGCACCCTCACTCGAACACATGCAGGCGCCCGCACCCTCACTCGCACACATGCACATTTCATTTACACTTTCTTACCCGCGCACTTGTACATATTTCTTATCCTTGCATTTACGCACCTAGCACCACGCTCATGCTCCCACCACACTCGCACAGGCATATTTAAACAAAGCATGCACAAACTGTTTGAGTGCACCAACTATTTGATTAATTGCGCACTAAAACATTTATCAGTTGACCTCACTGCTTTGGTTGACCGTCATTTGGCAGAATACGTGGCACTCACCTCGCCTAAGGAGGAAACTTCCAGGAAGCTTAAGCAGACACGTGGCATTCTCCCCGTGAAGAAAGGAAATTTCTAGGAAGCATCATGGCACCTCCACGGGGAGAAAAGTATAAAAGGCAGAGGAATATCAGAAAAGAGGAAGACTTTCGGAGGCGGCCGCAAACAACACAACATAGCATTCTTATATTAGGGTTCATAGTTTAGATTAGGTTCTTTTCTCTCTTTTACCTTTCATACATTTTACTGTCTTGATGATCAATTGAATGGATCGTTAGCTTATGTGAGACATTCGAATTGCTCATTACGTGTTTGATATTGTTTCATATATCTATTTGATGTTTTATTTCAATGCTTACTCACTCACGCTTAGGCCCTTCATGTGATTTGCGGTACCCACTGAAGTCAATCTAGTGCTATTAATGGAAATTGAAATAACATCACTAGAATAGGGAACAACTTGGACGAGTCCTATGATCTGTGTATGGTTGCGACTTCAATTGTGTGGTACCCACTGACTATTGAAGTCAATATAATGGAAAAGACTTAGGATTATTTGAACATTAGAACTTGAACTTTGGATGACTGTCTTGTCTGGGGGAGTTAGGGTTCTAGTGTCAGATAGGGATCGGGAATTAGGAAGCCGAGCATAGGTCTTGCCCTACCAAGGGAAGACGGAGGAGTATGGTGAATTAGGGTTGTGAGACCTACCAAGGAGATCGACCCTAAGCTTACTAGAAGGTCGATCCCCTCATTCATGCTGTTACACAAGTCGATGATAATAGGCTGAGGTCCATACCAATTGGTTCATCCTCAAGGCAGTGCTTGCATACTAACCTTGCATTCATTCTCATTTTTGCATTCATATTGTTTTGCATTCGTCCCATTTGCTTTGGTTTCTTGAACAAGTGATCTCTTGACATCCAAACCTTCCCTGTGGATACGATCCCACTTGCCACTTCTACATTAGTTGAGTAAGTTTGGGTATTTGACTAGGTCGAGCGACCGACCTCCGCCAAGTGGCACATAGAATAGCACACAAAAGTGGAAGAGGAGATCCATTGCCGTATCTGGTTTATTAAACTAAGTTTAATTAATTAATAATTAATTAGTAACTTCTTAATAAAGTTTGTTTTCTACGGGGCTGTTTTTTTTCTTCTTAATTAGTAACTTCTTAACCCATGGGTTTTTTTTAATTATTTTTATTTTTTATTATTTATTTATTTTATATACATCCTTGTATGCATCCCCAAATAATCGAATTCTAAACTTTCGAATGCTAACTCACTGACCATTGGGCTAGCTCCAATGGCTTGTTTCTTACTGGCCTTATTGTTTTGCCATTTTGCTTATTTGACAAATGGAATTATAGTTTTTATTTTAACCGTTAGTTTGGAATTATATTTAAAATAATGTAATATAAAATAATACGATTGTAAGTAGATTTTTAGAGAAACTACCTCATTATATATTAAAAGTTTTATAGATTGAAATTTTAGTCTAATTTTATGTTTTTATTATATCGTTTTAAAACAAAATCTTAAATATGGTTTTAATTTTTAGAAGGGATTTATTTCACTACAAAATTTCTTATTGGAATTTTATAGGTCATGTATTGGGTGGAGGGGGCCGGAGAAGGTGGGCTTTTGTATTTTATTTGTTATAATTAAGTTAAATACTTATTTGAATGATTTTAGACCTAGACGTGACTGAGCAAACTTAAGAACTTAAAATCAAACTTAGGAACTATTCTCTAAGAAAGGTAAATAGTCTCGAACTTCTTTTATATTTGAAAATAAATTAAATTGCGTTTTGTCGATGTGAAATATATTTTATTGAATGAAAATTCGGATTATTTGTTGTGTTATACTTTCATCTTGTTTATAAAATTATATGATAGCGGCCTTTGATCGATGCTGAAGATGATAACAATAAATAATAATAACAACAACTATAAATAAATAAAATATAAAGTAAACACATCGATTTATATATTTCGATTTACTATTATATACGAAGGACCATCCTCGATTAATGTAGGACTTTTATTTGTTTTGTTTGACAATTAGCCTTTTGACCGCCTTAGTGGGAGGAAAAGTTGGGCTATATAAACATAGTACCATCAATACTAGTAGTTAACATGCATAATCGATGAACTATCAATTGAATAATTGATTAATTACATTTGATTGAATATAGTATTATGCTCATGTCTTGATATGTTTGACTAGATTTGCATTTAAATTGATATTGTATTAAAATACGCCATTTGCTATATGTATTGATTTGTTCAGTGATTTAATTTTTTGTGGAATGCAATGATATTTTGGAAATTGAATAATAAATTTAAAAAATATATGTATTTGTAACATATATGATAAAATGCACTGATATTTTGGAAATTGAATAATAGGTTTAAAAAATATATGTATTTGTAACATATATGATCAGAGAAGCTATACACCATGGCTTCAGTCACAGGGAAACCACTCAAAATGGACGTTGCCACAGCTGCGGCGAGACAATTGATCAGACCGAGTGAGGCCAGAATTTATGTTGAAATGGATGTTCAGAAATCAGTACCAGAGAGGAAATGGGTGGGAAGCAAAGAAAAAGGCTTTTGGCAAAAATTAATCGTGGAAGACAAGCCAGCCTACTGTGTGAAGTGCAGGAAATTAGGGCACAGTTCGGACACATGCCTACCGCCGACCCAGGGTAGAAAACAGTGTTGGATATTTTCAATATTGAAAGTATCAAAACAATTAAAAATGTGAAAAATGAATATTGCTGAAATTTTTCCAACGTCGCGACGTGGATTACTATGAAACAATTCTAATGTGTTTAGAATTGGACGTCGCGACGTGGGGGTATTTGCACGTCGCGACGTGGGGGTATTTGCACGTCGCGACGTCGGTAAACGTTGGAAAAATTTTGGATAATTACAATTGGTTGGTAATTATCATATATTCATATTTACCACAAAACAGTTATGTATTTGTGTCTTAAATTAGTTATTTAGACACAGATAACTGTTGGGAGTTGTCTTAATTATCAAGAAGACAACGTATATGAAAATTACATACACAGAAAAAAATAAGCCTGTGAGAAAAAGAGTCATTCAGAAAGAAGAACTTCTGCAGAAGTTCTATTCTGAGAAAAAGACTTCTCTTGCAAACTCTTCTATTGTCTTTAGTTGTTAGAATTATGCAAAGTGCATTACGTAATTCTAAATACTTCATCTTATCCTGAAGAGTATTTGCTCAGATAATTACTGCACAATAAAGGGAGCAAATAGAATCTAAAGGAAAGTGCATTTACTGCATGATTTGAAGAGTTCTGCAATTTGTATTATAATAGATAAAGTTCTATTTTATTGCATATCATGTAATAGTTATCAAAGTCTCTTTTCTTGTAAAGTTATACTGTAATAGATAGTTATCTATGTAATAGATAGATTACTACCATTGTATCTCCCTGGAATAAGAATTCCCCAACAATCTTTAGATTCTATATTTATAGAACAATGGTAGAAAAAGGAAAGGACTTGATTTCCAACAGGAAAGGGTGAATGGAATGAAGACAATCTTGCAAGAAGACAAAAGAAGTGTCTACAAAAATTCTACAGCAAAGGGGAATGTGAGAAAAGGAAAGGTACATACTTGAAAGGATGTTCAAGTAAGACTTTCCTGCCTTAAACTCTTTAAATTATGAAATGATAAATGCAAGTATGTGATGAATCAATTTTCTAAAATTGAAACTTTGCTAAAAAGTTCAATCAACATAACTTGCACATTGTGGAAAGTATTATAGTAATGTCTATAATAGAAATTTTGTCATTAAACATGGATGAAAATGTTTCTTCTTCTTTGAAGGATTTAATAGAAAATTGAAATTTGAGAAGAAAGAAAGAAATGAGTGAAATGACTATTGAAACTCTTGCTAAATTCCTTAGTATAAAAAGGAATGTCATGTGTAGGAAAATAAATTTCTTTAAGTAAAGCAAGAAGAGAAAGAGAAAAAATAATCTTTCTAACAAAGTACACATTGTGGAAAAGTGGAAATGGCCAACTAAAATAGCCTAACTAAGGCAAGAGGCCAAGACAAAGTGCAAATGTCAATCTAACAAAAGGAAAAAGAAGGGAAAGTGTTTTATTGTAACAAAAAGGACATTACAAAAGAATGTCATTTATTGAACAAGAAAAGGGTTCAATATGGAAAAATCATCCAAAGATGATTATTAAAATATTTTGTTACAATAATTTCAAATTTACATATTGTGGAAAAGTTCCCTTAATAGATTGATAAGTTCCAGTAAATGTGTGTTCAAGAATAATAAATTCTTGAAGATTTCAAAATCCATGAAGGAACAAATGTTTTAGTGCAATTAATATTGCAATGTAATATTTAAACTATTTGTTTATATCATTTATTTGATTTAATCTTTTTATTATGGCATAATAGATTATGTTGTGTGACATTTATAAATGTTGATAAAACATGATTTTTGTCATATTATAAGAAGAAGAGAAAATGAGGAATTTGCATATTTGTTAAAATAACAAGGCAAATTATTTTCTTAAAGTTGAAGGACATCAAATAAGTTGATATGATGCATGTGAGTACATGGCACATATTTATTTTTTTCAAAAGCAAAAGTATTGTGGTACTTTTCTTGATGATTGAAAAAGTTTTGCTATATTAAATTATTACATTGTAAAAAGAAGTATTTGAAAAGTTGTAAAATTAATGACTTGAAAATTTACTTCTTAATTTTTGCAATGTAATGTGGACAAATTTGTGTTTGAATAAATATGCTAATTAAAGCATATACATACTTGCAACTATTTAATAAGTAAAAGTACTATGTTACTTTTATTAAATACTTGTACAAGTTGGGTATGATTGTTCATTACATTGTTAAAGAGAAGTGATTAAGGTTTTAAGCTTACAAAGCTAGAAAAACTAAGAAATCAACTTCTAAAGGTACTAATGAAATGTTAAACAATTATGATTCCAATTGTTATTACATTTTGAAGGTAGAAGTGATTTGGAAAGTTTTTTTAACTTAAAAAGTTGGAAAACTAAATCAACTTCTAAAAGTTAAAATGTAATGTGGTCAAACACAAGGTTGCAAAATATGTTCATTACATTTTTAAAGGAAAAGTGATTGAAAAGTTTGAAGCTTACAAAGCTGAAAACTTAATCAACTTTTAAAGGTTAAAATGTAATGTACTTAAGCACTTATAAATTTATACTTGTTAAAGTATAAAGTTAAGTGTTGTATGAGATTGTGTATATATGTTAGCTAAAACAAGCTAAAACATATTGTGAATACACAATGGTATGTCTAGACACTTTGGTCTAAGACATAAAAATGATGTGGTCAAATAATTGTAACACTAACTCCAATACTTTATAGAATTAAGTATTGAGAAGGTTGTGCATTTATGCTAGCTAAAAGTGCACAATAATAAATCTAGATATATTGGTCTAAGACTTGATATGATTAATCACAAGTGAGGAATTACTATGAACTTTGTGAAGCTTAAAAGTAATTGAAAATTTGGAAAATCCTTAACCAAAAGGATTAAATAGAAATGTGACTTAGAACACATTTTAAAGGGATGGAAGTCCATATTATAAAATCACTAATAGTGGAAACTTCAATCTAACGCTAGTCACAACGTCTAGTCTTAGATTCAATGAATGAAAGTACACTATTATAGTGATTTGAACATTACAAAATATCATCCCAAAAGAGGTGTAATGTTGGGTTATCCACCAAGAGAAAAAGGTTGAACAAAAGGTTCTTAACAAGTCTTGGAAATGCCAAAAATGGTGGAGGCATCAAGAGCTTGCCTATATGAGTGTAAGATTTATGGCATCTACAAAGTTTAATGGACTTAAATTTGTGATCACTCATGAAAGGATTAGTGCAAAAGACCATGCAAAATATATGACATTTGGAAGTGTTGAATCTATGTGTACAAATTAAAGTGGCTAGTCACATATATGATTGGTTCAAAGCTTGTCTACCAATTCATATGATTAGTTATTGATTTTTGTACTTATATAGTGGTTCAATCGAAAGACACTATTATTGAAATCATAGATTATCAAGAGTTGTTTGTGATTCTTTAAAGGCTTTTGAAATATTGAAAATGGTGGAGGATTGTTGGATATTTTCAATATTGAAAGTATCAAAACAATTCAAAATGTGAAAAATGAATATTGCTGAAATTTTTCCAACGTCGCGACGTGGATTACTATGAAACAATTCTAATGTGTTTAGAATTGGACGTCGCGACGTGGGGGTATTTGCATGTCGCGACGTCGGTAAACGTTGGAAAAATTTTGGATAATTACAATTGGTTGGTAATTATCATATATTCATATTTATCACAAAACAGTTATGTATTTGTGTCTTAAATTAGTTATTTAGACACAGATAACTGTTGGGAGTTGTCTTAATTATCAAGAAGACAACGTATATGAAAATTACATACACAGAAAAAAATAAGCCTGTGAGAAAAAGAGTCATTCAGAAAGAAGAACTTCTGCAGAAGTTCTATTCTGAGAAAAAGACTTCTCTTGCAAACTCTTCTATTGTCTTTAGTTGTTAGAATTATGTAAAGTGCATTACGTAATTCTAAATACTTCATCTTATCCTGAAGAGTATTTGCTCAGATAATTACTGCACAATAAAGGGAGCGAATAGAATCTAAAGGAAAATGCATTTATTGCATGATTTGAAGAGTTCTGCAATTTGTATTATAATAGATAAAGTTCTATTTTATTGCATATCATGTAATAGTTATCAAAGTCTCTTTTCTTGTAAAGTTATACTGTAATAGATAGTTATCTATGTAATAGATAGATTACTACCATTGTATCTCCCTGGAATAAGAATTCCCCAACAAACAGTTGCCTAAACATCTGCCGTTGTCCTCAAAGACACAGCAGAAATAATGGACTTTAGTCAGAATGAAGAACAGAATCACTCCCATAGAAGAGACAGGAGGGGAAATCGGCAGATTAGAGACTGATGAACCCCTAATTACTCAGAAAGGAAAACAAGTGATACCAGAATCTGTTCCCCAAATCACTGAGGCTGAAGTGGAAACAGTAGTAATGGTAGAGGCCCCAGAAAGCTCCAAGAGCAAGGAGACTCAAGAAGTATTGAATAAAGCTTCAGAGGTAAGTGAACCAGTCAGAGAAGATTATTGTCAATCCTACTATAGTGAGTTTGGAACAAGAACAGCTCCATATTGCCCTGTCTTCAGTAGAGGAACACATGTGCGTCGAGTCCACTATGATGCTGTCCACTAGAAAAGAGGTGGAGCCGGAACAAATTGAACCCCTTCATCCCCCAGAAGGACATCCTACAGTGGAACAGAGTCTCCCACTAGAGGTGGCAGATACTGGGGAACACAGTACAGCGACTATGCCTTTAATTTCGGAGAATCCATCAGGTCCCCAGGAGATTAACAAGGAAGCTGTAATTATTAAGGATACTCTAAGTGTGGAGGTAGTCGGGCCTCTCTGCAGGTAGAAGAAGAAGGTCAGACGCCATTAATTGATGTAATAGCGCCTAATGCCTCAAATGATCAAAGTGGTGCAGAGGCACCCTATCCCCCCAAGGAACCCCAAGCTAAGTTATCTATCCTCCAGAGACCTCCCTCCCAAATCTATTTTTCGAAAAGCAATTCATATCCTGACCTGCAAGAGGTACCGATAGAGTATAAAGGGGAACCTACTGCTCTAGATGAAACTAAGGTGGTGAAAAGTCTCACAGTGACTCCCTCGCATGCGCACAGACACAAGCCTCAAATGGTCAAACCAGGGAGGAAGATCTCCACGCCATGCAGTCAAGCTAGACCAACAGTAGCAGCAATGTCACTGAGGTCTAAAGATTCTAAAGCTGGTCACAAACAGAGTAGTTATAATGATTAACACAATCTTCTGGAATATTAGAGGAATCGTTGCAAAAGGTAAAATACACAGACTGAAGAAATTGATAAGGAAATATAGGGTGAACTTCCTAGCATTGGCAGAACCGTTTGCTGGTCCTTCACATCTTGAAACTATCAGACGAAGATTGAACTTTGATATAGGCATAACAAATCAGGAAAAGGGAGGCAAGATTTGGATATTGGTTCTTCAGCCTTTTGTCTGTAATGTGGTGGAACTATCTACTCAATATATTACCTGCTTGGTCTCACATCCTGAAATGGAAACCCCTGTCATGGTCTCAACAGTATATGCCAAGAACACATCGAGCGAGAGAGTGGAACTCTGGGATGAACTGGCAAAACATTCCTCTCCAAGGTCTCCATGGATGTTGTGGGGGGATTGGAACTGTATAGCTAATAAAACAGAAAAGAAGGGGGGAAGAGATGCTCTGAAAGTGAGATTAGTGAATTATCTGAGTTCATTGATAGGGAGAGCCTTATAGAACCCCAGGTTTCAGGCTCCCTATATACCTGGTGTAATAATCATAAGGGCGCTGCTAGGGTTTGAAAGAAGTTAGATAGAGCTCTTATAAACTCCCCCTCCTAAACTCCTCCATTCAAGTGAGTGTACAGCATGGAATTAGATCTCCATCTGATCATTCTCCCATTATCGTCCGCGCTGAAGTCCAAAATTCAAGGGGCCCCAAATGTTTCAAGTTTCAGAATTTTTGGGCAGATCACCCATCCTTTTTGGAAGTGGTTAGAAAAGCCTGGAAGATGCCTCTTGATGGCCCTCCAATTAGGAGGCTAGTGGAAAGAATTAAGGCAACAAAGGCAGTTTTGAAAACCTGGAATATAGAGACCTTCGGCAATATAATGTCCGCTGTCAGAACTGCTGAACTGGAAATGGAGAGACTAGAGGCTGAGGATGAACTCAACCCCCTTCCTAGAGAGATCATGAGCTTAGCTGCAGCAAAATTGAAGTTGGCATTAAAAGGGAAGAAAGATATTGGGCTCAGAAAGCCAATACCAAATGGTTCGAGGAGGGGGATAGAAACACAGCCTTTTTCCATGCTTCAGTCAAATAGAGAAGAATCAGAAACTATATCCATAGAATCAAATGAGAAGATGACAGGTGGGTGGAAAGAAACCGAGAAATAGGGGAGGAGGCAGTGTCCTACTTCTCCAATCTTTACTCTGCAGCTCAGACCACAGGAGAGCTTAGACTAGGACTCATTCCAGCACTGATCAATGAGGAAATGAATGAGGATCTTATGAGGGACCCTACGATGGAAGAGTTAAAGGAAGTAGTCTTCTCTTTAGGGGAAAATAGTGCACCTGGACCTGATGGATTTAATGGATACTTCTTTAGGTGTGCTTGGGATATAGTGAAAGAAGACTTGCTATTGGCAGTGCTGAGTTTTCTTAATGGAGAGGACCTCCCTAAAGCAATGACTGCCACTTCCATTGTCTTAATCCCTAAAGTTTCAAACCCCTCATCATTGAAGCAGTTCAGCCCTATTAGTCTCTGCAATTTTGTGAACAAGGCGATCTCCAAACTGCTAGCAAACAGGCTTGGTACAATACTGCCATCCATTATTAGTCCAAACCAAAGTGGGTTTGTTAAAGAAAGACAAATATTAGATAACTATTTATTAGCAAGTGAGTTGATGTCCTCTATGTCTAGCAAGTCTAAGAATGGCAACATTGCCCTGAAACTAGACATGGAAAAATCTTATGACCGAGTTCATTTGCCATTCCTTATCCAAGTAATGAGGAGAATAGGATTTTGGGAGAGAATGCTAGACTCCATTTGGAGATTGGTCTCTAACGTATGGATGTCAGTACTAATAAATGGTTCAACACAAGGCTAGTTTAGGATGTCTAGAGGTCTTAGACAAGGCGATCCCCTCTCACCATTGCTATTCATCATCGGGGCAGATTACCTGTCTAGACTCTTAAATGCCTCCATGGATATTGCCCCAAGCTTCTATGTCCCAAGAAACTGTATAAAGGTGTCACATTTAGCCTATGCTGACGATATTATAATTTTTGCATCTGCACATAGTAGCTCCCTCTCTCAAGTTATGCTGGATCTGGAGCATTACCAATCCATCTCAGGCCAAAAAATAAATGAGAGTAAGAGCTGTTTCCTAACTCATCACAAACTATCCAATCAGAAGAGGAGTATGCTCTCCAGGATTACAAAGTTCCAAAAAGGGCAATGGCCAATCTCTTACCTAGGAATCCCATTGCATTATGGGAAGATTAAAGCACTCCACTATGATGGAATTATTTAGAAAATTAGAGATAAACTGGGGGCCTGGAATGTGAACTTTCTGACTAAAGGTGGGAGAATCACTTTGATCAAAAGTGTACTGGCTGCCATCCCTATATATTCCACCATGGCTCTTTGTCCTCCCAAAGGGGTCCTGAATCAATTGGAAGCTATCTTCGCCATATTTCTGTGGCAGAAAGGGAAGGATAACTCTTATCACTGGATAAAGTGGAAAGACTTATGTTTCCCTACCTCTGAAGGGGGGATAGGTGTCAGAGCTCTAGAAGATATCAATGCTGCTCAAAGTTTGAAATTATGGTGGAGATTTAGAAAGCATGAAACATTGCGGGCAGAATTTATGCACCAAAAGTACTGCACTCCATATCATCCTTCTCATATTGGCCCTTATAGAGGGGACTCACACACCTGGAGGAGAATGCTAAAGCAAGCCAATATCGCTGAGAAATTCATTATGATCAAAGTAGGGGATGGGCAGTGTGACTTTTGGTTTGATAATTGGCTTGGAAGTGGACCACTCGACAACCAACAGCTGACCCCTCAGAATAAGAAACTGAATGAATTCATCAAGGATAGGGGGTGAAATCCTGACACAATCTCAGCCCTTCCCAGAGACATCAAAACCAGGATTCTCTTAATGCCAGCTCCTAGGACTCAGAGGGAAAGATGAATTGTACTGGAGCCTGAATGAAAAAGGAGTTTTCACTATGTCATCTGACTATCAGCAAGTGAGACAAAGGAGAGTTTCTAATAACCCATTCAATGAAATCTGGTGCTCTAATATTCCCCTTAAAATGTCATTTTTCATGTACTGCATACTAGCAAGAAGAATCCCACTAGGAGACACACTCCACAGGTTATGCTTTATTAGTCCCTCCATATGTAATTTTTGTTTTAATGATGAAGAGTAAATTAACCATACTTTTGCAAGTTGTAACATTGTTAGACAGGTGTTGAGAGCTTTAGCTGCTGAAATGGGAGTTTATGGTAGATCGAACTCAATCAAAAGGCTATGTAGGATCTGGTGGCAGTCTACTCCAAAGAATGAAGCCCATAAACTATTGCTAGCAGCCTTTCCCCCATCATATGTTGGGAAATCTGGAAAGCAAGGAACAGAGCAGTATTCGAAGGATGCAATGTGGATCCTGCTCAGATTATCCACCATATTTTAGCTACTGCCTCAACTATTCTCCAAATGAAGATCCCTCAGCTGCAATGGGATTTCACCAAATGGGGACCTTGCTGGAAGCAAGTAGTCAACTATAGGAGCCAAAGCTAGATTCAGATCTGTTATTGGAGGCTCCCTCAAGCCCCAGAGGTTAAAATTAACATGGCCTATAAAAGCGGTGACAACTCTTTAGCTGCAGCTGGAATAATCCGAGACCATAGAGGTGATATTCTAAAACTTCTTTATATACAATATGACTGGGTGAATCCTGTAGGTTTGGCGGCCACCAATGGGCTGCTAGAAATAGCTTACCAAGGAGCTCAATGCTGCTGGGAAAGTGGTTGGAATAATGTAACCCTGGAAACAAGCCATCTAGGGCTGTTTAAAGCCATGGATGAAAAAGCTAACACACACTGGACAGTGGCCAATCAGTTGTGGAAGGTCCAACTACTTCAACAAAAGTGCAAATTGTCCCTCAGACCAGCTGCAGAGAATAAAGCTGCAGAATGGCTGGCTATAAATGGTGATCAAGACATGCATGATCCCACCTTTCAGAAGATTTTGCGCTCAGACAAGTTACAACTCCCGACCATTAAAAGAACCAAACGAGGACATCTACCGGATAACTTACCATTTAGCTGAAGACAACCTTACTGCTAGCCCCATAGAGCAGAAGAAAATAAGAAGGATCAAGCTGATGAAGAACTCCAAAGCCCTACTACAGGTAAACCAGAGTAAGTTTGCTATTTGGTACCTTTTGTTGAAAGGCACTAGCTGTTGTGTTAGGCCAGTTTCCTACTGTTCACGTAGTTGCAAAAGAAAATGTCACATGTGGTTGAAGGGCGTTGTCTGCTGGGTTAGGCCAACTTCCCATTGCATTTGTTGCCGTATAGGGGTAAAATCTGGGCACTCTTGCCAATTTTGTTGCTGTACAAGAAGGTTGTGTATCCCTCTCCTTTACTAAGGAGTTTTGTTCAAAGGGACGAGTCAATCTAGTGTTTTGGTCCATCAATGGGTATTTCGCAAATGTAACATGTATAATAGTTAGAATAGAAATGTGGAAGAATGTCCCTATCACTTGCTACAATTTGATAGTTCACTGTAATAGTAGGGCCCTATGTAAATGGAGGAATTCCTCCAGATTTATGAATTTGGAAAATCCTCTTGAATCCCTCCCCATTAGGCCGTTGGCATGTAAATGGGAAGGGGATCAAAAGAATACATAATGTAAGGGTGATATTAGGGTATGTCCATCACCCAAAATGGCATTCATTATATTAGGGAACAAGGAAATGATAAAGGCAACAATATTATCAATGCGGTCATGTATTTTTGCGTTGCTTGTGCTTGCTCTCGCAATTGGTAATTATTTAATTAAATTAGTCCGTCTCTTTCTCGAAATTATAAAATGCATACAAAGCCTTCTTTCGTTTAATTTCTTGATACGTAAATCTGTTGATGTGTGCAGGTTTATTATTACCGAAATCATAAGCAAGTTAACACAGACCATGCGATTACTGAAGCGCACAGTCGTCTCAAGAAAACTAAGCGGTGTTGCTGATTTCCCTAGCAATTTGCCTAATTGTTTGCCTGAAGATTTTATTAACGATTTGCTTGCGGGTTTGGTTGACGTTGGAAGTGTTTCTGATTTGACGAAGCTTTGTGGTGAAGAATCAGCTGCCGCTGCCGCCCCCGCCCCAGCTCCCCGTTGAAGGTTGAATGGATTTGAGGACTCACTGTGTGTCACCATGCATGCACTCATCGTTTTGTTTTTTTTTTGTTTTTTTTAGAAGGCAGAACCTCTTTTTGAGGTGGTTCGCCACTCCCTATTTATTTGATTAATTGGTGGATGGTGGACATACCTTAATACCACCCTTACAAAATATGGCCTCTTGAATTCGGTTCCATTTACAAACCAAAGGCCTAATGGAGCGGAATTCAAGGGGGATTGAGAGCAAAAACATGGAGTACTTCCTCCATTTACAAGGATATTAGACAAATCTGTAACAAGATTAAAATACAAAAGACTCCCTTGATCATAAGGAGTGGCATAAGGTCCCTTGCATATGGGAAGATAGCTAATGAGTGGCTTTGCTTCTAGTATAAGTGCAGGTCTTTTCCGGAGTGGCCACATCATGGCTTTGAACTTATAGATGAAATAGGATCTCATAATCCTGTGGTCGAGAAGAGTATGATACCCTCCCCGAACAGTCTCTGTGCAGAAGTTGATTCTCAGCAGTAAGTAATAACATATATAAGACAGACCAATGAGAAAATGGGGCAGTCCTAACTTCAGCAGACTGCCCTCAAGAACAAAACCTAGAAGATTGTGATCTTGGCTGGATCCCATGACGATCAGGCCTTTTATCAGCTGCAGGGTGAAGCTGTATACATTCAGTAGTGGTAGCTGGCCCTTGTTAGAGTTACAATACATCCTCATTTTGGAGCACATAAGAGCTGCATCTTTTTCTGGAGACAAAAGGGAGGGGTGATCTATCAGCTTGTAGGAGCTTGTCCAGGACATCCTTATTTGGTTCATGATGTTGTGCCAAGTAGATAGCTGGTCTGTTAGCAGCCTTGGGAATGAAAGAGAAAGAGGCTTGATCTCGGATTTGTTGGAGGGTTGCTTCCCACTTTCTGAATCTCCATGTGTTTTGTTGATTAAAGGCTTGCAAGAGCACTTTAGAATTTGACTCTATATGGATTTGGTTGTGCCCCAAGGTCTTACTCAGTCTAATTCCTTCTATGCAACTGCTGATCTCCACCTGTAAGTTAGTTTCATGATAAGGGCAAACAGATGGAGAAATCTGAAAAAAAAGCTTACCTTCAAAATTTTTGGCCAGCCCTGCTGCAGTAATTAGATCATCTGAAATGGAAGAGGCAATGCTGATCTTGCTCTATCTGTTTGTTGCATTTTCATTGTGCTTTTGTCCATTTCTCTGTCCTTGATAGATGGATGCATTAGCAGTGTTTTCTGTTTCCAAAACTTTGTCTCACTCATTCAATTCAGTTTTAAGGAATAATAAATTATTATTAATGCTTATATATATACTAGAGATTAGTCGTGCACGTATTTTGAAACATGCTGCTTTTAAATTAGAAAATAAGTACCATATGAGAAATAATCACTAAATTGTGCGAAAAAATGAAATGCATTAATAAAATACATTAAAAATAAAAATGTAATCACTAAATTGAGAGAATTACTAAAAAGGTTCTTTGTATTACATGAATCTAATTTTTCTCATTTTTTATTTTTTTCTGTGCAATGCATGTGTTTATTTTGTAACATACTATTTTAAAAGGAAAAAGTAAGTACGATATGCGAAATAATTACTAAATTGAACCAGAAATAAAATACGTTAAAAAATTAATATGTACCTACTAAATTGAAACAATTATTAAAAAAGGTAGTTTGTATTATATGAATCTAATTTTCTTGATTTGATCTTTTTCAATAACGCACTTGTTTCTACTTTCTCTTTCTTTATTGACTGTTTTAATGTTCTCTTCAAATTTTAAATTATCTTGTTACCTATAATTTGAACTTCATTATTTTTAGAAGTTATCTTTTTTGTTGCTCCTTTTTTGCTTTGTTTTTTAGACTTTTCAATGCCTTCATTTCGTGAATTGAATTTTGAACCTCACAATTAATTATTAACTAAATTTCGTTCTTGAATTTTTCTATGTCAGTTGCAACCATCGACACATTTCCGTTGAATTTGTTGACGTTTCGTATTTTTATTGTTAATTCATAATCTTTTGTTAAACCTACCATTAGCAACTTCTTTAAAAGATTTTAAACATGTTATTCTTTTAATATTTTATTTATAAAAAATATGAATAGTGTGATAAGTTCTTTTGGTATTTTTTAAATTTTCATCTTTTAATTATAAAAAAACAAGTGTGATAAATACTTTTGCTTGGAATTGTAATTATTTGACTTCTATTTATACATTCACGAATTTCAAAAATATATGCTTTCTATATTCTATACAAATGATGTTGATCATTAACAAACTATTTCACCATATAAATCATTTAGTAAAAGGATAATTTTTTGTTTGTATATTTTAGAATTTATAGATTTGAATACACCTTGTTCTCAATAATAATAATTGAAAAAAACTTACAATAAATTATTATTAAATATAAACGGGCGCTAAACCTCCGTATTCACTTAGTCAAAATTTTCATCATTGTCAAATATCTCATATTGGTAAATATTACAAAAAAATTAATGTATAACTATGTCTAGAATCTTTTAAAAAACTTGTTAAAAGACAATTCTCAAAAGAATATTATAATTATACAAATATTTAATGTAATTCTAAATGATAACAAAGAAAATCAACTGCTGCTAAAAAGGACATTTATGACATTATACTAAATAATAATATTGTATTAATTTTATATTTTATTAATTTAAATCAAATGGGGTAAACTGCTTATTTATTTCACCGATGGAACAAATTGCACCTTATATACAAATTGAGGGTAGTAAACTGCATTTAACCCTTATATTTATTCATATAACAAGAATATGTATGAGCAGGGGCGGAACCAGAAACAAAATTTCGTGGGGGCTTATCTAATTTTTTTTTTGTACAATTCAATAAATACATTTAACAACTAAAATTTTGAATTCACCATTATAAAAAAGATAAAAATATATAAATATACTAAACTATATACTATTGATTACATTTGACGAAATATTAGTTTCGTCATACTTGATTAACATTTGATGAAGTATTAGTTTCGTCGTGCTCATACGACGAAGAGAAAAGAGTTGTATTTATGTGTTTATATATGTTGAAACACTACAAGATTTATTCATTTTTAATAGTTGAAAAAATATTTTTTTTTATGTATACAACTAAAAGTGGACATGTAAATCAATAAAAAATTAGAGTTAAAATAAATTCATATAAATCATGTAGTTCAATCAAAATTAGCAATTAATTTAGAACTAAAATCAATTGAATAGATTAGAGTTGTTTAAACTGTGGTCCCAATTACAATTTAAATCTTTAATTTTTCTAATTTAACACATAAATGATTAATTTAAATTTAAATTATTGGTATGTATAAAATCAGTAATGAATTTTTAAAATCCTTAATCTAAATTCAAGATTCTCAATTTCCCTATTTCAATCCATAAATATCTAAGATAAATTCACATTAATTCTAATAACCATAAATCTTATTAACTCAAACACCGAAATTGATTTAAATTTGTAATTTCCCTATTTCAATCCATAAATCTCTAAATAAATTTATGAAATATCTAAGATAAATTCACATTTATTCTAATAACCATAAATCCTATTAATTAACTGAAACACCAAAATTGATTTAATAATTTACAAATTTAAACTTACAATTAAAAATCTAAATAACAAATTTTAAATTAAAAACCAACATTAACCAAAATACCAAATGGAGCAAGAATAAAAAAAGCAAGGATGTGAATGAGGTGAAGGAAAAATAGAGGAAGAACAAACTAAATTATGGAGAGACGGAGACAAAGAGGATGAGAAAAATGAGAAAGTGGGGTAATAATTGGAAAATGATAAAAACTCTAAAAAAGTATCAACTATTGAATGCATTAATTCAATTAATTAATTCATTTAATGGTATGTGTGAGTAATTAATTCTTTAAATGGTATATGTAGTGGTGGGACCCATGAAAAGTGACCTCACTACTAATGAGATTGAATGGAACTTGGTGGGGGGTTGGAGTGGGTTCCGCCCTGTGTATGGGAGGAGAGGAGTGAAAAATCGCAACATTATGCAGAGCAAAACTGTCCGACTACATGCTCATATCCACTAATAATTTGCAAAATTATTTCAAGAAATTAGTATATAAACCGATCCTAGCACGGTATCAAAGCTATTTTGTAGTTCTAACCGTGCAATCAGAGATTTTAATCTCTAATAATCATTGGTTATGATTCATTCATGCATTTCACCCTTAAAATCAGTAACTAGATCTTGATATATGTATATATATATATATATATATAAAATCAATAAACATTAACAACATATAGTTGTGCAAAACTCAAAATATCCATTTGAACAAAGAAAACCGATTCTTAATTAATGAAAATTCAAGAAACATTCAAAGTTAAGCTTCTTAAATTTTCTCTAATTTTTCATGTGCAGTCTATGATTCAATCTATAAAACTTTCTCTTAATCGAGTAAGTGATCATCTCATAACATTAACTATCAAGAAAACACAAATTAATTAAAACCATAAAAATCAAATAATCAAATTTTTCGTTTTAAGAAAATACTAAACCCTATAACAGTAACTTTGTAAAAATTAAGTGGCACAATTAAGAAACATAAAAATCGTGATTCTTCCAGAAAAATAAAATAATATATGGCTTGGAACTTGTGTTCCAAGGAAATTTCATAAACTTTTGAGGCTCCTTATTTTTACTTTTCCATAATTAATACATTTTTTTTTTTGTCATGTGATATACAACTTGGATGATTGTTGGTGAGTGGCAATCATTTGTCAGTTAGGAAAAAGGAAAGAATGTGGGATTATCAGTTTTAATTACTTGCAAATCTCAATAAACAGATTTTCCGCTTTATACTTAATTGTTAAACAAAAGTTGCCATTTGCCAACTACGACTTATAAAACAATTTGTTAAGTGGCAGACAAAGTTGCCAACTACATATATACCTTTGTTTAATTAAAATGAATGCTACCATAACCCCACCATCCCCTATAAATAGAATTCATCCAAAATTTGCTCCAAAACATCCAAAGAGTTCTCCAATTAATTGCTCTTTTTGCTTGAGTGAGGTCCATGATGAAGACAGTCTTAATGAGATGTGTTTTTGTGGTGCTTGTGCTCGCTCTTGCAATTGGTAGTTAATTAATTAATGTTCCCTTTGAATAAGGAATTTTTTGATTTTATGATAATTTTTTTTGAAATTTATTGTAAGAAAAAGATATTTTGAATGTATTTTGATAAATGATCAGTTTGTTTATGTTGAAATTTGTATCGAAGAATTTTTTATTAATAAAATTTTGTTGAAATTTGTATCGAAGAATTTTTTATTAATAAAATTTCAAAATATTTTATTTATGAAAATTACTATAGCAAAAATAATTACTATAATAATCTCTTTTTGTTTTAAAAATTTTGATTGAAACGACACCCAAAAAAAAACTAACAAGTCAAATTAGATTTGTATATATATATAAAAAAAATACTAAAACATGTCAAAACAAACACAGCTTTAAGAAGGTGACGAATTGCATGGCAATTTGGGAGCTTATCCTTAACTGGATTTTTTATTAGGGTTCATGCATGTATACCATGCAATTATATATATAACCTGCCTTTTTTTGTTTTATGCATGGATACTTAATTAATAATGAAAGTATACATGTAATTATGTGCAGCTTTGTCGTTGCCGAAATCAGAAGCAATGCATACTATGGAATTGTTGAAGCGCACAGTCGGGTCAAGAAAATTAAGCAGTACTATTGATTATGATATCGCTTTGCTTATCACTAGTTCGGCTGTCAATTTGGATGAAAATGTGGTCGTGGCTGGGAATTTGGGTGGCAATTCGGGTAATACTGGCAGCGTTGCTCTTCCTCCACCCCCTTCCCCTTCTAGTTGAAGGGCGGGCGAATGGATTTGAGGACTCACTGTGTCTTCACCATTGATGGATGCATATTGCATGCAGTACTGATGTCTGATGTTTACGTTTGTTGCATTTTCAATATTGTGCTTTTGCTCTTTCGTGTTTTTATGAGTGGATCAATTTCTATTGCTTTGTCCTTCGTAGATGGATGAATGGGCAATGTTTTTCTCTGTGTCCAACAATTTGTATATGTTGGGCTGTTTTATGGAATAATAAATTATTTTAATGTTTTGTTTTTTTCAGTTTCTTTTATTTTTATATTGAAATTTTATGCAATAAATTTTCGTTTGTGTTAAATTTGGGCACAGCATCAAAGAATGTGTACACGTACACCCAATGATTTAATTAAAATTGTATCTTACCTGCCTATATATCCACATATAAAAAGTATTTTTTTTTTTGACTCATGAGAAAGATGTTTTGATTGTCTCTAACCGGTAACAAATAATATTGGAAATTTGGAATATAGAAAAATATGCATATTAGAATAAAAAAAGTTAATAATTAATGATTAAAAGTTTGTAATTGATTGATTAAATTGGGAGAATAATGAGGAAGACAATTTGACAATTAAATATATATTAATTAACATTACAATTAGACTTTTTTTTTTCACCGTCTCTTCAATCATTCCACAATTATTCTTTGGTTATTTACATTACCTCCTTTGATATTTTAGATAAATTAACTAAAATATTTTGGTAAAATTTACCAAAATAAACTTTGAATTTTAAATAGTTGTAACCAATAATCCACTAATGCTAGTGAACTAAAATATATAGTAAAACTCTTAAAATACCAAACAACGCTATTCACTTCGACTTTGAAACACAATACATAACAAATACATGTTTATATTTACAATTGCAAATAATATATTTAATTTTCCTTAGTAAAGTTGTTTTTCACTTAAAAAAAAAAGAAATAATAATTTCTATGTTGGTGGCATGATGATTGGGTAGTGAGTAGTAATCAATCATGGGTTAGGAAGGAAGTTGAGATTATGATCGTTATATATAGTTCTAATATTAATTACTTCCAAATATTTTATAAACATATTTTCTGCTGAATAATTAAGTGGGCAACAAATCAATGGGTTATTAATTAGTATTTCATTTTTTTCTGAACTTTTAAACTAAAATACTAGAAAATATCACTAATATGTAGCAATAGGATAGTCGGTGAGTTATAAAGATCATTAACATCATCCTAAGTATTAGGAAATATAAATATTATTTTACTTATAATTAAATAAATGGAAAAAATGAAAAGAAAAAGAAGAATTCAGTTGAGTTTTAGACTAATTTTGTTGATGATAATTGATTAGGTTTCTCCTTAGTTCAATAGTCTAAAGCAAAATTTTCATCCAAACAAAAGATTAAAAAAAACAAAAAGGAAAATCCCAATTCATCAGAATGAAAACCATCCATGAATATCCCAAATGGCTTTATGCTTTTTTCTTCAGCAAAGAACTTTTTCTTCTTCTTCTTCCCTCATTTAGACCCAATTTTTACTGATTATAATAAATAAATTACACTCAATTCAACAATGAATTGTTCCGAAAGGCATGATAATCATACGTTAATAAGTTTTTAGCAAAAATAACAGGCACGACAATTAATGATATTTACATTTTCTAAACGAGGGAAGTCTAATCTATCTAATTTAATAGTACACCTTACTTTAGCATGCTGACTTATTTCAGATTCAAAATATATCTCTGTCCAATTTGCTCGCCTAAATTTGCAAAATAGTTAGTTAGGATATTTGCTTCACTCATATATAGTGTGCATCCTTGATATTTGTCATTAATTGTTGAATCTTCTGAATCTCTCTTTCCGTTTTCCATGAGTCGACCTTTATTTTGCCCTACAATGACTGTATCAAAATAAGGGAATCTATTTCTATATAAAAACGTGATATATATTTTGAGAGACATAGCTAAATTCTTCGGTTAAGTGCTCTAATTTTTGCCTGCAAACACAATACATTCTTTTAGAAGTTTAGTGATATTCTTGTGCTCATTCGTTGTTTTCCTGCAAATCTTATAAAGCAGATTTTCTGGTGAATTATGAAGTTGACTATTATAATCAGCTGGCAATAGGGATACTAGTTGAGATCGTCTAACATCTTAATTAGTTCATGAGAAATTTGGCATGTGGCAGACAAAGTCGCCAACTACATACTGTTTGTTTAATTAAACTGAATGCCACCCACCAAAATTGCTCACCAAAATATTTCAAATTGGTGGAGTCAGCTGCCCGTATGACCTATATTGACAAAAAATTATGGTCATTAAACTTTTGAAATTTATTGACTACTTTTCTGGTTACCAAATGATTATTACACAATTTTTTTGACAAAAAATTTTCTAGTCACCGAATATGGTCACCAAAGGATATCTTATTGGCGGAATGTTTTCCGCCATTATATTTATTGACCACTTTGTGACCACTTTTTGTTTTGTTTCAATAATTTTTTAAATGTGACTAGAATTTAGTGACTAAATTTGTTCTAGTTAACAAAGGCGCTATTTGTAGACTGGAATTTTTTTGGTTACTAAGGTTTTGGTCATTAAAGACCATTTTTCTTGTTGTGAAAGTCAAAACTCAATTTTTTATCCTTTTAAATGATAATAAACTCTCTTTTCTTTTGATGCTTTGGAGAGTGTTTTTTCACAAGTTTAAAGCTCTAGGATCATGAAAAAATCATTATAGAAGTGATTGGTATTTATAGAAATCATTTGTAAAGCAAAAAGAATAAAATCTTCATTTTTCAGAAAACTAACCGTTACTCGCAAAACTGGGTAATTCGGATGGCCAAAACTCAAGAAGGTAGTTTTAATCTATATTTCGGATGACCGAAACTCCAATTGGTATAAAACCCTACTGCCATTTTCTTTGGTCCACAAAATCTTCACCATCATTCCGTTTTCCAATCGACGCTACTACCCCAGTCTCTTCGCCTATCTTCGCCATCATCAACAATGGTCCGATTAAAGTTCGCATCTCCGTCTCATCATGAGACTCCTTCTTCCCCAATCACATCATCTCCTTCCAATGACCCACCACCAACAGTGGAAAATTCACCGCCAGTGCAATCACCACCAGTGGATGAGCACTCACCACCCCAACAACCACCACCCAAACGAAGAAAACAAATGGCCATTAAGAATGCCACACCTGCCATCAGTTTTTCCTCTTCAGATGAGTCGTTAGATCAAACGAAAAGCATAACCTCGGGAACAGAAAACTCTGCGCCGCCCACTCCACCATCACCGAGCGCCGCTTCCACACATGCCGATGAACTGCCACTGGCCAAACTGCTGAAACAAGTGGCAGTTAAAAGAGCCACAATTGCTGCCGATTCTACTTCTTTGAAAAAATCGTCTGACCAAATGGAGAGTTCAAGCGATAATGAGCGCACAGAGTCCGACCCATCAGCGCAAGAATCTCTAAACAACGAGGGGGATGTTCCGATTCAAGTTCCATTTTCTCCACCGGCCACTGGTAGACGTCAATCCAGTCGACTTGCTGCTCAGAACATTGGTGGTCTGGTCCCACGAACAACCCCTTCTTCATCCACCAAGCGTGCTACTGTAGAAGAGAAAGGTAAAGGTCCTGCTTTATCTTCCACAACAATCACCACGTCTGCTGGTAATGTTTTTTTATCCAAATTTTAAACCATTTACTGATAAAGAATTGCTTAAGAGGTATGAAGTGGTTCAGACTCAATCGGTGGTTTATTATAAAACTTTTGATTTTCAAAGTCTTGCTGTGTTGAATATGGAAGAAAAAATTCGTGCATATTTTGATAATGTTGGTTGGGCTTGGTTATTGAATTTCCCTGAACATAAATTGCCAGTTCGATATTTAAAGGAATTCTATGCTTCTTTTTCCTCAAAAGTTACTGAGTCTACTGTTAAGATTCATGTGCCTGTAATTAAATTTCGATTGTTGAATGAATTTTATCATTGGTCCTTGAGACAGTTGGGTGTTTATTTGGGTATTGAACCTGATGATTATGAGTATCCTGAAGGTTATTTGTTTAAGAACACAGGAGTACCAAAGAATGTTCCATATGCTGAATTCTGGAAGGAAATAGCCTGTTCTGATACTGAATCATACAGGCCTTCTAGGTCGAAAGCTCATTTAATAGATGATCTCGCATTACTTTTGTGTCATCGTTTTCTCGCTTATACGCTTTTTGGTAGAAATGATCAAACTACGATCGTTTCATCTCATGAGCTAGCTATTTTATGGGCAATGAAGAATTCTCGTCAGTTGAGTCTTCCATATTGGATTTCTTTTGTGTGGCAACGAGTTTCCAAAAATCCTAAAAGAAATTTAGCTTTAGGACATATAGTTGCTATTTTACTTGCAAGAGTTCCTTTGTATGCAAAATTTAGTCCATCTTGCCCTAACGATTGTACATCTTCTCCTATTGATATTTCATATTTAAAGAGTGCTGGTTTGGTTATTGAAGATAATGATGGTAATCTACACTTTAATGAGCCGGAGGTTCCACCTTCGAGCAATTTGCCTATTGCAGGAATAGCAGATTTACGACAAGATGTGAAAGATCTTCATTTGTTGGTTTCTAAGATTGCAGCGGGATATGTGGATACAAGGGAACAATTCCAAATTCTAACAGCAGCCATCACTGAAATCAAAAATAGTCAAGCCGCCATCCTCCAATTTTTGCAAGAGAGATTTCTTTCACCACCACCTCCACCATCGACTTGATAAGGTTGTTTTGCTCTCTTTTTTATTTTATTTTATATTATGTTTTCTTGTTAGTTTTATGAATTTTCTGTTTTTCTTGTGTTTTCTTCACATGAGGACATGTGAATGTCTAAGTGTGGGGAAATTGTTAGTTATTGTTTTTCATTACTGTTTTGTTTAAATGTTTTGTCTCATATATTAAAATTTTCAAAAACAACAGAAAAGTTCATAAAAGTTTTCACAAAAATATGTTAGTGTTATTCTAGTTTGTTGTTTATCCTAGACTATTTCATTTTTATAAATACTGTTTGGCCAAACTGGACATTATTACATTTGCTTAATTCAATGCGATAAGTGTGTGCATGCACTTGAATGACTTCAGGTATGACGAATACAAGATTTTGGATTTATTTTGCCACTTAAATGTGAGGATTTGAGCATAAGCACTGAATGACTACTTTGTTAGTGCTTAATTGAATAATTTTGTTGAATGAGTGGAAATTGTGCATGTTTTACTTATGAAGTTTGCTTTATTGTTTATGGAGGTCATGTATTGAAATTGAATTTGAAAATGAACAAGGCATTTAGGATTTAACCCTTTTTGACTTTACTTTTCATTCCTACCCTTAATTTACCCTTAGTTAACTCCTTTGAGCTTTAACCTTTTCTTTGTGTTTAAACCTACTTAAAAAAATTCACCTAAGACCCCTTTTAACTTTCTTTTGGCCTTTAGGGTGTAAGTGACTAAATTCGTTAAAGTTTACTTCCCCATGGATTGAAAGAGAAAAGTTTTTGCATCTTTAAGTCTCTGAGTTTGAGAATTATTTCAGAATATATGTTGAAGGGAATTGTTAAAGTCTGATGTTTGCCCAAACAATGTTGGGACAAACTGGAATAAAAATAAGAATCTGCAGAAATATGTCTGCGTTGTATGCCAAACTGCAGCAATAGAAAAGAAATAAAAAAAATAATAAATAAATAATGAAAGAAAAGCAGGAAGAATATGTGAGAAAGAAGAAAAGAATATATACATGCTGTGCTTGATGAGTTTTGAATGAGACTTGGTGCTGGATAAGTGTGGGGATATTTTATCTTGAGTTGCTTACACTTTAGTTTTTAATTTTAGCCTTTTAACCTTCTTAAATCCTACCTTGTAAACCTTAGCCCCATTACAACCAATAAAAGACCTTTTGATTCAATTTTGGTTTCGATATCATGACTATGTTGTGACATATTTGCAAACTTGAGTTAAGTTTCATGCACAATTTGAATTGAGTGGTTGAACCCAATTGTACACATCTTGAGTGCTTGAGTGATCCTAGAAAGTTGTTCAGGATTTTGTATTCTGACATGGAAGACTTGTTTATGCATGGACTGAATACTTGGATTAAGCATGAATTCTGTTTTGTAAAGAGTTTCTAAGTTTGGCCAGATTAGTGTTTGTGTAGTGAAGTAGTCTAGTTAGTTGTGTGTTTTGTTATTTATTTTCTGTTTAAATGCTGAGGGACCAACATATTCTAAGTGTGGGGATATTTGATGGGTATAAAATGTTTCATAATTTTATGCACATTTTGTTGTATTTTGTGGGATGGAATAGGTGTTTATTGGATATTATTTATGCAGAAACGAGAAATTCCATCTTGGAAGATGACGTGGAGATAAAGATGGTGTTTAAGAGATTTTTGGACAGATTCGAGGGAGAAGTTGCAACCTTGAAGAATTAGACAACAAGAGGATTTTGTTGACGGGCTAAAGAAGAAAAGTTTGGGCAGTTGAAGGATGTTTTAACTAATGCCTTGATAGAAGGAATTTTGAATTTAAATTTGGTTGTTACAACTAGAAAGTTGTTGACAGATTTTTTGTGCAAACAATGGATATTTCGTTTCTTTAGTTAAAGATTAGGGAATATTGTTCTGCATATAAGGGGGGAAGGAATCAGATTAGAGATATACTTTTGGATCCTGGACATTTTTGAACAGGAGTTTTGCTGGGTTAGTTTTCTGCAGTTGGTTTGTAGCAAGAACAATAGGAACGTCATTTGCCCAAACGACGGACTGGTTTGATTTTCTATTTCAGTATTAATTCAATTTTCTTTTCAATTATTATTCTGTCTTGTTTTAATTATAAGTAGTGAGTAATTTCTTATCTGGTAAAGTAAGTAAGAAACACTAATTATGATTAAGTTGTGAGATCAAATTGTGTTAAACAATGATTTTTTATTCAATTCCAAGAGTTTTCTGTGAATAGCGTTTATTACTTAATTGGATTAAAGCTTGATCAACTTTAATAAAATTAGGTAGAGTCAATTAATCTCTAATTAAATCACTGGAATGAATTAGTAGGATTAATTAGTGACAAAGCTGCTGTCTCGGTAGACGGAAACAATTGGTTAACAAATTAGTATATGCTGATCATAACTTAATTTGTTAAAATTGGGTCCTTCTAAGAATTAATGCTTTTCTAATATTGAATTGGGTGAACGGCTGATTCCGGCCTGATTATATTAGAAATAGGGGAATAATGGATTAAGCTGATACTTGTCCATTGTCGAATTAGTAAGGAGGGATTTGGACACGTCAGAGCTGATTCTCGGTATCTTATAACTAATTGATTGAATTGTAATTATTATTCTTGCGTCAATGATCAACTTATAAACATTAGTGTGGATTGCTTACTTGCCAGACCTTTATATTGAGTAATTTAATTCGGTATTTTTATGATATTCATTGTTGGGTTATTAAATTGAGAATTTGTCAATTTTCCTATATATTAATTTCTTGTTAATTTTAATTATGGTTACGATTTGCAAATTGATTAATTAAGAAGAATTGTTGTTCCTTGTGGGATCGATCTTACTCCCATTAGACTATTTTAATCTTTAAGAGTAAGAATTTAATTTGGTATAAAACGACCACCACCAAAACTCAAGAAGGTAGTTTGAATCTATATTTCGGATGACCGAAACTCCAATTGGTAGTTTGAATCTATTTTACAGAAAAACTCTAGATTTTCACAATTCGACACTTTCGGACGAGCAAAATTACAAAAGGTCGTCCGAATCTATTTTTCAGAGATTTTCCAAATCTTTCAAAACATTTTTGTGCAAGTATAAAAACTTTTTGAAATCATTTCCACTAAACATTCATTTTGAAATCTATTTTAATTGAACTTTTAAGATGTTCAAACATTTTATGAAATAATTTACAACTAGGTTTTAGGTTGGGAATCTATCCTGATATATCTAGTTTCTATTTTTTCAACTTTTTCATGATTCTATTTACGCGCATTTCGCACACTTACAACTTCAATTAAGCTAATTGAAATATTAGCATACATAATTATTTATTAATCATCAAAATAACAAGTAAATTTAAGACACTAGGCCTCTCAGCAAATTTTTCTATACTTGATAAGCTAATACACTTATTTTATATTTGATACGATAATTTTTGTAAACATTAATACGCTAATATTTTATTTGAAATGCTAATTTTTGTATAGTTGATACGCAAATTTTTCGTATTGGATGATACATTTAGACTAAAAATTAATGTTAAAGTAAAATTTTGATAATTTTATACGCTAAAGTGACAATTTGTTACGCTAAATTGGAAATGTTATGCTAAAATGAAAATTTGATTTGCTAATCTTTTATACTTTATTGAAGAACTAGAAAGTAGTTCTTATATCAACACGATATATAATATGCGGAAAAGCTTTTATTTATTTATCACAAAATAATATTTGAGTGGAAAGGAATTACAATAACAAAATCACACATATGGCACAACCACCACACAATAACACATCTGCTGATCCACGGAATTTCTCCAAATTTGAAAGGGCTTTTTTTCACACACCTGTTTGAGGTATTTCTCTCAAACTCCTCTTATTACAAAGATCCCTAACACCCTCTATTTATAGTGTAAGAGGTTTTTTAATATCACACTTTCCTATTCCAAGACAAAAACTAATTAAGAAACTAATTCTAATAAAAAAATACTTTAAACTCAAGAAATAAAACATATAAAGAAACTAATAATTAATAAAAGTTTAGTTTAATTTTTCAACATTGATACCCTAACGTTTAAATTGATACTTTGGCATGAAAATTGATACTTAATACGCGAATTTTTGAATTGATACACAAGTCGTATTATGAATTTTTGAATTAATACGCAAATTGCATATATGAACTCGTTTAACAGGAGTCTGCCCCAAATATATATATATTGGGTTTGCAAAATTAGCCACAAACACAATAATTCAAACTTAGATGAGGTAGGTCCTGACATCAAATTTCATGGCCCAAAATCATATAAATCCCATGTTGAAAACTTGTACTTTAATGTGGAATGCAAGTTTTATACCTTGTAATTAGTTCAGATCAAGAATATATGGCTAATGACCAAAAAAAAAAAAAAAATCCGTTCTCTCTCTCTCTCTTTGACATGGACTTTAAAAACAATTAAAAGAAAAAGTGAAAAACACAAAGCAAATTAATTAACCATGCATGATAGTATTAAACATGTTTGAATAATTTTTTTATTTTACTTATCAAGTGTTGTTTAATTTATTTTTGTTTAATATGGTTGATTGCTATTTATTTATATTATTATGGCATTTACATGTGTGATTTTTCTTATTATACATTCCTTTTGTCATTTGCATATTTATGTTAAATAAAACTTAATTGGTTGCCACATTTTTTGTATTCCAAAGACATATTAAGTGTTTGAGTTCTTAGATTTTTTTGGTACTTGATCAATTGGGTTTATTTATTTGTTCTATTACATGTCGTACTTTTGCAAGTTGTCATACCCATAATGATCTTGATAACTATGTTCTTTTATTGATGATTTTGTAAGGAGTCAGAGGAAGAAAGAATTGATAGAGGAAAAGTTTTTACAAATAGTCAAAAATTGGGAGGATTTTTAGGAGATGATCACAACATAAAGAAGTTACTTGCTTGGGGTTGTTTGAATTGTCTTTTGGAAATCAGATTTTATGCCCAAATGGTGGAAGGAAAATCTAAACCAAAAAGCTTTTCATGTAATTTCATGATTAAGGAGATTATTTTGGTTAGTTGCATATATTCACTACGAAGTGGTCAGGCTTTTGGGCTAAAAAAGACGGGATCGGATCCTTTGTTTAATATTATCATGTCATATTCAATCCAATGTTAAAAATGATATAGTTTAATTAAAACTATGGACTAAAAGTATAAATATCATTAAAATCACTTTACAATTATTAAACTCTAACCAAAAAAATCAGTAAATCTGGCTAGATAAGATATGATAATATTGGATAGAAAATCCCATCTCAAAAAAGATGGCCTTTAGTTCAGGTTTTAATTTTATGCTTCAAACTTATTTCACAAATATGCTCCGTTTGGATGAGGTATTTTTTGAGTTTTATGATGGAATTTTTTTTCTTGGTAAATGTTATAACAAAGGAATATTTTGTTGGATTGATGATTTTGTTTTGTTGGGGCTTGTATTGGAGAATTTTTTGTGAATAAAAGTTTAAATTTTAAATTTTAATTAATATTTTATGAGTTTGTTTAGGTGGGAATTGTATTAGAAAGAATTATTTATTATTCAAAATTTAAAATTCAAATTTAATATTTTATTTATAAAAACAATGTAGCAAAAATAATTATTGTAATATTATTTTTTTGTTTTAAAAATTTGTGTAGGAAAAAGAAACAAAACGAACAACCTAAATTGAATTTATAAAATAAATACTTAAAAAGAGTACATCCAAACATACCAATTTCCAGTATTAATTTAAATTCTTCTTTGTATCTTTATTCTGTGGATCGTTGCTGATTAAATTCAGTTTTCAAATCTTTAATTAAAGTCTTCAATTTTATTTAGTTTTGTAGTTGAGTTCAAATTATTCCGAAATAATAGATTAACTCTTGAATCTTTTATTCAAGTTATGAACAATGGGAATTCTATAGATAGGTTTGAGTATTTAAGACAACTATTTTAGGGTTATCTTCAATCATGAAAGATGACATTTTATCACTTTACCCTCTTAAAAGATTTTTATTAGCACTTGGCACCGATAAGGATATTCTGTTACTATATTTAACTGAAAATTTTAAATTTTTGCCTTAGAAGATTTTTTCTTTTTCAAGTTTTATACTCTTTTACTCTTAAATTTAATTTTCAAAATCTTGTCCTCCTTATCACCATTTTTTTTTCATTCTGCTTTCCATTTGTTTTCATATATACTTCAACAAATTAAATTTTTTATTTTTATTTTAAATAATAGAATAATATATATATATAATATAAATAAAAAACATTAGATTTTGAATACAATTTACTATTTTTTATAATTTGTTAATTATTTTTAATTTACTTGGTCAACAAAAGTTTTATATGAATTAATTTTTTTTGAAGGTAGCAAAATAATATGTACTTTGTCTAATTTTTTAAAATTCTTTAATAAAAAATTAAAAAAACTTTTTATATTGCCACTCTAATATCTATGGATTTTAAATTTAGAGTTAACTAATTTTTTTATTAAATTGAATTTATTAAGTACAGAAGATATTTGTATTAAGAAAATATATATTAATAATAAATCTATACCATAAAACCAAAAATAAAATACTTATTATTTGTTTTTGGTCATTATATGTTATATAATTTTATTATGTTGAGTAGATTGCTTTAAGATGTAAAATAATATAATAAAAAATTTTAAGATGTTAAATTGACGCTTTAATTGTCAATAATACAAATAAAATGGATAACATATTACAAAAATACAAAAAACTAAATTGACTAAAAAAAGCATAAATTATAAAAAAAACATGATATAAATTCATTTACATAAAAAAAAAGATGAAAAAAAATAAACAAATGCTAACAATTGTTGAAGAAATTGATCAAATATTTTATGGTTTAAACTAATAATATTTAAGTTTTAACACAAAATTATAGAGTAGATAAATTGAAATTAATGTTTAAATATAAGAGGGGCAAACATAATTTAATTTATTTCTTATTGATGGGTAAATAAGTCATTTAAAATTAATAATTATTATGTTATTAATTAGCATCTTTGACTAATAATCACCCGTTTAAAGTGGTTAGAAAAATATTTTATGAGGACAAAGTGATAAAAAGTCATCTTTCATGGTGGTAAATTAAAGATAATCCTTTATTTTATAAACACTTTCACGGAGGTAAATCGGAATTATTTTGCAACTTAAACATTAACTTTATTATTTCTAATGTATGAAGTTCAGGGATATTTACTTAAAAACATTCTATTAGAAAGTTAAAATAATGAATTTATTGGAATCACGAAATTTCTATCACTACAAAGTGCGTGAAAGTAATTCCACAAGTGATTACATCACTTTCTCATGTTATTTGTAGATGTTGTATTCCTTTTCTTACATAAAAATATAGACGCATTTTTTATTTTTAATTTTATTATATTGTCTAATGAAATGTTGACAAGTATTATCTCAAAAATTACACGATATAGATAAAAAAAATCAAGTAAAATATGAAATTCCGACAAGTTCTTATATTGTGATTGTTGATGATTTTATTGAATTTGAGAATACTCTAATTGAATGTCAAGTAATATTTTTCTCCTCCTTCCTCTCTAATTTTTTTTTTTTATTTCATTTTCTCCCTTTTTTTCAAGAAAATAAGTTAGGATGTTATTAAAAGTACTATGGTATATTTCATTCAAAAACAAAAAGAAAGGAACTTTTATGTTTTGGTTTTTCACTTTATTAGTGTGTAGTTGGCTCACAAGTCCATTTAATTTCTTTTGTTTTTATTTATATGGAAATCAAATGTTAAAAATTTTAATTTAATACCGTGTTAATGCAGAATTAACATGCAATAGCAACAAGAACTCTTTTCATACGTCTAAAAAAATAAAGAGAAATTTAGGATATTACCAAAATCATTTAAAGTTAACGGTTTTTGTGATTTGAAACCGTTCAGCAAAACTTCTTTAATAGAGATATTTCATCAACATGATTCAATTATTCCCGTTATCAATATATTGAATAATGCATGTTTATTTCAAAGGATATCATCTTGGAATACCGTTCTATTAATGCGCACAAATTGGCATTGCTTAGTTGGCATTGGTTTTTTGGCAAATTAATGGATAAGGAAAGCTTGTGATTAACTTGGAGAAATCAATCTATGCAAGGAAGATTGATTTTGGAAATTAATACTATCCTTATATTTTTAGGCTTATCTTGGTATTCTTGGAAGTTATCTTTGGAGATCTATCTTTAGAAAAGATAAGCATTAAAGGCACATAGTTTTCCATCTTTCTATGGGATTTACTTGGAAATAATCTTGGAGATAAACATGGAAAGATTTGGTGTGCCTATATGATCTTTCCACACCACACGGTTTTGTGTGTGCAAGGCGTGCGAATTGTTTGAATCATGTAGAGCCTTGATGTTTATTTCGGTCTTCATTAGACTGTGAACACACTTCTTTGTTGAAGATCTTTGATCAAAGTGTGTTGGCTTAAGCATCTTAATGCAATAATATTGAAGATGCAATTCTTGTATTCTTTATTATAATCCAGCCTCGGGATGAGATTGTTGAGGAGCTCGGGAGAGTTCAAACATGGGCAAGGGGATGTTGTATCAACCACGAATTTCGGGAGAAGTCACCATTGACAAGGGGATCTTGTCTTCATTGTGGGCAAGGGGACTTGCATTAACCACAGATTCCGGGAGGAATCAACACAAGTCGAGGGGAGCTCGCACAATCCGTTAACTGTGGAGTTAGGAAGAGGCGGTGTCAAAGATAAGAGGGAGTCTTACTTTGTGTCAGACCGAGTGACTTGTAACTTGTGAACTTAGTTGATTGTTTTTCTAGGCGTGGCCCCGCAGACGTAGGCAGATTGCCGAACTGTGTTACCAACCTCCTATCTCTTTACTTTCCGCATTTTTTTTATTGTCCATTACTGTTTTATTATCGGTGTCACACTTAGTGTTTCTAACCCACTGAGACACCGCGCGCATCTAACCTTGATATTTCAATTGGTATCAGAGCGGGTCGTCTTTGTTTCTTAGGCAGGATCCGCAGGACTTGATATTGGTTTGTGTGCGATGGACTCTATGAAGGAAGGAGGTTCAACAATGCGTCCACCATTATTGGACGGCAATAATTATGCTTATTGGAAGGCCAAAATGAGAGCATTCATCAAAGCCATTGATGAGAAGGCTTGGAAATCAATCCTAACTGGATGGGACCCTCCAATGACTACTGACGCAACTGGTGTAAAATCTCTCAAGCCAGAAGAAAGCTGGTCTGTTACTGAAGATGCATTGGCAAACTATAATTCAAAGGCCCTTAATGCAATTTTTAATAGTGTTGATCCTGCTCAGTTCAGACTTATTTCTACATGTGTGATAGCCAAGAAGGCATGGGAAATTCTCCAAACTACCTATGAAGGAACATCAGCTGTGAAATTATCAAAGATGCAAATTCTTACTACAAGGTTTGAAAGTTTAAGAATGCATGAAGATGAGAGTATTGCTGAATTTCATGCAAAACTTTGTGACATTGCTAATGAGGCGTTTGCACTTGGTGAAAGTTTTTCTGAAGAAAAGCTTGTAAGGAAAACTCTATTATCTCTACCTCAACGGTTTGCTTATAAAGTTACTGCTATTAAAGAAGCAAAAGATATCTCACAGATGAAGCTTGAAGAACTGATGGGATCTCTCAGAACATTTGAGATGAATCTTGGAGTAGATTTGGAAGAAAAGAAAGTCAAAGGGATTGCCTTAAAAGCAGAAATGCAGAAATCAGTTAATCTTGATGAAGATGACCTTGAGGACTCTCTTGCATTAATATCTAAGAATCTCGGCAGAGTCATGAAGAGATTTGGCAGAAACAATCCAGGTGTCAAGGCCAGTGTCAGTAACTCTAATGATGAACTTGCAAGCTATAAAAAGTTCAGGGAAGAAAATCAAACATCTGATCAGTCATTCAAGAACAGAGGAATTAAGTGTAGAGAATGTGATGGTTTTGGGCATGTTCAGGCAGATTGTGCAAATACATTGAGAAAGAAGAGGAATTCTCTCAACACAACTTGGAGTGAAGATGACTCAGATAAAGAAGAAAATTTTCAGAATAATCATGTGACTCTTACTTCGAAGACTGAATAATCAGATTATGGTGGGAAAAAAGGTTGTTACACAGGGTCTCACTGAAAATATGGATGAAGATGAAGATTATGTCACAGAAGAAGATATTTTAGTCGAATACAAGAATCTTCATGATAAGTGAACTGAACTTTTTAAAGTAAATCAGCAACTTCATATGCAGATTGGAGATTTACAGAAAGAAATGGACACTTTTCAACACTCTAATACTGATTTGAGAACCAAACTGAGAGTAAGTCAAGAGGAAGTGAAGACTTTGACCAATGAGTTGAACCACCTAAAGAAAGGTGTCAAGATGTTAAATTCAGGTTTATCCAAGCTGGATGAAATTCTTAAAACTGGTCAATCTAGTGGTGATCACTCACGACTGGGGTATAAAGGAAAAAGCTCATTGTCACAACCAGCATCACAATCAGTATCACAACCAGTGTCACAGTCAGTGTCACAGTCAGTGTCACTACCCGTGGATAAATCTAAAGGGAAGCAAGTTGCTGTAGAGACTGCAATGAACACAAAAAGGTCAAATCCTTATCATTCTTATCATGCTTCTAGAAGCAAAGGTAACAGATTTATTCCTATTTGCCATTATTGCAATCGTCGCGGACATATTCGTCCTAGATGCTTCATTTATCTCGCTGATTTGAGACAAGGTACTGCTAGAAAGTCTTCTTTTCGCAGGGATCCACAACAGAATCGGGTAATGAAGTACAATTTAAGGTGCAACTTCACATATACCTCACTAAAGGCTGCCACAACTGATGAGTGGTACTTTGACAGTGCATGTTCCAGACATATGACTGGTGATAAGAAGTTTTTGAAGAACACTGTATTCGAAAATATGGGAAAAGTAACATTTGGAAATGGTGTCACAGCTCGTGTCATTGGAAAAGGTACTCTAGATGTGTTAGGTTACCAAAACTAGAAAATGTTCTTCTAGTAAATGGTCTGCAGGCAAATCTGATCAGCATTAGTCATTTGTGTGATCAAGATCTGAATGTGAACTTCACTAAGGGAAAGTGTAAGATAGTTGATCATAACAACATGTGCATCATGGAAGGAGTAAGATCTTCGGACAACTGTTATCTCATCTCTGCTTCATCTACGTGTCTTCGATCAAACATAGAAGATTCTATCCTATGGCATCGAAAATTGGGTCATGTGAATATAAGGATGCTGCAGAAAAGTGTCTCTAAAGGAGTTGTTCGTGGGATTCCAATGCTGAAGATTGATGAAGAAAGAGTGCGTGAACCTTGTGATACAAAATCATGTGTGATCACATGTTCCAGAAAATCCAAGGTACTTGTTCCAATTGTTAAAGATGAATCTCATGTATGGAGGCCTGAAATAGGATGGAGAATAAGCCTCATGTTGGTCCCAAGGAGATCCGAGACTCTAAAATGGGATAACAAAGGAAATCATGACAAGAGGCGTCAAATATTGTTTGTTGAGAGATTCTGCCACATTTTAGTAATTGGGTCATATCTCTCTCATCGTAACTCAGAATGGGTTGCTTCTAGTGGCATTAGAAAGCTAAGATCCAGATCTAAAACTTTGATGTTTTGCATTTTTCCAGATTATGACGGGATCAAGGTGAAAACACTAAAATTCCAAAATTGTCCGCGTCATAACACTTGATACAAAACCCGGATCGATTCGCTCCAAACCCCGGCTTGTATGTCACGGAAGCAATTGCAGGACCTTCTAATAAAATCAATGAATAAGAACAATCTAACAAGTATATTGGAAATTACACGCCAATTGATAAAGCCGCTTCGCGCAAACTAATCAATTCTCAAGATTTGTTAGCTTGAAAACCCTTCGCAGGAAATCAAATTCACAAAGATAAAACAATCACTGTTTTATTTCTCAAATCAAAATTCTTCTCCTTGAATTGTTTTCATTGAAGGTAATGCTTCCTCCACCAAATGATCTTCATTAATGGTCTCCACCATTGCTTCAACAATTTTATTAACTTGACCCATCTCCAATGGACTCAACTCATTATCCCCATGATCCTCAACACATTCCAACAATGGTATAGTAACAACTTTGACAGTTGGGTCTTCCTTTGGAGGTTCAACATACAAATCATACCATCTTGGACAACTAATAGCATTATGACCTACAGCCATACATCTCAAACACTTCCTAGTATGAACCCTAGGCGTTGGCGTCCTAATCATTCTTTCAACAAAAAGGTTAGCACAATCACGTTCTTGATGACCATACCCAGAACATATAGCACACCGGATGGGTTGTGACTTGCAAATCTGTTCTTGCAAGGTTGCTTCTTGTCTCAAACTTGCCAATTTTTTTAATTCCGCTTCCACCCTGTAAATTGTCTCTCGACGATAGCCATAGCGATCTCCATAGGGATCATACTTCTCCAATAAAGAGAAAAAACTTTCGGAATGCAATGACATCTCAAAATATAAAATCCAAATTGTGCCACTTCATATGAACAACAAGGATCCAATTTTTTTTTCCACCAAAATCAAAACCAACAAAATAAAAGATATAACTGCTTGACACCAATCACAAAACAAAATTTATGACAGGCTTGCGAATATCAAACAATTTGAATTCAATTTTATAAGGAAAAATTGAAAACCTGATTTTTGTTTGAAGAATTGTTCTCTGATACTCACCTTGATCCCGTCAGAATATGGAAAAATGCAAAACATCAAAGTTTTAGCTCTGGATCTTAGCTTTCTAATGCCACTGGAAGCAACCCATTCTGAGTTACGATGAGAGAGATATGGCCCAATTACTAAAATGTGGCAGAATCTCTCAACAAACAATATTTGACGCCTCTTGTCATGATTTCCTTTGTTATCCCATTTTAGAGTCTCGGATCTCCTTGGGACCAACATCAAGTTTATTCTCCATCCTATTCCAGGCCTCCATACATGAGATTCATCTTTTTAACAATTGGAACAAGTACCTTGGATTTTCTGGAACATGTGATCACACATGATTTTGTATCACCTTGTCAGATTGGGAAACAAACAAGGGTGTCACACCCTAAGTCTCAGACACTACGGACAAATCGTGTGCTCGAACTGCTTCATATGGATTTGATGGGTCATATGTCGATAGAAAGTATTGGAGGAAATCAAGTATATCTTCGTGGAGGAACTGAAAAGACGTCCTATGAAATATGGAAAGGAAGAACTCCAACTATTAACTATTTTCATCCGTTTGGTAGTACTTGTTATGTGTTGAATGACAGGGAATATAATGGAAAGCTCGATCGCAAGAGTGATGATGCTATTTTTCTTGGTTGTGCTGTTAATAGTCGAGCTTATTGGGTCTACAACAAAAGAACTCGAACTGTCATGGAATCTGTAAATGTTCAAGTCGATGACTCACTGGAAGTAACTGCTGTTTCTCATGAAGATGTTACAGAATCTTTACATGAAGTAAGTTCCAGTGTTCCAGGCAGTGTTCCACTCAGTGTCACAAGTGGTGTCACAGATCAGAGTATCGAGGATGATACTGTGGAAGATGTCCTCTCTCCTCGCAGGTAGCCATCCACTCGTGTTCAGAAGAATCACCCTACTAAGAAAGTTATTGGAAATTTGGATGATGGTGTTCGGACGAGAGAAAAATCGAGAGTGAACTATCGAGATATGATTCAAATGACATACTTTACTTCATCCATTAAGCCCAAAAATGTGAAAGAAGCCTTACTCGTTGAATATTGGGTTGGTGCTATGCAAGAAGAACTAGGTCAATTCACTCGCAATCAAGTTTGGAATCCAGTTCCGTGCCGCCCTAATGTGAATGTCATTGGCACGAAATGGATATACAAGAACAATAGTGATGAGCATGGAAATATCACTCGTAACAAGGCTCGATTAGTTGCACAGGCGTATACACAAATTGAAGGAGTTGACTTTGATGAGACATTTGCTCCGGTTGTTCGCCCTGAGTCTATTCGGTTATTGCTAGCCATTGCATGTGTGTTGCAATTCAAATTGTATCAAATGGATGTGGAAAGTGCTTTCCTCAATGGTCTTCTTAATGAGGAGGTATATGTTACTCAACCAAAGGGTTTTGAAGACCCTCATAATCCCGAACATATCTACAAGTTGAAGAAGGCGTTATACGGGCTCAAACAAGCACCTCAGGCTTGGTATGAAAAACTCACAGAGTATTTATTGTCCAAGGGATATGAGCGAGGGGGAGTAGATAAAACCCTTTTCATTCGCCGTGCTAAAAGTCAGTTTTTACTTGCTCAAATATATGTTGATGACATAGTGTTTAGCTCAGCGTCACAGGCGATGGTGGATGAATTTGTTGCTCAAATGACTGAGGAATTTGAGATAAGTATGGTTGGTGAGCTTACTTACTTTCTTGGACTTCAAATTCAGCAACGCAATGATGGCATCTTTATCTCTCAAAGTAAGTATGCCAAGAATTTGTTGAAGAAGTTTGAATTGGAAAATACTCGTCCAAGAAGAACACCTATGGGAACTCATGAGAAGATATCTAAAGATGAGAAGGGAACTCCTATTGATACAAGTCTATAAAGAAGTATGATTGGCAGTCTCTTGTACCTAACTGCTAGTCGTCCTGATATCTGCTTCAGTGTAGGTTTATGTGCCCGGTTTCAAGCAAATCCTCGCGAGTCACACCTGGTGTCAGTCAAACGAATTCTCAAGTACATTAATGGAACAACTGACTATGGGATCTGGTATTCTTTTGATACAAACACCAACTTAGTTGGATATTGTGACACTGATTGGGCTGGAAGTTCAGATTATCGAAAGAGCAGTTATGGTGGATGTTTCTACTTGGGAAATAATTTGGTGTCATGTTTTAGCAAGAAGAAAAACTCTATTTCTCTTTCTACTGCTGAGGCAGAATATATTGCAGCAGGCAGTTGTTGTACTCAACTTCTCTGGATGAAGCAAATGCTGAAGGATTATGGTGTCACACAGGATGTCATGACACTATACTGTTATAATATGAGCGCTATCAATATCTCTAAGAATCCTGTTTAGCATTCTCGAACAAAGCACATAGATATTTGGCATCACTTTATTCGATCTCTTGTGGAGGATAAAATTGTTGTTTTGGAACATATGATGACTGAAAAATAAATTGCTGAAATTTTCACCAAAGCTTTGGATGGGGCAAGGTTTGAAGAACTAAGGTCTGCCCTAGGCCTTTGTGTCATTTGAAGAGGTTCTTCAGTGTTGTAAGTTTTATTTTTTTGTATTGTAATTGTATTTACAACAATAGAAAAAATATGAAAAACACAAAAATATGGTAGAATAGCTGTTTTGGCTTTTGTGTTTTCCCGCCTCATGCTGTTTGGCGGTTTTTGTAGTTGTGGGTTTCTATTTTGTGAATTCTGATCCTCAGCTCTCCGAGTGACACGTGGAATTATGGGGATTCTCAGCTGAATCTATGGAATTGAAGAGTTGGCCTCAAATACGCAAACTCTGACTGTAATAATTTCGGCCCTTAGTTTCCTACTTTGATATTTCAAGGGTTTCTGATTTTCTGAGTCTCCTCTACTCAAAGATGTCACAATCAGAGTCTTCATCTTGGGCTAGAAAGGTTGTTGAAACTATGGATGATGATGAAGTTCATGTAGTTGTCACCCCTGCATCTCCAAGTTCGTCAAGTGAAGATGGTAATACTTCTTACTCAAAGGAGAAGTCTTCAAGTTCTGAGGTTGACTTGTCGTCAGAAGCAGAGATGGCCACTCTCATTCAATCAGTCAATCCGTCAGGAGTAAGAACGAGATTTGGGCAATCGAGTGGTGGACAATTCAAGATGAGTGCTGTACCCCCTAAAGCACCTGTTGCATCCAAGGTTACTGTGGAGCCTCAGAGAAAGTGCTTTCGGATTGTGGATGAAGATTCTTCAGATGAAGTTTGGGGTGAAAAAGGAGAAGATGTTCCTTCCGATGATGATGATCAGAACCTGTCTGATCCAGAACTAGTTCAGTCACCAAGGGCAAAGCGCCAGAGGAGAACTCCAGTCTCAGAATCTCAGCGAGTCACTCACTCAAAGGCAATGTCAAAAGGAAAGTCTCCTGCTGCCGCAAGTAAGTCATCAGATTTCTCGGTTAATTTGGATGATTTTAAGTCTGAATATAATGCTGGTTTATGGAGTAGAGTCTCTAAGAGGAATATCTGGGGAGAGAGGAATATTCATGAAGGGGACTTTAAAGATTGTCAAAAATTAATTGATCAGTTGATTAGCCAAGGTTTAGAAAGGACAATCAAGGGGATTAAGCCCTATGTCAGGAGAGTGGTACAAGAGTTTTATTGCAATCTAGACTCTACTGTGAAAGATGTTGAACACCCCGATGGTGGTCATGTATATGTGAGGGGTAAGCTGTTTAAATTTTCTCCAAATGTGATTAATACCTATCTAGGTAGCCATTGGGCTAATGTGGAAGATTTCAATCCTGACTATAGCGTGATAACCACTGATATCACTGGGGGTGTCAGACGGGTATGGCCGAGAGGAAAAGACTTTACTGCCTCTCAGTTGTCTGTTAAATATGCAATTCTGCACAAGATTGTTATGAGAAATTGGCTGCCTACATCTCATGGTACTGGAGTGAATAAGTCTATAGCCACGTTGTTGTTCAAGATTGGGAATTTTGTTGAATTCGATGTTGGGCAATTTTTATTTGACAAAATTGTGAAGCACGCAGACTGCAAAAATGAGAGGATTGCTTATCCGTTTCCATGTTTGATTTATGCTATTCTGTCTTCACAACATGCTGTGATTAGAGCAAGAGAAATTCTGGAATCTGATAAGGAAGAAATCGGGATCAGTTACAAGCTGTTAAAAGGTGATCATGTCAATGACATGGAAGATGCCTCAGAGGATGTCTCTGACACAGAAGAGCTGGGTAACTCTATCTTGTTGTCGCGCACCATTAAGGTGCTGGAGGATGAGTTGAAAGCTTTGATGGCTCAGCAAATTGACATTGAGAAGAGAAGGAAGGAAGTCTCTTTGATACTTGATGACCAGGAAGGAAGTCTCTTTGATACTTGATGACCTGGTTGCTTTAAAAGCTGTTAAGGATGTTGCAGCTGATGCAGCTGAAAGGAAGAAGAAATTTGATGCTCAGGCTAAAACTGCAGCTGATAATGTCCCTAGATCTTCAGATGTCCCACCTGATATCACTCCAGATGTTACTGCAGGCATACTTCAAAATTTATCTCCTATTTTTACAGAGTCTGAAATGAGCCAAGACAATCCTATCATTGAAGAACATGTTCATTTTGATTCTGTTGAGAAAGCTGTTGCAAAGGACACTTTTGTTCCTTTTTCTATTACTGGTGAAGGCACTTCTCATGTCACTCCTGGTGTCACGGATGGTTTAACTGACAGTCATGTTCCTTCCAGCGCCCAATCTGGTGGGTTTGATGCTGGTAAAGATTATAATGTTCCAGAAGCTGCTGCTGGTGTTCATCTACTAGCAGAATCAGTTGGTTTAGTGTCTTATGATGCATAGGATTCTGATTGATATGGCTCTGATGTTTGTTTATGATCCTTTGCTTAAGACAATCTTTATGCTTTATTGTTGTTTTTGTGCCCTTTTGTCTTTTTATGGCAAAAAGGAGGAGTAATTTGGGATATTTGGGTATTTATTTTGTAATCCTTTAAACAATTGTATGCTGGGATCTTTGTGTCTCTTGATGTGTCATGCACAGTGTCTTGTGCAGTGATGTTTTGTTGGTATGATCCGATGCAGGGGGAGTTCGAATCTTGATGTCTTTTGATGGGTCATGCGTAATGTTCTGTGCAATGATTTTTTTGTGGAAGTTCTTATTCAGGGGGAGCTTCATCGAACTTCTGTTCAGCAGACATGGGGAGTTTGGATTTTGCCAAAAAATGTCAAAGGGGGAGATTGTTAATGCGCACAAATTGGCATTGCTTAGTTGGCATTGGTTTTTTGGCAAATTGATGGATAAGGAAAGCTTGTGATTAACTTGGAGAAATCAATCTATGCAAGGAAGATTGATTGTGGAAATTAATGCTATCCTTATATTTTTTAGCTTATCTTGGTATTCTTGGAAGTTATCTTTGGAGATCTATCTTTGGAAAAGATAAGCATTAAAGGCACATGGTTTTCTATCTTTCTATGGGATTTACTTGGAAATAATCTTGGAGATAAACATGGGAAGATTTGGTGTGCCTATATGATCTTTCCATACCACACGGTTTTGTGTGTGCAAGGCGTGCGAATTGTTTGAATCATGTAGAGCCTTAATGTTTATTTCGGTCTTCATTAGACTGTGAACACACTTCTTTGTTGGAGATCTTTGATCAAAGTGTGTTGGCTTAAGCATCTTAATGCAATAATATTGAAGATGCAATTCTTGTGTTCTTTATTATAATCCAGCCTCGGGATGAGGTTGTTGAGGAGCTCGGGAGAGTTCAAACATGGGCAAGGGGATCTTGTATCAACCACGGATTTCGGGAGGAGTCACCATTGACAAGGGTATCTTGTCTTCATTGTGGGCAAGGGGACTTGCATTAACCACAGATTCCGGGAGGAATCAACACAAGTCGAGGGGAGCTCGCACAATCCGTTCACTGTGGAGTTAGGAAGAGGCGGCGTCAAAGATAAGAGGGAGTCTTACTTTGTGTCAGACTGAGTATCTTGTAACTTGTGAACTTAGTTGATTGTTTTTCTAGGCGTGGCCCCGCAGACGTAGGCAGATTGCCGAACTGTGTTACCAACCTCCTGTCTCTTTACTTTCCGCATTTTTTTTATTGTCCATTACTATTTTATTATCGGTGTCACACTTCGTATTTCTAACCCACTGAGACACCGTGCATCTAACCTTGATCTTTTACGTTCTATAATGATGATGCCAAATAAGAAAAATATGAACGAATTCAAATGTGCTAGATTTGATAGAACTTTTATAACTTTGCAAATGTTCTACTATAAGAGTTATAAGTTTGTTAATTTCACTTTATATATGATTGTTTTTTTTCTACTTAGAACATGTATAATATTATGTCTAACATTTTGTACAATATCTTTAGATGAAATATTCTCTCTATTGAATGATAAAAGGTTGGGTAAATTAAAAGAAAACCCCTAATGGTTTTGAAAAATTTTAAATTACTTCCTTATCGTTTAAAAACCTACATTTTACTTCTTTCTGATTTGATTTTTTTCTTAAACTACACACAAATTTATAAATTTAAAATATTTATTTTTGTAAAATTTTAATTTGACATAGAAAACATCTTAAACCACTCTAATAGTTAATATTAAATTGCTGTACGAAGTTCATCGATCTTTAAAAGGCATATTTCAGATCATTAATCTAGTAGTTTAGAAAAGATTATTTATTTTTTAAAAAATAAAAGAATACATAAATTTTATTTTATGTAAATATTTTCAGGAAAAATTACTATAAAGAAAATATTTTATTTAATTTTGTTGAAAGATTATATTTTTAAAATTTTCATACATAAAGATTAAAAATTTATCGAATATCCACCAACATAATAAGCAAATTGTTCAGAAAACTCTAACGTTTCATTTCTTTGACCAAATTTTTATTCTCTATTTATCATTTAGAAAATTAAAAAAAAAATTGAAAATCCTTCCAAAAGCCAATTGGCTAAATTAAGTATCTAGTAATATTTATAAGAGTTAATTACAAAGAAAAATTCCTTGAGCTATAACTTTTTATTTGTAGCACTTTGCATACTTAAACATTTAATTAAAAGTAATTTATCCCTTGCATGATGGTAGTTTTTAACATTTTATAAAAATAAATTTAGAGGTGCAAAGTGTTGTAATTGAAATTTAAAAAGGAATTTGTGAAAGTGTAATAATTCAAGAGGGATTTTTTTGTAATTACTCCAATGGTCCCTCAACTTTAGGGTTGGTTACGTTTTGGTCCCCATTCTTCTAAAAGTTTAATTATGGTCCCTTAACTTAGATTTTGTAATTTGAACAGTCCCTAATTAATTTTTCATCCACTTGTTTAACGGTTATGTTAATTATGTATTATGCACATGTCATTTTGAGGGGCAAATAATGAAAAAAAAAACTCTCACCATATGTTACACACGTTAGTGGTCTGAAAACAAAAAAAAAAGTAGATAATAGAATCTTTTATTCTAATCATAATATTTACTAATCAATTTTACAACTCTAAATCAAGTGTAAACTCTAGAAAACATGTGTACAATTGAGGAGAATTATTTTTTCCATTATTTGTCACTCAGAATGATACGTGCACAATATATAATTAATAAAACAGTTACATGTACAAGTAGATGGAAAATGGATTGGAGATTGTTCAAATTACAAAATTAAAGTTAAGGGACTATAATAGAACTTTTGGAAGAATGAGGATCCAAACGTAACTGGCCACAAAGTTGAGAGACCATTGGGGTGATTTACTCTTAACTCTATTTATAATAATAGAGGTCCAAAATTTTTTTCTCAAAGTTACTCTAAAGATAAAATAAATTAGAGAGAATGGCAGTTTTGAGGATGAGGTTCAACCAAGGAGAAATTTTCTCGTAGAAGTATTTTCTTTATTTCCTCCATACTTTCTTTAAGGATGAAAATCACTGAAAGACAGTTAAAGGACTCCACAATTTACAAAATTTTAGGAGGATTTTTTTTTTTACCTAGATATATAGTATTCTGCAAAAAGAAGTTTTTATTTTACTAATTCCCTATATAAGGATTCAAAAGATACCATAAATTGATTCTGAATTAAACCCAGCCATTTAATCCATCTTAAAAATGGATGCAGGCAAGAATGACCCTCTTAGTTAATTATCACTAATTATCTGTCCAAAAAAAAATTTATTTGCTATAGACTGGTCTTAGATTGAAATCTTCCACCCTCATTAAATAAAAACAAGCTCTTCCACAATTTTGGCTTTTTTTAAAAGCCAAATTTATAAAGATTTTATTAATGAATATTGTAAAATCAGAGGGAGTCACACATGGGTAAATCCCTATATACAAACATATATACTATGAGAACATGCACCAACATCCTTCAATTCTTACCCTAGAAAGGAACTTTACAAATTAAGAACTCAAAGCAGTGGATGAAGATGCTGCAAGTTCAGAACTAATACTTGTGACATTTATAAGCAAAGACTTAATTCATAACTCATAAATTATTAAGAATTTTCCTTAAATTTTTATTGTTAGGGTGATAATATTGGGTTGATTTGTAGATGAGTCGATAACATGAAATCTTCTCTTTTAGAGTGAAAAAAAATGATCAACAAAAAATGTTTAATTAAAAACTTTTAAACTCTGATAAGAAGATTTTTATTTTTTGTGGTTACATTTCAATGTAAAAAATTAAGTCTAAATGTTCAAATTGAATTAATTTCACAAATACGTGAAGGTTATATTTACAAATACTCATGGCATATTTACTTTGCTTTAATTAATTAATACATTAATTTGTTATTGTGCTTTTTTTTTTTTTTGGTCAAGGACTGATGGTATATACAAATTGTTGCTGATCGATTGTTGGTGAGAATCAATCAATTGGCAGTTAAGGAAAAAGGAAAGAATTAACGTGGGATTATATAAATTTTACATGGCTAATATTAATTTCTTGAAAATCTTAGGAAGCAGATTTTCAGCTGAATTATGAAGTTGACAATTACATGGGATGGGATGGTAGTGATTCAATTATTTTCTGAAATCTTGAAATACCAAAGCAAATCCAGCATTATCTGGCAATAGAATATATACCAGTTGAGATCATCTAACATGGCCGTTTGATTGATGCTTATTTGATGAGAAATTAATGGTTCAACTAAAGTTCCAATATCATCTATCACTCCAAATCTTCTGTTTTATTCCTGTAAAATAAAAAATTCCGACAAGTTCTTATATTGTGATTGTTGATGATTGTATTCAATTTGACAATACTCTAATTGAATGTCAAGTAATATTTTTCTCCTCCTTCCTCTCTAATTTTCTTTATTTCATTTTCTCCCTTTTTTTCAAGAAATAAGTTAGGATGTTATTAAAAGTATTATGGCATATTTCATTCAAAAACAAAAAGAAAGGAACTTTTATGTTTTGGTCTTTCACTTTATTAGTGTGTAGTTGGCTCACAAGACCATTTAATTTCTTTTGTTTTTATTTATATGGAAATCGATGAGGGGTAAAATGGACATACCTGATAAACGGCCAAGATTAAGTGTACAAAGAACGTCTTTCCTTACAAGTTAAGTCTAAAAGTTACATCATCCAGGTACAACACTTCCTATAAATAATGCCTAAGTGCAATTAGTGAGGGGTTGTTCTCTCGATACTGAAAATTAGTACGTTTATATCACAAAGGCCGATTCCTGACTTAAACATCGGAGTGGAACTCCCCAAAACCATCTAGGGACGTTTCACTAACGGTTTGTTCCGTGTCTCAAGTCCAGGTATCACGAGGTGGGCCCATATCGGACTAGGTAGGTTCGTTATCATTCTTGGTGGGTTTTGGAGTTGGGCCGATTAAGGTATACCCCGAAGGCATCGGATCCTTAGATCTCAGCAAGGCCCATTTTCAGACTTCATCAGTGGCGCCGTCTGTGGGAAAACCACTTGAACAAGAAAGCTACGACTACCACACGGTCTCAGATGTTGTTAGAACAGTGAAAAAACGAGCAACCCATGATAAAACATGAGGAAAGGCACCCGTCTCAGTCTTCACCCAGCAGGGATGAAGCATCTCGACACTCCCAGCAGGTAAACGCCCCAGAGGTGGTAACGTTCTTGAGAGATCATCTTGATGAAATACGAGCCCTACTGGAGAAGGAGAGGAGCCCGGACAAAGATTATGTCATGGTATCATCCGCTCTCCCACAACCAAGGCAGGAGAGAGGAAGACCTCCAAGAAGAGAGGCGAGATCTAACCTGAGAGATTGGGAAGATGAGAGACGACGGAGGGTGCGGTCTCCTTCGAGGGAGTTGGAAGAAATGAGATGACGTGAAGAAGAAGGGTGGAGGTATCATAGGGAGGACGGATATCAAAACTGGGGAAATGGTAGGATACCTGATCGATCCCTAATCCCAAGGCAGCAACATTAGAGTTATTCTTTAATTTATCTGTTTGGGCCTGCAAAGCCTTCTTCGTATTCTCCTTTTCCACAGAATCATTCAACTTTCCATTAATTCGTTGTTCATGTGTAATTAATAAACCTCGCAATTCTTCAATTGTCAATGTGGACAAATCTTTTCTTGCATTATAGCCACAACATAATCAAATTTCATGGGCAGTGTGTTGAGGACTTTCTCAACAAAAACTTCATCTTTCAAAACCTGCCAATTTAATTCCATCCAGTCTCTGATTAGTGATAGACGAGAGAAGTACTCCTCAATGGATTCAGTCTTTTCCATTGTGCAAAGCTCAAACTTTCGTTTCAACAATATCAAATTACTCTGTTGAACTTTGTCAACACCTTTGTATATCTTTTCCAAAATATCCCAAGCCTTCTTTGCAGTTTTGGCTGTTGAGATTTTCAGATAAACCGATTGATCAATAGATTGATGAATTTGAGACAACACCATTTTTCCTTGCCTTATTTTCTCCACAATAGCATCTTCAGGCACTTCGTTTTAAACGTATTGAATCAAATCAAAATTTTCCAAATGGGTTTCCATCTGACTTCTCCAAATATTATAATTTTGTTTTTCCGTAAGTTTGGGAACAGCACAAATTATATTTGTTGTTGCCATAACTACCAAAACAACCAAGCTCTGATACCGTAAAGATTGAATAAACTAATTAACCAAAACTAAGGAAAATAGCAAGCAGTAACTTGCTTGTTTATACGAATTAGCTATGTAATTAAGCTGGGACCGCACATGAAGAAGCAAAGTAATAACTTGCTCGCGCAACAAACAAATATGAGGCAATCAACTTTTTGTTTTTTGGTTGTTGTACAAAAATCAAAAAATCCTACATTTGTATTTATAAAACAAAAGCTTCCTAATTCATGTCAACAAGGAATTAGGAAACAAACCAAATTTGAATTTAACTAAACTAGTTTAGGAAACTTAGCATAAATCTCTTTTGTGATCCAAAGAAGACACACTGTAACCGTTTTTTGTATAGATAAACTTTTCTTTAGTGTTTTCTAATTCTAATAATGCGATCATTGTATGTTCATTACCTTATTGTTCTAAATTTTTAGGCAATTAGAGATTTTACTGTCCGACTTGAAACATATGGGGATTTTCTATCAAGGGTCATTGTTATTTGAGTTGAGTTGAAATAGATAATTGTTAGGCAAAATTGCCTCATTACCATATTACAATATTATTGTTTCAATAAAATCATGATTAAAAAAATATCGTATCATTTGGATTAAAAATTAATAATTATATATTTAATTTTGATAATATTTATCCTTTAATTTTAGTCTTTGGTGATGTCATTTTGAGTAATAAACAAAATAAAATAAGATAATTTTAACAGAGGATTCGATCTCACAAGTTGGTAATAAGATGATTGGTGGCCAGCTGCAATCAAATTGGTGGGTAAAGAAAGAATGTGAAATTATCGTTGCAATTATAGGCCTAATTAAAATATTAATTACTTTCAAATCTTGGGAAGCAGATTTTCTGCTTAATATATTATGAAGTTGGTAATATTTCATTGTTTCTGAAATTTTGAAATACCAAAACAAATCCATAGGGCAATAGGATACTTAGTTAAGTACATCATCTAACATAATGGCCGTTTGACTTTCCCTTGATAAAAAAATTAAGCGAATGGCAGAAAAATTCACCAACTATATACATGCCGTTGTTTAAGCTGAATGCCACCCTGCATATTGAATTCAGGCCTATAAATAGAATTCATCCAAAGTTGATGCAAAACATCCAAATTGTTGTTCAATTACTTTGCCTGGTCAGATTGATCGATCCCGCGACACGAGCAAGAAAACAAGAAATTAAATTAATTAATGATGAAGGCAATATCATCAATGACTTGCATTTCTGTGGTGCTTGTGTTGGCTCTTGCAATCATGAGTAATTAAACCGTCTCTTTCTCGAAATGAAAATGCATGCACTCGAATCTCGATTGATAATGTCAATTATATATAAAAGTAGCCCTTTTTTTCGTTTTCTTGATACGTACCTAATTGTAAACGTATGTATGTGGATGTGCAGCTTTGTCATCAGTGCCGAAATCAGAAGCAACTCAGACCATGCAATTGCTGAAGCCATTTTTCCTTCGGATTTGTTATGAGAAAATAATATTTTGAGAGTATTTGGAATGAATGATTTTATTTTTTTGGGATTTGTATTGAAGATTTTTTTATTAATAAAAGTTTGAAATTTAAATTTGAATTAGTATTTTATTAGTTTATTTTAGTGGGAAGTGTGTTAGGAAGAATTGTTTATTATTAAAATTTAAAATTCAAATTCAAATTCAATATTTTATTTATAAAAATTACTGTAGAAAAAATAATTACTGTAGCATTGTTTGGTGTTTTAAAAATTTTGATGAAAAATTTGAACAAAACAAACACCTCATTTTGCAATTGTGAAATAAATCGTAAATTTAGCAATGTCCAAACAGACCCTAAGGCTCTGTTTGGACGAGAAAATATATTATTGGTGACTAAGGCAATTAACTGATGCTTACAATTAATACGAAGTGACTATTTAAGCAGATAATTTCATTTGACAATACCATGTATTGCGGAAGTAAAGGTAGGAATGATATACATGATACGAAAAATTTAATTACATTCGATCAAGGGAAATCCCACTAGTTAAGGTCATTCAGAAGAATCATGATGTTGAGAAAGTTAAATAGAAAAATTGAGGAAAAGATGATGAAAGGGTATGTTGTTGTTGTTCTTATTGTATATTATTAAACATGGCTATGTGTTTCATGGATTAATCTTCGTTGGTGATTGGATTGACTTGTAGGTTGAATGGGCTATATTGGTTTTGTACTGTGTCTTTAAACTATTCGGTATAAGGTTTAAATGAAACGTGAGCTGAAGCTTAAGGTCGTACTCATAAGGAAGTTGAATACATGTTTATTTCAAACTAAATTTTGACGGCGTTGTGTGTGTAATTTGGAACTGGGTAAAACATAAGAGTTTTAGTATAATAAATCTAGTTTTATGTGGTTTTGATTTCACGTTTTTCTTATTCTTGGTTGCTAAGATATGGCCATTGGAACTAGACATGCCAAGACAGAAGTTTGCCATTGAATGTCAATGCTTTCATCAGTTTTGGATGTTTTGTTTTTACTCTGTGTAAGCAGAATTCCGGACTTTTCAAAACACAAGAAATTTAGTGTTTCAAGTCTAGTTTCACACCGTTTTGGCCTTATATCGTTTGGACAAATGGTCACAAAGTTATAGCCAATTTAATCTACTATGCCAGAACTAGAAATCTGGGTTATCGAGTTTTCAATCTGCACAAATTTGAACTGCTTTTACTCTATCTTGAGGATTGAATTTGAAATTTTATAGAACACAAAAGTTCTAGATTTTGGATTTAACTTTTACATAGTTTTGGTTTCGTATTATTTGGATCTTTCGTTACAAAGTTACGAATATTTGAAATCTGCATAGCAGATCTGAAATCCATTACGGGATTTCAGTCCTACATGAAGATTTAACAATTTTTAAAAGGCTTTTGTAAAAGTGAATTTTGGGATTTCTAAAACATAAAAGTTTTAACATTCAAAATCTAGTTTCATATGCTTCTGGTTTTATATTCGTCAAGTTATTGAATAAAAGGTTATGTCTATTTGAACTTACATTGGCAGGTCTGAATTTCTGTAAAATCTTTGAAAACCATTTATGATAATATTTTCAGCACTAGGCAAGTAGAATTTGGAAATTCCCACAACACAAGAATTTTTGTATTCCGAACCTAGTTTTAAAAAATTTTGGTTTCGTAGCATTTTGGTATGTCTCTGCCAAGTTACATTGATTTGAACTAAACACGACATTTCTAAATTGTGATACAAGAATTTTAGACTATTCTTTTAAACTAACTTTTGTACATGTTCTGTGTGAAACTTTATATTCAAAGAATCATGAACGTTTTACTATTTGAAATCTAGTTCTATATAGTTTTGGTTTTACGTCATTTTGATTCTTGGCTATAAGGTTTAGCCATTTGAAACCACGTTGGCCAAAGTTGTAATTGTGACCATGATCGGAGACTAATTTAAATGCTTTCATTACAAATTTTGAGGATTTATAGAACCTAATACATTGTGGGTTTTAAGTTTAGATTTATCGGGTACCAACCTAAATTTATCCGATTCGTTCCCATCACGTGTGAAATGGAAGAAGGAGTTTCATTGGGAATCATGATGAATTGTGAAGGTTTTATTAGATTAAGGAATGGCAAGATTCTTATGCATGAGCATGTAATAGTTTATGGTGCGGTTTGTCTTACTAATGGTTTAAAATGGAATTCATGGAATGGGCCTCCATTCATGTTTCTGTGGACAATTATTTTGCTCCCAAATTTCGTAGGTTGAATTCATGAGAATAAATATGGACTAGGCATGCGAGACTTGTGCATTGACAGTACATGACTGAAGCTTAACTCCCTTGAAATTGAATTTCCTATATGGATCTTCAATGGATTCAATTGTTTGCCCAATTATGTGGGAAGAGCGTATCGTGTGAGATATACCTGGTGGCTTGACCACACGTGAGTCTTAATGGAAATTTAGGGCAGAGTTGAGAATTCGAAAATGGGATGATTTGTTTGACTGTATTCACACCCCTCGTGAGGCAACTTGGGAGTTAGAAGAGGAGGTAAAAGAAAAATACACACAGTTGTTTGAAGAGCAAGGTACGGAAAGTTTCGAGGCCGAAACTTTCTATAAGGAGGGTAGAATGTAATACCCATGACCAAAATTAGGGACCTCTTAATAAATAAATAATAGAGGGGTTAAATTGCAAAATGGTGAAAATTGGCCTTGAAAGCCAAACGTTTACTGCCTTGATTTCCCATTCTCTTCTTCATATTTTTTCCCTTTTTCTCTCCATTCTTTTCTCTCAATTAGGGCAAGAAGGGATGATGGATTAAAGAAGATAAGGGCTCAATTTCCATACCAATTCCACTCTAAGTAAGGTGAGGTATATATCTAGCTTATTTATGAAGTTAATTCCCTTACCTAGTATTCTAGAATAGAAATGGGTTTGAGAATTGTTTGTAATAGGATATGGGTTTTGATCCCATAAGATCAAGAACACTAAACTAGGGATTTTAGCTTTCCTTTGATTAAGTATAGAACATGTATTGATCGATTTAAGTTAAATTATGATGATAATTGATTGGAGAAAGTTTATGAGATTAAGATATAAATGGATTTTAGAATTGTAAGGAAATGAAATGTTCTTGAATTAAGAATGTTGTCTAAGAGTTATTAGGCTCTAATTGATTATTCTTTTGTCATGTGAATATGTTTTTATAGGAAAGTGAAGTAAATAGGTGGTGAAAATCTTAAGAATCAAGGATTATAGTGGAAATTGGCTTAAGGTAAGTGGTTTTGGTATTCTTTTATGTTTTATAAGCTTTTGATGAAACTTATTTTTTGAAAGTTTGGTTATATTATTATATCAAAATGGATTGAGCATGAATAAGATTGTGAATTTGATGAATATGAAATGTATGCAGTGGCTTTTGTGAATGTAAAGTGTTTGTGAAATGATTTGAATAAATTTTGAATGTTTTGAGCTCTTGAATGTTTAATGAACGATTGGGGGGAACATGTTCCAACTTACTGATTATGGCCCTCCTAGCGGGTTATAGTAGCTAGGAACCCCTTTGTTTGGCCTACTTGATGGGTTATAAAAGTCAGGGCTGGATCCAGTATTTTGACCCAAGAGTGAATTGAATGATTCATGAGCTAAATGTGAAATGTTGATAAATGATGACAAGTACTCTACGTACTTGAGAATGTTTGATAAATGATTATGCCACTTTCTATATGTATAGGTGTGTGTGGATTTGAATTGTTTTTCCAATGTCGGTTTTCATGTGTTAAATGATGTTTTGAGAACATATATTATATATATAAAGTGCTCAATCCAATAGAGGAATAGCTTAACTACTTACTGAGCATAGTTTTGCTCATACCACCATTATCGTTATTTTTGTAGATCCTAAGATTTCGTGTACAGGTTTTGAGTATGGCTAAAAGAGAAGAAAGCTAATTTTTGTGGATTTTGTAGTTGTATAAAGATAGTAGGAAATTGTAATAGATATTTTGAATGAAAACAATGTTGGATTAGTTGATCTTGTTGTTGGTGTATATAGTTATTAAAGGGTTTTAGAAGGATTTGTATAGTTGTGATATTAAATGACGCCATTTTGTTATAAGTCGTTTATATCATGCTTTGTTGATAAAGGATGTGCACTATATTGAAATATAGGTTTGAATGTCCTCGTTGGAAATGTGCATTTTGAGGAGAGTACATATCAATTGTGATTTAGGTGTGGCCGAAATGTAAATGTATATAAACTGTTGGTATATTAAGCTTGGCTATAGGAGGCTTCGCACGTTTGGAGTCGGTTTCCAATCGTGTGGCCGTGTTATGTCGGATTTGGGGCGTGACAGGTTTGGTATGTTAGTGATATTTTAGTTTGTAATTTTGATAATATTTTAATTTTTTTCACCGTAAACAATTAAAAGTTTTGAGTTAATTATATTGTATAGGGGGCTTATGATTATTAAAGGTGAAAAAAAAAATTGACATTGTACTCAATAATTGGATGTCAGATAAAGAAATAAATTTTAAACTCTTTATTTATGCCAACTACGAAAAATTCTCTTTCCCATTTTTTGCCGATTAACACTCCACATCATTGGAGTTCCTCGCGTAAAAATTTTGGTACTCATCATTACTCAAAAAACAATTAGGCATGTGGCAACCAAAGTCAACTACATACCTTCGTTTAAACTGAATGCCACTCCGAATTCATCCCTATAAGTTCAGCTAAAAATTTATCCAAAATAATTTGCCTGAGGTTGTCGATCCTACAAGCAAACACGGAAATGATGAAGGCGTTAATGAGATCTATTTTTATGGTGCTTGTGTTCGCTGTTGCAGTTGGTGAGATCTTCTCTCTTCTTGATCGTCCTCTTCCTCTTCCTCTTTTTCCATTCTAAATGCATCAATATACATTGATTATATGTTTTAATTTCTTTCTGGATAAGCAATTAATTACAACAGTATGCATGCCATACCTGCAGCTTTATCGTTGCCGAAATCAGAAGCTATGCAGACCATGCAATTGCTGCTGAAGCCCACAACAATCATCTCAAGAAAACTTTTGGGAGTTGCAGAAGGCGATCTTACAGGCGATTTAGCCAGTCTCACATGCTATACGGATGAAGATTGCGGAGACAAGGGCCCTTGTGACATCCCAAAACTTGGTCCGGTGACGGTCGAGCCGGGTACGTGCAGAAATTCCGATCTCCTGCGTTGCCTGACGGATAAAGGTTGCTAAGGCGACGAAAAATTGTCATTCATTCCAGAATTCTATGCCCGGTTTTCTCCAAGAATTTATTTATGTTTGTGCTGTTGTTCCACAGTGTACTCGAAAATATGTCGTGTTGAGTAGAATAACTTTGATGGAATAAGAAATTATGGCTCTGTTTAGATTACTCCTTTTTAATTAGTTGTTTTTAACAGTAATTCAATAATCGATTTTTTTTTTTAGAAAGATTTTTAAAGTAAAAAACAATGCTATAGTAACATGTTTTTTTTATTCTTTTTAATTTATTATTAATAAAATAGTAAATTTAATTCAAATTTTAATTTTTTAATAATAAAAAATTCTCTCTGATAGAATTTTTCACCAGAATAAATTCATTAAAATTTAATTCTAATTTGAGTTTTAAATTTTTATTAATTAAAAAATCTCTAATATAGATTTTCTGACGAAACAGGCGCATCAATTTAAATACCTTCAAATATTCGTTTATTATAACAAATTTCAAGAAAAAAAATATTGCAAAACTAAAAAATACCCTATGCAAATTGACTTTTGTACTACAATAATGTACAGTGGGATTGGCTCCACGAATAGAAAAATTTTATAAAACTCAATTATACACATTTTGCAACCTCAATAAACTTTTCCAGTCCTCACACTATTGAAATATACTTAAATAAAAGTTTGTAATTGATATTTTTTTGGGAGAATGATAAGCAAGACAATTTGACAAATATAAAAAATGACGGGCATGAAAACAGATTAGACATCCTTTTCCTAAAGTAGTTTAGAAATAGGTTAGGAGTAGGCTAAATTGCAACGCTAAGGAGGAGAAAAAAAAATTTTACCTTCATGTTGTTGGCCTTGAACCATGATTATATATTTTCAGCTTATGGAACAGGATGTTGAATTTAGTGTGGCTAGCTAGGTGGAGAAATTTGAAATTAAAGTTGTGGATTGAATGTAGATAAAAAAGTTTATGATGCTGTCATCCTATTCGTGATTTTTCTGATTTTGCAATTTACTCCTTATCCAACTTGTCTCTTTCATTCTTGCTCAATTATATATCATGCTGACCTTCTTGTGTTTTGCTTCCCGAAATACCCCACCAATTTTATTTGTCAATGATGATTTAAAACAGAAAAATTCAACTTGAAACCCTTTCTCTCTCCTTGAACAGTTGACATGACTTTTAAAAATAATAAATCATAACAGCTGCATGTCATTGGCCTTTAACCATGATTATGTAGCTTAATTATGGTATACATGATGCCAAATGTATTGTGGCTAGCTAGCTTGTGAGGGATTAATTCTTCAATTCCTATTATCTTTTGAATTTCTAGTTATTTTATAAAGAGAGGGTATCAGGAACTTTTGTAATTAGAAATAGTAGAGATATCTCAAAAGGATTGTTTATCATATCCAAATAGGCCATGGGTTCTTGTTTTTTTATCAGAGCAATTGGTTCTATTTAGATATGACCACGGTTCCATAATCATTAGTTCTCGATTTCAGAATCGCCGGTTTTGGTTACAATTCTGAAACCGACGATTTCGGTTCTGGTTTTTATAGTTTTGTTCCCATTTAGAATTTGATTTCAATATTGAATTCTAATTTTCACTTCCGAATTTGATCTTGATGTTTTTTATTCCATAATTTAAACTTTAGGGGTTAGGATTTAGTAGTTAGAAATACTAAATTTTACAAATTATAATTTTAGATATTTAGATTGTTAGAAATTAATAAAACTTTTAGGGTTTTATAATTTTAATGTCAACAAATTTTACAAGTTAGAATGCTAGATAATTAGATTGTTAGAAAGTAATAAATGAAGAAACTACTAAATTTTATTCATTTGGATTGAAAATTTTACAAGTTAAGAATTTTAAATCATAAATTTACAAGTTAGAAATTAATAAATGAAGAAATACTAAATTTTATTCATATTTGATGGTTTAAACTTTAAACTTAAATGGTAGATTAATACAATTGCAAAATGTATTATGATATACAATAATAGAACAACACAAATAAAACTATGACATTTATATAAAAAAAAATCTATAGATATCAAAATTATAATATTTGAAAAACATAATAAATTATTTCAAATTTTCAATAATCTAAAAATATACAATACTAAATTTTTCATCATTTTTAATAAACTAATAGTAGTAGTCATCGTCGTTATTGGCTATCTCGGCATCGGTAACAGGTGAATTGGTAGTACAAGTAGAGTTACTATCGGTGGTGGCGTCTAAATCAAAATTTTCTTCTATGTCTTGTTCTTGTTCTCTACAAGCGGTTTTACTCTAATCATATACTAAAACTTGAATCTCTAAGGACACGTGGCTCAAACGACATCGAGTCTCATCTAAAATGATGCCATCTTGACTAAAAGCTTGTTCCACGACAACGGTTAATATCGGGGCCACCAAAATTTCTTTGGCAATCGAAGAGATAACGGGACACATTGTTGTCTTCTTCTTCCACCATTCTAATATTTTGAAGTTTTCAATATTATCACGTTCTAATTTGTTATCACTAAAATCAAAAGAAGTGGTTAAATATTCCTCAATCTCCTTACTAGTAGTACCCTTATATTTTTTTAACGATTCAAACATTTCTAAACCGAGAGGGATAAAGGAAGATCCAATATTTTTAGTTGAAATAATATTGTGACTAGTGCTAGTGCTAATGGTACTACTAGTAGGAACTTGATGATGAAAAGTAGTAGAATATTCCTTATATAATGCATTTATTATATCTCTAGTCTCATTTATGCACTTACTTACATTTAATTGTAATTGTATAATTTTTGGATCATGTGGAAAACATTCTTTTAATATATCATAATATAAATTCAAATATTGTTCTAAACCTTTATATTTAAAACGATGATCAAGAACAATAGCAACTAAATATAAAATTGGAATTTCTTTATAATAATTAAGCCATTTTTCCAACATATTAATAATACTTTGCATCAAAGTTTCATCATTTATATGATATTTTAACACACCAACTATATTACATGCTTCAACTAAAAATAAATGAGAAGCTGGATAATAAACACGTGAAAATATACAAGTAGCATTTTTAAAAACTTCTAACAACTTTAAACACGAATTCTGATGAGTAGAAAGCAATAAAATACCAAGACAAGAGTTATCAATGTAAAAATTACATAACAATGAACTATATTTAGTAGAATCACAAAGTAAATCATAAGTCAAATTCCAACGATTTGAAACATTCTTTTTAAATCTTTTAGATTTTTATCCATTTTGTATACAATATTTTTCCCATGTTTTCATTAAACTTGGATGTCTGGTAATATTTGATTGCATATTTAATTGGTTTAATATGACTTTCTAATGTACTTAAATCATTTTGAATGGATAAATTTAAAATATGACATATACATCTAACATGAAAAAATTTCATACCTATATATAATTGGTGCACAAGTTTTTTTAATTCTACAATAGATGCATTATTAGCCGATCCATTATTAAAACCAATTGAAAAAATTTTATCTGTCAAATTCTATTCTAGTAAAATAACACTAATTAATCTAGATATATTTAGGGTCGTGTGAGAATTATTAAAAATTCTAAATGCAATAACTCTTTTTTGTAGAAACCAATTTGAATCTACCCAATGATAAATTATACCCATATAACTATTCATTTGCCAATAATCACTCTAAATATCCGAACATATTGAAACACAATAATCTAATTTTGAAAAATATTCCGATAAGTTATTTTTTTTCATTTTTATAAACTTTTTTAATTTTACGTGTTAAAATTGTTCTAGGAACATGTTTACATTGTGGGTTTGCATTTTCTTGTACTAATCTAACAAAATCATATTTTTTACCAAACAAAAATGGTAAATGTTGTGTACAAACAAATCTAACAAAACTATCTCTCCATTGTAAATCACTAAATTAAGATTACTAGAAGAAGAAGAACCTTGTTGAACGAAACCAGTTAATTGCGTCTATGATTTATGAATGCCAATTTCTTGAGGATGCATTTTCTCTAAATGAATGGTTAGTGTACCATATTCACTCCCAATTTTGAAGGCATATGATTTCTCACAAAAATTGCATTTTGCTCTAATAAGAACTCCAGCAGCATTAAAAAATTTTGTGAAATATTTCACAAATATTTTGAATTTTTGATTCATTGGTGGACAATGACTTGATGGTGATAGATTTGCACTTTCATCACCAATATTAATTGGTTGAGATAAAGAACCAAAACTATCCATAATATAATTTTTCTTTATAAAGATTAAAAAAATAAGGAATTGGAAGAATAATATATAAAAAGTAATAAATTAACTAATAATTATAATAGAAATAATAATTAGAATTGAATTTTATAAAATTTTGATGCTTGAGAATTGAGAATGAGAGAATTAGACTATTGAGAAAGAGAAGTAGAAATTGTGTGAAAAAATGAAAAATCAATGAGGTATTTATAGAATTAGGAAAAGAAAATGAAAAAAAAAGGCTAATTCCACTTTACCCCCTTGTGATTTAGAAAAATTCCCTTTTGTTACCTCATGGTTTCATAATGTGGATATTATGAAATCACGAGGTAATAGAAGAGAATTTTTCCAAACCACAAGGGGGTAAAAGAATTAACCCAAAAAAAGGAGGAACGGTCAATTGATTTTGACTGTTGCCATGTTGGCAGCTGTCAATTGATTGTTGCAATTTTTTTGTTACAGGACCGTGTTCCACAAGTGCCTTTAATTGGCCATTAACTGGTGCTGGTACACGTGGCGATGGTAGAATTTGTTTTTCTAAATATATGGTTTGGAACCGGAACCAGAACTAAAACTGTCGGTTCTGGTTCTGATTTTTGAGAACCAGAACCGAATCGTCAATAAACGGTACAACTATGGTTAAGGTTTGTCCTCCGGTCTCGTTCTAAAATCGGAACTTGCGATTCCAGTTTTGGAACCGCCCGAATGCCCAAGTCTAAACTTCTACTATTGTTTATAAGAGACAAAAATGTTTTTTGGATTGTTTATCAAAGTTAAAACATGTTCTAGTTGTTTATCAGAACGAGTTGGTTATGGGTTGTTTATCAGAGCCAAATCAGTTAGTTTTGAGTTATTTATTAGAGAGCTAATGTATCTAGACAATGGCCTCATACTGATTGGAAGAAACATACTATCAGTTGCTCGAATTACAAGCTTTTGTAACTAAAGCCTGCAACAAATTGCCTTTGTGCCTTGATCACAATAGAGCGACTCAAAGCAAGACTTGTGATCTTTGGCAATCATCAGGTGGAAGGAATTGACTATAACGAGACATTTGCTCCTGTAGCAAAATTGGTGACGGTTCGTATTTTTCTTGCGATTGCTGCTGTTAAAAATTGGGAGGTACATCAAATGGATGTGTATAATGCTTTCCTTCACGGTGACTTGAGTGAGGAGGTTTATATGAAGGTTCCGCCAGGTTTCAAAAATACCACTCCTAACATGGTTTGCAAGTTGAAAAAGTCGTTGTATGGTCTGAAACAAGCTCCCCGATGTTGGTTCGCAAAACTGTCAACAGAGTTGAAGAATTATGAATTTGTGCAATCCTATTCAGATTACTCCCTGTTTGTGTTGTGCAAGGGAAGAACTCAAATCAACGTGTTAGTTTATGTTGATGACTTGATTATTGCAGGGAATGATAAGGTTGCATTGACAATTTTTAAAGATTACCTTGGCCGGTGCTTTCATATGAAGGATTTGGGAGTTTTGAAATACTTCTTAGGCCTAGAGGTAGCCCGTAATCCCAAAGGAATTTTTCTTTGCCAAAGAAAATATACACTTGATATCATTTCTGAAACGGGTTTATTAGGAGCAAAGCCTGCGGCAATTCCTATGGAACAAAATCATAATTTGGCTCTTGCTAAGGGCACATTCCTTGCTGATCCGGCGCCGTATAGGCGACTTGTAGGGAGATTAATTTACTTGTCTGTGACAAGACCTGATCTTGCATATTCGGTCCATATTTTGTCCCAATTTATACAACAACCTCGTGATGATCATTGAGAGGCGGCTCTTAGGGTCGTGAGATATTTGAAGAAGAGTTCGGGGCAAGGGATTTTGCTTCGCACTGATAGTGACCTAAGTCTAGAAGGGTGGTGTGATTCAGATTGGGCTAGTTGTCCAATTACACGGCGTTCCTTGACAGGATGGTTCGTGTTACTTGGTTGTTCTCCTGTGTCGTGGAAGACCAAGAAGCAACCAACAGTGTCTAGATCATCTGCGGAGGCTGAGTATAGATCAATGGCAGCAACAGCATGTGAATTAAAGTGGCTTAAACAGCTTTTAGGTGACTTGGGTGTGCGACATCCGAAGGGTATGAAGCTGTATTGTGACAGTCAGTCGGCATTGTATATTGCTCAAAATCTAGTTTTCCATGAAAGAACGAAGCATATAGAAGCTGACTGCCATTTTGTTCGAGATGCGGTGACTGCAGGGCTGATTTCTCCATCATACGTTTCCACCAGTGTTCAATTGCCAGACATCTTTACAAAAACGTTGGGGAAAGAAAAATTTGAGTTTCTTCTCTGCAAGTTGGGCGTTCAAGATCTTCACGCTCCCACTTGAGGGGGGGTATTACGATATTATTGTGTCTAAAATAGGAGGTCATTGTGCATATCTTTTGAGGAATATTTTTCCGGAATATGTTTCCTTAATTTAGCCTTTGTATTTTAGGTAAATATATCTTTGTGATTAGGAGGTTGTTTTAGGAGGATCAACCCAGAGTAAGGATTCTCTTGAACTTTTTGTAATATATATACACCTTTATGGTGAATGGTAGAGAGGGAGATTGAGTGGAGAATTTGTCAGATACTGAGAAGTTTCCCATTATATGCTGATTCTTGAAAAACAAAATTCCATTTTTATACTGTTTTAAATTGTGTTTCCCAAAATGTAGATCCAAATGCAAAATAATTCAAAATTCCCTATATGTGCACCATATATGCAGGAGAAGACTATTTATAAAAATAGACTGTTGATATTTGGCAAATGTAAAGTCTAAATAAAAAAAGTTATTAATATAGTTCTCATGTGTTAAATGCAAACTCTAAACCCTACATTTTAAAAAATAAACATGAAAAAATTTAGACACATTTTGTATTTGATAAATGCGAGTTTTAACAAACTTTTACTAAGTGGTAATTTAGTTAATTTTAAATTTTAAAATTTCTTTTATTGAATATAATTTATTTTCTTTCAAATAATACTAAATAAAATTTTTTGAATAACAAATATTTTTAAAATATACTTTAAAGAAAAGTTATAAAAAATGCGAAGTCAATAAAATATTATTTTGTATTTTTTTACGGACATTTGCATCTTAGTGAAAAGCTATTCGTATTCTTGACAATATTGCATTGTGATGTCAAAAGGTATTTCATTGCAATTTAATCTCATTTCTTTTTTTTTAATTTTGGCTAAGTGTTAAATTTTTTTTTTTGAAAATAATTTATTTTCTTTTGTTGTATTTTCTTGAAAATATATATTTTGAACCGTTTTCATTCAAAATATAAATTTTAAATTCTTGAATTTTATTGAAATATATATATATTTTTGAATTTTTGTTGTTCAAGAATTTAAATTTAGTACTATTTGAAAGAAAATAAGTTATATTCAATAAAAAAAATTATAAAATTCATATATATACATATATATATATATATATATATATATATGTTTAAAATTTGATTTGGATTTCGCATTTGTGAATTGCAAAATCTCTCTAAATATTTTTATTTTTACTTTAAAAAATGCAAGGTTTAGAATTGGCATTTGATATTGTTTTAGTGTTCCATTTTTAAAAGCAAAAGCCTTTCTGTCCACTACATGCGAAAGAAAGTCAAATGCAAAAGCCTCTCGCAACCAAAAATTAGTTATTACATGGGCAGAGAGACTTTCAGCCGTTTGAATTATATTTCATACCGTGAAGACTCTGCAAATGCTTCAAGGAGCAAAGACACACAGTATGCTGCGAGACAATGCAGCTGATCCATTTCAGCAGGTATATTATCCCCCAGGAAAACTACAGCCATTTTGATGCAGCGTTCGATCACGACAAAAAGTGGTACTATGTTGATTGCTATATATTTTCAAGATTCACAAGGCCGTTGGTTTGCTGGCAATGGCAAGAAATTCAAATTTGTGAACTCCCTTAAATTTGTTGAAGCTCTAACGCGCACGTAGAGAAGCACTAAGCATAGCATAGCATAGCAAAGCAAATGAATATTAAAGTAACGCACTATATCAGTTATCCAACTAATTATCAACTCTATGGATGTCGATCTTTCAAAATATAATAGGATTATTGCAAATGTCAAAACAACTAATAATTGACTAGGAGTTGAGCAAGTCGCTTGGATCCATAGAAACAAAAATAGAATTGCGTATGTGCTCGTTTGATTGGCAGGAAAGTAATATTTAATAAGAATGTGATTCTTGAAATTTTAATTTTGAGGAAAATAAATATTTTTCCTGATAATCTGATTCTTAGGAATTTAATTGTGATGAATCTGAATACTTATCATGTGTTTGGATAGATTCTTAAAAAAGTTAGTATGATTCTTATTTTATTATTTGATTTAAATTATTGAACCAAATAATGTTATTTGAATTTCATTTGTATGTTATACTTATAGATAACCATTTATATAGTTTTATTTTAAATCATATCATGAAACTTAAATATATATTTTTACCTTATAATAAATGTTTTAATATTATGTGTTATATTTTTATTATTGTAAAAATTATCATTCTTAATTTAATTAAATAATTAAACTATTAACTACAACTTATAAAAAAAATGTTAAAATAAAAATTTTCTTTATTAATATTATTAAAATAATAATAGTTGATTAAATAAATGAAAATTAAATTTACAAATTAATATTAACAAAAATAGCTAAAATTTATTAAACAATAAGTATAGCATAGCAAAGCAAATGAATATTAAAGTTTACAATCTTTTCGAGGACGCACTATATCAGTTATCGAGTTGAGCAAGTCGCTTGGATCCACATAAACAAAAATAGAATTGCTTATGAGTTATGCTAACTTTGGAAATTCAATAACTTTGAAAAAAGCAGTTAGAACACCCCCTCTAACAGATACATTCAATAGGAAACATTTCTGATTTTAGTTTTTTTTTTTTTTTTTTTTTTGAAAGGAGAGATTGTAAGTTGATTATTGCTGTTGGCACTAGTACAAAAATAGTCTTTTACACCGGGTAAATCTGGACAATTATACCGATTATTTTAAAAATGAACCGGTGTAGTTATAGGCGAGGTAAGAAGTGCATTTTTTTACACCGGTTAATAAAACCGGTGTAAAATGTTTTATTACACCGGTTATTGCATAACCGGTGTAACATGTTTGAATTTACAAAAAAAAATTTAACCAGGAAGTGTAGTCTACAATCATGACTCTACTGAACCAAATAAACAGAACTAGAATGGAATACCAAGATAGCCAAGAGATCAAGAAGAAATAGGATGAATCATAGATTAAGTAAATTGGAATAAGAAATTAAAAAGCGATAACAAGAAATCATATCACAATCTAATCAATCACAATTTCATCCAAATTGAGTCTATGTGATTCTCCTCCATTCACGAGCATCTTTAGACCATCTTTAAGATCTGGTACTCCTTCCCTGTTTGTTCTTCTTTTGAAACTTCATGTTTGAAATCAAAGGCTCGACAACTTAAACTCTTCAGTTCAATCTCAACTGTGTTGTGGTTGTCTTCCATGTTGAAAATGTTTTTCCCTCTGTCTATCGCCATATTTGCAAATGCCTCCATCATTTTCCTAAAGAAATAAGGCACACTAACAATCAACTAATTTTAACATGAACGACAACAGCAGTTTACAACGTTATCAAACATAATCATATGAACAAAATACAGAAAAAAAAGAAAAGAACAACCAGTTTTGCAATTGACAAAAACACAAATCAAGATTACATATTCCATGCTGATAATCCCAAAAGATATAGTCTGATATTTGCTAAGAAAAATCAAATGAACTCACCAAAAATTAAAATTCTTTTTTACCTTCGTACATCTCTTGCAAATCCAAAATTTTGTTATGCCTTTGATTCCAAGAAGCAGAGAAGCACGAGAGGCTTCCAAACCATAGAACAGCACAAACTGGAAAAATTGGAACTCCGTGCACCCTTTGCTTCGGCAGCAACAATGGAGACGACCACACACACGAAGTCCTTCCGAGAGGCTGTTTCAGCATCTTGGTCCAAAGGAATTGATGTCTCCTTCACTTCCACTCCACACATAGGTCTTTCCACATACAAGGGAGAACCGGCCCTTTTTATTTCCGAGGAGGAAGAAGCTCAGCTTGCTCTTCCATATCAATACACGCTTGTGGGTAAATTTCAGAGAGGCCGTCCACCAATGGCAACTCTTCGCAAAGAAATCACGGCGGCGGCTTTCAATGGTGAAGTTCACCTAGGATTGTTGGATCAACAACACATATTTTTTAAATTTAAGCTTGAGTGCGATTTCCACAGGATGTGGATGAAGAAAGCTTGGACCTTTCATGGCTTTCAAGCCAAAATTTTCTGATGGACTCCAAATTTCTCTCCAGATCGAGAACCCTCCATCACTCCTGTATGGATAAAGCTTCCTTTGCTTCCTATCCATCTATACAATAAAGAGTAGTAGCTAGTGTATTTACACCGGTTAACCAAAACACCGGTGTAATAGATATCTATTTACACCGGTTATCAAAACACCGGTGTAATAGTTATCTATTTACACCGGTTATCTTATAACCAGTGTAAATAGATAACTATTTTTAATCTATTTACACCGGTTATAAGATAATCGGTGTAAATAGTTTAAAAATAATTATGTATTACACCGGTTATTGTTTAAACCGGTGTAACTTGTTCTACTTTTTGTTTAATATTACCATAATGTCACCGTGTTTTTATAAATTATACCGAATTTTGTTTAACCGCTCTAAAAGGGGAGGTTTAAAAAGTCTATTTTGTAGTAGTGTGGCCAAATATTAATTGCTTCCAAATCTTGATGATAAGCATATTTTCTGCTGAATTAATAATGGGACAATCAGATGGGGTGGTAGTATTTAATTCATTGTCAGCCAGAGTCACGAACCACACATGGAGATAAGTCTCGAACAGAACAAACAATTGGGCATGTGCAGCCCAAGTCACCAACTACGTACATACCGTTTTGTTTAAAATTAATGCCATCCTGAATTCATCGCTTATAAATTCAGTCAAAATTTGTTCCAAAACATCTAAGAGTATTTATTCCATTAATTTGTTTGAGGAGCAAACAAGAAAATGATGAAGGCATCATCAATATTATTGAGATGTATTTTTGTGGTGCTTGTGTTCGCTCTTGCAATTGGTGAAGCAACGCAGACCATGCAATTGCTGAAGCACACAGCAGTCGTGTCGAGAAAACTTTTGGAAATTTCAGACGACAGTATTACAGATTTAGTTGGGCTCGCGGAATGCAATGCGGATGAAGATTGCGGAGAAAAGGGCACTTGCGAAATCATAATCCCTGATTTGGGTTTATGCCAAACGCAATGAATTTCTTCTCCAGCACTGCCAATGGATGCAGATTGCAAAGGCGGCGAAAACTTGTGTTGTAATCCAAATTCCAAGTCATGGTCAGCCAACTTCGATCGGTATATGCGAACTCAGAGATGGTGAATCGTTCAACCCTGGAATTGTTTTCAAAAAAAAAATGCATTCTTAGTGTATTTTACTCAATATCAATATTTTTGTGATCTCTAAGAAGAACAATGACAATGTATTAGACTGGAATTAATATGACTCCTAAATCAATTTTCTCAACAAGACTTTATCTTTCACTGTGGCTGTAAATGATTTGCTGGTGGGATCGATCGATAACAATGCTCAGCTCAAGAAGTGGAAAATTTGAGTTGTTCTAGAGAAGGCAGCCCAGATAAAAGCAACATCCTTCCAGTGCATTTCGCAATGCATGCATCCTACAGGCTCCAGCAGCATCCAAGTTTTTTGCTAGCTCTTAATTTCCATTCAGCAAATTCTTGGATCTCATCAGCTCAGGCCTTTTTCGCTTCATGGACTGACTCATTATCATGCATTATAGAATTATCAGAATCTTTTGACTTTTGCATGAACAACGGCGGAGAATCATGTGTTTTTTTTAACTGTACTAACTGGCTCTAGCCGTGTTGGGAAAAGAAATTCAAAGATTCTCTTACTTAGGGGGACTATTTTATTTATGAAATCGTTCAAAAATTTGATGGCGCAAAAAAAAATAAATAAATAAAATAACCAATTGGATAACTTATTTGAACTGTATCCTGTTCATTTCACTTTTGTCTTTATTATTTAAAAATTTCTGTTTTTGTCGCTATTGTTATAATTTAAATTTCAAATCATCATTAGCACTAGCACATTTTTTTCGCTTAAAATTAAATTTAAACAACTATTTAACAAACATATAACAAATTGAAGGACATATAACAAATAAAAAAGCATAAAATTTTATATAATTAAATATGAGCAATGATAGAGTGAGTAAAGTTCTACAGTGCAATCTGACTGACATGGCATGTGTAAAATGACAAACTAATAGTCTAACCAAATGATGAGTGAACCCTACTGGATAATGGATAAATTTGTTTTTTTATAACTGTCACGTCAGTCACTACACGTTTTCACTATAATTTTTCACTATGTATATCATTACTCATTAAATATATACATATTAAATGGTTATTGGAATTAGATTTTTTTTTTTTTGCCTACAAATGAACAAATGTCCATTGAAATTCAAAATTGCAACATGAGGGATCAAAATGATATTTTTTAAAAAATAGGGATAGAATTAAGTAAAATGAACTCAGAGATGATTAAGCAAACAAAGACTTAATTCATAACTTTTCTCTTTTAGCGTGAAATAATAAAAAAATGTTTAAAAACTTTTAAATGTTGTGAAAATAACATTCATGTATTCCCTTTATATTCATCTTCTCATTAATGACTAAAGATAAAATTAATTTAGAACAACTAAATCAATGAATTTAGAAGATAAGATTCATTTACAACAACTAAATCAATGACTCTAGAAGTTCTAAATTCATGAATAGTATTAAATTGTGGTTCATATCTTATTCACCTATAAATAGAGGTTATATTAATTATATTAGAGTCAATTCAAAAATTCCTAACAATAGTACAAATCTTGTAACTGACAAAATAACTACTCTTGTGAAAACTTCTTTTGTAAACAAGATCAGATATTAATAAGAGAACTATTTCACCTATTACTTGTACTTTTCTTTATTGTAATTTCTTTATATTGTTAGTTTAAAATATTGCATCAAAATACTAGTTTCACAATATTAAACCCTAAAAGAATTTTTTATGGTTACATTTCAATTGCAAAAAATCCGGTTAATTGTTCAAATGGAACTAATTATACCAATACATGCAGGTTATATTTAGATGACCAAAATTGTGTTTTTCCCTTAAAAAAAGTAAGTTCAAATACAAAATTGTATTTTTCCCTAGAAAGTATGTGCAAATATAAAAGTACATATGTATGTAAAAACTGGAGACTCTCCTGACAGATCTCAAACGTGAGGTACTCTAAATATCCAATCCTTCAACCTCACTTTGCAGTCCTTAATAATAGATTTTGAGAACGAGAATTCAAACAATTATGGTAAACCTTTCTCATTGATGTTTGTTACGTTTTTTTACCCATATATATGCCAGACCTGATGGTAACCAGACATATTGGAAAAAAAAGTTTATAGACAGACTTCCAAAATCACTCTGAGACATGGTCCAGGAAGAACTCAGAAACAAATATAATGGAGTAGTATCATATGAACAGATTGCATAAGGACAGTTGACAACACAAATCCAACAAGTTGCTTTGCGAATCTGCAGGCAAGACAAAATGCTAAGGCAACTTGCAAAAGACAGAGCTCAAAGAAGCAGAGATCTTGGTTCCTTCTATGAACAATTTGGACTTTCCAATTGTAGTCAAACCCGTAGATCAGAACATCATAAACAAAAATCCAGACCCAAATATACAAAACATTTCCCTAAACGGAAAATTACATATAGACAGCTGATAGAGTTAATATTTTACATTTATTTATTATAATTTTATGCCTTTTTATTAGCTTTCATGTGTTGGAATTCATGGTTTTGGTATATTTTCAGGTTTATGTGGAAAATGAATGGAATGGTAAAAAGAGCTAAAATGATGCAAGAAGTTGAGAAGATTTTATTGGAGGGATTTTACTAGAAGGAGAAGATTTTTACTAAAGGGAAGAGAGTTTATTGGAAGAAGTGGTTATGTTTAGTTGGGAAAGAATATATTTTGTAATCAAATCTCCTAATATTTTGAAGATTGAGATTTTGGAGTTTGTTAAGAGTTATTTCTATTAGGAATTTTAGTATTGTTTGTTGGGAGAAGTTTATAAATAAGTGGGTTTGTAGAGTAGAAAGAGAGTAGCCTAGTTTACTTAAGAAGTAGTTATTAGCTTAGTTTTTGCTTAAGAATTAGGGAGTTTATTTGCTTTCACGTAATAATTATTCAAGTCATTCTTTTGAACTTAATTGAACCTTCATAATTTAATTCCAGCATTCAAATTTCAGCAACTTAGTTTAGACAATTGAGTGGATAAGTTTTGGACAAGCATTATCTATTTCCTTTGCTATTTGGATTGGATTGGATTATCTTCAACCATTACTACTTCCAAGAGATTGTCAATTGCATGTTTTTTTAGTATATTATGAATCTATTTATATTCAATTCTTTTATTCCTTGTTTAATTATGTCTTCATTCTAAATTAGTTTTTTCAGTTAAATTATTGATGAAGCACTAATTAATTCTTGTGAGATCTAATTGGATTTAAATAAATATGTAATTTATATACCTTTTCATGTCTTGAGTTAGAGGGTCCTGAGATAGAGGGTTTATGAATTTTCTATGATTGTTGAATAGTGCTCAATATTTAATTTATTGTAGGAAATTCTAATGCCAATTAAAACGGTTGATCCATAATTATCTATTTAGTTTTAATAGGTGGTAAGACTGTCATTCTTCAACAGTGGGCATAAGGGGATGATATGGGCATATGGCATCCATATGGGCATATCATAATCAGGTTTCTCTCATCTTAATGTTGTTAATGAATTAAATCTAATGAGGCGTCCTCTTGAATTGTTTATTAATTAGAGAGTAGTTAATAATGCGTCCTTTTAATTACCGACAAGTAAGGAGAAATGAGGTTATGTCAGTGGTGTTCCCGGTAACTATAACTGGTTTATTTAAATTACATGTTTAATATTTGCATCAAGGATAAAGTTGTTAATTAGTGTGGATTCAATGATTTAACTGGATTTTCTGTCTTATTGATTAAATTCTTTAGTACTTTATTTTGTTTATTTGATTCTAATATTTGGTTGTGACAAGTTTGAAGGAAAAGATACACTCGTTCCCTTGGGAGACGACCTTGTGCTCCATTGCTATACTAGTGAAGAGTAGGTTTTAATTTTGGTGGCATAATGACACGACCAATAGCCAAAACCATTGCGACAACCATTCAATCCACAACCCAAAACATATCAACCTCCAAAACCAGCCGTGCCAAATGTCATTTGTCATAAATGTCATAAACCATGTCACATAGCAAAATACTGTCGTCTCAGGTGGAAAATTAATGCTTTGGAAATAGATGATAATATCATAAACCAGATTTCAAACCTCCTTGTTGAAATAGAGGATGATGATTCATGTTATAGTGAGGATAATCATATTAATCAAATAGAAGACGATGATATTGTTAGTTCCACCTCTAGTGAACTCACATACAGATAAACCAGGTATCAATGTCTTATCTAAAGAACAAGACTTACTTCTTGAAATGATAGAAAATCTGGAAGATCCAGATCAAAAAAGATAATATCTCAGCCAATTCAAGAATGTAACCAGCGATTAACCATCTACTTCTAAAATTAGAAGTGACCATCTAGCAAACCACCCTAGAATTCTGAATACCTACAACCTTACAAATATCCTAAATAGATTCTCTCAAAAATCTCACAAACAAATAACCATATAAGACCTCGAAGCTGAAATTACAAAACTCAAAATGGAGGTCAGAGAAATCAAAGCTATGCAAGAGCTTGATCAACTCGTTTTACAAAACTTGACTGATCAGCTGGTACAAACAAAGGATAAGGGCAAGACTAAACAGGACAAAGAAGCTGAACAATTCCTCGAGCTCTTAGACTCCTCGAATGATGGAACTCCAAACATTTTGTCAGCTGTTACATTCAGAAGGCATGATGTTCAGATTAAACTAGTAGAACAAAACAATTTTATACTAGAAACTGCAGCATTATGGGACACAAGGGTTGATCTCAGTTGTATTGATGAAGGGATTATCCCATCAAAATTCTTTGAAAAGACCATTTTCATAAGGAAGATAAACAGTGTGTTGCTTCCTTTTCCAGAAAGTAGTTGGCACCTCAGCACAAACTTGCTGCTCAATTTTTTGTTGTAATCCCTTGATTTCGCTTTGAACCATCGGTTGATTAAATTGTGCATCAATTCTTTTGTATTCAATTTATTCTTTCAAGAAATTAATCTTCTTTATTTTGTTGGACAATAGGTTGAGCTCCTTGTATACTGGAAATCTGGTTAAAAGAAGGAGAAAATCTTTTCCCAGGTTTTGTGGCAAGATTCCTTCGAATGTTGTCATGTAAGGCATCAGCTGTATGATAAAATTTGTACCCAAAATAACTGGATGAGTAAGGTTTTTTGCTAACAGAAAGGACACCTTCACCATTGCTGCAGAAAATTTGACTTCAACATTAGTAAGCTTGTATGAAATACTGAGTTTTGAACCGTTTACTGAATCGAAGTCCTTGGATTTTAAGGAAGTAGATATTCCAACTAAAGTTAGGCCAATCTAGATGAATCAAGAACTTCTAAAACACTGCAAAGTAGAAATCAATGATCTTCTAAAAAAATAAATTATCAGACCAAGCCAGTCTCCTTGGAGTCGTCCAGCATTTTATGTCAACAATAATTCAGAAATCGAAAGAGGAGTACCCAGGTTAGTAATAAACTACAAAGCATTAAATAAAGCTCTGCAGTGGATCAGGTATCCAATCCCCAACAAAAGAGATCTTCTGCAAAGACTTTACGTAGCAAAAGTTTTCTCAAAATTTGACATGAAATCTGGATTTTGGCAAATTCAAATTAACCCATCTAACAGGTATAAAACAGCTTTTACAGTTCCATTTGGGCATTATGAATGGAACGTAATGCCTTTTGGTTTAAAAAATGCTCCGTCAAAATTCTAAAAGATTATGAATGATATCTTCAATCCTTACTCAAACTTTACTATTGTTTATATTGATGATGTTTTGATTTTTTTCAAATAACATAGATCAACATTTCAAACATCTTCTTTGCAGGTTGTTAAGATCAATGGTCTAGTTGTATCAAGAAAGAATGTTAGTTTATTTCAAACTAAGATTAGGTTCCTTGGACATTATATCCATCAAGAAACAATAATCCCGATAGAATGGTCTATCTAGTTTGCAGATAAATTCCCTGATCAGATCTTATAAAAGCAGCAGTAGTAGAGGTTTCTAGGATGTTTAAATTATATAGCTGATTTCATTCCTGAATTAGCTAATATCATCAAACCTTTACATGATAGGTTAAAGAAATCACCCCCACCATAGACAGATGTCCATACTGAGGCGGTAAAATGGGTAAAAACCCAAGTCAATACCTTGCCTCGTCTAATTTTATCTTTTTTTTAGTTGGCTAATAATCCCATTTGCGGGGGGGCACCACTCCCTATTTTATAGATTGAAAATAAAGTTACAAAAGTTAATGGCGGATGTACCTACACCATTAGTACACTTGAAAAGCTGTAAATAGGGAGGACTACTCCCTTACAATGAAGCACCTATCTTAATTTTCAGAAAATAAGCTAAGAAGAAACTTCTTCAATACATTAGCGGTTCAGACTTACAATAAATATATAAAGTTGACCTCTTTTTGTGTAAGGTGATTGCTAGGGTTGGTACATATATAGAGGCCGTCCATGGACTAATAACCTTTATATAGTACCAAATCTAGCGCTATCATGTTACAGCAAAAAGAGATGTCCATGCAAATTCCAAAACAAGTGACAAGAAATGAGATAAGACAAATTCTTAACTGCATTTCAAAGATTACAGTAGCAGCAAGAGATATGGCAAACAAAGTTGCAGCGATTAGGGCAACTACCACATTTGTTAGCTGTAAAATTCATGCGATGGTAAAATAGCCTAACACCAGCAGCTATTGACCAGTTTTGGTGATTAATAATAGAAGGTTGAGCCGACAAGTGGCCTCCAATAGACCAGAGACTATAATCTTTAGAAGAAGAGAAAATGGCCAGATAGCTTAAACTTCAGCAACCATGGCCGTGCATGAACTCACTTGGATTAAGGGGGCTTTGTCCTCTGTCTTGATCTTTTGATGTAAGGAAGGTTGAGTCTTTCCAACCTGATGATGTTTTGTATCTTGTGGTGAAAATGTCTTTCTTCGTAAAAGGTATTGTTGGGAAGATGAGGAGCTAATTTTGCAAGAAGCTTGGAAGCAGAATTTGCTTGTGTAGGGCACATTGTCCATGATATGTTTGACAATAGGTCTTGGAGCATGTGGACTTGATCTCTAATTCTCCAGGGGCATTGATTGTGGTCCTGTAAATATGTTTGAACAAAGTAAGAGCTGGATTCAATGATGATGTTTGTTAAAATACCTTTGGCTTGACAAAGTTTGAGTCCCTGTAGAGCAGTTTCTATAAGAACCTGTTCAGCTGAAACAAAAGTGTTGTTAGTAGAGTGAAAAGTGAAAGCAATTAGCATAATACTGTGGCTATCTCTTACTATTCCACCCCCACATCCTTCTGCATTGTTATTAATAAAACCATGGACATTAAACTTGAAGGAAGAGTTATCAGGAGGATACCATTTGATGAAAGAAATCCGCATTCTTGTAGCAAAGTCTGAATCCCATAGTTGGTTCCATGTACAATTTTCGGGGATTTCTGGAAATTTAGTAGTTGCAATAGCTTTAATTTCTTCAAATATGCAGCTGTTTAGTTTTTCAAAGGAGCATTTTTCTTCTTCATGAAACGATTTGTTTCTTGTTTTCCAAATTTGCCAACATATGATATTAGGAGTGATCCTAGTAAGAAACTTGTGTTTCTCATTTTTACTAGGGTGGAACCACCAGGAATTTAGAAACTGATTTAGAGAGTGGTGGTATGGGGGAAGGTGAATTCTCAGTTCACAGCCAAAAGCTAACCATAGCTTTTTCGCCGTTTCACAATGTAAGAAAACATGATTAATAGATTCTTCCTGTGAGCAATGTGTGCATTTGTGAGGTCCATGCACATTGAACCTGTGCAAGATTGATCCTATTGGTAGTCGTGATTTGCATAGTTTCATCATGAAGAAGGATACCTTAAGAGGAATGTGTGACTCCCATATGAATTTTGCAAAAGGCCATACTGGCCGAACTGTTTGATTCAAAAGGAAAGCTGATTTAAATGTAAAAGATCCATTATTTGTTAAGGACCAAACAATGTTATTTGTTTGCTGAGGAAGTGTGAGTATATGAGATTCTATCTCATCCCTGATGGACAGTAGTCTATTCCAAGTTTTGGAGAACTTCTTACAAGGGCTTTGGCTAGAGTAATGTGTAGAATGATAATATTTGCTATTTAGGAATTTAGCCCATAAGGAGTTTTGTTCTCTAAAACGCCACCATAATTTGAAAGAGGATGTTTTGTGAATATTGTGTAGTGATCTGAATTCCAAACCTCCCTCCATATACGAGAAACATAGTTTCTTCCAAGAAATCCAATGATATTTTGGCTTGAGATTGTGTGAACCCTATAGGAAATTAGCAAAGATCGACTCTAAAGCTTGTAAGCTCTTATTTGGGAGATTAGCTCCTAATAGGATGTGAGTGTGCATAGCTGAAAGGACAAATTTAATGAGAGTGATTCTTCCTCCACTAGAATTATTTGGGGGATTAGCCTCGTCTAATTTTGTCAAATCCTAGTCTTTCAAAAATTATCGAAACAGATGCATCTAACTTGTGATATGACAGAATACTTAAACAAGTGCAAAACAACAAAGAAAGAATTGTTGCCTTCACTTCCAAACACTAGAATAGCACTCAACAGAACTATTCCACAATTAAAAAAGAAATTTTGGGGATAGTATTATGTATCTCAAAATTTCAATCCGATCTACTTAACCAAAAGTTTCTTGTTAGAGTAGATTGTAAATCTGCAAAAGATGTTTTGCAAAATGTGTGAAAAACCTTGCGTCTAAACAGATTTTTGCAAGATGGAAAGCAATCCTATTAGTTTTTGATTTTGATATTGATTATATAAAAGGAGAGATAAATTATTTGCCTGACTTTTTTATTCGTGAATTCTTGCAGGGTAGATGATGCCGTGGAAGAAGAAAGAAGAACCGCCTCCAATGCCCAAACACATTGTACAAGTCCAAAACAAACAAATTGAAGTTTCACCTTCAAACAAACAGTCACCTACAAACAAACAATCTGCGAAAAAGCAGCCCAAAGATTATGCTTTGAGTTCTACTCAATTTGAAGCATTAAAAACAGAAACCTCAAACCTACCCATTTCAATCCTAAATCCAAAATTTTAGGCTGACATTATTGAAGAAGATGAGAAAACCCTAATAACAAAATCACATTTTGAAACAATCCAACAATGGACCTCATCAGTAGGATTTCAGCTTGTGAAAGTGAAATCCCCCCAAACACCAGTAGTGGTTGCAAGCCCTACTAATTATTCCAATGTGGTGGTTGAAAAACCCATCATCCAAACTAATGTGGTGGCATCTAGCTCCATAAATTCTAAACAGATTTCAACCCAAACAAATATTTTCCGCAAAAGTCCTTCTAAACAAGAATATTTTAAAAATCAAACTTTTGTTTTAATTTGCCAAACAGAGCCAGACTTTTTTGTCAATAACCCAAACCAGGTAGCCAAGACAATAGTACCAAATACTTCAAACTTTATCCAACAGACTCTAAACAAAACCCAAAAGTTATATGAGTTCATCCTTATAGATATTGGCTCTATTTCTCTCAAGCAGTATATTGACAAGGATTTAATCACCCATTCGACAGCCCAGATCCTAAAAATTCTTAAACCATCAGACTGGGAAACCAACCTGAACACCCCACGTAACTTTTCTCAACCATTTTCTCCCTCAAGATTTACCTACTAGGATTATAAACAAGCTTGGTTCAACACATTTACTACGCAAAACCAAATAAACAAGCATTCCTGGTTCTTCTATTTCAAAAAAGGAACTAAATATAATTTTCCAATATGATTTATCCAATGGTGGAACTGTTTTGGACCAAACCAGCAAATTTTGCTAGCAGACGTTCAACTAGGATTACAAATTTTTTCCGAAAAATTTACATCCTCAGAAGTACACATACCTGTACTACTACAATTCTTCTCAATCTTTTCATTAGCATGGATTTATGCTTGAAAATTTGAATTTTTTAAACAAGATGACAAATTTTCTCCTCAGTTAATTCGACAAGATTATACAAAATGGTGGAAAGTTTCAACATTGACTGTGTTCATCCGCAACAGATTGACAAATGGTTTCAGAAGAATCCCCAATTTTTACCTCCAACAGATCCAAGGATGTGCCAATTCCTTCAACAAAAGTCACTTACGGCATCCAAGTTAGCTGCAATCTCAAATAAAGATAATTACGTTAAACATCTTGAAAACTTGTTGGAACAATTCAAACAAACTAAAACTGGGAAACAAGAAGCTTGTACATCAAATACTACAACGGCACAAGCAGGACCGTTCGATCTACAAGATGATCCATCAGGTGACCCAGACCTAAATGAAGATGATTGTTACGGGATATTTTCACAATTACCGTAACTAACAAACATGAATGACTGTAATAGTTGATAGGGAAAAAGTGTAAGCCAACACTTAAAAAAAACCATAATTTGGTAATAAATATCCCCTTCCAATAGAAGGAAGGGACTGGCATTTCTAGCCTCTCAGATGTTTTAGACTCTCTCTTTCTTACAAGAAAAATCCGCTCCTCCTTCTTTCTCTTAATCTTTTTTCTCTTCTCTTTTCTCTTACTCTAGCTTTCCAAAGCTAAGAAACCTAAGCAAGGATACCTTAGAAGGAACGTTTTCTTAGAAACCTCTTCAAGGTTAAGGAGTTATCTTGTGTAAGACCTTTAATTGATGAACTTGTAGTTTGTTTAAATCATAGTATGTTCAATTTTCATATTTGGTTTTCTCAGATCTGACTATCTAATTATCTAACTTGTAATTTCCGTTTCATGTTTTGTTATTTCATTTACGTTTATCTAACCTAACACAGATTTGCTAACGATTCAGTAGCAGTCCTACTGCGACCCACTTTCTATTCCTCTATTTAAATTTTTATCTCCGGGACCTAACTCGATGCTCTTGGTATCAAAGCCAGAGGGGAAAGTGGGTATATATATACCAACTACAAAATAAGTTAAGTAACTACCTAGTATTACTCTTAAATAAAGGTATTCATAGATTCGGTTTTTGCATTCTTTAAATTGTTTAGTTCGGTTTGTTTAGTTCAACATGTCGGAAACTCAAATTCAAAAATCAAATCGAATTGAATTAAATTCGAATTCGCTTTTGGTTCAGATTTAAATTTAATTTGAATAAATCAAAAATTATATTTTAATTTAAAAATAAAATTTTAATTTGAATTAATCGAATTCACACCCAAATTCGAATTTAGTTTTAACCTAAATCAACTTATCAAATTACATCATAATTTAGAATTCAAAACAATAATTTAGTTTAATAATATACATATATTATATATATTTTATATTAATATATCGTTTTTATATATAAATTCGATTTTCGATTTACCGAAATACAAATTCGATTAATTGAAATTGAATGTGAATTTGAATAATTCAAATTTGGTCGGATATTCAATTTAACCATAATATTGCACACTCTTACTCTTAAATGACATAATTACAGTTAATTACAATTAAAAAAAACTCTATATTCTCTCCTTTGTGTTGGTTTTGTACAAAAGCCAATTTAATTCTAAGATTATTATTTATATTTATTGCCAAGTGATTAGGAACCTAAATGGTCACACACAATAGAACTACTTATTGGGTTAAAATGGTTTATATAATTATATGATAATTATGACATCTATTATGCTCTTATTCACTTTTGAAAATTGAATGGAGTTTGGTAATAATTTTGTTTCTTGTTTGACAAGACAACCTTTTTGGAAGGCTTTATTATTATATATAGATGTTTAATGTTAGGTCAAAGACAACACAACTCTCTCAATAAGAAATCACTTAAATAAGAAAAAATGTTTTTCTTATTAGATTTCTAAGGTATTATTTAGAGGGATCTAGCTTATTAACCTAACGTTAAAATCAATCCTATAAGGATCCCGAAATTAGTTCGTGTGGATTACCGTTAGTTCGTGAGGATTACCGTTAGAAGTCGGACACTTGTGCAGCTTGTTAGTCGATTAAAACTCGCTCAAAGATTTCGCTACCATCTCTCGAGGTATATTTTATATAGATTATTATTCAAGATTCTATAGAAATCAATTACAATATAATTGTTATATTTTCCGCTGTGTTGTTACTATGTTGATTTCCTTACAGTGGTATTAGAGCTTAATTTGATTTATCTATACATATACCATGTCATGAATGATAAATTGTTTATGTATTTATATTTGATTTAATTGATGGGTTTGAGAATTATTATTTTGAAAAATTCATTTTTCAAAATTAGAGTGTTAAAATATGTGATTTTGACAATTTTGTTTTATTTAAAATAGTTTTAAATTTTTCAAAAAAAATGGGCCAAAGGTGGATCAGATCCGCAACCCAATACCCCCAAATCGGATCCAACCACCAAGCCAGAAAGTCTGGCTAACATCGATCGAAGTCGGAGCTCTACGCATGGCCGCAATCAATCGGGTGTGGTGTCGTATAAAAGAGGCTGGGATGTTCGAACAGCTCGGCACCATGATACTTGAAGCTGTCATATTGTCACAGCAAGTCCATGGCGTGTGACACCATGGAGAAAACGCCGGGCTTCGTGTCCGGCAGTTTTTGATGGATCAAAATTGGATGCGATCTGACCGTTTCTGATACCATCAAGGAAGCTGTCGAATCTAGCAAAGAAAAATGGATCGAAGAAAGAAAAAAAACGAAAAGCAAAGTTTTTCTTTCAAACTTTCGTCTGAAAAAGATGATGATGATGTCATCAGATGACATCATCGTCTAGTCTCTTTAATAAAAAAAAAAGAAAAAGAGGTTTTGTTTTGTTTTTTTTATGAAAGCGTGATTTTGAAACCAAAAGCTAGAGCAATTAAGAAAAATGTTTTCTTAATTAAACATTGACCCCAGATCTTTATTCTTTTTTTGATCAGTTGGCCCTGTAATTTTGGAAATTATATTTTGACACACAAAAGTTTCAAATTCAATTAAATGATTTCTAATTTGATTAGAAATAATATACATATAGATTCATGATAGAAAAATTATATATTCATTTAACGTGATTATTTGAATAATATGACATATGTAATTTATATTTGATATAAATCTAATATATATTCATTTAATATGATTATTTGAATAACATAATATATATGATTTATATATGATATAAAAATATTATTTAATATGATTATTTAAGCATGTCATATGTGATTTATATTTGATATAAATTTATTATATATTCATTTAATGTGATTATTGGAATAACATGTCATATGTGATTTATATTTGATAAAATAATATATTTATTTAATTGTATATTGTATGTGCAATTGATCAAATAATTTTCACATATGATATATATGTATGATGAGACCATATATTAATTCCTTAATTAAATATTAAATCATATTTAGTTGCCTTCCATTATTATAGTTTAAACAATTTTTATTAGAGCAACTTGTTGATCTGCCTCAAGGTTGTTTTACTTTAAATATGTTTATGCTATGAGATGAGATATCTGAATAATAGGTTTGATTTAACAAAAACTTTTAGCTTGTTGAGCTGCCTCAAGGTCAAAGTATTTTTGAGGCAAAGAGTTAAGGGGCATATATGTATCAAGAGTTAATAGCTTAACTATCTAGAAGTTACAGATTGTTGTAATTGGTAATTGTTACCTACTTGTTGAGAATTTTGATTTGTTGAGCTGCTTCAAGATTAAAATAATTAAAATGAGATTCTAACCACTAAGAACTTTGTGAAATTTTCGAATCAATTTGAGAGATATTGATTTGAATAAAATAGTGGGAGCAAAACTATAAATTTTTATAAGTTCATATATATTTTATTTTGGTTTTGCTTATTGCATAAACATGAAATATTTTTCTATCTTTATTTTCTATTGTAGAAAATTATCTATAATATGAATCTACATAATATATTGTTTGAAACTATATTAACTGTTCAAATTTTATGGATTGATTTTAAAATTTAAAAAATTATTTTAAGTATAAGAAGTTGATTTATGTCCTTAGTAATCTTTTTCTTGATGAATTTGACTAAGATATTAATCAACTAGTCAAAGACATATATAAAAAATATAAAGATAATTTTGATAATGTATGTTGTCTTATGATGAAAAGCATTTCATGAATCTCAATTACAATAGTTGTATGTGAATATGTATGCTTTTACAATACTTCATTAGATGAAGTGATTGTATGATATAAGAGTTAAAATGAGATATATGATATTTCTCACAAACTCACTTATAGCAAAATGACAAATAGATCTTTAGTATCATCTAATGTGCTAACGATGATTAGTTTCATTGAAAATTAGATTTTTAGATTTTGTTGTGAACAAAGTTAAGATCTAAATATTTCTTGAATTGTTTAATAAGACAACAAAGGATTCAATCAAGAAGAAAAGAAAATTGAGTTAATAGTTGAGTTTTCCAAAAAAATAAAGTTAGACCCCGATCTTAAAAGAATCAATAAAAGGGCGCTCAAGATTAACATACAATAATAAGAACAAAAGGTCTACATGGTATTAGATTCCACTATGGTCTATTAAGATAGACACTGATATTATGAAGTAGAAGAAGCTTGGTGAAGTTTCTACTTCAAATATGTTTATGATTGAAATAAATGTTTCTGCTTATAAATAAAATCTTGGGTATTAGATACCAGATTTGGATCTTATATTTACATAAATATGCAAGATTTAAGAATAAGTAGAAAGTTGGGTAAAGAAAATGTATTCCTATATGTGGTAATTGAATACGCGACAAAAGTTATTACATTAACCATAGGAATATAGAGTTTTCTTTATTCAGAAGATTAATCCTTAATATAAAGGATTGTTATTATCAGTACTTACTAAAATATTATTTCTATTTCATGTTTGACATGAATAGATTTACAATAATTCAAAAGAATAAATGTTGTTCTTTTTATTGTGACAGTATTTTATGGTGCTGGTAAATCGAACGAAAAACTTTATATATTTGATTTGAATAATCCAGCTTTCAAACATAAACACAAAGAAACAAAAAATTAATAATTTTATATCTAACACTGTAGATATGGTTATATAAACAAGAAACACATAGTCAAATTACATAAAGATGTTTATTTGGAATTATGAATCATTTGATAAATGTGAATCTTATTTATTAGAAAAATAACCAATTCATTTTTTTACTTGAAAATGTGAATGATCTACACTGAATTACTAAGTCTAATACATATTGATGTATGTAGACCTATGTTAGTTCTAATTAGAGAAAGTTTTTCATACTTCAAATGATTATATTAGATATGGTTATATATGTACTTATTGAAGTATATAACTAAATTCTTTGAAGAGTTCAAAGAATACAAAATTGAAGTTGAAAAACAACTTGATAAAAGTATTAAAATATTTTGATTATATCGAAATAGGAATACTTGAGTCAAGAATTTTATAATTATCTTAATAAAAATGAACTTGTTTCTTTATTAAAGTAATAAACGAATTTTATTAGATGTTATTCGATTAATTATGAGTCATACAATTCTTTCAAAAAAATTTTGAGAATATATCCTAAATATTGCATTTGATCTTTTAAATTATGTTCCATTTAAACCTTTCGATTCTACCTCATATGAGATATGGTATAGGAAATACTAAAATATTTGGGAGTGTCCTATATTTTATAAAAGGTAAAATCTGATAAGTTTGATACAAAATTTTCATATATACTATTATGTGGAATGTCCAAAAGAAAATTTTGGATATTATTTCTATAATCCCAATGAGCACAAAATGTTTGTCTCAAAATATGTCATATTTCTAGAAGAATAGTCTATTCTAGAAAAGGCAAGTGGGAACATATAGAACTTGATAAAGTTCTTAAACCATAATTTAGTAATGAAAAGAAGATGGAATTAGAGCTTGTACCTCATGGTAATGCGGTAGGACATGAAGCTCTCAATACACAAGTAAATTGTATGTTTAGTAGGATAAATCGTCCACATGAGATGATGTGTTTATCATTAAGAATGATAAACCTACTATCTACAAAGAAGTCTTATTTGATAAGAAATATAATAGTGGTTTTGAACCATAAAATCTAAAATGGATTCCATGTATGACAACAAGGTATAGACCTTAGTCAATGCACCTAAAGGGATAAAACCTATAAGATGCAAGTGGGTTTTCAAAAGAAGACAAACATGGATGGTAATATTGTTACCCATAAAGCATAAATATTGGTCATTAAAGGTTACACAAAATCATAGTATTGTCTATGATGAAACCGTTTCACCAATTGTCGTGCTGAAATCCATTAAGATTTTACTTGCTATAATTTGCAAAAGGGATTAGTATATAATACAATCTAAGGGTTTTTATGTATAAATACCCTAACAAAGTATGCAAATTATAAAAGTCTATTTATGGACTAAAGCAAGCTTCTAAATTTGATGATATTCATGAAAATAGGAAAAGAACAAAAATGAGGGGAAAAAAGAAACGGTAATGCACTTTTGGATCATCCCTTTAGTTTCAATGACTTCTTGTTAAGAAGTCAAGAAATCTTGACCTCTTAAAAACTGTTTGTTTATTTGGTCTCTCATAATAATAATCAACAAGAAAAGAAAAGAAATTATTTCTTTTATGATCATTTTCTTTACTTTGAAAGTGAAAAACTGTAACAAGACTGAAGCTTTTTTTTGCACTATTTCTTCAGGGTTCTGCACAAGGGAACTAGCGAATATCAGGACATTGCTCTTCTGGATACAAAGAAGTTTGGCAAAGTACGTAAAAATTTCTTTGAATTTCCCAACAAAATTAACAAAATGAATATATGTAAGGAATAAAAATTATTGATTGATTAAATTTTGATGCATGGTTTTTTGAACAGGTTTTGGTGATTGATGGGAAGATGCAGAGTGCAGAAGTGGATGAATTTATATATCATGAATGTTTGATTCATCCAGCTCTATTGTGTCATCTAAAGTACTTTACTAATTAATCTTAGTACTCTCACTCTTAAATTTTTAATTTCTTTTCTTAATTATAATCAATCAATCCCATTAGTGCAGTGCGCATGCTTGCCAAATTTTTCTACTTCTGACATTACTAGGGATGTTAAAGGATCGTGCTACTCGCGATCCAGCTCTATTGTGATTGATGGGAAGATGCAGAGTGCAAAAGTGGATGAATTTATATATCATGAATGTTTGATTCATCCAGCTCTATTGTGTCATCCAAAGTACTTTACTAATTAATTTTAGCACTCTCACTCTTAAATTTTTAATTTCTTTTCTTAATTATAATCAATCAATCCCATTAGTGCAGTGCGCATGCTTGCTAAATTTACATACTTTGCCAAACTTCTTTGTATCCATAAGAGCAATGTCCTAATATTCGCTAGTTCCCTTGTGCAGAACCCTGAAGATATAGTGCAAAAAAAAGCTTCAGTCTTGTTACACCTTTTCACTTTGAAAGTAAAGAAAATGATCATAAAAGAAATAATTTCTTTTCTTGTTGATTATTATTATGAGAGCCCAAATAAACAAACAATTTTTAAGAGGTCAAGATTTCTTGACTTCTTAACAAGAAGTCATTGAAACTGCAGGGATGATCCAAAAGTGCATTACCGTTTCTTCTTTCCCCTCATTTTTGTTCTTTTCCTGTTTGCATGAATATCATCAAATTTAGAAGCTTGCTTTAGTCCATAAATAGACTTTTCTACTTATGACATGCTAGGGATGTTAAAGGATCGAGCTACTAGCGAGTAGCTCGTGAGTAGCTCGATCAACTACTCGACTCGAACTCGGTTTGACCGAGTTCGAGTCGAGCTCGAGCGGCTTGAGTTCGATCTCGAGTTGAACTCGAGCTCGAATTGCACTGTTTTGACGAGATAATCAAAAGTTTGATTTTATCAAAGACAAATATGAATGTTGTATATACAAAATATTAATGGCAATAATTTCTCACATTATATGTAAATAACATATTAATAATGAGAATGGACATAACTACTCTTAAATTAGTTAAGGTGTATTAGTTCAGAAACTTTTCAATAAAAGATTTTGAAGAAATAACTTATGCATTGGGACAAAAGTCTATAGAGATAGATTTGATAAGTTGTTTGGTCATATACAGTCAATATAAATATATATTGATAAGATGTTGAAGAATTGATCAGTTTAAAAAGGTTTACATTCCTATATTTGATGGGATTTACCTTAGAACTTGTGTCTAAAGACTGATATTAAGAAATATAGTGTACAATATGTTCTTAAAAAGTAAGATCGATTATGTATGCTATATAAGACAAAATTTCTCCCAAAGTATTGTGAGCATATTTCAATCAAATACTAATGAAAGTCACCAGAGGTGGTCAAGAATTTCCTTAAGTACTTGAGAAGAATTAAGGATCTATTCTTGAAAGTTGAGCTTAATATATATATATATTCATAGATACTAGTTTTCAATCTTATAAAGATGATTGCAAGTATCAAGATTGATATGTATTTATCCTAAATATAAATATTGTTATTTGGAAATATTCCAAATAGATTATAACAACAGATTCTACCATAGAGATTATGTATATAGTTGCTTGAGAAGTTGCTACAAGATCGTTTGGATGGAAATAGTTTCTTCAATAGTTGAGAAACTAAGGTCTCATCAATGATCCAAACATGTACTAGAATTTTATCATTGGATTAGAGTAATCAGTGGTAGAATTTAAGTAAAGATAGAAGAGATTTCTGCAAAGGATAATATAATTATTCATTGACTAAACCATTATCTCAAAAGAAATATGAGAGTCATGTTTATTCATTTGGATTGCAGTACTGAATGATTGGTTTGAGTCGTAATGGAAGAATAATTATGTAATTTCATACAATAAAGATAGGGCATATTTATAATTTTGTCACATATATATGTCGGTATATATACAAATATAATAAAGCCCTTAGAATAATATTTATTATTCTTAAATTTTCCTGGTCATAGTATTAACAATAACAACGACGTTGTTAATACGGATAGACTAGTATATATAGTGATATATGAGTGAATCATTGGAGAATGTGTTCACTGAAATGATCCGCATAGAGATTTTCATATCGTTAACTATTTGAGTACTAATGGTATAATTTCTACGTGACAATAATGTAAGCAATCATTTAACTTGAAACAATAAGAGTTTCTTTAGTGTAAATATTATGTTTTGACTTTATTTGTCCATAGCCGTAATTGGTTATGTGAGCTGTAAACGTTGGATATAACAAGAAGTACGGATTGATAGTTTATGATCGATATAGGATTCACCAATCCTAATAGTGGGAGAGTATATTCCTTTCTGGCTCCACTTGTTGAATTTCAACTCAAAGTGAACATATTTAGTAAGTAAATTTAGAAAAGTTCTAAATTTATTTACAAGGAGTTGAATTTCAGTACGAAAGAAATAATTAGTACAATAAAGAGTTGGCACTTATACTTTACTCTTGTACTAATTGAAATATAGGATGGTGAAAGGATAATAATTACATGGTACCTAGTTCATAGATAGGTAAAGTCGATTTGATTTTTCGTAACTCTTGGGTGGTCATGATGTCTTGGCTAGAGGCCGCTCTTGATCTATAAATATAAATGAATTAATTGTTGAATTAATGATAAATTAAATTTGTTCAATTTATTCTATCTTAGAAGCTCCGTGACTAAATTGTCTTTAGTCCACGTGGGAGTATGTTGGTTTTGTACAAAAGCCAATTTAATTCTAAGATTATTATTTATATTTATTGCCAAGTGATTAGGAACCTAAATGGTCACACACAATAGAACTACTTATTGGGTTAAAATGGTTTATATAATTATATGATAATTATGACATCTATTATGCTCTTATTCACTTTTGGAAAGTGAATGGAGATTGGTAATAATTTCGTTTCTTATTGACAAGACAACCTTTTTGGAAGGCTGTATTATTATATATAGATGTTTAATGTTATGTCAAAGACAATACAACTCTCTCAATAAGAAATCACGTAAATGAGAAAAAGGGTTTTTCTTTTTTTTCTTATTAAATTTCTAAAGTGTTGTTTATAGAGATCTAGCTTATTAACCTAATATTAAAATCAATCCTTTGAGGATCCCGAAAGTAGTTCGTGCAGATTACAGTTAGAGGCCGAACACTTGTGCGGCTTGTTGGTCGATTAAACCTCGCTCAAGGATTTCGCTAGTATCTCTCGAGGTATATTTTATATAGATTATTATTCAAGATCTAATAGAAATCAATTACAATATAATTGATATATTTTTCGCTGCGTTGTTACTATGTTGATTGTGTCACATTGTCACATAAGCCCCATTATATCATTTACTGGGGCTTTTATAAGTGACTCAAATAGGGGAATTTTGTTGTAGTGATATACAAGACGTGGTTCATATATGAAACGAACAATTAATTGTTATCGAAATTGTGATTCTAATTTTCTATCACTTTATCGCGTGTTGAAATCACGATTAACTCATCGTTACATATATGAATCTGTTTCATAGGAGACCAGTTGTTGAATTATTCAATTGTAATAGAATAGTGCAATTGAATATCGAAGTGAGTTATTAGTAAATATCAGTCAATCTGTTGTAATGATGTACATTTTTACTGAATAATAAAATTATCTCTTTTGACAAAAAAAAAAGAATTATCAAAATTAGGTTCCCAATTGATGAAACTAAGATGAAACAAAAATTTTCATAAGTTTAGGGAATTGATTTTTTTTTAGCTAAAAGGCAATTTTATCTTTAATGTTTGTTTTTCCAAGTTAGAAAAAAAAAAAATCTATTTTTAAATTGATGGTTATTTCAAATCCTTTATTGAAAATCTTCTTCATGGATCAATACATTAAAAATCAATGGTAGAATTGTTTAGCCTTACCAACAAAGTTTATAGGCCTGTTATTTACCAGCCCAGTCGGCTTTATCACTTTATAGGGCCCATCACTATTCAAATCATTCGCATATGAATAAAAAGAATTCAAAGGAGACATCAACAACAATCCATGACTTATTAAAAACATTCAAAGAACGTATCAACAACAAAAGCTTTGCATAACTCAAAAGGATTTGAACAAAGAAAACTAATTCTTAGTGAATGAAAATTCAAGAAACTTTCAAACTATTCTTCTTGAATTTACCCTTATTTTTTTCAAATAAAGACTATGATTCAATAAATGAAAATTGTTCTAATTAATCGCCGTACAATTTATGAAGAAACCGGGAATTAAAATCATAAAAATCAATAATAAAATTATATTTCTCAAATTTTCAATTTTGAGAAAATCTAAAACCGTGAAAAGATTAATTCAGACAATCTACAAACTCAAAAATTGTGACTAGCTCCGTGAAATAATCTATGTTTATTTTAAATTTCATAATTTTTTTTTAAGACTTCTTACTAAATTTTCTTAATTTTTTTTTACCTTAAAACAACTACCAAGGAGAGAAGGAAAAATAAGTCCAAAATCCACCCTTGGTTTGACACTTTTCCCACCAAATGGTATCTCTCTCTTCCTAATTCTGATCATTATAGTAAATCACTTAATGGGAAAAAAAAAATGTCTAGATCCTTTTCAATCTAGAGAGATTAGTTAAGTTTACCTTATCTAATACATTTTAAGATAGAATATGTAATTTTTATTATTTCCAAATAAGTAACGCAAAATTCTTCTCTTGAACATTTCTCTAATTTTTATCCATCTATCATTATTTTGTAATTAATTCTTATTTTTTGGGCTATAAAAATAATTTTCCAAGGCAAAGCTAAAATATAACTATATTTGCAAAAATAAAATTTTCCTTGAAATTAATATAGAAACCAAAAATTAATTTAATTTCTTAATTTTGGTTATTTCAAGAATAAAGGAACCTTTCAAAATGTTCTCTTTATTCGAAAGTCTATTGAAAAACTTTCTTTTTTTTCTTTTAATTATTTAACTTTTTAAAAGCATGTAGGTCAATGCAAGTATTGTGGATGAAAGTTTAAGAGTGCGTATGAAAATATATGTGCATTTGTAAAAAATGTATAAAGTGTAAAAGTACAAATGTATGTAAAAACGGAGACTCTAAATCATCCAAACCTTCATCCTCATTTCCCATTCCTTAATGCAAGAGAACAAAAAGTTTGTTATTGATATTTGTTGGGAGAATAATGAGGAAAGACAATTTGACAAAGATATTAAAATGATGAGCGTGAAAATGGATTAGACATCCTTTTCCTCCTTATCCATTCTTGCACAATTATTCTGTTGAACCCCTCATGTGTTGCTTCCAAAATACCCAACAAATTTATTTGCCAATGAAGATTTAAAAGAAAAACTAAAAAAAAAAAACGAAAAAGTGCAAGTTGAAACCCCTTCTCTCTCCTTGAATGGTTGACATGACCTTTAATTAAAAATAAATCATAACAGCAAAGCTGCATGTTGTTGGCCTTCAATCATGATTATATTCAGCTTATGGGACAAACAGGATGTGGAATTATATGTTAATTTATTAATATATTAGAATGCATCTATATATGTTAATATATATCTAAAAAAGATCGATTTTGAATATATGTTTTCTTGCTCCAAAGAGGAGAGTTAAGAGGTCTTTTAATTGTTGTCATTGGTCTGATGTTTAGTAATAAACACAACAATGTTTTTTTTTTTTTTTTGTTAAGTTATAGTATAAAGAAAAAATATATATCCCTTGCATTGAATCAATGATTTTGTGAAATCCATGCAGAAAGAACTCCAACATGATTATCAATCCATTATTTTGTATAAATTTTTGGTCAAATTACCTTAGAAGCTGTTAAATTATTTAGATAATATACTTTTGATCATTATTCTTTTTTTTTTTTTTGCTTTTAATATGATTACTCATTTATCAAAAGTGGTATACTAGTAGAGTAGTAGTCATTCTGTCAAATTCAAATGTAGTTTTTGAAATATTCTGTTAAATTTTAAATTTTTAATTTTTTTAAGGTAATATTTGACCTAAAAATGAGTTTAATTTATAGGGTTTAGGTTTTAGAACAGAGGATATTCATCTATCAATTAATTTTACATTTAAAAATGTGATTTTAGTTTTAAAAAAATATTTGAACTTAATAGAAAAATTTAAAGATAATAATTGAATTTAACTTAGTGACTATTAGTATATAACTTTTCATAAATAAGTAGTCAAATTAAAAATAAAAATTATTAAAAGTATACCATACCAATAGTTTAGTAACTGTCAAGATAATTTGCCCAAATATTTATTATGATGAAATAAAATTTATCGCTTTAAAACAAAAAATAACGATTTTGTATCATCTAGTATTAGCTAATAGCTAGAGGAATAACTCAATTGATTTGCTATTTTAACATTTGTCTCTTGATTACTATAGATCCATAAAAAAAAATGAAGGAAAAACTTAGCAGGAAAGATGAAAGTTTAAGTACAAATTAAGGAAATAAAATATCAATTATCAAGTTCTTGCTATATACACTAACATAACATATAATTATGGAGCCATATCCAATTTTGAATTATTCAGTTGTAAACTGAAAATTGCAATGGAACAATCAGAATCAGATCTTAAATAACATATGAAGAAAATTCATTAGTGTAATAATTCAACTACCTCATGCTTTTTTTTTTTTATTTAATATGATCATGCAGTATTATGTTCCCAACCGATCAAATAAAAAATTACTAAAAAGTTCATTATGAAACAATTTTGTCAACTGAGAATCCAACGATTTCTCCAAGATTAATTGGACAAGAACAGTTTACTGCATTTCGAATAACATATTTGGAAACCTAAAACATAGTTGACTTATGAGTTTTTTTTTTTTTTTTTTTTTTTGGTTTCTTTGATGTGTCCACCAACCATGTTTTAACATAGTTAGAAAAGAAAAGGCAATTTGACTGTTAAAATAAAGGGAAACTTGTAAAAATCATGTCCTTCTCATTTTATTGATAATTTTTTTAGTTACTCGCATTTAAAATAATGCAATTTAGTCACTCATGATAAAAATTCACACTAAGTTAGTCATTTTATCTAATTCGATATACTGTTTTAACAAAATCAAACGGAATTGGATATAATGATAAGTTTGGTACAATAAATGTGCAGTGAAAAAGTTTTTCCACAACAAATATGAAGGATTATTTTTGCAATTTTTTCTAAAATAAAATATTTTAATGGGGTTTCCATTTCTTCTTTTTTCTGTTAGATATTATTGTACGTATCCTGTTTGACATGAAATTGTAGGAATTAGAAGCCATATAGGAAATCCAAACCAAAATTGCAAGGAGAATGTTGGGTAAATTTAGTGCATAATGGCTTTAGAAATTAATCATTTCATCCTTGCATAAAGATTGCTTGTCCGCAAACCTTATGATGCTTTCATGTCCCATAAATCCAGATAATCTATAATGTATGACCAAATCAAAAGCAAAGTTAGAATGATAAACAGAAGGGTCAGATTCTAACATACTCATTGATAATTATTTGATAGCACAACTCTTAGATACTAACAAAAGTTTGTCACAATAGGAGAAATATAAACCAATCCATGGTTGATTAATTATTGGCTATGAATGATTATGCCAAGATAATTTTTTATTTTTCGATTTACTAGTGATTTGTTTTTTCGTTTCAATTCAAAAGTAATTCGAATATTGAGAGACATAGTAGGCAAAATTTTTCCTAATTAATTAACATATTATGAACTATTTTTAGTATTTAGATATGTTTTTTTGCTTTGTTTAAATGAACTAACAATGATGCTAAAATATATGATTTGGTATTTTCAACCAAAAGGGAAAAAAAAATCAGATTTGGTAGAAGAGATTTCTTGGTGAAACTGCTCAATGATATGCTATATCCACATTTTGATATTCTCCAATACCTAATTCATTATAATATGTGTGCATGATTCCTTCTTTCATCTACCTATATATACTATTTTACAACCATAAATATTCTCCTAACTTGTATACACTAATTAATTTTTCATGTTGTCAACAACAAATTTTTTACATTGCATATTTAATTATAAATTACATGAAACACATAATTATTAATTTTACTTCCACTAATTAACACCCAACTTTTATGTTGTAAATTGGGAACAATGTAATTCCTTGTCTTTCATAGCTCCTATGTTAAAATCTTTCAATTATTGGATAAATAACCAAAAAAAGTATTGATATATCTTCAGTAGGAATGGCAATTATACAAGCCACATAATTAAAAGGGTAAAATATAGTAATTTCTTGAACCATTGATTTGATTTCTATAGTTTCAATTGTAACACTTAACTTTATTAACTTTTTAATTCAATTTATTTCGTTAGTTCTTATAAATAATTGAATGTATCATCAACATGTCTGATTGAAATACGATGTTAGATAATTATATAAAGACGTAATTATTTTTATAAATGGAAATCGGATCGATCACTTCATTCAAATATTTAGAGGGAATTAACGAAATATACTAATTTATTTCAAATAAAAAAGTTAAGGAAATTAAACATTGCGAGTAAAACTACAAAAAATTAATGTGAGGCAGAATAATAGTTTGAGGGGATTTACAGTATTTTACCCTAATAAAAAAGAGATCAAATCCTCTATACAAAATTATCCTATCATATTCTGTCCAATGTTTAAAATGATGTAGTTTAACTAAAACTATGGACTAAAAGCATAAATATTACTAAAATCACTTTACAATTATTAGACTCTAACCAAAAAATAAGTGAAATATACGACGTAATTTTAATTTTGAACATAATAAAATAGAATAATCTTGTACAGAAAATCTCATCTTAATAAAAAATGACATGGGAAAAGTATAAGAAATTATATCTACACCTCTTGAAGTTGGACATGCTATAGTTACACCCCAATGAGTTTTGGAACACTACTCTCAGAAACCTTGTCACCAACATTAGCTAGATGAAGTTAAATACACATGAAAAATGTAACCTCAATACTGTAACTCCCATGACAGATTATTCAATATGAAGAAACTGTGATAAACAACAAAAATATCAAGCCAATGGTCCCAACTTTGCTTTTTTCTTAACAACTTCCAGTCACCCCTCAAGTGGCCATATTCATCCTAATCTAGCTATTGTTAACAATATCTTAGTGATAAGCACCAAAATGTGCTTTGTATTCATGGCACATTGGCATGACACAAAGATTTGGTGGACTTGTATGTATTGTATGTGTATCTAATTATTGGCACTAGAACTTGAAAAAGATAAGAATTGATGAGTTGGAGAAACAGCGGAGGAAGGAAAAGTATGCTATCTCTATTTCATGTGCGAAATGAGTTCAATTTTTTGTATTTTTTTTTTCTAGAAAAAAAATAATGGGTTGTGAAATTTAAAAGCAATTTTGTTGCTAAAATGTCAGATTTTGATCTTTTTTATTGGATTCAAGTGGTTTCTCATCACAGATAATAAAAAAAAGTAGTTAGAGGTGAATAGAGTTAAAACGGGAATTTGGAAATGTCTATAAGATTATGACAGTTTGTTTTTTCTTTTCACTTTGTATTAGAGTATTTATGAAACTGTAATTATTTTTTTTACTAATGTTATAGTGGACTAATGTCAATAATTGTGTGGGTTAATTTACATTTCCCACTTCTGAGCTTTAATGAAACTACCAAACCAACTAGCAGTCCTTTTTACCGTTAGTTGATTAACCATTGACCAACTGAATAATAAATTTTTATTGTCAATTTTCTAAAATACTCATAATAAGTTTTAAGCATAGGGAGTAAATGTAATTTTTTAAAACTTTAATTTGGGTTTTTTTTCATTTCACCACTTTTGTTAATAGACGTTAAGAGAGTGATTGTAACTTTGTAGCAAGAAAATTGCCAAAGTAGTCATTGACATTGAAAAAAAAATTTATTTCATCACCCCACATTAAAAATGATACATTTTAATCAATGAATTTTAAAAAATGCATCAAATTAGTCACTAACCAAACTTTGTTAGTATTTTTAACAGAAAAAACGCACATTCAAATCATGTACTACTTAATAAAGAGGTAAAAGTGAAAAATCAATTTATTTTTCAAGCAAAAATCTTCATGATTTATTCATATTGTGGCACTAATTGAGGAATATTGTCCATCGATAGAAGGCATCGAATGATCAATAAATCGATTGTAGCGAAAATTTTATCTAAACAATAAATCGATTTTTCACTTTTACCCTTTTATTAAGTGACCCGTGATATGAACGTGCATTTTCTCTGTTAAAAAAGCTAATATACTTTGGTTCAGTGACTAATTTTGATGTATTTTTTAAATAGCGGTGACTAAAATACATAATTTTTAATGTGGATGACAAAATAAATTTTTATGTGTAATGTGAATGACTATTTTGGTAGTTCACTCTTTCGTAAAATCACAAGATTGTTTGTTAATTTCATTAAATCTCAGTGATAGTAAATGCAGTTTTTGAAACCTTAGGGAGTAAGTATAGTAATGAATTAGCCAAAGAGGGATAAATGTAATTAAATGATTAGATTACAATAACATCAAGATGAAACAAATTATTAGAATTTGTACACAAGTGAGTGACACAAATTGCTTGTTATATATAATATTGGGTTTTCCTATATTTGTGCAATACTATTTTTATGAAAAGTAATGATAGATATTATGATAACTTTTACGAATTTTAGATATCTAATGAGGTGAAATCTTAGTTGGCAAAAAATAGGAATGAATTTGTCTTAATTGGCATAGATAAGAAAGGATATATGAATTAAGTTTGAAAATTTTAAATAAAATAATTAATTGCAAATTCATTACCATATATATAGAATCACATAAAGAATATACAATGCATAAGAATTTTTAAGTTATAGAAAGTTTTAAGATGAAGAATGATTTGAGCTAATTCACATGAATAATTCCTACTCATAATATATTTTACTTTAGTCATTGATCATCAAAAAAATTTATTTATATTATCGAAATTATTAAATTATATTTAAATAGTTTATTGTCTATTTTTGGTTCACTTAAAATCTAATTCAGAATTTTATTTAACACACACTTAAAATCAATAGAATTGATTTGATAAATTTAAGTTTGAATTACACAAAATAAAAAAAATAAAAAAATTATTTAAATATAAATTAGCAATTTGCTTTAATCATATAATCAATTCATAATTTAATCACATTATAAAAGATATTTTCTTGAACTCAACATGTAAATCTTAATAACAATCACGGGCATTATTGTCTTTCCATAACCCCATTTTCCCATTTTCGTAATTTCCGCCCCCCACTTGGTCCACCTCATCCATTTTCAAACAAACCCACAAAATCCAAGAAAATTAAATAATAATAATAATAATAATTTATTTCCTCACTCTGTATCTATATTAATACCACTGCCATTTTCTCCACTATTCTCTTGCCATATTTTCTCTCTGCACAGTTTTGGCAAAGAAAAACATAAAAATGGTGGAAGAATTCATGGTTTGTGTTGATAGGATGATAGCACCGTCATCATCAGCAGCAGCAGTAGCTGCTGCTTCAACAGTTTGTTCTGATTCTCCTTGTGATAATAATAATAATAGTAACAGTGAAACAGGCTGGCTTTTATCCACTGCTGTCTCTGCTTCTGCTCAGAATAATATGGAAGTTTTGAGAACCCAAAACATTGAAATTGGTAATGGTGGAAATGGAAATGGAAATGGGAGGTCAGAACAAAAGGGTTGTGTTTTGAGAGAGTGTAGAATATGTCAAGAAGAAGATGAAGAGAGAGACATGGAGGCTCCTTGTGATTGTAATGGTACCCTGAAGGTGATTTTTTTTCTTCTTTTGATTGTCCATTCTTATTTTTATTTTTTGTTTTGTTCAAGATTTATCTTTTGTGGTTCAAAATTTGATCTTTTGACTTTTTGTTCACATGTTTCTGGTGAGTTTTGCATACAAATGACTCTCTTTCTTGTTGTTAACTTTTTATCTCTTCAAGAATTGATTTTTCTTTCTTTTTTTTGGGATTTATTTAAATATTTTTTGGGGGAATGTGGGAAGCAGGGATGTATTGTGAGTGGTGCTTGGGATGTGAGTTTTTCTTGGTTTATCCATATTTTCATGCTTGTGAGTGTTTCTTGGTTTATCCATATTTTGATGCTTGTGAGTGTTTCTTGGTTTATCCATATTTTGATGCTTTTCGTGTCTTGTTATTGAAATTCAAAGTTTTACTGGCTTTGAGCTTTGATATGGCATTAATTGATAAGTTTTTGATTGGACTACAAACACATGCTCTCTCCTTGTGTGTTTTTGTATTTGTCTATTCTAGATTGAAACATTTACATTTATATCAATTTTTATGTTCTGTTATTTGTCTCTATAGTGTTTTTTTAGCCCTTTTGGCTAATAAATGCTGAGAACTTGAAAATTTGCAGTACACTTCTTTATTCAGCTTGTACAGTTATCTACATGTTTGGAATTTTGGATCTCGATATCTTTTTGTGCTTTGGTTTTATCATGCTTATAAATTGATAGAATATTTCAATGTGGGAATTGACTAATCCTAATAGCTAGTGACTAATCCTTTTGGCATTTGTTGATTTGAGATTCTAGTTTCTCTGTGGAATAGTTGAACCTTTATCCTGAAGTTTACTTTTAGAGGCTTTTTTTATTGCAGTTGAATTCATTTGTGAATTCTATTGCAAGATTGCTGTATTAATCATACTTTTACAGCTGATGAAGGCAATGTATCTCATATGCAGCTGAACTAATAGTTTAATGCATATGTTAATCGTAACAGTTCGACATTTTTGTCGCTGATTTCATTGGTCAAGGAACTAATCTCTTAATGTTAATGGCAGCTTGAGCCCTAGATTTGGTTATTTTAGTATCAATTAATTCAGTTTAAGTGTTTAACTTTGCAACTGTATAATGCAGATATGCATTGTTCCCAAGTATCTCACTGTCTATAGATGTTGGCTGCTTCTGGAGGGTCCTAACTTTTTGATTGGTTTCTAGTTATTTGAGATTTTTCCTGTTTATTTTGGAGCTTCTCTTATAGGTCCTCTTAGCAGTTTTCATGCGTTTGGGGTTATTTTCGTGTAGTAGTTAATAGTAATCACAATGTTGTTGGTTTGTAATTTACTAGTGAAATCTTCGATTTTTTGGAATGGACCTGCCAGTCATTTGTTTTATATGATTCCTAAGCTGGAGAGCGTATTAAATCTAAAATTAATTGTTCCAATTCTTTATTGGGATGTAGTTTGCTCACAGGAAGTGCATTCAGAGATGGTGCAACAAAAAAGGTGACATCACATGTGAAATCTGCAATCAGGTCAGATCCTTACCTTTCCTTGGTTCGAATTGCGTGAATTTGGATTTGCTTCAATTCAAGAGCAATTCTTAAATCTTTGTCTTGCAGGTATTTTCACCAAATTATACCTCTCCACCTAAACAAAGCAATGCTGATGTGATGGCAATTGATATCAGGTGATTTCTTCTGTCATCTTCTATATAATGAGGCATTCTATTTCTATAAACTGCACAACAATTGATATCATGCTAGGTTTCCTGTAGGCAGTTGAAACGTCCTTCCGTGTGAGATGCTCTGTTTTTTTATATTGAATAGTCTGTTATCTGCCATATGACTAGCAGACAATCATATGCAAAATTATTTGTATCAGACCTGTCCTGGCCATGAACATCTAAACTAAATATATTATCATAGTTGGTCATTCCCACCTTCATAAGATGTCAAATTGCTTGGCAGCTTGTCTAAAGTAGTCCTAGATCTAAAATTTGCATGGCAACTTGTACAAAACATGGAAAATGGAGGATCTTCGTCTGCCTTCCCAATTTCTCAAAGAGATAAGTATGAATCTGAATTGTATGTCCCTTGTTTGCAAGGCTTGATTGGAACTGAAATTTCAACATATGTAGGATGAGAAAAGCTTGTTCCTTGGCTTTTAATGATGAACAACAGCTGCACTAAGTGGTGTGGTAAAGCCAGTTGAAAATCTTTGCTTAATTGATGTATATATTCTAGTCTGTCTGTCTGAAATGTGGCCAGTCAAAATTGTGCACCTTGTATAGGGGTTTTTACTTTTAAAGATCCAAAAGGAACTATCGTTTACTGTATAACTAGTGCAAGCCTGCTCAACCAAATTTGACTGAATTATGTTCACTGTCTCACACTTTAACATGGCCATTTTCCTTCACTGTTAAATTATATTTCATCGAACCCATTGATAAAAGGAAAGAATGAGATGCGAGTTGGTCGTGTGCCTTTAATGAGAGCCATTTTCTGAGAATAATTGATGAATCTTTGTACCCTGGGGCATGTATTTGATGTTTGTTTGATGGAGCATCAATTGTAGACCTCTGAATAAGTAGGTTTTGGTTTAAGTCACAGATTTTGGAACCCTTTCTTTATAAAATTTTCTTCTGGTTGTTTTTGTGTGTGTGTGGTGGCAAATTTTCTTCAATAAGTACAAGTTTCTACTTTCCTTTCCTGGTTAGTGAAATCTCAATCATATAACTTGTTTAGGCTAGAAGATGAAGCAGCTCAGTCAAAGCTGAATTGTCATTGGTTAATTATTCCTTGTTAATCAGGTGGTCTAACTGCTATCAGGTAGTGTGAGGATTATAGCTAGAAAGTTTGCATCTTGCCTTCTCTATGAGAATTTTGTCTCTTGAATCTTACATCTATCTGGACGATTATTTTAATTTATCTTATGTTCATTGCATATTTATTGTTTTCTTTCAGGCAAGCATGGGGTCCAAACATTGATCTCCAAGATCCTCATTTTCTAGCTTTTGCAGCAGCCGAGCGTCAATTTCTTCAGTCTGACTATGAGAATTATGCTGTTGCAAACAATAGCACCCTTGGCTATTTCCGCTCAGTGGTCATTCTTGTAAGCCAATTGAAATGTATCATTTGAAATTTCAGTAGTTGTTTTGCATTAGTCATTGAATTTGTGGGTTCTCCAATATGCAGGTGATGCTTCTCTTGCTAGTACGACATACCTTACTGGTAACAAGGGATTATGGAATGGTCAAAGAGTCGTCTACCTTCTTCCATGTATGTCCAAGTTGTTGATCATTTAGTTTTTAGAGTGTATTTTCCTGTTTTGAGTGAGAAAATGGTACGCAAATGAACATGAATGGAAAAGTGATGCCAAGTTTGGTATTTAGCCTCCTGTCAATACTTTGTTGGCTCTTGCATGGTTGAGTGTGGGATCGATGATGGCTTACAAAATTAATACAGATGTTCATGTTTCAGTGAAGAAGTTAGTGTTAAGAAAGAACCTATTGGACTTCCAGGCACTCAAGTCATAATAAGTATATCTTGTGCACAAAAACATTATGCCAGCAAATTTGTTAATCATTATATATGTACTATCACATACACAATATGCCTGTTTGCATGGTGAAACTAGATTTAGTCCTCTGATAAATTATTACAAAATATCTTACTTTACTTCTCTTTGGTGGATTTTCAGTTCCAAATTTCACTTCTGCAGCTTGCTGGTTTTCTCCTTCCTTGTTACGTGATGGCCCGGTCATGGTATATTTTACAATGTCGAAGGAGGAGACAGGTTTGTTGATATTGTCAGATAATTTCCCCTTTTACATATCCCCGGTCATGGTATATTTTACAATGTCGAAGGATGTGACATATTTATTGCTGTTAAAATGAGGATCTTGGATGTTCTCAAGGTTTGGAGCAACAACTGTTCCATCACACGAATAAGACTTTCTTAAACTGGCCATTCTTACAGGCACCTGTTCATCATCTGCTAGATAAAAGTTTATGGAGCTTCAAAACTACAGTTCTAACTTTAGTGGTTTCAAACAGAAACTTAATCATAACCGTTCATATATATGCCTATTGCAGCTGGCCGAGCTGATTGGCAAAAATATCGCCAATCAGTAAGTTTTGACAGCTGCAGATATTAATATATCATGGCACAAACCAGCTCTTGCTGCTGAAGCTCAAGCATGCTAAGATAGATGGTGCCACACATAAGAAAAAGAAAAAAAAATGATCTGATAATGGTAATTGTAGTCGCTTTGACTCGAGAGATTTAGCCTAGATCAGTAATTTGCAATGAAACATATTGAGCAACTGAAATTTCTGCAACTCTTAAAACAAATGAAAATATGCTTTTCTTTTATAAGATATCTTGTCTTCCCTCATGTTCTTGACAATTATTGCAAGAAAATTTACTCATGCAACTTTGTGTCAAATGTGTAGTACAATTATTTATTTGCTAATTTAGATTAGGCATCGAGTACTCGAGTTGCTGATCGTCTGCCTTACACGATTCATGTTCTATTTTTTTTCAGGTTTAGTTGAAATCATGGAAGCTGCAGCATTTCTCGCGGTTTCCACTACAAGTTTCAGCAAGCCGCGCATCTTCTGTGTGGCACATTTATGCATTTATCGAATTTGTGTTTACATTATAAGGTTTGATGGTTATGAGCAATTGCTGTAAATCCTTTACTTATAAAGCCACCAATGATCATCTCAACAACTTCCTGAGTTTGTGAGATCTCAGGTTCAAATGTAAATGTCAACGTTGAGGTCATTAGGTGTTTCTGCTTATCATCATTTTTGCTTCACAAAGGGAAGCCCAAAATGTTTTAAATCTTTCTTGAATTGAAGTTGAGATTTTTGTATATTTATGTAGAAGATTTCCCAACATTTCCCAACATTTCCCAACAAAGAATGATACTTTGTCGGGTAAGTTCTCGCTGTAGGTTTGCCATAGACACATTAATTTCTCTGGTCCTATCATCTCCCTAATTTGAGATATTATTTACATTATGGTTAAAATCACTCAATTCCCTTCCATTTATATATTAATTACATTTACCCGTCAATTAAATGAATAGGTAGTTAACCCTTTAATTTAGGTTCAACTAATTCCAAAATTAAAACCGTTTCATTATTTACCATAATGTCTTAAAGGAGTTTTTGGTGGAAAAAAACTGTTTATTGCATATATGCAAGAAAACTTCTAGCAAAAATTCTAAACAAAAAAAGAACGAAATTGGGAATTATAACAACCTGCTTCAAAAATTCTAAACAAAAAAAAGAAAGAAATTCAGAACTATAACAAACATGCTTTAGAAGAGTTAAGTAGCAAGCACTAAGAGATTTACAGTTGTCCACCGTTCTTGTTGGTAAAATCAATAATAAATTATCTTCTAGTTCAAGAAACTCTCTTAATTAATTATATTATTTACCAGCAAATCAAGACATTCAGTCAATTTTACAAGGGCATTAATTTTGCTAGTAAAATCACCACTAAATTATGATGAACTCATACATTCACATCGCATATTGATAAAGATTGAGATCGTTATCATGTTTGAGAAGTATTTTTCTCTACTTTATCATGATCGTATTCAACTCTACTTTATCATCATCGTATTCACCTCAAATAAGGAAACTAAATTCTATTTGAACTCTATGAAGTACGATTACTACAAAACAACACCAACACCTTGTGTTAGGGATAAATCAACATACTTCCTCAACCGGAAAGGAAGAGAGTGATTTTGAATGTTGTGGAACATAGTAAATATTATCCATCAAGAGGAACTTATATGAAGTATTAGGGTTGGGAACCAAAATTTTTATATGACATCATACTTGCAGAACTTAACTTAACCTTATTTTGTTCGAACATAAGATTGTTGAAACAACAACAAATTAAGTTTTTATCCCACTAACTAAGATTGACTTAATGGATCACATTTCGCCACCGTACTCGATCTAAACTAATTTTCTCATTTATATTAAAATATTACATAACATTGCTAAAAATGAAAAAAGAAAAACACTGAATGACTAACATCCATAATGAAATGGTTCTTAGGATTTGATTAGTGTTAGCATATTAATCCCCTATATAAGTTTTCCAAAATAGCATGTTATGCTATTGAATTACTCCTCAAGTAGTCCACAGAACAAAATATCAAATTGTTTGAAATCCTTGTCTTGCATGAAGAACTCAGAATATTGAAGTGGGTCTCTAAGGAAAGAAAAATAAATCAGGAAATTAATTTTTTCAGCACAAAAATTATGAAAATTTAAAAGAGCTATGGTGAAGATGTATTTCATTAACTGTTTCTGATTTCCATTGACTAAAATATTAGCAAACACATGTTATTTTAGTTTAATGCAGTAAAATGTTCTTTTGCTATGAGCGAGTCTTGTTCAGGCAGTATATAGAAATATTCATTGCCAATTTACCATACAAAGTTTTCTAAAACTCCAAGGATAAACTTTAGCATATACCATTTCATATATTTTAACTTTTTATGACTAAATTAATTAACTTGAGGTTCATTGAAAAAATTAATAGATGAAAACATTTTTGTGAAAAAACATGTAAAATTATCAAATTGATATGAATTTTATAAGAAATGTGAAAATCGAATAAATAGGTTTTAATACATAAAATATTATTTCATTAATTTCCACATATATTTCAACAAACATAAATCATAATCGACCTATCATTATCTTTCATTTTTTTTCGCCATAATATAGGTATGTTATTTTACCAGTAAGTTTTTCTTTTGTTTGCAAAATCTCATCATGAGAATTGCTTCTTAAATTCCAATTTGAAATGTAATTTTTTTCTAAGGTTTTGGATGTTGTACCTTGACAAATATACGAAAATATTAATATCTACAATTTATTGTGTTCGAGTTGAGAATAATTAAAGAAAAATAAACAAGAAGTTGGTATTGTACGTCCATCTGTTTACGAAGCATCAATGGTTGTTTAATTTGTTAAAAGTTTGATTAATGATTAAAGCAAACCTTCTCAAATAAAACCAAGATTGTATAATAATCCACAATCCTTCCAAGAAGCCAATCAAGCTTGATCATCAATGACATGAAAGAGAGAATCATAATTTCATTAATTAAATTTTGCTAATACTAGTTTAGTGAAGCATGATAAGTACATTTTTGTTGAAGGATGATTAAATATTTGTTTTAAAATAGTAATTATAGGTGAAAGGGTTCTATCATCTCATGATGAATGTAGAAAAGTACAAACTAGGGTAGGTTGTTTTCTTTGATAAATGCTTTTAATGCCTTAACAATTGAGAATGATATATATATATATATATATATATATATATATGTTGTTCAAGAAGCCTTCGTGAAACTTTCTCTAGACTGATGAGAATCTTGCATGCATGATTTTCATTAATTTTGAGTCAATCATCCATGATGAATAATTAAAATTATGGAATTAACCTTTATTAAGTGTGTCCAATGAACAGAAAAAAAAAAATAGTATCAAAATCAAAATTGTGTTGTATTTTTTGAAATAAATTCATTTGTATTATTTTGTAGTTTGCACGGCAGGGTTTCATGGTTTAATATGAAATTGCAGCCATATAATCTTCTATATATTGAGGCAAACGATTCTTGTATTTTAATATATATTTTTACCCCAAAATTACTTCAATAGATTAGACATTTCTTTACATTTTTTAATTAATACCTAATCTCTTGAACAAGAAATCTAAAATTATATATGTGTTTCGTAGTTTCCGAGTCTCCCTCGCGATTTTAAAAAAATATATATTAAAAAGAAAAAGAGAAAATGAATTTTAAACATGTAGACTGCATGCATTTTTTTTGAAAATGAGCTTGCCTTTCATAACAGAAAAAGACTAGAAATTCTCTTCTATATGTTATAAGAGTAGTTCAAATTATAAGGCTAATTACTCATTCTTAATCTAATGAAAATATTAATATATAGTATATCGCATTCAGAAAAAAAAAAAAAAAAAAAAAAACTTCAACTATAAGAATTATAACATATAATTGCAATATGTGTCCTAAATTTTTTATTCGTGTTAATGAATGAATTTAGTAAAAGTACGAAATTTTTTAATATCTTAGTAATCATATGTAATATTTTTAAGCAAAGATACAAGGTTAGGTAAATAAGAGCTATTTAGTTTGCTTATAAATTTTTCAGCCAAAACTTGATAAAAAAAACATCCAAGAGTTCTTTACTTAATTTGCTTTATAATTAAATATAAAGTTTGGTGACATGTACTCATAACAAGGAGCAATAGTGTCAAAATTCAATTAAAAAAACATTGTTTTTGAAAAACCATGTAATCATGAACTTGATATGAATTTTATAAGAAATGTGAAAATCCAATAAATAAGTTTTAACAGATAAAACATTTCATTGCATAGATACTCTAAAAATTAAATCATCAATATCATTATCCTGATTTTATTTATATTTTTTTTGCAAACTATGGGGATACTATTAATTAGTAGATTTTTTGTTTTTGTTTTCGTTTTTTGTTTTTGTAGATCTTCTGATTTGGTAAATATATAGGCATTCCAAAATTCCTATTTGAAATGGAATTTTTTTTAAGGCTTTAGATATTTTACCTTGGCAAACTTATGAAGATATTAATCATTCACCAATGCTCAATACCAAACATCCAAATTGATTGCAGCCAGTAGTGAAGCTGTTAAAGCCTATTACAAATAGGATAAACTATTTCAATCCTCTCCAAATTTAAGAGTTCATCTGGCTTTTGTCATATTTTTTAAAAAGTTTTATTTCAGTCCCTTATATTGTCATTTTAGTTTTTAATAGTCCTTATTTATTCAATTTTTATACAAGAAAACTTCAATTTCGATGACCATATGAGATGTATATATCTATCTAATTTTATCAATTTTTATATCCTCATATTTATTATATGTGTATTAAATAGTTGTTCAATTTAGATTCTAAATAAATAAATAAAGGACGATCTGAAATCTAAATTATAACACGAATAACGAAAATAAAACATTTTAGATAATAGGGATAAAACCGAAATGAACTCTCAAGTTGAAACATGATTAAAGTAGTTTACCTTTATAAATAATTTAACTGTCCATCTTTTTGCGTGGTATATGCTGATTGTTTAATTTGAAAAAGCTCAATGAAATAATACAAATCTTAATTTTAAATAAAACGCTTCATAGAAATGCATAATCCCTCCAATATTAATCCAATCAAGAATATTCAACAGTCACTTGAAAGGGAATCATGCATATTTTCAAAATCAATTTTAGTACTACGTACTTTTAGCTTAAATTAATTAACACCAGTTTGGTAAAGCATGATAATTATGTTGTTGTTGATGTATGATTAAAAATTGTTTAGAAATAGTAATTATAGGTGAAGGGGTGCTATCATCTCATTAAAGAATGTAGAAAAGAACAAACAAGTGCAGTTTGTTTTCTTTGCTAAATGCTTTTTAGAAGCATTGACAATTTGATAATGACAATATATTGACACACACATATATAGTTGAAGAAACCTACATGAACTTTCTCTTAAGCTGATGATGAATCATGATGTTGAGTCAAATTATATATCCACCATGCATGGACAATTAAATTAATTCATGAAATTGTGCTTTGTTAAATCTCCAAAGAAACAGAAATACCAAAAAAAAAAAAAAACGACAACAACAACTAAGCATTTTATCTTATGTGGGATTGTTTACATGGATCATATTTCGTCATCGTACTTTATTTAGACTATGAGGAATCTTGCATATTTTTTTTAACACTCAAATCCTCTTAAAAATGTAGCAGTTCTTATTCAAACGCCATAGTTATTAAAATTTTATTGAAAATGTAGCAATTCTTACCCAAACGCCACCGTCAAAACCTAGCTATGAAAAAAATCAAAAGCGTGTCGTATTTTTAAAATAAATTCATTCTTATTTTGTAGTATGCACAGCTGGGCTACAGCCATCATGCTTTATATGATGAAATGGCAATTTAAGAGTCCATCATTGAAACAATATTTATAATAATGATAGGGATTATAGACTTTTTTACGTGAAATTCTATTCTAACTTTTTTATTTATTTTGCTTCTAAAAATGAAATATTATTTAATGAAAAAATTTAAGCTTATATTATATTATATATATATATATATATATATATATATATAGACTGGTTAAATGTGTCTCTCATTGCATCTGGTTAAAAGCTTTGAAGAATCAATTAGAAAATAAGAAAAGTGAAATCTTTATATTTGATAGTGACAAATTAATCAAAAGCATTGGACGAATCATTTGTAATTTTGATATGAACTGAATTAAAATATTCAATACACTTAATTTTTGTTTATGTTTTTTTTTTTTCACCAAAAACTTAATAGTTATGAGAATGAGAAGGTATTAATAAAATTGTTTAAATGTCTTGACAGAAAGTAGGAAAATTCGTCTATGTATCCTTTGCCCTTGTCAAACCGCAATTCACAATAAATTAGTTCATAAGTAATTCGTATACTCTACTCAATCAAAGTCTTTCCCCTAGTTTATTACTCCTTAAAAAATGTTTTTATTAGTGTAGAATGAATTTTTTTTTTAAGGATCTTTACATTGATAAATCCATGAATTTAGAATGATTTTTTATATAAGTATGTTTTGAGATACTTTAATGAACATTAGGGGAAGAATGAAGAAAAGGCCCTCCACAATTTTTTGAAAAACTATTTCCATCACTCGCATTTGATATGACGTGATATCATCATTCACATTAAAAATACTCACAAAATTAGTCATATCTATCCAATTCTGTTTATTTTTTTAACAAAAAATATATATGTGCCATGATCATATATGTGTGTACATGCTTTTTGTCAAAAACTTAAACGGAATTAGATGGAATTATGAATTTAACCTAATTTCTTAATATAAGTAATAAAGTAGCATCATGTTAAATATAAATATTGAAAAAAGAAATTTCTAACAAATATGAATATGATTTTTGCAATTTTCCGTAATTCTTAACAAGTTGAGTTATTCCAACTGTCCCATACAATAATGCTTATTGATTTTTCTTTTTCTTCCAACTCTCCTGTATGATTGAATCCTCATTTTAACATTACAAAAACTTCTGTACCAATAAAATCGGTTCATATATAAGACGTAATTTATATATAAAACAAAATTAATCAACAATAAAATTGTGATATATATTAATTTTCTACCTCATTTATCATGCTTCGTTTGACATGAGACCAATTGCTTTAACATAAACTAAAATGAGACCAATTGCTTTAACATAAACTAAATACATTATATAAGTATTTCTTGAATTGCCTTGGTCCAGTTGAATCATTCTTTCAACATAAATTTGATAGATTAAACGTAGAATAGATGTTATCCCATAAAAAATGTACTTTAATAAAGGTTGAATATCATCTGTGAATACAAATTTAATGTACATTATGGTTTGACAAAATCGATCTTTGAGTAGAGATTAAAATCCATATATTGTGGCATGATTTCCGGTGTCAGAATCTAAGGCAAGTTATATCATATGCACTCTTTTGGGTCAAAACTTAAACTCAAAAGAAAGAAGACTGACCAACTGCCACCTTCCCATCTTCACTTCTGCCATTTAACGTCTTATTCTTGAGACAAATTAAAATCAGCATCTCGTGGGACCATTTGTTGTGTTTGTATGTCTATTTTGTCATCCCTCCTTTCAAAACATAAAGGAAAACCAACACAATTGACTATTTATTATTGATGGTTACCTTCAACAATCAAGAATTGGTTAGGAAAACCAAAAAAGAAAAATCCTTAAACAAACGTCACATTTGCTGAAGCTGAACCGGGAAATGATGATCATATTAAGAAGGGGTATTGGTTAATGAACATTTATCATGCAAACGTAAATCACGCAATAATATTTTTTCTCTTCAAGTATTGATTTAGAATTGTTTTTCCATCTTGGACTCGGTCCACCAAGAAGATGCATATAGAATGTTGCATGGAGCTAAATTTCCATCCGATAATGTAGATTCCAAAGGTAAAAGTTAAAGACTATTCTTTGTTAACTCTTTTTCCAATGATTAACTGACATATTTTTGAGAAAAATTATCTAATGAAAATTTAAACAAGCTTGGTGTAGTTGAAAACTACTGAAATAGAAGGTTTTAAATTGTAGTGAAAATTGGAACAAACAAATAATAATTTTAACTTTTTCCTAAAAATATATAAGGCTCAATTACCATTGTTTTTAGGGTTAATTACATTTAACTCCATTGAAGTTAAGTCAAATTATAAAATGACTTCCCTATATTACATTTTGTTTTTTTAACCAAATGTTTGTTAATGGAGGTGACGAAAGAATAAAAAAAAATTGAGTTGAAAGTTTGAAAAATTATATTCACTTCTTTTGTGATTATACTCGCAAGTGTTCTTTAACATGACTTAAACTAAAGAGAAGAGAAATAAATGTAATAAACCCTTGTTTTTACATGCATGTTCTTTCCCTTTCCCAATATAAGTAACCTAATAAATGTTCATAATTTTACTTTGAAAACAAAATTGTGGTGGATGTGGATTTTTTTATTTTTTTATTTTTTTTTTTTGTGTGGTGGTCAAGAAGACTATCATTGTACTTGAAATAAAAAAGGAAGTCATACTTTATAATAATGCATACAAGCATTATTTTTCTTGAAAAAATTCAGCTGGGATATATAATTAAGTTCAAATTCACAATAAATCGCAATCATAAACATTAGATTAGACTAATTAAATGACATCTTTTGTCCAAGATAAAAATATAATGTATTTTATTTAGGAACAAAAATGATGTGTCTAATCCATACAATTTTTTTCCAAATAAAAAAGAAAAAACAACTAACCCTATATTCCACTATGTGGGATCAGTTACTTATATCACACTTCATCATCGCATTCTATATATCTATATTGTTCTAATCTTCCTTTATATGATTCTAATATGATCCATGTCATTTGATCATTTACACTATGTGTGATCAGTTACATTTGTCATAAATTCGTCATCGTATTCTATTTATACTGTCATAATCTTCCTTTATACAATTTCTAATATAATCCATGTCATTTGATCTTGTATTCCACTGTGCGTGATCAGTCAAATATATCATAATTCGTCATCGTATTCTATCTACACTGTCTTAATATTCTTTTATACTATTTGAAATATGATCCATATCATTTGATCCTTTATTCCACTATGTGGGATCGATTACATATAACATAATTTGTCATCATATTCTATATATAATATTATAATCTTTCTTTATACGGTTTCTAATATGATCCATGTCATTTGACTTTGAGTGGTAAAGTTTTTACGTCAACTGCAAGTTACACGTAATCCGCATCTTTTTATCGAATTTGGTAACGACTACTTATAAAGATAGGAGTTTTTGTTTTAAATAAAAAACAAAGTGAAAAAAAAATACACCATAAATTAAAACAAAACAAGCAATGGAAATGTACAACAACGATGACGTGTCCCCATTACTATTTTTCTACTGACTTCTTCTTCCAGAGAGCTCTCTCTATCTTATTTAGTACAACTAGTTTTGAGTAACAAACTAACGGACAAGATCAAAGCGCGTGGGTCCCACATCCAAGACTTTAAAATCCTCCCACCCGTGGACTTTTTTCAATTTTTTCACGCACGGTCGCGGTACTTTCGTATAGCCCCACCATTGAAAATTCCTCACTTCCCACATCATTTACCGCACACGTGTCCGACAAGGTAAATAAGAATCTACATCGAACGGCTTTAAAGAGCGAGTTTAAATTTGAGAGTAGAAAAAAGAGAGTGGTGTGTGGATAGAGAATCCAAAGTAGAAGATGTGGGACCAACAAAGTGGGGCCCAACGGCTTACCTGAATACTGTAAGTACTCTGACATTGATTTGGCGCTAAGAATAGAACCAACAGAATATATATATAACTATATATATTAATTATTTTTAGTATATGAAAAAAGTATTTCTATGAAAAGACATTTATTAAATTAATTAAAAAGTAACAAAAAGTTTTCAAAGAATTCATTCAAGCTTGTATGAGCCAGTGAGCTCATCAAGCTAGCTTCAAGTTTGGCTTAACTGTTCTTTTCTTTTATTTTTTATCCCCCTAAATACACATTTATTTCTTTAATTAGTCTATATTTTTATAAAAGTAATGATAGGAAATATGATTTTTTTAGACTATTTTATGGAATCTTTGTTTATTCTATGAATTAGTATTTATTTACTAGTGATTGAGTAATATTAAAATTACTGGCTGAAATTTCAATTTCAACGTAAAGAAACTCTTACCCTTATCATTACTTTTTGTATTTTATTTTATTTTTACACTCACATGCATTTGCATTATATGCATACTTCAAATCTCGAATATCATCGCTTTTTTGTATAATTGAAGAAAATTTTGTTTCTGTTCATATTTCAAATATAGAGTTGGAGCAATAAAATGTTATGCCTTGAAAAACATTTAACCTATTCTAATCTTTCTAAAAGCGATTGAGTAATGAGATAATTACTATTATTAAAATTTAAATTTGAGTTAGTATTTTATTAGTTTATTTTTGTGGGAAGTGTGTTAAGAAGAATTTTTTATTATTAAAATTTAAAATTCAAATTCAATATTTTATTTATAAAAATTACTGTAGCAAAAATAATTACTGTAGCATTGTTTTGTGTTTTAAAAATTTTGATGAAAAAGTTGAACAAAACAAACACCTCATTTTGCAATTGTAAAATAAATCGCAAATTTACCCTTGTCCAAACAGAGCTAATTTTAGAAACTCTTGCCCTTAAAAACATTTTTTTTATGCTAAAAATGCATTTAAAGTTTGTTCATTTTTCAAATATAGAGTTTGAATAACAAAATGTTGCACCTTGAAAAACATTCAACCTATTCTAATCTTTGTAAGTGTACTTGTGCTCTCGATCCTATTAAGTAATATAAATTAAAAACTGTCAAATTTGTAGTTTTATTTGATATTACATAACATGATACACAGAAAAAGGTGAGGGGAGAGGGTTTATTAATGAACATGATGATAAAATATTATCTATATAATTGACCATATTTAATAGAATTAAAAGTTTAATTGTTGTTATTTTCGTCGTTGTTTTTATTTTTCCTTTCATGAAAATAACGTTTTACCCTTTTCTAATGGTTTAATAGCCTAAAAGGACTTTTTTTTTTATTTGTTTTCTTACCCTCATGATTTGAACTGGTCAATAATATAAGAGCCTTGAAGTGTTTATTTCTTCTCTTAATTGTAGGCATAGTTGTTGGCTCCGTTTGTATGAGCTATTTTTGGATTATATTATGAAATTTTTTTTCTTGGGATTTGTTATGAGAAAAGAATATTTTGGGAGTGTTGAATGATTTTATTTTGTTGGGATTTATATTGAAGATTTTTTTATTAATAAAAGTTTGAAATTTAAATTTGAATTAGTATTTTATTAGTTTATTTTGGTCGGAATTGTGTTAGCAAGAATTGTTTATTATTAAAATTTAAAATTCAAATTCAAATTCAAATTTAATATTTTATTTATAAAAATTACTGTAGCAAAAATAATTAGTGTAGCATTGTTTTGTGTTTTATAAATTTTGATGAAAAAGTTGAACAAAACAAACACCTCATTTTGCAATTGTGAAATAAATCACAAATTTATTCATTTTGCTTAGTCTAGTCCATCATGACAGCTTGATCAAAGTGGTACCACTCTAAACAATTTCAGGCATCTACTTCAACTTGAACAAACAGTAGATCAAAAATTGAAATGATCAAGTTAAACAATTTAGGCAAATTCATGTGAGCTTTTTTATCATGTTTCCTTCCAAGGAAGAAGCTTTCAAGACTCACAACGTTTCTTCACTTTTGTTAAAAACTCCAAATAATGTTGTGGTAAAGAAACACAACACATTTCCACTATCATAACTAGAGATAAAAATATAAGCATGAAACAAAAGTTAATCAAACTTACTTTACTTTCAATTTATCATGCATGAAATAACATTGGAAACAAAAAAAAAAAAAAGGACTATGATTCAAATTTTTAATGGAGTAAAAAAAATTAAAAATAATATCCAAGAAATTAAGGAAGAACTCAAGATCGCTCAAATGTCATAAATTTCAATCATGTTTTTTTTTTATATATATAGAATAGTGTGACTAACCTCTTAGGAGTGTCAATAATTAGAAAATAGAAATAAAACCTATATGGAGTTAAAATGAAACAGTTAACAAACAGAAAGAAATTGTAGAAATACAAAAAATTAATTGCACAACAAGTGGATGGCATGCTGCTCAACCCTCAATGTATGTCTAGAATTCACACCTAAGACTACTTTCAAAAAAATATTCAATGAAATCTAAAAATTTCTAAATGCAATATCTCACATCACAAAAATGCTAGTGTAATATAAAATGTAACAGAAAATGATCTTTGACAACTAGAATATAAAGTTGAAAATGTAATGGCAGTTTAATATTATAAATTTATATGTATCCATTGGACATTTACTCACAAATTTCTTTTTTGTTTCATTACTCAGCAACTAAAGAAAATCTTTTTTGTCAAATGCAAAAGACTTTTTCAAACAATGACTCTTTCTTGAAAGTTTTCCTAACATTAGATAGTAATATTTTTACCTTCTTAAACTTATTTAAACTGGTCAAAATTTTCCTACAAGAGGGATAAATTATTTGTTAATTCAATACAATTCTAAAGTACTATGATTTGAAGTTGTCAATTGATTTTCTGTGACACTTTTGCGTAACACTCTTCAAATGTTTCAAATGTTGATACATGTACAATCACTTATCCCTTAAACTTCACTAATCATTTGATAGAGTTTTAATTTTAATTTTTAAAAATTATATAACTAACTAAAATGACACATAGTATATTTATAGACACTGCTACATAGAATATTACACCAAAAGTGTTACATAGGGTACAAAGTCTTTGAAGTTAAAAGATAAAATTTACAAAAGAGTCATATTCAAGAGGAGTTTAATCTATAAAAATTTGAATACTTGTGATCAATGGCGGATCCAAAAAATATAATTTGGAGATAAAATTATATAATATTACTGATAAAAGTTATATTTTAATTTTTAGATTGTAAAAATCTATTTTTTAAAAGACCTAATTGTACAGGGAAATAGAATAATTTTTTAAATTTTGGGGCACCCCCCAGATTCACGAGTGCTGTGATCTATATCATTGTGTGTTCAATGCTTACATTCCACATCATAGAGTGTCCGCTACTTGTGATCCATATCATTTGATTTCTAAAGCTTATTATTCATATTATAGGGTGTAACAAAATTTTATGGTTGACCTATCACAATCTTCCCCTTTTATTCAAATTTGGAAACGATTACTTAGATGCACCGTAACTCTATGTAACTAGGCAAATTTTGAACACTAATAATAACAACAACTAATTCTTTATTATATTAAGTGGGGTTTATATATATATATATCACGTTTCGTTTTGCTACTGTGTTCGATTTTACAAAATTTTTAATGTAATTCATATCATAGAGTTTTAGCAAAATTTTTACACCAACCATTAGGTTATAATAACTTTTCTCATTTTTTTGAATTTAGAACTAGCTCCTTATATAAAGAGTTAAGCTACTTATAACACTTCTAAACACTAATAAAAGAGAAAAAAAGAAGAAGTTATGATTGACATATAATCACAAAACAAAAGCCACAAAAGGCAAGCTTAGCTAGCCTAGCCATATAAGAGTACTTGTTTACATCACAAGTCAATTTCCAACAACAGTTAAAAGAGAAAATAGGTGACCTCAGATAGATATGAAGTTAACAACTCCCTCCCCCTTCCCTTTCCATTTCATGGTTGGATATTAGCTGTCAAATGGGATACTTTTTTTTTTTTTTTTAAATTTTTCATATTTTTATTAAATAAAAATCACCTCCTCAAATTCTCCTATATAAAACCTCTTTCAAAAACCTTTCACCTTCCCCCCTTCCTTCCACACCTAAACTCTTCTTGTTGCTTTCCCTTTATTCAGTCATCCTCTTCATAATCTCAAGAACCTTTCTTGGCAAACTTTCCTTTGCACCAAAAAAACTGTTTTGCCTTTTAGTTTCTTGATTTATGTGTGTATGAAACTATTGTGACTGATTAACATGGAGTGTTTTGGATATTTGTAGATGCAAACTTTCATATTGTTATAGTTATATTCAGAGAAGAGAGCTAGAACAAGATAAAGATAGTGACTTTTTTGGTTCTCCGCCAGCTTGTTATTGCTACTGTTAGCACAAATCCCGAGGACCCTTTAAACCAAGTAAAGCAGGGACAGAGTTTTCTTGAGAAGAAAAGGAAGGGGACGAAGTGAGGATTGAGATTGCTTTGTGTTTTTTCTTTGATTTAGTTAAATTTCGTGAAGTGGGTTCTGAAGATTTTCCTGGAAAATTGAGGTTTTTGACTGCCATTGTAATGCTGAGCTTGATATCAAGGTGACTTCTTTTATCTTTCTTAACGTGAGGAAAAACAGAGTTTTTGTTTCTATGAGTTGCTTATTCTGAAAGTTTGTTTCTTGACGATATTTAGTTTGTTTCTGAGTTTGATGGGCTCATAAAATTGGTGGGATGTTATTATATTCATGTGTTTTTGTAGAGTTTCCATAGTTATGCTTAGTGCTTTTGGTTACTTGCAAGCTAGAATGTCTTTGAGTCAGCATTCTCTTTTAATATGTTTGAATGCTTAGATTAAGGAGTTATCTGCTATTGAGTGAATACTATTAAGAGTGCATTGCTTAAGAAGATCGCACACGGAAATGCTTAGATTAATGCAGTCATTAGCTTTAAAGAATTCTTGATTTGGGCCCACAAAAATTGGGTTTATTTTAGTTCATTTTCTCCTTTGGCACATTAATGGTGTATATCGAAAAGGAATTAAACAGAGAAAGAGGTCATCTTAAATTCATTCTTTTTGTTTAATATGTTATTCTAATCCTTTATGTTGAGCTGGATAGTCCTCGTCTAGTACGATATAAAGGATTTAGATTAGTTTACTTGAAAATCCTCTGTCAGATAAATCTTTCTTAGTATTAATTTTTTAATGCTGCATACTATCCCAGAAATTTTTTAATAAATAATGGTTCTGATTGCGCAAGAATAGAGAAAAGGTTCATGATTGAGAGAAAAGGGGTAGGAACCATTTTGGTGGATGGATTTTTCTTCTTAACCATTCTATATTGCAGCCCATCCAATGGAATTTTATATGTGTATGTGTTTAGTTAATTCATGGTTCAGAAGGGGTTTGCATTATCTGTGATATAAAGATTATTGTTCTTGTCATATTAGGCCTTTTCTATTCAATTTGTCTGGTCATGGAGACTATTGTTATTTTATGTGTAGGATGTGTTGTCCGTTAGTGAGCCTACATTCCTATGTAATATTTTGGAATTTACTTGATTAAATATGTTTTAGGTGTGCCGATTTTGTTTTTCTTTAGAACAGCAAGGATTCTTTGACCAAACTAGTACGCGGTTATTTGTTGTACTGTTGCAATTAATACTAGTTTACTTTTTACCAGGTGTACTGGTTACTGGTTTATATAGTTTGATATGATCAAAAACTTGTCATGAGATTGCATGATAAGTCTAGTTGTTCACATTGGTATTGTATTATACACCTTGGATGTTCTTGAAAATAATTGAAATCTTGTCATCGTTTCTATGCATATGTTTGTTACAATTAAGTCTTGCAGATTACTTTTGAAACTTTTATTCCTTGCACTTTTGATTTAACTATCTAGAATGCATATTTCTTCCTTCCAAATTCCTCCCTGTCTGACACCCTGATCAAAAAGTATAAAAAGGTAAACAAAATAAAGAAAATGGGTGGTTGAGAGAAAACTAGATGAGAAGCATTTACTTTAGATTGGATTAATTTTGTAATGTATCCTTTCTGTTTTATCATTGTTGGTGAAAGCTCCCAAAGGGACCCTTTGGTTGGGATATTTTGGGCTGAAATTTGTTTCTTTTTCAGTTTCAAACTTTGGTTTTGGCTGTTTTCAGTACTCTGAGCTATCCAATAGATAATTGATGACACAATGATTAGTATTGCTGGTAGAACCAGCTTGTCATGCTGCTTATGTCATTTTCAAACTGCTTCCTGGTTGTCTGCCTAAAACTTGTAGTGGTTTAAGAATTTGCTTATATATAGGCTTCTTAAACTATGGAAGTGATTGTATTATAACTGTCTGTAAATATTACCTTGTATTATTTTAATATTTTGGATTTGTATCACTTGTAATGTGAATGACATTTCGAGTTTTATTGATCTGTGAATGGAGGGGAAGTGTATAATGGCCTTGAATTGATGTTTCAAAGAATATCATGAAGGGCATTTTATCTAATATAGTGATGCCTGCATGCACTTTGATTCCTACTATGCATACTAATTCTTTTGTTTATGATTTAGGGAACAAAAGCAATTAGTGGAATGATGATGGAACACAAGCGATGCCCGATCTCTTTTGAACAAAACAGTCTAACACCTCTGACACCAAAGCGACATAAGGCTGATATATCTGTTGTATCCAAGGTGCCTCCTTCATGATATTCATCCTCTGATTCCTGTTTTATCTGTATTTCCTAAGATGTAGGATATTTTCTATGAACATATGTATTTGTACACACAAACACATACTCAAGCATAGTACGTGTCTCTTCTCATCATTATAGAGATAATTCCCTTATTAGGTTGAAGCTCCAAGTCCTAGCTGAATCTCTTGTTTAGAGCTATGGCTTTTTTTTGCCTTCTGATTTTGTCATCTTTGTTACATTCACTAGGAAAAGAAAGAGAAGGTTGGTGAACGAATCACTGCTCTTCAGCAGCTGGTATCGCCATATGGGAAGGTGCGGATATTTGAAACAATATAGTGTTATATGACGTTCATGCATTCCAGCAGGATGATCGTTTTATTTGGTATTTTGAGGTTGAAAGTTATTTATTACTAAAATTTCGTTTGATACAGCTGCTTAATAGACTGATAAAATTAATTTTGGAAGTGGACATGTAGCAAAATATGTCCATTAGATGTATAAAGTATCATTCAGAAAATAGTATTGGTTATCTTTTACCCTGTCCTTGTTTGTTCCTTAAACAACTGAGGGATATTGTCTGACCTGTTGCATTCTCCTGCAGACAGACACAGCTTCTGTCCTCCTACAAGCAATGGAATACATCAGATTTCTTCAAGAACAAGTGAAGGTTTGTTCTTTCCCGATTTTCCTAGTCGCTGGAATACTTTGGGGCATGAGTTTTGGTGCATATATCAGATTCCACATTGTGCCTTCCGGCTGGAATCTTCTTTTTTATCCGATTTTTACTTTCTGAAGATTTTGCAGCTCCTGCATCTTTCAGGCGTTTTAGCCTCCAGAGGTGTTGCTTCCCTCTGCTCAGAGGATTTAGGTGGAAAACATTAAATTTGAGGATTTAGGTGTTATCATTAAGAGAAAAGGATTGTAGCTCCTATACTCATTATCCTAAGCAACCTACAAGTTGTTCTTCATATCCAACTAACTTTTCTCCATTATTTAGATAAGAGAACGGAGTCTTCAAGGCACTTAATAATAGTTTTCTAAAATATCAGTGAAATATCTCTACCTAAAATTTTCTTGCATAGTATGTGAGTGCAATGTCTGTTGATTAAATGTCTTAGGCAATCGATGAATCTTTTAATGATATATGTACATCTCCACTAGCTGAGTTTCTATTCATTCTTAGGATTTCGATATTTTCACTTGTCTTTTGGATATTGTGATTTATAATCACACTCAAACCAAATTATTTTTAGATCTTGCCTACATTATAAAGTTGCCTGTATACCTGTTTAACCGATTATTTTCGTTTGTGGTGATGCTTTCAGGTTTTGAGTGCTCCATATCTTTGTAATGCAGCAACTACTACAACAGAGGTGAGCATTTATAGACTGAACAATCTAGTTCTGATTGTCAAGTTTTATACATAATTCTTGGTTGAAATGTTAACCTTGAAATCATGTTTCCGGGAGATTTCCTTTTGGCTTGGTATAATGTTGCATCATAAACTAATGTCTCTTTCAACGAATTCGTTTTGAAGGACCTAGAGCCATGCAGCCTGAGAAGGAAAGGATTATGTCTTGTGCCAATTGCATGCACTATTGGTGTTGCCAGCAGCAATGGTGCAGATATTTGGGCACCAATGAAGAATGCATCCCAGAAATTCTAGGAGTACATGATCACCCGAGGAAATTATCGGAACAATTTGAAGCAGGGTTTCAGAGTAAATGGGCAGTTCTGGTGGCATAGAGGATCAAAAGCCTTTTTGAGTTGAGGGCAGGATTCAATTTTGTCAATGCAGGTACAAACAGGAGGTAGTTTTGTTGCAGCAGCAAAGTCTTGATTACTTCTGGTTGTTTCGAAGGTCGAACGATGAAATCTTCTGATCTAGTCTCCTAGTAATATCTAGATTGAAGCCAATGATTGAGATATTATTCTTGTATGGAATGATCACAAATATGTAAATTTGATGTGAACATTGTTCAACCATGAACTTAAAAGAGGAGATTAATGAAGGCCAGAGAATTACTACTTTCACTAACTTGTTTTACAAAAAGTCACAATTCTCTATCCTACATAGTAAAAGAGTTAATCATAGTGTTAAATCCAAAATTGGTGGAAGCTATGTTTCTCATTTGTCATGTGAGATTCTCTCTTTCCCATCTCTCTCAATCCCTTTGGGTCAATATGATAGAGTAGTGTAAAAATAGGTCACGTGGGATTCTCTCTCTAATCTCCCGACTCGGATCCAGATTCAATCCGATGTCAATATGATAGAGTAGTATAAAGATAGGTAATGTAGGATTCTCTCTCTCCAATCTCAACTTTGTTGGATTAATTCGATAGAGTAGTGTAAAGATACATGAAGTGGGATTCTCTCCCTCCAATCTCTTAACCCCATTTACCCCATAGAGTGGTGCAAAGATAGGTTAGGAGTAGATTAGATAAAAAAAAAATTATTAAAAGAGTTTAGAGGTTCTTCATAAATTTTGAGGTCAATTACTTCAATCGTTCCTTAATTTAGGAGTTAATTTCAAATTTATCCCTCAACTTTAAAACGTTCCATTTTAGTCAATTATCTTACATTTGAGTTTTAAATCACTATTGGCCTGTTTTCCGTCCATGTGTAAACAAATTACGTCTATTACATCTAATACCCTTCCAATACTCGCCCAAACCCGTCCGTTTGCCACATGTAGTGCAAAGCCAAAAAAGAGTACTAGCTAGTAATAGTAAATCTGTAGCTAGTTCCTTGTGATGTTACCTTCTAATCAAGCTTCAAGTACCTTAATTTATATTAACAATAGACAGTTGAATTTGTTATTATTATCTTCATATCTCCAAACTCCAAATTATTATTGTATTATTATTACAACAAAACCGTCACAATATCCCACATATTCCTAGAAGAATATCATGAATATTACACTAACAATATTGGAAATAGCATACATGGAATTGGAGAAGAAGCAAAACAGTAATAAAAGTTGCAACAAAAGTTTTGACATGCATTAATATTGGATATATCAAGGCTGATAATCCATATGCGGGAACTTCTTCACCGTCGTTGACGGCTGGAATGCGATACTGTTTTGCCGGATTTGGTGATCCTGATCAGCAATGTTTTCATGTTTAACAGTGGTTTGATATTCCATATGCGGGAACAGCTTCTTCACAGTCGTCGATGCCTGGAAAGTGACACCGTTATGCCGGTTTTGGCGATCCTGATTGAGAATGCTTTCATCTTTATTAACAGTACTGGTTTGATATTCCATATGCGGGAACAGCTTCTTCACCGTCGTCGATGCCTGGACACCATTATACCGGTTTTCGTGATCCTGATTGAGAATGCTTTCATCTTTATTAACAGTACTGGTTTGATATTCCATATGCGGGAACAGCTTCTTCACAGTCATCGATGCCTGGACACCATTATACCGGTCGTCGTGATCCTGATTGAGAATGCTTTCATTTTTATTAACAGTACTGGTTTGATATTCCATATGCGGGAACAGCTTTTTCACCGTCGTCGATGCCCGGAAAGTGATACCGTTATGCCGGTTTTGGTGATGCTGATTGTGAATGCTTTCATCTTTATTAACAGTACTGGTTTGATATTCCGTATGCGGGAACAGCTTCTTCATCGACGACGGCTGGGAAGTGACAACGTTCTGCCGGTTTCCGTGATCCTGATCGAGAATGCTTTCATTTTTAACAGTACTGGTTTGATATTTCATATGCGGGAATAGCTTCGGCTGGGAATTGACATTTTTGTGCTGGTTTTGGCGATCCTGATCAGGAACTCTTTCATCATTAACAATAGTTGGACAGCAGCTGGAAACTTTCCGAAGGCAGCAAGAAAGAAATGAGGCATTACCTTCCACATTTGTCACGAAAATGATCAGTAAGATAAATATGCAAAACTCTAATTTCTTAGCCATGGAAATTAATTAAGCTGCAAGTTACTGAACTTGCTTGGATTGGAAAGGGCAGGGAGTGATGGCATTAATTTATAGGGGAAAAGAATGGTAAGAATGACATAGAAAATAGAGGTTGTATAACACTGCCATACAAATACAATGCCAAGGCATATCATATTACTCTATTATGGTTGCAATCATCGTTAATTTGGAGATAAGTATGTTTTTTAATTTCTTTTAGTTTTGAAAAAAAAGTTATTTTAATTTTTCAATTTAGATTTGTTCTTATAAATAGTGCTTTAATTCATTTTTAATCCACCTAATAAGTAACGTCCATTTCATATGACATTATATATAGTATTCGAAACGATACCATTTGTGACATTATTTAGTATTTGAAATGATACCATTTATTTTCATGTGATAAATGACATTACTCATTAAATATATATAAAAAATGAGATTAGAATTGTTTATAGTAATTTAGACAAAAACTCCTATTGAACCGATCTATATATGCGATGTGTTTTATATATAAAACGAATAATTAATGGTAGTTAAAATCGTAATTCTAATCTTTTCTCATTTTTATTATACGTTAAAATCGTTATTAACTCCCATTTTATATATGACCCGTTTTACATGAGACTACTCAATTATTTAGTATTCAAAACGGTAACAGAATCTAAGTTGGGAGGATAAAATAAAAATCAAAATAATATTTGTTACTAATTAGTTTTGAGACCATTGATGTTATTTACTCTTTCTATAATTGTTGTCATATGTACCATTATATTTGTATAGAAAAACAAAATTTTTGCAGAAAAAATAAAAGTAAAAAAAAATTACATACCATCTATCAATTTAATTCTTTTTTAATTGAATTACCTTTATAAAATTCAATATAAAGAAATTTAAAAACAACTAAAATTTTAATTTCATTTAAGTAGGAAATTCAAAAAAAATATCAAACTAAAAAATAAAAATATGAAATTATTGACCAAATGAATTATAATTTACAATAAAAAATATATAAATCTTAAAATATATATATAAAAAAGAGCCACATAGTTAAACTTCTCAAGAAAGTAATCACAATATCAACTTTTAAAGATTCATAATTTTAAAATCTTGCACTTATTTTTCTTGGTTCATTATTTCTTTTACTTTCTATGACAAAATAATTACTTTTGCAATTTGAAACAAACATCCAAATTTGATAATGAACCAAGAAATATTGTTGTAGACATATATTAAAAGCTGGAAAAGAGCGTTTTCGATTAGAAACTTGGAATTAATGGTGCCTTATGTGAGTACAAAATCTCTAAGAACATTCTTCAATGAATTTATTTATTTCATTCGGCAAAAGAATGTATTAATGTGCTTTCTTGTCTTCAACATACTATCCACGGGATGAAAGACATATCGGACTTTATACTAATACTAATATTAAGTTTAAAATATGGGTAAGTGTAAGTAAAAAGACAGATTTCTATTACATTGCTTATTTCAATATATAAATATACGTTATATTTCAATATATAAATACACGCCTTATATATTTAACTAAACGGTGTATGATTCTAATAAATCTTTCTCAGACACAAATTATTAAATGCCAAGTAAACATTTTTTTTAATATTTTAGTGCAATAATAATACACCCCACTTATATGATAAATTTTTTTTATAATTCCTTCATCATTGGGTTTAAAATTATGTTGTCTTTTGTTATTTTTATTACCAAAATCAAATATGCAATTATTATGCAGTAACCCAAACGTGAGTTAAACCCTACCATTTTAATTTGGGCGAATTCCATTTTACCCCCTTATAGTTTGGACGAATTTTCTTCATCACCTCGTGGTTTTAAAATACCCACATTACCCACTCGTGTTTTGAACTACTGTGAAAAATCGACGGAATCCGTCTAAAATGACGGAATAATGTAAAATTACTATAAAACCTCATAAGTCGTATTTCTTTCTTTTAAAAAAATTAAGGGGCCAAATTAAATATTATAAACAATTTGTAGTCAAATTGAAAAATTTAAAACTTCTTTTCTTCTTCTCCTTCGCTACCATGTAGACAAGTATCCAATTTTTTTTTTTTTCGGAGATTTGTTTTCACTCTCTGTACTTCAACAAAAATCTTAACAAACATTTCCCAACTATGAATTTTTCAATAGTGAAGATTAAAATCAAATTTTCCTCCTTCGGCATCTCCCTTTCGTCATCTCCCTCATTTCACCAAAATCATATTTCAAATTCCAGATTCCAAGTTCCAAATTCTAAAATCCAAAATCCAAAATACAAAAATCAAAATCCAAAATTCAAAATTCATTAGGCAATTAGAATGCACCAATACCACAACATATTTTATTGGTAGCGGTGCCGACAACAAGGAGCACAATTAAGAGTTGTGGGTTTCAACAAAGGGGTAAAATTCGTCCCAAAAACTTGGAAATCAGTCTGGGCAGTGTTCCGCAATCTCATAACCCCCCTCCAAATCGAGTCCACTGAGTCCAAGAACTCCGTCCTCAACTCAGTACTCGGCCTCCTACACGAAGATGACAAAAATGTCCTCATCCCCGTTGCTTAGGGGATTGTTTCGGTACTCGTGCGGGTACTGGATTCCAACACCTCCGGGCAGTGTTCCGTAATCTCATAACCCGCCTCCAAATCGGGTCCACTGAGTCCAAGAACTCCGTCCTCGACTCAATACTCGGCCTCTTAAACGAAGATGACAAAAATGTCCTGTAGGATGCATGTGAGGGTGTGTGTGTTATAAAAAAAAAGAAAAAAAGATAGAGAAAATTGCCAGCGCCATTGCCAAAATCTCAACCGTTGTTCAACAAGGTTTGGGCTTGCTAAATAATCTTCTTCGGGTGCTAGAATTTGGCTGTGTATTCGCAAAGGAAAAGGCCTATATTGTTCTTCAAGTATTGAGCCATTCAAAGGAAAATGCCAGAGCAATTGGATCAAGAGGAGGAATTTCATCCTTATTAGAGATTTGTAACAATGGCACCTGAAATAAAAAGGGAAAAAAAAGAGTGCAGACGTGAAAGAAGAAAGAAAAAAGAAAAAAGAAAAAGTGCATCTTCTAGATAAGGGTAATTTTAGAATGGAAGATTGACTTTAAAATCTTTCTATTTATTGACGTGCATATGCTAGCGCGTGTAACACAATTCTATCAGTTTAGACAGATTCCGTCGATTTTCCACAGTAATTCAAAACACGAAGGAATTATGTGAGAATTTTGAAATCACGAGGTGATGAAAGGAAATTCGCCCAAACCACAAGGAGGTAAAATGTAATTCTCCCTTTTAATTTTTTAAAAGGATTGTCCAACAAATTTAAATACATAATAGCGAATCCATTTATATTCTTATGATTAAAAGTAAATATTTAAACCTTGAATTCTCCAAAGACTCTTGAAGAAAAGGAGAAGATGAGCTATATATGATTGATATACAAGGCCTGTGTCCTACAATGCTATGGTGGATCTCCTCCTCAAGATTTGAAAATTTTTATTATACTCCTATAAAAAATATTAAAATTTTAATTAAATCCTTTCAAAAATTAGAATTTCTTCACACCCTCACACACACACACACACAAAAATTAAAATTTAATTTTTATTACTAATAATATATAATTTCACACAATTCCCACCCACCCCCTCCAAATCCTATATTCTGGATGTGTCACTACTATAATGTGAGCTCAACCTAATATTCGTTATGCACTTGGCCTAATTAATTATTATTTAGCAAATTAACTGTGACTTAGATCATTAAAAGGCCATGAGGAGGATATTTCCCACTTAAAAGGGTATCTAAATCACATATTGTACTGCCAAGTTGTAGAGATGAGTAAGAAATAAACATGCATGTACGTTGTTGTCAAGAATTGATTTCTTTAGTTACATGAAAAATGAAGATGAGAACCGTAAAATGACGTTGTTATTCCTAGTGAAATCACATTTGATTTAATGAAAAAGTTAGTTTATGGAGTTAAAATAGCATATTAAACTAAACCATTTTTATTTTAGAAGTGTTAATTATTTCTTTGAGTTTTCCATAGTTTCCTTGTTTATTCTTTGGGCAATTTGTTATAGTTTCCTAATTTAACTATTCCTATTATCTAGTCGGGAAATTTATTTGTGTGTTATATGATATGTTGTCTTTCACTACCTATTTCAGTGTATACAAACGTAAAACGTGTCACAGAAAATCTCTAATGAATCTTCTGTGACATTTTTTGTTTCAATTCCTGTAATATTTTATATAAATATGTTACAATGTCTTTTCATTAAAGAATTATTATTAGAATTAATAAAAAAATGTACGGTGTATTTGTATAAAATGTTATAAAAAGTAAAATATGGAATATCATAGAAGATAGAAGATTTGGAGTGGAGAAAATCTACTCCCTTTTAAAATACACCTTGGATTTTTTATTGCACAATTAGTGTGAGACTCTTTATTATAGTCTTCTTCTTAATGATGTGAACCAATCAAAATAAAAAGAATGTAATATACATAGAATTGTTTAACAGAAGAAGATGCAAAAGTGCATGCATCTTTTGTTACATTCTTTATTTCAATTTCTCTATACAATTCTCATCTATATATTTAACACTTATCCCTTTAAGTTTACTAATCTTTTTAATAAAATATACGTTATGTATATTTATAAAATAGAGATTGAATATAGAAGATCCAAAGTGATGCAAAAGCCATTAAAATATCTTTCACTTCAACACTTTTGCGATCATCAAAGGTGATTTCATGTTAATAATCTCCGCAGTATAGTACGTAAAATCAGAGCATTCATCGGATAATTCAGTATGTTCATTTGTTCTGTGACATGGACCAGTAGTTATGGACTCGAAGTCACAAACTTGTTTCCAACGTACGACGGATTATCCATTCTTAGACTCATCACTATATCGCAAACCTTTGCATGATTTTGTCTCAATGTGTATATCTTTAACATACTACATATAGCGACTATATCAAATAAGTTCAAGAACAAAATGTTAATATATTTGTTTTTTCTCTTTGATTTTCAACTTTACCAGCCGTAGGCACAAATGTGCATGTCTTATTTACACAACTTATATAGCCACTGTATTAAAATAAAGACAAGAACAAAATGTTAATATCATTGTTTTTTCCCTTTGGTTTTTAACTTTACCAGGCGTAGGTATGTACAAAGAATTAATGAAGCTTCTCAGTGTATGCAAATAAGGTAAGAGACGGTTGTTTTAACATCAATGGAGGGTCAAAGTAAACCGTTTTATTAAAAAATATTTGTGTTGTTTGATTTGTCGTAGTTAGCAATATTGTTTATTGCTTCTTTAATTTCAAACGTTGTACAAAATTAAATTTAGTCAAATAAGAGTTCCTAGTAGTTTCTACTTTCTTGCAGCATTTTGGCTAATTTCCCCATGTCCGTATTGTTCAGCTAGATCCATTGGACGGAAAACTGTCCAAAAGGTAGACAGACATTCATAGTGATCCGTATTTCTCTTCAAATGTAAGTGATTCCTTCCGTAACACACGACACAGAATGATGGAAGCCAAACGATATTCACAAGAACACGAATTTCAAAGAATTTAGAAGGCTTTATTGAATAATAGTCATGTCTTATATATGATGGAAAATAAAACTCTGCAAACGTTTTATATAGTTTTAACAAATTCAAAACTAAATTAAAAAAAAATCGAAATTAATCAAGAAAAGAAAATAGGTCGGACAAAACAAAAGAAAAATGGTACGGGTCATAAGACAATGCCCGATGAGTCTTGTAAATCTCGTCATTCCCTTTCTAGTAACAATAGCGATTTTGAATCAGGAACAAAAAGTTATGTCCAACGCATTTTGCATTTTTTTTCCTTTTTCTACTAATCATATACAACCCAATACAGATAAAAGAGCTAGTTCCACATGAATGATATAACATGATACATATATAACTTTTTGATTTAGAATGTATTCTTTGATGAATTATTCTTGAGTTTCTTCAATTGATAATACTGACATGCATTAGTTCCCATTTGATTCATAAAAAGTGTCTCCTTCCAACGTCCTTTTCTTTCAACTTTAGGACTAATGAGAATATTTAGATTCTTTTCTGCTTTTATTGAAAAATTATTATGTGCATTTCTGCTGTTTTTTTAATGCAATAAACCATTCAGAAGAAGGAATAAGTAATGTCGTATGATGGAAAATAAAACACTACAAATGTTTTATATAGTTTTAAGAAACTCAAAAATATATCAGAAAAATAAGTTGAAATTAACTAGGAAAAGAAAATAGGTTGAACAAAACAAAAGAAAAAGGGTACGGGTTATAGTACTATACCCAATAAATCTTGTAAATCTCGTTATTATCTTCAAAACGTCTAGTAATAATAGCGATTTTAAGTCAGGAATAGAAAGTTATGTCTAGCGCGATTTTGTCCCTTTTCCCCTTTTTGTACTGATCATGCGCACAACCCAATACTGATCAGGAGCCAGTTCCACATGAATGATAGAATGTGATATTATGATACATATATAACTTTTTGATTTAGAATGTATTCTTTGACGAATTATTCTTGAGTTTCTTCAATTGATAATACTGCCATGCATTAGTTCCCATTTGATTCATAAGAGTTCTCTCCTTCTAACGTCCTTTTCTTTCAACTTTAGGACTAATGAGAATATTTAGATTCTTTTCTGTTTTTATTGAAAAATTATTATGTGCATTTCTGCTGTTTTTTTAATGCAATAAACCATTCAGAAGAAGAAATAAGTAATGTCATATGATGGAAAATAAAACCCTACAAATGTTTTATATAATTTTAAGAAACTCATAACTATATCAAAAAAATAAGTTGAAATTGACTAAGAAAAGAAAACAGGTCGGACCAAACAAAAGAAAAATGGTACCGGTTATAGGATTATGCCAGATGAATCTTATAAATCTCGTCATTACCTTTAAAACATCTAGTCATAATAGCGATTTTTAAGTCAATAACAAAAAGTTATATCCAATTCGATTTTGTCTTAATTTTTTTCAATTTTTGTACTGATCATGCACAACCCAATACTAATCAGCACCCTGTTCCACATGAATAATAGAATGTGATACATATATAGCTTTTTAATTTAGATCGAATGTATTCTTTGATGAATTATTCTTGAGTTTCTTCAATTGATAATACTGTCATGCATAAGTTCCCATTTGATTCATAAGAGTGTCTCCTTCCAACGTCCTTTTCTTTCAACTTTAGGACTAATGAGAATATTTAGATTCTTTTCTGTTTTTATTGAAAAATTATTATGTGCATTTCTGCTGTTTTTTAATGCAATAAACCATTCAGAAGAAGGAATAAGTAATGTCGTATGATGGAAAATAAAACCCTACAAATGTTTTATATAGTTTTAAGAAACCCAAAACTATATCAAAAAAATAAGCTGAAATTGACTAGGAAAATAAAATAGGTCGGACAAAACAAAAGAAAAATAGTACCGGTCATGGGATTATATCCAATGAATTTTGTAAATCTCGTCATTCCCTTCAAAACATCTAGCCACAATAGCGATTTTGAGTCGATAAAAGAAAGTTATGTCCAACGCGATTTTGTATATTTTTCATGTTAATTTGTACTAATCATGCACAACCCAATACTGATCAGGCTCCAGTTCTACATGAATGATAGAGCATGATACATATATAACTTTTTGATTAGAATGTATTCTTTGATGAAATATTCTTGAGTTTCTTCAATTGATAATACTGCCATGCATTAGTTCCCATTTGATTCAAAAGAGTGCCTCCTTCAACGTCCTTTTCTTTTAACTTTAGGACTAAGGAGAATATTTATTATGTGCATTTCTGCTGTTTGTTAATGCAACAAACCTTTCAGAAAAAGGAATAAGTATATGGATGGCTTTAACCAGCCCTACACTAATATTATTTCAGCCTCTTTCTGGGAATATTAATACCTCTACTGGCAATACATTTAGTTACATAATCTGATATGGTATATATAGCCATTGCACTGAGTATTCTCTCTTATTCAGTTTCATGATTAACCTTTCTATATAGTAATAATTTTCTTAATTTCTTGTCTGATATTTTTCTTGTTAATTTAGCATAGTATGATGGAGGAAATTAGGCCTGACTTGATCAGCAATTTGCCAGATGATCTGCGGCGACATATTATCGCATTGCTCCCTTTGGAAGATGCAGGAAGGACTTCTATTCTTTCAAGTTCTTGGAGGAACTTTTGGAAACTACTGACGGTAAAGTTGCCAGCTGATTCAGATCAATTTATCATCAGTACTCATGAATCTAGTAGAAGTTTTCATGGAGTCATATCCAAATGTTTGAAGCCATCTCATGATTCTCCTCAAGTATTGAAAATTTCTTTCTCCCATCATCAAGATGGAAATGATCTAGATATAATGGCCATATATGGAGCTTGTGAAGATCTCCAACTTATTCTCTCCAATGCAAGAAAAGAGATGACTTATGACATCAAACTTAAGCCAACAAATAATCCAATTTCATGCAGTTTATACCCTTTTGGTAAAACAATATTCTCCTCCCTCAAGATCCTTCATCTTAGATGCATCTCTAACGACGCCGAACATGTCGTGCCACTATTATTCTCAAGCTGTTGTTTTCTTGAAATCTTGAAGCTTGAGAAATGCATTGGATTAAAGAAGCTCAATGTTTCTGCATGCAACAGTCTTGAGAAGGTTTCTGTGATCAATTGTCCAGACATTACTAGAATAAAACTTGCTGCTCCTAACCTCAAATCGTTATACTATAAAGGTGCTCTACCAATAATTGAGCTGGAAAGTGCTAAATCTTTGGCAGATGTCACACTTGATCTTGGGGAAGGTTTAGGCCAAAATGTGTTTGATTGTGAGGATGTTCTTTCATTTTTTGAATCTATAAGAGACATTAAGATTCTGACTGTCAGTGGCTGGCTTATTCAGGTATATATTGCAAGAATTTTCAACTATATATATTAGTCTTGTTTATATGTCAGTTTGTTATTTCTAACATGGGCATGATGAACATGTTTTTGTTGGCAGTGGATGTGCACTGCAGGGGTTATCTTTGAACGCCTTGATTTCCAGTTCAATAAGTTACAGGAACTACGGTGGATTGACTCTTTGATGGATAGACGAAAATTAAGTTCCTTGGCTTGTTTCTTGAACTTTACACCCTTGTTGGAGAAGTTGATCATCAATGTACGTCTACTGACTTTTTCTTTATTGCACACATAGGTTATGAGATAGTAAACCGCGCTAATAGTTCCTTAACTTAGAGATATAATTCGTTTTGATCTTCGATTTTGAAAACACGTGCATCTACCATATTAATCTCGTCTTCTCTCCTAAAAAAATATTAATATCAATAACAATAACTAAACCTTTATCCCAATACAGATAATCAACTACATGAATCATACTTTGCGATCATATTTTATCTATACACATATTTTCATTTATTTTAAGTATATCATACTTTTTTTTATCGTTTCTTTCCAATTCTTTTTAAATTTTCTCATTTCTCTCTTAATTTGAGTTAATATTTCTATATTTGTTACATGTTGTATTGTTGCGTTTAGAGGTATACTATGCACGTTACACTTATATTATGCTATTCGCTACTTCTCCAATATGACTGGACAAAATTACTTTATTTCTCTTGGGAGAGAGGTCAATCTTTTTGTAAAATTACCAAATATTTTGTCCATTCTACCGATAAACTTTTCTTTCTTTTGTTTTGTGTTGTTCCAAAATTATTCTAAACCACTTCTCCAAATGAACATGTCTAGTACTCTTCAATTTTTCTACTTTCAACACTCAAAGAAAGAAATTTCATGCCCATCAATCCAATTCAAAATATGCATGAGGAGTTTAGCAAGATGCTCATGCACCATGTACAAAAATCAGTCATAGCATCCCAAAGCACGTTTTGAAAAGGATAAAGATATGAGGATCACTTGCATATGTAACTTTTTCTGTCAATACATTTGTGTAACCTTCAAATTATAGAGTATAGACGACTGATAAGCTCAGGATAAAACAAGAACTCAATTACAAATCCGTCAACAATATCATATCATTTAGTGATTCATAACAAATCAAAATATTTGGGATGAGGAAGTAATTATAATTTATACAAAACATTCATATTGAAATGTCACCAAAAACTTTAACAGAGATTTAATTAATCAATAAGTCGCGCAAGTTTTTGATCTCTAAATTATCTACACAAGCTTCTCTTTAGGATCCTTGTAAGACTAATCAACGTTAAATTAATATCCTAATTCCTTCTAAATAATATAAATTTCTGAAAGTTGACAAAAAAAAACTATATATTTTTCTTGTTTGGGATTTCTTGTCGTGTTGAATTATGTTCATGACTTAACTAATTAACATTAAGTACCTATGTATAATAAATAACATTTACCTACTACATTTAACAAGAAAATATAATTATAATATTAGACTTTAAAATAGAAGTTTAATTGGAATTTTAGTAGGTACTAAAAATTAATGCTTCGTTTGGATGAGGTATTCTTAGATTTTCTGATGGAATCTTTTTTATTGGTATTTGTTATAAGAAATAATCTTTTGAAAGTGTTTAGATTGATGATTTTGTTTTGTTGGGATTTGTATTAGATATTTTTTTATTAATAAAGTTTGAAATTTAAATTTGAATTAATATTTATTAGTTATTTTGGTGGGAATTGTGTTAAGAAGAATTGTTTATTATTAAATCAAATTCCAATTTAATATTTTGTCTTAAAAAATACTGTAGCAAAAATAATTACTGTACCATTATTTTTATTAAAAAAAATTGATAGAAAAAATGAATAAAACAAAAAAAGCTATTTTGCATTTATAAAATAAATTATTAAAATAAATGCTACCAAACAGAGAATTGTTTCACAAATTATTTTCGTAATTATCAAATAATTATGTTAATTAGTGGAACCCAAACTTGACAGATGAAATGCCCTTTCCTCTCCAACAATAAGTCATAAAAAATCACTCAAAGTTTAAGAAAACCCCCTCCATACATGATTACCCAATTCATGGAAGCTTTTAATTACAAGGGTTTTGGATGAAGTTTTGAGGGTCTAAAGTGGCATACAAGTTGAATTATGGAAACAATGTGTTTTTTTTACTTCCCTTTTTGAGTGTATTCATTATTAGCATCGATCCCATGTCTATAATATGATGTTTAACTTGTACGTGCAGATTGACTCCAATAGAGTGCCTGTGTCATGTCCCCATAACTTTCATCAATGTTGGCATGAGCCTCATTTGCACTTGGATTTTGCAAAAATAATAAAGTTCAAGTTTTCCCAACTCAAGTATCTTCGGATGAATCAATTAATGGGGCATGCAAAACAAGAAGATGAATTATTGTGGATGGATCTCTTGCTTCTCAAAACAACAAATCTTTAGTTTACAGCAGATTCAAAAAGTCAAGTTTACCAATTGAAATTGTATGCAATTATAGGAAAACAACTATCAAAGCCTCTCGATCACATTTCACGTTTTAATTTGTTTGGTCTTTGAAGATAAAATAGTTTTTTATACAATTTAAAAGTGTAAATTTTTAATCATTTATTACTTTGTTGTTAAAAAAAAAAAAATCCGTTAAATATAGTCGTGGGAACATCAATCACGTCACCCTCTTCTCAGGGGTAAATATAAACTTATTTAATTGAATTAGATATTAAATGTATAATAATTTTGGTTGAAAAATCAATTGTGTATTTATTTCCACAATTAAAAAAAATTGACAACTTATTTCTATTTATATATCTAGTTATTCAGTGCTAGAACAAAGAAATGTAGGAATTGAGAGTTATGTTGGTTATTCTCCAATAATATATTCCTAAATTTTACTAGTGAAAAATAAAAATTAAACTTTGTTTAGACATATTTTTCTATTATAAATGACTTCTATGAGTTTCAATTACATAATATTACAGAACATAGGATTTAAAATTCTCACAACTGGACAAACAAAAATTAAATATTATTTAATTTTAGATATATTTTTTTATTATAAATTATTTCCATGTTATTCACTAATATAATACAGAAGGGAATCTAATAAGGGTGAAAATAAGGACAAACTCATCTTTTGTGCCAAAAGTTAACATATTCAAAATCGTTTAGCATTATTAAATAAGTTAATGTAAGATGATTACAAAAGTAAATTGGAAATTAAAATTATGTATATATTAAAAAAATAATTTTTAACACAAAAACTTTTGAAAAATTGGTTCATATATAAAATGTGGTTCATATGAGATCAGATATTCTGTCTAATTTTATCCTGTTTTATTATGTCTAATATTCAAAGCGATATAGTTTCATTAAAACTAAGGACTAAAAATATAAGTATCACTAAAATCACTTTACAATTATTAGACCATAATCAAGATATTAGTGAACCGTACGATGTAGTTTTAATCTAAAACATGATAAAACAAGATAATCTTGGACATAGAATCCCATCTCAGTTCATATATGAAACAGACAATTAACGACTCTTAAAATCCTAGTTTTAATTCCGTGGCGATTTTATCAGACATTGACATCGAGATTAACTCATTGTTGCATATATGAATCCAATTCACACTAGAACATCGGCTGAATATTTAATATCACATATTTTGAAATGAACTAAAATTGTTAATGAAACTTTAAAATGAGTGGATAAACGTTATTTTTCAAACATGTGGGGAGGTCATTAAAATGATCATAAAATGTAGGGAGTTATCTGAAAATTATCCCTAACTATATAAGGCCACTAGACCAGCATCTTCTATTCTTTTTGCTTATAGTTTCAACAGTGTGTGTTTGAGTGTGTTGTGTGTGTTCTTTTGAAAATAACAAATGGGTGTACTGATCTACTGGGTACTGTTGTTCGCATTATTTGGAGTGGTTCCATCATTGAGAGCAGAACAGCAACTGAGCACCAAAGAGTGTGAGAATCTGGGCTTCACTGGTCTTGCTCTCTGCTCTGACTGCAACACTTTTTCCGAGTATGTCAAAGACCAAGGTACAATTATACAAAAGAATTTGATTTTTTATTTCTAGAAAATCATAATTTTTAGCTGTTTTAATTTCTGGGTTTTGATTGAATTCATGAATTGATCCATCCCTTTTGTGTTTTGATTATGAGATTGTCATTAGGGTGTTTGGTTGTATTTTGTGGACAGCAGATGTCATATCTGAATGTGTTCTTAATTGATTGAAAATTGTGTTTTGGGGTTTTTTGAATTCTGGGTTTTGATTAAAATAACGAGTTAATCATCTTTCCATGTTTAGATTATAGGATGATTATACTAAAGTAGGGTTCTTGGTTGTATTCTATGGGCCATAGTTCCATTTAATGTAAATTGAAAGTGAACAGCTAAGAACTTTTGGAATCAGAAATAGCTGTGGCACTCAAAGAGGAACCTATAATTCTGTACATAAGTTGTCAACTGAATGCTACAGTTAAAATTTGTCCTTTTTTGGACTGTTCGTTGTTTAAGACCAAATTTTCAGAATGTGAATCTTGCTTTCGTTTGCACCATTATTCATTCATGCTTTAAATCCATATATACGTCAATTTGTTGAGGCATGTATTGCAAGACGTGCAATGATGGAAATAAGAGTCAAAACGCCTCTGATACATATTTGAGGTTGGATAACTCACTAATGCTTTTCAGATATTCTAGAATATATTTGGCCACCAAGTTATGCTTCTTTATCTTTAGATCATGCAGTATGCGATATTAACCCAGATAGCAAAGCTCTCAGTCAAGCATCTCCTCATTGCATTTTTCTGCAATAGATTGCTATATTGTCTATAACATCTTTTTTGACTATTAATTGCAGAATTGGTATCTGATTGTCGAAAGTGTTGCACAGAAGATTCCGATGATGCCATGAGTAAGGTGACTCCTGACTGTATGGTTGGCTATTGTATCCTAAATTTCTTTCTGTTTATGGTCATAATATGGACCTACAGTTTTAAGAGAGCATGCCAGGTTGTGGGAGAGGCATCCTTGCCTAAGCTTCTGAATACTCTAATTATTTTTCTTCCATTTACTATCAGTGTAAACCAATAAAACATTGTTAATTGGTAGAGACACACAGACCGATACATCTGGGGTCTATTTAGCAAGGGTTACTTTGAAAATTTAAGACAATTTGGTTGGTCTACCATGTCTTGGTAAGTCACATACATTGAATACCTGGAACAAAAATTTCTGCTGCCTTGACTACGAACACTTGACTCTTCCTAGGCTTCATAGAGAGACAGTTTTGCACTACACTGCTCCTTGTTAAGTCTGTAAGGATATATTAAAGTAGAATTAATAAGGATTCTATTTTGAAAAAGGAGAAAGGAAGTAGGAACAAAATGAAGGGCCATGCCAGAGAAAAGAGAAAAGTTTCTTTGTTTTGGTCATTTAGGTTAGAGGAGTAGGTTGATATCTACATGGAGGTTCAGTTTCGTAAAGATTTATGGAAGAAGATATTTTCACTTGAGCAAATGTCACAAGGATGTGGATTTGCTAAAGGAAAATTATGAAGTACTAGTTTTCTCTGGTAAGGATGGCTACAAGTGAAAAAAATATAAACAAGGAGAAGAGACTTGAAATATGTTATATTTGGGCAACATTTATGAGTAGAGGGTGGTTACTCTCTTTGTGTATGTTTATACACGGTCCACAGTCGTAATTATTGCACAACTTTAGAAAAGTGTTAAATATAAATAAAGAAATAAGAGTGCATTAATCAGATACGAATGTTAAAATTGGATATACTGAGGAGTGCTGAATGAACTTAATATTTGATTTTGACACTGGTTGTGGCTTGATAAACCTACCAAGGATCTGAATCATTGAGGGAATCATGGAATAAATATAGAAAGGTTTGATTTATTTTTTATGCAATTGCAAGCACCTTGGAGATGTATCAGTTAATCCTTGTTATACTCATAATTGCACTAGAATTGAGTTTAATATCTTAGTCGAATTTTTATTTCTTTTTATAGTCAAGGTTATTTTTTGGCATTCGGATTGATTCTTCTGGTTTGCTGGTTGAATAATGTTTGAATTAATTGGTTGTGAACTTGACAGATCTCTGCCTCCAATTTGTTCTCCTAGGAGTGCAATAGTCCAAAAAGCTTCCCGAGTCCATAAGTACTTTAGGTCTGTTCTTGAGCAATATCAAATTAATTTATATATCATCCAGCGTTTTGAGTTAAATGAGGAAATGAGTTTAGACCGAACACGGTGGAGAAGTGTGATCCATGTAGCCGACCCCACTTAGTAGGAAAAAGGCTTAGTTGTTGTTGATGTATCATCCAGTGTTTTGAGCTTCTTGGCATCAAAACCAACCTCACCTTGAGTGCCCATTCGCAGAGGATTTTTATGGGATTCCTATAATTTCTTTGCCTTCACCTCTCTTATTGATATGGGATTCCTAGAATATGACCCCACTTTCTTGGTAATCTTTTTTTCTTTCTGAAAATTGATGCAATTGTGATAGTGCACTGTTGGACACTGTTTCATTATCTCTTGCCTAATACTTAGTAGTATGATTTTTTATTTTTTTTTGTTTAACGAAGGTGTTATGTTAAATCTAAGTAATATAGCTCTTTTTTATCAGGGTGTATATGTCAAATTTTTTTATCATTTAGATCAGTGTACATACATGTCCTTCTGTCAAATAGTCAGTGAATATGTACATAAGTATTAAATTGATGTTCAAAAACTTTTTCATCTTATTTTCCGTTTCCCTTATCACAGCACAAGGACTACGTATTTTTGTCTAATCTACATGCAATTGCAGGTTGTCTATTCTGGAGCAATTTTAGAGGTCTGTATGAGAAAACTTGTATTTTATCCTGAAATTGTTGGTTTCATAGAAGAAGAGAAGGACAAGTTCCCTTCAGTGGAAGTTCAGTATTCATTTAACTCGCCACCAAAGTTGACCTTGCTGGATGATGATGGAGAATCTAAGGAAACAATTAGGTGAGCTAGCTTTAATAGTATTATTGTCATGCTAACGAAAAAATTAGGCAATCAAAATGGTTTGAGGAATGGTTATTTCTTCTGCTAGCTATTAGCAAACAAACAACTGTGAGCATAAGTTTATCTTTCGCCCTGACCTTCTATGGATCCATTATTAGACTCTCATAATATTTATCCAAAACATAAAGACCGACTCTCTTTGACACTTCACGGCTCTCACTGCTTTTACCATTAACAGATGCCACTCATGTGCCAACCTTCTTATTAGCTTTCTACATCATCAATATAATCTTCTTCACTCCATACGTGAAGTACGAAATGAATCCCAAAGATTTTGTTACAGGATTGCCATTTGGAAACAATTTGTTTATTGCCATTTGGAAGTTTTTTCTGCACTTTAAATGAAATCAATCTCTCTCTGTTTTTTGCAGGATTGATAACTGGAAACGTGAACATATACTGCAATTCTTGAGAGGGAAGGTTAAGCCAACCTCAGATATCTGAAATTGTGAGATAGATCATCTATCTTTTCATCAATCTTTGCTTATTCTGAATTTCAACGAGGATCCTCTTTCCAGAAATCAAACCATGCTGCTGGGGAAGTAAAAAAACACAATTGTTTTTTTTTTTAGGCCAAGTCATTAGGCTAGTGCAATGCCTGCGAAACTGCATTCTTTCTTTTTATCTTTTTTTATGGCAAAGATATTTTTTGGTGAGCAGAAATATTAAAAAGCAAAAACTACATATTGTAGCAATTACCAACAGTCATTATACTTTTGAATTAAGCTGACAGTGAGTGAAGCTACTTAGTTTGTGTTTATAATTTGCAGCCTATCTAGAAATCCTATAATTCAAGTTCATAGTTTTGACTTCAAATCCTTAGCCTTTGGTATTCAATGATTGCAAATTTTTCATGGTGGTTAACTTAATACACGCAACAATAATAACAACCACAACCGAGTCTCCGTCCCATATAATGTGATCGACTATATAGATTATATTTTGTAATGACAAACACAAGGCCTGCCAAAAGAAATTGAGAATTGTGTTGGAAAGAGTTTCATTCTTGTACAATAAAAAGAGACCATATGTGTATCATGTTTAATAAATTCAATTTGGTTAACTTTCTATACGTTTATATTATCATCCAAAAATAATCCATCTTGCATCAAATACTGCCTTTCTTTTGCTTTTTAGATTTGGCGAGGATATTCTGACTTTCTTAAACATATTGAAGCTACAATCTCTAAGTTTATCCAAAATAAAAATAACACTAATATCAATAAAGAGAAGGAAAGTTCCATTAGCCTTATTCAGTGGAATTGTCTCATTTTCATTCTCCTTTTATTCAGGATTATAAATTTCTTCAGCGGTAGGCAAATATAGATAATTACTGAACTTGAAATATTATGGGACAGATAAATAGATAAGACGAAGTCCTTGAAAATGAGGAATAAATTTGAACTAAACAAAAATTTTGTTATTTTTACACGAATAATGAAAGCCAAAAACAAAAATGCTATTCAAAGGTAGATTTTATTAGAGGAGAGGAGTACAAACTCACCACTTGTTCTCTACAATGGAGAGTAGGGTTGGGGGAACTATGACCAAAACTGACAGCCAAATGACAAATTACAGTGGCCTGAAGTTGCTACCAATGAACAGCATTTGCCTAATCAAGTTTCGAATCTACAAAAATCTTACAACACTATACAAACAAAATAAGTTAAGAAGATTGCATTGACAGCATCATCTGATTTATGCAGTGACAGAGGGAGCAATGGCAACATTTTCAGCTGTATCGCTTGATTTTCTTGATTTGATGTATGATCGAGCCACCTCCAACATAACGTCGACCTCTTTCTTATACTACATATTGTGACAACGAAGACTTATTAGCCCAATATCCAACTTGCAGCATTGTTACTAAAAATATTTCAACTTCATGATAATGATGAAAGCAATAAGAAATACGAAAATTTAAATTCCAAAACCAGTACGTACCTCGTTGATTGCGCCTGCCTTAATTTTAGATTGCATCACGCACCATTTCTTGAAATGTGCCCCTACGAGAATTGTTGAAGAAACCAACATACATTTAAAAGATTCGGAAATTCACCATGTATTAATATTATCCTACAAACATTCATTCTTGCATATGTGAATGATCAAAGGCATTCAAACTGTAGGTAAAATGTTAAATATTGACTATGCCAAATCATAAGCACATTCTGTCAGGAAGTGAATGAGTAGAGGACTAGTCGTCCACCTCTTCCTCCTTTGGCAATTTATCTAGTAAACTAAACTACTGGAAGTCTGAAAGAGTTTTGGCCAAGCAGAGCCTAAAAAATGGGGCTCAAGAACTACAAACAGACTTCCAACTGGACTGCATACTTATGCACTTGGAAATGGGTGCCCACACTAACACCAAATTAATATCCAGTAACCAAAAGGAAAGCTAACATGCAAATATGCTGGAAATGCAAGAAAGATAACACCAAAAAAGTTGACCTAATGATCTTCAAAAGTAACAAGAGTTAAATGCCTGAGTCCACTTCCAAAGATTGCAGGCCCCTGGGCTGTGGCATGCAGGTCTACTAATGATATTAACTAATACCAGGGTAGTTGATGTCGATACCAGAAATCAAAGAAAACTCTCTCAAGCTGAACAAGAAATGAACTGAAATGGAATGAATGAGGAAACTTACCCACTTTTATATCCATGAGGCAATTGGAGTCAGAGTTGTTCTCCATAGTCCATCTACAGTGAACCTGGCACAGGAAGCATGTGATCAAGCATACAACCCACACATTTTGACACCACGATTGCAACAAACCCTTTGGGCTTGAAGATTTAGATAGAAGGAAAATAGGGTAAGGATATTGAAATATTTTGGAAGAAATATTTATATATGTAATCAGTTTAGATCGAACACGATGTTGAACTGTGATCCACATAGTCGACCCCACTTAGTGGGATAAAGGATTAGTTGTTATATTTATGTATATAATCACTTATAAGGATTGGTGTCAAATTCCATCCTCAAAGTCAAATTAGAATTTAATCCTTATTTAGGATTGTAGAATAGAGGAACCAGATTCTATTAGAATAATTTCCTAGTTAGTAGAAGATTCTCCTAGTTTCTAGGACATCTCAAGGATAAAAGTTATGTACTTGTCCAAGGAATAATAAGAAAAACCAGAGAAGTGTCTCTCTGATTTCTTCAATTGGAGAAGATTTGAAGCAGATACTAATACATGTCAAGCTGGTATATTGAGAAGATGTAATAGCTGGAGAAGTCATTATGACTTAGAATGTCAAGAAAGTATGGCTCCTATGGTAACTGCTACACTGTGTTTATTCAACCAAGCTCATTGATGTTTGCAAAACTAACAACATTCAAGACGCTTCTCTGCCTTAAACTGTGATGGTGTATACTCTTGTTCCAACATTAGTGTCATACTTTCCCTTTTTGGCTCTGCCAAAATAATGCGCACTTCTTTAAATGGAAACTCGTAAACATACAAGGTTATTTCCTTTCAAATACCATCTACAGAGCAAAGATATGCCCTACAAGCTCCCTGACTTCCTCTTCAGTTTTAAATAACTAAGATTTAGCTGTGTTCTCCTTTTTCCTCTGTCACTATGTACTTTCAAATCCTCTTCATGACTATTCCAAGTAGGAAATCCAAATTGAAATACAATATAAGGTGAACTTTTGGTCACCAAGGCTTTCCGATTACTTACTTATGGTCTGCCACACATTGAAGATATAAAAAAGAAGAATCCGAATTTCCCAAGTCATACAACACGATGACGAAATATAATCCATGTAGCTGAACCCACATATTGGGATAAAGGCTTAGTTGTTGTTGTATACAACAGATACAACAACTAAGCCTTTATTCCACTAAGTGGGGTCGGCTATATGGATCACACTTCTCGTGTTTGGTCTAAACTCAATTTCTCATTTATACAACACATAGCATCCCAAGTGTTTGCCATTTAATTTCAATCCCACCTCCATTCTTTCATTCCCTTCATACTTGAAAAGTTTCCAGCGTACCCATAATTAACCTCCACCATCAGCAAAGATTGAACCTTTTTTTCTCTGAGAAACTTTTTTCTCGAAGTTGATACATTCATTTTCATTACTTCATCGGTATAAAAGTAGATCAACTTACATCAAACATCTTGGATTAGATGATTTATATGGTGAAATAAAACCGGGAAACAAATAAATATAGCAATGAGAATTGTACGAAAACAAATCCTGTAACTACCAATCCTCCTATTGAGCAACTGAAAGTGGTAAAAAAAAAACACAGTTTATCCAAACATCTAAATAACTCCAAAATTATTAAAAGAAGTTACAATTAAAAAACTTAAATACCCCGCGAAATGAGGTAAACAACTAACTTTACTGGATTAAAAGAAAATCAAGTTTAGCATGATGAAAATACAATGTTAAAACAACTAAGTATAATATAACACCAGATGTAGTGAGTATAGAAAAAGACAACGATTTTAAGCAAAAAACAGAAAAGAGTTGAAAAGACGTAGAACCAGTTTTGGGTGCTTCTTCCTGCCATCCAAAAAGAAAATATGGATGTAGTTCTCAACAAAATCATTCCAGCATATATCACTAAACGCTAAAAGAGATTACCAGTAAAAAGTAAAAGTTTTAAGGACTACATGTAATTGGTCAACGATGATCCACGCATTGTAAATAAACAATAGAATAAGTACACAATATAATTCAAGGAAATTTGGAGATTTGGGAGAAAGTTACAATCAGAACCTAAAACAGCAAAGTAATAATGGTGACTAAAAGATTGAGCTACCTCAAAATATGATCCAAAAGGAACATCATGTGCCTGCTGTACAGTCTCAAAAACCTAAGGGAAACAAATTGCAAATAAAGAACATCACAGCCATGGCAAGCAAAATGAAACATAACTAACATAACAGAAGTTAGGAACCCAAAAAAACAGACCAGCAATTTTTTATCTGATGACAGAACTGCATGTTGCCACTCCGTCATTGCTGTATCTGGAGGACACATTGGACTATTGCACAGTGATCTAAATGTGATTTCTCTGACTTGACCATCATACTCATCCGCAGCATGCCATTGACCCATCTGAAGTCAGTATTAACCAATTTAAAGGTTTCTAAAGTGACAGCAAAAGTTACTAGAAAACTAGAATGTAATTCAAATGGCCCATATTTATATTCCCTCAGGGTATTGTACTCCAAATTCTGTGAAGAAGATAGCTCCAAACTTCACCGACTTTAAACCATAAATAGGCAACACTGAACACTATCTTTCGACCATTTATGACATTACTTTTTGTTGCAAAATCAATAACTGTGAACTATTCCAAGTAGCTCGGCCATCAAATCAGTTGCCCTTTACCTTTCAGAGTAACAATTCAAAAACTAAGACAAACTAAAATCACAGCCAGTTAGTAGCAAAATTTTCGGAAGTGACCGTTCAATGAACTAGAAAAAGTGACTAGGTCAGAGGTCACTGATCCAACCATTTGATTTGAGTGAGACAAAAGTCATGAAATTGAACCAGTCCAAATGGTTGGGCAGTTGGCTCCACTTCAGTTTTAAAATGGGAGGTCTGTGATGGGTGTATCTGCTACCATATAGAGAAACATATGCCAATTAAGCCTTTGTAAGCAACAATTACAGTTGTTACCCACCGTGAGATTAGTATCTTTTCGTACTGCCCGATACTCATTTGTGAATGTTGAACCATCATTCAGCAGTAATTCAAAGAACTGCTCAGCCATGCATGGGAAAGTATCCTGAAAATTTTATTGTTAGAAACTTGTAACTCATAAAGAAATTATAAATCACAAAAAGCAAGCAGAAATAAAGATACATACATTATATATACTGGAGAGTACTTCCTCCCTGATAAATGGTTGAAACTTCAGAATATTTTCATTTGGAACCATAACTTGACCCTTGGCACTTCTCAGAGAACTACTATGTGCACGTAGTGCAGACTGTTCCTTCTCCTATACATCAGAAAGAGAAACAAACTGATACGAGAATTGACCAAGTAGTCTTACCAATCTAGTTAAATAGTTCCCAAAATTTAGCATGGTTTGAAAACTGCTCTCTTTTTCTTAATTTATTGGCTTTTTCCCCTTGGGAATGGAGGTGGGGAAGAGGCAATGCCAAAAAAACACATCAGCTCTCAGAATGAAATTGCATATCAAAGAAAAAGTGCTCTATGCTTCTCTAAAAGTAAAAGACACTTGTATTGATTATGACAAAAGCAAGTAAGAAAATGCCTGCATTATGGAGAACAAAATGCTGGTATATATTCAACTCTCAGTATTTGATAGCCTTTCATTATTCAATGCAATGTTCAAATTTCATTACAAATAGAAACTAGGTCAGTTGACAGGAGACAAGGCATTCATTAAACGCTGAGATAATAGTTCACTACAAGTCAAATATGATTTTATCAAATACTCGAAATGAAAAATAAGAATCTTGGGTTATAGGTAACCACCATTTAGACAAAGAGAGAAAAGGTTTTCATTCGCAACATAAACCCGCATTTCAACAAACAGAAATGGTGAGGACCTTTATGGCTCATTTACGACAAAGAAAATGCTTTGAGATTTTTCTTCCTTCCAACCACAAACGCACCAAAGACACAAAAAACAAAAAATACGTAAAAGAAATTTCTATGAGGCCAAGTTAGTTCCATGTCAAGAAACCAACCCGCTTGAAAACTGGAATCATCTTTGCATAGGAATTTTATAAGTTTTTTAATTAAACACCCATTTAGTCAGGCATCCATCAGAAAAAGTTCTACCACCAACACTGTTTTACCACAGAGAAATGTACCCGCAAACAGAAACAATAGGGAAGAGGTAAGGAAGAAGAGAAATTAAGGGGATTTGAAGAAACAGAGACAAAATGAAACTGAAATTCATTATTAGAAGCTAACTACATCAGTAGTCTAAGCAATATCAAAAGCTACATAGATAAAGTCATACTAAGATTAACTTCGACTCCTAGGTGAAAAACATAACCAATTAACACAATAACTCAACCAAGACTCCAAATAAGATCCTATCACAACTAAATACCTAATCATCACTCCATTAACACAATCACTGTTAAATTCCTGCTACTAATTGAAAAAAAAAAAAAAAAAAAAAAAACCTTTACTTCTAAAATTCAAACATAGAACTCCTAAGCTATCCAGCAGTGAAGTTCCTATTAAAAGCCTTGTTTAGACCAAAAATCTATTGACTGCATCAATAGCACAATATATTACCAATCCTTGGATACTTCAACAACCAAAAGGTTGTTGGTCAAACTTTATCTACTTACATTGTTAAGCTGAGCAAGAAATAAAATAGCTACACACATTTCCTGGTGTTCCGAAGTATAATGTTAATAGCTCAAACAAAAATTGGTAGGACCAAACATATAAAGTGCAACAGATAATCACAATCCAATATCTTAAATCCCTTCTTACAGGATAAAAACTGCTGGTAATTTAAACATCCGTGAATATAGCTGTCTTCACAATCCACACAAGCAAAGTGTACCTATGGACATAGATGTGATAGTCCACAGGGAAATGAAGAGAATCAAGCAGTTTTACCTTCTTCTCAGCTTCCAGCATTGCATGATAGTTCTTTGCAGCACGCTGTAAAGCTCTTAATGTATTGTTTCTGTTCCAAAATGACGCAAATTTGTATCTCACTCGACCTGAAATTTTGAATCATACCACTTTAGCTCATGTACAAGCATCAAAATCTTCAATAAAATGAGGAGACAGCTATATAATTCTCAACATTTAGCAGCACTACAAACTACTACAAGTTTCTATAAGAGTGACGTATTATAAGCATGATTAACAGTAATCATTCTGCTAATTTACTGGCTTGACAACTATGACTGAACTACAATATCTGCCACACAGAAAATAGAACAAAACAAACACGAGAAGAAATTCACTAACATGTCCTATATACAAGCCTCACTAGGGCATCTAAAGGTCTCTTATGTACATGTCCAAACCATTTTAAGTGTGCATTTTCTCATAGCATGAGATGTTAGTAATCAATTTAAAATCAAAACCAAGCACAAGGGGAAAAGATGAAGCAACCCATTTACAAATTTCACATGAAAAATAATAAACAATATGACAATTTGACACCTTCAAAAGACACAGAATCAGTACCAACCATCAGGACTTCCTAGAGGAGGCACTCCATGCCCACCAGCACCCATGCGAAGAACTATTGTAATTGCTGGATTAATGACTGCATGCTGGCTTCTCTTTATCTGAAACAAGAGCAAAATAGTTGAAGACATTCTTAAGATAAACTTACCTTCCAAAATTTCAAAAAGGATGAGTACAATAAAGATTGAAAGAACTGTACCTCATCTATATCTCCAAAAGGTATAATGACCTGCCAACCAAAAGTAAAAATTGGTTAATAAGCAATGCTTAATAACTGCAACCGTTCCATAGTTGTACTGTTGGCACAGTCTCACAAAATATAACTACAATGAGAAACTAAAGTTTAACTTCTAAAGAGATAAAAATAAATAAAGCAAAAAACAAGAAATTCAGATGCAAGTGGGACACAGATTTCTCTACTATTATCAAATTACTGGGGAATAGAACCTGTAGCTGTAAGAAAGCAAACTATCTGAAGCAAATATGTACTATCATGTAATTTTGCATTAGGCTTCGAGGAAAGATCATCTGTTAAAATATTGATATTAAGGAAGCACAGTAAAATTTCATCATTTCACTAGGGAAAGTCTTGACATTTTAAAAAGAAGGAATTGACCAAAGATATTTTCAATAGAACAAAATTATGTCAGTGAGGCACTTATGAACAACTATTCCTAAGCCACTGTCAGTATTCACAAAGAATTTTACCACTTCCATGGAATGCCTAAATTATCAGGCATCAGATGTTCATCTACTAAATTGTGTTTAATTCTGGTTTGCAATCAAAAAATACTGGAAGTAACGGGACAACTAATGTATACTGAAAGTTGTGCTTGCCACTTCATAACTATACTGACAAAAGAAAGACAGAATAAAACAGTCTCTGCCCAAATGTCACTCTTGTAGTAACCAAACATCCCTAATTTTGAATCACAAGCCCCCTGAGACTACCTCACACAAACCCTTTTTCAAAAAGTTTGCAGCAACATAATAAAGTGGCACCATAAACCTTTAAATAGGAAACCATCAAGGACATACCTAAAAGAAAAACAAAATCTACAGAGTTGGTAGAAGTAGATAAGAGAAATTGAATAAGGAACACAGGAACAACTTAAAAAGAAACAAAAACATAGCCAAATAGATTCCAACAGAGCAAGTAAGATAATCATAAAACTTTGAATAATCCTTGAAATCACAGATGTGAATTCAACCTTCATTTGCTTTGAGAATACGTTAGAATGGAAACAGATGTGCCACGCAGAGACGTACATTCGACCGTGATACAGAAATGACCTCTCAAGTGCACATGAATAGCTGTGCTCAAGAACCTGGTAACATATGATGGAGTCAATGACAGCTTCATTGAAAGTAGAGAATTTTTTGGCAAATGCCAGAAATACGTTATAAAATTAAGTGAAAAATAAGATTCTATTTCATAAGGTATCTTGATGGCTTTGCCTCATCTGGAAGAAGACCAAATATTGTTTGAAGTTGCCCCGGTCTCTGATAAACAACTGTTGGCCCCTGTTTATCCAAAGTCCTCCTCCTCGCATTTGCACCAGCATAGCCATTCAATTCCCTAAACAGTAGTATTAATAGTTTTATGGAAGAGTTTGAATCACCAAAAAGGTGCATAAAACAAAAGCTAACACATCAGAGAAAATACTGATCCTACAGAAAAGATGATCTTATTCCATCATTGGCCACTCATAAAAGCCAAATAAAACGTACAAATACTTAACACAAGAATGCCCAAATAAACACTCCTGTAAAACACAAGCAAGACAAACAGAGCTATTCAGATATACATCGATGTACATGCAACTGTGCAGAAAAAGTGTTACAACCCATAAAAGCCAAATAAGAGGTACAAATATTTATACAACCAAAAAATGCGCCCAAAGAAACACTTATGTAAATCACACAAAGGACAAACAGAGCTATTCAGATATATGTCAATGTATATGCATCCTAGCAGAAAAAGTTTTCATCCCCTATTAAGAAAAAGTACCAACAGAACAACTACAGTTAAAGGAAGGATACTACATCACATAACAAAATAAATCACCTGGAAGAATTCATTTGGAGTTTAATTGTCTTGATATGGAGACAGACCTGGCAAAGAAAAGGAAGGTTTGCACTTTGTGAGTAATGATTGTTAGCATGGACGCCAGAGGCACACCATAAAATCACAATTACAAACATATTGCAAACAACCATTTACCTGCCCTGATGTGCTATCCAGTGAGTACCATACGGCACCAGTTTGACCTTCGTTTCCAATAGGAATAGTTACAGAACCAAGAACAGCACTTTTCCAAACTATATCCCAATCATATATTGTCACGTTAATCTGCCAAAGAATTGAAAAAAAAAATTAATCTTAAAGATAGATGCTATACACTTTACCCAATGATAATTACTTAACCTGTTAAAGAAATGCCAAAAGAGAATTTCAGTCTTCCAGCCTTATTTTTTTCATAAACATCCACAAACATACTAGAATCATAACAAAATGACCAAACACAATTCATTTTTTAGTGGACTCTGATAATATTAATCAAGTCTGTGTATAAGGATTACTAATTTATACTAAAATCCAAACAAAACATTATAGAAATACTAATTCTACACATTTCCTTCATTAAATATAAATAACAAATCCATTGTAAGAAGTGCTGCAAAGCAAATCCGCATTCTACAAATTCCAATTTCCCTTATTCTGGTGTGTAAACAAAAAGCTCACAGGCTACACAATTTATCCAAGATGCACAATTAGATAAAGATAGTCTAGCAAGATGAAATATTTTTACCTCCACAGGAAGTTCATCAACTGGAAAGTTAAACTCCTCTCCCCACATAGGATTTCTTGAACCAGGAACCATTGAACTGCAGTAGTTAAAGAACTAAAGGTTCATTCCGATAGTAAACATATGCATACATAATAGATGCAGAAAGAAAAAAAAACAAACATAAAGTACACCAAGCCCGGGAATCCAAACTATATTCATTAGCAATGTTACATGCAATCTGTTAATTCTTATAATAAATGTAAAGCAATGTAAAGCAAAAATATATCTCAATAAAAACCATATTAAAATCTCAAATAAAGAAGAGCAAAAAGGCTCTCCCATAATTGTGTAACAAAATTTCACATCAAAAGATGCAATATGAAGATAGCCAATTTGACTGGACCATAATACACTGGTACTGGAACATGATATTTGAATTACCAAAAAAGGAAGAGGATGCACTAGCTGCAACACTACCAGTGTATACTCATTGAAAACAGTCATAATACTGGTAGCAATGTTCCAACATTAACAAAATTTAATTTCACCTTTGACATTACCACATATTATTCAGTTTCAATTGCAATTGACAGCACCACCAGTGCAGATCAAGAACCTTCAAAATAGTATAGAAACAAATCAGATATGATCACCTGAATCGCTTTTCTGAACCACATGTAATGATTGCATAAGGATCTGACGTGCCATTTAAATTTGCACCAACCAGATTCTTAGCCGCCAGGAGTTCCACCTACCGAACAGAAAAATGCTGTCATGGTCAAGTACCAGATTTGCTCATCACACATGCTTGATGTTAAATGACATTTTCTTCACTCCACAGAATAAAATTACAACCGAAACCCAGCATTAACCAGAAGAAAGATCAGAGTCGAAACACAGTTTCAAATATCGAAGGGTACCTTAATTATGTATGCAGAATTAACCTGAGACTCTGCTTTGAATTTGCTTATCTACAAAATAACCGCATTACTGCACGTCAAACAACTGGAAAATTATTCCCGAAAGGAATAATTAGCAAAATAGCAAACTGCATCATAAAATATTTAACCATTGTAACATCTTATAGAAACCACTAGTTGAAGAAACAAAATATTCTTCCCTAGCACAATTCATGAAGAAGTTGATGATACTACAAAATTCCATTAACAAGGATTTGAAAGTCAATATTCATGTATAATCGATCCATTCTTTCCTTTATTGGTCAGGGAAAAAAAAGTTCCCCAGGAATGAGTTCCTCCAAGGTGACATTGAAATGCAAAAATAAAAGTTGAAATTCAATACTCAGTTTCAAGATTATCTTTGTATACGAAGCTGACAAATCTCTACTGAAAAGCTTTATTTCAAATGATAATCTTTCCATTGAGGGTGACTAAATATGAACATGAACAAAAAAATGAGTAACAAAAATGAGAATGTTGAGATAGATATGAAGATACACTAGACTAGATAGAATAAATAATAAATGCATTAGAAAGAAAGTAAAGATAGCTCCCATAGATGAGAAAATGAAAGAAACATACTAAAGATGATTTGGACATTATACTTAAATAAATGAGACCATATATGTATACACGAACATGATGGCAACAAATGATTCATATAGCCAACCCCACATGGTGGGATAAAAGCTTATTTGTTGTTGTTCATAATCTTTCCATTGACCTCAAGCTACTTTCTGATGGGACAACTATATTTAAGTTAACAAGGAGAAGCTTCGGGCTCTACATCTTTGGAGTTCTAGAGATTTTCACAAGGTTAAAGAAAAAAACATATCTTCCATCAAACTCAGCCTTACATCAACTGCTATATACTCATTTTCACCTTTCTTTTAGTAACAGCAATGAGAAACATTATTTTAACAACACATACTCAACCACCAAACCAGCATATACACAGAAAGATACAATAATACTGTAGAATTCTCTTCAATAAAATAAATAGAAATAATTCAAATTAGTAATCTTACAGCCTCATACTATCAGTCTCATATTTGAAGAGAATAGTAGATACTGGAAAAACAGGAATCAAGTCAGCAAACATCTATTTAGCTTAATGACCCATTATGGGATTCTGGAAAAAGGCTTAATTGCATAACCTCAGCTTAATAAAATAATTGATGGGATTAAGGAAAAGGGTTAGTTGCATAACCTTAGCCTATGAACTAATTAACCGGATTAAGGAAACGGGTTACTTGCATAACCTTAGCTTAATGAACTAATTGATGGGATTAACAAAGAGGATTACTTGGTCAACTCAACATATGTTTCTTTAACCAACATTAACAGTTCTGTTAAGAAAATCTATTCCTTTTCCCCTAATTTGCATTATACCATCAAAAAGTCACTTTCTTTACCAACAAAATTAACGGTTCTTCCTTTCTCTTTCTCTCACACATACCTATCAAGCTAAAAATCAGTCTCCTTTTCTTCCTAATTTGGATTATACCATCAAAAAGTCACTTTCTTTAACAAAAAAACCCAATGTTTCTTTTTCTCTCACACACTCAAACACATAACTAATGAACAAAAAAGTTTGATCATGCATATACTGTTAATTCCAGCTTGATCAATAAAACTGAACTGATTTTTAACCAAAAAAAAAAAAAAATCTGATCATTCCAATTATGGAAACGTTGACCAAATTATTAAAGTCAACCACTTTACATTTCACAAAAACCAAAAATGAAAAAGTTTCATTTCTATCAAAATTCAAAAATAATCACAAAACCAAAAATGAAAAATTTAAAGCAACAAAGAACAAAGTGAAATGCAAGGAGCTGTGGAAGGAGAGTGAAATTACAGAAACGCCCTTATCTTTCTCATCGATTCCATCGCCGTCCACCATCATACGATCATCCCCGCTGCTCCCGTCTCCTCCTCCAACACCACCACCGGCGTGGCCACCAAAAGTAAGCAACCAGTACAACATCAGTACGAAAGCCGCCGTGGCCGCCGTCACTTGCAATTCCCACCACGACGGAATTAAAACCTCCAAAACTGTCGTCTCCATATTCACCATAATTAACCACTCCCCAAAAAAAACTTTGTATAATTCTAAAAAAAAATTATTGAACTATTCAAAAAAAAAAAAAAAACTGAAAGGGATTTTAATTCATCATTAATCCCCACGAAAATGATGAATTTAACAACATATTATTATTATTATTATTACGCTCATATAAATGAATGCAAATTATATACATGTTTTGTTTTGATTTGTTTGTAATTTGTGAGAAATTTATATATTTATAGGGACGTGTTGTGTGTTCTAGTGTGTGAGTGTGTGTTGTGTTGACTGGGACATGGGGAACGTGGAAAAGTTAAACGGAGTAATTGTTGATTGAATTGCCTATGTGAAATGACAAATTTGGGTTTTGGTTGATTGGAGAAAATTTTTGAAGAGAGCAATTTTTTTTAAAATTTTTTTGTTAAAGATATTTCAAATCACAATCATAATCATTTCCGACAATGAAAATTTATCTTCTTCATTGTTGTCTCAAACCTCAAAACTTGTCTCTTTATTTTGGGTTAATTTGATTAAGTCAATAGGATATAAATAAATAGCATAGTTAAACATGCACTATTAGAGGGTGTTAGTAATATAGGTTTATTTAAAAATTTAAGAGTGGTTTTTTAAAGAAAAATTTGTAAAAATCATCATTTATATTTTTTGAAAAAAAAAATTTATCACACATGTAAAACTATAAAATTTCATCATTTATATTAAAAAATTATACCAAATTTATCTTTCTATCCAATTAGCGTGAATGACGAAATTGCATTATTTTAAATATAAGAAAAGATAAAAAAAATTCAAGAAAATGTAAAGGATATTTTTTGCAATTTTTTCTTTCTTAAAAGAAAAAAAAAGGAGAGATTGCGGGGTAAATAATATAATGTATTATTAATTTTTATATGGTGATACTTTAGGATATAAATTTTTTGGGAAAAAAATGTAGATGAACTAAATTGCTCATGGTTTGACAAATAGTATAAATTTGAATTTAAAGAATTATATCATGTGCATTAAAACTAATACATTTCGTAGGGCACAAACACTTAATATTTGGTCTAAAATTTATTATTTATTTGTAATGGGGCAATGTTAGATACTATATCGAAAAAACAGATCAGTTAATATGCCAAAAATTTAATTATTTGTTGTTTAATTTATTTTTTTTTAACACTCATTCCCTTTAAATCTATTATTGTTTATCATCGAACTTTAAATTACAATTCAATTGCACAAAATTATCTTCACATTAATTTGGTATAGAGGGTAATATAGGAAAGAGAAATTTGAAAATGGAATATTATTAATTTTGGTAGTATTATGAAACGCATGGATTCTGGAACATCATGCAAAGCGAAAGAGACACAAAAGGTAAGAAAGTCACAAGCGGAATTCAAAAGTCTCATTTTGTTGGCTGTTGCCATCATTCTCTTTTCAAAGTCATCCAAATTATTTTTAGTTTGTCAATTTCTTTTTATTTGTTTTGCTATATTTTGATTTAGTCAATTTCTTTTCTTGTCTTTCTTAGAAATTTCAGAAGGGATTGTTCCAATAAGTCAAATTTTACCTAGCAATGTACAACAATTATTTGAATTGATGTAAATATTCCATTTTATTCTTTTTCTTTGGTTAAAGAAAAGCTAACCTACATGGAGAGATTTAAGCACTCTATAATTGTCACATTTTAGTGTAATGACATAGAGTACGTATTTTTTTCACGGGAGATTTATAACTCCCTTTAGAATTGTATTATCACTCAATCACGCACTAATGCTTTTATGGTAAACGGCCATATAAATAAGGGTTAATATCAATTTACCCTATGAAAGATTAACTTTGATCACTTTGCCCCCATGAATCATTTTTATTATAACTTTACACCATTGATTATAATCCGTTAATGAATTTAACGATTAAAAATTGATAAACTCTAACTATTCTTAAATACAAAAATATATTGACAAATTTACCCTTAATATAATTCTAATTTTATTAAAATACTATCTTCAAGCTATGATGCGCAACTTATGTGCTTTTGATTTTTCTTTTCTTTAGGATTTGAAAGTTTATATTTATTCATTGTCTTATAGCAAAAAAAAATATTTCAAATAGGATTACCGAGCAATGCAAAATTCCTGCATATTAACATTGCTACAATTTATTTTGTGATTATGAATTTCGTGTAAGCGAAATTACTAAAATCATTCATTAAATTAATTATTTACAATAAATATTAATATATTGTTAACGATTTAGGATTCTATATGAATAAACATATCAAGTGAATTCAATTCATTCTCAATCAACTATGTCATAAATGAAAAAAAGTATATGCATACATATGTACTTTAAAAAAAATAATACTCCATCCCTTTTTAACTCCATTTCTCAATTTGTGATCCCGGTGAGCACTCGTCACCACCAAACCAAGCCTCATTCAATCCCAGGAACAACTAAAAGATTTTTTTTACTTGATTATTATATATTCATGATATAATTGATATATAGTACGTAAAAAATCCAACCAAAAACTACCACATCATTTCTATGGAATTTTTAGAAATTCAAACTACCATCACCAAAATCTATATTTAAATATATAGAAAGCATTAAAAATCTGACCAAAAGCCACCAAACATGTTTGTTGAAGCTTTAGCATATGCAGAAAAAATAATGAGAATATTCAAAAGTGTCTTCATTCAAGTAAATCAACATTTTCTGCATTTGATGAAGCACTCTTGTCTTGATGCACATGAACACCAGTTGCAGAAACTTGACTATAGAATTTGACAGAACCAAATCTAGTGTTTTGAGTTTGAACCTGACGATAAAATTAGCAATATATGTTTTATTAATCAGTATGCCGATAAAATAAACTAAGTTGCAGGATCAATCATCGTGAGCAAACAAAATACCTGAACCTTTGGAACGTCTATGCCAACAATCTGATTTTCGAACAAAACACTCATCTCTTGTGAGATACTTGATTCCTGTGAAACCAAGTTTGAATAGAGATAATTAATAGAAAAGAAAAGGTACAACATGTAAAAGTAAAATATATATTTATATATATAAATATATATATATATATATATAGTAGAAATTATTAACCCCAATTCTAGGCTGAACATAATCATTGCTCCTAATTGGTTCTCCTCCAGCTGGTGTGAAGTAACTCCCCGTCGAGAATCCTTGTCCATTCCAATTGCCAAACCCAGAAAATGGTCCGTTATTGGATACTTTTCCTTTAACTTTACTCCTACCTCTACCTTGACTTCTAAAATCTCTTGAACTCCCACTTTCAGTTGTTCTCTTAATCATACTTCTTCCTACACTTTGATCTGTACCCGTTCCTATACTACTAACATTGTTTTTTATTCTAATCTCACATCTACCCCTTTTAGCACTACCACCTTCGCCTCTTCTTTCAATATTTTTCTTACCTCTTCCTACACTATTACTCCTTCCCCTACCTCTGCCTCTATTATTCATAATTATTTCACTTTCATTTGCTTGCATATTTTCATTTCCTTCAGCACTTGAACCAGTTTTGCTTAAAATTGCATTGTGGATGGCAACATTCGCATTGTTATCTTCTTGAGCAGCGTTTCTCTATATCCAAAAAGTATACATATAATTAAACATTTGTAATAACATTCAAATTTTAAAAAATATGTATTCTCTTACTCGTGATGCAACATTTATAATAACATTCAAATTAAATAAAGTATGTATTCTCTTACCTGTGGTGCAGTTGCTCTACTGTTCTTGTTTGTAGATTTTGGAGGATGTGGACATCTTATTCTATTGTGTGAAGCATCACCACAATTGCTGCAATGGTGTTTAGTACCCTTTCTTGTAACTCTTGATGGGTTGCTGCCCCCTTCTTCATCAACTCCTCTTTTTCTTAACTTTCTGGGTCTTCCAGGCCTTTTCCTAATTATTGGTGGGTCAATTGGATCACCATTTGAAATCACCCATTGACTTTGATCTGGAATAGGTATGATAACATTTTTATATGCTATTCTATAACTAGTAACATTATAGAATTCATATACAAACTCTGCCGATTGTGCTCCACTCTCCATTATAGATGCACATGCATATACACATGGAATTACTGTTAAGTCCCACTCCTTACAAGTACATGTTCTTATATTAAGGTTGACCACAAATTGTTTGTTCAAATCAATAACTTCCCATATGTATGGGCTAGCTCGAATTGTCTCAAAGTCAATGGCTTTGGATTTTATAACCTCCAACTTATCATGTATTCTAGGGCATATATTTCCCTTAATCTTAGCAACCCATTCCCTTTTTTCTTGAAACCTGCACATTATCATTCTTCTAATAGTTTCAAACATAGATAGAATTGGCTCATCCCTTGCAGAAGATATAAATTGATTAAAACACTCACTGATGTTATTGCTCAGGAGATCACATTTTGATCTTGTACTGAACAATGATCTAGCCCATAATTCAGTAGGTATTTTGCTTAAACATTGATATGCTTCAATATTAGCAATATGTAGCTCTCCCATCTTACTTTGCCATTGATCAGGTAAATATGCCCTTGCTGCTGTCCATAGAATATCTCTTAACTTTTTATCCTTAAATCGCAACTTAAAGTTGGCATATAGATGTCTAACACAAAATCTATGTTCAATGCCTAGAAACATTGAATCCATTGTCTCCACCAATCCCTACAAGCAATTTCAAGAAAATAGTTATGACATGAAATGCTATAAAAAAATAGACAAAATAAAATAGTAAACAATAATTATGTTGTAGTTGAAATACCTTTTGTCTATCTGAGATGAATATCCAACCATTTTCTGTTGGGGTCCCTATATAACTTACCAGAATATCTAAGAACCATGACCAACTATCTTTGCACTCATTTTCAACACATGCGATTGCTAAGGGATACATCTGATTATTTGCATCTCTGCCTACAACATGCATCAAATGGCCCCCAAATTGCCCCTTCAAATGACATGCATCAAGCCCTATTACTGGTCTGCACCCTTGCACAAACCCATCTTTTTGGGCAGAAAACATAACAAACATTCTTTTGAAAACTGGATTTCTCGTAAGGGATAATCCATCGCAAGAAATAATTGCCATAGAACCAGGATTTTTGTCAATAAGTGTGGCACAATAATCTCTCAACTTTAGATATTGATCTTTATGTTCACCATGAATTATTTGCATAGCTTTCTTCTTTGCTCTATAGAGGAGTAATATTTACTCTATACTTTCTTTTAACAGCCTTTATAAATGCCTTGGTACTCAAATTTGGATCATCACCAATCTCCCTTATGAATCTTTTAGCCAACCATTTAGCATTTACACTTCTATTCTTAAATGAAGAGGGACATCTGTGAGGAGTACCATGAATGGATTTAATTTGAAATTCACTGGTACCTCTAAATAAACTGACATAAATTTTCCATCCACACTCATTGCTGCATACTGCCAGTACTCTATCACTGTCATTTTTTTTGAATTTCAAGTTGAAACCTTTTCGAATTGAGTACATTCGTATAGCTCTTCTAAACATTTGCACTGAAGAGAATATTAATCCCACAGAAAGTTCTGGATTTTCCATATTTGCAACATCATTAAATTCTGGAAATGTAACTCTATCTTCTTCATCAGTTGAATCATCAGCGGCATCTAATACCTCATTGTCACTCACTTGCTCTTGCTCAGTCATTTTTCCTTGTATTTTAGCATTTATAAAATCCTCATAATCTCCCTTAATTAGTTCAGCATAGGCAGCATATTCACCCGTGTCTATCAGAAGAGTAGATTCTCCCATTATTTTACCATCTTCAATAGAATCACATCCATCACTTAAGCTATCACCATCCAGAAAATAATGAATATCAGATCCAAATTCAGTTGAATCTTCACTCTCGCCTTTTGAAATTACATATTCTGACCCACTGGATGACATAATATCATCATTCCCAACATTATCAAGAGATACATGAATGTTACCAACATATATCACTATAGTTGATCCATCTTTAAACATAGCAAACATGTCAATAACATCTGAATCATTCATAATTTTCCTCAGTTGGCCATCTAATATTTTGAAATGCATTTGCATGTCGGTAGGTAGATGAAACTGTTTTAAAACATCCCTTAATTCAAAAAACGACATGTAATCTGGATCTATATTTGGAAGATATTCCACCACTCCTCCATTGTAATAAGGTTCTGGATTGTATTGAAAGTGTCCATGGTGGTGAATTTGTAGAGTGAACATTTTCTATTCACTTATAATCCACTGTTACATATAAAAATATATGCCTCGGTCAACTACCAAAAAATCAGATTAAACATAATATAAAAAAAACATACAACCTTTAAGCATGTAAAGAAACCATGCATAAAAAGTGATTAATTAGTCAAGACCACCATATAGTTAGTTTTATTTCATCCAATGATACAATTTATTACTTAGTGCTATTGGTTAATTTCATTTAACAATTATATTATTGCCCGACATATAAAAATTTGATTACCCTAAATTTGAATCTTTTTCCATTATAAATCAAAATAATTTATCAGCTATATTCATTTTTAGAGATAGCCAACACCAAACTATTGTTTCTTATTTTGAATGTAATTTATCTCTTATTTTGAATGGTGCAAAAAGCTAATAACATTTATGTTATACCCAAACTCCCCATTATCATAAGCAAAATAATCTCCCTAAATATTTTATAAGGTTTCTTCAAGAGTGATGGAGCCTAAATATAAAATGTCATTTGAAATATTCTAATACCTTCATGCAAAGCATAGTTTTCCATAAAAGAATAGACTTTCCATCTTTTGCCAACCTAGATACAGATTATGTGATTTTTACAACATTAAATACAAAACATCAAAAGGAGTTGAACAAGGCTGATATGCAGAGATGCAGTATTTTAGTTACCAAGCATGCCAACAAAATTTCAGACACAACATCACAGTGAAAAGAACATACATCAAGGACAGAACAAATAAACCTCGAACTTCCCCAGCAGGTTACATTTATGATTTGGATGACACAAAATAGACATGGAATTCAAATGTAACAAACTACCTCAATTGCATCAAGCACATCATGCAATAGACATGTAAGTATGACATATGTAGACATTTCCCAATCAACTACATCATTTGCCATCTGCACACATATTACTTAACTTGATGCTAAACATATGATTCATGCAATTAAATGAGTGATAAAACTGACCACATCACAAAAAATTCTATGCAGACAACACAATTTGTTCTGCACATTTGTCCCTTACATTGATGCTAAACACATGAACGCTCTATCACACGTCACTTAAATCATTTAAAATGACCATCTGTTATATAAACACAGTATTTCATGCAAACTTTCAACAATTGTGTCAAATCGCCAAAAGGTTGATATACTCCAAGACAAAATACGAACATGGCATACAAGAGCTCATAAACAACCAGTATACTAGTTATCATAGATTATCCAGAAAGCATGCATCTCCATATTTAATTGCAGCTATCAAAATGGCAATACTAACTTAGCACAGCAGTCAGAAGTCACCACATTCTTGTAGCAAGAAATCAAATTAAGACGCACCGTAGCACATCCAAATCACTAAAACTGACCTGAAAATTGAGCCTCAATAGTTCAAATAAGTGGGAAACATTTATTTGTCAATAATTCTTCCAATCATCAATCATCAATTAAATGGAGTAGGATCAGATGAAATAAGATTTAATTGCTTTTTTCCCTCAAAAAATTAGAGTTCATTGGAGACGATAAGATAAAGACGTGCACATCACCATTAGGGCACGTAATAATTTCCTAGAGGATATAATTGAAATGTCAATTTATGATAAGGGTAATATAGTCTATACAAATATAATGTGAGGATAAATATGTCTATGCAACAAATTTAGTTAACGGTGTTAGAATGTGTTATATTTGACTAAAAGTCATGGTGTGAAGTTATAATAAAAATAATTCATGGGGCAAAGTGATCAAAGGTGATCTTTCATGGGGGTAAATTGATATTAACCCTATAAATAATGGATTCTATTTTTCACGTTTAATGTATTACTATGTGTTTTAACATATTGATATTAGGACCCAAAAGAATTTCTTGCTTCTAAACTATCTCTAACTATAGGTATATATATTTAAAACTTTCTATATTTATGTTGTTGATCACTCCACAAATGCATGCTTATGCTACTCCCGAGGACATACCGCTCTACACATTCCAGTCCTTAAAACAAATATGCATTAGACAATCAAGTCGGTATAAATGAACATACACTAACAATCAAATTTGTGGAAACATAAACGAGATAAGTAAAAGTTTCATATTAAAATATTAATATGTGAAACATGAACTGATATATAAAGTGTGAAATTGAGATCCATTGCCTTGGATGTAGGTGAAATTATAATTCCATATCCGTATTCCCTGTCATCACTCACTCGTACATTTTGATAACAAAATCATTCTTTATTTGGATTTTTTTTTACTTAATTTTTACATTGAAAAATAAATTTTGATAACAAAATCATTCTTTATTTGGATTTTTTTTACTTAATTTTTTACATTGAAAAAAAATTGAAAATTTGAAGAAAGTTGTAAAGTTTAAAGGGTACCTAATAATTAATCCAAAAAAAAAAAAAAAAAACTGGATCCCTTCTTTAATTACTCACTTTGACCTCTATTTTGTCCATCTATTTATACAACAAAGTATGCACTCCCAAAGGGTGCCAAAAACCCTAGGAACCCCTTTCGTCTCAGCTGTTCTTACTACTCTTATGAGAATATCCATGGTGGCATAAAATGGCGCATTTCATCTTTTTGGGCAGAGAAATCACGGTTGGGAAGAATGGTTTGAAGAGATCTCTTTAACTGCCACTTTTATCCACTGTGTTTCTTTGTCCAAATATATGCATTGGATCATGTTTTCAGCAACCAAGCTGTAATTTAATTCTCTCCATAACTCAATAAATTTTTATTTTCTTCACCTCATTTTTTTAACAATTATATATTGCAGAATTTCTTTTTCATTTGAATTGCTTCAATAAGTTAATTTTATGATTAAAATTCCAAATTGGTTTGATTTAGAATGGTTGATAGTTAGGGTATGATTTTTAGACTGCTATTTAATTTAGTTGTGCCAAACTGAGCTTTGATTAAGTGTGTGTTTACAAAATGCTCAACTGAAAAGTAATTTTTTTTTTTTTGTAGTTATTGTACATGAAACTTGCTATTTGTTATTGTACATTAATTATACGTTCTATTTCTTTAATTATCATTAAATTGGCAACTATATGTTATGTTAGTTTAAAAGTTATGAATTATAGTCCTTATTTTGGAATATAAGTATGTAAGTGTCAGTTTATTTTAAGTTTTTAATGTTCTTGATGAACCAATCTTAATTAATTTTTTTTTTCATTTAATCTTAGATCAAGCTTGTACAACTCAAAATATTTAGTCAAATTCTAACAACCACCCTACATTTACAAGCTCCAAATTAGGGCCAACTGAATTAAAAACATAACATATTAGTAATTTGGTGTACTTGCCAACAATGGCAATTTGGCAATTGATAATAGAGAACATAAATGAAGGATCAAGAAAATTGTTGGCAATGCCAATTTAGGACCAAGCGAAACCTTTTAACTTTGTTAACAAATTAGGAATTTTTGTAATACAAGTATGTGAGAGTGCAATTTGGAATTTAGATCGAGCGCAAAATGTGATCTATATAATCAATTTCACTTAATATAATCAATCTCAATTAATGGAGTTTAGACCGAGTGCAAAAGTTATTGTTGTTGTTTTACTTGTCAGCTATGTATTTGGTTGTTATGATTTTTCCTTTACTTTTTATCTTGTTTGCATGCCTCTTATATAAAGTTGTATAAATAACTTAAATTATTTATTAATATAGATAGATTGATGTTACTTTTAACATTTTTTTTGTCCAAAAACGATAATTTCATTAATTAATTAAAATAAAATACAACACAATACAATTAAATAGCTGATAATAGGTGCACTTAGTTAATTTGGCTAACTCATATACTCAGTGCAAACAAATGACATGCAAAACAGACACAGATTTAAAGCCTTACATATTTGAATTATACAAAACTCAAAATAAAAATGAATTAAAAATTTGGTTAATTGGAAGCTAAAATTGGAGTGTTTTCTCATCTCTCAGAGTTAAAACTGAAGTAAATTTTACTCCCTAGTAGCATAGATGAAATTAAAATTTGTCTACCTAGTAGCTGATAAAAAATCAAACTTTAATCCCACAACATACCTAAATCTAAAGTTTTCTTCTCCCATGTACCAAATTCAAAATCAATCAATTTTCAAAGACCAAGATCGATATAGATTTGAGAAAGAACGATAGGTTGGAGGAGAAAACCTTGCGATTCAGTCACTTGAAGAAATATACCTTCTTCATCTTTTTTTTGTCTGACCAAAAATAGAGACTTCAATGAATCCATCCAAGCCATCCATCCAAGATGCAAATTTGTTATTTCATATTGTAAAAAACTCCAAAAAAATGGAGATTAGAACTCTCTCACCAAGTGAGACAAGTCACTCACACAAAAAGAGACAAGACAACATTTTGAATTTTGAGGGAGGTGGCTTGGTGGGGAAGCAGCAGCAAGTGGGCTGCCGCCTCCCCTTAACTTTTTGGCTTTTGGGTTGTAAGGGAGAAGAGATAAAAGTTAGAGAGAAGTTTTTTTATGATAAAAGCTTAATTCTTACTTTTAACATTTAAGCACCTAGATTTTGGCACACTTGTTGTTTTTGCTCTAATTTAAATTTGATTCTTAATTATTTTACCATCAAATGTTATGGATAACATAATTTATAGCACTCAAAAAAATCTTAGGCGTTATTTTTAGATGGCAAAATTGAATAAAACATAAATAGTAATGCTCTTAATTTCCATAGGAGTAAAGATTTTTTTTGTTAGTTTCTTGGCTTAGGGATAGTTTTCAACTTTTGATGTTAACTTGTTGCAAGGTTTGTTTTGAGCTTGCTCTTTGCCCAAATGTATAGAAAAATCATGAGAAGTCATTTCTATGACTCAAATTCCATTTGGACGGAGTATTTTTAGGTTTTATTATTAAATCTTTTTTTATTGAAATTTATTATAAAAAACAAATATTTTGAAAGTGTTTGGATTGATGATTTTGTTCTGTTGGGATTTGTATTAGAATTTTTTTATTAATAAAAGTTTGAAATTTAAATTTGAATTAATATTTTATTGGGATTTATTTTATAATATTTTGGTGGGAATTGTGTTAAAAAGAATTATTTATTATTAAAAATTTTAAATTCAAATTTAATATTTTATTTATAAAAAGTATTATAGCAAAAATAATTATTCCAGCATTGTTTCTTGTTTTAAAAATTTTAATAGAAAAAATAATACAACAAACAACTTCATGTTGCATTTGTGAAATAATCAATAAAATGTTAATAACCAAATAGAGCTGCCCTTAAGCATCTAAATTTTCTATTTTGTGGATAATTATAATATTAATATGAAGAAGAATATATCATACAATATAGCAAACTGTCTAAAATTGTTTAAACAACCATGCTAAACTGAAAATTGAGTTCGAAAATTAAAAATTCTACAACCATTAGAGTTGTATCTACAAAGAGAAATTTCCAACAAAACTAGCAAAAAAATAACAATAGATTATTGGATTGTTCATTTAGCGGAAACTTCTTTTTGTTTTCTTTCATTGTAGTTTATTGTATATTGCACTGTTTTAAAACTCGGACCGGACTGCGAACCGGTAGAACTACTGGGTTAGGGGTTAATTGGTCGGACCGCTCGAACCGGTGTCAAGAACCGGATGACGTCATAAATATATTAATTAAATATTAACATATCTCACATTTTATATCAAAATAAAATGACCAAATTATGAAAATAATAATATTCAATTGAATTCTTAGTTTTTCGTCCATAAAAAAAATCATAAATCGTATTGTTTAATAATGCTAATAATTATTTTGTTGATAATTTAATAAAATTTTATTAAAATATGCAAGATATAATAAAGTATTAATTAATTTAATATCAAATCGATCATATTAAAATAAGTTAGAAAATGTAGTTCTCAACACACAATTTATTTATTTCAAAACTTAAACTTGTGAATTAAGAAAAATTAATGACATATCATACTTTGAATTTAATTTTGTGTGTTATAAAATAAAAATTAAATAAAAAACAATAAATATTATATGATAAAATTTAAAATTTATATTTATTTAAATTGTATGGATGTGATTTATTGAAAATATTGATGAAAAAACATAATTTCCATATTCATTCAAAATCTTGTAATATAGTAAATTTGAAGTATTTATGACAATTAGAATTTATTAAAAATCTTAAAATATAGTAAATTTGAAGCATTTATGATAATTGAAAGATATTAAAAATCTTAAATATGGTAAATTAAAGTATTTAAAATAATTGAATGTATTCAAATTTTAAAAATATTAAAATATGGTAAATTGGAATCATTAATGATAATTAAAATCTTGAATATGGTAAATTAAAGTATTTATGATAATTGAATGTATTCAGATTTTAATATATTAAAATATGGTAAATTGAAATCATTAATGACAATTTGGGTGTATTGATGAAAAACCATTAACTACTATGAATTAGGTTTAGTTTTTTTTTTTAAAGGAAACAATTATGTATATAAATATAAATCAATTACAATGGAATTATGGGGCTTTATATAACCCAAAAAAGAAAATTAAGCATAATCTATGCTATTACAGAAAAACGAATTTGAACCAATAAATTTAATATAATTGAAACATTAACAACAACAGCTAGCAAAGGCCAAGGAAGGCAATTGGATGGGCCTGTGGTTTCCAAGAATGTTGCAGGCGGTGGTTTCTTGTGTTTCCAAGAATGTTGCAGGCGCTGGTTTCCAAGAATGTTTTGCTTGAATAGTTCAAAAAAAAAAAACCGGTTTCAACCGGTTTTCGGTTTTCCCGGTTGAACCCGATTTTTGACCGGTTTTTTGCTAAGCGGTTTTTTCACATAATTCGGACCGGACCTATTGCCGGTTCCCGGTCCAACCGGTCGAACCGGCCGATCCGGTCCGGGTTTAATAACACTGGTATATTGCAGAAATTCTATCGCTATTGCCGTTCAAAATTACTTTAATGAATTGTGACATGACATTTTCTGTTATATTCTCTATTTCAATCCTTATTTCACTTTTATAAATATACGCCATGTATTTAATATTTATCCCTTATGATTAATTAATTATTTGATAGAATTTTAGTTAAATATACATGATATGTATTTATAAATTGAAATATAGGTTGAAACAGAAAATGAAACAGAAAATTCGGACTGGTTGACATAGAAAACCATTTCCAAACCAATTCATAGGAAAAAAACCACCAAAATATATCTCCAAAACAGTTTTGGTACTATGCTATAATGGTCAAATCAAATGTCAAACAATTGCACAAAATCAATACATATAAATCAATTCCAAAACCATCACCAAACAAACTAAAAACTCAAAAAGAACAAGCAACAAAATGGCACTGTCCATTCTCATTGGTTAAAGTTTTCACATAAAGAAACACAAACATGATCTATAACACTTTCATATTTACTTATATTTAACAACTAAATCACTCAATCAAAATAATGGCTAGAATGAAGCTGGAAATTAATGGCGAGAACCAGTGCTACATCTAGAGATGGCCAAAATTTCAGTTTCGGAATCGAAACCGTGGGCCCACAAAATTGGAACCGGAACTGGCGGTTTCGGAACAGGCCAAAAAAAAAATTAAATATTTCTATACCACATCATTTCCATCACATAATTTCTTAATTTTCTAATCTTTATATTGTAAGTTTCAACGTTTATAGTTTAGAGTTTAGGGTATCAATTTTTTAAATTAATTATTCTAATTATATTATTATATTGTTCAATCATTCTTTCAATACTCTTATCATTTATATATTTTTCTTTCTCACTTATCTAATCCTTCATAATTCTATTTTTCTAAAACCTCCATATATTAGTTCAATTTAAACTATTAATCCAATTATATTATGTATCAACTTAATTTTCTAATTTATATTATCCTAATTCTATTATTATATTATGCTAATATACTATTTAAATTTCAATTAATAGTTTGATCATTTTCTCAATACTCTTATTCTTTCTATATCTTTCTTTCTCACTTATCTAATATTTATAATTCTATTATTTTAAAAAATTCATATATTAGTTTAATTTTAACTACTATTCTAATTATGTTATTATATTATACTAATTGAATTTTAATTAATAATTCAAATATTCAAATATTCTTATTATTTTATATCCTTGAATCTCATTTATCTAATTTTTCCTAGTTCTATTATCTAAAAACTATATATTAATTAAGTTCAATTGTAACTATTATTATTCTAATTATATTATTATGTTGTATTATTTGAGTTGCAATCAATAGTTTAATCATTATTTCAATAGAAATCAAATTTAAAAGTGGGGTTACAATCGAAATTCGAAACTAAAAATCGAAAAAAAAAATTGGAATTAGAACAAAATCGGAACCGAAACCGGAACCGCCGAGGGACGGTTCAGTTCCGATTCCAACCAAAGTAGAACTGAAAACCGCCAGTTCCGGAACCATGGCCACCCTTACCTACATCATTCAAAGATTCAAAAAACTTTTACCTTCAAATGTAACCATTTGATCAAATACAAACATATCAACAAAGCATTCAGAATTATTATACACCTTACAAGTATTAATATACAAACATTTGAAAGCAATTATAGCTTATGAAACAATGTTATACATTAAGTAGTTTTGTTAAACTTTATAATCAGAATTTCTCATTTTCACTCTCATATTCAGATTTACTATCATTAATATGGTGCCATATGGAAAAATTGAATCAACAAACTTGGAGTATAAATTTATCAATAAAACTCATCGATGCATCTTTGTACAAATATATGCAGATAATTATGAGTAGACAAATGTTATAATAATTCGGAATAAGAGCAAAACAGATTGTCATCACTTTTGATCAAACCCTTGAAAATTTATTTGGAAAAAAGTTTATCAAAGATTGTAATTTGTACACTTAAAAATCATTCAATGCTCTATTTTTTTTCCCATATTGGCCATATTATACATCCTTCTAAATAGCCATAAGATGATCATATTAGGTAGATCCTCTTGTCGACATATGCTCCTATTGCATTCGTAGTCACTAAAGAATGAGAACCAATTATGTAGCTTCTACATTGAGATTTTAAGTATTGTATGTCATTAGTTCGATTCTTTGTAGGAGCTATCTGTAATAACGAACTTGCAATGAATCTATTTATCATAAAGAGATTCCTGCTTTACAAAGCACAAATTTTGCAAAACTTGAAAAGGTGTATTGAATATCAAAATATGTCTTTAACAATAGAAATTCGGCCTACAAGTGGTTAAAGAGTGTTTAGAAACCCTAATCACATATTCACAATTAGAAAACAAAATAATTACAAAAAAGTACAAAAACTTAAAAGGCCCAAAAAGTGAATTAAATAAATGAATTTTGATGAAAAACGGTGCACATCATGGTGTTATACCCGATTAGTCTTGTTGGTATCGTCAAGAGTTTTAAAACGAAGTATATTAAAAGCAATTTTAAGATTTAACGAAAAAGTTATACACATTTGAAGTTAATGGTGCGAAATCTCCTTTTTTTTCCCACAGTCCAATATGCACCATTTCTACATCATAAAGGTGCTATTTGCAATTCAAAAAAAATTACTTGGATTACAATAATTTGAACCTTGTTATAGGCGCACCAAATAACAATATTGATTTCGATAGGTACAATGGAAAAAAAAAAAACTAAAACTAAATTTCACAATAATTTTTTTGAAAAATAACATGGCAGAATAAATATTGACTAATCTATCATTCTATATGACCTTGAAAATTCCAAGACCTAATTTCCTAGTAAATTTGTTTGTATTAATTATTATATTACATTTATTTTGAAATAACTTGAACATATACGAAAGCATAAAATTCAAAAGCAAAAATAGGGAATGGAGATTCATAGTGCAAAACACAAATAATTATAGATGGCTAGACTGAATTTGTTCATAAGCATGACCTATAACCTGGGATATGCTCTAATTTTCACTTTCATTGAAGAAATCTTTTTTCATTTCTTTTTTTTTTTTCATTTTCATGCATTCAATGAAAATTTCATCCAAAAATATCACAACTGTATTGAATTTAGTTCCTAAAAAAAGCTAAAAAATCATCTAATCGTTAAATAGAATTTGTCATACTTTACATCCAATTTATATTTCTACAAAATAAAGCGCTTAGCAAAACTCAACTAAACTGATTAAAAGAATTATAAAAAAAAATGTTGAATAAAATGCTAAAAGCATACCGAACAACACACTTGTAAAAAAAAATCCAAAATGTGCAAAACCAAATAAAAGAGACAAAACATTGCAAAACATCAAAAAGTTAAAAAAACAAATACAAGCTGAAAAATATAGTTGTGTGTGTGAGAGAGAGAAAAGAAAAAAAAAAATCAATGTTAAAAAACAATTGTACAAAAATTTTTAAAAAAATCCCACACACCACCCAAAAAGAGGGTATATTATAAAAACTCCCCTATGGTTTGAGAAATTTTTAAGTTATCTCCTTATGATTTAAAACTCTACAATTACTTCCTTTTGGTTTGATTTTTTTGGAAAAAAAGAAAAAATCAATAATTTTAAAAAAAAGAATGCATAATGCAATTTATTTCAAATCAACAATAGAAAGCTACAACTACGTATTGGACTAGATAGATATATAAAAATAAGTTTTTCGAATCCGTAAATGTTTTATTTATTTTTTTTAAAACCGTAGATGAAGTAAAATGTAAGTTTTCATATAGGGGTAACTTAAAAATTTACGAAATTCCAATTTTTTTTTTTTGTAATTTATCCAAAAATAGACCAATAATATAAAGTTTTAAAACCCACACCAAAACAAAAAATCAACTCAAAATACAAAAAACATTCCATACCTAAAAAAGCCCAAAATTTTTAGCAAAATCAAACTAAAATAAAAAAAGTTAATATATATATATATTCATAGAATAAAAATATGTAAAAAAAAAAGGAAAAATGAAATAAAGTCGTACGTTAAGACTTTAGGTTATATTCCTAACGTTAACTGTCTTTATATAGTTTGATATTCTCACACAGTCACACATTAACACACTGTGTCTTCTTTGGCGCCGCCGTGTCTCTTCATACAGCGACTTCGCTCGCTTGTCAAAACCCAAAGGTGCCAGCCAGACCCTTTTCTGTTCTTCTGCCTGCATGCATTTTCAGCTTAATTTTAGTTAAATTCTTACACTCCTTTAATTATTATTGTTAATTAAGTTAGCTTGATATTTGATTGTTTTTATTGCTTCATGTTTAAAGTAGCATGCTTTTCTTGCTTCCATTTTGAATTTTTCTTTTTCTTTTTACATGCATGTGATTGGAATGAAGTTTTCTTGCTTAATCTCTTGAATAATTTTGTGGGTTTTGCATGTTGAGCTGGTTTATCGCGTGAATGTGTCAATGTGTTTGTGTTTTAAGCATGTTTGTGAATTCTCTCTTGCTCTGTGTTTTCATTCTTTTTATTGTTTTTGGGTTTTGTAGAATTTGCTGTTCTATTACATTACAGTTAAATTTCTGTCTTTTGATCGATTTTCTGAATGATGAGCCCAGATACATAGCTGGGATATTGTTATTTCTTGGTGAATGGTGCAAAGTTGTGAAATTTAGCCCTTAATTGAACTTTTCTTTCTTCTTTGTTTTAAATCCTTCATTTTGTTTTTTTTTTCTTTTCCTAAAAATCACGTGCAATTGTGAAATCTGGTTGTTGAATGTTGAGTTTCTTTTGGAATGTATAACAAATTTTGTTTGAAACCACTTGATTTTCGATTTGAGGTTTACATTTGAAAGTTTTCTGTAAAAAATTGATTTTTATTCTTCTAGTTAATGGATAGTAGAGGATTCATATTGAGAAATTCTAAAGTTACGATTTACTGAAATGTATGCCAATACTAGAATGCTGAACTTGAGAGCTTGCCTTTTGCATCATAGTCTTTGCTGACATTATTCATGTTTTAAGCTCTGTCAAGACATTATCATTCTTTTTATTCTTTTTGCCCTTACCCTGGAAAACTTGGTAACTACCATAGGCTGCCTGACATATGCAGAAATTTGCTCAATGGAGAAAAGAAATAAGAATTAAAGCTTACTGCTAGCTGCCAGTGTTTTGTATAATTTGCTGCTTCTTGCACTTCTTTTGAGAATCTGTTCATGAATTAGCCCAATGTTAGTAGTCCAATTCATTATAAGAATTTCATGCTTAGATTATTGGTTGACCTGTTTATAGTCTGCTATTTTGGTTTTGTTGCTAAGATTTTGTGTTGTTTAAATTTCAACTGGTTGAATTGATAACAAAAACTTGAACTGCTTGAATGTGTGTTCAGGCTGCTTGTGGGGTAATTTCATTTAGTGGATTGGGCATAGGGAATAGGCTATAATTGATGAAAGGCTATGATCATGGCTCCTGCTCAACTCCCACTGGAGTCTGATTCAAAGACTTTAGCAAATCTCCCTGCAAATAAAACATTTGGTATAAAGGTCGGTACAAATTTTGCAAGCCCTGATCGGAGGGGCTTGAAGTGCACAAATAATTTTAAAGATTCCGCCCATCCAATTGGAAATATGTTGAATGAGCAAACGAAAATTTCAAAGGGCGCTGAGGATTTTGCCGTTGATGTGATTGGGTCCAAAAAGAATGGTGACAATACAGTTGCTGCGAAGGAAGATCCAGACGCAACTGAATGTTCAAGCTCATTTGCCGACACTACATCTGGAGACGAGAATTCTTCTGATTTGAGTGATGCTGAAGTGGAGTCACAACTATATGAAAATAGTGGTTTGGGATCTACGTATGATGGTTTGAGCAGTTTCTTTCCAATCAGGTAATATTTTGCTTAGGAGTGATGCGTCTTTTTCCAGCAGTTTATCTCTACCTCAAAGGTTTAAGTAATAAACATGGAACAAAAAATCATGCCGCGGCTTTTTGAGGATCGGCATGAAAAATTGAATTTGATGACATTCAAAATTTTGTTTGATATGATCAAGTACCTGTGAGTTTATTTTCCTCCATTTGTTCTTAATGTGCTCATACATGTCCTTAATATGCAGAATGCAGTCATCTCAATGTTCTTTCATTCATTGTGAAGAAGGAACGAGGAGTTCAATCTTGAATATAGTATTAAGCTTTCTTCTTTTTCGAGCTTGTTTTCTTTATAGCAACTTTTATATATTTTTGCTACACTTAACTCTGTTGACAAAGGGATAGGGGTATTCCTATACCGGTCAAATTGATGGTTGAGAATCTACTTTGTGATTTGAACAAGAGACGTGTTGTTATTTTTAGACTTTAAAATTTCCAACTAGTATGCAATTTTCGGGAATGTAAGAGTTGGTCTAAGTATAAATTTTCATTTTCAAGGATTGAGTCCTATTGCAGATACCTATTGTAGAGTTTCTTTAAAGCACAGACATTATTTGCCATCAAAGATTGCTACTTGGAAGTTGCACATCATTTATTTGTTATACTCCAAGAAATTGTCTACTAGTTTGTGTTACTATATTCTTGATCCAAACTCAAATCTGTAATTAGATGCCAACATGGCGTGTGATTGTTTGGTGAATGGTGCCAATTGCCTGAGTACTCAGATTACAACTCTTAAATGCTAGACAAAGTTTCTGTAGTGAAACATCGATAAATGGAGTATACTGTATGATTTATAATTTATTGTTTAACTCATTCCTTTCTCTTCTACACTGTTTGTAATTATTTTATGCTTTCATCCCATTTCCTTTTGTTCTCCAAGCCCTTCCTTTATTTCGTAGTCGTTAGAAGGCTTATTGTTGTTATACATGGAATAAATCAGACATTTTCATGTAAATTACAAATTTTTTGTGGGGTCCAGCATTATCAGCAGGGTATCTGGGAATCTTATTATATCAATTACCTATTAATTAATAACATGCAATATTTTCAGGAAGAAAAAGCTGACTAGTCACTGGAGAAACTTTATACATCCTCTGATGTGGAGGTGCAAATGGACAGAACTGAAAATAAAGGAGTTTGAGTATCTGGCCTCAAAGTACACAAGACATATTGCAGCATATGACCATAAGAAACATATGGTGTTCGACCAATTAAGAGTAGAAGAATTTGGCTCTAAGTCATTACCATATACATCCCAAAGCCATAGAAGAAAGCCCTTAAAGAGGAGGAAAAGAAAGAGAGTTGAATGTCTAACTGATACCACAGAATATATGGCAAAACATAATCTTTTCTCCTATCACGGTATGGATTATGCCTTTTACTTTTATTGGTATGTCATGTTTTTCCATTTCTCCCATTGGCTCTATTCCCAGTTCTGGCTTGTGACCTGCAGCAGAAAATAAGAGGTCTGATCAGGATGTAAGTTCTGCTGGTGATGATTTTGGTAACCCAGGTATGCTTGGATCGAAATGGAAATTGAAGTTATATTGTTGCTATAAGTTTTTTTTTTTTAATGTTGGCATTACCATGAAAATGGAAGATATTTTCTTATGGTGACAAGTTAGTTTCCCAGAAACATTTTATATATTTGAGGATTTCAAATGGCTTATTAATGGAGTCTCTGTTAAATTCCATTAGGTTCAAATATAGAGAAATGCATCAGCTTGAACACTGTTCTTTAATTGGCATGTGGCACATTGAAATGTATTTGTCCATCAGATATTCTAAATCATTTTATTGCCTTGTTTTTTCTCTGAGTGCAAGATGATAGTTACTTAGAAAAATTTCTCTTTTCTTATAGTCCTCTGTGCAAGCTACCCATGTGTTTCTGTTCATGGTAACCACCTGAGGAACTATTGTGTCTAGTTTGGTTGCCTCAAATGGGTGATGTTGGACTCTTCTAGTGAAGGTTTCATTAGGAAATTGAATTTGGGGCTCCTAAAGAGCCTACTAGTACGAATATCTCCCAAAATTAGGTGGTGTAAGCCAAGATATAAACTTGATGCATTGGAAGCTTTTTGGTTTCCTATCTTGACAGCACAAGCACACACCTAATCCAGCTACAGGGGATACTGAAACCACAAAAATGTAACACCACGGATTATTGCTGTTTCAAGTACACTGAAGCACCTGAGGTCTTTATCCTCCTTGGAGCATCAAAGTCTTTTTCATCCTTGCTTGGCTATCCTTATCAATGCATTCACCATAAATGTAGACCTAGGCTTCCTTAGTAGTTGCAAATTTTCTTTACTGTGGTTTCAGCTTTTGTTCGTATAATCGGCAGCCAAAGCTTGATCCTCATGAATTATGGTTGTCTCCACAATATTTTGAATGCGAATACTTTCATGTGGCGTGTACATCTGAATCTTTACGCCTTTTTTCATTTTAGAATTTTAAGAGAGTGCATTAATCTGAAGATTCAAGGCTACAATTCTAAAACAGCACAGGGATGTTGCATTGTAGAGAAATGAAAAAATGCACAAACATAAACATGCTTCTCTAGGTCTAGTAAAAGCATAAAACAAATCTTGAGAGCAGAAGTAGGGGTGCTGCGGAACAAAGAATTGCTTAAGTCAAGTTTTTTTATCTATGTTACAAAGTCATGTCTCTGCTTTTCATATCTTTTAATTGTTTGACATCAAGTAACCTTGTTCGGTTACCTTGCTGCCGCTTACTGAGCACATTTTCCTCGTAGTATTTCCTGGACAGAATCTCGGTGGCGGTGATGAGTTTGGCTATAATAATGATTGGTTAACTCAAGAAGTAAATAGTTGTTTCAATGAAGAGATATTTCGCAAGATTGATCTGATACATACTCGAGTTCACAAGATGAAGGCCCAACTTGACTCAATAATGACAAAGTATGGTGCCAAGTTTTCTTCATCCGAGAGTTTGAGCCATCTCGTGCCCTGTGACCTGCTGACTAGCTCTGTTCGTAGTCCCACTTTCTCTGCTTGTAATGGAGACACAGTCTCAGCAGGAGGTTTATATGCATCAATTCAACACATGTCAGATTATGATCTTGGAGACTTTGTCATGCCTGACACTGCAGTTTCTAGTTATGGAGAGGCTATTCTCATTCCTGACATAATTGAGAGTACAGTGGGACTTTTATCCTCAGCGGATGTGACCCAGCATCAGGCACAAGTTCCTGATTCATGTGAAAAAGTAAGACATTTTGAATATGGTGCTTATTAATTCTCTTGTTTCGTAACCTTAACGTGGCATTTAAAATGTAATATCTGTCAACTTTTTTTAAACCATTTTCCCCCCAAATTTGTAATCAGTCATGCTTCTAAAATATGAAGTCTTCTGCACTAGAACAAGTGTCGTTTAGCATGTGTAACTTTTCTATGTGACCTAAATAATGAGAACTATGGCAAGAATCAGGCATGCGTAGATTGCTTGTTTATCATTGGTTGTATTCTCAGTATTTCTAATTCTGATTAATTGGTCTGATAGAGATAAGTAGAAATAACTACTAGAAAAAAGAGAGGAGCGAAGAAATAAATTGAGCAACGGGGAAAGAAAAATAGGCTTCTTGGGGAGTTTCTTGGTGGATGCCTGACCTATTTGAGCTTGCGCAGTTCGTCTATAAGACTATAACAGCCATTCAATCTCAATCCATCTTTTGGCATAGGAGTTACATCTCGTACGACAGTTAATAATATACCACTTCTCCGAATAGCTCGGAGCGCTGCGTCCCTTCCAAGACCAGGACCTTTTATCATAACTTCTGTTTGTTGCATACCTTGATCCACTACCAAACTAATAGCATTTGCTGTTGCGGTTTGGGCAGCAAACGGCATCCCTCTCTTCGTACACTTGAATCCAAAAGTACCGGCAGAGGACCAGTGGATTCATTTTTTAACTTGTTTGTTTAAAAATATGACTAACTAATAACAGTATATGCGTGAGATACAATCTATTTGTTATATCTATTTCTTTCAAATTCATTAAGATTTTATGTACCGATTCTTGAATACCCGCTGTTATAGCAGTTTTTCCTTTATACTTGGATCTGTTTTTATGCTATTAGCTACTTTGTTGAGTCTTCTTAGTAAACCTATTAATTCTTGATTCTGCATGCCAAGAGCATCCAAAGAGTTCTGAAAAGACCAAAGCCACTTTTCATTGAATTACCCTCTGACCAGAATAGGTCCGTAACCATTTATTTCTCGAGACCGTGTACTATATCCCAATACTGATCCAGCCTCAGCAAAAATTCTCAAACCCACTAATTTTCAGCTTGTTAACATCAAATATCATATCAAATTAAGCTTAATCTGTCCCATATCATCGAGTTTCTTGCAGATGCAATAATTATTGAAGATGGAGAAAATTTTGTTACAATATAGTCACCGGTTAGGTACACAATCAAGTCCTTATGATTTATTGCCATATTTGTAGTGCATCATTTTTCCACTTGCTATAAACCTCACTCTTTTTTCTGTACTGAGAACTCCGATTGTCCATTAATCCTATGCAACGGGTATCACAATTAAAATGAGTACTTGTCACAGTCACCCATCAGGTACACAATCCAGTCTTAAGATTTATTGCCATATTTGTATTAAAACATGGTAGTGCTCTGAAATTTTGGACCGGTCATGTTTGTGGAGTTGTCTTTCTTTGCGACTTCACTGAATTAAGATACTTCCAATTAAGAATAATAACCTTTTTACTCTGTTGATTGTCTTCATATTTGAGTCATTGTATAACGCTGTCCGCTGTAAAGATGGATTTATTTCCTGATTTCATTTGAAGCTAGATATGTTATTTAACTTAGTATCGATGCTTTCAGATTGTGGATAATATTTTGATCCATAATGAAGCTGCTGAAATGGAGATGCAAACATTCAAACAGCTTCATATTGAGTCAGTAGAGAATCATCAAGAAGATGCCGACATTAGTGGAGATGAAGAAAGTACTATGCCACCCCTTTCAGCAGCAGAACTTGACAAAGAGGCAACAACTGGCATTTCTCAGGAAGAATCCACTCTCAAATCATGCTTAGCCTCAGAGATTCATTTTCCCAAAAATAAAAGAAAGCGAGGAGAGCGCAAAGGTGGTTCTGGTGGTTGGAATCGCCAACTTCCTGGTGAACCTGATAGCCAGACGTAGTTCTGAAGCATTTGCCGACAATGCAATCACCATTGTCTTTCCCATTTGATATGGTGTAATTCAAAACATTATCTGCACTTGTTTGGACAACAACGTTGCCACTACACGTGCACCGTCCAGAATATAACTCAGCTACTGATTTAGGGAAGATCTTTGTACCATGAAGTAAAGGCTTTGGTTTCAGCCATTGATGTATTCCCATCTTGAAGGTGTAGATTAGCTAATGCTTTTTGTTTGACTGCCTGCAGGAGTAGAGCAGTTCTTTAAAATTTGATGTACTAATTAGTTGCAGTCCCTTCATGGCTCTGAAGCTCACTGCAATAAACTTGTGAGAGTCATTGCAAGGAATAGAATGATTTGAGTCTATGATGGAATGTGAGATAGGTTTGATGACTTGTTGCTAATTGTTTGCTACTATCAAACAGTTGTTTGGTGCAATAAATTTTCTCTGATTTTTTTTAATTCTTTTTTTTTTTTGAAATAGTGTAAAAGCTACTCAACTCTCCATTTTATGAAGCGTGTAACATAGTAATATAAATAAGAAAATGTGTTTTAGCATAGTAATATAAATAAGAAAATGTGTTTCGATGATATAAATAAGAAAATGTGTTTCGATGGTATAGCCGACTTCACTTGAAATACTTAAAAATTATTGATATTTATAGTTCCAATTGAAATACTTTAACCCTTTTTGTTTTTTAAATTTAAAATTAAAATAATTGAATAAATCAGTAAATTCAACTAGAACTCGATTGTATAAAAAATAGTTTTTAAATGAAAATCAGATTTATCATTTTATTCAATTATTTGACGGAATTAATGAAATAAATTAAGTTACATCAAATTACAATTAAAACTATAGGGGATCAATCCAAGATAGGACAATAGTTCAAAAGAATTTATGGTATTTTGTCTTTTAATAAATTCTCTATCATTTTTTAAGAAAGAAAAAAAATCGTGTGAAAATAAAATTAAAAACATCGGTTAATTAAGTTGTACATTTGATTGTGAATTTAAATTTTAATATGAACAATTAGAAATAAAATAATAGTTTTATGACATAGCATTAGAAGGCAAATTCTTAAAAAGGAAAGAATTCAAAGTGTTAATTATAAGCCAAAATGTCAATTAAGGGCTCAAATTAGGCTTAAATTTTATTTTTTTTATATAATTAATTTAAAGTGACACATGAGAGGAATAAAAAGAGCACTACTTTGATTGACCCCAAGTGTTCTTGATTTTCATGTAAAATCATCTTCAGCCGACAGAATGATTCGAATTTCAAGAAGCATGCCTTTAATTTTTGTTTTTTTAAATCTATCTTTTTGGGTTTTTTTGACCACTATAACTTTCTTTTTTGTTCTTTTTTTTTCCCATTTGGTTTCTTCTTTTGCCAAAGAAGAGGAAAATGTTTACAAGTTCAATATTAGCAACTTCGAAAATTAATTATTAACCAATATATATATATATATATATATATTTGTTTTTGTCACTCTCACAAAGAGTAATTTTATAGCTATAATTATTTTTATAATAATTCTAAACTAGTTAATTAATCAAAACCATTTGGAGAAATTTAAATTGTAATTTGCTAATTGAATTCTATTATTTTATGCTCTCATTATTTATTAAAGCTTATCATGCAATATCATATGTGGACCAAAAAATAATATTTTGATAAACAAATGAAGTTGATTCTTGAGTACCATAAATTTTTTTTTTGATGATTTAGAAAGAAGATTCAAAATAATCAAGTGTGCATGAAAGTAAATTACCATAGAGTTAATTAAATTAAGTTACAAAGTACAATTTTAAAATTTAATAAATAAGAGATCAAACTGGCCTATATAATCAATGCTAAATGTAAAGCATGAAAAAGGAGAAGCTAAATGACACCACCAATACTCCATTAATTGAGAGTAAGTATCATTTTGATTTTCAATTTTAAAAAAATTACATTTTGAGCCTTTAATTTAGATTTTGTTGCAGAAACGATTTTCAAACATATTTTTATCTATTTGACAAATATACCCTTAGTCTCATGACATTGTTCATCATTTAAAATAATGTTGTTTTGTGGTACATGACTAAGGACGTTAGTTGTCAAGTGGATTGCAAATGCGATAAGAACACTATTTATGCAACAAAATTCAACTTGCCATATCAAAATATAACTTTTTCAATATTGGTGATCAAATCCATACTTACACTCAAGTTGAAGTGAACTATTGGGTCATTTACACAAAGGAGAAAATAGCCCAAAAGATAAACAAACTTAAACTCCATTATTGTTGTAAGCCACACTCATGAGCTAAAGAGAATTAGAAGAATGCTTAGTTGGATTTGGCAGGCTTTTAGTACACAAAATCAGTGTCCCAACCATTAATGTTTACATGCTCACAATGATAACCCAATAGTAGCAAGTGAACATGATGATTGCAAAGCCACTACTTCTTGTTGTTGATGGTTGCAAACTTGCAATCTATACTCAGAATCCAGAAAGAAATGCATCATATCATGTTGTTACCTTTATAATAAAGTACTACTGAAACTGATTAGGGTCATGCTGGTTATTTCACTTAAAGCAAACAATTTCATCACTTTTGCCTTTGCAAATTTGAATACTATCTAATCTTGCAGTGTGTGTGTGTGTGATTTGATTTAATAGGAATCATGTCAGCCAAAGCAAAAAGAGAGCATGCAATAAAGAAAGGTTAAGGCCTAAGGAGGAAGAAAAAAATAAAGAAAAGAAACCCATATTGCCAAGTGCCAACCCATCTTCCAGTGACAAAATTGAAGAAAAACTGCAAAAGGGTTGGCCATATTTCTTGTACACAAATGAGCTAATATACCTTGATGCTCTCTTTCTTCAGCTATCTCTCATACTCATTAGCTCGTTGTTTGTTCATGCAAGATCCGAAGAACTCTTCACAATCAAGGTAATTAAGAAGTATGCAGAACCCTTTAATATTTTATCATGATTGATTAATCTTCTTGCTAATATAGCTAGGGAGAGCAGCTTTAGCTAGCTTTTGACTTTTCATTTCTGCACAAATGTTGCTCTTTTTTTTTGTTACAGTTCTAGCTCCATAGTTCAGCATTTCTTGATTTCTTTGTGTTCAAATTTAACTGTTTTTAGTTTCGTACTTAACCTTAGTCTGAATAAACAGCTGCTCATAATGCTCTAAATTTTGGTTTAATCGTACTTTTAAAATGCATCCCAGTTGCCACTTTGTTTCTGCATTCATAATTTGTTAGTTCATTATCACTTCAAAACCTTTTTAAGTTGCTAAATTTATTGATAAAAAGGACAAAGTTTAAGAACTTGAAACCTTGTTCCATGGATATAATCATAGTTTCTTTGGAGTCAGGATACAATTCTAAGTTTTGGAAACATTAAATAGAATTGAACTGATGGTTGGCCAAATCCCTCCGACCCTCCGGGATTCTAGGTCAATTGTTCGAGATTTGAAGCGTACATGTAATAAGTAACAAAAAATTTGCATAATGGAATTGAAATGATAGCCACCAAAAAAGAATTATGGCTGAAATAAGACTGGAAAGAATTCAGCACCTTAAAAAAAAAACAAAACAAGAAACAATCTTCATTTGCCATTTACTTTTGTGGGCTCGATATAAAAAGGTTCAAAATCAATGTTTGAGCAATTCCATTTCATCATTTGATTTTACATTGATTCTGGGCAATTATTATGGTTAGTCTTCAAACTTGATTGGGCTTAAAAAATTTGTTTGTGTATGTGTCGATTGACTAGTCTTTGTCAAATACTCAAATCTGGCTTGAGACCAGTTCAATGATTTGTTTTCTTATGCTGTGAATGTGATGATGTGGTCATAGATTTTGACTGAAGTCTTTTGGCATTGATCTATTCTTGCCCTGTTTATCCGGAAAGGCTAAAAGTCAGTTCATTTTCACATTGATGACTTGACCAAGTCTATCATTAAAAATTATCTGTCTATAGTCTATACTCTATGCAATGCTTTAGAGATTCTTTTCCTTTTTGGCATGATATATGTCTCTACTTTCCATCTTTCAACTTTTTTGTTGTTCAAAATGGAGAACTTGTTGATGGTGGCCAGTGTTTGTTCCCTAAACATACATGCATAATGTCTTTAATTGGGCTGAATTGAAGATAATGAAAGATGCACCTAACAATGTGTGTGTTTTGGGGTGACAATTGTGAACTTAGTCAAAGAATTTCCAATTAAGACTTGAACAAGAAAATTTGATGAGATTGATGATGTCTCAAAGGCAGTTTAAGAATCCCATGTTGTACTTTTTAGTGATGTACCTAAGGATCCAAAGAAGAGGAACTTTGATGAGTGCCATTAGATGAAGAAAGTATGCACTAAGAAGTGTCTTTACATGCTGTCATTTGCCAAATCTACACAGTATTTTTCATGGTACAAAAAACTGGCTCTGCATTCTTAATTAGTTCAAATGATTTTTAAAGCGTTTGTTCAGTTTTTGTTTGATCAATTACCATCAATCTCAATTAATGTCTCACAATATCTAGAGATAATTGTATGTATTCCTTAAAAAAAAAAGCATAAAATAAATATACACTTTGAGAACTCCACCTAGTCATAAGTAGTCTATGTGTCTATAAATAATTAGTTTTAAACTCGAAAAAAAATGAGGAATGTTGTGACAGGTTGGTCGTGGACGTAAAATTTTTGTCAGACACTATAATGCATCTCACATTAGAAATCGTGTAAAAATTAGGACGTTTCCTACTTTATGGAGCGCATAACAAACTCCGACAAACTTCGACATTAAGTTTTGAGTAACTAAATTTAGACGACCCCACTTAGTTATTATTGTTGTTGTAGTAGTATATGACACTTTGATCATGTCACATTGTAGGAAGCCTTGGTATCAAAGAGCAATGCAGATGGCCACAGTTTGGAAGGGTATTGCAAAACCAACTGAAATTCCCTCAACAAATGCCAGTATATGGAAAACCATTTCCAAATCTACAGAAATTTCAAACAATAATTCCAACAGGCACAAGCTAAGGAAATGTACATCTCTAAAGGTGGCTTCATCATTTACAAGAGTATGTTTATGTGCACCAATATCATCCTACACTGAAGTTTTTCAAGCTGAAGTTCCTCCTAGGAGAAGCAATAGTTATCCAAGATCAAAACCATTACCTACACAACAACAAGAAAGAACTCCAAGTGGGAGAATTAGCATGGAAGGGAGGAAAATTTTTCGTGGAAAATCGTTAACGGATGATGTTTTAATGAGGAGATTTGTGATTGAAGAAGAAGCAATGGTGCAACTTAGAAGAAGGAATGAAATGGAAATTATTAGAAGAAGAAGTGCAATGAGAAGAAAAAAAATTGGTCCAAGTCCTCTAAGTAGAATGGTTTTGGCTGAGGAGGAATATTATTGTGTTTAATTTTCTTGGAACATTAACTAGTTGCTAAGAGTTTGCTATATCTTCATTTTTTTTTTTCTTTTTTTATTTTGTTCATCCATCAACTTTTTTTGGCTTTGAAATTGTGGGATATGATTGTGCTTTTCTGATGGAAAATCTTTTTCCATCAAATCCTCATTGAGATTAAACATGTAACGATATTTGTAGGCCGTAGCTGCAAAATATTTGGTTATATATAGCCAGTTTTCTTTGATGAATGTGGACATTTTTAACATGAAATTAACCAACTATATATGTAATGATCTTATAATGCAATTAAAACATTGATCAAATTAAAGTTGTAGAATGATGTGGAATGTGTTAGAGATGACTTATGGGCTTTGCAGAATCATGCCAAAGTGGTGAAAAAGGCTAAAACGTATTTGATAATTTTAAACAAACATAATTTTACGGAGAGTAACATGTAATTTGTGCCTTTTTTTTTCACAAAATTCATTTATTTTGCACACTTTTGGGTTCATTAAAATTTTTCTAATTATTTTTTATTTTGATTTAGAGTGTCCTACCACTATATAAACACTTTTAACCCTTTATTTTTATTGTTATGACTTTGATACTATTCAATATAACTCTCAACTTGTCTAAATTTGTGTTGTTTTTAAATCCTTTTTTCAAATTGTTATGGAAGAAGCAACATTATTATATCAACTGCCATTTGCATTCCAAATTTGGTAAGGGTAAACACAACTACACAAGTTGTTAACAATACTACCAACCAAAACAAAAATTTAAATCTTGTCAAAAGGATTGTAAGTGTATATAACCTTTTGTTTATTGAAAAAAAAAAAACAAAAACAAAAGTTAGTGAGATTTGGAAATAATTAAACATTATAGGAGAAACTCATATATATATATATATATATATATATATATATCTAATCAATGATATGATCATGTCCCTTATATAATTAGTATATTTTACTTCAAAATAGGGCCATTGATGGCCCCATGGATATATTAGGCTAACTGTAACTTCTGAATTAGGTCACCCTAGGTTAACAAACAAACCAAAAGAGATGAACTTCCATTTTTAGAGATGATTATTTGCTTAAAAGGCACTCTAGAGTGTATTATTAATTAATATGCAACAAACTTATACCACAAGAAAAGTTGTTATGTTATCAAAATCAAAATCAAAATCAAAGGTATTAGAGAAAGGATATTGTTGAGGTTTGTTTTGTAATTACCAATGTCAGATCAACACTCTTTAGTGCCAACCTTACCAATCCTTTTATTTGAAAATTCACATAATTAATTATTTTTCTTGATCATTTTTTTTTTGGTTCTATATTAATTATTTTCTCACATCTAGTTGGTTGGCACCATTCATCATTTTTCTCACTTGATTATTAATTGGATTTTTTTGTTAGGAAAGAAGGGAAGTATATAATAGTTGATGTTAGGCAGGTGTTGTAACTAAATTGGAGAAAGAATCGGCACTTACAGCGAAAGGTTTACACAAAGTGAACTCAAAAAAATAGTAACGGTAGCCGGTAGGTGAACTCAAAAAAATAGTAATGGTAGGGAGAGTGGGATTTTATTTATACGAAATTTTAACTTCACGCCCATAGAATCTTATCATCATTTGCTTATAGTAATAATAGAGAGTTTATACAAATTATAACTTCACCTACATAGGGGTGATATCGAGCCTAGCCGAGCCCGAGCTTTAGGGTGTTCAGGCTCGGCTCGTTTATTAATCGAGCTTAAAAATCTGTTCGTGTTCGTTTATTTATTAAATGAACGAGCTCGAGCCGAGCTTTAAGCGAACTGAGACGAGCCCGAGCTTTGTTCGTGAACACTTCCCGACTTGAATAAAAATGTATAATTTAGTTAAATTAATATATTTTGTCTCTTTACATAAATGTCCAAATTTAATTCAAACTCATATATAATGATTTGTATGCTTATATGTATAAAAAATCGATTTGTTCTATTATTTAAGAGTTTTATTTAGGGTATATATTATTTATATTGTATAATTTATACTTTAACTAAATTATTAACAAGTTGTTGACCAACCTAAACGAATCTTTCACTTGCTTGTTGATTTATTATTCATTTATTAACCTAACGTAACGTTTTGTTTGTGTTCACTTGTTTATTAAGTAGACGAGATTCAGTGGAACTTTAACCGAGCCGATCTCGGTCTTGTTCATAAAAGTTTATGTTCGTTCTCACCACTGTATAGTGTGATTTGTGTGTCAATAAATATATATATATAAACCCAATTATATATTTCTATTGTTTAATAGTTTTATTTCGTGTATAAGTTCAATATATATTATATAATTAATATTTTAGCCGAGCTTTTAACGAGTTTTAACCGAGTTATGAACGAGCTTTTTAACGAGCTGTTCATGAACGTAAACGAGCTTTCACACATGTGTTCATTTATTGTTCATTTATTAATCGAGCCTAAAATCTTGTTCGTGTTCGTTCATTTATTAAATGAACGAGCTCGAGCCGAGTTTTTATCGAGTCGAACCCGAGCTCGTTTGTGAACGTTCGTGTTCGTTCTCAGCCCTACACCTACATAGTCTTTTCATCATTTATTACTCATTTTAAATTAGATTTTCTGCCTAATATTTCTTTATTTTATTCAATACATCAAAATGATATTGTTTCTCTAAAACTATGACTAAAGCAATGTTGTAGGGTTCACTCAAATTTGAGTTAGGTCTTATTAATTGTGAATTTAATTTTGGTGATATTTATGCTTTTAATCATGATTTTAGTGAACCGACGTAGTTTTTTGAATATTTGATAAAATAAGACAGAAGATGATCCGAACTTTACTCATTTATTTATAGTGAATGATTATATATTTAATGATAATAAGATTTCATGTGATTGCATGAAATTTATAATCTCAACTTAGGCTTAAAAAATGGCTATCTTTTGAATTCATATTCTTTTAAGACTAGAATCTTCATAAAGTTTGCTCAAAAAATAGGAAGGAATCTTCATAATGATGTGCATTTGATCAATTATTGTTTATTAAAAAAAGTTATATACATAGTTTGGTTTTTGCACTTTGGAGCAAATATCTAATTAATGGATTACCAATCAAATGGCAAACCTTAATTAATTATATATCATTAGAGAGGACAATATATACACACAACAACTAAAAACCAATGGAATTGTTTTTACTCATGGTTATCTGCATATGTAATTTTTTTAAACAAAAGTGCTCTTAATAAAAAATTTAATTTTTCATAGAAAAATGGTACAGAACTTTAACGCCCTATAGATTGCCACTGTTTGAATTTGTGCAAGTATTTCGATTAAATGATAAAGTCCCTATTAATCAAATAATTTATTTTTATTTTTTTTTTGAAATACAAGAGTTTGTGGAAAGTATTTCAAATCCAAACCATTCTCTTTATAATTTTTGTTTTTGATTCCCATTAGAATTTCAAAATATTATAGAATGGAAAGTTAACTCTTTGAGAGCTTGTAGTGCAAAGAGCAGAAGAAAGAAATAAAGGGCAAAAAGAGAAAAAGGTAGAAGGATTTGAAATGGCAACTTATATGAATGAATTTGAAATCTTTCAGTTTTATATAAGAATTAAAAAAAAAAATCAAATCCATTGCATCAAAATTCCAAACAGCCAAGAGGGATTTGGATCATAAATTTGAAATTTAAATTCATCCAAAATCCTCCAATCCAAACAGCCAAGAGGATTTAGATTCATCTTGCAAAGAAATTAATTAATTGTCTAATCTATAATAATATTGTAAAAGAGAATTAAACCATCTTAATCTTAAAATAGAGAAAACTTTAGAAAATTGATCCCACTTTTTGAAAGTGGTAAGGTCGGCAAAGAGTTTTATAATGAAATACTTTTTGTGTCATAATCGTCACTATGACCATAAGATTCCGTGTTGAAGCAGTAAACACTCTATCTCCATGAAAGAATGCGACAAGTTGATATGTTTGTTTGAAACGTAATGTTTCAATTGTAATCAATTTGTGAAATGTTTAATTTATTGTCATATTTTGGCATTCATTTTTTTCAAGATCTTGAAAACGTGTAGAATTAAAACATTGACATTAATCTGACATATAATTAAGGAACTTTTGGAATCAATGTAACCTTAACATTAATTTCATCATCTCCCTTTAGTAGTCAATCTTGATGATAATATATTTCTTTAAAATCAATAATTAAGTCTTTATTCTATTTGGTTTTTAAACACATTTTCTAATTTTTATATAATTTCTAATGTTCCATATATTATAAGGTGTGACAAAATTTTACGTTGACTTTCAACTTACTACAACCTTCATTCTTTCTTCAACTTTGGGATTGACTACTTATAAATAAATTATAGACTACTTATAGATAGGCGAGATTGATGATAATATTATTTCTTTTGGAAAAAATAAAGTTGAATTTCTATCTTTTACCACAAGAGGACAGAAAGGATAAATTGACAAAATAAAAAACACCTACACCAAGTAAACCAAGTAAAATAGTTGAATCTCTTGGAAGTTTCTTCAATAATATTCTTTAAGTTTTTGTTTGATCAAATCCTCTCTCATTCTTTTATTGAATCTGAGAGCAAAACCCAAAAGTATAATCACAACTCATGAGCATAATAAATTTGTCAATCATCAATACATACTTATCTTTCTTTCAATTTGTTTGGACTCTCCTTGATTTTTGCTTCTTTATTGCCATCAAATTACAAACATAGTTTATGAGGAAAATTACAAAAAAAAAAAAAACATTTCCTTCACATTTTTGAAAAATACTTTTTGTCATTCAGATTTAAAATGATGCAATTTTGTTACTTAGACTAAAAATATTTTTATCACTCACATTTAAAATCATATAATTTCATCACTTATACTAAAAGTATACACTAAATTGGTTTTTTTTAATCTTATTTAATCTGTTTTTTTAAACAAAATGTATATACAAACGTGTAATTGTTCAATGACGTGACGTCTTCCTGTACAATTAAAAAATCAGAAAAAATGAAATAAAAGATAAATTTATCAAAATTTTCTTAACATGAATAACAAAATTATATTATTTTAAATATAAGTAATGAATTTTTCTTCTAACAAATATAAAAGATGAATTTTGTAAATTTTTTAATTTAAATATAATAGTATTTCTCAATTTGTGCTTGTATTCCTTGGATATATAGTTGTCATGCTAATCTTCGTATCCCAATTTTATTGCATAGTATATTTTGATGTAAGAAGATATGTCATTGTCACACTACAAGACAAGCACAAAAAAAAAACGTTACAAGAAATCAAACTTTTAATTCTTTATTTTTATTTTTTGCTTTAGAAAAAAAACATTTATGATTAATCGTAATCTATTACTAGATTTTAATTTACCGTAAGAGAAAAATCCAACCGAATTACTAGATTTTAATTTACCGTAAGAGAAAAATCCAACCGAATTGAGAAGTGATAAAAAAAAAATCCCATCTCACAAACTATAAAACGTAATACTATACCATTTGAATTTAACTGAAATAATAATTTCTTGTGTTCTATATAAAACCTTGAGAGTTGTAAATTCCAAATTGAGTATCTAAAATTTATTTAATCTAACTAGCTAGTGATGTGTGCTATATATTTTGATGTCACTATTTGATTAAATTAAATGTGACTATGCTTTTTTCAAGATATTTATATTTCATAAGGTTTCTTGTAGAATTATTTTTGGTCTATAATAAATGTAAGTATGCAACAATAATTAAGCATTCAGAGTCATTTATATGTATCATATTTTCGTCATTCTATTCTATTCATACTATACACACATTCTCATTTACATTAAATATATTATATACTTTTTATCATTTTTTTTTTCAATTCTTTTTAATTCGATCTCCCTATTCCACTCTTAATTAATTTGAATTAATTTTTTTTTTATTTTTTACACGTATGTAGGAATTAAGCTCAAGCTTTCCCAACCCCTTCTCTTCAATGGACTCCTAATGTATATGAAGGAGTACGATTCATTCAAAAAATTTCTACCTCTCTATCTATCTTTGAGATGTTTAGATTTTTCAAAACTCTAGACATGCAAAAGCGAAATACTATCCCCACTCAAATCAAGACAGAACTTTTTCTCATTCAAATTACAATTAAGGTGAAACAAGGTCAAGAATGCTGAATCTCCTTATGATAAACATATCCTTGCATCTAGAGATATTGTACGCACATATTCGAACCATTTTACCTGTTAGGGTTTTATACACCACACATCACTTGCTAATTCCAATAGGAGCAATGATAGGGAGAGTGAAATTTTGGAGTGACTGACGTGGCAGTGATAAAAAGACAAACTAATACCCTAACTAAATGATGAGTGAACTCTAATGGGTAAGGGATAAGTTTGTCTTTTTATCACTGCCACATCAGACACTCCAGAATTTCACTCCAAAATTTCACTCCCCCTATCATTTCTGTTCCAATAGAGTTAGACTAAATGAATGCATGCAACAATATTTTGGTTTCCAACAACCTTATCCACCAAAATTTTGTCCTTCGTCTGGATGTAATAATAGTTGACAAGATATGTCGTTGTGAGCTTTAAATTGTTGGAAAGTCAAACTATATATGTACACAAATGTCACCCAAAAGGCTCTAAAAATTAGCTTTTTCAATAACATTCTCTTTGAAAAATTCCATCTCGAAACCAAACAAATTAAAACAAATGCAATTTAAAGGAAAAATAATGTTAGAATGGTTGAAAAAAAATGGGAAAAAGTGCAAAGACACTAACAAAATACAAACACACGCTTTATTAAGAAAGACTTGTGCGTTTTGACCGAGTCTATTGGATTATGTCTTAGACTTGAAAAAATTTCAAGTCAATTTTCATTTCCTTAGAATGAAAGATAACAATACTGTATATTGTTTGAAAAGTAACATTTTTTATTTATTTTATTTTTTACCTAAATGGATCTTACATGAATAATTTATCAAAATAGGATCTTTTTCAAAAAGTTTTCTAAATATAGGGTGGTCCTATTTGTTCATTGTTTAGTTATTTTGTTTTTAGTCCCTTTATTCTTTAAAAGTCTTACAAAAGCATGAATGTTTTAGAATTCAATTGTTTATATTCCCTAGGTACTCATATAAGCATAATTAAAGCATAATAAAACACTATCTATTGTATCTTAGTAGTTCAAATTTTTCGGGTCTTACCTCGCTTCCTTTAAGCTGTTCGCTCTCCTTCCTAAAACCTCATCAGCCTCTGGGCTTCACCGTTCAGGCAATGATTAATGGCATTCCACTTAAAGATGTCAGAATCTTCACACCTTCGGACTTCTTAACGGCTAACGGCCTTCTGCCTCAACGCCTTTTTGTCCTCAATAGATTCTTCTGACTGCCACAGCTCTTCCATTGGGTACAGAATTAAATTCTGATTTGGGTTTTAAGAATTGAAACGATGAAAATATATAGCTCAATTTTTTAAAAGGAAACGTTCTTTTATTGAATTTGAACAAACTAATTTACAATAGAAAAGAGCTTTAATCAGCTCATCCCTATGCTTATATTTTCCCTATGGGAAAGAAGAAAACTTTAGAAACTCATTCTTTTTCTAACACTCTTTGGTTGAGGGTTTTCTGATAGAATTTTTCGATGCCTTCATTCTTCAAGGTGTTCTCCTTTTATAGGCTTCAATCGCGTTTGAAAAATCCGCATCAAGAGATAAGCCTTCTCCTTCATTGGTGGATTGATGATAAGAATCCATATCTACTAGATGAGTGGGGTAATAGTTATCTTCATCATCACATGAATGTGGTCCATTAATTGCTGTCATTTTCCAGCAATTGCTTCCAATAGTGGTAGGGACCACTCTCCGTATGCTCCATTTTGAGCGTAGTGGTATGGACCACTCTTCACATGGTGCTGTCTTTCTTAGGTGAAGAATCTCTTGAGTGCATATGCTGACTCATTTTGCATGCCATTTGTAAGGTGGTGCTTCTGCCATAAAACCTGTCGGTTTTGAACTCTTTCACTTTTTCTTGCAATGTTGGTGATCTTTTATTTCCTTCTGTCACGATCATCCAGCTTTCTGAGCTGTTGAGGACTTGAAAGTTTTTTACAGAGAAAGTCTCCATTATTCCTGATATGGTAGCTCTTCTGTATTGTTCCCATTTCTTATTAAAGAAAGGTATCTTTACTTTTTGTTCATTAACTCGTAGACTCACATCTCCTTTAAGTTTGGCGACATGAACTAGGTTAAAACAGGGTATTCTTCGTCTTCATCATATTCGGGTGCTATGTTATACACTCGAATAAAAAGCTTCTGCCTTCAACATATTTTTCAAGACTCTGAACAAAAATTGGATCAAAGAACTGAAATTCTTTTAACCCCACGCTTGGATAAATTCGATAACAGAAACCGAATTTGAATAATTGACATAGGAATTTTGCTGGAACTCCTTCAACAGTTGTTATTCTCGGATATATACTTGATCCTTCAAGTCTGAAGAAAGTTTCTCCATTATTTAAATTGTATACCTGCAAAGCAAATTCATAATATTCTTTTTCTTTTAATTTTTTTGAATCTGAAGATCCTTTTATCCGAACAACTTTGTTTTTTCCAGTATCAGAAGAACTGGGTTGCTCGTTGTTGATTTTGAGATTTATATTCTCAGGATTCTCCATGCGAATGGTAGAATCATCATATGCTGATTTGAATTCAACATTTTTATTTTTTGTGGATTCACCACTATAAGTTGGTTTATCACCCAACATTCCATGAGAGTCCGAAAACTTCTCTACTAGTTCATAGAGATCTGCAAATTCTGTCAGTATCTCTCCCTGTTGTTCAACAAGACTGTTCATCTCTTGTTGTAGTTGCTTTTGCTGTTCTACAAGGTTTATTGTTTGCTCTCGAATGGAGAATAACATATTTGATTTTTCCACTATGCTTTCATCTAGCTGAGTTATTTTTGTAGCTAAATAGCTGCAAAGTTCTAACATTTGCTGTTTTTTACCCTTCTCCATGTTCGGGTTCCTGGATAGGAAATTTGCATAAAAATTGTCAGTTCCTTTTATATAATCTATTTTAAAAGTATAATAAGACAACAAAGATTGCCATCTTAATAATCTTCTAAATTGAGGTTCAGAAGGTAATTTATTAAAGATTAAACTACCAATTTGGGTATTATCTGTTTTTACCACAAAAGGTTTTGGTAATAAAAAAAAGAAAAATTTTCTTATTCCTTTTATTATAGCCAATAATTCTTTTTCATTTGTAGAATAATTAACTTTTGCTGTTTTAAATGTACCGCTTGTGTACCTGCATATCTCATTGATGTCAGTTTTTAGAATAGCTGCCCAATAAAAATCAGAAGCATCAGTTTGTAAAATAAGATTGTCTTCTGGTTCAGGCATTCTGAGTTTATGAAGTTCTTTACATTCTTCCTTTAAAGATTTTACTACTTCAGTATGATTATCTGACCATCCAGTAGTGTTATTTTTTTTTAGCAATTTTTGTAATAAAGACCTTTTCTTTGCAAGTTGCGGTATAAATTCTCCTGCATAATTTAAACATCCAAGAAATTGTTCTATTTCTTTTTTAGTGCTTAATTTATCTGGAAAATTACATATTTTTTGAGATATATGACTCTGTAATTTAATACCATTAGTGGTTATTATCATACCAAGAAATTCTATCTCAGTTTTACTAATCTCAGCCTTTTTCTGACTTAAGATTATTCCATTTTGTATGCAAATTTTTGCAAATTCTCTTAAATGTCCGATATGTTCCTGATATTCATTAGAGCAAATAAGAATATCATCGACATAAACAAGCATGTATGAGAAAATAGAAAATATCTTATCCATTTTTCTCTGATATATTTGTGGTGCATTTTTTAATCCAAAAGGCATTACTAACCATTCATACTGTCCATTAGGTGTACTAAAGGCAGTTAAAGGTATAGATTTTTCAGCAAGTTTTATTTGCCAAAATCCTGATTTACAATCAAATTTAGAAAATTATCTCTTTCCTTTAGCTAAATTGATTAAATTATTTTTGTTTGGAAGAAAATATCCGTCAAAAATACTATGTTTATTTAACTCTTTATAGTTAACAACCATTCGTGCTTTTTCAAGTTTTTCTTCAGCATGGTTTCTTACCATAAAAGCTGGTGAACTATGAGGGCTATTACTACCTCTAATTAATGTTAGATTAAGCAATTCTTTTATTTGAGTTTTAAACTCAATTTTATCTTCTTCAGAATATATCATTGGTTTAACCCTAATGATAACATTTGGATCTTTTAGCTCTATTACGGCTAATTCTCTTTTTATATCCCATTTTGCTATAGGATTTTCTCCATAATTGCTAGCTATTAGATCTTTTACTTTATCTATATCTAGCATTTTAACATTAAACTTTTTTATCTGATTTTTATGTAACCAAATTTTTTCATATCCATCACCACGCGGTACTGGCTGAACTCTGTATGGTGTATGAATTCGTGAAGTGCGTATCCAATGTCCACAAGGGGTTTTTAAACTAATCATATATATTGTTTGATTGTATGTCTGAAACTGTTGGACAAAGTCATTTCCTAACAGTAAATCGACATCTAATCCTTCATAAGCATATAGCTGTTTTATAGCTACTATTTTACTTCCTAATATAATTTCAGGTTTAAAACATACCTTGTCTAAGGAGTGCTTATCACCTGTTACTCCTTGCATTGAAACTTTTATTGGATTGGTTATCCAATTTTTGAATAGAAATTCTTTTCCTAAACTTATTTCTGCACCTGTATCAATCTGAGTACAGTGAGAACTTTCTTTTCGTAACATGTGACTTCTACGAAAATACTTACAGAAAATTTCTGTTCGCTAGGCATTTTCCTTTTCTAAAAAAATAGTTTTTCCTGCAAAAGAAATCTCAATACCATATTTATCAATAGAAAAATCATCTAGACTTTCTAGAAATGATCTTCCTAGGATTATATGATGGTTTTGTTTTCCATCTAAAGTATCCAAATAACAATTGATGTTAAATTTGGTTTCTTGAAAAGTTATTGGAACTTTAACGATTTCATTGATTTCATTTTCATCATTGGATATATGTCTGTGTGTATCTTTATATTTCTTTATTAATCCTGCATCAAAATAACTGATAAAATGATTTTGTGCACTTTTTGAATTTATAAGAATGTTATATCCTTCGACACAATTTTTACCATTAAAATATTTACCAAAAACTTTTAAGTCATTTGGTGTGTCTTCTTTTCTTGATATATTGAGTGAAGAATAACTTTTTCTTCCTCTTTCTATTACAATATTATTTTTATTATATGAGACTATATCTCTTGAGGTTCCTTCTTCTAAATTCTTAGAAGTTCCATATTCTATTGAATAACTATCTGGGATAGTTAAATTATTTCTAGTTGGTTCTAGAATCTTTCCTATTTCTAGGCATTCTTTATCTAATTCAACTGGTGGTTTTTTATCAAAAATACTACCATAATTTGAATTTGTAATAGTATACAATGCACAATAATATATGCTCATTATATGATTGCCTGGTTTGAAAATCCTTTTCTTAAGATTTGAAAATGTAAACTCAAGGCATCATTGAAATCTTTATCTTTTAAAGATATGCAATATTTTGGATAATACGTGAAAAGTAGTTTTTTGTAGGCTAAATTGCCTTCTACTATTCCAAGATTTCCATCTGAAGCTTTTGTAAATCTTTCATCAGATAAATTGATGACCAAAGGACAGTCAATTCCTTCTTGAAAAGTTGATTTACAAAGAATTTGTATGCCTGCAAGATAAACATATTGCATTTTATCTCTCTTTTCTTTAGGCATTTTATTTAACAAATCTGTTACCGTCTTTTTTGTTAATAAATTCAATTTTCTGTTTCCAGATGTTTCTTGAATAGGTATTACCTTTTCAATTTCCATATATTCATGATAAATATGTTTCTTTCTTTTGAAAGCATTTCCTATTTGACTTAATATGTTTTGATTTGGTCCTCTTAGATTTAACTCTAAATTCCTAATCTTTTCATATCTAGAAGGATCAAAGGATGCTCTTAATGCGTATCCTTCTATAGTTTCTTCTTCTTCTTGTATGAGGATATCTTCCTCTTCTTTTTTACTGATTTCTATTTCACTCATTCTGAATCAGATTCAGTAAATACTTCAAATATTTCTGACATTTCAGAATTAAATGATGACACAGTTTCTAATTCAGATTCTATGTCTTTTATATCAATTATTGAAACTTTAACTTTCTTTTTATTGCATTCATAAGACTTATGTCCTTCTTCACCACAGTTATAGCATTTACAACTGGTTGGTTTTTTCCCTTTATCTTTATCTGGTTTATTTCTTTTGTAATATTTTCTATTCTGTTTTTTATTCTTTTTAAAGAATGTTTTATATTTTTTGTAAATCTTATTTTTTGATTTACGTTTTTTAGACTTATTGGTAGATTTATGACACCCCAATTGCCTACTTCATATACTTCTTTGCAACATATAGTTTCATTAACTCTTTTTGCTTTTGAAAGTACTCTTTATTGTTCACAAAGATCAGATAATTTTTCTTTTAAGAAAACTATTCTTGCTCCTAGAGTATTTGAATATCCTTCTATTTCATGATTTTTTGAAAATTGAGTCAAAAAATATGAACTCCATATACCTGGTAGTTTTTGATATAGCATATCAGCTATTTTTGACATATCTTCATTACTATCAAAGTATTGATAATAATATTCTTCAAATTCGCACATATATGAATTAATATCACACATATTACAAATTTGTAATTGACTAAGCTTCTTTAAAGCTTCTTGTTTTTCAGCTATTCTGGAAGAATCTGTTCTTGTATTCCAATCATATCCCATAAATTCATCTGCTATATAGTTAGCAAATGTGCTAATTCCATCAGTTAAAGATTTTTCCATATGTCTGACTACATTGACTCTTATTGTATTTCTTGTTGAATCTGTTATTCCTTGATACCAATTTTTAACATTTCCATCTAATGCTGCTAGGCATATTTGATATTTTTCTTCTGACGAAAAGTTGGATGTTTTATCTGTCAAAAAATAGAGACCTATATCTTGTCCCCATTGTTGTAAAGCTTTTGAGGCATCTAACTTGCAGTCAAGGTTTAAAAATCTAAATCCAGAACTTGTTAATGCTGGCAAATGTCTATTAGGTATATACTTTCCACTAGGTGAATAAGTATATTCTATAGCTGCTTTTTCAGGTTGAACTCTACGGGTTCTTCCTTGATTTATCGGTACTGAAGAAGTACTTGCTTTATCTATTTCTAATTTTACAGATGTATCTTTATTCATTTTTACCTTTACAGGTTCTTCAATTACTAAGTTTTCTAAAGAATATATTAATTCTTCTATTTCTTTATCCATTTATTCTTTTGATTCAATCTCTTCTTCTGAACTTGGATTGATTTCTTTATTTAAAACTTTTTGTTTCATTTTTTCTTGTTTAATTCTTTTCATTTCTTTTAAATAAAATCTTTCATCTAAACTTCCTTTTTCATATGACCTATATCCCGTTGGAGCCTTTTTCATCCAAAATTCTTCAAAAACTTTTCGCTGGTTTTCTTGGAATTTTTTACTATCTTTTACCTAATTAGGTATTTGATCTTCTACGGATTTAACCATAATTTCTATTGTATTAATCCTGACTTCTAGTCCTTTGACTAACTGGATTAATTTTTCTATATTTTCTTCTTGTTTAAGAAGCATTAATTCTATGGATTCAAGTTTACTCATTTTATCCATGGCTTCCATGAAAGTCTGCCTTTTCTTTCATATATAGAATCTCAGATTCTAATTCTTTTATAATTATTTCTTGCCTTTTTAAGGCTTCTGAATTTATTCCAGCTATAAGATTTTCCTGAAATCTTTCTTTTCTTATTTTTAATTCTTTATTACTATCCTGTATTCTTTCCATAAGATCTATGCAAACATAGCATTTTTTAGTTGATTCATAAACTTTTGAAGCAGTTCTTCTATACATTTTATTTTATTATTCTGTATCTGACCAAGGCCAATCTTCAGAATTCCATTTATATTCCGTTTCAGAATATATTTTTTCTTCAAATTCTTTTATTTCTATTTCAGAATTTGTAGAATCAAAGGGTTTTTATTATTTTTTCATAAATGATCTTTCTAATATCTGATATAATATTCATATTCATTAATTCTTTCAATATTCCAACAATAATTAGAGTTTCTATAGTTAACCATAATTCTTTATTTTGTTTATAAAAAACAAAGTTATGCATGTTTTTTTCTTCATAGAAGAAAGTAAATGTATAGTCCTTTTCTATTAGGAAATTATAAACCAATTTTTATGAGCACATGGCTCTGATACCAATTTTTGTCGGGTTTAAACTAAGGTTATACTTAGCCTCGAGAAGATCGGTGCGGAATTATATTCTTTAAAGAATATATAATCTTTATATGAACTTATTAAAGTTCTGGGGTCAATTTATAATTTAGACATTCTTCTTTTGCCTAATTTTAGAAGTTGAATAGGAAACGATCCTAGTTTTATCCATAATTTTAAAAACAGTTATATTCCTAGAAATCATTCATCTTACATAGTTTTATCGTAGAAATTCCGGATAAATTTACATAATATCCTGAGGTAAAATTTTTCATGATGATCACTCTTGAATGCTTTTACTATAATAAAATTATAAAAAATTATTAGAAAAAGTTATATTTTAAGTTTTTGAGGAAGCAAAATTTTTTGAAAAAAAAAATAATAAACTTTTCATAAAGAGAAAATATAGATTTTTAAATCTTTAGGGTCCAATCCAGCAGGGGGTTGCAAAAGGAAGCTTAAACAAAACAGGCAAACAAGAAGATTTGACTGAGTTTTGATGATGGTAGAATCTCAGAAATGCAAGAACTTTCATAAATATGCACGAGACAATTATGAATCGTTGCACAACATCGATCATGCAATACCTGAAATTTTAACTTATTTGACAAAGAATGCAATGAAATGAGTAAATGTTTAAATAAATGGCTTGAAATGTTTTAACTTAATTGAGTTACTATATAAATATTCCATGATTCTGTAAACATTTTAGCTATAAATTTCAATTTCAAAATTAATGCAAAATGGGGTTGTAGTAGTAGTTGGAATTAAAGACGTTCTTTGTCTGCCTGCAATAATGTCATCGAGTGTGTGTGTTTTTTTTCTCTTTATTTTGGCTAAGGATAGTTTGTGCTTGTGAAGATGCAGAAGGACCTGAAAAATTGTTTAAAGTTTGATTCGTAACATATTCCCATTACGTGTTGTGGCAAATATTCTTAATTCTTAACCAATTATGATTTGTTTTGTGTATCAACCGACTTAATATAAAGAGGGAAATGCAATAAAAATGTCCATGGAATTTTTTTTCCCATCACTTATAATTAAAACAATGTAATTTCGTCACTCATACTAATAATACGCACTAAACTGATTCTTTTAAATTGGTTCTTTTATCTAATCCTATCTATTCTTTAATGAAAAATATACACGTATAATAGTTAGATTAGATGATGAAATTAATGTGTATATTTTCTGTTTAAAAATTACACGAAATTGGATTGAATGATAAATTTAATAAGATTTTTTAATATGAGCAACCAAATTACATCATTTTAAATGTGAGAATAATGAAAAAAAGTTTTTTCAATGAATGTAAAGGATGATTTTTAATTGTAACATTTCCTAATATAAATAAGAAAGTTTTGAAAATGTAAACACTAAATTTGTGGTCTATTCGCATGATTCAACATTTGGATTTTGTAACGTTCAAACTTATAACTTATATAAAACTTGATATGGTCTCCAAGTTTCACTTTTTAGAAAGTTCAAAACCATTGAAAAGGAAAACAAAAGAAAAGAAAGGAATGGAATATGTTAGTAGGTCTAAGATTGCAACGGTCATGTGCTTAGACTATTTGTCATGATAGTGAAGCAATAAAAGCATTCAACAATTTCACAATTAAACTATACAAACATAAATCATATCTTGACATATCCAGTACTCACTTTCTATAGCAACTTTCTTGGGCTCCAATGGATTGAAGGATTTAATGCATTACAAGGCTCCATTTGAGTGCTAATCATAATCCACTACTTCCTCATCAAAAAATAATATCACACTATCACTAACAAGATAATAAGATATATCGAAAACAATGCATACTTTAAATATGGGAGGAGCGTTTTGAGTTTATACTTTATTGTGAAATAGAATATATTTTGGTAATTAAACATATCTTAACAATTAATTCAAAACCCTAAGATGATAATGTACAACTTTTGAAATACATATGTACCTTCTTAACCATATGGTGATTTAAGTACCTTTCTAAACATATGGTGATTTGAAACGGGTTGAGAATTCGGTTTGAACTGCGCAAGATTAGTTTAAGAAAAGGAAAAAGGCGAAAACGCGCTGGTAACTTTGAACGAATATAACTTTCTCGTCTGATTTCAAAATGGTCTTTGTTGTATACCTTTTCGAAACTTAAACGAGATCTACAAGGTTTTGCCCCATGACTTATGTCGTTTTTCGACATAATTCATTTATTTAGGTTACTTTTGAGTCTATTTGACTTTTCCTAGTTATTTCTAAATTATTTTCTATTTTGATTTAGGGCTTCCTACAACTATATAAACGTTTGTTGGCTTTTATTTTTCTTATAATTATGACATATTAAGACTTTGATATTATTCAATTCAACTTTCGGAAATCTCTAAATTTGTGTTTTTTTTAAACATTATTGTTTTTCCCTTTATATGTCTTGCGCGTGTTATATAGTTAGTCGTTAATACGGTGTAAAATATGACATTTTTCGTAATTTGTGTTGTAAATTGTGTGTATATTGAGCAATCTAAACTATTGCATTCACAAATAAATTAATCTTCAATGTGAATCGCTTCATAACACACAATAACAAGAACAACAACAATTAAATATTTATTTGATTACGTGCAAAATCGCCTCAAACAGTAATTGTATAACAAAAATGAAAATTGAGGACGATGTTGTTGATTGTCTCACTTTTACTGTCTAACATAGAATATTCAGCTTTCATAACATACGATAACAACAATAACAACTAAATTTTTATCCCATTATGTCGGAAATCGACTCATAACGAAAATGGTACCCCAAATATATATATATATATATATATATATAGACAGTCTGAAATTTCATTATATATATATATATATAATGAAATTGCAGACTATCTAGCTAACATAGAATATCCAGCTTTCATCCAATGATAACAATGATTTTTGAGGCTCTTTATGCCCCTTACTTCTTTCTATCTTTGTGTTTCGTTACTGTTTGTCCATGCATGTGTGAGATGAAGACTAAAGAAAGTTGGTCGAAATAAGTGTGTTGTATTTTCTTATTACCTATATAGTGGTAAGTCGGTCATGATCAGGAGCTTTCCTGTTGGCCAGAACTGTGGACTTAGAAGTTTAATTCAACAAGCAAGACAATCAAAATTCATCATATGCAATTTTTTTAGACTACAAATAATTAAGAATTAAGGGTCAACTTCATTTCTTATTAATTAATTAGTTTGTTATGTGTGCTCTTCCGAAATTGATGTTTCCTCTCTCAAAATATGTTGTCGGAATTAATAAGGGTAAGATGTCAAATCTAATCTTAACCAAAATTAATGAAAGAAAGTCAAATCTAATTTTGAAAAAGAAAAATCTAACCTTAATATTAGAATCATGTTCGAATAGGGCATTTGAAACTTCGATAGCATGTTTAAAATCTTCTATATCCAACTCAAACTAATTATCAAACTAATAATCAGTAGTGAATTACCGATATTATTTATTAGTTGGGAAAATTGCAAAAAAACGTCCTTCACAATTTATTTTAAAAAAAAATCATCACTCATATTCACAATAGCACAATTTCATTACTCACACTAAAAATTCGTACTAAATTAGTCTTTATCTAATTTCGTCTATCTTTTTAATGAAAAATGTACATGTGTCATCGTCGATGAACTCATGTATACTTTCTGCTAAAAGATCAAATAAAATTGTATGAAATGATAAATTTGGTAGAAATTGTTAATTTGAGTGACGAAATTACATCATTTTGTAGATATGAGTGATGAAAAAGGTTTTTAAGATAAAGGTGAATGATGGATTTTTGCAAATTTCCCTTATTAGTTTTGAACTTTCATATAACCGAGGTCAAATATTATCCAACACTTAGTTTTAATCCTAACCTCATTCATACTTGTGATGATTTGGTACACATCCATTGCATTTTGGTCAGAATGGTAGATTAGTATAAATTCTTGTATTGAAACTAGGCTAGCTAACTAGCAATTAATCAGTAGTAGTTGCTTGAACATTTCAAATTAGTTTGTAATTCAAAATGGTCTTTTTAGCTATTGAAATGAAGGAGTGACATCTATCAACACAAATTTGCACGAAAAAATATTGGTGCAAACTGCAGTGTCAAAACTCTATATTGGTGTTGGTGCCATAGCAATTAAGTGATATGATCAGCTTTGGTTCAGTCCCATATTGAATACAAAACTTGTTCACATCAATCTTTATTGGATCTATTAATAAGAACATTCTTGTTGTCCATCTCACATTGAGATATTTAGATGGAATGTAACAATCATCCTACCTTTATTGATATGGAATTCAAATTTTTTAATGATATTAACACCAAATTAATTGCTTCTTGCATTTATGAAGTGAGTAATAATCATCTTCTGCCAACAGTTGTTGAGTCAAGACAAATATAGCCTATTTTAGGGAAAAAAAAGTAGAAAATATTAACTGCAACCTCTGAACCCTGTTATTTAATGCAGCAATGAAACTAGTGATAACAAGTAAAAAAAAAGAATATAATATGAATTTTGGAAAAAAATGCATGATTTTTTTTCTGATGAAAATATGTGGGAATTGATTATGAATTAGTTTACAAAAAAAAACTATATTTTGTTCATTTGTGTTCATTTATTTATTTATTTGGAGTGTTTCCTTGTTGCAATGTTGAGCTCAATTATGTAAAGTGGAATTTCTGATGAACAGATTTAGAAATTATATACATGGTAGAAATTTCTAATAAGCAAAAGGGGTGAAATTACATAGTAGTACGGATTAAAATTATATTTTAATTTTTAAAAGGCGAAATTCTAATTGTTTTTAAAACTAAATAGAAAATTTTTAATTTTTAATAGAAAAATAATACAAATATTTAAATTTTGAGAGGCAGCCGCACCTCCTAAATCTGCCAAGGGTGATGAATCAAACTTTCTTCAAACTCATGACAATCTAATAGCAATATAGCGAAAAAAAGGAGCATTTGAATTTCTACCAATTAGTTAAATTTCAATCCATGATCAATCAAACTTGTTGTAGTCCATATAAAAATTGGTACTATTTTATTATCAAATGATACACTAAAAAGTAACCATTGGGGTTAACTTAATCCAAATTGCAATGTTCAATTACAAAATATTTTTAATAATATAGGAATACAATGCCAAAAGGTTAGGCATTTAAAAAAATACGACAAAAAGTAGCTCAATTGTACTCAAATTCTAGCAAATTGGCACTAATTTGAATTAAACTTGTTATCATCCAAAACATGTTAAAAAGTGTACCAATTCATTAGAAATGCTTGAATATCTTTAAGAGAAAAGGAAAAAAATGTTGTCTTTATTAAAGAGAAAGGAAAAGGAATAAGATGTCATGTAATTTTTGTTTTTCTTGGGGAACAAAAAAAATAAAAATCAATTTTCTTAAGACACAAAAATTTCCAATGAGCAAAACTACAACCAAAGCCTTGCAACAATTTTTCTTTTTTGTCCAAGGAATCTCCAATGGGCATGGGATTTTGGATTTTGGATTTGGGATTTGGGATTTGGGATTTGGCCATTCCAATATGTGGGACCAAATGCCATTTTTAACTCTACTCCAATCTTTGTCCATTTCTTTTATCCCTCATTCCACAAAACAAAATTAAACAGAATAAATAAATAAAATTACTTATTTTTTTTAGATCAGATACTTTATTTAAAATTACTTTGTTTTATTTTATTGAATAGTCAAAACAATGTAATTTGACTAAAATTATAAATATCATTACAATCAAATCCACAATTGTTAACACTTAACGCAGATTTGAATGAACTTTAAAACGTTATTTTAGTCATGATTTTATTGAAAGACGATCGTTTGATGTATTGGATGGGATAGGATAAAAAATATTTGATAGACTGATTTGATTATTTTTATAAGGAGCGTGTCTCAACGTGCCAAATTAGTTATGGGATTTCCATCTAACAATGTTTATGTGTTTTTTTTTTCTCCCTTAATTTCTTCTACACTCTAAATTAATACACACATATATAGACATACACATTAATGGTAAAATTTAATTTACAAAATTAGTTGTGGGATTTCCTACTAACAATGTGTAAGTGTTTTCTTTTTTTGTCCTCATTTTCTTCTACTATTTGTTGAGAAATTAATAACCATTCAACATTTCTAGACACACACACTAATGGTAAAATTTAATTTACTAGTAATTTATTCTATTTTACAGAATCAAAATGTGGCCAACTCCAACAAATTGAATTAGTCATTCTAGATTAAAATAATAAGAATTTTTCTCTTTATGAAAAGCATATCTTTTTATTTATCTAGAAAAGTTGTATAATATGGAGAATTATCATAACTTGATATTAATTTAAAAACATTAAAATATCTCTTTAGATGTACCAAAACCAAAATTTCTAGATGGACAAAAAATTAAAGAAAAAAAATCAGAAAAGCAACGGGATGTTTTTTTATAAAGAGAAAAAAATCAACTAGATTCTTAATTAGTGAAATAATTTATCTATTTCTCTACTTTTGCTTCAAACTATAAGCATTAAGGACTAAATTTGTTGTAGACCAAAACATCATTGAAAACTAATTTTACAAAAAAAAAATTATAATTATTGTTAGAGAAAGAATGGTCATCATATATTAAAGAAAACAAAAACTCTTCTTTGACTGTTCATATATGAAATGTATATCATATACTAAATGGTTAATTAATGATCGTTAAAATTGTAATTTTAATTTTATAATATTTTTATTGTATATTAAAAATAAAATTAATTCACGTTTCATATATAAAGAAAGAGTGACAGTAGTCTGAGGAGGAAGGTACCTAACAGTTGTTTTAATAATGAGTAGATTGCCATCTATATGTGTGATTGTATTTGTGCTTTGCTGAAAAATAGTCTTCCCATCCAAGTAAAGTTAGTTGAAAGGTGGGCAAAGCCATTGAGTGACAAAGTGGCCAACCTCTCTCAAATGTATCCCCCACCTTTCACATTTGATAAACTACCACTACTCTATTTATTATAACATAAACCTCTCATCATCAATGATCATCAAGCAAACCAAAAGTAAAATTATAAAAACACAAAAGTTGGAACAAAAGTGAAAATCCCTCTAAGCAAGAACCAGATTCTTCAAAGGGGAGGGAAAAAGAAAAAAACAAAAAAGAAAGAAAGAGAGTTTCCTATTTGTACTTGGTTGTTAGACTCAGCCCATCTCATTTTTTTGAACCAAAGAATTCTTGAAAAGGTATATGAGAAAAAAAAAACATGTTACTGTTATGCATCAGTAAGGCTGAGGTTGGCTAAAAACTTCAAAAGAGCAAGAATTATTCTTCAAAGTGTGGTTGTGTGTGTGTCTGTGTGTGTGAGACTAGGAGAGAAAGAGGGTTGTTTTTTTTAGAGTTTAGAACCCTTTTAATTGTAGAGTTTTTTTTTTTTTGCTGGTTTTGCAGCTTTTTCTACTCAGAAAGGGTTATGGAAGGTTGGAAAAAAACATAAGGTAGAAATGATAAAAATCTTTTCTTGATATTTTTTGTTAATTCTTCATGATCTCTTGGGATTCTGTTAATTCTGTTAGTATGCTATAAAAAAGTAAATCTTTTTTCTCTGATCTTTGTTAATGGTGGGTGGGCTGACTGTTCCTTGTATTTTGGCAGAATTTTTTTTTTTCTGTTGATCAAAATTGTTGCTTGATTCTATATGTTATTGTTAATTCCTCAATTTTGATTTTGCATGCTGAATTTTTGCAGACTTTTGGCTGAATTATGGCTTCAAACTGTTGAATTTGGAAGGAGCTGGTCCTGCTTCCCCTCCCTTTCTTTGTATGTGTGTTAATTGAAGAGGCCTGCTCTAAATTTGTTATTTTCCTTCTTTAAATCTCAAATCATGTTAATTTTTGAATTTGGAATGAAAATATATGAATTTCTTGTACAGAATAAGGGTGGTAGGTCAGTGATGTATAGTTTTCATGTCTGTTGTCCCCTGTATATTTCCCTAACCAATCTCAAAAGCAGACAAAAGATTTATTTATTATTTCTCTGATGTATTTATTTGTTTGGACAGAGTTTGGCTTCACTGTGTGTTCTTTTGTTGGTTTTTCCCAATTTTGGGTTTTACTCATAAACATAGAAAGAATCATGGATATGGATTTTTATAATCTATTCTTTAAAAGATGAAATCTTGATTTCATGGTATATGAAAATTTCCTTTCTCTTTCCAATCCAATCATTTGCTTGAGAGTTCTCTCACTTCTCCACTTGCCTGTCTGCTCTTTTTCTACTGAATTAACCCAGATCAAGTTGAAATCCTATTATTTCATTTGTCAGGCATGCCATTACTGGAGCTGGAATATGTGATTATCTGAGTTTTTGGTCTGAAGAAATCTGATCAGCTTGATGTTGTTAATATTTTGACTTATATTCCTCAATTAAGTGTCCTACTACTTGCTTTATTCATTAGATTGTGGACAAGAGAGAGGCTGAATTCTTCAGTTGAAAATGAAAAAGTTTGTCAAAAGAAAAAAAAGAAGCAAACACCAACCATGTTTGTGTTGCTTTATAGGTAATTCATGATCTGTGCATGATAAGGAATTGCTTTTTATTCTTCTTCCAGCCTAATTCTAGAAATGGTTTCTTTAAAATTCATACAACTTAAATAGTTTATGGTCTAAATATCACTTGAAAAGATGAGGCTTGCAAGCGCGCATTACTAAACTGTCATCTTGGTTTTTGTTTGTTTAGGAAAAAAAACTGATGCTGGAAACATGGGAAAGAAAGGGAGTTGGTTTTCAGCCATCAAGAAGGTTTTCTCATCTAGTTCCAAGGAGAAGCTTACTGATGTAAGTGGTTCTTTTCTACAGATAAATAAAGCTTTCAGTAATTGAGTTCTGAATGTACAGCAGACATCCCCTCTTTTGGCTTTCCTGTCAAAAGCAAAAAAGAAATGCGTATGATTCTTTCAAAATATGATCAAGAGGATAGTAAAATGGCAGAAGAAGACTAGTATCATTAGTAGCTTTCTTGAATCTTTCCTTCTATTATGCTGTTAACTTGATAAATTGCAAAGAAGTAGAGAAATTGATCAGGAGCCACTCTTTTCTTCTGCCAGAAAAGTTATGCTATGTTTGAGTTCCCATGTTCATCAAAAGTTTGAAATAACAAGAAAATCGTATTGGTAGGCAAAGAACTAGCTTAATTGGTAAGAGCAAGTTTAGCTGAGGTATAAGAGACACAGAAATGACTAAAAAGGGATTTTCAGTTTAAGTCATTTAGAAGCTTTTCTCATTGTTGCAGGGATCAGAGAAGAAAAGTTCCAAGGAAAAGAAGAAGGGGAGAGGTAAACTAAAGCCTGGAGAGAACAGATCATTTATTCCCCTCTTCAGGGAACCAAGCAGCATTGAGAAAATCCTTGGTGAAGCAGATGAACTATATATCAGGCATACTACATCTTCTGAACTACCAATAATATCTCCAGCATTACCTGTTAGGCCAGCCTCTCCACGAGTAACTTCACCTAGAGCTGCTTCTCCAAGGGCAGTTTCTCCTACAGTTACTTCTCCAAAAGTTGCTTCCCCCAGGGTTGCATCCCAAAGGGTTGTTTCCCCTCGGGTACCTGCTCCTCGCGTTGCTTCTCCTAGGGCTGCCTCTCCTGTTGTTCCTCAAATTCGTAGGCCAGCTGTTAACTATGTTCACAGGCCTGAACAGACATTTCAAAACCTCCAGCTTTCAGCTATCAAGATCCAGGCAGCTTACAGAGGTTACAAGGTAATTTTCAACTTACTTAGGTAGCAGCAATAGTTCTCCTGATCTCAGAATTTGGATATTAACATCACTCTCAGAATTGGAAAAGCTTGATTAAAATTCCATATTGACATTATTGTAACTTCAAGAATCCAAACAAGTTGATGTGCAAAGCCATTATTTTGCAGATGTAATCATATATAGATTACCCTTGCTCATGCTATCGAATGATTTACATGTATTAGTAGCATGATAGGATACTGGAAAGTTATAATAAGAGTACAAATTGCAAAGTTCATAGCTCAAGAATCATGGGCTTTTATGATTCAATTATTCTAGTGTGTAGATAGAAGGAGATGCCTTTTGTAGAAGAAGCGAGTTCTATCTTTTTAACTTGATTGTAGAATATAAAACCAGGATAAAGTAATCAGCCTTAAATAGGTAAGACAAATTATGAACTCGAAAACATAATCTCTAGTATGGGATGGTTTCAGGCCTCTGGCTGAGACATTTGCTACTTTACCGATTTCATGTATGGTGCCATAATTTTCTTTTTTTTCTTCTAGTATTTAGGTTTAGTCACAATGGTTCTTCTATTCAGCTAAATTTGTTCTTTTGAGCTTTACATTTTCTAATAGGAGTGAGATCACAAAACATTTTCTTTGTATAGGCAAGGAAAAGTTTTAGGGCTTTGAGGGGGTTGGTGAGGCTTCGAGGAGTGGTGAGAGGCCAGAATGTCAAGCGGCAGACGATGAATGCCATGAAACAAATGCAGCTTTTGGTCAGAATACAAACTCAGATTCAGTCGCGAAGGATTCAAATGTTGGAAAACCAGGCATTGCAGCGCCAATCTCATAAGAATGACAATGAAGCAGAGAGTACACTGAGCAAATGGACCTTGAACCAGGTATAAGTTTCATACACCAGAGGAGAGTCTTCATTTTTCCATTATTTAGATGTCATTTCATTATCGATTAATGTAGATGGATGTAATGAATCAGTCAGTTGATGTTAATTTTGATATTGACAGTATTTATGGTGTTCTCTGGTATTCTCTGCTCATTCCATTTTGATAATGATATGCTTCGAAATAACTGAGAGATAGTATAATACTTAAACATTTGTATTTCTGCTGATATTTTGTTGGTCCATTTGATGCTCATAAAAGAAGCTGCTAAATTTTACAAATTCTGCTCTTTCTTTTATCCTGTGCCATCCTTCTAAACATCCGTTGGATGATTTTTTTTTTCCTCTAAGGGATGTGTGGTTCTATGGTTGTATTTTTGTTCTGTTTGTTTGTTTTACTTTATTTAACCATTAAACATAGGTACTTGGTTTAGTCTGAGGCAGGTAACAATGAAGATTGGGATGATAGTTTACTGACTAAAGAGGAAGTTGAAGGAAGGCTCCACAAGAAAGTAGAGGCAGTCATCAAGAGAGAAAGGGCCATGGCTTATGCATACTCTCACCAGGTGCAGTCAACTTTCTTAGTTATTAAATACTTTACGGGTTTGCGTTGGGAGCTAAAATTAACACTGGTCTAGACCAAATATGATTAGGCATCCATTACTCCAAAATGGATGCTGTTGGTCTTGCATATTGCTCCTATTGCAATATGTTCCAGAGTTATCTTTTTTGTGTTTCAGAGGTTGTAAGTGAACACTTCATACATTGTAGATCTGTAACACGGAGTTTGTCCCATTTACAAGATGAATTGATGCATTTTAAATATTCTAGATCAAAGTTAATATGCACACTATGTCAATATCTTTTCTGGATTGCAATACACTTAATTGAAGCATTTTGCAAAGACAAACATGTGTCACCTTGCAAAAGGTTATTTCATATTAGGTATTGAATTTCTAATCCTCATTTGTCTTCTCCCTTTGCTCATCAGTTTTGGAAAGCCAATCCAAGATCATCTCAAGCAGCTGTGGACATCAGATCAAATGGATATCCATGGTGGTGGAACTGGTTAGAGCGTCAGTTACCTTCGGCAAATCCTTCAGAGAACCAATCTGCTGCCAAGAATGTTCATCTAACACCTCCAAGGCCAATCTCAGAGTATAAGCGTAGTCCACGACCTCCAGCCAGCAACTACAGGCACTATAATTATGGTTTTGACAATCACGAATCAGCGACACCAAGGTCATCAAAATCAGCTGTACCGGTTAGAGGCAAGCAGTTTCACACTCCAAGTAGAACACCACCACCAAACAGCTCAGGCCTAATGAAATATACAAGACCAAGACCAAGTGCAGCTGATTCTTCTTTTGATGTTCCGATGAACGACACTGATAGTCTCACTAGCTGTCCACCATTTTCAGCTCCAAATTATATGACACCAACTGTCTCAGCTAAAGCGAAAGTTAGAGCAAATAGCAACCCAAAGGAAAGAGTTCCTGGTACTCCGGGCAATGACTCGAAGAGGAGGTTTTCATTTCCATTGACTCCAAATGTAGGTTCTTTCAAGTGGAACAAAGGATCTAACAAAGATTCCAATGCTCAGAAGGTATTGGAAAAACATGAATCTATGAGATCTATCGGAGACGTGAGTGTGGATTCAACAGTTTCTATGCCAGCTATTGTTGGGAGGAAGCCCTTTAACAGATTTGTGTGATTGATTTTCTTGTAAGTTCTTTGTTTGTTAACATTCATATTAACTTCTCTTTCTTGAGGCCGTTTTTTCTTTTCCTTTTCCTTTTACTAATACGAGTGTATGGCGTGATGAGTTTTCGATTACAAAATACTAGTGTAAAACAATAAGAAACAGTAGGAATGGAAGTGGTTTGAATGTAGATGTTTCTTTTTCTTCTTCTCCTGATTGATTTTTGCTATTATCTCTTCTCAATTTCCCAGAATGCCAATCAATGTTCCTTCCCACTATGCTCAATCAACTAAACCCCATCCTCCCTTCCCACAGCCAACGGCAAAGGCAGGCTTTTTCTATAACAGTACTGATTTTACTTTGCACCATTAATAGTTCTTCTAAGTGAGCAGAATCTTGCTGAACTTTCTCATATTGCAATATGAACTAAACACTTTACCAACTTCCTCATACTTGCTTGTATGACCGACAACTGTTAGGTGCTCTAGATCTCATAAGAAAAGAAGATCCTACCTAAAAATTTGACCATTCACTGAACAAGAAGTTTGACAGTCTGCTTACACTCTCGTGGCTTTTCTATCCCTTTCCAGTTTACAACCTCATTGTGCTGCTATGGCTAGAAGATTGTCACCACAATGTCCATTCCCTGATCAGAAGCTCGGGAATGCACTCAATACTGGCCCTGTTTGATTGTGTATGGATCCATACAATCCATCTTGTGAATATAGTTCTGGCAGTCCTGATTACTTCAAAAACTCATGGAATGAGTGGACAACTTCGATTCGGGCACACAAGTTTTTCATTGGACTTCCAGCTTCTAAGACTGCTGCTGAAAATGGTTATATATGTTCCAAAGCAAGTGCTAACGCTACGTTAGAGGTCAAGCGTTGGAATCGAGATAATGATATACAGAGTGGATACAGTTCTGCTGCGAAGAGCAGTGTCTAAAATTGTATGTGAGAGCTTAATATGACCTAAAGATGGCAATTTATATGCCTTAATCCATTAATAAGAGCTCAATGAAACTCTTTTATCTCACAAAATCTTGCTTTCCCTAGACCAACTACTATCAATCTTTTAACAGAATTTTCATTAGAGCTACAGCATAATCTAGTCATGATTTAGGCCTCCTTCTTTACCATTCTGCATCAATTAGCATTTCATCTGGTTTTGCACATCAAAGTTTCTGAAAGACTGACGGTCAAATTCGTAAATGGTGCAAAGCTTGATTTAGGAAGCTAAAAATGACTATGCAACTGAATCAATATCTCTGCTGCTAATGGCAGCATTTTGGTTCAGATGATTGCTGCTGACAGATAAAAGAGTGCCACTTTAGACTTATAGAAGCTTTTGTCCATGGATATGGAAACATTATGGAGTGCCACTTTAGACCAGTTTCTGCTAATAACAACATGGTATGTATGCATAGAATTAGACGCTGTTCTTCGCATCATAACTATATTCATTTCCATGCCATGTATATCATTATAGCAATCTCCAAAGCATGATGCATGCCAACATATCTTGATGCATCATCCTTTAGCAAAATGCAGGACCTGTGATGCTGAGCACTTTCTTTGGAACATAACCATCTCCAGCAGCAGCCTTTGAAGCTAAAATCTCAACGAAAAACTTCTTAGCCTTTATTGAGGATATCCATTGATTCCATGAGTATAGTTTTTAAAGTTTTTAGTACTGCCATGCCAAGCTTCTGATCCATACCTTGTCAAAGAGTTCAGTGTTTAGTGCATTGCCAACCTTCTGATCAAGGAATGGGCATTGTGGTGCTGCATCAAGTGACTTCAAATTTGCTTGCCCACTTAAAAAATGGCTTCTCAAATAATCAGCCTCTTGCCTGCCATTGTCTCGCTGCACCACCTCAATTTTTGATAGCCACAACCCCCCCCCCCCCCCCCCCCCCTCTCCGCCCCACCCAGATAATGATGGATGACAATGACCAGCCAAGTTCAGTAAAGCACAACTCTTCTAGATTGGTGAAGTCAAGATGAGTGAAAAATATGCAATGACAATAAAAAGGTGTACAATACAATAGCCAGTATGTTATATTGTTATGCACATTGTTTGGTTGATTAAAGATCCAATGACGGTGTGAGAGATCTTGTTAATATTTCTTCTATAGATCAGTAAAATTGCAAAAAAAAAAAAAAAAAAGTATGGATATTCTTGTTGTATGTTGCTTTGGTTCTTAATACAAATATAACAACACTTTAAAGTTTATCATCATCATAAATCCTTTTATCATGCATCAATCATTTACTGTAATCTAAACATTTTTTAATGTTTCATGACAACAATGATATGCCCTACTTATACCATATTTTGTCCAATACTCAAAATCATGTTGTTTCACTAAAAGCAAAATTAAAATCATGTCGTAGGATTCACTCACATCCGAATTAAGGATTAATAATTATAAATTTGATTTTACTGATATATGGGATAAAGATAAAATCAATATTAAAATCATGTCGTTCACCCACATCTAAAGCATAATAATTGTATATTTGATTTTGTTGATAGACATAACAAAGACAACATAATTTTAAACCCAATCATGAAGAAGTTATAAAGAGATTTATCATATAAGTGGGGGTGTATTTTTATTACAGTAAAACATTAAAAAAAATGCTCGAGTATAGGAGCTTTTGATTTTGAAATGTAAAGGAGTAGTACTCCTCTTTATGGCTTTCTTTTTGTAACGGGGTGTCAGGCACGTCCGGCCCCGTCTTACTATGCTTATATTCTAATAAAGTTGGGTTTTTGTTAAAAAAAAAAAAAAAAAAAACATTAAAAAAAATGCTTACTTGGCATTCTAGTGCCTAACAAAGGGTTCATCAAGATCCTGATAAACCTTACATCGATATAACAACATACACTAGTAGTTATCATGCCTTTTGCCATTGAAATTGTGATTCTAATTTCCTAATGCTTTTATTATGCATTGAAATCTCGATTAAATCTCGTTTTATATATGAACTTGCTTCACAAGAGATCAACTGTTATTATATACATTAAATTTTGACAATGAAGTGTAGATCAAATGGTTTACATCTTCATCTGTGAATAAATAGGTCACGGATTTGAGTCATCAAGGGGTAAGTGAAGTGCCATTGTTACTGTTTCAAAATCATCTATTCCTGTTCAATTGGATACCAGAATTTGAATTGGAATCGAAAGTAGCAAAACAAAACAAAATTAACCAAAACAGAAAATTACCTCAAAGGATCAAACGTGAAAACAATCAGATTTGATTGTTTGTAAAAAACAAAAGAAGCTGGACCCACAAACAATAATCACTTTTATCAAGTGACACAAGATTTTTTTCTCAACTTTGACGTCTTAACTTCGACGACAAAACAAGGCGACGGCCTTTTTCTTTATTTCTTTTGTTTTTGTTCTACAAAAATAACTTAACCAACCCATATATTTATAGGTTAAGAAACTAACTAAAATTAACAAGAATTTGAACAACAATCCTTTTATAATTCTGTTTCCTAAAACAAAACAACAACTAATTAAAACACCAATCTAAATAGGATTTAGTTTAATCCTACATTTGCCTCCCTTAAACTAAATCTGCATGATTAATCATACCCAAAAACTTCTTCAACTTCACAAATGTCTCTATCTTCAATGCATTCGTGAAAATGTCCGCCACTTGATCTTCAGACTTGCAATAGTTAATTGCAATCTCCTTGTCTCGAACCAATTCACGTATAAAGTGAAACTTGATATCGATATGTTTGCTCCGTCCATGAAACACTGGATTCTTTGTCAATTCAATAGCTGATTTGCTATCACAAAATACTGTAGTCGGACCATTTTGTTTATGTTGAAGAAAACCAAGCATCCTTCTTAACCATAATGCTTGAGTAGCACTATTATATATGGGTTGGTTAAGTTATTTTTGTAGAACAAAAACAAAAGAAATAAAGAAAAAGGCCGTCGCCTTGTTTTGTCGTCGAAGTTGAGACGTCAAAGTTGAGAAAAAAAACTTTTGCATTCAGTTTTTGTTTTCTCTTATTTTCCATCAAAGCCACACGGCTTGTGTCACTTGATAAAAGTGATTATTGTTTGTGGGTCCAGCTTCTTTTGTTTTTTACAAACAATCAAATCTGATTGTTTTCACGTTTGATCCTTTGAGGTAATTTTCTGTTTTGGTTAATTTTGGTTAATTCGATCCTACAAATTGGTATCAGAGCTAGGTTATTATTGATTAACCATGACGGAAAATATAATTTGTGTTGTTCCCAAACTAACGGGAAAACAAAATTATAATTATTGGAGAATTCAGATGGAAACCCATCTGGAATCCTTTGATTTGATCAAATATATCGAAGCGAAATTATCCGAAGATGCTGACGCAAATGCAAGGAAGAAGGCAAGTTTGGCTTTGTCTCAAATTCATCAAGCAATTGATATGTCGGTATTTGGGAAAATTTCAACAGCCAAAAGTGCAAAGAAGGCGTGGGATATCTTGGAGAAAACCTACAGAGGTGTTGACAAGGTTCAACAAAACAATTTGATGATGTTAAAACGAAAGTCTGAACTTTGCACAATGGAGAAGACCGAATCCATAGAGTCGTATTTTTCTCGTCTTTCAGCGATTAAAGATGAGATGGAGTTAAATGGGCATATATTAAAAGATGAAGTATTTGTTGAAAAAGTTCTCAACACACTGCCCATAAAATTTGATAATATTGTGGTTGTCACGCAAGAGACTAAGGATTTGTCCACATTGACAATTGAAGAATTACAAGGAACATTAATTCTACATGAACAACGAATTAATGGAAAGTTGGATGATTCTGTGAAAAAGGAGACTCCGGAGAAGGCATTGCAGGCCCAAACAGATAAATTAAAGAATAACTCCAATGTTGATGCGACAAATGCTCATGGCCAGAATTCCAGTGGAAGAGAGAGGTAGAGGAGTAGGATTAGATACCTCAAAGAGGTGTGAAGAAAGCCCTTTCGGGTTTGGAGAAATTCCGCGGGTCAGCGAATTGTGTTGTTCTGTGGCGGTTGTGCCATACGTTATATTGTGATTGTATTCCTCTTCTCTCAAACACATATTCTTTTGTTAAATAAATAAAAGCGCTTCCGCATATTATCGTCTTACTATAAGAACTATTTTCTAGTTCTTAAATTGAATATCGGAGATTTTTATCTCCAACAAATTGGATACCAGAATTTGAATTGGAATCGAAAGTAGCAAAGTTAGTTGAGGTTTCAATTTTAATTTCGGTTTTGCTTTGATTTTTATTCCATATTTTTTATTTGTTTTTTTTAAAATTAAGTTCTTTATAAAAAAAAAGTTCTTTATTTAAGAGTTTTAAACTTTAAATAAGAAAAATTTACAAATGAATAAATCTAAATTTTATTCATGGGTCAATGACACATTAATCCATTTAAAATTTTAAATGTATTTGGATATATAACTATGACACTTGGGTCTTTTACCAAAATATTGCCATTTTCTCAAAAAATTACCAAAATGTTGTGAACTTTGAAATGTTTCCCAAAGTAGTTAAAGCGAGATTCACAATCTCGACTATGAAATTGCTTCAAAAGAAAATAAGTTGTCTTATTTATAAATTAACCCCAGAACTTTTAAATAAGTTCATATAAAGACTATATATTCTCTAATGAATATAATTCCGCACTGATCCCTTCGAGGCTAAGTATAACCTTAGTTTAAACCCGTCCAAAATGGTATCAGAGCCATGTGCTCATAAAAATTTTATAATTTCCTAAATAGAAAAAGATTATTCACTAACTTTCTTCTATGAAGAAAATAACATGCATAATTTTGTTTTTTATAAACAAAAATTAGAAATATGGTTAACTATAGAAACTCCAATTGTTGTTGGAATATTAAAAGAATTAATGAATAAAAACATAGTATCAGATTTAAGAAAGATCATTTATGAAAAAATAATTAAAAACTTTGATTCTACCAATTCTATAATAGAAATAAAAGAACTTGAAGATAGAGTCTATTCTGAAAGAGAATATGAATGGAATTCTGAAGATTGGCCCTGGCCAGATACGGATTAATAACATAAAATGTATAGAAGAACTGCTTCAAAAGTTTTTGAATCTACTAAAAAATGCTATGTTTGCATAAATCTTATAGAAAGAATACAAGACTGTAATAAAGAATTAAAAATAAGAAAAGAAAGATTTCAAGAAAATCTTATAGCAGGAGTAAAACCAGAAGCCTTAGAAAGGCAAGAAATTGTTATAAAAGAATTAGAATCTGAAATTCTATATATGAAAGAAAAGGTAGACTTTCATGGAAGCCATGGATAAAATGAGTAAACTTGAATCCATAGAGTTAATGCTTCTTAAACAAGAAGAAAATATAGAAAAATTAATCCAGTTAGTCAAAGGACTAGAAGTCAGGATTAATACAATAGAAATTATGGTTAAATCCGTAGAAGATCAAATACCTAATAAGGTAAAAGATAGTAAAAAATTCCAAGAAAACCAGTGAAAAGTTTTTGAAGAATTTTGGATGAAAAAGGCTCCAACAGGATATAGGCCATATGAAAAAGGAAGTTTAGATGAAAGATTTTATTTAAAAGAAATGAAAAGAATTAAACAAGAAAAAATGAAACAAGAAGTTTCAAATAAAGAAATCAATCCAAGTTCAGAAGAAGAGATTGAATCAAAAGAGTAAATAGATAAAGAAATAGAAGAATTAATATATTCTTTAGAAGATTTAGTAATAGAAGAACCTGTAAAGGTAAAAATGAATAAAGATAAATCTGTAAAATTAGAAACAGATGAAGCAAGTACTTCATCAGTACCTATAAATCAAGGAAGAACCCGAAGAGTTCAACCTGAAAAGGCAGCTACAGAATATACTTATTCACCTAGTGGAAAATATATACCTAATAGACATATGCCAGCAATTACAAGTTCTGGATTTAGATTTTTAAACCTTGACTGCAAGTTAGATGTGTCAAAAGCTTTACAACAATGGGGACAAGATATAGGTCTCTATTTTTTGACAGATAAAACATCCAACTTTTCGTCAGAAGAAAAATATCAAATATGCCTAGCAGCATTAGATGGAAATGTTAAATATTGGTATCAAGGAATAACAGATTCAACAAGAAATATAATAAGAGTCAATGTAGTTAGACATATGGAAAAATCTTTAACTGATGGAATTAGCACATTTGCTAACTATATAGCAGATGAATTTATGGGATATGATTGGAATACAAGAACAGATTCATCTAGAATAGCTGAAAAACAAGAAGCTTTAAAGAAGCTTAGTCAATTACAAATTTGTAATATGTGTGATATTAATTCATATATGTGCGAATTTGAAGAATATTATTATCAATACTTTGATAGTAATGAAGATATGTCAAAAATAGCTGATATGCTATATCAAAAACTACCAGGTATATGGAGTTCATATTTTTTGACTCAATTTTCAAAAAATCATGAAATAGAAGGATATTCAAATACTCTAGGAGCAAGAATAGTTTTCTTACAAGAAAAATTATCTGATCTTTGTGCACAACAAATAATACTTTCAAAGGCAAAAAGAGTTAATGAAACTATATGTTGTAAAGAAGTAGAAGAAGTAGGCAATTGGGGATGTCATAAATCCACCAACAAGTCTTAAAAACGTAAATCAAAAAATAAGATTTACAAAAAATATAAAACATTCTTTAAAAAGAATAAAAAACAAAATAGAAAATATTACAAAAGAAATAAAATAGATAAAGATAAAAAGAAAAAACCAACCAGTTGTAGATGTTATAACTGCGGAGAAGAAGGACATAAGTCTTATGAATGCAATAAAAAGAAAGTAAAAGTTTCAATACTTGACATAAAAGACATAGAATCTGATCTAGAAACTGTGTCATCATTAGATTCTGAAATGACAGAAATATTTGAGGTATTTACTGAATCAGATTCAGAATGAGTGAAATAGAAATCAGTAAAAAAGAAGAGGAAGGAATCCTCATACAAGAAGAAGAAGAAACTATAGAAGGATATGCATTAAGAGCATCTTTTGACCCTTCTAAATATGAAAAGATTAGGAATCTAGAGCTAAATTTAAAAGGACCTAATCAAAATGTATTAAGTCAAATAGGAAATGCTTTTAAAAGAAAGAAATTTGTTTATCATGAATACATGGAAATTGAAAAGGTTATACCTATTCAAGAAACATCTGGAAACAGAAAATTGAATTTATTAACAAAAAAGACGGTAACAGATTTGTTAAATAAACTGCCTAAAGAAAATAAAGATAAAATGCAATATGTTTATCTTGCAGGCATACAAATTCTTTGTAAATCAACTTTCCAAGAAGGAATTGATTGTCCTTTAGTCATCAATTTATCTGATGAAAGATTTACAAATGCTTCAGATGGAAATCTTGGAATAGTAGAAGGCAATTTAGCCTACAAAAAACTACTTTTCACATATTATCCAAAATATTGCATATCTTTAAAAGATAAAGATTTTAACGATGCCTTGAGTTTACATTTTCAAATCCTAAGAAAAGGATTTTTTAAACCAGGCAATCATATAATGAGCATATATTATTGTGCATTATATAGTCTTACTAATTCAAACTATGGAAGTATTTTTGATAAGAAACCAGTAGTTGAATTAGATAAAGAATGCCTAGAAATAGGAAGAATTCTAGAACCCACTAGAAATAATCTAACTATCCCAGATAGTTATACAATTGAATTTGGAACTTCTAAGAATTTAGAAGAAGGAACATCAAGAGACATAGTCTCATATAATAAAAATAATATTATGATAGAAAAATGTAGAAGGAGTTATTCTTCACTCAATTTTCCAAGGATTATAAAAGAAAATTCACCAAACGACTTAAAAGTTTTTGGTAAATACTTCAATGGAAAAAATTATATCGAAGGATATAATATTCTTATTAACACAAAAAGTGCACAGAATCACTTTAATAGTTATTTTGATGCAGGATTAATAAAAAAATATAAGGACACATATAGATGTATATCAAATAAAGAAAATGAGATTAATGAAATTGTTAAAGTACCAATAACTTTTCAAGAAACCAAATTTAACATAATTTGTTATTTGGATACTTTAGATGGAAAGCAAAACCATCATATAATTCTAGGAAAAGCATTTCTAGATAGCCTAGATAATTTTACCATTGACAAATATGGTATTGAGATTTCTTTTGCAGGAAAAATGTTTTTCTAGAAAAGGAAAATGCCTAGCGAACAAAAATTTTCTGTAAGTATTTTCGTAGAAATTACATGTTATGAAAAGAAAATTCTCACTTGTACTCAGATTGATACAGGTGCAGAAATAAGTTTAGGAAAAGAATTTCTATTCAAAAATTGGATAAATAATCCAATAAAAGTCTCAATGCAAGGAGTAACAGGTGATAAGCACTCCTTAGACAAGGTATGTTTTAAACCTGAAATTATATTAGGAAGCAAAATAGTAGCTATAAAACAGCTATATGCTTATGAAGGATTAGATGTCGACTTACTGTTAGGGAACGACTTCGTTCAACAGTTTCAGACATATAACCAAACAATCTATATGATTAGTTTAAAAACCCCTTGTGGACATTGGATACGCACTTCGCGAATTCATACCCCATACAGAGTTCAGCCAGCACCGCGTGGTGATGGATATGACAAAATTTGGTTGCATACAAACCAGATAAGAAAGTTTAAAGTTAAAATGCTAGATATAGACAAAGTAAAAGATCTAATAGCTAGCAATTATGGAGAAAATCCTATAGCAAAATGAGATATAAAAAGAGAATTAGCTATAATAGAGCTAAAAGATCCAAACATTATCATTAGAGTTAAACCAATGATATATTCAGAAGAAGATAAAATTGAATTTAAAATTCAAATAAAAGAACTAATTAATTTGAAATTAATTAGAGGAAGTAATAGCCCTCATAGTTCACCAGCTTTTATGGTTAGAAACCATGCTGAAGAAAAACGAGGTAAAGCAAGAATGGTTGTTAACTATAAAGAGTTAAATAAACATAGTATTTTTTATGGATATTTTCTTCCAAACAAAAATAATTTAATCAATTTAGCAAAAGGAAAGAAATACTTTTCTAAATTTGATTGTAAATCAGGATTTTGGCAAATAAAACTTGCTGATAAATCTATACCTCTAACTGCCTTTAGTACACCTAATGGACAGTATAAATGGTTAGTGATGCCTTTTGGATTAAAAAATGCACCACAAATATATCAGAGAAAAATGGATAAGATATTTTCTATTTTTTCATACATGCTTGTTTATGTAGATGATATTCTTATTTGCTCTAATGAATATCAGGAACATATAGGACATTTAAAAGAATTTGCAAAAATTTGCATACAAAATGGAATAATCTTAAGTCAAAAAAAGGCTGAGATTAGTAAAACTGAGATAGAATTTCTTGGTATGATAATAACCACTAATGGTATTAAATTACAGAGTCATATATCTCAAAAAATATGTAATTTTCCAGATAAATTAAACACTAAAAAAGAAATAGAACAATTTCTTGGATGTTTAAATTATGCAGGAGAATTTATACCGCAACTTGCTAAGAAAAGGTCTTTGTTGCAAAAATTACTAAGGAAGAATAATACTAGTGGATGGTCAGATGATCACACCGAAGTAATAAAATCCTTAAAGGAAGAATGCAGAGAACTTCCTAAATCCAGAATGCCTGAACCAGAAGATAATCTTATTTTCCAAACTGATGCTTCTGATTTTTATTGGGCAGCTATTTTAAAAACTGACATCAATGAGATATGCAGGTACACAAGTGGTACATTTAATACAGCAGAAGTTAATTATTCCACAAATGAAAAGGAATTATTAGCCATAATAAAAGGAATAAGAAAATTCTCTTTTTTTTATTACCAAAACCTTTTGTGGTAAAAACAGATAATACTCAAGTTGGTAGTTTAATCTTTAATAAATTACCTTCTGAACCTCAATTTAGAAGACTATTAAGATGGCAATCTTTGTTGTCTTATTATACTTTTAAAATTGATTATATAAAAGGAACTGACAATTTTTATGCAGATTTCTTATCGAGAAACTCCGAACATGGAGAAGGGTAAAAGGCAACAAATGCTACAGCTTTGTAGCTCTCTCGCTACAAAAATATCTCAACTAGATGAAAGTATTGTGGAAAAATCCAATATGTTATTCTCTATTAGAGAACAAACAATTAATCTGTTGGATCAGCAAAAGCAACTACAGCAAGAGATGAATAGTCTTGTTGAACAACAGGGAGAGATACTGACAGAATTTGTAAATCTCTATGAACTGGTAGAGAAGTTTTCGGACTCTCATGGAATATTGGGTGATAAACCAACTTATAGTGGTGAATCCACTAAAATAAAAATGTTGAATTCAAATCAGCATATGATGATTCTACCATTCACATGGAGAATCCTGAGAATATAAATCTCAAAATCAACAACGAGCAACCCAGTTCTTCCGATACTGGAAAAAACAAAGTTGTTCGGATAAAAGGATTTTCGGATTCAAAAAACTTAAAAGAAAAAGAATATTATGAATTTGTTTTGCAGGTATACAATTTAGATAATGGAGAAACTTTCTTCAGACTTGAAGGATCAAGTATATATCCAAGGATAACTACGATTGAAGGAGTTCCAGCCAAATTCCTATACCTACTATTCAAATTCGGTTTCTGTGATCGAATTTACCTAAGCACGGAGTTAAAAGAGTTCCAATTCTTTGACCCAATATTTGTTCAGTGCCTTGAAAAATATGCAGAAGGCAAAAAACTCTTCATTCGAGTGTATAGCATTGCACCAGAATATGATGAAGATGAAGAATATCCATCTTTTAACCTAGTTCATATCGCCAAGCTCAAAGGAGATATGAGTCTACGAGTTAATGAACAAAAAGTGAAGATACCATTCTTCAATAAAAAATGGGAACAATACAGGAGAGCTATAGGAATCAAAGCCATAGCAGGAATAATTGAGACTTTCTCTGTAAAAAATTTTCAAGTCCTCAACAGCTCAGAAAGTTGGATGATCGTGACAGAAGGAAATAAAAGATCACTAACATTACAAGAAAAAGTAAAAGAATTCAAAAATGACAGGTTTTATGGCAGAAGCACTACCTTGCAAATGGCATGCAAAATGAATCAGCATATGCACTCAAGAGAGTCTTCACCAAAGAAAGACAGCACCATGTGAAGAGTGGTCCATACCACTAAGCTCAAAATGGAGCATACGAAGAGTGGTCCCTACCACTATTGGAAGCAATTGCTGAAAAATAACAGCAATGGACCACATCCATGTGATGATAAAGATAACTATTACCCCACTCATCTAGTGGATATGGATTCTTATCATCAATCCACCAATGAAGAAGAAGGCTTATCTCTTTACGAGGATTCTCAAACGCGTTTGAAGTCTATATAAAGAAGTCATCTCAAGAGAAGAAGGCATCGAAAAATCCTAGCAGAAAACCCTCAACTAAGAATGTTAGAAAAAGAATGAGTTTCTAAGTTTCTCCTTTCCCATAGGGAAAATATAAGCATAGGGATGAGCTCAATAAAGCTCTTGTCTATTGTAAATTAGCTTGTTCAAATTTAATAAAAGTACGTTTCCTTTTATTGAGCCATATATTTTATTGTTTAAATTCTTAAAACCCAAATCAGAATTAAAATTCTGTACCCAAGGGAGGAGATGTGGCAGTCGAAAGAATCTATCAAGGACGAGAAGGCATTGAGGCAGGAGGCCGTTAGCCGTTAAGAAGTCCGAAGGTGTGAAGATTCTGACATCCTTAAGTGGAATGCTACTAATCATTGCCCAGACGGTGAAGCCAAGAGGCTGATGAGGTTTAAGGAAGGAGAACAAACAGCTTAAAGGAAGCGAGGTAAGACCCAAAAAATTTGAACTGCTAAGATACAGTAGAAATTGTTTTATTATGCTTTAATTATGCTTTTATGAGTACCTAGGGAATAACAAATCAATTGAATTCAAAATATTCATGCTTGTATAAGATATACAAAAGTTAAAGGACTAAAAATCAAATAGCTGAAACATTTTTGGCATATTTTAATAATAAATCTCAAAACAACAATATTTTGGGAATAAAGTTTAAAAAGAACCATAGTTTGGGAAATAACCCTATGACACTTACATAAAAAAAAATATAACTACCAAAATTATAATACATGTAAAAACATAATAATTTTTTTTTTCAAATTTTCAATAATCTAAAAGATTTGAAAAATATGTACTATCAAATTATTTTTAATTTTCAATAAACTAAAAGTAGTCATCATCATCATCGTTGTCTTCTTGATGGTGTTGGTGGTATCTTATGTTGATCACTAATGTTAATTAGTAGAAATGAAATTAAACCAAAAACTATAAGTAATATAACTTTTTTACATAGACATAAAAAGAATAAAAAATTAAAAGAATAATTGAACTAATAGTTAACATTAATAAAATTGGAATCATAATTAAAATTGAATTAATTTATAGGGTTTTGAAATGAAGAGAATTAAGAAAGATTAGAAAATTACAAAAGAGAATTGTGATCGAGAGGTAAAAAAAATAGATACAGGTAGAGTTTATACACAATTTTAGAAAATTGAAACATATTAGAGTTATGTTTGAAGTTTTTTTTTTTCAAAATAGTTTGGAACCGAACCGAAATTATCGGTTTCACTTTCAATTCAAAAAAATTTCGAAACCGTAACCAATACCAGTATTCAATTACACGATTTCAAACTATTTTATGGTTGTTCTGATTCTAATAATTGAAACCATATTCCAATTGGAAGGGAACGGGTGGTCGTGAATACACTACTATAAGTATTATTTGGGCGTGGATTCAACCTATGTAAGACTTGTAATTATAAAATTTTGATTTCAACATCACACTCTCTATAATTAATTTCAATAATTAATTTGAAATTAATACCACCATTGATAGTGAAGCAACGTATAAATAAAAGGAGATAAAAGCTTTCATGTCTGCATTGAAAAAGAAAGAATGGATATCTCATATTCTCATTCTTTGAAAGCCATGATTCAAACCGTAGTAATCGTTACTATGAATTGAATGCTCACATTTGAATGAAAACGTGAAGATATGGACCTTAATTTTTATTTTTTGTTTTATAGTTTTTAATGGAATGCAATTAATGCCATTAATGCAAATGCAACGACTTTGAGTGGGCTAAGTTGGCACGCATTCTCTTCGGAGGTTTTTAGTCTTTTAATTGAAGTCTTAGTTGGTGGGCAAAAAATACATAGACCAGATACTCTGTTCAATATTTATGCAGTCTTATTCTGTCTATTGTTTAAAATGATGTAGTTTCATTAAAGGTAGAGACGAAATGCATAAATATCACTAAAATTACTTTACAATTATTAGATTCTAACCAAGAGATTAAGAAACCATACCACGTAGTTTTAATTAAGACATAATAAGACAGACAAAATCTTGTACAGAGGATCTGGTGTCAAAAATGCAAGGAAAAAAAATGCAAAAAACGTTCTTTACATCTTTATGAAAAACTTTTTTTTATCCCTCAACATTTGAAATGATGTAATCTTGTTATTTACACTAAAAGTATGCACTAAATTAGTTTTTATATTTAATCCTATATATTTTTTAACGATATATATATATATATAGACACACGGCAGGATATGTAAAAAGTAATTATCTTATTTTGATTCAGACAGTGCATGATAAAAAGAAGTACCTATGAGAAATCAAAATAGAAATAGAAAAGATTTAGCAGCTTGAGGAAACAAATATCAAAAGTTGAACATTGCTTGAGGAAACAAATTTCATCAAAATAAAAATAGAAAGATTCAACACGACAAATATCAAAAGTTGAACATTGCTTGTGGAAACAAATATAATCAAAATAGAAATAGAAAAAATTCAATACGACAAATATCAAAAGTTGAACATTTCTTGAGGAAATAAATATCCCAACATATTATCTAACAAACTTGAGAGTGTAAACTAGGACAGTGATGTACTTCGATTCATAAATGGAATTCCCTCCTAAAGTCAGGATTGCTAGAATGAATAGATACGGGATATTCTGTGTAAAATTTTGTCTGTCTGATTCTGTCTTAATTAAAACTACGTTGTAGGGTTCATAATCTCTTGGTTATCGTCTAATAATTATAAAGTAATTTTAGTGATATTTATGCATTTAGTCTCTACTTTTAATGAAACTTCGTTTTGAATGTTAGACATAATAAGATAGGATAAATATTGGATAGAGAATCTGGTCTCGAATGAATAGACTAGAACTTCCCTTATTCTTAAATGTTAAACAATTTAAATGCAGTGTTTGTAAATAACTTCCCTTATTAGTGCATGATGATCATGTATTTTGGACGGTTTATATTTGGATTGAATGTAATTTAATTTTAATATTTATAAAAGAGTAATGATTTGGGGAGTGAAAACGCAAAGTGAATGACGTGGCAGTTATAAAAAGACAAACTAATCCATTTCCCATTAGGGTTCACTCATCATTTGGTTAGGGTATTAGTTTGTCTTTTTATAACTGCCACGTCAGTCATTTTGGGTTTTCACTTTAATTTTTCACTCCCCCTATCATTACTCTTTATAAAATTAGGGGCTAGTATCCCTCCCTTGTGTATGGAGTTTGTCATTAAAAAAAACATGGATATATTTTATGTTAAAAAATTAAACGAAATTAGATTGAATGATAAATTGGTACAATTTTTTAATGTAAATTATATTTACCCCCTTCGAGATTTGTTTCAATTACTAAATGAATCCTGAGGTTTGATAAAATGACCAAACGAACCCTTGACCAATCAATCCTATAATAATTATCCCCTTGTCCAACTTATAATCTCATTGTCTTGAGAAATATACCTTTACTACTAAGACATAAAATTTATTAGATTCAAATACTATTGAAGAATATTAAACCCATCTAACTTAAATTGAAAATTATTTTTGTTTGGTCATATTTATCTTTCAAGTATCATTAGGTGAAAAGATCGCCAACTTTATCTTGAATCGCAAAAGCTTTGATTTTTTTATTCATTATATGTTAGATCATTTAAAAATCCTAGTTTTTCTTATTTTTTGAAATTTTTCTAGCTCTATTTTTGGTTGGTTTTATTGTCATTTCACAAAGTTAAAGGTTCTTTTGATAGTTTTATCAAATCTCAGAGTCTATTTGATAGTTTGGGCCAACCTTGAGAGGGTAAATATAATTTACCCTAACTTTAAGTACAGTGTCTGTATTTTTTTTCTAAGTTCTTATTAGTGCATGATGATCATGTATTTTGGACAATTTATATTTGTATTGAATGTAATTTAATTTTAATATTTATAAATTAGGGGCTAATATCCCTCTCTTGTGTATATGAAGTTTGACATTAAAAAAAGGCGACACGTGTATATTTTACATTAAAAAATTAAATGAAATTAGATTGAATGATAAATTGGTACAATTTTTTAATATAAATGACAAAAATTGCATTATTTTAAATGTGAATTATGAAAAAAAATTCTAAAAAAATGCGAAGGATGATTTTTGGAATTTTTTTTCCAAAACTATAACTTGTAAGCTAAACATATGCTAAAGTGAAAGTTTAGGAAAATTTTCAAACGTTGTTATTTATGCGGTTGGGTTGGGGTTTGGCTTAAGCAGAAGTTGCAATGAAAACTCTCCCCATTTTTTCAAACATTGTTATTTGTGTTCAGTTTAAATTTATTAACAATGAAGTTTTTTGTCCCTTTGCTATGGATTAATGCAAAAAACAATGGTGCCAATTTCAAGTGGAATATCCCATCAAACCATCTAGCATGTTTGGAAAGAATAAATGGATCTCCCCTATGCTCCAACAACTTGCTTTGGCAATTATTGACAAACTTATTTGGATTTCTTGCAAAAGTGAGAGATAGATGCCTGTTTAGAATTTTTTTTTTTTCTTTTTCCAACCTATCCTAATTTTTACTATAATACCCTAGAAAATCCAAATTATCATACTAATTGGCATTTTTTATCAAAGGAAAATTAATGAAAAGTTAACAATATTCGTGATTTTGTTTTGAGTCATTATTACAATGAAGTTTTATTCATTTCGAAAAGTAAGGTTGGAGTTAATTAATTATGATGATAACTAATAAGAATTCTAGTATATGCAATATTATGGTAAAGGCTTTTTCTCTTCTTCTTTTTTTTTTTTTGCTAGTCAAAGTTCAATAAATGGAGTAAAAATTCTATTAGCATATACCTTGAGATTTGATTTTTTTTTCTTTTGGATAAATTATTCTTGTGCCATTAAATTATTCAAATAATATATGTTTTAGTGACTGTTTTCTTTGTTTTAATTTAGTCATTCATCTTTAATAAGTACTATACCTTTAATTTAGTTATTATCTTTAAAATTTTTGGTAGTTCAGAGTTTTCTAAAAAAATTTAATGTGAGTGCCTACAAAATATAAATCAGAGTAATTGATAGAATTTACAGTTTAGAATAATACATGCTCCTTTAATAAATACGTGCCCAAAAAATTTCACTAAAAAACATGCTTTGATATATGAATTTAACAAAAAAATTTAAAGATAATGATTGAATTGCCAAGATTACTTTTTCTTAAATAAGTGATCAAATTGAAATAAAAAAATAATCAAAAAAATATAATCTTCAAATAGTTTAGTAAATATTAAGGTAGTTTATTTTCTTTTTAAAAATAAAAGCCACTAGGAGATGATGAGGAGAACCCTCACTATTTTTATTAAAAAAATCATTAAAAATAACAAAGAAGGGAGACATCATGTTTAAACCTCCATCGGAAAAAGTGAAAGTTTAAACTCCTATTTTATCCATATCTTTTGAGGTGGAAGAATAAAATATTATAATTTAACATGGATTAGAAATTTTATTGAAAGAAAATATTGATTATTCAAAGAAAATTACGAATTCCTTTAATCAATTTCATAAAAAACGTTACATTCCAAATTCATAGAGCTTAAAGGTTGTATGAAACTACTAGTTAGTTTATTTAAGTAGCAATTAATGGCTTCTAGTTAAAGTTCTCCTTTTCATAAAAAGTTAATTTATTTTTTTGGCATAAACAAAAGGAGTAAGAAAAGTAATTAGAGATAATAGTAATCTTAACAATTATTTTCTCAAACAATTGTGTTAAGCATTCCATTAGCAATGAAAGGAATGCAGATTAAATTTTAATTGGCTTGATTTGTCATGCAAAGAAAAAAGTGCAATTGATACATAATTTGTAACAAAAACATTCTCTTTTAAATGGGAGTTTTTTCATTATCGAAATAATTGTTACCAACAAACATTAAGTTTTGAACTAATCTCTTGTGTAGCGGTTTCATATATGAAATAAGAATTAATCATGATTTCAACATGCAATAAAAGTGACAAGATATTAGAATTAAGATTTGAATGGCCATTAATTGTTCATTTCATATATGAAACGCGTGTCATGTATGAGTCGGTTTCACAGGAGTTTTACTCTTAAGTTTTACATGATTTCAAACAAAATGATAACTTACAATGCCTTTAATTTTTCATTTGATAATATAAAAAAGTAAATATTGAATATATTATGTTTTATAAGAAATGTTTAGAATTTAAAAATGGCTAGTTGAATTAATAAATTTTATTTTTATGTAAGAAAATTCTTTATTCTAAAATTTTCAAATTTTTAATAATATAAATTTTTCTTTTTAAAGTTGGCCAACATTGCTGATTGGCTGAATTCCGACCAAGTGGCCATATTCCGATTAGCTGGCAATAGTCGATGGTAGTTTGATCGACCATTAATTGCCACTTTATGGAAAAATAGATTTTTTTTAAAGAAAAAATTGCATAAAATCAAATAAAAAACTTGAACTTTATTGAAATATAGATCCAATTTAACTAAATTAAATACTTAAATTTTCTTTCTATATAGATTCCATTATACTAGAATAATTACATATTCATGACCAAACAAGAGATTAATTAGATTCAATTACATACAAAAATGATTCTTTTAAATTGTGAAACAACAACTTTTGCTATATATATAAAAAAATGAAAGAGTAGCTGAGAAAATAAGATAAACACACTTAAGATGGTTAGAGCATGTGTATAAGATAGTTTTAGATGTTCCAATACAACGTAAAGAAAATAATTTTTTTTATAATCAAATTAAAAGGGGTTGAAGAAGACCAAAAAAATTAGAAAGAAATCGTAAGAAAAGATAATTTATATTTAAGTATAAATAAAAAAATGAGTTTACATCAAATATAATGGCAAAATATGATTTATATAGACGATTCGACTGCATTAAGTGAAATAAAAATTTAGTTGTCGTTAATATTTTTTGATAAAAAAAAAAAGATAAATTGAATTCAATAAAAGGATGAATTTAGTGTAATATTTTGATAGTGAGTGACAAAATTATGACAAATGAAATCGCTACAAATATTTCTTTACATTCAATTTTTTTATTCTTTATTTCATTCTATAGATTCATATAACTTGTATTTAATTAAAAACTTATCAAATGATCCGTTAAACTCAAAGAAATAATTGTTAAATAAAAGTGATAGTATATCATAAAATGAAACAAAAAAGAAACAATGAATGTAACAACATAATATCCCCAGCCCAAATCAAAGTAAATTGATTTGATCTTTTGGATCAAAATCATCACTACTGGCAATAAAGAAATTTGACAAAATGAAAAGAAGATTATTTTACCCCAAAATTAAATTGATTTGATCTTTTGGATCAAAATCATGTATACACTATACAGTCAGGCAATGAAGAAATTTGGCAAAAGGACAGTTCGCATAAATGTCACACACTACAAATCTAGCAAACCTCCGGTTTCCAACTGGCTTCTCTGTCCCACCACCACATCACTTCTCTCGCTCTGTCTCTCTTTTATATTCTCCCATATTTCTCTCTTTCTTTTCACTTCTGTGGAGGAAAAGGAAACGTAAAAGAGTAAGCTCGAAAGGCAAAGAAAGAGAGAGAAAGCAAAAACTCAAAGAACAGCAGTAGCAGAACAAGTAATAACAAAGGTTCAGAATTAAAATGGCTTTGAAGTTGAATGCCATCAATTTTCAATCCCAAAAGTACCCTGCTTTTGCTCTTCCTCAACAGGCCAGCCTCAGATCTCCCAAGTTCTTCATGGCCTCTACTCTTGGCTCTGGAACAAAGTAAAGTTTTTGGGTTTTTTTTTTCCTTCCCAATTTAAAGTTTTTGTTTTTTTTTTTATATTGATGAAATATGAATATTGTGATGACCCTTTTGCTATTTTTAAGGTTTTTAAAAGAAAGTTTGGATCTTTATCAAAAATGTTATTGTTGGACTGTTTATTGATCTGGGTTCTTGTTATTTTTGCTCTAAATTTCTTGTTGATTGTTTAATTTTTGTCTTGTTCCTATGATCTTGATGTCCCTGTTTTACCATGTATATTCAACTTATGTAACCATAGTTCACACTTGCACTCGTAAAGATTTTTTTTTTTCTCTTTTGGGTTCTGAATGGATGGTAATTTTGTTTGTGTTGTTTGGGTCAATTTCTTGTTGTGAGAGGCAAGAAGGTATTGTTCTCCTCTCTGTTCAATCCTCGCTGGAACCAAATTCGTTTACATTTGTGTTCTTTTAATTTCATGATCCAAAATTCATGCATGCATTCATTCATTTTACTCTTTAACTCCGTTGATCAAGTTAAGTTTCATAATCCCTTTGAGGGGCTCTTTCCCTTTGGATTTTGTATACGCATTTGATATGTATTAGTAAAGTAATATTTTTTTTTTATAATTTGAACCAGTCAATGGGTTTATGATTTTTATTAAATATATTATTGGTAGTCATTTTCAACTAGATGCTGCTGAAGACAAAGAAGATGCAGATTATAATATAATGCATCTATTCTTTAGTGGTTGTGAAGGCATTGGACTTCATCTTGTTTGTTTCAGTTGGTTGGACTTAGCTCTGAAAATTTTCTTGTTTAGTTGGTTTGGGCAATCTATTGGATTGCCTTGTTTAGTTTCTCTTTTTTTGCTGCACTGACAGTAGAACAAACTTGTAATACTTTGAATAGATTCCAGTCCACCTCTTGCATTCCATTGTCCTTCCTACCTGAACATTTTTGTTATCTCATATTTTCCTTGTAATTTCACATGCCTCTTACTCGGTGCAAAGTTGTCTCATGTGATATTTTTCACTTGTTGACGTCATTTATGGACGGTGTACAGCTGTTCACGGTTTTGTAATACAGCTGTTCACATTTTTGTGCATGTTCTTTACGTGTCAAGATGAGTGAGATGAGACCGATTCTCGGTTGCTTCGCTCATTAGTTAAGTTTCGTCATCATGATGGGTTTATTGTCTTCTTTTCTTTAGTTGTTAGCAACCTTTGTAGCTTTTCGCGGATGATGATGTTTCAATATGGCTAATAAAACAACTCTTCATGAGATGTTATTATCATCCTTCATATTCATTTTCTACTTAGTACATTTCACCGCTTTCAAATCAAAGGATATAGGATTTTGTAAATGCACAAGAAAAATAGTAGATAATTATGAAGTTTTGGTATTTTTCTTAATTTATTTTTGATATAGTTAGAGATGTCGTCGAGTGACACCTAAGTGGATCCAATGCGAGCCGTTGTATGGTCATCCCGGATTGCAAAATTAGCATCACTGCGAAAGAGTGATACGTGTAATGATATTGAAAAAAGTTGGCATATTGCACTTATTGCCACACGTTTACATGTCGGATATTCTTGAGCATGCATGTGCATGAGTCTGTATGGTATGATGTTCTTAACATTCTTTATGATCTACACGTCTATAATGTATTTAAGTACTGGTTATCTACCATAAATGTAATTTTCTAAACAAAATAAGTGTAGATGCAGTTGAGATAGTGCAAGAACATTGTATGAATACAGCTGGGAGATCCAAGTAAATTTGGCAGATTATTATAGGTCTTCCATTGTTAGTAATGAATCAATGTTGTCTAGTACCTAGATTGGAAAGAAGACATGAACTGTTCAGATATTCAGGCATCATTATTGTAACTTTTGGTTTCCTTTATTTTTGTATCTGTCGGGCCTGAATGTCCAGGGACCTAGAATGTAGACAGTGCAATTTGACTGTACAACCTGCTTTTAAAAGGCATAGTCTGGTGGACATTAGAGACAACATTATTCTGAGGCTTGATTTCAGCATTCGGAAATCATATTTCAATGGTCACATTGGTATTTTTTTCTGGTTGTACTTTGTGGAAATGTAGATTCCAAGGCTGTAATATTGTGGTGAAGTTGGCTCACTTAATTGATTTTTCAGAAGTAAACTAAAGTATAAATTAATTCATATTCTTTGTGGTGAAAATTGTGAGATGTGGAGCAATAATTAGTTAACCATCCATGTTTAAGTATCTGGTGATAGATATTTGCTTTGCCAGCTGACGAAGGAATCAGTAGTGAGTCCGTCTTTGTTGATTTGTTCCTATGTATCTGTTTCATTATGGTTCAACTTCCATGCTAATTCTTTGTTAATGTTTTTATATTCTAATTCTCTATTGCTGCTTTTAGGGAGGTTGAAAGTATCAGAAAGCCTTTCAGTCCTCCCCGTGAGGTTCATGTACAAGTAACACACTCCATGCCACCTCAAAAGATTGAGATCTTCAAAGCTATGGAGGGCTGGGCTGAGCAAAATCTGTTAGTCCACTTGAAGCCTGTGGAAAAAAGTTGGCAACCACAGGATTTCCTGCCAGATCCTGCTTCTGATGGATTTCATGATCAAGTCAAGGATCTGAGGGAACGAGCAAAGGAACTTCCAGATGACTATTTCGTTGTTTTAGTTGGAGATATGATAACAGAAGAAGCCCTTCCAACTTACCAAACAATGCTCAATACCTTGGATGGTGTTCGTGATGAAACAGGGGCAAGTCCAACTCCTTGGGCAGTTTGGACTAGGGCTTGGACTGCGGAAGAGAACAGGCATGGTGACCTTCTCAATAAGTATCTCTACTTGTCTGGACGAGTGGACATGAGGCAAATTGAAAAAACAATTCAGTATCTGATTGGATCTGGAATGGTAAGACCCTTAGCTCATTACATGATCATTTTGTTTACTGTTTTACAATCCGATTAAGTAGTTTTCTGCTGTTTGATCTCATTGACAAACCACTATGATAATAATCTCTGGATAGAACAGTTGTCTTTATCATACTGTTTAGAGTATAAGAAGATGCATGTTTATCTTTCTGGAAGTTGGAAAACTTTTTCAGCTTCACTGACTAACCGAAATGATGATTTTTCTTATGCAAATTATCTTTATAAATATAACAAAGAGGAGAAAACTGAAAAAAAGATAAGGAAGAGTCTCATTTTCTGAGTCCTGTAAGAAAGCTCCATTTGTTGCTAGGGAAGTGCTTCTGATAAATGAGGAGTGTATGCTTGTTATTTCCCGCTCGCTTGGTTTGTCAGAATACATCTTTTTACAATATGCCTGATCATTTTCTCTGAAATGATCAGTTTTCTGAATTATTCTCATGGGCTATGAGGAGTGGTAGAATTGTTGTCTGAAGGTATGTACGGTAGTTGGCATTGGTTGTACTGGTAGCTGGAATATTTAGATGTCACTTTATATCAAAATAGTGCTCAGCTTCATTTCTTGCATTGAAAATGAGAAACAAACTTGTAGAATAGATTGCTTAAACGACTGAACCTTCTAGTCTTTCTCTTTATTTCTCCCCTGTTTGAGTGAAGGTAGTTGTTACTTTGAAAAGTCTGAAATGGTCATTTGTATTTGCATCATGTATAAAGTGCATTTTAATTATACTAACAAAATTTTTTTGAGTGTTAATGTCAGATGTATTTTTACATGCATATATATATCCATAGTCGTGTGCTTATGTATGTTAGTTAAACTTGATTATTTACACTTATGCTTTAGTAGAGTTCATAAAGTCTTATTCTTTCTATCGTTTGAACTTGTACATCCATGTCATCTTGAACTATAAACCTCATTTTGCTATAAATTTTTGCAGGATCCTCGGACTGAAAACAGTCCTTACCTTGGATTTATCTATACATCATTCCAAGAAAGGGCAACTTTTATTTCCCATGGGAACACAGCCCGTCTAGCCAAGGAACATGGTGACATTAAGTTGGCTCAAATCTGTGGTACAATTGCTGCAGATGAAAAGCGTCATGAAACTGCCTACACCAAGATTGCTGAAAAGTTATTTGAGATTGACCCTAATGGGACAGTGATGTCATTTGCTGACATGATGAAGAAGAAAATTTCTATGCCTGCTCACTTGATGTATGATGGACGTGATGATGATCTTTTTGAGCACTTTTCAGCTGTAGCACAACGCCTTGGAGTGTACACGGCCAAGGACTATGCAGATATTCTGGAGTTTTTGGTGGGCAGATGGAAAGTGGCTGACCTGACTGGATTATCTGCTGATGGCCGAAAAGCTCAAGATTATGTCTGTGGTTTGCCCCCGAGAATCAGAAGGCTGGAGGAGAGAGCTCAAGGCAGAGCCAAACAAGGACCCAAGATTCCGTTTAGCTGGTTATTCAATCGAGAAGTGAAGCTCTGAGTTATGATCAAAACTAGATAAATTGGGGCTCTCTGGCTGGTCTTTTTCTTTCAAAAACCATATGTGTAGGCATAATGTCCATTAGCTTGTTTACAGTTTCTAGTGATGTTCCATTCTGCCAGAGAGATTTTGTTGTGAGTAACTATGGTTGGTTGTAGATACCAGTTCGATTCTGTTTGGTGTCGGTGGTGTATCTCCGTAATAGGAGCAAACTGTAGTTTTGATGTTGTGTTCTTGAATTTCTATGGTATGTTTCAGTCTAGTGTTTGTGACTGTTAGCATATTAGTATTAATCTATAAGCAATTTTGATCGTTCTGCCATTGCCAATCGCTCTTTTCTTTTGTTTGATCAGTTGCAGAGCTCCTCCACATTTCATGAGCTCTCATCATTGGTGGTTGTCAAGTTTGGCATATATATGCACAGGTTGTCAGTTCTCACACAGGAAAATGCTTGTATTGTTGTTCAAACATCAATGAAAAAGGGATCTGAAAGGATGTTGTTAACAAGGAAATTGTTGGTCACTTTCAATGCAGAGAGTTCTGTTCTTGTGGTTAAAATTTGAATGCAATTTTTATGCTTGTAAAATGTTATAACAATTTCATCACTTTCAATACAAGTAGCCAAGTAGGGAATGCAATAAATCTTCAATCACAAGATGCATGCGTAGAATGAGAGATCAATCTCATGTTAGTATTTACTACATTTGGCTTTGGCAATGAGAGATCAATTTCATGTTAGTATTTACGGCATTTGGCTCTGGCAAGGTTGGTACTAAATGGGAACCAGCTTTTTGTGATGGTTTTGTTGAAATGATGAAAAGCAGAGAGTAAAAGGGAACAAGCTTTTTGACTTTTTGTGATGGTTTTGTTCAAATGATGAAAAGCACAAAGTAAAAGGGAATATGTTAATGTTGATAATAAAAGGAATTAATTTAAATGTTTTGTTATTTTTTTGAAGAACCTATTGCATTAATCCTATTATATTACATTCATTCTATGGGATGAAACTGGGATCTTATCCATCGTGAATCTTGTCTTGATTCTCTGCTAGTATTTAGCGCTGAGTTATGCAAGCGTGTATACTATGTTTTGTTATTAAGATTAAAGGAAAACAACATTTACAACTACGATTGTGACTTTTACTACATTTGGATTATATTTCTCCATCTATCTAAACTCATTTACTTCATAAAGTAGGGAACACCATAATATTTACATGATTTCTAATGTGATTCATTTCGCTTTAGAACGGACTACTTATATGCAAGCATGTTGGCCAAGAGCACCATGATTAAAAAAATAAATAAATTATCTTATTTATCCCTAATTCTTTATAGATACCCCCAACAATTAATGTCATTTAGTTTTAAATACATTGAATGAATGATAAAATTGAAAATTTTAACTTTTTTTGTATTGACATTAATTGCACTTATTCATTATTTATAAATGGTTAGAATAAATCAAACAATTTATTCATTTTCTTAATTACTGTGCTCTTAATCAAAACGTTACTCATTAAAAAAAAAGTATTGATTAACAACCAAAACGTTAGGAATTGAAAGTCTTGGTATTCTATTTAGAGGAAATGGAAGTACTTTGAACAACGAATTAAATTTTGAGAGAATTACAATTTAAACCAAATTTATTTATTTAAATTTGAATACAATGTCATTTGATTAATAAACATTGATGTTGCCTCAACGAAATTACCAGTGGAACCAACCAATTACTTGATCATTGGATATTTGACTTGGAAGTCTAATGGCCACCCAAATACTCAAATAATAAATTAATATAAATACTCTTTGTAATAATTTTTTTTAAATATCTTTTTTATAATAAATATTTTAATATATGTATGTATATGTATATACATATTTTTAATAAAATCACTCGTGTAGTAGTGCGTTTTTATTAGACCAAATAACCAATTTAATTTTGGTAACAAAAATAATTCGCCTAAGCTTAAGTAGGAAGGAAGCTATGAATAGAATGTTGCATTTCATTTTTTTTTTTTTGAAAAAAACATTTTCACCAATGAAAGACACATTAATATTCAATATTTTAATAAAGGAATGAATTTATAAAAGTCAAAATCCTTTTATTTTCGTTTCTTTTTAAAAACCCTCAACAAATAACCAAGTCATAATCTTTTCACTTTTCTCTTAATTTTAAATTTTCTTTTATTCCCAAAATTCACAAACTTGCCTTATATTTATTTTTTTTAATTTTCATAAATCCATATTAAGCTTAACAATAAATTCCCTTTTGGTCTTTTTATTTTAATTTTTTTTAGATATGTATTATGTTCTTTCATTATTCTTTTACCCGTCGATTATTGTCTATTTCACTATTTCAATTTTTTAAAATTGCACCAAAATTAATAATTTTAAGAACTCAAAAAACCCTGAAAACTATTTTAAAAAACGTCCAAAATCAATAACATACTGATAAAAAAGGTCAGGGAATAGCGTTGGAAGCACAACGATTACTTCGTCGCCGCAATAAAAAACGTAAACGATTTAAGAATCGCTAAATTCCATTCATCGCCAACATATTCAATCGTCGGCCATCGTAAAATCCGAAGCACTTCCACTGCACATTGGCTTAACCAAAGAACAACAACATAATTAATTAAATAAAACACAAAAATTTGTAAAAAAATAAAAATAAAAATTGTAGCGATTTGTTCGAGGCCGTAATTAAACGGGAAAATAAAATTAAAAAGGCACGGAGAATCGCTATTAGTATAGCCAACCTTCAATGCAAAGAAATCGTCATTTGAAAACCCGACGTCTTTGCTCTGCACAATTGGCTTATCGCAGAATTAGAAATTAAATATGAGAAAACAAAATTAACTCAAAAAAATTTTCCCAAAAAAAAATAATGAAAGAGAGAAAATAAATATTTGCTCAGCACAGAGAGAACACAGCAGCTGTGGGTTTTATTTATAGACGGAAACCGTAACCCTAATTTATCACACAATTGGGCCAATTACTAGTAGGCCTAAAATCTTATCGTTTAGAATTGGGCCTGTTTGGACTAATTTCACTGTGGCCTATTTGTTGTATACTAGGCAAGCTGGGCTAATAGGCAAAATTTAAGAATGGACCAAGATTCTGTAGATGTTAAAGAAATGGAGTGGCGTATTTTTGTTTATGACTTTAGACTATTCGCGAAATTGGTTGGTTTTGTTTTTATTTTATGGATCTAGCCCATTTAGCAAATAGCTTGTAACAGTCGCGATTTCAAAAATAAAGATTTGGAGAGCCAAAATTATATAGTAAAAATTATATTTTAATTTTAAGTATGCAAAATTCTAATTTTCTTAAGGATTCAATTGAATTTTTTAAAATTTTTATAACGTAGTATAATTTTTCAAATCTCGGGGCGACTGCTTCCCCCGCACCCGCATAGATCCGCCTCTGACTTGTAATGCATTGTTCTCATAGGTTGAGTAACCTAAAACAATAAAATGTTTCTCAACTAGTTAGTTGTTGTATATTATTATTGCTAATGTTTATAATAAAATTATCATTTTTTATCCAAAAAAAAAAAAACACACACACTAAAGATATGGATTTATTGGTTGTTGTTGCATGATGTTGGATAGTCAAAATATCTTGATTGAAACTCGTTGGAAGTTGCCATATATTTGGTATTGGCATAACAACTTAATTCTTAAAGGTATCCTAATGTTTATACTTGATCCAGTGAAACTAAGCAAAGTTTAAATATGAAGTTTAGAATGAGTGATTTACTAAAAAAAGATTTCATCTTTTTTATATATAGATGTGATTGAAATTGTTTAATGTAGACACATATAATACTAACTTCAACCTCCAACTTACCCAAAAAAAAAAAAAAAAAGATATTATAGATGTTACTTAGAACCTATATCTAGGTTTTTCTAGGCAGATTCCTGTGAAACCGATTCATATATGCAACTTGGATATCAATTTAAAAATTAACATATCAAATACCAATTTTCATTCCAAAGTATTAATTTAAAAATTAGCGTATTAAATTTCATTTTAGCGTAACAAATTTTTACTTTAGCGCTTGTCGCTTTGACGTAACAAATTTCCGCTTTAACGTAATAAGTTTTCACTTTAGTATAGCAGTTCATTTTAACGTAACAAATTTCACTTTAATGTAACAAGTTTTAATCTACTCTATTTTAATCTTTGGTGAGAAACGACCTATCAATTATATTTTAATTGTGCCATATGATTAATGACATTACTTTTTAAATAAATAAAAATAAGTTGAAAATTATTTGTGTGATAAAATCTAAGTTGAGAACGCAAAATATAAATTTCTCAAAATTGGAGATAAAAATGATACTTACTTGAAATTAAGTGGATAGATTATCAAGGTTATTTACCCCCAAGAGTATATTTTCAGTGTCTTTTTGTTTGTGTTGTGAACCCTTGTGGTAAAAACAATTAATTTTAAAAGGGAAAGATAATACTATCATTAAGAGAAAAACTATAAGCACGAAAGGTTGGACGACCACGACACGCTCCCCAGGCTGTGGTCACGTGCGATCGTCAAGGTAAAGTCCCCCTACTTGAAAAACGACGTCGTTTCCTGCCCTTTAAATCTGTCAAGTCTTAATTAATGCTTCTGACCTGCTCCGCCGAATTAAAATCTCCAGCTTCTTTGTTCGGACACGTTCTCCGTCTCTCACCTATCTCTTCTCCACTCTCAAACCCACCTCATCTGTCATCTCCGCCGAATTGAAGTCTGAATCTTTCGTGTTTCAGAAAATTCCTGCGCTCCTTCCCCTCCATTTACGCATTGGATCCTTTTTTTTATCTGATACTTCATTTGGTTTTCTCTCCTCTTGCTCTTCCCTCTTTCTCTGTTTTCCCGGCCGTTTGTTCCTTTCTGTTTTCCTCTCCAACTTTCTCCAGCGTCTCTTTCTTTTGGTTTATTTAGGATCTTTTGGTCGTGAGGTTATCTTGGTGCAGTGCGAGGATTTTCCATCAGTTACACCTCCTAGATCCCCTCCCGCAACAGTTTCTGCTGCCTGCCCTCCGCCCTTGCTTCAGTCACCACCGCCTCCTCTATCTCCTCCACCTCTCGGGCCACAAGGATTCAGTATGAACTTTTGTCTGTTCCTTGTGAGAGATTCCATTTTTTTCCCCATTCTTTCTTTTTATCTCATGGCATACTCCTATATCTTTTACCAGATACATCTGGAGGGGCAAACCAGATGCCGGTTTTCCTCTCTTTGAGTCAGAGTCATTGAAATGGCTCGATTTGTGGAGTTTGACGATGTGAATGGAAAGGTTCTCACTTATTCTGCACATGATAGGTAGTTGTTGACAACTGCACTGTATTGTAATCACTCATACCTTTCTACTTTTTAGGCAGAAATTATCAAAATTTTACTGACATGTAGTTCTGGCCATGGTTTTCTTTATCAGCATATACACAGTTTTTGATTTGAAGAACTACACAATGTTGTACTCAATATCAGATAAGAATGTTCAGGAAATCCAAATCAGGTAACTTCTTCATTGCATCGTTTTCTTGATTGTTACATTGTTGAGAAATCTCAAGCTGAACCTGCAATTGGATAGGTGGTTGGTGGTAAAAGACCGTGCATGAAACATGTGGGTTGCCATTAACCATAGTACTGGTGTTTAATCAGTTGTATTTGCTTGCTTCTGGACTGGAATGCCAACTGCAGTTCACAATTTTTAGAATGCAATTAATTTGGCTGTTTGTACTTGGAAAATAGTCCAGGAATAATGTTGTTGATATTTACAAAAGCATGTTGTTATTCTGTGTGAATTTGTGTCTATTTAATATTATATCTGTGTTTGTCTATAGAAAGTTCCAAAACAGAGTGACTTCTTTTCTTTTTTAGGCCTGATAATTCCAATATCTATCTATTTGCCAAAGTATATTTCATGGTGAAGGAGAGCAAATCGGTAAAGGAGCCAATTTAAGCACTTACTCATCTGACCTAATGGAGCAGAATGTGTATATGAAACATTTTTCACACTGCCTTTTGGTGTTGCTGATCATGATGCTAACCGCATCTGAATGTGTTCATTTGTGATTTAGTTTCTGTTTAGGTATCTATTGATTGTCAGAAAATTTGAGGCCTTGCTGGGCTATTGTTTCTTGCAGGGAGCTTTACAATTTGAACATGAAATTGATTCTTAGTAGCTTATTTTTTTTTTCATTTGGTGAAGATTAGTGTTGTTATGCGATACACATAGTCAATATTTTTATTAATGAAATTACTGTAATCTTCAATTCCAGATACGGTCAGTGGCAATAAAGGATCGTGACGTTATGGAAAAAGGACGTAGAGCTTTTGTTTCCTACATTCGCACTTACAAAGAGCATCACTGCTCCTATGTTTTTAGGTTAGTGAATTTCATGATTTGTGTTGATTTTGACTTTCTTTTCTTTTGGTTTTTTATTGACTATTTGGTTTTCTGTCTGCAGGAGGAAAGAACTTGAGATTGGGAAATTGGGTATGGGTTATGGTTTATTGCAGCTTCCTTCAACGCTGGAAGTGAAGAATCACAATCTTTCTACTGAGGGCTTTACACCAGTTGAAGATATAAATCTTGAGGGAATCAAGTACAAGTAAGAAACTTCTCCAAATAATTTGGTTTGCCCAGTAGGATTTGGCAGAATGTAATTGTGAAATTGTTTTGGTCTTTTGGTTCTGGATTTTTTGCGTTTTTTAAAAAGAAAAGAAAAAAAATGAGGAATGAAATGTCATTTTCCCAAAGATGTGGCCTTATCAGTGAGTTCTGGTGGATATTTATTTATCGGCTTCATCTTGAGAAAGGGTTCCCATTGAATTATGTGATGTGGCCTTATCAGTGAGTTCTGGTGGATATTTATTTATCGGCTTCATCTTGAGAAAGGGTTCCCATTGAATTATGTGTTTCAAATTGTTTTGCATCATTGATTGCATGTGATTTGAGGAAAAAATGCATACAATTTTTGGGCCTTCAAATTTCAATATGTGCTACTTCTCGACAAGTATTGGACACATTATGAAGACACCTTTCTGTTTTGAGTTTTCTGAATGGAATTTGTAGATGTTGCATTTACTTGCTTGATGCTAAAGATAACCATGTTATCATGGGTTATCACAGAATTGCATATCTTTAGAATAAGAATGCTAATTATACCATTGCATTCACTTTTCAACCATACAGTCGCAGGATAATCGTGAAATTTACCGTGCAAGGATAAATATCGTGAAAAATAGAGGAAGAAGAACTTGCAAGCAAAAAAAGCAGCTGAACAGCTACAAAAGGTACAGAAGCCAAAAGCAGCCTTAAAAACTTCGGCTCCTGTAACAAGGAAAAAAACTGCTAGGCAAAGACGTGCTGCTCAGTCAGTTGAAGATGATGGTGAGATGGCACAGGAGTACCGTTTACTGAAAAAGCTAAAAAAGGGTTCTATTAGTGAAAGTGAATTTGCAAAATTGACTGGAACTGAAGACTGACTTCCAGACAGTTAAGTCAAAACTAAGTATTTTGGGGAAAATCATTGGAGATGTGAATCAGATACCTTGGCATACCTTGCAATTGAACAGGAAGGGTAAGCATTATATGAGAAAGGTGTACTAGCTACTTCACGCTCTTATCATACTTGCTGGGCAATCAAGAAGTTTACTGCTAGAAAGGTAAAACTTTTTCCAAGATTAAAATGGGCCCAACTTTAGATTGCTTCAGGTTATATGTCATTTATCACTTATCTATAGCTTGAAAAAAGTGACCAAATTATGCGGGATGGTTAATGTTGTAAGCAAATAGGTCCATGAATGGCATCTCGTGTGTGCCTTACTATAGTTTTGTGTTATAGCTGTTTGCATCACTATATTAGTAGAAGAAATTTGATTCATGAATGCAATTTTGTGCCAGCTATCGCCAAGTGAATGTGCTCGGACGGACTTTGCAATGCCGGGTTTCACTAATCTTCAACCATTTTTGACTGGCCATTACTTGAGCACCTTTTTCCATTCAGCCGACATTTGGTTTACAGTTGTCTGCAAAATTGTGGGAAGGTTTAGCCTCAAAGGCAAGCTGAAGGTGACAAGAGCATAAGGGAAGTTTAGTCTCTACAGGAGCATAAGGGAGCATAGGTCTATAATTTGTAGTCCAAAGACTCTTGTTGGTGATTGTCAATACTTATTCGTTGAGTAGTAGTTTGGAATACATCAATTTTTATTTTTTTTATGAGCGGTAATGTTCTGGTATACGATCAATGTTCTGGCAGATGTTGTTAGAAGTCTCTTCTTCTTATAAGCAACACCCTATCTTTAATAATATGATTATTTTTTTGGAAATTACACATTTTGCAGGGGAGCCCATAGGGTTATTTATTTTCAGAAGTGCAATATGGTCCTAGGATTGTTTGGCTGATTGATTGTGGTTTTTAAGCTATAGAACTAACAAGAAAACCACATTTGCTTCTGTGGTTGGATTGACCGAAACTAAAGTACTTGGATTAACATCATGATGATAAAGATCCTAGGAATCGTGCGAAAGCCCCAGTCGTAACGTGGGGCGTATCGTAAAAGAAACAACCACCCAAATTCATGGGCTTGGAGTTTTGGTACTACGCCATTATTGTTTTAGCTGTTGTGCTGCACTGCTGTTGCATTCCAACTTTTATAAAGTCTGATAAGCAAAACATATTTGAGTCATGTCTAACATCGCATATATCGAGCTTTTGTTTTGTGTAGCTTGAGTTTGAGAGGAAGAGATCGCAAACTCGCTCATGGCTGGCTATCCGAGTGAGTGATTGAGTGAGCAGTGATGGTTTATAATCCCCAGTGGCATATTCGGATAGATGTGGGAAAGCTGCTAAATTGTGTAACCTTTGTTTTAAGTTAGAATCCAATTCCACCATGAAACCAAAACTTGATCTACTTGTAAAGTGCTGTGAGTTGGGCAGGGCAGTTGTGAAATTTTGTTTTTAATTAACTCTTGATATGCTAAGTAAGCTCATGAGTTTTGGTTTCAAACTAAACTTTGTCCTTTTATTATTATTATTATTACTTAATTCCAATTATATATGATATGTGTGAATTTTCAATCATACACTTTGCCCGGTTGAAAGATAGTATTATTCTCATCAATAAAATATTAAAGAAGAAAAAGAAACAAATGAAATTGAATTGGTTAATTTTTGTCAAAATGTTAGGTTGTTGAAATTTTTCTTTCGGCTATGCATAAGATGGATAGCACAGCCCACCCAGCTCCCATATAATACAAACCTGTATTACTCATTTATTCTCCAAGAATCTTGGTTTGGTTAAGTTTGTGGTTGGACATCCTATATACTTTTGTTATTTAGTTAGGCTTCAATTTTGTTGCAAATGCGTGTAATATGTATAAATATATAGTATACAAAATTATGTGTAGTATGCATAAAAATGTATAGTGTGTGAAAATGTGTGTTATATGTGTAGATATGTGTAAATATATAGTGTATAAGAAATATGTGTAATATGTATATGTATGTGTAGTGAATAAAATATGTGTACTATGTGTAAATATGTATAGTGTATGAAAATATGTGCAGTATGTGTATATGTGTTCATATGCATAGTGTATTAAAATGTATGAATTATGTATAAATATATGTAGCATATGAAAATATGTAAGTATGTGTACAAATATAGTGTTTAAAAAATTTGTATTATGTGTAAATATTTATATTGTGGAAAATGTGCATAAATGTATAGCATGTGAAAATATATGTAGTATGTATAAATATGTTGAGTTTGTGAAATTGTGTGTAGTGTATATTAATATATGTAGCGTGTAAAAATATATAGTGTGTGAAAATATGTGTAGTATATATAAATATGTATAGTGTGTAAAAATATATGAAGCACGTGTTAATATGTGTATGAGAAATATGTGTAAAATGCGTGGAACTATGTATAGTGTATAAATATATGTGCATTATGAATAAGTGTGTGTACAAGTATGTGTAAATATATGCATATATGAAATGTGTTAAAATGTAAGAAGAATGTGCAAATATTTAAAGTGTGTGCAAATGTAAAAATTATATGCAATATATGTAGCGTCGAAAATATGTGGAAAATATGTAAAAAATTATAATGTGATAAATAATTAAATATGTGTCAATATATGAAAATATGTTTAATATATACATATATGCGTAGTATGTATAAGTGTGTGTATAAGTATGTATAATATGTGTAGTATGTAACACATGTACATTGTAATGTATGCAGATGTAAGAAGAATTTGCAAATATTTATAATGTGTGAAAATGTATATAGTATATGTATATACGTAGTGTGCACATTATATGCAAAATGTGTACAACTCTATAGTGTCAAAATAAGTGTAATATATGCAAATATATAAAAATGCGTATAGTGTATACATATATATGTATATGTATAAGTGTGTGTAGAAGTATTGGCAACCATGTCTCTTATGAAAATGTTTAAATATGTACAAACATGTATAACGAGTGAAGTTATAGGTTTGTGAAAATATTAACCATAAATGTTAGTACATGTATTTTGCAACAAATATTATATTACTTATATCTATTATACTGAATTAAAATTATAACGGGAAATAATATATAATTACAGCGCCCCAGCGCGCTGATTGCCAACTAGTAATTAATAATGGACGAAGTACAACGTTGGAAAGGCAAAACAATTGCCATTACAGACTTTACAGTTGCAAGCGCAGGCCCTGCTTATTCTTTAACACAGTGAAATCAGAACTGATCCAAAAAACATGGAATTCACAACAAAAACACAAACACACACACACACACACAAACACATCCACAACTGTTCAACTTGGATGATGGATGGATCAACACAAGAACTAGCAATCAGGCCAACAAATGCCAACAGGAAGAACACAGCCACAAATGCAACAATCATGCTGGAGAAGCGAACAAGGCTGTCCTGGTTTAATACAATTTTCGTCGACTCTGCCATCCTCATAGATATTAAAAGCTTTAATAAGCACTCTATTAGCTGGAAACGATTTCTTGGAGTCTGTGATGCTTTGTATGAACTCTCTGGCTTGAACTTCCATCACCACCACTGTGAAGCAAAACAAATAATCACATTAATTTTACTGATATATCAATCTCAGTTGTTAAAAAGAGAACATACATATATACGTAGCCAAACTAATTAGTTTTGATTTTTCGTCACACTACTGTCAAATTTTGTTTCAATTTTTTGGTAAAATTCCGGATTTCCTTTTACTTCGGGATTCGCCTTCGATCGCGCAAACATATTTTTGTTACAAAAAAAGAGTATGCAGCTTAAAACATTCGTAAAGGGTTCGCGTAGCACAAGCAGCAAGAATTAGTATAAAAGCGAAGGGATTAAAGTACGGTTTGTTATTTTTGTAGGGTTATTTGTGTTTACTCAATCATAAGAAGGAAGAACTGATTTCATTGCATAAATGAAGAGGAGAAGGAAGAGAGCGGAGGACTTACAAGAGGCAACGAGCAAAAGGAGAACAAAGCAGGCAAGCTTAGCCATTTGTTTCTTTGCTAGTTTTTTTGGAAGAAATTTGCACAATAAATTTGTAAAATGAAGCTGTGAATGAATTCATAGTCTGATCAATGGCCAGTATTTATAGATGCATCATCGCGTTAATGTTTGATATGATGTAAATTAATTAGTGAACTTTATGCTTCATTATGGACATCATAATTGTTTTTTTTTCCTTCTAAATCTTAAGTAGTTATTCCCCTGTAGTCACCAAGAGCACTTCAACTAAGTTTTTTATGCAATAGCATCCATCTAAATTTCATTTTGCTGATATTTTCATGTGAGACGAGTATTGGGTGGTTTAGAATTAGTTCAAAAAGGGGGAAAAAATGTTAAATTTAAAGGGCTAAAAGTTTCTTGTTTGGACTCATAATAAGTTTAGGCGCGCCCGATTTAATAATAAAACTTTTTTATAAGGCTTTTCCAAGACAATCATTAGATTTACAAGACTTACGGAATTTCTAATATTTTTTTTATCCCATATTTCTTTGTTTTGACCTCATTCACATCCTTTTTCTTCTCTTAAACAATTTAAACTTCTTTTATGTTTTTTTTTAAACTTTTTCTACAACTATATAAACCTTTGTAGGGATTTATTTTTATTCATAAGACTTTATTATCTTTCAATAAATCCTATCAATTTCTGCCAAATTTGTGTATTTTGTGAATATGCATGGCCCGTTTCCAAGAGTCAGCCCGTATTAGATATAAACCAGTTAAATTTAAGATTTAAACCAATTAAATTTATTTAATAAATATCAATTTTAGCACTTACAAATAACTGTCCTTTTACTTTGGCATGTGTATGCCTTGGTGATGCGCATCTTTTGGTCAACATTGTTTTTCAATAATTGGTTTAGTTTATTGTTTCTGTATTTAGCTTTGGTGGATAGAACTCTCTGTATTAATACTGAAATATTTTTTACCTCATTGAACCAGAAAAAAAAAAAGGAAAAGAAAAGAAAGAGGTTATCGAACTTCTAATTCTTATAAACTTGTCAATTCCATTAATTGATTGGGGCAGTTAATGATTTTTTACCATCTAAGTTTTGTGTTGCAGTCTAATATAGGGGTGTACACATAATTTACAATTTGTAAAAAATATAAATAGTAACAAACCATTAAAATATAAAAATTATGGTTTGGTGTGTGTGCTTTTCCGATGTGGTGTGGTGCGAGTTATACCGTTTAAACTTTAAATATATCATACTTAATTAATTAATAAAAAGAAGAATGCTCATTCCGTTATTCAATATTAATATGAAGTATGAATAAGAAAGTATTGGGATAATAAGAACAATAAATGTTGTTATTTTTTTTTCTTTTGGCAACGTCCCTCTCAGCGGGTTGGGGATGCCAGCCCCTTATTTTATTAGATAAATATTTGTGGCAAAAAGCCTTTTACACCAAATAAAATAAACATTAGCCATCTAAATGCATATAAATGAAACCTGTAGAAGACTCAACTATACATTGGATTCATAAGCTTTGTCTAATACGAAAATTTGGGACTTTCAAGCGATCCATATTAACGCATCCTCGCACCTCCTGTGGCATCTCTTGAAAGGAATTATATTGAGCGTCTTGGTGCATCTCACATCCTATATTAGCCAGTCTGTCCGCCGGTTGATTCGCTTCACGGTAGATATGTGTAATACTCTCCATGCAAGATAAACCACGAATCTGTTCCACCAGCTTTATGAGTTTCCAAGGAGGAACACAATCACCTCTCACAATCCGAACTGTCAATCTAGAATCCGTCTCCACTGCCACTCTCCGAATGCCTGGATCCAAGCAGAGTTCCAAACCTCCTAAGAGAGCTAACATCTCCGCCTCCAGACTAGTAACAAATTGGTAGCCCATAGCCCGACCACAAATCACTTTGCCATTTGAATCTCGCACCACAGCACCACCGCCACCGATGCCCGGATTACCCCGAGAACAGCCATCAGTATTCAATTTATATTCCCCAAAACTCGGTCTAGACCACATCACCCGCATACATTTATAAGTGGGTATTTGTGCCTGACAAAAAGCCACAATTTCCCTCCATTCCGTCGGGAAGTAACAGAGTAGGGAAATAAAGCGTCCAAATTACACGCAAATCATGGATAACACGGCATTGAAGTTGCTCAGTAGAGACAGAGATTCCGTCGAAGAAAGATGCTGTCCTCAAGCGCCAAATGTGCCACAAAATCAACGAAGGGAGAACTTTAAACACCAATTTACTAAAACGATTGCCCCGTAATGACCACCAGTCAGCACAATACAGTTGCCAACCCCCACCCCTATATCGAATACCACATGCAGACCCAAAAAAATTCCAAAGGTTAGCCGCAATTTGACCTTGAACAAAGCAATGTTCAATAGACTCCTCCATCGGAGCCTGACAGCATAGACATGGAAACGGACCATGAAACCCCACTTTAAACAACCACTCCGAGAATGGAACACGTCCACAGAATAAACGCAAAAGAAAGAAAGATGTCTTCAATGGGATCCCTTTCCACCAAATATTAGTGAATCTAATATGGGATCCCTTCAGCTCATCATATGTTTTTTTTTTTGGCTGGCTAACCTCTTTTTTGAGGTGGGTCGCCACTCCCGATTTTATAAATAAATTGGTGGACGATGGATTTACCCTAAAACCGTCCTTACAAAATGATATCTCTTGAAGTTGGATCCATTTACAAACCTAATGGATCCTAGTTCAAGGGATTTAAACAAAATTATAAATACGGAGTACTTCCTCCATTTACAAAATCAATATAATCTAATCAAGCTATTCAAAATACTCCTATAATCACAAGGAGTGACAAAAGAACCTTTTGAGAGGTTATTGTTCATCAAGCAGAATTAGATAACTTTCTTCTCCGAGACGGTGCATTGCTGCATTATGTTTTCTCTACAATCTCAGGGTCACTGCAGATTTGCAAATGAGATGCCACAGCAAAGCAGAGCTCCTTTTTGCCTAAAGACTGTGATTCACAGAGTTTGATAAAATCTGCCCAAGTCGTGGTCTTCTGTATCATCAAGCAAAATTCTTGGCAGTTCCTCAGCAACTGACCTCATCTCAGTCTTCCCAGAACTAGCTGACTCCCAATACATCGAAACAGAAAAGGAAGTGAACTTGACCAAAATATGTAACAGCAATTAACAGGCAATAGCAACCAGCTCTAACATCAGCAAGCTGGGGCATTCTACTTAATATGGCAAACCAGCCCAAACATCAGTAGGCTGGGGCCAATATGTGATCAGAAGTGAGAGGGAGCAAAGATAGGTTGGAGTTCATTACCATGAATTGCAGTTACCTGAGGAAGTTGGATCCTGTCCAATTTCAGAAGGGTAAAAAGTTGGGGAGAAGCTTGGGAGTTCTGCTGTCTAGCCACTAATCTTGCAGGTACGTTTGCTTCTTGACGAACTAATGAAAGCCAAGCACTTCGCTGGATGTACTCTCTTGTGTCCCTAAACATTCTGTCCTTCCAAGCTAAGGTTTGCAGTAGAGTCGAAGAATCAGTTTCAAGACTGATTTGCTGGAGGCCAGATCCTTTACATTGGTCAATGTACTTCTTAGCAGTAAGGATTTCCACCTGCATTCTGGACATAAGTAAAGGGAAAAGAAGAATAGGAAGAGGGAAGAGAAGATGACCTTTATCATTCCTTACAAAGCCCGCAGATCTCCAGGAAACCCCTGTCTTAGCCACTGCCATGTTGATCTTACATGAAGATTGGTCAGGAGGATACCATTTAACACTTTTAAGCTTAGTAGTTCCTCTTGTATTCAGACAAACATCCCAGAAAAAGGTCCAGTCCAGGTCCATATAACTCTACCCTGGGAATTTCATGTTACTCAACTCTTTTATGGATCTGAATATATTATTCACCACTGGATAAAGCTGCAATTGGCCTTTATAAAAAATGAGCTGATTTCGGAATTTCCATAGCCACCAACATATTAAGGAAGGACAAATCTTGATCAGGAACTTTCTACTTTCTGAACATTGAGTGTTCTTTCCCCACCAAATCTGAAGGGTAGGTAAGAATCCCTAGGAAAATTTGAAGATCCCCATCTCTGCAGCAAAAATTTACCATACCCTCTGAGCAAAGTGGCAAGACACCAAGAGGTGGCTAATAGTCTCCTTATTCGAATTGCACCAAGGACAGGAGGACGGGCCAATAAAGCCTACCTTGTGGAGGTTATTCCCTGTAGGAATTTTGTTTCTGAGGAGTCTCAGCATAAGGAAAGAGATCTTCAGAGGGATGTTATGGTCTCAAATATGGTTAGTGAATCTGCACAGGGGATTGGCAGAGGAAACTTAGAGCTCCAGCTCCTAATAGTTTGAGATATCTTTTCTATAAGGGGATCAAAAGAGGCTGCAGGGATTCTTTTGAAATGAAGTGGGGTACCTAAATAATTGGTAGGGAGTGATCCTCTAACAAACTTAGTGATTCTTCCTATCTTATGTTTTCTAGCAATTGGCAGCCTGTCATGGACTAAATAGGAGCTCTTAGCTATGCTGATTTTCTGACCAGAGACACTCTCATAGTGTTTCAGCTTTTCCATAACTAACCTCACTGCTTGTGGTTTGGCAGAGGAGAAAATGAGTAGGTCATCCGTATATGCTAGATGGGTAATACAAGGACACCCTCTAGGGACACAAAACTGAAGACCTTTTTCAGACTTCCTATTCAGGACCCTAGACAGGTATTCTGAACTAATTACAAACAGCATGGGGGAGATATGATCTCCTTGTCTCAGTCCTCTTGTTGCAGGAAACCAGCCTTTACTATCCCCATTAATTAGGACAGAAAACCATACGTTTGATATTAGTCTCCATATCATATCTATCCAAATTTCTCCAAAGCCTAGTAGTCTTAGAATCTGTAATAAATAAGGCCAATGTACTCTATCATATGCCTTCTTCATGTCTAGCTTGAATGCTACATTACCTTCCTTACTCTTTCTATTAAGGGTAGAAATCATTTCACTAGCTAGAAGGTAGTTATCTGTGATTAGTCTACCTGCCACGAATCCACTTTGATTTTCTGAAATTATCTTAGGCAAAATAGCAACTAACCTAGTTGCTAGAAGCTTGGATACGACCTTATTAACGAAGTTGCATAGACTAATGGGTCTAAACTGTTTGAAGGAGGAAGGGTTGGCTGTTTTAGGAATTAGAGCTATGGCAGTAGCTGTCATAGCCTTTGGCATCTCTGCTCCATTCACAAATAACTGGACTGCAAGGAGCAGGTCTTGGCAAATGATGTCCCAAGCTGTAGAATAGAACAGACCCGGGAAACCATCTGGCCCTGGTGCACTAGTCAGGCTCATGCTCTTAATTGTGTCCTTTAACTCCTTCAAATAAGGGATTCTAGTTAGCTCTTGCCTATCTGTTTCAGTAAGAGAGGTAGGCAGCAGAAGGGGATCAATTGAGGAGCTAATCTGATCTGTTGTGTAAAGATCAGAGAAATATTGAACAGCTAGGTTTGAAATCTCATCCTCTCCTTCTATCCATATCCCTTCCTGGTTTTGGACCCTATGAATGTGGGATCTAGTATGTCTATTTTTGACAAATGAATGGAAAAATCTAGTGTTCCTATCACCTTCTTTTACCCATTTCAAGTTTTCCTTTTGAGACCAATACCTCTCCTCCAATCCCAAGTGGTATTTAGCCTTAGCAGCAGCTAGGTTCAGTTGTTCCCTTGGAATAGGGTTGCTCTCATCCTCCTTTTCTAATTCAGCAAGCTCCTCTTCTGCCTTTTCAGCATTAGAAAAAATGTTTCCAAAGGTTGCTTTGTTCCAGATTCTAAGGGCCTGTTTAACAGATTTCAGTTTTTCAGAAAAGATTCTCAAAGGGGAACCTGAAATCTCTATGTCCCACGCCCTCTTGATAACAGAAAGGCATTCCTCATTTGCAGTCCAAAATTCCTGGAATTTAAAGGGTTTTGCTACATTTCTCTTAGCTTTTAGGATTTCCATTTCAAGGGAGAATGGTCCGAAGGGGATCTAGCTAAATGAACTAGTTTGGCCTCTAGATTGCTGCTCAAGAACTGATTGTTTATCAAGGCCCTATCCAGTCTTTTCCACACTCTAGCCCTGCCTTCCCTATTGTTGCACCAGGTAAACTTTGCTCCACTGAACTGAACCTCAGTTAATCCCAGCAAGGAAATGAATCCCTCTAACTCTCTAGACTCCCTAATCTGAAAAGATTTTCCTCCTTTCTTCTCCTCCCTGGACCTGATGCAGTTCCAATCCCCCCATAACATCCAGGGGAGTGTGAGCCCCTGCAAGTTATTTAAAGATAGCCAAAGATCCTCCCTTTATGCTTCTGTGCATTTAGCATAGACACTAGATAGGATTAAAGGACTTGGGAGTTCAGGGTGGGAAACTTCCATAGTGATGTGTTGGTCTGTGATCTCAATATTGGAGCTAACAAAAGGTTTCCTAAGCATAATCCAAATTGAGCTATTGGAATTGGTATAAGCTACGTCAAACTTCAATCTCCTCTTAAGAGTTTCTAGTTTGGTGGATTCCGCGAAAGGTTCTACAATAGCTAAGAGGTCACTGTGTGACGAGTTGAGAATTTTCCTAAGTTTCCTAAAATTGGGCTTTCTCCTAATACCCCTAATGTTCTAGTATAGCATTCTAATCATTGATAAACTGAGGAGTCAGACACAGTATTTGAGGGTTTACCCCTAAGGAGACGATCAGAGTCAAACTTTGGCCAAGATTTAGGATTCCTTCGCAGACCTGGTGTTTGTGTGTTATCAGGAATGGGGGGATGTTCCTCTAGTGCATTTTCAACCAAGTCCTGATCCAGCAGGCACCCTTTAGGCAGCACAGGAGATAGAACCTGCAAATCAGAAGAAGAGAGAATTTTAGTAACAAAGCCAACAATCTCATCACAATATACCTGTTCTTCCATAAGTTGGCATGTTAGGACATCATTCTGAGAATTTGTGGCTATATCTCCCGGGCCTGATACTACCGAGGGAAAAGTCATCACTTCTTCATTTCTTTCCAAAAGATCCAGAGCTCTAAACTTGTTCTGAGTCGTTGTAGATCCGGATTGGCTAGGAGCCAAAGGAGAAGGAGCAGGATTTACAGAGACAGGGGGTGGTTGGTTGATGTCAGCTGTACCAGAAGAGCTAGGCCCATTAGTCACAGGGCAGGATATTGGGAGGTAAGAGGGATCTACCCCCTTCCCTTTGTCAAAGAGGGAAACTGCAGGGGCTCCGAGTGGGTTTCTTGTCTGATTTCTGATGACCTGAATCCATTCTTGGGTCGGAGCCTTAATTATCTGCCTGGATTTAGCTTGATGATCAGTGACTATATTTGGTTTAGCTCTCTTCTTCGTGGGGTCACAGGCATTCATTTCATGTCCCAGTTTCCGACATTTGGAACAATAGCTCGGCCGGTCCTCCACCTCTATGTGTTGCCATTTTCCTTTATCTTTGCTTCCGATCCAGATGCGAGAGGGAGATGGCTTTGTGAGATCCATCTCAACACAGATCCTTGCCTCGCTTGGTCAGAGGAGGTTCGAAGCCGATTCTGTCGCAGAGTCCAATTTTAACGGTTTGCCGGCAACAGTGGCTAGGGAGTACAGCTTGTCCTTACGATGTAAATGGAGAGGAAGGAGGGGAAAGCGGATCCACACCGGAGCGATAGCAGGTTCCACCGCCGGGTCAAAATCCTTCGTCCATTTGAAGATTCTGGCCTGAAAGCCTTGAAAGTGCCAGACTTTCCTGGTCCAGAATCTTTGGAAATCAGCCTCCTTTTCAAATTTAAACAGAATGTGGCGATTGTCTAGGAGACCTACTTTACATTCTCCTTGAAAGCCTGCAGCCACTACTTCCTTTCGAATCTGAACCATTGAGGGCCTACCCCAAGAAAATTTTCCGATGAGGGTCCATTGGAAGTCCAGGGCTAGCTCATCTTCCTTTTCTTCAGTCAAGAAAAGGGCTGGTTTCCTTTTGAATTGGGAGAGTAGAGTCTTATTCTGGACAGACGAGAAAGAGATTGATTTATCTACAGCGGACTCTGACTTGCTGACTGTAGCGGTGTATGAGGGTGGGGGGGGAGGGACCGTCACCTCCGCCATTAAAGAAGAGGCCAACGGCAGGAGGTTTCCTATAGAGTTTCAGTGGTAGAGATGGCTCGTGTGGTGGCTCCGGCAGGAGGCCAGAGCCAGCTTGGGGAAGCGGATTGTACCGTTATCTCACAAGACTGTGTTAGGTGATTAAATGAGTGGTTGTAACTTAGTGAGTTTTGTCCCGCTTATCCAAGTGTAGTAGGAGAGAGTCCTCATAATCTCATATGTTGATTTAACAGAAAAACGACCATCTTGTGCCCCCATCCAAATTGCAGTTGGAACTGTTGCCGACAGCCTCACATTCAACAGGTCATTTTGCATCACCATTGGGAGGCAACTCGCATAGGCACCGAGAGCCCAGTGACCATTCCCCACTAATCTGAGTGAACTCAGATAAAGATCCCACCAATCTCCAGTCATCATGAAAAAAATCAATAGACCCATCCCCCGGCATCCAGCCAATTAACGGCTCAATAGTCTCCCGAATATGTAACATTTTCCTCCATATATAAGAAGCCGACCATGTAGGATGCACTACAACCGGATGCACTCGTCGACAATATTTAGCTCTCATGAAATGAGCCCATAAGGATTCTCCTTGCCAGAACGACCACCAGAGTTTTCCAAGAAAGGCATTAGCCCCTTCGGTAACATTTCTAAAGCCTACACCGCCTTCAGACACCGGTCTACAGAGTTTCGCCCAGCTAATCCAATGCTGTTTTCTGTCTCCCGAACCAGCCCAGAAAAATCGAGCTAGTAACATCGATAATTGCTGCACAATACCCGTCGGAGGCTGAACAACTTCTAAAATATGCGATGGAATAGACGAAAGAACATGTTTAATCAGAATAATCCGCGCACCAAAAGATAAGTATTTATTCTTCCAACTCAGAATACGGTGCTGAATTTTAGACAAATACTCCCCCTTGATACGACCCATGAAAATTGGGCAACCCAAATATGTAAATGGGAAATTCTTAGCCGAAAAACCAGTCAGTCGCACTACACGTCTTCTGACCATCATAGATGGTGACTTGCCAACATAAAAGCAACTTTTATTTGGATTAACCAACTGTCCAGAATCCCTCTCATATCGTCGGACCACATCCATTATGCATGTAATCGATGCCGTATCACCAGAAGAAAAAATAAGTACATAATCCGCATAAGATAAATGTGTGATTGCCATAGAATTCCATGTGGTACGAAAAGGAGTGAAAGCGCTCTCTGTCAATAAAGAATTGAGTAACACCGAAAAATATTCCGCCATCAGAATAAATAAACCTGGAGAGAGTGGGTCCCCCTGTCGAATCCCCCTAGTTGCTTGAAAAAACCCATGTGGCTGTCCATTAATCAAAACTGAAAACAAACAATCTGAGACACAACGCCATATCATATCCACCCACCTTCACCAAAACCAAATCTCCGAAGCACCTGACATAGAAAATTCCACGAAACTCGGTCATATGCCTTTAACATATCCAATTTAATAATCACATTGCCATGCGTCGCCTTAGTATTAATAGAGCTAACCATTTCTTGAGCAAGAATTATATTATCAGCAATAGTACGTCCCGGAACAAACGCACTCTGATTCCTAGAAATCAATCTTGGAAGGAAAACCCGCAATCGATTTGCCAGGACCTTTGTTATGATCTTATTTAGGACCGTACAGAGACTAATCGGACGATATTCCCCAAAGTCTTTCGGATTCTCACACTTTGGAATCAAGATCAGAGCTGTAGCTGTAATGGATTTTGGCAGTGTACCTCCACAGAAAAACTCCCGAACTGCCTGAAATAAATCATCACGAACAATTTCCCATGCACTCTTAAAGAAAAGGCTAGAGAACCCATCTTGACCCGGCGCAATATCATCATCAATCATCCAAAGAGCATTCTTAATCTCCTCCAAAGTCGGGTCTGCCTCAAGAAATTCCCGGTCAGACTCATCTAGCACTCTAGGAAGCTCCGCCATAAGTGTGTCTGTAACCCTTGGAGACTTCCCCGAAAGTAGTTGTTGATAGAACTCCACCGCAGCCTCTTGAATCTCCTTTGGATCCGTTAGTATACATCCATCTGGCTTCTGGATAGATTGTATTGCATTCCGGTTTCTTTTTTGCCGCACAGTCGCATGAAAAAAACTATTGTTCCTATCCCCATCTTTCAACCATTTCGCATGAGCTTTCTGTTTCCAAAAAAATTTCCTCCTCTCTCAAAGCACAAAGTAACTCTGCCTGTGTCCTACTACAATCAAGTCGAGCTGCCTCATCATCTGAATTCTCCATTTTTAATTCCGCTAGCTGCACCAACCTCTCAGCATCGCGTACCCTGGAGAAAACGTTACCCACCACCAGCTTATTCCAGTCACTAAGGGCCTTCTTGACGTGCTTCATCTTCATACACAGTCGGACTAGAGGCCTAGCAGCACAAGGGGTATGCCAAGCTGCTTCTACCACAGGTAAATAATCATGACGCAACGACCAAAAATTTTGAAATCTGAATGCCCAAGTTCCAGTAATGTTCTTCACGTTCATCTTGATTAATAGCGGAGCATGGTCTGATGACATCCTACTCAGATGGAAAATCGAAGTATCAAACACATCAGTCCATGTCGAATGTATAAGCACTCTATCCAACCTTTTCCAAATACGGGGAGGGTGCTTCCAATTATTACACCACGTAAATCTCGCTCCAGTATACCCAGCATCCAACACTTCTGTATCATGAATAAAAGTCAGGAAATCTTGAGCTTTCCGGTGATGGAAAGGCCGACCACCCCGTTTCTCATCAGGTGCAGCTATTACATTAAAATCGCCCATCACCAGCCAACTACTTGTTCCTCTATAATAAATGTTGTTAGCTTATTCAAAATTTGACATTTATAGTATTTGTATATCCTTATTCAAAATTTGAAATTTATGGTATAAGAATTTTTTTTTCTATAAGACAAAAAGTAAAAAATAATAATGTAAAGCAAGTGTAAGCAATTAATAACAATTATCAATACTTTCTATGTTGAATAATTATATATATAATTATTTTATTATTACAATATGTACGGTGCAGTTTTATTGCGGTTTTAATTTTACAAATAAAACCGCACCGCACCATTCTATTTCAAACTATTAAAACCAAAACCAATCGTCGAAAATAATAAAACCACGGTTTGCGTACTATATAATGTGGTGTGATGTGATTTGGTATGTGTGGATGATTTTTTAATTTTGTTGAACATATCTAGTTGACTATATCCACAAAAAATGAAATATTTTTGTTAACTTTCGTACTAAAATTCCAAATTCGAAAATATGAAATTCTGATGACAGAATGCAAATAGCTAAAAAAATTCCTTTCCACGCAGAATCAAGAAATGGTTTAAAAATAGAATATACTAACGATAGATTATAATTGCATAGAGGTGTGCGACGAAATTGAAATCTTTCAATTATTTTATTTATTTATTTTTTTTTTTGATATCTCAGGTTCCTAACACTACAACTCATTGTCTTCCCGCCACTTCACTGTTGTTTGTCAGACTAATCCTGGGCCTCAAACTAACCGTCCCCTAGCCAGCTTGAGGATGTAAAGCGCGGGATGTGCACGCAATGGTTACTAATCTTAGAGTAGTAGCCCAAGCTGGGTACCAGGGTCAGTCTTCAAGTCATTGGTCACCAAGTCAAACACCTCCCGGCCCAAGGTGTTGACGATGCTTTGTTCTGAACATTGGACAGATTAGGTACAGAGACAATTTTGGACACAGGATCTGATCTCGAAACTAGGACGACAAGTGGCACAAATGCTCTGCAAATGATATTGGATCTTCTCTCAAATAGTATTTTGTTGCACAACTAATTTTCAACTTATTTTTTATTAATTTGACAAATAGTATTGTTAGTCATATGGCATAAAATAATATATATTCTTTTGAATGATCGATAAACAATATCACATGACTATGTTGTTACTTATTAAATAGATAAAAAAATAAATTAGAAATTATTTATGTAATAAAATTTAAATTGAAAAACTAAAGTGTAACTTATTTTCAGGTACTTATTTTCAAGTTAAAGGAATATATGTAGGGCAGTAGGGGTACTTTACCATGGATTTTACTTTAAACGTACCTTTAATTGATACAAGAACGTGTTCCATAGTTGGTCCTCATAAAGCGTTTGGTGATTAGTCCTTTTATGTCTTAAATTTGACCGGTCGTAGTTAATGGCAAATGTCTCAATGCAATAAATTTGATTTTGATATTGCACCAGACGGGAAAGCTATATATTAATAATGGTGACAACGAAGTGTATATCAACTGCTTTACACCTTCACCTATGAACGAATAGGTCAGGGGTTTGAGTCACCAAGAGGTAAATGAGGTACCATTGTTGATCCTCCTTAAAAGGAAAAAAAAAAAAAAATAGTAATAATGGTGTACCGACCAAGGATGATCATTAATATTCAGGCAAATGTCACTCTAAATATATTTACTTTGATTCATTTAGTTCAATTTTTTTAAATCTTGATTAAATCGAAAATCGAACCACCGAAATTAGATAGTTAAATTCTAATTTTTTCGGTTATTTAGTTTGAATTAAATTTTCTTTTGTCTCAAAAAAATAATTGTGACAAACACATAAAAATTAACAATAAAATCATATATTAAAACACAAGCAAATTAATGGCCAAAGTATTAATCCTTTTCCTAATAAAAACAAAATTTAATGACCAAAGTATTAATCCTTTTCCTAATAAAAAAAAAATTAAACTATTTCAACCTCAAAAAATTTTAGAAATTACAATTTAAATGAAAAAAAATGTTTCAAAATCTCATCATTTTTAATATATATATATATATATATATAAAACAGAAGATAAAATTATACAATAGGACAACTCCAATTTTAAATAAATAAATTTATACAAGTTCATAGATAGAAAATTTCCAAAGTAAAATCAATTCTTATAAGTTCATGAATAAATTAGAAGAAAATTAAAACTAATATGACAAAAAAATAGTAATAAAATTGTCTATAATTTGGAGTAATATTCACACCCTTTTCATGAAACTGCTTCTTACATACTATACAGTGATCCAATTCCATAGCAATCTATTAAGTCATAAGAAATATATGATAATTACGGTAATGATTAAAACAAAATTTAAACTTAAAAATTTAAAGGCAATAAATATATTTTCAATGAAACAACCATCACAAATTAACAAATTAAAAGTTTAGTAATTGGTCTAAATTTTTATCTTGTGTATGAATGAATAATTTGAGCCCAAATTGTAAAATTTACTGGAAAAAAAAGGTAAAAGACATAAAGACAGACATAAAGTGGCCATAGAGTTTTTTTTTTTTTTTGGCTAACCTCTATTTGAGGTGGGTCGTCATTCCCTATTTATTAAATAACTTGGTGGATGATGGATATACCCTAAAACCATCCTTACAAAAGGTGACCACTTGAATACGGATCCATTTACATACCTAATGGACCAGAATTCAAGAGGGGTTGAAATCTTAAACTTGGAGTACTACCTCCATTTACAAAACTGTAATACGTTTCTATACCTAGTTAATGATACAAAAAACTCCTTTGATCACAAGGAGTGACAAAAGGTCCCTTACATATGGGATATAAGCTTGGGGCAACTGGTGAACAGCTATGTGAGATCCCTGACCCTTTACCATCATTTAGGCAGTGTATTTTGCAAAGACCAATTAGCAGAATCTTGTAACTGCCGAGTGCATCATAGAAAGACCTTTCCCAGCCACAGATATAAAGACAAGTTTTGGGGCCAAGAGCATTCCAAAGCATTAAGACCAAAAAATTTTTTTTAAGGCAAAACAACCCTAACAACTGCAGGTGGTGGCCCTAATTTATACATATGGCAAAGCAGCCCTAACTCCAACAGGTTGAGGCCAGCAACAGTATGGCCTAATTTTTTGATGGTAAAACAATAATCAGGTCTTTCCTCAACCTCGATTGGTTGCCATTTTCCATTCGCGTGGCTCCCTATCCAGATTCTTGAAGGGGCTGGCTTTGTTACGTCAATCTCGATACAGACTCGTGCTTCACTTGGACGAACAAGATTTGTTGGGGAAGCCATGGCAGCGTCAAGCTTTATAGGTCTTCCTACAGCTGACGCTAGGGCGAAAAGCATTTCTTTTTTGAAAAGGTGTAAGGGCAATAGCGGGAAGCGAATCCAAACAGGTGAAGTAGATGGTTCGATTAAAGGGACAAAATCTTTGGTCCATTTGAATATCCGCTCCGCGAACCCACCGAAGTACCAGGTTTGCCTTAGCCATAGTCTTTGGAAATCTTGCTATTTATCAAAATTGAGTAGAACGTAACGATTGTCGAGGAGACAAGCATGGCACTCGCCAAGGAAGGCTGCTGCTAGGATGTCCTTTCGCAGATTTGCCATAGAGGGACGACCCCAGGAGAACTTGGCAACCAATGTCTATTGATAGGTTTCAGCAAGTTTATCTTCTTCCTCCTCCGTTAGAATTAGGGCGGGTTCACCTTTGTGCAGTGAGAGAGATCTCTTGTTTTCTATAGATGAGAAGAAGAGAGGGTTATCTTGGGTCGATGGTTGGCCCATGGCTGTTTTGTAGGATGGTGGTGGTGGGGGGGAGACTTCCGCCTCCGCCATTGGCGGTGGCGATGGGTTGGAACAGATAACAATGTGTTGACGTTAGATACAAAGTAGATAAAACGGATAGGTTATATCCAGTGGTCCAAAGGATAAAGTGCACAGTGTGTTTAATTTCTAGAGAGCATTTCTAGAGAGCATTTTTGCCATAGAGTTGATTAGCCCATATGTCATAATTTCTTAACCTATATAAAATTTGGTAATTTAGTTGAAATCGAAAACTGAAATAAATTCGATTTGTTTGGTTAACCAAATTTAAATTGTTAAAATTGTAAGCAAACCAAAAACTTATTAAATGAAATGTGTTTGGCCAAAAATCAAAAAACCGATTTTGAATAAGCAAATTGAATTCAATTTGATCGATTTAATCAATTTTTCTTTTTTTCGCTCACCCCTAAATGTAGATAGTTTGCGTAGAGAAACTTTTTGATGAGCATAAAATAGTTCATAATTTTATGCACATAATAATGTGTTTGGTGGGTTGAATTCGTACTTAATTGGTTTATTTGCTGCAGAATTATGGAGTTTAGACAATGGATAGGCTGCTGAATTAGAGCGGGTTTGAAGGATTTGTTGGGGGAAATTTGAAGATTGCATTGGAAGATTTGACAACAAGAGGAGTTTGTGGAAGGTTGTAAAGAGAGAGAAGAATATTGGTAGTTACCAAAAGTGATAAATCAGATTTGAAAGAGGATTTGTAACAACCCAGTTGGTTGATTGATTTTTGGAAATTGGAAGATTTGTTTGTTGAGTCAAATTAGGAATAGGAGTTTATTCTATTCTATTTATAAGGGAAGACAATAGATAAGAAAGGATAAGTTTTTATTCAGAACATCTTGGGGAGTGCGTGGATTTCATCTTTTGGAGCGCAGCCTTTCTGCGGTTTTATTTGTAGAGCAAGAACATAGTACCGTCGTTTGCCCAAACGACGGACTGGTTTGAATTTATATTTCAAAATTAATTTAATTTCCTTTTCAATTATTATCCTGTTTTGTTTTAATTATGGGTAGTGAGTAGTTTTCTAATCTGGTAAAGTAAGTAAGAAACACTAATCATGATCAAGTTGTGAGATCAAAGTGTGTTTATCAATAATTTTCTATTCAATTCCAAGAGTCTTCTGTGAATAACGTTTATTACTTAATTGAATTAAAGCTTGATCAACTTTAATAAGATTAGGTAGAGTCAATTAATCTCTAGTTAAATCACTGGATTGAATTAGTAGGATTAATTAGTGATAAAGCTGCTGTCTCGGTAGACGGAGACAATTGGTTAACAAATTAATATATGCTGATCATAATTTAATTTGTTAAAGTTGGGTCCTTCTAAAAATTAATGCTTTTCTGACGTTGAATTGAGTGATCGGCTGATTCCGGCTTAATTGCATTAGAAATCGGGAAACAATAGATTAAGCTGATTCTTGTCTATTGTCAAATAAGTAAGGAGGGATTTGAACACGTCAGATCTGATTCTCGGTGTTTTATAACTAGCTGGTTGAATTGGAATTATTATTATTGCATCAATGATCAACTTGTAGAAATTAGTGTGGATTGCTTACTTGCCAGACTTTTAGCTTAAGTAATTTAATTCAGTATTTGTTTGATATTAATTTCTTCTTTTTATTAATTTGAGAATTTGTCTATCTTCCTTCGTATTAATTTCTTGTTAATTTTAATTACGGTGACAATTGCAAATTGATTAATTAAGAGAATTTGTTGTTCCTCGTGGGATCGACCTTACTCCCATTAGACTATTTTTAATCTTTAGAGTAAGAATTAATTTGGTAGAAAAACGACCACCAAATTTTGGCGCCGTTGCCGGGGAACGGCGTTATTTTTCTTATTAGTTAATTTGCTTTTTGGTTAATGTCCAGGTCTTCCAATCCACACTTGATTTTCGACCCAGAAATTGAGAAAACAGCAAGGCGGTTAAAGAAGGAAACAAAGGAAAAGGGCCGAGGAAATAATTCTGATTCAGCACCAAGCACGTCGTTCGACAATACGGCAACGAGCAGAATCAAAGACCCAGCTGAATCAGATTCTTCTTCTGACGAACTGCCTATGGCTAATCTCCCTCTTGAAAACCAGCAACCTGTGGTTAACGATCCACCACCTGGATTCGAAAATCAACAAAGAGTTCGAGTGAATGATCCAGCTGGACAGAATCAAGTTCCACCTCCGGTCCGAGATCGACCATTGAGGGAGTCTACTAATCCCATTATTAATTATAGACCTTCCTGTATAGTCTTGCCTGCACTTAATACTGATTATGAATTGAAGGCATCTTTTCTGAATCTTTTGCCTAAGTTTAATGGAGATTTTGGGGAAGACCCACATAGCTTTTTGCATGATTTTATCAAGGTCTGTGAAACAGTTAATAATAGAGGAGTATCACAGGAATATATTAAACTTGCTAGTTTCTCATGGTCTTTAACTGGAAGTGCAAGTGCATGGTTCAAAACTTTAACTCCTAGATCTATTACTTCATGGGATGGTATGCAAAGAATATTTTTGATGAATTATTTTCCAGCATCTAAAATTGCATTTGGTAGAAAAGAAATCGTAGGCATTAAACAGGAATATGATGAGTCTTTGACTGCCTATTGGAATAGATTTAAAAGATTGTGTAAGGGATGTCCTCAACATCAGATTTCTGATGAGCTTTTAATTCAATATTTCTATGAAGGTTTACAGCCAGAAGAAAAGAGGACATTTGATGCAGCAAGTAGATGAGCCTTCATGGATAACAGTACAGCTCAAGCTACAAGTTTGATCACAAAAACTTGTGAATCTCGCCAACAATATCAGCCCTTGCGAAGATCAACGAAGCAAGTGAGTGAAATAACCAGTTCCTCTCTAGAAAGTAAACTGGAAGCCTTGACAGCAAGTGTTGAGAAACTGATTAATGGAAGGAGTGGGGGACAGGTGGAAAATATTTGTGAAATCTGTAAAAGCCCCAACCATACCACTGATTTATGCCAAATGACTCAAGAGGAATTGGACACCCAAGTCAATGCAATGGGTGGATATCAACAAAGGCCGTATGATCCTCATACCAACACATACAATCCAGGGTGGCAAGACCATCCGAATTTGAGTTACAGAGCTCGTGCACCTCAGCAAAATCAGATTCGACCAACAGCTCCTGCCCAACCAAATAGGGGGTTTGTAGCCACTTCAAAGTCAGGAATTCCTCTTGAGGAGATGCTAGGAAGTTTGGCCACTTCTGTCACTATGATGCAGAATACCCAAGTCCAACACCAAGGAGAGTTTCATAAGTTTCAGCAAGAAACAAGGGCTGCCATAGGAAGTTTGAGCACTCAAATGACCCAATTGGCAAAACACGTCAATGAGATACAAGGACCTCAGGGTAAATTACCTTCTCAAGTGCAGGTTAATCCACGTGAGAATGTAAGCCAAATCACTCTAAGAAGTGGAAAACAGCTTGAAGAACCAACTGGTAAGAAAAATTCTGAAAACAGAAAAAAGGAAACAGCCTCGTATGACCAAACGACGCAAACCCAGCAAGCTGAGGTAACTCCTACTTCCAATCTGCCAAAATCTGAAATTAAAATACCTCCTCCTTTTCCTAACAGGTTGAAGAAAGAAGTCAAGGATGAAGAATTGGATGATATATTGACAATTTTCAGAAAGATAGAAATCAACATTCCATTCCTTGATGCCATTAAGAAGATGCCCAAATACGCAAAATTTTTGAAGGATTTCCTTGCAAGGAAGAATCCTTATGCAGCAAAGAATAAAGTAGTGGTGGGGGAAAATGTATCAGCTGTGATTCAACAAAAACTCCCTCCTAAATGCAAAGACCCAGGTATGTTTTCTATACCATGTGTTATTGGTGAGAAAAAAATTGAAAAATGTATGCTAGATTTAGGAGCCTCGATAAATGTCATGCCCATGTCTACTTACCAAAGATTAAATATTGGTCCATTAGCTGAAACTAGAGTCGTTATCCAACTTGCTGATAGATCATTGGTTTATCCAAGAGGAATGTTGGAAAATGTGTTAGTTAAGGTTAATGACTTTATTTATCCAGCTAATTTTTATGTTCTTGATTCACACAATCACCAAGATTCGAATTCTGCAGTTCTGTTATTAGGGAGACCATTCTTGAAAACTGCTAAATCGAAAATTGATGTGGACAAGGGTACATTGACATGTGAATTTAATGAGGAGCATCATACATTTAATATTTTTGATGCAATGGATTATCCTTTGGATGTGGAAAACGTGTATTCACTTGATGTTGTAGAATCTCTTGTCCAAGAACATCTTGAGACGGAATTTGTACAGGACAAACTCGAGCTAGCCTTAACTAGGAGTTGGACAGAATCTGAGATTAACCAGCACACTAGTGAGGAGATTGGATTTGCAATAATGTCACTTCATTCCTTGGAGGAGCAAGCAACCAGATTTGAGCCTCATTGTTTGCCCAAACAGGAAGCACAGAATAATTTTCTTCCTTCTATTCTTAAAGCTCCTGTACTTGAATTAAAGTCGTTGCCTAATGATCTGAAATATGCTTATTTAGGTACTGAAGAAACTCTTCCAGTGATCATAAACAAGCACATAACTCAAGGCCAAGATGAGAAATTGCTACGAATTCTTCGTGAAAGAAAAGAGGCCATTGGTTGGACACTTGCTGATCTTAAAGGAATCAGCCCCACGATTTGTATGCATCAGATTTTACTTGAAGCTGATTCCAAACCAGTTCGTGATGCGCAAAGGAAGCTCAACCCAAACATTAAAGAGGTAGTTCTCAAAGAGGTACTTAAGTTATTAGAACTTGGCATCATATTTCCAATTTCGGACAGTCAATGGGTGAGTCCAGTTCATGTTGTTCCCAAGAAATCAGGTTTACAAGTAGTGAAGAATGAGAAAAATGAATTAGTACCTATGCGCCTTCAAACAGGATGGCGCATGTGTATTGATTATCGCAAATTAAATGCAGCTACTAGGAAAGACCATTTTCCTTTACCCTTCATTGATCAAATGTTAGAAAGGTTAGCTGGTAAAATGTTTTTCTTTTTTCTTGATGGTTTTAGTGGTTACTTTCAAATTTTTGTGTCTAAAGAGGATCAAGAAAAGACCACTTTTACATGCCCATTTGGAACATTTGCATATAGACGCATGCCCTTTGGATTATGCAATGCCCTCGGTACTTTTCAACGTTGTATGATGAGCATATTTTCTGATATGATTGAAAAATGTATAGAAATATTTATGGATGATTTTACTGTCTACGGTAATTCATTTGATGAATGTCTATATCATCTTGATAATGTGCTTGTAAGATGTATTGAAAAGAACCTTGTTTTGAATTATGAAAAATGCCATTTTATGGTTAGGGAGGGTATTGTTTTAGGACATGTTGTTTCGGATAAAGGCATACAAGTAGATAAGGCAAAAGTTGGTTTAATTGCTCAATTACCTTATCCAACTAACGTGCGAGAAGTTCGTGGATTTTTAGGTCATGTAGGTTTTTATCGAAGATTTATTCATGACTTCGCAAAAATTGCACAACCAATGACAAAGCTGTTGCAGCACGACGTCCCGTTTGCCTTTACAGCTGAATGCAAAGAAGCTTTTGATAAGCTAAAGAAGAAACTGATTTCAGCTCCTATAGTCCAACCTCCTCAGTGGGATATTCCTTTTGAATTGATGTGTGATGCGAGTGACTACGCCGTTGGAGCAGTACTTGGTCAAAAATTCGGCAAAGAGAGTCATGTTATATATTATGCGTCGAAAACTTTAAACACGGCACAGTGCAATTACTCCACCACTGAAAAAGAATTGCTAGCAATTGTTTTTGCATTTGAGAAATTTAGATCTTATTTGTTAGGTTCTAAAATCATTGTTTACACGGATCATGCTGCGTTAAAATATCTTTTTTCTAAGAAAGAATCGAAACCCAGATTAATTAGATGGATTCTTCTTTTGCAGGAATTTGATTGGGAGATAAAAGATAAAAAAGGTGCAGAGAATCGTGTAGCTGATCACCTAAGCAGATTGGTTTCTGATGATGACCGTATGCCCATACGGGAGACATTTCCTGATGAAGAATTATACAATTTGGCAGGTAATTCAGGTAAGGATCCTTGGTTTGCTGATTTGGTCAACTATCTGGTTACAAAGGAATTTCCTAAAGGTATTCCACATGCAAAGAAATTAAAAATACAAAGTGATTCAAAGTACTATTTGTGGGATGATCCATATTTGTGGCATATTGGAAATGATCAAATTTTGAGGAGATGTATTCCTGAAAATGAAGTTAATGACATTTTGCATCATTGCCATTCATTTGCTTGTGGAGGACATTTTGGTCCAAAAAGGACTGCTCGGAAAATTATTGATAATGGTTTTTATTGGAAATCTATTTTTCGTGATGCTTACTTGTTTTGTAAAAGCTGCCCAAGATGTCAACAGCTAGGGAATATTACTCAACGCAATGAAATGCCTCAAATACCTATTGTTGTATGTGAAATATTTGATGTGTGGGGTATGGATTTCATGGGTCCCTTTCCTAGTTCGTTTTCTAATTTATACATATTATTGGTTGTTGATTATGTATCGAAATGGGTGGAAGCAAAAGCCACTCGAACTAATGATGCCAAAGTAGTTGTAGGGTTCTTAAAGTCAACTATTTTTAGTAGATATGGGATTCCTCGCGCGATCATCAGCGATAATGGCACCCATTTTTGTAACAGAACAGTTGAAGCTTTATTGAAGAAATATGGAGTGTTTCATAGATTGACCACACCTTATCATCCACAGTCGAATGGCCAAGCAGAGGTGTCGAATAGGGAAATTAAACAAATTCTGGAGAAAACTGTGAATACCTCTCGGAAAGATTGGAGTCTTAGACTTGATGATGCCTTATGGGCATATCGAACCGCCTTTAAGACACCAATTGGAATGTCCCTTTATCGCTTAATTTTTGGTAAGATGTGCCATCTTCCAGTCCAAGTAGAGCATAAGGCATATTGGGCCATCAAGCAGTTCAACATGGATGAAGCTAAGTGTGGGGAAGAAAGAAAATTTCAGCTCCAAGAGTTAGATGAGATCAGATTGGAAGCTTATGAAAATGCAATGTGGTACAAGGATCGAACTAAGCTTTACCATGATAGATTGTTGAGAAAGAAAGAATTCCAAGTCGGACACAAAGTTCTTCTATTTCAGTCCAAGCTTCGATTAATGGGTGAAAAATTGAAGTCTAAATGGATTGGTCCATTTGAGGTAGTGACAGTATGCCCAAACGGCACTGTAGAGATTAAGGGAATTGCTTCTGGGAAAATATTTAAGGTTAATGGTCAAAGATTGAAAATCTTTTATGAGAATTTTCCAGCAGAAAAGGTGGAAGAACTGCAGCTCTTTTTACCCAAACCTTGAGTTATCAGAGATTGTCTAGTCTAAGACATTAAACAATGACGCTTGTTGGGAGGCAACCCAATTTCATCTTATTTTAATTTAATTTTATTTAATTTTATCTTATTTCATAAACAGTTAATAAATTATTTTTTCTTTTGGTTCCAGGGTTTGGATTTGATGAAAATGATGGAGATAACATATGTGGGTCAAGAATGGAGAATAATATTTAACCAAGTGAAGTTGTCGAATTATTGGGGATTTGGGCTCATAAAATTTTATTCTTTTTGGAAGAATGTTTGTCAACAGGCCCACTTTGTTTCTTTAGTCAACCCAAAATCCCAGTGGTCCACAAAATTCCTTTTGTTTGTCAGTTTCCCCAAAACCCTATAGCCGATTATCTTCTCAACTCTTCCACACGCGCCGCTTCCCTCATACACGCCGCCATCACCAACCATGGTTCTTGTCAAGTTTGCATCCCCATCGCCACAAGACAAATCATCTTCACCAGAAAATTCATTCCATTCTATTGACACAAACCCAGAAACAGGGAAACCTACATCTCCTTCACCACCATCACCAACCGCCACTTCCACACCTGCTGCTGAATCACCATCGAGGGATGATCCTGCAACCACTCAACCGCCGGCCAAACGACAGAAAAGAGTGGCTGTTAAGAGTGCCACGACGGTTGTTGGTTCTTCAAGTGAATCAACCGATCGAGCGGAGGAATCAACTGACAATGAGCGAACGAAATCTGACCAAATGGACCAAGAGTCGCCGACAGAGATAACCTCATCACCTATTCAGGTCCCGTTCTCTCCACCACCAACAAAGAAGAGACAATTCAAGTCGCCTTGCTGCTCAGAACTCTGCTCGTTTGGTCACACGGGAGAAATCAACTTCAACACCTAAAAGAGCAACAGCAGAGGAGAAAGGAAAAGCTCCAGCATCATCTTCCAAAGCTCCTAAGACCTCCAAGTCTTTAGCTGGTACTGACATTTATCCAAAATTCAAGACATTTACACAGGAATCACACATTAAAATGTATGAAATCCTGCAAACACAGTCAGCAGTTTCTTATAAGGTTTTCGATTTTCAAAGTCTTTCAGTGTTAAATGTTCAAGATAAAATTCGGGAATATTTTTCCAACATTGGTTGGACTTGGTTATTGAAATTTCCTAAATTGAAAATGCCAGTGGAGATTTTACGCGAATTTTATGCCTCTTTTTCTTGTAAACTTACTGATGCTTCTTGTATGAGTCAAGTTCCTGTGATGTCATTTCGGTTATTGAATAAGAATTATAATTCGTCTTTGAATGAACTTTCTGAAGAATTAGGACTTTTAGATTCTGACTCTGAATCTGAGGAAAATCATGATTATTTTTGGCCTCAAACTGGAATACCGAAAAATGTTCCTTATAATGAATTCTGGAAAAAAATAGCTCCTACTGATAATCAATCTTACAAACCTTCTCGATCCAAAGCCCATTGGATAGCTGATCCTGCTTTACTATTGTGCCATAGATTTCTTGCTTACACATTATTTGTAGAAATGACCAAACAACAGTGGTTTCTTCAAATGAGTTGGTAATTTTATGGGCTATGCAGAATTCTGAAAAATTGAGTCTTCCTTATTGGCTTGCGTGTATTTGGAAAAGAGTGAGTAAAGCTGATAACAGGAATTTGGTTTTGGGACATATGGTTGCTATTTTGTTAGCTAATAATCCCAAATACACTCAATTAAGTCATGCATGGCCCAATGATTGTCCATCTTCACCTATTGATATTCCATATTTGAAAAGTGCTGGTTTAATAGTTGAAGAAAAGAATGGTACTTTTAAATTCAATGAGCCGAGGGTTCCACCTTCGAGCAATTTGCCCATTGCAGGAATTTCAGAATTACGACAGGATGTGCAAGAACTTCATTTGTTGGTTTCTAAGATTGCAGCAGGATATGTGGATACAAGGGAGCAATTTCAAATTCTAACAGCCAGCCATCACTGAAATAAAAAATAGTCAAGCCTCCATCCTCCAATTTTTGCAAGAGAGATTTCCTTCATCATCCCCACCACCACTTTGATAAGGCTGTTCTGTTCCTCTTTAATTTCTGTTTTGTTTTCTTTTCTTACATTGAATTTTCTGTTTAAACTTCTTTCCTTACTCACATGAGGACATGTAAGTGTTTAAGTGTGGGGAGACTGTTTATGTGTTGTGTTATTTGTTCTGTCTTTTAATAAATAGTTTATTTAAAATAAAAAAAAAGAAAAGAAAAGAAAAATCAGAAAATCAAGAAAATCATGAAAATTTTCACAACAAAAAAAAAAAAAATTGTTTTGTTAGTTGTTTGTTGTTTTTGAACTGTTTTACTCTTATGAGCATTGTCAGGTCAAACTAAATATAATTACAACTTACTTAGTTTATTGTGATGGTTTTTGCATGATCTTGAATGATTCCAAGTATGACGAATACAAGTTCTGAGTTTTATTTTGCCCACTTATATGTGAGGAATTGAGCCTAAGCACACAATAACTACTTTGTTGGTGCTTGAATGAATTATTCTTTGAAGAGTGAAATTTGCATTTAGTTGATTTATTGAACTTGCTTTGTTGTGCATGGATACTGTGATATTAGAATTTAACTTGAATGTGATAAAGGCATCTAGGAATAAACCATTTTGACTTTATTTTCATCCCACCTCAAATTTGACCCTTAGTGAACCCCTTTGAACCTTTAACCTTTCCTTTGTGATGAACTATTAAAAATCTTTCACCTAAGCCGTTTTAGCTTTCTTTTGACCCCCTAAGGTGTAAGTGACTAAGTTCGTTATAATTTGTTTCCCCCATTACTTGAAAGAGAAATGCAAGTTTGAGTTTCTGTGAAGAAATTATTCCAGAATGGGTATTGAATTGAAGTGATGAAAACTGTTGTTTGCCCAAACAATGTTGGGACAGAATGGAAAAATAAAAGAAAAATCTGCAGAATTCTGTTTGTACCATTTGTCTAAACTATGACAAGAAGGAAAAGCAGCAGTTATTATTATAAAAAAAATATATGACTGCTGTGTTGGAATAACTTTGAGTTGTTTGGAAATAGAGATTTGGTGCGATACAAGTGTGGGGATGTTCTTTATTGTGTTGCTTACACTTTAGTTTTATTTTTAACTTTTTATCCATCTTAAACCATACCTTTAAACCCTAGCCCCATTATAGCCTTGTTAAAGACCTTTTGATTCTTGTTGAGTTTTGATATTATGGTTATCTTGTGACATATTTGCAAGTTTGAGGTAAGTTTTCTATATGCAATTTAATTGAGTGGCTGGACCCAATTTGTTATATATCTTTCGAGAGTTTGGAGTGATCTTGAAGAGTTGCTCAGAAGTGTGTATTTTGACTTGGAGGACTTAATTATGCATGAACTGGTTACATAGACTAAGCATGAATTCTGTTTTGAAAAGATTTTCTCGGATTGGACAGATTAATGCTTGTGTAGTGAAGTAGTCTAGTTAGTTTTGTACGTTTGTTAGTTATTTTGAGGAGGGACCAGCTTATTTTAAGTGTGGGGATATTTGATGAGCATAAAATAGTTCATAATTTTATGCACATAATAATGTGTTTGGTGGGTTGAATTCGTACTTAATTGGTTTATTTGCTACAGAATTATGGAGTTTAGACAATGGATAGGCTGCTGAATTAGAGCGGGTTTGAAGGATTTGTTGGGGGAAATTTGAAGATTGCATTGGAAGATTTGACAACAAGAGGAGTTTGTGGAAGGTTGTAAAGAGAGAGAAGAATATTGGTAGTTACCAAAAGTGATAAATCAGATTTGAAAGAGGATTTGTAACAACCCAGTTGGTTGATTGATTTTTGGAAATTGGAAGATTTGTTTGTTGAGTCAAATTAGGAATAGGAGTTTATTCTATTCTATTTATAAGGGAAGACAATAGATAAGAAAGGATAAGTTTTTATTCAGAACATCTTGGGGAGTGCGTGGATTTCATCTTTTGGAGCGCAGCCTTTCTGCGGTTTTATTTGTAGAGCAAGAACATAGTACCGTCGTTTGCCCAAACGACGGACTGGTTTGAATTTATATTTCAAAATTAATTTAATTTCCTTTTCAATTATTATCCTGTTTTGTTTTAATTATGGGTAGTGAGTAGTTTTCTAATCTGGTAAAGTAAGTAAGAAACACTAATCATGATCAAGTTGTGAGATCAAAGTGTGTTTATCAATAATTTTCTATTCAATTCCAAGAGTCTTCTGTGAATAACGTTTATTACTTAATTGAATTAAAGCTTGATCAACTTTAATAAGATTAGGTAGAGTCAATTAATCTCTAGTTAAATCACTGGATTGAATTAGTAGGATTAATTAGTGATAAAGCTGCTGTCTCGGTAGACGGAGACAATTGGTTAACAAATTAATATATGCTGATCATAATTTAATTTGTTAAAGTTGGGTCCTTCTAAAAATTAATGCTTTTCTGACGTTGAATTGAGTGATCGGCTGATTCCGGCTTAATTGCATTAGAAATCGGGAAACAATAGATTAAGCTGATTCTTGTCTATTGTCAAATAAGTAAGGAGGGATTTGAACACGTCAGATCTGATTCTCGGTGTTTTATAACTAGCTGGTTGAATTGGAATTATTATTATTGCATCAATGATCAACTTGTAGAAATTAGTGTGGATTGCTTACTTGCCAGACTTTTAGCTTAAGTAATTTAATTCAGTATTTGTTTGATATTAATTTCTTCTTTTTATTAATTTGAGAATTTGTCTATCTTCCTTCGTATTAATTTCTTGTTAATTTTAATTACGGTGACAATTGCAAATTGATTAATTAAGAGAATTTGTTGTTCCTCGTGGGATCGACCTTACTCCCATTAGACTATTTTTAATCTTTAAAGTAAGAATTAATTTGGTAGAAAAACGACCACCACTTTTTCAATAATAGAGGTATCTATAGTAGTTCAAGACATCTATCTATTGAAAAACTCACTTCATATATGAAACTTTTGAGTTTTGAGATATGTTCTTATTATTTTCAATAGAAAAAAAATTAGAAAAAACATCCATGCACTTTAGTGAATTTATTTAATACTTATATTTAAAATGATACATATTTTGTATTTCACACTTTAAAATGATACTAATTTGGTCCTTCTGTCACATTCCATCCACATTTTTCACAAAACTCAATACATGAATATATGATGGAATGATGAAATTTGTATAATTTTTAATTGTGAATACCGAATATGCATCATTTTAATTGGAATGGACTAAATAATTTTTTTGGTAAAAAACAAGAGATGTTTTTTTTTTCCAATTTTTCCTTTCCAATAAGACACTCGGTAACAAATCACTTCTTTTAAAGTATGCCCCATTTTGTTTGGCTCGTTATAAATCAATTAGTTCTCCAGATAAAAAAAAAATCTTATTCCTCTTTTGGAAATCAATAAATATTTTTTTGGCATATAATAATTTCCTTGCTAACTCATGTTTATATTCGGTGTACTGGTAGGTTCTACGAAATACACCTTATATACTACTTTTGGACTATCTTCTTAACAACTATATCCGTTTGGTTTCATGGTTTTTCAATTAATTTGTAAAACAAAATAAAATAGTGTTTGGCACTCCATAATTTCATAAATTGCAATTACGATTGAAAAAAAAGTGCACAGTAATAAATTCTTCCATATATTATTAAAATAAATAACTGTAAAATGTCAAAATCACTCTGCAACCCAATGATGCACAGCAAATATATAATGATGCATGTGTTCGGCTGACAGAGCCAAGAAAAGGCACAAAACATGTGTGGGTCCTCCTGCTTGTTCAAAGTCAAAACTTTGCTGAACGACATGTGTACAAGTAATTATTGTGGGTCGTACTTAACTTAATTATTAATTATATAAAAATATGTAAAATAATATATATATATATAATAATAATAATTTTTTCTATACACAATCTTCAATAAATTAACCAAATTTATCAATCCAAACACATCTAATCATTTTATAAATATTCCTTTCTCATTACAAATCCCAGTAAAATCATTTCATAAATAAAACCAAAAAACACCATATCCAAACGGAGCCGTTGAATTTTAAAGACTATGAAAGTAGTTGAAGTAAAGAGCGAGAATCACCTAAAGTTCAAACTAAAAAGATAAAATAATTTTTCATTATTCAGTTGAAGTAATGAGCCTCGAGGAGATAAAGAGAACTTTATAAATTAATTAAGTAGTGCTTCTATACATGTTAGTGTGAGAGCTGTTTTTAGAGTAGATGGATTAAACTTTTTCTCTTCCAAAAAATGTAAATAAAATCAGAGGGCAATGATTGCTTATTTTGATACAATACTATTACTCCGTGATGTTCTCATTATTTTGAATAATTCATATTTGAATTTGCGTGTAATTTTAATACATGTGAACGCACTCCCATATATGCCTTTGCCAATTAGGGTTTAGACATCAAAGATGGATGTTAATTCTGTCTGATCAGAGTATACAAATGTTTTGAAAACGTAACGTGTATATATGAGATCGAAAGCAATTAAATATAGAATTGGGGACAAGTTCGAAATTTCAGGTAAAATTACTACATTCTAGTATGGAGCTTCGAATGTTGGACAATGGTTGAAATCATCTTATGCAACACATTTAGGCTATGTTTGAATTGAGGGAAAGGGAGAGAAAGGAAAGGAAAGGAAAAGAACGGATTAGAATTTTTGCATTTGGAGATTTTTTTAGGGAGGGAAAGGAAAGGAAAGGGAGGGAAATGGAGGGATTAGATATAACTAGTTTAGTCCATATCTCTTTCCGTCTAAAAGTAGGTGGAAACGGAAGGAAACGATAATTTTTTTATAATTAATAATTTATTATTCTAAATTTATCCTTCTAACGTAAACTTTAATTTAAAAATTACAACGTAAATTATCATTTAAAACTTATTTGACAAACTTGGAGGCAATCTTTCAATCTTAGTACAATTGATATTACTATCAACATTTATTAGAATATTATTATAATTTTATTTGATGTCTAAAACTTTATTAACTTCTAATTGGTTGCAAGATTATAAAATTATTATTTCATAATAAACTAGAGTTTCAATATATTACAAATTCTAGCCACCCATAAAATAATAATAGAGTTCTAATCTATTTAAATTTGATTTAATTTACAAAATTTTACTAATTTCGATATTTTTTTAATTTAATAAACGTTTAACTACCAAATTTATGCTACAGAATATCAAAACTCTAAAAGAATTTAGCTATAATAGAAAATTTATTTTATCTAGGTTTTAATCATCATCTAACATAAAGATATAGATATACAATATTATACTATAAAACATCATCAAAGCTATCTGTAAATAATAGTTTTAGATTTTTCACACAAAAATAACAAGTTTATCTCAAATTAATAAATTTTTTATTAGATTGTTTTGTCTATATATTTTTATTTTATTGATTATATAATTTTCTTTTTTTCCCTAAATTATATTTGTGATTGATAATGCTAAAAAAGTATATCTCCATTCTTATACCTTTATAAAAGAAAATACATACTAAATTAAATTACATTTACTTAACAAATGATAGACCAAGACTACCAAAAGAAATCCAAACTCTAAAATAATTTAGCTATAATAGAAAAATTATTTTATCTAAATTTACAATCATCATCCAACATAAAGATATAGATATACAATATCATATTATAAAATATCATCAAAGATATCCATAAATAATAGTTTTAGATTTTTCATATAATGTTTTTAGTATATCCTTTCCTTTATTTTCCCTTCTTTCCCAATTTATCCAAACAGGTTGGAAGGAAATCGGTTTCCTCTACTCTACTTTCTTTCCTTTCCCTCCCTTTCCCTCAATCCAAACATAGCCTAAGTCTAGCCAAAGACTTTAAACAAAATTGCTGATGGGGAGGCAACCCAATTATTATTATTTTTTAGTTATTTTCACAGTTTTGAATTTTTAGTTTTACTTCTCTAATTTTAATTTTTTCTTGTTTCAGAGTCCAAGTGTTTAATTGCTGAATAAAGGTTCTGTTTACCCAAACGAAAGTCAGGGACAGTCAAAACCATATCCAACTCTATCCTCCAATTGCTCCAAATCTGAAATCCAAAAGAAATTACTACTATCATATTTCAATTTCCGCAACATCATCTCCAATGAGGATAAAAATCCTAAATAAGGCAGTATTTGTTTCATTTCCCTTTTACATTATTTTTGATTTTAGTCTTGTGGGTTACGTGTTGAAACCTTGTTCATACTTTCGCTTTTGCTTGGGACAAGCAAAGTTTTAGTGTGGGGAGGTGGATTTTATGTGTTTATTTATTTGTTGTGTGTTTGATACGTCGTTTTAATATCAAATTTAAAAATCCTACTTCAAAGGATTAAAATATAGCACAAAGGAAGTAGGGTCGAATCCCACAGGGAACGGAGCACAGTTTAATTCGGTTAATTCAATAGGGTGTCACAATTTTGTTATCAAATCAGGATAATTAATAATAATAATTTGTTTCCTTCAATTAAAACAAATAAACCAAAAATTATCACAAATAAAATATCAAGAAATTAATTAAAGGTCCGGCACATAAGCAAATCCACACTAATTACATAATCATTGATCATCGACTCAAAAATTAATTAATGTTCTTAAACCAACTAATTATAGGTTACCGAGAATCAGCTCCGACGTAACCCAATTCCTTCTTAATTTCTCGATAATTAGCAAAAATCACTTAAACTAATTATTTCTCTAATTAAGACACAATTTGGCTAGAATCAGCCAACATCCAAATTTAATGTCCTAACAACATTAAGAATCAAAGGTACCCAGTTTTAAAAAATCACAATCAGAATCACCAGTCGTAATTTATTATCCTATTGTTCTCGTCTACCTGACAGTAGCTTTATCACTAATCAATCATATCCACTAAATACAGATATTTAATGGGAGACTAATTGGCATTATTCAAATTAAATAAATTTGATCAAGTTTTAAATAATTCAAATAATTATCGTTATGCACAGAGAACTTTTCGGAATCTATGAAATAGTAATTTAGCATGTGCATTCTGATCTCACAATAAAATAATAATTAGAGTTTCATTACTTAAATGTCGGAAAATAAAACTACTTACTAGACATAATCACTAAAAATAAAACAAAATATATTGAAAGCACAGTAAATTAAATAACTAAGGCTAAAGAAAATTGATACTACTTTCTGACCATGCCGTCGTCTTCCCAGAAATTGCCAATTGTATGCATAAGTAGACTAATGTCTTCAATCACAAAATTGGATCCATTAACAATGATTTAAATTGAAGCAAAAATTGAACTTACGAATAAATTTGGCAAAACCAAGAAAAATTATACAGACCGGTGGCTCAAACCATAATGAAATTTAACTTGAATTCCTAAATATGAAGTACTTAAAATAATATAAAAGTTCAGAATCAAAGTTAAAAGAAAGTAGAACTAATAAAACTCTTAAACTACTGTAACCAAAAAAATTACAAGACTCTCAAACTAAAACTAAAGTTGATAAATTACTGCACTTAAAATTAGAAATCTAAAAACTAAAGATTAAACTAAAATCTACGTAAAACTGAAAATTAAAGACTAAACTACATTATTAAAAACTATTGACTAAAAAGAACTAACTCAAGGAAATTAATTAAAAAGGAAAACTGAAAAATAGAAATACTATTAATTACTCCAACTAAGAATACGCAAATAAAAACTAAAACTATAACATAAAATACTCTATGAAAACTAGTCTAATAAAAACTACTACTGCAAAAATTGAAACCAATCACAAGACTCAATTTAAACTCTCAACTTTAATGACATGAATTCAACATAAACAAACGTCAATTCGATTCAGATTAAAGTTTAAAGCCTTTCGTCAAACTAAAAAGAAGCAAAGACTACAGAGGTGCATGTATAAAAGTAATTAATGCATTAACTAGACGAATTATGCAATGGTGGAAACTATAAAGAAATAAACTAAAAGATGAACACTTAAAAGTGTTAGAATTAATGGGTGCACTCATGACATAAAACCAAAGGTTTTGAATAAAACTAAAGGTTTTAAGTAAACCAAAGGTTTTTGAGTAAAACTAAAGGTTTTACGTAAACCAAAAGGTTTTTAGGAAAACTGTAACGCCCCAATTTTCGAGGACCGAAACATGCCGTAACCTCAAGATTTAGTTTCCATAATCTTGAGGTCACAAGGCTCCTCTTACTATCATTACTCAATAATAATATAAAACTAATACTTATTTAATCATCCTTACAAAACCATAGTTAATAAAACAAAATCCATCACAAATATTCAAAACATAATCATAGGTCTAAAACCCATAAATTTATTCCAAAGTTCCTATACTAGGAACTTCAACCACTCATCCTTTACCATTCCCAGTCCCCGGTCTCGTCTTTATCTACGCCATCAACTTTATCTGTAAAATATTATATATATATATATATATATATATATAAAGAATGAGCGAATCGCCCAGCAACTAAACCCTAGATCATTTAAAATAGTCATACTTTGCAAAATAATATATTTTAATATAACATATAATCAAACAGACAAACTTCGATATTCGATTGACATGATAACATTTACATGTCCGTACTTACACTTTCATATAATTCATATAAATCATACATTCATATTTATTAAACATTTAATCAAACAAACAACCATCCATAATCGTTTTTCGTAATAACATTAACTTATTCTTTACTTAGACTTTCACATACTTTATAACTTCATACACATACGCACACACATAACTATATATATATTATTTACGTGAGACATCTTAATGAATGGATTTCCATGACATAACATTAACTTCACGGCTTACTGAGTACTCAGCCTAGCTGTATTCCCGCTAGGTCGGCCATTATCTCTTGGGGTCATATACTTGACTTTCATTATCTCTTGGGTCAAGTACATGCCTTTCATTATCTCTTGGGCCATATACATGACTTTCATTATCTCTTGGGCCATATACATGACTTTCATTATCTCTTGGGTCAAGTACATAACTGTCTTTATCTCTTGGGTCATGTAACATGACTTTCATTATCTCTTGGGTCATGTATATGACTTTCATTATCTCTTGGGCCATGTACATGACTTTCATTTATCTCTTTGGTCATGTACATAACTTTCATTATCTCTTGGGCCTATGTATATGACTTTCATTAACTTCATACAGTAATATGTTTCTTTTTTTTTTAGTATCTCTAATTATTCCAAATTGATTTACCAATCACAGAATTTCACACTTGATCACAATCAGTATAACTAACTTGATTTTTATGGACACAAAAAGATCAAGTAAGCCTACTGCATAAAACCCAAATTATTAAAATCATCAAACATATACATATGCATCATACTAAAATCCTTTCATTGATTTACTTTAATGATCACGTACACATATATAGTTATTTAAAATTCTTCATGATTAGTAATGATTACACACATATAATATATATTAGTCCTACTTATAGTATACTATTATATGTAAATTTGTTCAAACTGAAATCATGAAATTATTACAATCAATATAATACCGATTAATAATATATATATAATATATATATATAATATTGATGTAATCTAAAAACAAATCCGATCAAATATAATCATAATCATACTTGTAATATATATATATACACAACAAGTAATTTTAAAAAGAACTATTTATTCTTGTTATACTAAATGATTATGTTTTCGTAATTATATGGTAATATCACTTTCTGATTTCATACATTGTATATGTAAACATATATTTCAATCATAATAATTTGATTATCACATATAATATATATTTAAGTATTCAAAACAAATCTTGTCATATTATACAATGATTAACAATCATTAGATATGTATATATATATTATAGATATGATTCAATGATCATTACCTGATGATTACGTTATATATATTATATATATATGGGTATTTAAAAGGCCTATCATGATTACTGTATGATTACTATCGTTATATATATAACATAATATATGAACATAATCTGGAACCGCATAAGCTGCATATTATGCACATATATATTGAGATACTGGAGTTAAACGAAATCATACATAGTACATATATATATAAAAATCTGGACTTAATCATAATTATTAACAATCTGCACTTAGTCCACGAAATCATACATATGTATATTTAATCTTCACTTAATCAATATTATATACATATAATTTGGAGAACATAGGCATGCATATATAATCTGCACATAATCAACGAATTCCTACATATGTATATATATAATCTACACTTAATCAATATTATACACATATAATCTGGAGAATATAGACATGCATATACGCATATATATATATATATATATATTCTGTAATTCAACGAAATCACACATGGATTGTTTCCGCCGTTTGCATATAACATCATCACCGTAATTTCAAGAGAGTAATACATGTTATTTGTAAAAGAATATGCATCTTCATTAACGTAATTTTCTTGAAAATAGGTTTAAACTTAATAACTAAAGAAGGGATCTAGAATTTACTTACTGATTATTGTAGTTCCTATCAGCCTTTTTTCTCTTGCTCCAAAAGTCCGCCTTTTCTCTTGCTCCAAAAGTCTTTACGTAAATTTTCTGATGTATGTAAGGGTCCTATTTATAGTGTTTGATTAGGGTTTACATGTACCAGTTTCCTTATACCTCAAGTATTATGTTCCTAATTTTTAGCCTTGTTTCTCTAGGGTTCACATGTGTTAGATTCCTTGTACGTAAAGTATTCTATTCCTTTCCTTGTACGTAAAGTATTTTATTTTTTTTATTTTAGATATTAAAATTTCAACAAATTTGTATCTTATTCTATTTCTTTTAAATAATTCCCTAAGAAACTTAAAACTATTTAATTTCTCACGTATCTTTATCACTATAAGTATAACCTATTAAATAGTTTTCTATATAAAAATAATACATAGAGATTTTAATTTTACTAAAATCTCTGGGTATTACATTCTTACCTCCTTAAAATAAGTTTCGTCCTCGAAACTTGCTTCGCCCTATTCTTTGAACGATTTAGAATACTTCTTCTTTTATGCGTTATTTATCCCTTACTCATAAATGACTACTCTTATACACTTTATTTGTAATTAAAATTCTTGAGATATTACATTCTTACCTCCTTAAAATAAGTTTCGTCCTCGAAACTTGTTGATTATATTCTTCGAATAATTGAGGATACTTCTCTCGCATCTTTTCTTCTAATTCCCATGTGGCTTTCCTTGGCGTGTGATTTGTCCATTGAACCTTCACAAATGGTATGCTCTTTTTGGTATTTGAAACCTTGAGATACACTTTATCTCTAACATTGAAATCTATTGGCCTTTTCTTTAAATTCATGCAACTCTTTTGTTTGTCTTGTGCTGCCCTTTAAGTTTTTTTTTTATTCTAACTTTATATTTTGCCAATTGAAGTAATTTAGGATCAATAATTTTTTTTTATAAACAAAATATGTGTGCCCCATAGCAAAATATTTTATCCAATAAATTTTTTTGCATCTGAAAGTCCTTATAATTGCTACTTTAACTCTACAATTCTAAAGGCATTTTATGTAGTGCTTTTGAAATTAATTTCCTCATTAATTTGAATATACTTTAAAATCAATTTCTTTCCCTATGGTAATTCTTATAATTCTCTAGGGAATACTTTCACAAATTTAGTTACTACTAGAATATTCTTATTTATTTATTTATTGTTTTCATTAGTTTTATTCTCTCAACATATACTAAGTATTCCTCACAAATATATATATATATATATATATAGGTATAACTTTAAAAACAACTCATTAAACCTTATCACCTTATAGTTCTCATCTCTCGTATTTTGCAAGTAATGACTCTCATAATATGTTAACTTTATGGTCGTTATTCATCCCTAAAATATTCATTGTTCGTTTCAACCCTTACTAAAATTACTAAATTTTTTTTAAAAGCTTTCCTTCTAAGTTTTTCTTCCGAAGGCCTAAGAATCTCTCTCTGATACCATTAAATGTAACGCCCCGATTTTCGAGGACCGAAACACACCATAACCTCAAGATTTAGTTTCCATAATCTTGAGGTCACAAGGCTCCTCTTACTATCATTACTCAATAATAATATAAAATTAATACTTATTTAATCATCCTTACAAAACCATAGTTAATAAAACAAAATCCATCACAAATATTCAAAACACAATCATGGGTCTAAAACCCATAAATTTATCCCAAAGTTCCTATACTAGGTACTTCAACCACTCATCCTTTACCATTCCCAGTCCTCGGTCTCGTCTTTATCTACGCCATCAACTTTATCTGTAAAATATTATATATATATATATATATATATATATATATAAAGAATGAGCGAATCGCCCAGCAAGTAAACTCTAGATCATTTAAAATAGTCATACTTTGCAAAATAATATATTTTAATATAACATATAATCAAACAGACAAACTTCGATATTCGACTGACATGATAACATTTACATGTCCGTACTTACACTTTCATATAATTCATATAAATCATACATTCATATTTATTAAACATTTAATCAAACAAACAACCATCCATAATCGTCTTTCGTAATAACATTAACTTATTCTTTACTTAGACTTTCACATACTTTATAACTTCATACACATACGCACACACATAACTATATATATATTATTTACGTGAGACATCTTAATGAATGGATTTCCATGACATAACATTAACTTCACGGCTTACTGAGTACTCAGCCTAGCTGTATTCCCGCTAGGTCGGCCATTATCTCTTGGGGTCATATACTTGACTTTCATTATCTCTTGGGTCAAGTACATGCCTTTCATTATCTCTTGGGCCATATACATGACTTTCATTATCTCTTGGGCCATATACATGACTTTCATTATCTCTTGGGTCAAGTACATAACTGTCTTTATCTCTTGGGTCATGTACATGACTTTCATTATCTCTTGGGTCATGTATATGACTTTCATTATCTCTTGGGCCATGTACATGACTTTCATTATCTCTTGGGTCATGTACATAACTTTCATTATCTCTTGGGCCATGTATATGACTTTCATTAACTTCATACAGTAATATGTTTCTTTTTTTTTTAGTATCTCTAATTATTCCAAATTGATTTACAATCACAGAATTATCACACTTGATCACAATCAGTATAACTAACTTGATTTTTATGGACACAAAAAGATCAAGTAAGCCTACTGCATAAAACCCAAATTATTAAAATCATCAAACATATACATATGCATCATACTAAAATCCTTCATGATTTACTTTAATGATCACGTACACATATATATAGTATTTAAAATTTTTCATGATTATGTAATGATTACACACATATATATATATATAGTCCTACTTATAGTATATATATATATATATGTAATTTGTTCAAACTGAAATCATGAAATTATACAATCAATATAATCCGATTAATAATTTATATATATATTGATGTAATCTGAAAACAAATCCGATCAAATATAATCATAATCATACTTGTAATATATATATACACAACAAGTTAATTTAAAAGAACTATTTATTCTTGTTATACTAAATGATTTATGTTTTAGTAATTATTTGGTAAATATCAGTTTCTGATTTCATACATGTATGTGTAAACATATATTTCAATCATAATAATTTGATGATCACATATATATATATTTAAGTATTCAAAACAAATCTTGTCATTATTATACAATGATTAACAATCATTAGATATGTATATATATATATATATATAGATAGATATGATTCAATGATCATTACCTGATGATTACTTTTATATATATATATGGGTATTTAAAAGGCCTATCATGATTATGTAATGATTACTATCGTTATATATATAATATATGAACATAATCTGGAAACCGACATAAGCCTGCATATATGCACATATATATAGAGATACTGGAGTTAAACGAAATCATACATAGTACATATATATATAAAATCTGGACTTAATCATAATTATACAATCTGCACTTAGTCCACGAAATCATACATATGTATATTTAATCTTCACTTAATCAATATTATATACATATAATTTGGAGAACATAGGCATGCATATATAATCTGCACATAATCAACGAATTCCTACATATGTATATATATAATCTACACTTAATCAATATTATACACATATAATCTGGAGAATATAGACATGCATATACGCATATATATATATATATATATATATATATTCTGTAATTCAACGAAATCACACATGGATTGTTTCCGCCGTTTGCATATAAGATCATCACCGTAATTTCAAGAGAGTAATACATGTTATTTGTAAAAGAATATGCATCTTCATTAACGTAATTTTCTTGAAAATAGGTTTAAACTTAATAACTAAAGAAGGGATCTAGAATTTACTTACTGATTATTGTAGTTCCTATCAGCCTTTTTTCTCTTGCTCCAAAAGTCCGCCTTTTCTCTTGCTCCAAAAGTCTTTACGTAAATTTTCTGATGTATGTAAGGGTCCTATTTATAGTGTTTGATTAGGGTTTACATGTACCAGTTTCTTTATACCTCAAGTATTATGTTCCTAATTTTTAGCCTTGTTTCTCTAGGGTTCACATGTGTTAGATTCCTTGTACGTAAAGTATTCTATTCTTTTCCTTGTACGTAAAGTATTTTATTTTATTTTATTTTAGATATTAAAATTTCAACAAATTTGTATCTTATTCTATTTCATTTAAATAATTCCCTAAGAAACTTAAAACTATTTAATTTCCCACGTATCTTTATCACTATAAGCATAATCTATTAAATAGTTTTCTATATAAAAATAATACATAGAGATTTTAATTTTACTAAAATCTCTGGGTATTACAAAAACTAAAGGTTTCCTATCATCTATAAATAGCCCTAAAAGGTAACAAACTAAATAAGGTTTTGGTTTGTAACAAGCAATAACAATAAGCAAGAAAAATTAGGTTTTTCTTGTTATCTCAATCTCAAGGAGCAAATAGGTGGTGGAACTGTGATCTGTGCTCGATTTGTTAGTAGTACAGATCCACTGGTATACAAGATTCAAATTTCCGCTGTGCAGAGGTTGACTGGACGAAGGTTAATACTCGATCAGTTGCCTTTACTTGGATATATGCGTATTATCCTTCATTGGTATCAGAGCGAGGTTTCAAAAATTATAGATGCAGATTTTTTGAAAATTTGTTTTTTTTTCATTATGATAAATATATGTTATTTTATCATAAAAATCTGTTTATATAATTTTTGATTAAAACCACTACTACTATTTGTTAGTTTTCTGTGGTATTTCGGCATATGTTGACGATAAATGACTTATATGGAGTTATTTTAATCATAAATTTGACCTCACTAAAGAGTCGAGAACGTGGATTAACCTTGTAATCCGCTGTTTTGAAGTCAAAAATGAACCCCAAAAATGGCACATGTTGCACACATGTCGCCGACTGTGAGTGTTGCAAAATTGCACCACTCAAACGAATCAAGAAGCGACAAATGTCACTGATGGCCCAAATCTAGGACCTAAGGGTCCGCAGAAACGTGGATAAACAAAAATATCGATATTTTATGATTAATTAGAAAAAGTGTTTTTTAATTAATTAATTGAAATTAGTTTTCAATTAAAATTAAAATTAAAAAGATAATTAATAATTAATTGAAAAATATTTCAATAGTAATTATTGATTACATCAATTGAATTTAGTTTCAATTACAATATATATATTCATTAATTCATTGAAAATGTGTTTCAATTTAAGAAATTAATTAATATATAGTTGAAAAGTGTTTCAATTTGTTAGATTATTTAATAATTTATTGGAATGATGTTTCAATAATTATTAATTAATAATAATTATTTGAAAAAGAGTTTTTCAAAATTGAATATATCCCGTGTTTAAAATTTTCTTCAAGTGTTGATTGGATGCTTTGATTATTGAAATTGGTTTTCAATAATGGGAATTACTTAAGAGTAATAACCCAATTTTTTCTGTGATTATGTTGCAGAAAATGGTTCTTATGTATCGTACACCAACGGTAGCGAGAACCGAGCATCAAAAGAGGATTTTACGTAAAATCTTATCTGCGCTTGAAAAAAATAAAACTGAATGTCCGTGTCCGGATGAATGATCTGGATAGAATCCTGCATCATGTTGTATGTTACAATAGAATGATGCAACTATGCATATGGCTTGGAGGGCTTCGTTTGGGTTCTGATGACTTACTTCTAAATGAAGTAATCAGTGACTCGTTCAGAAACCCTGAATTAAGAAACTTGATGTTACATGCTCGTGGGCTTGGAACGCGTTTTTATTCATTCATGTTGAAATTTTTTTTTAGTTTTCTTTTGCAAGATGGGGCTCAAACGCCAATCGATCCTCATGAGAGGATGACGTTAAGAAGAGGGAGGACTGTGCCTCGTATCCTCTCCACTAGTGAGGTCGTTTATGAATTACCACAGTATATGGAGGCACAATTGGATGAGTCCATGCCAGTCACACATAAAAGAATCATGAGGCTTAAGTAGTATCTTGATTAATTTATGTTTTGTATGTTATTGGATTATTGTTAATATGTTGGATGGGATAATTTTTTTTATGCATATTATTTTTCCGCTTATTTCATAATTTAAAGTTTTCTGTTACTTTATTTTTGCTTGTGATTACTTAGGCATGTAAAATAATATTTAGATAAAATAAAATTCCTAATGTTCCAACATACAACTAGAGTTAAATGAACTCAAGTTTAGGGTAATGTGTACCCAAGTAATCCAATAACAAATTACTATGCATAAAACTTTTAACAAGTAAAATGTAGTACTAGTTTACTGGAGGGTGATTGGAAACATAGTGACCTCTCCGAATCTAGGGCCAGTATGAAATTTTATAAGTTAAAAGGTAGAATGCATAGTAATATCGTATATTGCCTATTTCTCCATAATAAGTGCAACTTTTGTGTCCATTATAGTTCTTAGTGACTAAAATGGAAACTGCTAGCAAATCCATAGTTGCTAAATTGAACAAAGACCTTAAATTAAATGATGATAATTATGAGGTCTAGAGCATGAAAATCCAGTATGTGCTAGAGGAGCAAGAGGCACTCGAAACACTCACTGCGATTATGGAAGAACCTGAGGATGGAAACACTGCCCAACACCAGCTGGATAAAGAGTTTTATCTTGCTTGGAAGAAAAAGAATTCCAATGCTCGCATCATTCTGCTCAGTGCAATATCTGATGATATTGCCAAGGAATTTAAAGTTTATGACAAAACAATGGATCTGTGAAATGCATTACGGGAGAAGTTTGGGAGTGTGTCCCTAACCAAACTCCGGTCATTGACTATAAAATTCGACACTTACAAAAAGCATCCTGATTATACCATGAAACGACATTTACGAGAACTGTCCAATATGATCAGTGACCTAAATGGTGCAGGTCATACGTTGACCGAAGAGCAGAAAATTCAAGCTGTTATCCAATTATTGCCCAACAATTGGGAGCATAAGAAGATGCACCTAACTCATTCAGTAAATGTAAAGACATTTAAGGATATTGTACGCCATTTGGAACTTGAGGAAGATCGACTTATGTCAGTCTGAGTGAAATCTGAAATTCACACCACAAGTTCCAATGTTGTTGGAAAGAGTTCCAATAAGAAACGCATGGGGTACAAAGGCAAAGGAAAATCGACTCAAAGGTTGAAGAAACAGAAAATAGGACAGAAACAAATAAGGTCCAAAAGAAATGTATCTAGTACAGTATTTCTTTCTGAATCTAACCCTTTGTGGGTTGTCGATTCAGGAGCAACGGACCATGTGACGAAGGATCGTGATACCTTCATTGAGTTCTAACGATTACCTTATGGTGCAAGGTGGATTTATGTAGGAAATAATGCCAGGATTGAGGTCAAAGGCATTGGAACTTGTAGACTTGTCATGCGTGACGACAGCACTCTCCTTCTACATGATGTCCTTTTTACTTTTTTCTGACAATTTTGTCAAGTTGTTTTTGGATACAACTTGTTATGGCCATGGTTATATCATGGATGGTTTTATTATTTTGGATGTTGAATATTTCAATTCTAATAATAATGATACTTCCTTAATTACTTCAATAGAGAATGATGTAATGATTTGGCATGCTAGATTAAGCCATATTGAACAAAATCGAATGAGTCGATTAGCCAAAGAAGGTTTATTAGGTAATATTGATAAAGTCAAGTTACCTAATTGCGAGCATTGCCTACAAAGAAAAATGGCTAGAAAACCATTCGGAAAAAGAACCAGGGCAGACACTCCATTACAATTAATCCATTCTGATATTTGTGGTCTAATGAATGTGAGGGCAAGGCATGGGGCCTACTATTTCATCACTTTCATATATGACTATTCAAGATATGGTCAAATCTATTTGATTTCTCATAAGTCTGAGGCTTTGACTTGTTTCAAGACTTATATGAATTTGGTTGAAAATCAATTAGATAAGAAAATTAAAGCTTTGAGAACCGATCGAGGTCGGGAATATCTCTCATATGAGTTTAAAGCTTAGTGTGATGAAAAGGGAATTGAACATCAGTTGTCCATTCCTAGAACTCAGCAGCAAAATGGTGTTGCGGAAAGAAGAAACAGGACTTTACTTGACATGGTAAGATCGATGATGGCACAAGCAAATTTACCCATTTCCTTTTGGGGAGATGCGTTACAAACTGCAGCCTATGTTCTGAACCGTGTGCCCTCCAAGTCTGTCACCTCCACTCCATATGAATTATGGACTGGACGTAAGCCTAACCTTAGTCTATTGCGACCTTGGGGTTGTACTGCGTTTGTCCACCATACCTCAAGTAAATACGGCAAATTAGGCCCAAGAGGTATAAAGAGCATCTTTATTAGATACTCTGATGTATCAAAAGGATATGTCTTTGTGGGTGAACAAGACAATGGTGCGGTGACAGAGTTTGAATCACGAGACGTCACATTCATAGAAAATGAATTTCCTAAGCTAGGTCATATAGGTCAAGAGATCACATTCTACGAAACTCAAGAAGAGGAAGCGTCAGGATCACTCCATTCGAGTGGGAGGATTTTTGATGATGAAGTGTTTGAAAATGTCAATACTTCACCTCTAACTGATGCAAATGTTCCTAATCCTGAGTCTAGTGGGAGAATAGATCCTAATTCCAGTGGGAGTAGGGATTTAGATCCTAGTTGGACTATACTGAATTATGATGAATATCAGAGATATGTTTATCAAGATTTTAAACCTCGACGGTCCACTAGAAAGAGAGATGTACCTCAACGGTTTCGAGATTATGCCTCGAGTGAAACTCTCTTACTTGACCTATCTAATGATGAGCCTAAAAATGTGAAAGAAGCTCTATCTTGTCCTGCTAAGGAAAAATGGATTAAAGCAATGGATGAAGAGATGGCATCTATGAGTACAAATCAAGTTTTGACACTCGTAGATTTGCCTAAAGGACGCAAGATAATTGGGAATAAGTTGATTCTCAAAATCAAAAGAAAGGCTGATGGTAGTATCGAAAGGTACAAAGTCCACCTAGTAGCTAAGGGGTACACACAACAGGAAGGGATCGATTATGAAGAAACTTTCTCTCCTATTGTGCGATTCATTTCGATAAGGTTAATTCTGGCTATTGTAGCAAATTTAGACCTAGAGCTATATCAAATGGATGTAAAGACTGCTTTTCTCAATGGAGAACTAAATGAGGAAATCTATATGGATCAGCCTATAGGTTATGTCAAACAAGGCAGCGAACAAAAGGTTTGCAGATTGTTAAAATCAATCTATGGTCTTAAGCAGTCATCACGACAATGGTATATTCGGTTTCATAATGTGATCATTTCGTATGGTTTCGATATGATATACGAGGACCATTGTGTTTACATAAAATGCTCTGGAAGCAAATTTGTTATTTTAACTTTGTATGTAGATGACATACTCATAGCTGGAAAAGACTTATCATATGTGAATCAAATAAAGAATTGGTTATCGTCCAATTTTGAGATGAAGGATATGGGTGAGGCAGCTTACATCCTTGGAGTTAAGATTTCAAGGGATCGTTCAAGAAAATTGTTGTCACTCTCTCAGGAGAACTACATCAAAAAGGTTCTTAAACGTTTCAATATGCAAGATTGCAAACCCATAGACACCCCTATGGCTAAAAATGACGTCCCGACAAAGGAAATGTGTACTAAAACGTCAGAAGAAACCAAGCGTATGCAAAAAGTTCCTTATGCTAATGCTGTTGGCAGTCTCATGTATGCCATGCTTTGCACAAGGCCAGATATCTGTTTTGCTTTTGGAATAGTAAGCAGATATTAGACCAATCCCGGTGAAGCACATTGGAAAGCAGTTAAGAGAATCTTGAGATACTTGAAAGAAAATCCACTTCTGGTTTTGTTTTCTTACTTGGCATTGGTGCTATCTCTTGGAGTAGTAAGAAACAAACGTGCATTGCCTTGTCCACTATGGAAGCTGAGTTTGTAGCACTCTCAGCGGTAGCACAAGAGGCAGTGTGGTTAAAACGGTTTATGAACCACTTGAAAGTCACTACCTCAGATAAATCAGTGACTGTTTATAGTGATAGTCAATCGTCAATAGCTTACAATAAAGATCCTAAATTCCATAATAGGACAAAGCATATTGACATTAAGTATCACTTTGTAAAAGATTTAGTTGCACATGGAGAAATAGATTTGAAATACATAGCTACGAGTGAGATGGTAGCAGATCCTCTCACTAAGCCGTTAGTTAGAAATGTTTTTGAGAAACATGTTAAAGTTCAAGGTTTATGTAAACTTTGATTTTGTATTTCATATATTGTTGTTTTATCAAATTTGATATTCAACTTCAGCAATATACGATTGTAAATATTATATTTGTATAATATTTACTGAGCATGTGGAACGGAACTAAACCTTCTCACACGGGGTTACCCTTGTTTTGTAAATTAGTTTTACAAAGACAGGGATGAGGTTGTATTTTGAATCAAAATTGCTATGAGGTGCAATCGAGAGCGTGTTCAAATTACAGTACCGTCTTATTTTAAGAACAAGATTAGTCTTGTCAAGATAAATAAGATTTTTTTGCACTAAATGTGTATCAAAACTAGATTGTTTGTCAACTAGTAATAAGTTAAGACTTATTTGTATTCCGTTCTTATTGCCTAGAGGAACCCTATGGTAATGAGTGCCGAAGGGGGTGTGTTAAGACATACCTTAAACTGATCTTCTAGTATGGTGTTAATTTCTAACATATAAGTGATATGTTAAACATGCGCTCTTTTATGAGTATTAAAAGAAAGACCACCATAACACATGTTTTCATGCCATGTGTGCAAATCGACCATGGGAAAGGAAAATGACTTTAGATCTCAGATTTTCCTTGTGTGGGTCCCAATCTAGAACCGTGGTTCATAGAATCCTACCCTTAATACCCTTAACATATACTTGAAGTAAGGTGTGATATTGACTAATTTGGGAAAGGTGCAAAGAGGTCATAAAAAAATTTAGGCCTGGTGGACCTGACTGGTAAAGTGAGTCATACCTTATGAATGGAAGTATGTAGGAGGGGAAGATTACTTTGTAAGTCATAGTCACGAGTTCTGTTATTCACCGGCATGCCTATTATGAATATTTTGAGAAATATGAACATAATAGTGAATACAGAAATTGTTTTTGAGATCATGTGTGAAACATGGATGTGATAAAGTAATCTGGGGTAAGGCATACACTTGTTGCATATTCGAAGGACAGAATCTGTAAACGAGATGTTATATATCCCTAACAGGTGTATAGCGTTTGCGCTCTCGTAGTATGCTGGTCGCACAGCCTATTTGCTTGTATGAATGAGATTTTGAGAATAAGATAGAAACATTTTCCGTCATGTGTGAGTGGGAGATGTTAGAATTAATGGGTGCACTCATGACAGAAAACCAAAGGTTTTAAGTAAACCAAAGGTTTTGAGTAAAACTAAAGGTTTTAAGTAAACCAAAGGTTTTGAGTAAAACTAAAGGTTTTAAGTAAACCAAAGGTTTTTGAGTAAAACTAAAGGTTTTACGTAAACCAAAGGTTTTAGGAAAACTAAATGTTTTACGTAAACCAAAAGGTTTTTAGGAAAACTAAAGGTTTTACGTAAACCAAAAGGTTTTTAGGAAAACTAAAGGTTTCCTATCTATAAATAGCCCTAAAAGGTAACAAACTAAATAAGGTTTTGGTTTGTAACAAGCAATAACAATAAGCAAGAAAAACTAGGTTTTTCTTGTTATCTCAATTTCAAGGAGCAAATAGGTGGTGGAATTATGATCTGTGCTCGATTCGTTAGTAGTACAGATCCACTGGTATACAAGATTCAAATTTCCGCTGTGCAGAAGTTGACTGGACGAAGGTTAGTACTCGATCAGTTGCCTTTACTTGGATATATGCGTATTATCCTTCATAAAGAAAATGGAGACGCCATTAATTATAACTAAAGCAAAATATGTAAAGAAAATTAAACTACTCTACTTTCTACTAAACTACATTTAAAAAAAAACTAGTGCGTACCTGCCTTTTTACTACCTATTCCTTCTCATTATATAGAGAAGGTTATTAAGCCTAGGAAACAAACCTTTAAAGAAATTGAATTAATCTAGAACTCTTCCTAAAATATGATAAAAGCAATATAGAGATAAAATCAATCCTAAAATATGCCACAAACGGCTTATTAACAATAGGGATGCAACCCTTTAATAAAAAATCACCTAATTATCTTATTTTCTAAATTGGATATTGACTAAAATATGATAAGGCAATCGTCTCTTCCAAATCAAACTCTTCAAGACTTCAAGTAATCTCCAAATCTTTCCAAATTGTCTTGTACGTAAAACTCCATTGCCCAAATCCAATACAAATTGATCTTCATCCATATCTTTAAGCACAATTATCCTTCTTTCCAAAATTATCAAATTCTGCATCAAAAGCAATTCTTAATATTGTCTTGTACGTAAGACTCCATTGCCCAAATCCAATACAAATTGATCTTCATCCATATCTTTAAGCACAATTATCCTTCTTTCTAAAATTATCAAATTCTGCATCAAAAGCAATTCTTAATGCATAAAAAATATCAATTAAATACCAAAACCATAAAAATAATTAACATAGAAAACGGAGTTATCAGTGTTTTTCCTATTTAAAAAAAATCTAAATTTTGAAAAAAATCAGAATTTTTTCTTAAAAAAAAGAGAAACTTAAAAAAAAAACAAACAAAATTTTTTTTTTCTTTTTTCTGTTTGTTTCCAAAATTCTAAAGTTAAATATCAATCATGATAATTGAGTATGGTTTGAAGATGAGGAGTCCTTCTATTTGGAGTTCAAATATGTCTTTGTATGTTTCAAAACTCCTTGATGGAGTACTCTTGGAAGTTTATGACTTTAGACCATTCGCGAAATTGGTTGGTTTTGTTTTTATTTTATGGCTCTAGGCCATTTAGCAAATAGCTTGTAACAGTGGCAATTTCAAAAATAAAGATTTGGAGGGTCAAAATTATATAGTAAAAATTATATTTTAATTTTAAGTATGTAAAATTTTAATTTTCTTAAGGATTCAATTGAATTTTTTAAAATTTTTATAGGGTAGTATAATATTTTAATTGTGCCATATGATTAATGACATTACTTTTTAAATAAATAAAAATAAGTTGAAAATTATTTGTGTGATAAAATCTAAGTTGAGAACGCAAAATATAAATTTCTCAAAATTAGAGATAAAAATGATACTTACTTGAAATTAAGTTGATAGATTATTAAGGTTATTTACCCCAAAAGAGTATATTTTCATTGTCTTTTTGTTTGTGTTGTGAACATTGTGGTAAAAACAATTAATTTTAAAAGGGAAAGATAATACTATCATAATTAATAATGGACGAAGTACAACGTTGGAAAGGCAAAACAATTGCCATTACAGACTTTAGCCAAAGACTTTAAACAAAAGTGCTGATTGGGAGGCAACCCAATGATTATTATTTTTTAGTTATTTTTACAGTTTTGAATTTTTAGTTTTACTTCTCTAATTTTAATTTTTTCTTGTTTTAGAGTCCAAGTGTTTAATTGCTGAATAAAGGTTATGTTTACCCAAACGAAAGTCAGGGACAGTCAAAACCATATCCAACTCTATCCTCCAATTGCTCCAAATCTGAAATCCAAAAGAAATTACTACTATCATATTTCAATTTCTGCAACATCATCGCTGATTGGGAGGCAACCCAATGATTATTATTTTTTAGTTATTTTTACAGTTTTGAATTTTTAGTTTTACTTCTCTAATTTTAATTTTTTCTTGTTTTAGAGTCCAAGTGTTTAATTGCTGAATAAAGGTTCTGTTTACCCAAACGAAAGTCAGGGACAGTCAAAACCATATCCAACTCTATCCTCCAATTGCTCCAAATCTGAAATCCAAAAGAAATTACTACTATCATATTTCAATTGCTGCAACATCATCTCCAATGAGGATAAAAATCCTAAATAAGGCAGAATTTGTTTCATTTCCCTTTTACATTATTTTTGTTTTTAGTCTTGTGGGTTACGTGTTGAAACCTTGTTCATACTTTTGCTTTTGCCTGGGACAAGCAAAGTTTTAGTGTGGGGAGGTGGATTTTATGTGTTTATTTATTTGTTGTGTGTTTTTCCTATTTAAAAAAAATCTAAATTTTGAAAAAAATCAGAATTTTTTTAAAAAAAGAGAAACTTAAAAAAAAACAAACAAAAATATATTTTTTTCTTTTTTCTGTTTGTTTCCAAAATTCTAAAGTTAAATATCAATCATGATAATCGATTATGGTTTGAAGATGAGGAGTCCTTGTATTTGGAGTTCAAATATGTCCTTGTATGTTTCAAAAGATGATAAAAAGTAAGAATGAATTTTACTTACCTACCTAAAGTGAGGATTGAGCCTAAGCATGCAAAACTACTTTTTGGTGCTTGAATGATTTTTCTTCTTTTGAGTGAAAGAATGTACATTGATGATCTTACAAATTTTGCATTGTTGTACACATGAAACCATTGATGTTTGGAATTATTATTACATGAAAATGATAAAAGCATTTAGGTTTAACCAATTTTAGCTTTAGTTTCTTTCCTACCCTAAAATAAATCTTTAGTTAACCCTTTTGAAGCCTGAAACTTTTTCTTTGATTTGTTAACCCATTTAAAATACACCTCAGCCCTTTTAACTTTCTATTCTCCTTTTTCTTCAAGGTGCTTATAGCAATACGAATAATGTTTGTAATAATCCTCTTAGGTTGGTACAGAAGAAAGCAAATACAATTTGAAAATTGTGAAGAACTAAGTGTTCTTTTGTTGAAAAAGAAAGAAAGAAAGAAAGAGAAGAAAAGAAAGAGGGTTCTGTTTGACCAAACAAGAATAGGACATAAAAGAAATAAAAAAAAGAAAAAGAAATATATATTTGCTTATATGAAGTTGATGCAAAAGGCCTAGTGTGGGGATTATTTGCTTAGTTGTGATTGTAAACACCTTAAGATGATTTTTAGCCATTTTATCCTTCTTTTTTTTTATCTTACCTCCTTTACCCTAAGCCCCAATACAATCATTAAAAAACCTTTTGATTTATGTATTTAATTTTGGCTAGATATAGTTGAAGTGTGACATATTTGCAAAATTATGGTAAGAAGTCTTGTACAATTCTGTTTGAGTGGATTACCTAAATGAGAGATTTTGAGTACTTAGTTGAAGCTTAACTGATATTTATGAGAGTATTCATTCTTGTACTTTTTTAATTTTGATGAAAAGGATACTTTGTGTCTTTAATACAAGGATTGGGATTGTGGAATGAGGGTAGAACTCGACTTGAATGAGAGATATTTCAATTTTGGATTTCTTGTGAATAAGTGTTTTGAATAAGCTTGAGGACAAGCATAATTCTAATGTGGGGAAATTAATAAGTATAATTTTAGGTTTTATTATTTAGTATTTTAAGTTGTTTTATTAGCATTAATGTACGTATTTTGTGCAAGATTTATGGAAATTGTGAAAAGAAGTTTTTACCGTTGTAAATAATGGAAACATTGAACAAAAGGTTGCTGATAAGGATAAAGAAGCAGTCAAGGATCAGGAGTTTGTTGAAACGTGTGAAGCTTTTCGAGGATAATCAAAATTGTTTCTTAAACTTTTGGAAGATTTGATACTACATATTTTATTGGAGTGCAATTTTAGGATTTTAGTTTTGCCTTTTTGCCTATAAATCGAGAGGAATACATTAGCTTGAGACATCCCTTTTTAATTCTCTGAAGATTTGTTTAGTTTGGATTTTCTTAAGTATTTAATTAATCTAGAGTTTAGTTTAGTTTTAATGCTTATCTTTATTTTACAGAATTGGAATTTGATTCGTCGTATCTCGTATTAGTTTATAGTTATCTTTTGCGATTTCATTTATTCGTTGTTTAATAAAAGAGTTTGGTTTTAATTCTTTAATTAAAGTTTTGATTCATGTAGTTCTGAAATTGAATTTAATTAATTCTTTCATTTAAATCTACTCTAGGTGTGAGTGTTACACGTGAATGTAATTTTTTAAGTGATAAAGTTTGAGTTTTGATTAAGTAATCATTAAAGGGAAGTAAATGAGTGATGACCAATCAAGATTACCATTGATGTTTTTGAAGTTTATCCGTTATAGTAATCTGATGTTTCAATCCGTTAGATATTTCAACATTAATTATTTTAGATAAGTTTTGATTGTTGTGTCATAACTCCTGGTAGATATTTTCAATAAGATTGGTGCTCAATAATCAGAAGTTACAACTTATTTAAAGTAATTAATAGAAGAAGTTACTTTATTGCACTTAAATTGGAGTGCATAGCTATCCAAGTTGATAATCAGAATTGGAGATCAACAATTGCAGAATTTCTTCAGCTTTTACAAGTGCTGAATTCAACTGGCATTGACCAACGGAGGCTTCACCAGAACACCAATAAGCTTTCTTTAACCTTTATCTTTTTAGTTTAATTTTATTTTGTATTCAGAAATTAGTTTAAGTGTTATTTTAATTATGGCTGTAGCTTAATTTTATTTCCCGGAATTAATAATGAAGTGCTAATTAAAATATGATCGTGAGACCAAAATGTGTGTATTAAATTAACTTGAACAAATTCTAGAAATTTCCAATGATAATGTTGCGATTAATTTAATCTTGATCACATTTCTTTAATCAATGCAATGATTAGATCATTCATCCGTGAATCTGGCCCAAACCAATATCTGTCGAAATCAAAACATAATGAATTTAACTTCTTGTCAAAACGTTTTTCACGATTTAGGACACTTCGGATTTTATATTCTATTTTTTGTTTTGATCCCTATTTCTTTTTATAGATATAGGTAGCGTATATTTAACTAAATCCTATTAAATAATTAGTAAATTTTAAAAAATAAATATTAAATACGTAAGATGAATTTGTAAAAATAAAACAGAAACTGGTATCGGAATGAACCAAAACAACCTCTAAGGACTTAGAACCATATGAGAGGAAACAAATTAAGACACTATAATAATTCAATTCATTTGCCATCCAAACTCTTAAAGTCAATCATAAGATGGAATACTAATATAGTGACTACATTATATTTGTCTAACAATATTCGATTATAGATCATGTTGATTTTTTAATTAAGAAGTGTATAATTAGCTAGAAAGATTATAAAGTAGCTAAATAATAAGATAATTGAATCACTGCATTTATAATTAGTTATATTTGAATTGGAAGCACGGATTGTAAAACTAAAATTAAAAGTAGCAATGTAATATACTAGAATTTGATCTCAAGTTCTTAAGTATCTCTTGAAATTTTAGTTTGTAATATGAAAATAAAATGTAATTATATTTCAAAGAGTTGTATTTCTTCAATTGTGATATTTTTTTAAAGCGCATTCCAAATTTGAAGCATTTTCAATTGTTACACCTTTTTGAAGGGTTACATTCCAAATTTAAGAGTTCTTACATATGTGTGTGTGTGTGTGCGCTCTTGGTTAAATTAGTATCAATACGCTAACTCTTTCATTTTTATTCATGTGAAGATAATTTAAGAACTTGCTACTTGGTTATTTATAGAGTTTACTGTATTCTAAAAGAGATTGTCTACTTAAATCCGATTAGCAAGACAGTGGGGACAATAAACTCTTTAAGATAAGTAACATGCCTTAATATTCATATTTTGTGAATTACATTCCTCTAAATTCATTAAATCATTTTTGAACATTCTTACGTGTTCTTGGTTATTTGATTTTGTGTATACTCCAAACCCATTTCCTTGCCAGTACCCATTTACAAAACCATAAAAAATTTCATAGATATGTTCTCACTCGCCATTTATTTCTTTTTCTATACTACAACCTCCCAAACAAACACTTTCTCTTGTAATCTAAAATTTTTTATTCACAAAGTGCAAGCAAAGGTTTCCAAGAAGATTAGTGATGGGGAATGGGTTGTAAATGAGTATTAAAATATGCAGTATTGAAAGATCAATGTTAGACACGCAGTGTTCTAGTGGGTTAGAACACTAGATGTAACATAGATAATAAAAGCGATAATGGACAATATTAAAATTCAGAAAATAAAGAGACATGAGGTTAGTAATGCAATTCAGAAATTGCCTATGTCTGTAGAGCCACGCCCAGATAAAAACAATTTACTAGGTTCACAAAGTTACAACACACCTGCTCTAACACAAAGCAAGACTCCCTCTTTTCTTTGTCGCCGCCTCTATCTAACTTCCCAAGTGAATCTGTTGTTGCGAGCTCCCCTTGACTTGATCGATTCTTCCTAGAATCTTTATGAGACAAGATCTCCTTGTCAATGGTGATTCCTCCCAGAATCCGTGTATAGCAAGATCCCCTTGCTCACGATCAAAACTCCTCCCGAGTTCCAAGCAGCCTCCTCCCGAGATTAAATTTCAATAAAGATCACAAGGAATGCACCTCAACAATACAGTCTTCAGATGCGTTCAGCCAACATACTAAACAAAGAATTCCAACATAAATAAAGTGTGTCCACAGTCTTTCACAGACCGAAAGAATAAAATAATTCTCGCCAAACAAAAACCGTGAGAAAAGAAAGATCTTATAATGCACACCAAATCTTTTTATGTTTATCTCCAATATTCTTTTCAAATAAATCGCATAGAAATAAAGAAGGAAACCATGTGCAAACCCATGCTTATCTTTCCAAAGATTCCATACTTATCTTTCCAAAGATAAACCTCCAAAGATAATTACCAAAAATACCAAGATAGCATAACCTCAAAAAATCAACCTTTTTTGCATAGATTGATTCAGTTGATTACTGTAGCCAATCACAATCTTTTTTTATTTGCAACCTTTCCTTATTTGCCAAAAAATTAATGCCAACACAATCTTTAGCATGAACAAGTATAAATTCAAAAAAGGAAAAAAAATGTGAAAGCGATTGGGGCTAGTTCAATGGTTAGGGAGTTAGCATCCCCACCCCCATGTGTAATGTTTGATTCTTGGGGTATGAGGGTGTGTGAGCGTAAAAAACAAACCCCAAAAAAAAGGAAAAATGTGAAAAAAAAATCTAAAATTTCATTGTTAACTTCAAAACTATGTTTTTTAATTAATTTTTTTATTTCTTTATCGATCTAGTTTTGATTTTTTCTGAAATTATAAAAATACTATAGAGGTTTACTTTCAATCCAACAACCTTATTATTACTCAATTTTAATTTCCAATTTTTTTAAAAAAATTATTTTAGTTCCTCAACTTGTATTTGTTGTACATTTCTTTAACTCATTTTTTTTTATCAATTTGAAAAATAATAATTAGTCATGTTTCACAAAATGATGTCACTTTGAATAATCGATGAACAATATTATATGACTAATGATGCTACTTGTTAAATTGATAGAAAATAAGTTGGAGATCATTTGTATAACAAAATTTAAATTGAAAGATCAAAATGTAACTTTTCAATATTGGGAATTAAAACTATACTTACTCTAAAGTTAAAGTACCATTTAGATAATTTACCCTTGATTTTACAATTATACTGTGGGGAGATATGGCCAATGAAGAACAACTTTTGGAGGAAGTCAAGGGTCAAAATACAATTACTGTTGTGTTAACCTTCAAATGTTCAAAATTTCAAGGTATCAATTTAATTGGCTAAAATTAATTAAATTCCAAGTTTATTTACAATTTTTTTTCATGATAGGTCAAATTCAACTTTCAAACATTACTTCATCCATGTTATAAATTAATACATCCAAATTGTCAACAAGTAGAACAACTGCAACAATTGTAAGAATCCAGTAAAAAACTTAAGATTGAGATTGCAACTTTTTTTCTTGCAAAATTTTTATTTCATACTGATGTAATAAGTTTCACTCACATAATTTATTAACAAGATCGAAAAGTCAAAGAAAATCGATCGAGATAAAACCATATCGCAAACAAGTAAGAAGATTCATATAGAAAAAATCAACCTTCAAGATGTAGTACAAAATCGTGAATCACTTAATCAGGCAAATTCGAAAAACTAAACTTAGTATGCATTTTAATACTAAATATAAATATAAATATAAATTATTCTCTTGCAGCACATATCATACAAATTCTGGGCAATAATCACAAATATTAAAACCAAGCATCAACCATACTACAAGGCATGCAAAAAATACAAGAAGAACATAAAAAATATAAAAGAGTAGAAAAGTTGTCTACATTGCTAATAAGATACATCAAATTTTGTCATGAGTTAACTCTAATATACATATTCTAATTTCAACTTCATAATAATGTAAATTAAATTCTTATTTTTTTAAATATTTATATCACTTTATGTAGTAAGAAGAGCAATCACAATACTATCAGAAAATGACGAAATCTGTAGGCCAGGATTATGAATTCACAATAAAGATACGAAGCGTCAACGAATATAATGGAAAGGTATCGATGGTGGCGATTGATATTGAATAACTCAATAACGAAATTCAGTCCCTAAATGTGAAGTAGAAAAAGAGCAGCAAAGAAAATTAGATAATTTAATCCGGAATCTGCCCCCTACTCTTTAACTCCTTATCGAAACGTTTTTCACGATTGAGGAACATGTGAGAGGAAATAAAGACACTATGCTTATCAATTCATTCGCTATCCAAGGCCTAAGTCAAATCATTTTTTCCCCTTAAAACACACTTTCACATGCATTTACCAAGTTTCGAACTCTAGTACTAAATTTTGAGATATTAACTCCCTAATTACTAGATTAACTCTAATTCCTGCTTAAAGTCAAATCATAAGATGTCAATGATCTCTCAAGCATCCATTTACAAATCCATAAAAATTGGCGTTTTTTAATTTCTTAATTTCCTTTTGTATACTATAACACTTCTCACAATGTCAGCCTCTAATTTAATAAATTATAAAAAATTTAAAATATATCAATTCAGAAATGAATGGTTCAAAATACATGATCATCATTCTTTAATAAGTGTTTAACAAAAATACAAACTGAAAGATCTTGGTTAGTAGCGCGGTGTCCTAGTGGGTGAGTGACACTGGGTGTGACACCGATAATAAAATGCAAATGGACAGTATTAAAAAAATGCGGAAAATAAATGGACAGGAGGTTGGTAACGCAGTTCGGCAATTGCCTACGTCTGCGGGGCCACGCCCAGAAAGAACAATCCACTATGTTCACAAGTTACAAGACATTCAGTATGACACAAGGTAAGACACCATCTTATCTTAAATACTGCTGCTTCCTAACTTCTGCAGTGAACGGATTGTGCGAGCTCCCCTCGACTTGTATTGATTCCTCCCAGAATCCGTGGTTAAGCAAGATCCCCTTGCCCACGTTTGAACTCCTCCCGAGCTCTATGCTTGAATCAAGAACACAAAGATTGCACCTTTATGAATGTTGCATTAAGATGCTTCAAGCCAACACACTTTAACTAAACTCAACAACAAAGAAGTGTGTATACAGTCTTCAAGAAGACCGAATGAATAATCAAAAACTCACACCTGAAAACCGTGTGAAGGAAAGGTCATATTGGCACACAAAAATCCTTCCATGATTATCCCAAGATTGTTTCCAAAACCATTCGAATGGAAGGACGTAATCACCAAATCTTCCCATCATTATCTTCAAGGTAATTCCCAAAATAATTTAAATAAGAAGATGAAAACTCTTGTGCCTTCAAGACTTATCTTTTCCAAAGTTAGATAGCTTCTAAGAATACCAAGATAAGTTCCATAATTATCCATATGGCATTAATCATCAAATCAATCTTCCTTGCATAGATTGATTTTATTTGATTTTGCCTTCAATAAAAGCTATCCTTATCTTTGCCAAAAAATAAATGCCAATTAAAATAAATGCCAACTCACGTTTGCATTAACAATCTCCCCCTTTGGCATTTTTTGGCAAAATCCAATCTCCCCCTGTATGCTGAATCCGAAGTGCTTGAAGAACTCCCCCTGAATATTCACTTGGTAAAGAAACATCTGCACAAGACATTGTGCATGACACAACAAGAGACACCAAGTTTCCCAGCATACATATTATTAGGAAGAACACACCAAATATACAAACTCCAAAATTACTCCCCCTTTTTGCCATAAAAGGACAAAAGGGCCACAAAAAAATAAAAAAAACATCATAAACTGTCTTGAAAAATCAGCATAAACAAAATATCAGAGGAATCATTCAGAATTCTCCTCATCATGAGTCACAAGAACAGCTGAATCAGCCAGCAGTTGAACACCAGCAGCAGCATCTGGAACTCTTACATCTGAACCAGCAGAAAACCCACCAGATTGGGCGCTGGAAGGGACAGAACTGTCAGGGACATCGGATGTGACACTGGCAGGGACATCATCAGATACAGTAGTAGGAACTGCAGTGTTTGCCTCAATCATGTCCTCATTAGGATCAGAATAATCAGCCTCTTCAACAATGGGCTTTTCAGCATCCATTTCTGTCTCTGCAAGTACAGGAGATAGAGTTTGATCTATACATGCTGAAACTTCTGGAGTAACATCAGATGGATTGTCTGCAGTAGTGGCAGTCTTGGCAGCAACATTCTTCTTCTTCTCAGCTGCAATATCTCTGGCTGTCTTTACAGCTGCTAGATCATCAAGGACAGCAGAAATTTCCTTTCTTCTCCTTTCAATCTCAGCTTGCTGACCCATTAGCACTCTCAGCTCATCCTCTAGCACCTTAATGGTGCGTGATAGCAGCACAGTGTTGCCAAGCTCATCAGTGTCAGAGACATCCTGCGTGACATCCTCCATGTCATTGATATGATCACCTATCAACAGCTTGTAACTGATCCTGATCTCCTCCTTGTCAATTTTCAGGATTTCCCTTGCTCTAATCAATGGATGTTGTGAAGGCAGAATTGCATAAATCAAGCTAGGGAATGGATAAGCCAACCTATCGTTCTTACAATCTGCATGCTTAACTATCTGATCAAATAGAAACTGTCCAACATCAAACTCCACAAAATTTCTAATTTTAAACAGCAAAGTGGCCATGCCCTTATTAACTCCAGTCCCATGAGAGGTTGGCAGCCAGTTTCTCATTGCAATCTTGTGCAGAATGGCATATTTTACTGACAATTGGGAAGTCAGAAAGTCCTTTCCTCTTGGCCAAACTCTTCTGACTCCACCAGTGACATCGGATATTATCACACTGTAATCTGGTGTAAAATCTTCTACTTCTGCCCAATTACTTCCCAGATATGTATTAATTACATCCGGAGTGAAATCAAACACTCTCCCCCTCACATATACACGACCGCCATCCGGGTGTTCAAAATCCTTTATACTAGGGTCAAGTTACAGTAAAACTCCTGCACTACTCTTCTAACATAGAGTTTAATACCCTTGATTGTCTTGCCAAGTCCTTGACTAACTAACTGATCAACCAATTTCTGACACTCTTTAAAATCACCCTTATGTATATTTCTTTCATTCCATATATTTCTCCTGGACACTTTAGCCCACAAACCAGCATTGTATTCTGATTTAAAATCATCTAAATTCACATTAAGATTTGATGACTTACTCGGTGCAGCATGAGACTTTCTTTTTGACATTGACCTGGAGCGTGTCATCCTCTGTGATACAGGAGCAGGGGTTGCCTTCTGGCGCTTAGCCTTTGGTGACTTTACAGGATCAGAATCTGAAAGGTCATGAATTTCAGCATCCTTAGAGGAATCATCGTCAACAGGAGAGTCATCATTTTCTGAATATTCTTCTTCACCAGCAGAGGAGTCCTCCTTACCAACATCAGACTCACCTCCTTTCACATTGTCTTCATCTTGCCAGTCCTCATCTGAAGAACTCTCATCAACCAGTTGGAACCTCTTTCTTTTGGGTTCCACAGTCACCTTAAAACCACCCGGCGCCTTGGAAGGTACAGCACTTGTCTTGAATTGAGTAGTACTGGTCCGCCCAAATCGTGTTCTAACACCAGAAGGATCAATAGATTGAATTGGGGTGATTGCAAGAGCTCTTGAGTTTAAATCATCTTCAGAAGCAGGAACTTGCTCTTGTGGTTGGGTTAAATTCCCTTCATTGTTGGGTGATTCTGGAGAGGAGTGAGTCATAACAACATGTACTTCATCGTCATCTAGAGTCACCTTGCTTGTTCGTGATGAAAACTTTCTCGGAGACATCTCTGAAATTTTGAATATCTTGACTTGATAAGATTTTCAAGAGTTCTGATTGTGTTCAAGATAGTGAAGACGGCAGAGTAGAACTCGAAAGCTTATGAGCAATAGAAGTTGAGAAGACCAGAAACCCTTGAATTTCAAATACCGAAATAATTGCCAAAATTACTGCAGTCAGATTTTGCGTATTCAAAGGCAACTCTTCAATTTCATGTAATTGACCGAGAAATCCGAAGATGCCAGATGTCATACAGAGTGCTGAAGATCAGATTTCCATAAAAACATATCCACAGCTACTATTTCGTCCAAAACCTGGAGGCGGGAAGTCCGAAGAGACAAAAACACTAGCTATTCTACTATTTTTGCTTTTTAGTCATTTTAGTATATATTTTATATATATATTGCTGTACATAAAAATACAATACAAAAAAACTTACAATTTCGAAGAGCTTCTTTACATAACACAAAGGCCTAGAGAAGACCTTAGTTCTTCAAATCTTGCCCCATCCAATGCTTTGGTGAAAATATCAGCAATTTGTTTTTCTGTCACAATGTGTTCCAAAGCAATTATTTTATCTTCCACAAGAGATCTAATAAAATGATGTCGAATATCAATGTGCTTTGTACGAGAGTGCTGAACAGGATTCTTTGAAATATTGATCGCACTCATATTATTACAGTAGAGTGTCATGACATCCTGTGTGACACCATAATCTTTCAGCATTTGCTTCATCTAGAGGAGCTGAGTACAACAACTACCAGCTGCAATATATTCTGCCTCGGCAGTAGACAGAGAAATAGAGTTTTGCTTCTTGCTGAACCATGACACTAAATTATTTCCCAAATAGAAACATCCACCAGAAGTGCTTTTCCGATCATCTGAACTTCCAGCCCAGTCAGCATCACAATAACCAACTAAGTTGGTGTTTGTATCAAAGGAGTACCAAATTCCATAATCAGTTGTTCCACAAATATATTTGAGAATCCTTTTGACTGACACCAGGTGTGACTCGCGAGGTTCTGCCTGAAATCGAGCACATAATCCAACACTGAAGTAGATATCAAGACGACTAGCAGGTAGGTACAAGAGGCTGACAATCATACTTCTGTAAAGACTTGCATCAATAGGAGTTCCCTTCTCATTTTTGGAGATCTTCTCATGAGTTCCCATAGGTGTTCTTCTTGGACGAGCATTTTCTAATTCAAATTTCTTCAGTAAATTCTTTGCATACTTGCTTTGAGAAATGAAGATACCATCATGTCGTTGCTGAATTTGAAGGCCAAGAAAGTAAGTAAGCTCACCAACCATGCTCATCTCAAATTCGTCAGTCATTTGAGCAACAAACTCATCCACCAGGCCTGTGACACTGAGCCAAACACTATATCATCAACATAAATTTGAGCAAGTAAAAACTGACCTTTCACTTGGCGAATGAAAAGGGTTTTATCTACTCCCCATCGCTCATATCCTTTGGCTAACAAGTACTGAGTCAGTCTCTCATACCAAGCCCTAGGAGCTTGTTTGAGCCCATATAATGCCTTCTTCAATTTGTAGACAAACTCGGGATGATGAGGGTCTTCAAAACTCTTTGGTTGAGCAACATACACCTCCTCATTAAGAAAACCATTGAGGAAAGCACTCTTTACATCCATTTGATACAACTTGAATCGCAATACACATGCAATTGCAAGCAAGAACCGGATAAACTCAAGGCGACTGGAGCAAATGTCTCATCAAAGTCAACTCGTTCAATTTGCGTATACCCCTGAGCAACTAATCGAGTCTTGTTGCGAGTGATATTTCCATGCTCATCACTCTTGTTCTTGTATATCCATTTGGTGCCAATAATATTCACATTAGGAGAACATGAAACTAGATCCCAAACTTGATTGCGAGTGAATTGATCAAGTTCTTCTTGCATTGCACCAATCCAATATTCATCTTCCTTAGCAGCTTTCACATTCTTTGGCTCAATAGAGGAAGTGTAGCAAGCCATTTGAATCATATCTCTATAATTTACTCTCGGCTTTTCTCTTGTACGAACACCATCAGTCAAACTTCCAATAACTTCAGCAGTAGGATGATTCTTCTGTACATGAGTAGAGGGCTGTCTGTTGGGTAAAGTGACCTCATTCACATTATCATTTTCTGCATTCTGATCAGTGACACCACCTATGACACTGGGTGAAAAGCTGCCTGGAACACTGGAACTTACTTCAGGTAGAGAATCTGTAATTTCTTCATTAGAAGCAGCACTTACTTCCAGAGAGTCATCAACTTGAACATTCGCAGATTCTATCACAGTTTGAGTCCTTTTGTTGTAAACTCGCTAAGCTCGACTATTGATAGCATATCCAAGAAAAATAGCTTCATCACTCTTGCGATCGAGCTTCCCTTTATATTCCCTGTCATTCAACACATAACAAGTACTACCAAAAGGATGAAAATAGTTAACATTTGGAGTTCTACCTTTCCATATTTCATAGGGCGTCCTCTCAGTTCCTTCACGAAGATATACACGATTTATAGTGTAGCATGCTGTGTTCATTGCTTCAACCCAGAATTTCTGTGGAATATTTTTCTCTTGTAACATGACGCGTGACATCTCTGCTATAGTTCAATTTTTTCTTTCTACGACCCCGTTTTGCTGAGGAGTTTTAGGTGCAGAAAACTCATGACCTATTCCATACTGATTACAGAAGTCTGAGAAATCTGAGTTTTCAAACTCTCTCCCATGATCACTACGAATCCGTACAATCTTCAGAATAGCACATCCCTTTTCACGCTGAAGGCGTAGATACAATGCTTTAAAGGCATTAAATGTGTCAGATTTTTCACGAAGAAATTCAATCCATGTATAGCGAGAAAAATCATCAACAGTTACATATGCATATATTTTTCCTCCAATACTTTCTACTGACATAGGGCCCATCAAATCTATATGAAGCAGCTCTAGCACACGAGTTGTTCCTGGTGTCTGTGACTTTGGATGTGACACCTTTGTTTGTTTACCAATCTGACATGGTCCGCATATTCTGCTTTCATCAAATTGCAGTTGAGGAATCCCACTGACAGCTCCTTTAGTAACTATGTTCTGCAGCATCCGTATATTCATATGACCCAATTTTTGATGCCATAGAATTGAATCCTCCATACTTGATCGAAGACATGTTGATGTGGCAGAGATGAGATAGCAATTATCCCTTGATCTTACTCCTTCCATGATAAATTTGTTGTTTTGATCAATCATCTTGCAATTTTTCTTCGTGAAATTTACATCCAAGTCTTGGTCGCACAAGTGACTAATGCTGAGCAAATTTGCCTTGAGGTCATCTACCAGCAGTACATCATCTAACTTTGGTAACCAAGGCACATTTAGAGTACCTTTTCCAATGACACGAGCTGTGACACCATTGCCAAAAGTCACTTTTCCCATACTTCCAGACACCACATCCTTCAAAAAATTATTTTCACCAGTCATATGCCTGGAACATCCACTGTCAAAATATCACTCATCTGTTGTGGCAGCCTTTAGTGACGTGTATGTGAAATTTCACCGGTAATTAGGCTTCACCACCCAGCTCTGTTGTGTATTTCTGCGAAAAGTAGAGTTTCTAGCAGTACCTTGTCTTAACTCAGCAAGATAGATAAAACATCTAGGATGAATATGACCATGACGATTGCAGTAATGACAAACAGGTATAAATCTGTTACCTCTTTCGTTATGAGCATGATAGTAATAAGAATGTGACCTGTTCTCAGCAACCTGCACCCCTTTGGATTTATTCTCTGACAGTGACACTGACTGTGACATCATTTGTGACATGGGCTGTGACACTGAGCTTTCTCCTTTGTACCCCAGTCCTGTGTAGTCACCACTCGATTGACCAACCTTAAGAATTTCATCCAACTTGGAAGCACCTGAATTTAGCATCTTAACTCCTTTCTTTAAGTGATTTAACTCGTTGGTCAATGTCTTTACTTCTTCTTGGCTTACTCTCAGTTTGATAACCAGATCAGTGTGAGATTGTTGAAGATTGTCCCTTTCGTTTTGCAGATTTCCAACCTGTGTCTGAAGTTGCTGATTCACTCTAGAAAGTTCAGTCCACTTGTCATGAAGATTCTTGAATTCCACCAGAATATCTTCTTCTGTAACATAATCTTCATCTAGATAGGTTGACATATTTCCAGTGACACTCTGTGTAACATCAGTTTTCTTGTCATGATCAGATTGTTCTGTCTTAGTGGTAAGAGCCACATGGTTGTTCTGAAAATCATCTTCTTTGTCTGAATCATCTTCACTCCAAGTTGTGTTAAGTGAGTTCCTCTTTCTTCTCAGTGTATTAGCACAATCTGCCTGAACATGCCCATAACCTTCACATTCTCTGCACTTAATTCCTTTTAAGTTTGAATGATTGATCAGACATATGATTTTCTTCCCTGTTCTTTCTATTATTTGCCACCTCATTCTTGAAGTTACTGACACTGCCTCTGACACCAGAATTACTTCTGCCATATCTTTTCAGTATTTTGCTGAAGTTTTTAGATATTAAAGCCAAGGAGTCCCCAAGGTCATCATCTCCAGAATTGTCCAACTTCTGCATTTCTGCTTTTAAGGCAAGCTTCTTGTTTTTCTTTGCTTCCATGTCTACTCCCAGATTCATCTCAAATGTTATAAGGGATCCCATAAATTCTTCCAGCTTCATCTTTGAGATATCTTTTGCTTCCTCAATGGCAGTAACTTTATGAGCAAAGCGTTGAGGTAAAGATCGTAAGGTTTTTCTCACAAGCTTTTCTTCTGAAAAACTTTCACCAAGGGCAAATGCTTCGTTGGCAATATCACACAGCTTGACATTGAATTCTGTAATGCTTTCTTCTTCAAGCATCCACAAGTTTTCAAATCTTGTAGTCAGAATTTGCATCTTTGATAACTTTACACTTGAGGTTCCTTCATGAGTAGTTTGCAGAATTTCCCATGCCTTTTTAGCAATCACACATGTGGAAATAAGACTGAACTGTGCTGGATCTACTCCATTAAATATGGCATTAAGCGCCTTTGAGTTACTGTTTGCCAATGTATCTTCAGTAGGCGACCAGCTTTCTTCAGGCTTGAGTAATTTGACACCATTTGCATCAGTAGTCGTTGGAGGATCCCATCCAACCAGAATTGATTTCCAAGCCTTCTCATCAATTGCTTTAATAAAGGCTCTCATTCTTGCCTTCCAATATGCATAGTTGCTTCCATCCAAGAGAGGTGGACGCATTGTTGAACCTTCTTCCTTCATAGAGTCCATCGCACCAAACAACCAAGATCAAGTCTTGCGGATCCCGCCTAAGAAACAAAGACGACCCGCTCTGATACTAATTGAAAGATCTAGGTTAGTAGCACGGTGTCCCAGTGGGTGAGTGACACTGGGTGTCACACCGATAATAAAATGCAAATGGACAGTATTAAAAAAATACGGAAAATAAATGGACAGGAGGTTGGTAACGCAGTTCGGCAATTGCCTACGTCTGCGGGGCCACGCCTAGAAAGAACAATCCACTATGTTCACAAGTTACAAGACATTCAGGATGACACAAGGTAAGACACCATCTTATCTTAAATACTGCTGCTTCCTAACTTCTGCAGTGAACGGATTGTGCGAGCTCCCCTCGACTTGTATTGATTCTTCCCGGAATCCGTGGTTAAGCAAGATCCTCTTGCCCACGTTTGAACTCCTCCCGAGCTCTATGCTTGAATCAAGAACACAAGGATTGCACCTTTATGAATGTTGCATTAAGATGCTTCAAGCCAACACACTTTAACTAAACTCAACAACAACGAATTATTTATACAGTCTTCAAGAAGACCGAATGAATAATCAAAAACTCACACCTTGAAAACCGTGTGAAGGAAAGGTCATATAGGCACACAAAAATCCTTCCATGATTATCCCAAGATTGTTTCCAAAACCATTCGAATGGAAGGACGTAATCACCAAATCTTCCCATCATTATCTTCAAGGTAATTCCCAAAATAATTTAAATAAGAAGATAGAAACTCTTGTGCCTTCAAGACTTATCTTTTCCAAAGTTAGATAGCTTCCAAAAATACCAAGATAAGTTCCATAATTATCCATATGACATTAATCATCAAATCAATCTTCCTTGCATAGATTGATTTTATTTGATTTTGCCTTCAATAAAAGCTTTCCATATCTTTGCCAAAAAATAAATGCCAATTAAAATAAATGCCAACTCACGTTTGCATTAACACAAACATTGCATTGCACACTTTCGGTCTCTTCTATGATCTCTATTTTTTTTCTGGATCTAAATCCCAACTCACAAACAAAGCGACGCAAGCAAAGTTTTCCGAGAAGATTAGGATTTGAGGCCATATTTTTTTTTTTCCAAAAGCGATAATTTGTATTGATAATAAATTAAATTTACATTGACCCAACTGGGTTAAAGATATATTTCAACTCATCGGTTGAAAATAAAGTCACTGTCTCAGAACAGTGTATTACAAAACCAAAAAAGATTAAATAAATGGCAATGCCATTTGAGTACTTTGACTTTCCTCTTACAAAATATGAAGAATCAACAAAAACTGAAAAAGAAAATATTTTTCAAATAGGCTAAAATTGAGATAGAAATTGTCCAACTCCTAATATTCATTACTAAAACTGAGAGAGAAATTATCTTCTCCGTAGTAGAAGATTCCAGAACCAACAACCTACAAGCCTGCAACATTCTACTTTTCATCCAAGGTTTTGAGGCCATATACACAACCTCTTTTCGTCATAAAATGAAACGTTTTGTACTTTCAAACACATAATCACACTTAAAAAGAGAGAAAATAGAACAAAGAATACCAACATAAATATAAAGTCTATACAATCTAAAATGCTGACAATTGTCCACAGATTATTGCTGGCAAAAAACATTTTTAGTCCAACCTTTTACATTCACTTGTGTCCTACCCATCAAAAGAGTTGGACATGCAACTATGCAAGTAGATCAGAAAAGATGAGACAAGGCAATTGATCATCCTACTCCTATAAGTACCCTTCTACACCTTTGGCTTTGTCAAGCAAAACTCCAAGCATTAATCCTCAGCTAATTAAGTTGCATATATACAAATATTTTGCCACAATGGTACCACTATTTAATATTACTTTGATTTTTAGTGCTCAGTTTTTTAGTTTCTTGATTTCAAATGCTAATTCTGTTTTTTCCCAAATGTTTTGTGTAGTGCACCACCGTAATTGAAGCTAGAAATCTCACCATATATAACTCAAGTATAACTGCTCATTGGAAATGGGAGACTGATCCTTCATCCGGGTAACACCCTAATCTCATTTTTTTTTTTCTTTTTTTTCCTTTTTTTTTTTTTGCCTTTTCCCCGCAATTTCTTTCATGCATGCTTGATGCACGATAAAGGGATTTTTTTTGGTGTGCAGAAAGGAGGTTGCTAATCTCCAGGGAATTCCTCGGTTTGACATTCGGGGTTGGGTGGCAGCCAATGAACTGACAGTGGGAGCTTCTTATTCGGCATTCCTCGTGTTCAAACTCACTGCTAATCCAGTTAATCTTCAAAAGGCAAAAGCAGCGTACCGATTTGTGAAAGAGAGGTCTAATGACAGTTTTGAGGAAGGCTACACAGTGTTCATTGACAAGGACAGACAATCTGGTGAGCAAGGCCGATTTCCAGTGCGCCGGACCGATGGATGGATGGAGATTGAGTTAGCAACTTTTGTCAACATTAATCACGGAGTTCCTGCGGCCTTGGTAGAATTTAGGCTTTATAACTTAGGTCCGGAAACTAAGTCTGGCTTTGTTGTTAGGGCCATTGAGATTCGTAGTAATTAGGGTTGATGCACACACCATCGATTGATCGATCATCGATCCTCGAAGATTGATCGGAGAGTCGACGTTCTCTTTATGAATTTTTCAGTTGTTTTTGTTTTTCCTTTTTGTGTTGTCCTGATCATGTGTGATTATGTTCTTATGTGCTTCTTTGGTGATTTCTGTATTATGCAATAACAATTGGGATTACAAATTTACCCAACAAAAAAAAAAAAAAAAAATCCAAAAATATGTTTGTGTTGATTGTGCTTCTTTGTTTTCTTTCATAAATTTTGAGCAGGAGAAGTCAAACCACAGGCATCCAATTGATTATTTACCTAATGGGATTTTCTATAATTTTGTGATTGAAATTATTAAACCAAATAGTAGTTGACTGATGTCTTCTACAACTCTTTATTTTTTTGGTGGATCCAGAAAATCAAGTTTAGGAGGCAAGTTTGAATAATATTATTAATAGTAGTTATTTAATTTTAATTTTAAGGTGGCAAAATTTTAATTTTCTAAAAGATTTAACTGAAAAGTTTTTATTTAAAAAAAACATAAATTTTAAAGGTTAGAAATGTGAAATTGTATAAAATTATTAATAGAAGTTACATCAATTTTTGAGGAGGTCAAATTCTAATTTTATAAAAGAGCTAATTGAAAATTTTTAATTTTTTATATAAGATAATTAAAATATAAATTTTGAAATCTCTCACCCCGCTCTTTACATCGAGATTGGATCTTCTGTCCAAGATTATCCTATCCTATTCTGTCCAATATTCAAGACGACGTAGTTTAACTAAAATAATTTTACAATTATTAGATTCTAACCAAGAAATAAATAAACCTATGACGTAGTTTTAATCTTAGATATGATATGATAGGATAATCTTGGATAGAATATCTCATCTCCTCTACATATGCCATTGCTTGTGAACAAATTAAGTTATATTTACAAGATGTTAGGAATGTTGGAAATATATATGTACACATGATCTTTAGAAGGTGCTGAAGCTGTTGTATCTAAACTGCCATTCATCGTGAAATCTTAGAAATTATTAGGGAGTTTTGGTGAAGGAAATGATGGAGTTGGACACTTTTGTCTCCAATGTTTAGGTTGTATACTTTTGGTTGCCAATGATTTTGGATTTTATTGGGTCATTAAAGGAGCACACGTAGCATGTGTTTGTTATCAGTGAAACCTTTATCATTTTCATTTAAAAAAAAAAGGAGAAAACTACAATTTTGATTCCCAAAGTTTAGTGGTATGTCAATTTTGGTACCTAATGATTTCTGACTACCCAATCTATTCCCAATGTTTCAATTTTTGACAAATTTTGGATAATTGATGGATTTTTTGGGGATAGTAACGAAAGCTGTCACATGACATACATATGTCTATTAAAATCAATATCTTCTCATTAAAAAAAAGAGAAAAAGACAATTTTAGTCCCCAAAGTTTAAAGGTGTGTCACTTTTGGCCCCAATGATTTTCGACTACCTAATCTGGTCCCAAATGTTTTAATGTTTGATAGATTTAGAACAATTGATGAATTTTTAGGGGATAATAACGGAAGTTATCACATGATATGCACATGTCTGTTAAAAGTCAATATTTCTTATTTTTTTCTCAAAAAAAAGTGAAAACTTTTTTTTATATGATAAACAAATAACAAAATGTATTTTTGTCTTTTAATTAAACAAAACCTTCTTTTAATTACACCTAAACCACTATCTCCACCTCCTTTTCTCCCGCTCCCTTCTACGTCACTTCACCGCCGCCTCCACCTCCACCTATCAAAACCAACCAATTAATGAATAACACAACTTTCAAAACTCAAGCACTCTTCAAAACAAATCCAAAATGCAACAAATAAAAATCAGAATAAAAAGTTACCATGATTTTGACATGTATTGAAATGAGTTCATGAAATTATTGGGGATTGGGTAGTTGGAAATTATTAGAAATCAAAAGTGACAAACTCCTAAATTTTGGGACCAAAATTGTCTTTTTCTAAAAATAATAAAATAAAAAAATCAACAAATTCCAAACAGAAGTGTCTCTCTGAGACATTTTATCAAATACTTTACAAGGTTCATTTCATTTTCCATTTAAAGAATAAAACCTCATTAGTTTTTTACACTAGTGGATTTTCAGTTACATATGTTGTTTTAATTCCTATTTCAATTTATGAATACATATTACATATATTTAACATTCATCCATTAGGTTCACTAATTATTTAATAGAGTTTTAGTTAAATATACGTAACATGTATTTATAAATTAAAACATAAATTGAAAATAAGAAATTAACCAGAAAATTCTAATGCCAATAGCCCCTCTTACCTTGATAGGAATCTCCATTTATGTGTCAAAGCAAATGTTTCTCCCAGTTTGCAAGTCGAGATTTGCTAGTAAGTTTGCAGGAATGTTTGCTTCTTTTAAACAATGTTTTTCTTTGATATAGTTGATAATAGTTTATATACCTCGTCTATCTCCCTTACTATTTATCCATGGAATTTTCATTTTCCTTCCATTTCAATTATACAATTTTGTTGTGGATGTCGGATTCCCACTAAATTTGTAGAAGTCGTATATATGATTTATCTTGTGTCATTTGGGGATAAAGTTAAATGGAATCTACACTTAATTAAAGATATCTTGAAGATTTGGATGAATTGATGATGTGGAGCAATAGAAAAGGAAGAAGATAAATTTGGAAGATTTGGGGCTGTTTTGGCGTGAAAGAGCAATTAAAGGAAGAAAAGATTTCTTTAATCTAATTTGAAAATAATGAAGACTTTTGGAAGATTAAGAACTCCTTTCCTTTGCCAATTTGGAGAAAAAGAGCAATTAGGAATCTAAAAGAAAAAGACTTGTATGCCTTAATTATTGGCCGACATGTGACATATTTATTTAGAAACAAATGAGTTATTGCTTTATTAGACTTTTAGAAGGTTTTTAATTACTTTTATTACTTGAGAATAAAGTTTGTTTTTCCTATATAAGGATAACAACTTAGTAGAAGAGTATTCATAGCTTTTAGGTAGCGGTAGCTGTAGCTTAGGTAGGTAGGTAACTGTAGTTTAGGTTTTATTTTTCCATTCGTTAGTTTTCTGCAGATTTGCACCTGTTCAGTTTTACATAGCTAAAACAGGCGCACCGTCGTCTACCCAAACGATGGTCGACTCCGTTTGCTTTTCTTAATTCAGTTTTATTCTTTTTAATTCTTTGATTGTTTTTAATTATGTTTCTTGAGTAATTTATTTTCCGGCATATAAGTAATGAAGATTTAACTGGTATTTACTCGTGAAACCTAATTGTTTTAATCTAATTAGTATTTTATGAGTTTCGAAAGTTCTCTATCCATAGCATTAATTGTTTGGATTTGTTATACACTGGCCATGTTTAATTAATCTAAATAGTGCCAATTAATCTCCTATTATTTCACTGGATCTAGTAGATAGGATTAATTAGTGACGAAACTACTGTCTCGGTAGATGGGAATTTTAGGCTAATAAATTGTGACATGCTGATCATGATTATAATTTATTAGAATTGGGTTTCTCTATTGTTTAATGCTGTTTTAACATTGAATCTGGTGTTTGGCTGATTCCGGCCGGGTTGTGTTAGAATTAGAGAAATAATTGATTAAGTTGATTCTTGTCAATTATCGATAAATTAAGGAGAAATTGGACTACGTCAGAGCTGATTCTCGGTAGCCTATAACTGGTTGATTCATGATATTAATTAATCATTGAATCTATGATCGATAGATAATTAGTTAATGTGAATTTACTTGTATGCCGGGTTTTCTTATTTTGTATATTTTCCTTAGTAATTTCTTATTAATTAGTTTTATTTACTTTTCTTAATTAATCATTACTATTTGTGACATTTTTCCTTGAATTAACTAGAAGAGATAGTGTTTCCGTTCCTTGTGGGATCAACCTTACTCTTGCTATACTATTGTTTATCCTTTAGAGTAAGTAATTTATTTTAGTACAAAAACGACGCTACCAAAGTCCTCTTTACGAAAAAATTGTTCATACAATTCAGAATCTATGGCTGTCCAAATAAAATCTAAAAACACTCCATCCAAACGGAGACTATATACCTAGTCTATCTCCCTTACTATTTGTCCATGGAATTTTCATTTTCCTTTGCAATGTACATTTCAATTATACAATTTTGTTGTGGATCGGATCCCCACTAAATTTGTAGAAGTCCTCTTTACGAAAAAAATTGTTCATACAATTCAGAATCTATGACTGTCCAAATAAAAAATAATGAATTGAATGTAATCCACACGTTTTTCATGAGTTAGGACCATATAAGAGAAAATAACGACATAAAAAAAAATTGCTGTCCAAACCTTAAACGTCACAAGATGATTATAGATCATACAAATGTCTGCTATAATATATTGAATGCAATTAACTATAGAATTGGGACGTGTTAGAATTTTGTCTATGGAAAATTAGATAATTAATTTAATCCTGAATCTGGCCCTACACTATGTCGTTCCAAATCAAATGGCAATGAATTTTAATTTGTTGTCAAAACGTTTTTCACGAATTAGAACCATATGAGAGGAAACAAAGATATATACTACATGTAATAAATTCAATCCATTTGCTATCTAAACCTTTGAACTGAATTTTAATTTGTTGTCAAAACGTTTTTCAGGAATTAGAACCACATGAGAGGACACAAAGATACTACATGTAATAAATTCAATCCATTTGCTATCCAAACCTTTGAACTGAATTTTAATTTGTTGTCAAAACGTTTTTCACGAATTAGAACCATGAGAGGAAACAAAGATACTACATGTAATAAATTCAATCCATTTGCTATCCAAACCTTTGAAGTCAATCATAAGATGGAATGCTAATGTAATGACTACGTTAGATTTGGATATAAATAACAATATTCGATTATAGACCATGTTAGTGTTTAAATTAAGAAGTGTAGAAATAGAATTAGTAAAGTCAACATTTCACATGGGATTCTCAAAAAGATTAGTTGAATATGAATTGGACGCACAGATTCTAAAATTAATATTAAAAGTAACAACGCAGTGTCCATTTACAAAACCCATAAATATTTTTCATAGATTTGTTCTCATTTGTTATAGACAAAAATGAATCTCCATCTAAATACCCCATTTACACCCTATGATCTCTCATTATATTATGTAACTTCCACTACCTCATGTTTTTCACTATTACATGTAACTCTTGTAACTTACATGAAAGGTATTATGACTTTAAATGTAAAGTGTAAACCTTAAACCTATAAATAGAGGCTTATGTAAAAAAGAAAAGTTGATTGAAATTTTTACTCTATTTTGTTATACTTCGCTCTCTATGTGTCTTACATTATTTGATACTTGTTTCATATTTTATAGCTGTAGTCTATTAGCATTATAGTACTAGTAACATAATATTATATCTCTATTTTGTAGTAGTGGTATAACTTGTTACATAATATAATACTACAAGTTTTGTAGTATTTTTATAACACGTTATCAGCACGAAACTCTAACGATTGAGAAAGTTGGAGCAATCAAATTCAAGTTGTATATTGAAACAATTGTTAAGTATAGGTTTGTACTTTTGGTAAGTTCATGTGGTAATATTTTTTTCTTTTTAATTAATTTATTTTCTACTATGAATTTATACTCTTTGATATAATATCATGGATATTATATATTGAGTAATTTGGAAGGAAAAATTCAACCCTTGAAATTGGTTCTCACTTCAAAAATCCAATATATTTGATAAAATATGTCATATAATCAAAATGATGATTACCGTGATAAGTAACAAAATAACACTTAGAAGTGGGTTAATGAAATGAAAAGAAAAAAAATGATATTCTTTTTTGTGTACCATAACCTCCCAAACAGTAAATGATTTAAGCACTAGAATTTGGGAAGACAGGTTCCCAAATTAGCTGCGAGCAGCCTGTGTAATACAATCATTAGGTTGACTGTAGATTATATATTTTTTTTGGTGAATGAATGAAGATATCCCTTTTGGAAAAAAAAAAAAAAACACCTCCCAAACAGTCACAGACACGGTTCTTTTCTGTTCTCTACTTTTTTTTTTTCTGGCTAAAACCTAAATCCCAAGTCAGAAACAAAGCCCAAGCAAAGGATTTGGGGCCAAACAACCTCTTAATTTTCTTGAGAAAATGAAACTTTTTTGTAGTTTCAAATAACATAATAACACGTTCCTAACAAGACAAAATAGAATAAAATACAATCTAGAATGATGACAATTGTCCTCACATTGCTAGAGGGAAGCAAATATTTCAGCGGACTCCTTGAGGGATTCACTAAATAATGCCAAATATCAAGGCTGCACACTGCTAGAAGGATATATATATATAGAATCAGAAATAAGTCTAACCATTAAGGTGAGGGTGTAATTAAATTAAATAGATTATAATTACTCTCATTTAGAAAATGTAAATATCACTTACTGTGTCTGTGATTTTGCTAAATACCCATTAACGCATAATTATCATGTATTTTGGAACAATTCATTACTAAATTGAATGTAATTTAACTATTGTAATTAATGAAATTGAGGCCCGCACTGTGTACGGGATTTGCCGGACCAAAAAAAAAAAAGAAGACAACTGTCCTCACATTATTGCTGGCCAAAAACATTTTAGTCAAGCCTTTTACATTCATACTTGCATGTCCTACACACATTAAAAGAGTTGGGTCCGAAGTACAAGTTTATTGAAACAAATTAAGATATATAAGCGATGCATAGGATTGATGTATAGCTTGAAATAGAATGGCCAGATTCAGAAAATGTAGATATTTGTGGGTGATGATAATGACTTGCTTTGGCTAGTTTTGCAAGTTGATTGGAACAAGCAATTGATTAATCACCCTTACTCCTATAAATACACTCAACACCGCTCTCTTTGTCAAGCAACACACAAGCATATATACAAATATTTTGCCACAATAATGGTACTATTATTATTACTTACTTAGCCATTAATTACTTTGATATATTTTTAATGCTCATCTGTTTGTAGTTTCTTGATTTCAAATGCTTATTTTGGTTTTTTTTTCCCTTTTTTTTTAAAAAAATGTTTTGTGTAGAGCTGCACTACCGTCCTTGGGGCTCGGCAAATTAGCATATATCACTCAGAGAAACCTCAGTATTGGAAATGGGAACGTGATCCTTCATCCGGGTAACTTTCTAATCTCATTTTTTCGTTTTTTGTCCTCCTTATATAATTTCTTTCTTTTTTTAATCAATTTGGTGTAGCCAAATTAGTCCCAAGACAAACTTAAAGTCTGGAGTGAGGGTAAATCATGAGATCAGAATTGTGCGTAGGTTAGAATATATCACTAATGACAAACAACAATAAAAACGACAATTAATGAGCGTTTATCCTATTATGTGGGGTCTGTGAGATGGATTATATTTTTCTATTGTATTATATCATTACACATGTTTTTTATTTATATATCGTTAATGACAAAAAATAAAAAATTAATTTGTTTGTTTTCACTATTTTTCCATTGCATCCATGATATATACATCCAATAATTTGATTGAGCAATGAACTGATCATTATAAAAAAGATCGGATCAATTTTTCTTTTAACCTTACATTGATAATCTTATTTCTTTCTTATCTTTTATTTATTTTGACTAAATTAATTTCAATACTATTCCTTTAATAAATTTATGTTTTACTGATCGAAAAGGGTTTTTTTTTTTTGTGAAGAGATGAGGTTGTTAAGCTGCTGGAAGTTTGGTGGTTTGACGTTAGGGCTCTGGTGAAAGCCAGTGAATTGTGCGAAGGAGCTTCTTATTCAGCGTTCGTTGTGTTCAAACTCACTCCCAATCCATCTAATCTCGAAAACGCCAAAGTAGCATTCCGATACGTGAATGAGGAAACTGATGAAAGTCCTCAGGAAGGATACACAGTGTTCATTGACAAGGAAAGACAACCCGGTGAGCTAGGCAGATTTCCAGTTCGCCGGAACGACGGATGGATGGAGATTGAGATTGGGACTTTTGTCAATGTTAATCATGGAGGTCATGCATTGCTGGAATTAAGGCTTTATAATTTAACTAACGTACCGAAATCTGGATTTGTGGTTAGGGCCATTGAGATTCGCCGTAATTAGGGTTGATCGATGCACACACACCATAACAATCATCCTTGAAGATCGATCAAAATAAGAATCGTTTTCTGTGCTTCTTTGTTTGGTGATTTCTGTATTCTGCAATAATAACTGACCTGGGGTTATCAATTACTCAGCAAAAAAAATCCAAAGAAATAAAATAAAATTGTTTGTGTTGATTTTGCTTATTCTTTATGCTCTTTTAATATTTTGAGTAAGGAGAAGTACTCCAACTAAAGGCATCCAATTATTCAGTTGTTTATTTAATTATTGGGATTTACTTTAATTTTGTGGTTGAAAATATTAAACCAAATAGTATGGTTGACTAATGTTTTCCTACAATTTTTTTTATATATTTTTTGTGAGCACGATTATATTTTCTTTATAGAATAAAGAGAATTAAAATACACAAAATTTGAATTACATCAAAATACAAGAAATAACTATCAACATAATCCTTCCTAGATGAAAAAATCATCACTATTTCCTATATTAATTAGCACTATATTTAATTAATTTAAATATTAAAGCTATTCACAGTAAACTTTTAGAAACTCATTAAGCATTAATTTAACATGAGCAATTTGGTTTCATTACTTTAATGTCATAAAATAGAACTACTCACTAAACATAATCACATAAACACAATTAATAAGTTTGGAAGACATAACTAAAATTAAACTAAAGATTTAAGGGCAAAGAAAGTTTATTATACTCTTGGACGTTGCTTAGTTGAATGCAGAAAAGAACACGAACAATGAAATTACTACAAATTATGTCTGAACTACTTGACATGATTGAAATCTTCGGTAGTGTCTAATCTATCTATATATGAAGCTATGAAGATTAACGAAGCTACTAGAGTTAAAATATAACTTGTAACGTTAAGAACCAAACTACTATTGCTGCAATTGAATTCCATGACTCATTAAAAGTAAAGGAGTGATTTTTCAAATTTTTTGAATCACTCTCTTTTTTATAATAATCAATAGATTGCATGTTTCTAATTAACATGGGTTTAAAAACAGTTTCAATTTTTTACCAAAAAAACGTGTTTCATAATTCACGAAAATTAGTGATTTTTCAAAAAAATTGATTTAACCCCCTTTTTATATTAGTCAATAAATTGCATGTTTCTCATTGATATGAGTGATAAAATGGCTCATGTTATTTTTACCAAAAAACGGGTGTTATTACTCATGAAAAACTGTAACTTTAAAAAAAAATTGTTTTCCTCTCTTTTTCACAAAAGTTAATAGATTGCATATTCCTTAATGATATGAGTGATAAAATGTTTCCCCTCCCAGAAAACATGTGTTATAACTCATGAAAAGTTTAAAAAAAAATTATTCACTATCTTTCTTCCTGTCTCTTCGCTAATTGCGTGATGTTCAAGTGTCACATCGGTTAGGTAATATCCACATGATCATTCCTGCCCCGTCCAGTCACATCACGGTATTCTTGTGTCAGTCTCCATCCACGTGTAGCCTTTTGATTCATTTTTATTATTATTACTCATTATAGTAGTACCCATTCCCCTCCACTCATTTCCTTTCCATTTTTGCGTAAACAATGACAATTTTGGATTATATGTAACATGTTCTGTATAACACTACGTGAAATTATATTTAAAAATGTGACACATGTCTTTTTAATTAGTTATCTAACTTTTTGAAATTAAACTAAAATTATATCAATTAATTAATAAAATCTAACGAATAACTAATTATATAGATGTCAAAATATAAAAAGTGTTAAAAGAAGTGAAACGATCCATTGGAAACAAAGACTAATTTTAGTAAAATGTGAGCCCTGATCTCTATCCGTAAGAAAGGAGCATGACATCTTCGCTTATCAAAAGTCAAAACCATTATTGATATTTTGTATCTATAAAAAAAAACATATTCAAGTAAAAAAAATGGGCAAATTACTTCAACTATCTCAAGTTGGGAGTTCATTTCACTTTCTCATTAATATTTAAAAAAATTGTTTTTGTCGATCATGTTACAATTTGATTGAAAATCATGATTCGTCCATTTTTTTTGCACTTAAAATTCAACTTAAATAAATTTTAGCACATATATGACAAATAGTAGTGCACACAAATTAATATAATTAAACATATGCATATTAAATGGTCATCAGAGTTGAACTTTTGAAGTATGAAAAATAAATAAAGGACCATTAATTGCAAGGGACGAAATGAGACGTTTTAAAAATCAGGGACAGAAACAAAATGAACCTCCAAGTTGAGAGACGGTTGAAGTAATTTACTCGTCACAAAACCATTATTTATATTATCATAGTTTAAGGAAAAAATGAAGAGAGGGAAAGTAGATTAACTGACATTTGAGCACTAAATGATACATATGGTCGAAAGGTATACAAAATTGAGATATTTCTTTTGTAACTTTACCTATCTTTTTGTTTTGCCATAATCTATTAGATTGTAAGTTGTCTATTAAGTTGAAAACAAAAATAGGCCCTTAAAAATTAAATGTTATATCAATTTAGTTGGTTACCGAATTCATCATCCGTCACATTGCCAGAAAATATTTGGTGGTTAAATGTCAATACTTTATCGCTAGGAATAACCTATGTCTCACTATTATGTGAGTCTGACCCCACCTTATTCACTACACAAACTTACATAATAGTAAAACATGGTACACAAATAGCAATAAAATATTGATATTTAATAATCAATTCAACTTATGAGTCTATTAGCCATTCAATACTTTATTTATATTATCGTGACGTGTCCATCAAAACTATGTGGATGTTGACAAATGTCTTCATTATCTTCTATCGGACTTACCCTACAAGTTCCACTCAAACCAAATTATTGCTTTTATTTTAGTCATTCCAAAAACTAATGTCGAATCCTCAATATAATGATATATGTACAAAATTTATGTTTTGTTTGGATTTTGTACATGTTAGCCATTCCATTTGTGATGTGGATATTATACCTAATTATTAAATTTTTAGAAGAGAAATATAAAATCAAAAACAGTATTAACTAAAATAATTTTGTCAAAATAAATAAAAAGATCTAAAATCCAATGTCATCATAACCAATAATTATACCACATAACCATAAGTGACAAACATAAACATTCAAAGTGCCAATTTCATCACTAAACTCTAACAAATTATGAGTTTTGATCACTAAACTATTTTTTCAATCAAAAATGTCATTCAACTATTATTTTTGGCGAAAAAAATCATTCAATTCATTTAGTTTGTTTGAGCAAATGAAAATATGATCACATGTAGTGCACATGCATATTTTTAGGATTATAATTGTCCAACATATAAAGCAAAGCCATACATTATAAACAACACGATGTTACCCTCTCTCTCCACCTTTACTGAAATTTTTCAATTTTAGAATTTTATCTTCTCCCAATAACTCGGTTCAATCCTCTTTTAAACTCTCTTAAACTTGCCTCACCAAAGAAAAGACAACCAAAACCAACAACTGTAATGATGAAAAGAGATGGCCACTGAAGCAGTCAACAATGGAATCTTCAAGGTATTTTTGACGGATTTATTTCGGGTCAATTTTTGTTTGAAACATTTTTTTAATCATGCATTGAGGATTGCATGTTTTAATGGCCAAATTTTTTGTTTCAAACCATAAAGAATAAACAAATTTTCTTGCCCTTTATTTATCACTTTTATTCACTTTAATTATTGGTTTGCAAATTTGTGCTATATAGAAGAGACAAAATTAAAGGACCCTCTAGGGTTTATTGTGATGAGACCAACACACAATATCTATGTGTGCCTAGCAAGGGATATTATGGTAGAGGTCCCATACAACTATCATGAAATTTCAATTATGGACCGGCAGGACTATGTATTGGATTCAATGGATTGAGCAATCTTGAAATCGTAGCCACAAATAATGTTATTTCATTCAAAACTGCCTTCTGGTTTTGGATGAACAATTGTCATTCTCTCATTACTTCTAGTCAGGGATTCGGGGCTACAATTCGTGCTATTATGGCCAACTTGAATGTGATGGTGCAAATCCAGCGACTGTTAGGGCTTGTGTTGAGGTTAACAAAACACGGGATAACGCCCCAAAATATGATCAGATACTAGAATCACGGGAACCTGATATAGATAGACATAATGTAGAATTTGCGATGTGTCTGCCTGGAGGGGATACCATGGAGACCGGCCACTTGTTGGATGCCGTGGGTGTGAATCAGGATAATATGGTAACTGTCATCTTTGTTCAGCGTCAAGAGACTGCCCAAAAAACGTCTATCCCAACTGAGGGGATAATTGAAAACATACCTGGTGGCCAACAATTATCGTTATTGTCGGAGGGCCTAGATACCACTCTTGCGGAGTTATCACGTTCTGTAGCTGTTGATATACCAGGCGGTGGATCCAGTGAAGACTCTGATTCTGATTCCTTTTCCATGAAATTGTGTGAACGCGAGGGAGGTAAAGAGGTCCAAAATAATTATGAGCTAGTGGTATACTTGAATCTTGAGCCAACTGCAAAGGAAATTGCAACATACAATACTAAAAGTAGCATAACGAGCAGAGCTCTCAGGTCTAAGGTACGTCCTTCAAAAGCTACGGGTTTGTCATCAAAATATCAATGAATATATTATTTTGGAACGCAAGAGGGGTGGGGAACATAGATACTATAAGACGGTTATGAAAATTAAAGAGAGAACATCATTTACTTCTCATTTGTATTGTTGAACCGAAGCTCAACTTACGGGAATTGGATATAGTGCGTGTTAAATTGCAGTTTGATAGTGCTTTGGCGAATGCCAAGGGCTGTATTTGGGTATTCTTTTCAAACTCTGTGCAGGTCTCTTTGTTTCAGCGACATGAGCAACATTTATCTTTGTTGGTAATGTTTCCGAGCTTGATACATCCGGTGATTTTATCATGTGTTCATTGGCAAATTACTAGAATTGGAAGACGGGAATTATGGAGGGATTTGGAAGGAATGAATAGAGGATCACACAGTTGGGTAGTGCTGGGTGATTTTAATGTTATAGCTGCACATAATGAGAAATGGGGGGGGCCGTTCTTTTCATCATCGTGAAGCACATGAGTTTTTGAATTTTACTCAAAATGCCGAGTTGGTTGATGCGGGATATTCTGGTACCTGTTTCATATGGTGTAACAATTGCAAGGTCCTCCTCGCATTTGGAAAAGACTGGATAGGGTGCTTCTTCATCCCACTTGGATGGATAGTTTTGATACTTCGTGGTTCATTTAAGTAGAACGACATCAGATCATGCTCCTCTACTCGTTACGATGCAATTGAAAAACATGATTCGAGCAAAATCCTTCAGGTTTATGAATTTTTGGCCAATGCGAGCAATGTCTGTGATGCACGACCTTTAGTTCGTTTCTGTATGAAGCTCAAGGATGTTAAACGAGCTCTAATTGAGTGGAAAAAGGCGGTTGTGGGGAATGTATTTTCTAGAGTTCGTGATGCTGAGAAGTTAGTGCAATTGGTGGAGGTGAATTTGGAGAGTAATGATGATGAGACGGTGAGAAGAGTGTATAGTAAGGCACAGACGGATTTGAGGTTTAATCTTTTGGAGGAGGAAATATTTTGGAAGCAGAAGGCACATTCTAAGTGGTTAAAGGATGGAGATCTTAATACCAAATTTTTTCATGCATCGGTGCGTCAAAGGCGAAGTCGGGCAATGATACGTTCAATACAACTGGGTGATGGTTCTACCTTAACAGACCACACAGCCATTCAATTTGCTGCGCTAGATTTCTATAGACAATTGCTTTCTAGGGATTCTCTAGCTGTTACGGACGAACAAATTAATGTTATGCCTCAAATATTGAAGGAGTCGGATCGTGGTTTTCTCGAGGCTGCACCAACTATGGAGGAAATTAAGAAGGTTGTCTGGTCGTTTGATGATGATAGTGCTCCGAGACAAGATGGTTTCTCTAGCGCCTTTTTTAAACATGCGTGGGATATAATCTGTGTGGAATTATTTCAGGCAGTCCAGAAAATTTTTTTGTGGAGGTGATCTATCGAGATCTATTACGGCCACGACTCTTGTTTTGATTCCAAAATGTGACAACCTGAAGAATTTTGGAGAATATCGTCTAATTAGCTTATGTACGGTATTAAATAAAATTATCACAAAGGTGTTGGCAAATTGACTGCAGGTTTTCTTACCAAGATTGATCTCTAAAAATCAAAGTGCATTTGTTCCAGACCATGTTATTGCTGATAATATACTTCTTGCTCAGGAATTGGTTGGTTCTATCAACACAAAGGCAACGGACAGTAATATGGTATTTAAGTTGGATATAATGAAGGCCTATGATCATGTGTCATGGGTTTTTTTATGCCATGTGCTTCGTAGGTTTGGATTTGGTGAACAATGGGTGGACATGATCTGGCGATGTGTTTCTAATTGTTGGTTCTCAGTGATGATTAATGGGCAGCCGCATGGTTTCTTCCATTCCACTAGAGGGATTCGACAGGGTGATCCCCTATCCCCAGGTTTATTTATCCTCATGGCAGAATATCTTTCAGTTTTGCTAAATTCATTATTGTCACATAAATCATTCACATCTTTTCGTACTACCAGGCATTCTATGGCGATTACGAACTTGGCTTATGCAGACGATGTTCTTATTTTCTCAGCTAGAGATGTGGCATCGATTAAATGAATTAGGGATGTGATTAGGCAATATGAGAGGGCTTCTAGGCAATTGGTGAATGTAGATAAGAGTTGTTTCCTTGTTGGGAAGTTCTCTTCGATGATGCTCCGCAGACGTGTGATGAGAATAACTAGGTTTTCCTATATGAGGTTTCCATTTACTTATATGGGCTGCCCGATTTTTACAGGACGTGTTAAAGGAGAATATTTTCAATTCATTTCGTCCAAAATTCAGCGACGAGTTATGAGTTGGAAGCATAAATATTTATCTTTTGGTGCTCAAATTATTTTGATTAAACATGTTCTCTCGTCCATTCCTTCGCATGTATTAGTAGCGGTGCAACCTCCAAAGGGCATACTTCAACAATTATCAAAGATATTGGCTCGATTTTTTTGGGCTGGCACAGGGGATTCGGGACAACGTTGGATTGCATGGCAAAACCTTTGTAGACCGGTATCTGAGGGTGGCGTTGGATTCATAGATGTCTCTGAGAGAGCTACTGCCTTCTTGGGGAAGCTTTGGTAGTCGTTCCACCAGGGTGTTGCACCGACGGAAGTTTCCCACCCCTCCCGATCGTTGAGCCTGATCGACTCGACTCTGTCTTTATGGTATCAATTTAGGCACGCTAAATATTATTGGAAGATTCACTCAGCAGTGGTGCAACCGTTGTGGTTAGCTTCGTATATGTGGCGAAAAATGTTGAAGGTGCAGGAGTCTATTGAACCTCTTATTGGATGGTTACCAGGTGATGGGTCGATTGATTTTTTTCATGATAATTGCCGTCTTGTGGGTGCTTTGTCGAAGTTTGTGAATGAGAGTGGTATATCTCTCAAGTCAATTGTTTTGGATGGCCATGGGGTACTAGATGCACTTTCTAATATTCTTCCCTATGAAATAAGAAATGATTTGTTGAAGATATCGCTTTCAGCAAAAGCAACAAATACTATTTGGATAGGGACATAGGATAGCCGTTTCTCTGCTAAATCTGCATATGACCGTGCCAGGATCAAATATGCTCAAGTTTGATTTTTTAATAAAATTTGGCGGAAAGGGATACATCTGAAGATTTCATTTTTTATATTGCATTTGTACTTTGGGTGCATCCCGCTTGCAGAATGGTTGGCCAAAGTGGGATTTCATGGTCCTTTCCCATGCACGTGCTGCTTGGCTCCTAGAGAGGAATCAATTGATCATTGCTTTGCTACGGGGCATATTGTAGATACGGTTTGGCATTTTTTTGGCTCACCTTGTGGAATTCGGTTTACGGATGGTGGTTGGAGAGTGAGGTGTGCTGCTTGGTGGTCATCACTTGGGAACAAATTTAGTAAGCTGATTTTCATAATTATCCCATCTCTTATTTTTTAGCATATTTGGCGTTGGACTACACCGGCATTTTTTGATGGGATTTTTGTGTCTAGTGGGCTTATTATTCATCGTGTACTTGACAACTTTCGCAAAATTTGGAAATTGTATTTTTCTCATGTGCTTCTTCTGATAGATTGGCGTGATATTGTGGCAATTTCTCAATCTTCCTTGCATACATTTAGCTGTGTGCGTGTGGTGTGGAATCGACCACCGAGTGGGATGTGCAAGTTGAACACGGATAGGTGCTCTAGGGGTAATCCGGGATGTGGTGGTGGTGGTGCTTTGATTCGAGGGCCAGATGGTAAGATTATTAAGGCACGAACTATGGGAGCGTTACTGGGAGGTTTGGAACTTTGTAAGGCTCAAGGACTCTTGCAAGTAATAGTGGAAACAAATTCTATGCTGACTGTTCGAATAATTAAAGGGGAGAGTGATCCCCTGTGGAAACTCTTAAAACTTGTGGAAATGATTCGTGGATTCACTTGCATGGTAGAGATCCTACATATTTTCCGTGAAGCTAATCAACCGGCGGACAGACTTGCTAATGTAGGATGTGAGTTGCAACGAGACATTCAATATTACTCATTCCAAAATTTACCTCAAGAGGTGCGCGGATGCATCAATATGGATCGGTTGAATGTTCCTAATTTTCGGATTAGGAAATGTTTGGGTCAGTGCATGCATTATTAAGGTTTTCTAAATTTCTTTTACATGTATTTCATTGATTAGTGCTTTCATTTCTACATGGATGTACAAGGCTTCTCACCATTTCGTAAATTAATAAAACGAGGGTCTGACATCCCCAACTCGGTGAGAGGGTCCTTGCCATAAAAAAAACACATTCCATCTAAAAAAATAATAATAGTAATCATTAATTGATTATATTTTCAATGAAAAGATGTGTATAACATTTATAAACAATGTTATAGAGATTAAAATAGAAAGTGTGACACAAAATTTATCTGATACAGAGGTGATTGGAATGAATAAATTAAACTTGGAATCTGTTACATGTCTTGGTATATTAATTAATGAGTTGGGCAAATTTCAAATTTGATACATTTACTATACTTTTACTAGTGTTGATAAATGTTTTATGGTGTTTCACTTCTAACATATTTGATCTCTTTTTGTTTTGATCCTGCATTTGCTTTTCATGTTTTATATTGGTAGATTTGATATTGAAGTTTCTTAAATTAAGATCTTAAGGATAATTGAATATATTAGAGCAAGAGCTAGCAAGTAAACTATTGCACCAAAATTGAAATGTTCAAAAAATAAGGGTAAAGTTGGACATAACACAAGGTAACAAAACAACAATTAAGCTTATATTCCATTAAATGAAGTGGACTATACAACTCACATTTTGGCATCATAGATGGTCTTATGTTAGAAATTAAACTAAACTTTATTAATTAGAAAATATATTTCTAATAGGATTTACTTATTAGATTGATTTCGTTTAGAAATTAGAATTTGTGAGGGATACACTCCCCAAATCCTTGTAGGTTTTAGATTTATTATTACCCTGTAAATAGAGGGTGTTAGAGGTCTTTGTAAAAGTGGAATAGAGAGAAAGAGGTAGACGAGTAGAATTAGATACATCAAAGAGGTGTGGAGAATACCCTTTTGGGGTTTGAAGAAATTCTGCGAATCAGTGGATTAATTGTGTTGTTGTGTGGCGGTTGTGCCATATACGTGATATAGTGATTGTATTCCTCTCCTCCCAAACATATATTCTTTTATTAAATAAATAAAAGTGCTTCCGCATATTATTGTGTTGATATAAGAACTAATTTCTAGTTCTAAGTTCATATCGGAGATTCTTTATCTCCAACAGTGGTATCAGAGCTAGGTCAATTGATATTGGATAGTGTATCAGATCCAAATCAAGATCCTGGGTGTTTCTCAAATCTAGGTTATTATCTGTTAGTCATGACAGAGTTGAATTTAATTTGTTTTGTTCCTAAACTTAGGAAAAAACAAAATTATTATTATTGGAGGGTTATGATGGAAACCCATCTTGAAGCTTTTGACTTGTTCCAATATATTCAAGAAGAAATAACAGAAGATGTTGATGAAGATGCAAAGATGGAAGAATGATTGGCATTATCCCAAATTGACCAGGCAGTTGATATGTCAATTTTTGAGAAAATCTCAATGGCTAAAACATCAAAACAGGCATGGGATATTTTGGAGAAAACATACATAGGTATCAACCAAGTTCAACAAAATAATCCCTTGATGTTGAAAAAGAGATTCGAACTTTTCATCATGGAAAATAATTTATTGATGTTACAAAGAAGGGAGAAGACCGAATCCATTAAAGATTTTGGGTTGTTTGATTTATTTCGTGAAATTGAGGTGATTGAAACTGTGTATCAAGAAGAGAAAGAAATTATTTGTTCGGTAGAGAAAGAACAAGAAATTCATGTTGTTGAATTTGAGGAGAAAAAAGAAATCGACAATGTTGGTGAAAAATATTCGTGTGATGATACATTGGTGGACATGAATGAATTATATGATGAAATTGACATGGTTGAGATTGGTGATTTCACTGATAAAGAAAAAGTAGAAATCATCAATTTTGAAAGGAAAAAGAAACCATATACATGGTTGAAGGTGATAAAATATCACTGGTGAAAGTGTTGTTGAGGTAAACAATATTGAAAAGATTGTTCAAATTGAACAATATGATTTGTTGATTTTTGGAAATTACATTGGTCATTCTCTATTAGAAGAGAATGTTGATATATGGGAGTTTTGTGATAAAGGAAGAGAAACATAAAATATGTTTGAAGACTTCAAGATCCAGAACTACAAAATTCGTCTCAAGTTACATGTGAAGACGAAGATGAAGATGAAGATTAAAAAAAGATCAAAAAATGATCCAAACAGCAAAAGAAATCTCAAAAGGTATTCAAGCACGTGATCTTGAAGGTATTGATCATTTATGGAAAGTTTAGTTTAAAGTGGGATTTGTTAGAAATTAAACTAAACTTTATTAATTAGAAATTATATTTCTAATAGGATTTACTTATTAGATTGATTTCCTTTAGAAATTAGAATTTGTGAGGAATACACTCTCCAAATCTTTGTATGTTTTAGATTTATTATTACCCTATAAATAGAGAGTGTTAGAGGTCTTTGTAAAAGTGGAATAGAGAGAAAGAGGTAGACGAGTAGAATTAGATACATCAAAGAGGTGTGGAGAAGACCCTTTCGGGGTTTGAAGAAATTTCGCGGATCAGCGGATTGATTGTGTTGTTGTGTGGCGGTTGTGCCATACACGTGATATAGTGATTGTATTTCTCTCCTCCCAAACACATATTCTTGTGTTAAATAAATAAAAGTGCTTCCGCATATTATTGTGTTAGTATAAGAACTAATTTCTAGTTCTAAGTTCATATCAGAGATTCTTTATCTCCAACATCTTATACAATTTCTAACTTTCTTTAATTAAAAGCCATATTTCATTAATAATAATTAAGAGTTACATCAATTTCGAACCTACCTCGCTCTCTAGTTAAATTAATTAATATAATTATAACGAGTCTTGAAAGGTCAAAATCAATATACTCATTATGAAATCACTTCATAAATCAAAATAGGTTATGGTCCTTATGGATAATGACTACAATTTCTCCACTTCAATCTACATTTCCTCATATGGCTAACGTCCATTTGGAACATAAATTTTGCTTGAAGCATAGTCAAAATTTGCAAAGATAAATAAATGTAAGAAAAATAAAAAGGGGAAAAAAAGAAAAGGTTGAGCAATTTTATTTTATTTTTGGTGGGATTTTGTGATGAGTGTCTGATTGTTCACGTCGCAATTCAATTTTTTTTAATTTCTCAAATTTATGATATAAACTCATCATTAACTGTTTAAAATCAGTATGTGCAAAGGAATATCAATATGTGCATATAATTTTCATTGAGGACAACAGGAAGTAGACATGAAAACTGGAGGATTAATTGGAGTAGTGGGCTTTAAATTGTTCCAGGTGCTCCCTCTCCCTTAATTTCCATTTTTTTGCGGAGTTTTGATCATTGATCTGGATGGAATGATTCTGGGAAGATTAATGAGATCTTGATATTGCAAAACCGTTTTATGGGTTTTTTTTTAAATGAAACCCTGTGTCGGAACTAGGGGACGAGCCAGTGCGCCCGCCCCCCTTCGCTTTAGAGTAGAAAGTAGGAGTATATGATTTTGCCTTCATCGCCCACCCTATGATGCTCTGTTAGGGCGCTGCTTGGAGCTTGTTCTTGTTGCTGCTGACTTTTGAGTTTGAAGAAGACGACCAAGAAGAAGATGTGATTTTGTATTTTTTTTCTAATCTTAAGTAAAACGATGTCGTTTTACTCAAGAGTTAAAAACAAAAACACGATACAAATCTGATGGCAATGTAATCCAATACTATCTCCAAAAGGACCAAAACTACCCACCAGTCCATTGCCGCAGCCCCTTTCCAGTTTCCCCACTCGGCCCCTCGGCCCTCAGCCCTCTGGGCGCGGCATGCAAATTCATGTTCTCGAGGATGACAAGGAGACCGTCACAAAGTTTGTATCTTTATTCCTTCAATTCCTTCAATTTCAATATGTTAGTTATTCACATTGGAAGGTTGATTATATTTAATTTGTGTAAATAGCCTGAAAGTCATAAATGGTGAGAGCTTGGTTGAGCTTGAGGGAGAAAGATTCTCTTTTTTATTTAGCTGCGAATTGGGATTTTGATACTAGTACTGTACTGACGGTTAATTTTAAGATTCTAATGGACTGCTTCATTGTTTTGAGACATTGAAAAGCTCTTGAGAGTTGTAATTGCATTGTATGGCTAGAAGGTTAGCATAAGAAGCAAAGTGGTTGATGAATTAGATGTTTGAGCTTAAGTGGTAATGAGTTGAATGATAATGTGGTTTTATTTTGGTGCAAAGAGTTTCTTAGTCCAATGTTGATAGAGTTTGCACAAGTGAGATGAAATTGGCTGCATTACATGTACATTTGATCTCTAAACAAATTTGAGAAAAGGCTTTGAAAGATCTAGGTTAGTAGCGCGGTGTCCCAGTGGGTGAGTGACACTGGGTATGACACCGATAATAAAACAGTAATGGACAATAATAAAAAATGCGGAAAATAAATGGACAGGAGGTTGGTAACGCAGTTCGGCAATTGCCTACGTCTGCGGGGCCACGCCCAAAAAGAACAATCCACTATGTTCACAAGTTACAAGACATTCAGTATGACACTAGGTAAGACACCATCTTATCTTAGTTACTGCTGCTTCCTAACTTCTGCAGTGAACGGATTGTGCGAGCTCCCCTCGACTTGTGTTGATTCCTCCCGGAATCCGTGGTTAAGCAAGTCCCCTTGCCCACGTTTGAACTCCTCCCGAGTTCTATGCTTGAATCAAGAAACACAAGGATAGCACCTTCAAGAATGTTGCATTAAGATCCTCCAAGCCAACATACTTTTAATTAAACTCACCAAAGAAGTGTGTATACAGTCTTCAAGAAGACCGAAAGAAAAATCAAAAACTCACACATGAAAACCGTGTGATGGAAAGCTTCATATAGGCACACAAAAAATCCTTCCATGTTTATCCAAGAATATTTCCAAATAATTCGAATGGAAATATCATAGACACGCTTCAAATCTTCACGTCAATCTTCAAGATTGTTTCCAAAATAATTTAAATGAGAAGATGGAAACACTTGTGCCTTCAAGACTTATCTTTTCCAAAGATGGATAACTTCCAAGAATACCAAGATAAGTTCCATAATTATCCATATGGCATTAATCATCAAATCAATCTTCCTTGCTTAGATTGATTTTATTTGATTTTACCTTTATCAAAAAGCTTTCCTTATCTTTGCCAAAAAATCAAGCCAATTAAATAAATGCCAACTCACGTTTGCATTAACAATCTCCCCCTTTGGCATTTTTTGGCAAAATCCAATCTCCCCCTGTATGCTGAATCGGATGCGTTGATATAAACTCCCCCTGAATATGCACTTGGTAAAGAAACATCTGCATAAGACATTATGCGAGACACAGCAAGAGACACCAAGTTTCCCAGCATACATAGTGTTAGGGATTACAAACCAAACATTCAAGATCCCAAAATTACTCCCCCTTTTTGCCATAAAAGGACAAAAGGGCCACAAAAACAATAAGAACACATAACATATTGTCTTAAGCAATCATCAATGAACAGAATATCAGAGTAATTAATCAGACTCCTCCGCATCATAAGGCACAAGGCCAACTGACTCTGCTAGTAGGTGAACACCCGCATCAGCTTCTGGAATGCTATCATCTTTACCAGCAGCAAACCTACCAGATTGGGTGCTGGAAGGAACAGAACTGTCAGTGACACCCGGAGTAACACTGGCAGTGACATCAGCAGAAAGATCAACAGGAACAGAAATATCCTCCAAAATGATCTCCTCATCAACAATCTCCTCAACAAAAGGTTGTGTTGGCTCCAATACAGATTCTGTAAAAATAGGAGATAGAGTCTAAAGTATACTTGCAGTAACATCAGGTGTGACATCAGGAGGGACTTTTGAAAACTCAACTCCAGCAGATGCAGCAGTGGCAGACTGTTCAGCAACATTATTTCTCCTTTCAGCATATTCAGCTGCAACATCTTTTGTTGTCTTGAGGGCAACAAGATCATCAAGAATTCCAAAAATCTCCTTCCTTCGCTTTTCAATCTCTGTCTGCTGTTCCAACAAAGTTTTCAGCTCATCTTCTAACACCTTGATGGTGCGCGAGTCAGTAGCACAGTATTTCCAAAATCCTCCGTGTCAATGACATTATCTGAGACATTGTTCATGTCATTAACATGATCACCATCAACAGCTTGTAGCTGATCCTGATCTCCTCCTTGTCAAACTCCAAAACTTCTCTAGCTCTAATTACAGAATGTTGTGATTCCAGAATTGCATAAATCAGACTTGGAAATGGATAAGCCAGCCTCTCATTCTTACAATCAGCATGTTTAACAATTTGGTCAAATATGAAATGCCCAACATCAAACTCCACAAAATTTCCAATCTTGTATAGCAGGGTAGCCATTCCCTTATTCACCCCAGATCCATGGGAAGTTGGCAGCCAGTTCCTCATAGCAATTTTATGCAAGATTGCATACTTCACAGATAGTTGGGAAGCTGGAAAATCTTTCCCCCTTGGCCAAACACGTCTAACACCACCTGTGATATCAATAATGATCTTATTGAAATCAGGAATGAATTCTTCTACATTAGCCCAATGACATCCGAGGTGTGTATTTATAACATCTGGGGAAAAATTATACACATGATTCCTCACAAATACTTGGCCACCATCGGGATTATCAAAGTCCTTCACATTTGAATCTAAATTGCAATAGAATTCCTGCACTACCCTTTTCACATAAGGCCTGATTCCCTTAATTGTCCTTCCAAGGCCCTGATTGACTAATTGTTCTACTAGCTCTCGGCATTCCTTGAAATCCCCTTCATGAATATTTCTCTCATTCCAAATAGTTCTTTTAGACACTCGAGTCCACAACCCAGCATTATATTCAGATTTGAAGTCATTCAAATTAACATAAGAAGATGATGACTTACTTGTCATAACAGGGGACTTTCCCTTTGACACTGACCTTGAGCGAGTGACTCGCTGGAATTCAGGGGCGGTTGTTGCTTTCTGTCGTTTGGCCTTAGCCGAATTTACTGTTTCTGAGTCAGAAAGGTCATGTTCTTCAGCATTCTCTAAGTGACCGTCACCATCATCAGGAGATCCATCATCATCGGCAGAGCCTTCTTTATCAGCAGAAGATTCTTCGTCTTCATCATCGTCTGAATCACTACCTTTATCGGGAGCGACATCGCCTTTGACATCTCCTTGTTCAGTCCAGTCCTCATCTGAATCTTCATCCTTCAGCTGGGATCGCTTTCTTTTTGGTTCAGCATAAACCTTACAACCTCTTGGTGCTTTGGGGGGTACAGCACTCATCTGATATGGACCACTACTTGCTTGTTCAAATCGTGTTCTTACTCCTGTGGTGTCAATAGATTGAATTGGAGTTGCAGCAGTAATCACAACATGAACCTGATCATCATCTAGTGTTTCAGTAACCCTACTGGCAGAAGACTTGTTCTGAGACATTGTCGAAATGAAGTGGAACTTGGCTCAATTGAATTTGCACAAATTCAGATTATGATCAGTAGAGATGAAACGGTGAACTCTGAAGAAATCAAGGAGTGATCAATAATTCAAGAAGACTAAAACCTTGAAAGAACTCAAAGTAACTTAGAGAGAAATAGCTGTCGTAGAATAGGGGCAGTCATAAAGTTCTTGTCATAGTGTGACATTTCAATGCCTTGAAACTCGCCAGAAATGTACGATCATCCCACGTGTCATTTGATGCGTTGGAGATCAGAGACCCATAAGATGATATCCACAGCTACAATTTTGCCAACAATCTGAAGGCGGGAAACCCAAAGAGACAGAAACACTAGCTATTCTACTATTTTTGCTTTTTCTATTATTTTTGTATATATATATATTGCTACAAAAATAAATACAATACAAAAGAACTTACACTTTTGAAGAACTTCTTCACATAACACAAAGGCCTAGAGAAGACCTCAGTTCTTCAAATCTTGCTCCATCCAATGCTTTAGTGAAAATTATCACAGTAGAGTGTCATGACATCCTGTGTGACACTATAATCTTTCAGCATTTGCTTCATCCAGAGAAGCTGTGTATAGCAACTTCCAGCTGCAATATATTCTGCCTCGGCTGTAGACAGAGAAATAGAGTTCTGCTTCTTGCTAAACCACGACACCAAATTATTTTCCAAATAGAAACATCCACCAGAAGTGCTTTTACGATCATCTGAACTTCTAGCCCAGTCAGCATCACAGTAACCAACTAAGTTGGTATTTGTATCAAAAGTATACCAAATTCCATAATTAGTTGTTCCACAAACATATTTGAGAATCCTTTTGACTGACACCAGATGTGACTCGCGAGGTTCTACCTGAAATCGAGCACATAATCCAACACTGAAGTAGATATCAGGACGACTAGCAGTTAGGTACAAGAGGCTGCCAATCATACTTCTGTAAAGACTTGCATCAATTGGAGTTCCCTTTTCATCTTTGGAAATTTTCTCATGAGTTCCCATAGGTGTTCTCCTTGGACGGGCATTTTCCAATTCAAATTTCTTCAGCAAATTCTTTGCATACTTGCTTTGAGAAATGAAGATTCCATCATGTCGTTGTTGAATTTGAAGCCCAAGAAAATAAGTAAGCTCACCAACCATGCTCATCTCAAATTCCCCAGTCATTTGAGCAACAAATTCATCCACCATTGCCTGTGACACTGAGCCAAACACTATATCATCAACATAAATTTGAGCAAGTAAAAACTGACTTTTCACTTGGCAAATAAAAAGGGTTTTATCTACTCCCCCACGCTCATATCCTTTGGCTAACAAGTACTGAGTCAGCCTCTCATACCAAGCCCTAGGAGCTTGTTTGAGCCCATACAATGCCTTCTTCAATTTGTAGACAAACTCGGGATGATGAGGGTCTTCAAAACCCTTTGGTTGAGCAACATACACCTCCTCATTAAGAAGACCATTGAGGAATGCACTCTTCACATCCATTTGATACAACTTGAATCGCAATACACATGCAATTGCTAGCAAGAACCGGATAGACTCAAGGCGAGCAACTGGAGCAAATGTCTCATCAAAGTCAACTCCTTCAATTTGAGTATATCCCTGAGCAACTAATCGAGCCTTGTTGCGAGAGATATTGCCATGCTCATCACTCTTGTTCTTGTATATCCATTTGGTGCCAATAACATTCACATTAGGAGGACATGGAACGAGATCCCAAACTTGATTGCGAGTGAAATGATCAAGTTCTTCTTGCATTGCACCAATCCAGTATTCATCTTCCATAGCTTCTTTCACATTCTTTGGCTCAATAGAGGAAGTGTAGCAAGCCATTTGAATCATTTCTCTATAATTTACTCTCGGCTTTTCTCTTGTACGAACACCATCAGTCAAACTTCCAATAACTTCAGCAGTATGATGATTCTTCTATACACGAGTAGAGGGCTGCCTGTGAGGTAAAGTGACATCATTCACATTATCACTTTCTACATTCTGATCAGTGACACCACCTGTGACACTGGATGAAACACTGTCTGGAACACTGGAACTTACTTCAGGTAGAGAATCTGTAATATCTTCATTAGGAACAGTACTTACTTCCAGAGAATCATCAACTTGAATATTTGCATATTCCATCACAGTTCGAGTCCTTTTGTTGTAAACTCGATAAGCTCGACTACTAATAGCTTACCCAAGAAAAATAGCTTCATCACTTTTGCGATCGAGCTTCCCTTTATATTCCCTGTCATTCAACACATAACAAGAACTACCAAAAGGATGAAAATAGTTAACATTCGGAGTTCTACCTTTCCATATTTCATAGGGCGTCTTCTCAATGCCTCCACGAAGGTATACACAATTTATAGTGTAGCATGCTGTGTTCATTGCTTCAGCCCAGAATTTCTGTGGAATATTTTTCTCGTGTAACATGACGCGTGACATCTCTGCTATAGTTCGATTTTTCCGTTCTACAACTCCGTTTTGCTGAGGAGTTTTAAGTGCGGAGAACTCATGACTTATTCCATACTGATTACAGAAGTCTGAGAAATCTGAGTTTTCAAACTCTCTCCCATGATCACTACGAATTCGTACAATCTTCAAAATAGCACATCCCTTTTCACGCTGAAGACGTAGACACAATGCTTTAAAGGCATTAAATGTGTCGGATTTTTCACGAAGAAACTCAATCCATGTATACCGAGAGAAATCATCAACAGATACATATGCATATCGTTTTCCTCCAATACTTTCTACTGACATAGGACTCATCAAATCCATGTGGAGCAGTTCTAACACACGAGTTGTTCCTGGTGTCTGTGACTTGGGATGTGACACATTTGTTTGTTTACCAATCTGACATGGTCCGCATATCCTGCTTTCATCAAACTTCAGTTGAGGAATCTCCCAGACTGTTCCTTTAGTAACTATGTTCTGCAGCATCCGTATATTCATATGACCCAATTTTCGATGCCATAGAATTGAATCTTCCATACTCGATCGAAAACATGTTGATGTGGCAGAGATGAGATAGCAATTATCCCTTGATCTTACTCCTTCCATGATGCACTTGTTGTTTTGATCAATCACCTTGCAATTTTTCTTGGTGAAATTTACATCCAAATCTTGATCGCACAAGTGACTAATGCTGAGCAAATTTGCCTTCAGTTCATCTACCAGCAGTACATTATCTAACTTTGGTAACCAAGGCACATTTAGAGTTCCTTTTCCAATGACACGAGCTGTGACACCATTGACAAAAGTTACTTTTCCCATTCTTCCAGACACCATATCCTTCAAAAAATTATTGTCACCAGTCATATGCCTGGAGCATCCACTGTCAAAATACCACTCATCTGTTGTGGCAGCCTTTAGTGCCGTGTATGTGAAATTGCATCTGTAATTAGGCTTCATTACCCAGCTCTGTTGTATATTTCTGCAAGAAGTAAAGTTTCTAGCAGTACCTTGTCTTAACTCAGCAAGATAAATAAAACATCTAGGACGAATATGACCACGACGATTGCAGTAATGACAAATAGGTATAAATCTGTTACCTCTTCCATTTGGAGCATGATAGGAATAATAAGAATGTGACTGATTCACAGCAACCTTCTTCTTTAGGGATTTATCCTCTGATAGTGACACTGAATGTGACATGGGTTATGACACGGGCTGTGACACTGAGCTTTTTCCTTTGTATCCCAGTCCTTAATGGTCACCACTTGATTGACCAACTTTGAGAATTTGATCCAGCGTGGAAGCACCTGAATTTAGCATCTTAACTCCTTTCTTTATGTGATTCAACTCGTTGGTCAAGGTCTTCACTTCTTCTTGACTTCCTTTCAGCTTGATAACCAGATCAGTGTTAGATTTTTGAAGATTGTCCCTTTCGTTTTGCAGATCTCCAACCTGGGTATGAAGTTGCTGATTCACTCTCAAAAGTTCTGTCCACTTGTCATGAAGATTCTTGAACTCCACCAGAATATCTTCCTCTGTAACAAAATCTTCATCTTCATCTAGATAAGTTGACCCATTACCAGTGACACTCTGTGTAACATCTGTTTTCTTTCCACGATCAGATTGTTCAGTCTTAGTGGTAAAAGCCACATGGTTGTTCTGAAACTCGTCTTCTTTGTCAGAATCATCTTCACTCCAAGTTGTGTTAAGTGAATTCCTCTTTCTTCTCAAGGTATTAGCACAATCTGCTTGAACATGCCCATAACCATCACATTCTCTGCACTTAATTCCTTTATGTTTGAATGATTGATCAGACATTTGATTTTTGTCCCTGAAATTTCTATTGTTTGCCGCCTCATTCTTGGTGTTACTGACACTGCCTCTGACACCCGGATTACCTCTGCCATATTTTTTCAGTATTTTGCTGAAGTTTTTAGATATTAATGCCAAGGAGTTTCCAAGGTCATCATCTCCAGAATTGTCCTCCTGCTGCATTTCTGCTTTTAAGGCAAGCTCCTTGTTTTTCTTTGCTTCCATATCTACTCCCAGATTCATCTCAAAAGTTATAAGGGATCCCATCAATTCTTCCAACTTCATCTTTGAGATGTCTTTTGATTCCTCAATAGCAGTAACTTTATGAGCAAAGCGTTGAGGCAAAGATCTTAAGGTTTTCCTCACAAGTTTTTCTTCTGAAAAACTTTCACCAAGGGCAAATGCTTCGTTGGCAATATCACACAGTTTGACGTTGAATTCTGTAATGCTTTCGTCTTCATGCATCCTCAAGTTTTCAAATCTTGTAGCCAGAATCTGCATCTTTGATATTTTTACACTTGAGGTTCCTTCATGAGTGGTTTGCAGAATTTCCCATGCCTTTTTAGCAACCACGCATGTGGAAATAAGTCTGAGCTGTGCTGGATCTACTCCGTTAAATATGGCATTAAGTGCCTTTGAGTTACTGTTTGCCAAGGCATCTTCAGCAGCAGACCAACTCTCTTCGGGCTTGAGAGTTTTGACACCATCAGTATCAATCGTTGGAGGATCCCATCCAACCAGAATTGATTTCCATGCCTTCTCGTCAATGGCTTTGATAAAGGCTCTCATTCTTGCCTTCCAATATGCATAGTTGCTTCCATCCAAGAGAGGTGGACGCATTGTTGAACCTCCTTCCTTCATAGAGTCCATCACACAAACCAAGATCAAGTCCTACGGATCCCGCTTAAGAAACAAAGACGACCCGCTCTGATACCAATTGAAAGATCTAGGTTAGTAGCCCGGTGTCCCTGTGGGTGAGTGACACTGGGTATGACACCGATAATAAAACAGTAATGGACAATAATAAAAAATGCTGAAAATAAATGGACAGGAGGTTGGTAACGCAGTTTGGCAATTGCCTACTTCTGCGGGGCCACGCCCAGAAAGAACAATCCACTATGTCACAAGTTACAAGACATTCAGTATGACACTAGGTAAGACACCATCTTATCTTAATTACCGCTATTTCCAAACTTCTGCAGTGAACGGATTGTGCGAGCTCCCCTCGACTTGTGTTGATTCCTCTAGGAATCCGTGGTTAAGCAAGTCCCCTTGCCCACGTTTGAACTCCTCCCGAGTTCTATGCTTGAATCAAGAAACACAAGGATAACACCTTCAAGAATGTTGCATTAAGATCCTCCAAGCCAACACATTTTTAATGAAACTCACCAAAGAAGTGTGTATACAGTCTTCAAGAAGACCGAAAGAAAAATCAAAAACTCACACATGAAAACCGTGTGATGGAAAGCTTCATATAGGCACACAAAAAATCCTTCCATGTTTATCCAAGAATATTTCCAAATAATTCGAATGGAAATATCATAGACACGCTTCAAATCTTCACGTCAATCTTCAAGATTGTTTCCAAAATAATTTAAATGAGAAGATGGAAACACTTGTGCCTTCAAGACTTATCTTTTCCAAAGATGGATAACTTCCAAGAATACCAAGATAAGTTCCATAATTATTCATATGGCATTAATTATCAAATCAATCTTCCTTGCTTAGATTGATTTTATTTGATTCTACCTTTATCAAAAAGCTTTCCTTATCTTTGCCAAAAAATCAAGCCAATTAAATAAATGCCAACTCACGTGTGCATTAACAGGCTTGTTAAAGTATGTATTGGTTCTCAATTCTCCGTTTAATGGATGTGTAGTCTAGTTCAAGGCTAAAGGAGTTATATTGATAAAAAGTCCAACTTGGGGGAACATGTGAGATCATATAGAAATTGCTTGCTTTGGATTATGTGTGTTTTGATTTATTGCCGTTTTTTGTTTAACTATTCCCTCCATATTTACGAAGAGAAAGTCATTTATGATGATTATATATGTTCTGGATGGCGAGTTAAACCCCTTTGACATTGTTGAAATAGATGGTGTGGTGAATGTCAATTGTTCAACGCATGCATATTGCTATTGCTCATTATGTCTCTTCTCCTTTTAGAATTCACTTATGGTACCGCAATTTATATTTCACTTTCTCCTAGAAAATGAGATCTGGTATCAATATGAAGGATGTTGCAGTGAAGTCCTGATCAACTGATAGTATTTGATTTCATAACAAAATATTAACGAACACCTGATATTGTTGTCTCAAGGTGCCAAATGCAAAATCAGGTAGGGAGTCTACAGATATTGAAATATATGGAATGCAAGGAATTCCACCTGATATTCTTGCAGCTCACTATGGAGATGAAGGTATTGGTTTTGTTGCTATTTTCCCTTTTCTGTTGAGTATAGTGTTGCTAGGTCTAGTTGGCATGCTAAATTTTACTTTCATCCCAAGTTCATTGATGATTTAGGTTGGTACTTCATTTGCTTAACACCTGTTTGGTAATTAACAATTCAAACCTTTAGCAAAGACTTTCACTTTGGCCATGATTTTTTTTTTTCAAATACAATTAAGCCCCCTCAAAATATGTTCTAGTTCCGCCACTACCTGAAACTACTACAATTGCTTGGTGATGATCCTGCTTCGATCCCGGTTTCTTTTCGGCAACTTGATGTTCTTGAAAATGGCTGGTCTCCTGATTTAGATCTTACCAACGATGCAATTACAAGTCATGTTCTTGTTGATCAGGAGATCGAAGTAATTCCTAAACTGAAATTAAACTATTATTTATTCCTATACCATTAATTTTTAACAAGTTCAACAACTAAATTGCAAAACCCTTTATGTTGAAATGCATGGATTGGCTATTTTATCTAAAATCCATTCCCTTTATCAATGAATGAATGTGGGACTCGTGATATATGCAAGATGTTGAGCTCTTTATATAAGTCCTGTCCTGTCTGTTCTTCCAACCAAAAAAATAAAGTCCTGTCCTGTCAGAGTTTGTGAGCATGCTGTTCATGGCCACCAATTATTGAAGAAGCTTCAAGAGTAGTGGGGTTCCTTAGAATGCTGTAGAACTCAGAGAGGATCTTGCTTGCATATTTTGAAAATTCTAATCTATTACATGAATTTTTACATTATTACAATAAAAAATTTGAATGATTCTAATTTATTTCATGAATTCCTACCTTATTACAAACGGAAATTTGAATAAAGGGAGGGAAAAATATTATTTTAGAGGTTAGAACTTCTGAATTCTAACGTAAAGAACCTTAAAATTCTTTAATTGCTATATATTCATGGTTGTCATATTGTATATTGCATTAACATCGTGCACATAATTTTTTTTTTCCTTTATGTTTTTCTTCCGTTTGAAAAAAACTACTTAGCATGGATTACTATCAATTTATAAGAACAGATAATAAGATAGAAAAATTTAATTTTGCTGCTTGAATTTTTAAAGAGTGTCATTCTCAGTAAAAAGGGATTTCTTTAATGAAAAAGCTTTTAACACTATCAAATATCCCATGAATGACCCAATATGATTCTTTTGATTTCAATTTGTGAGTAGTATAAAATAATTAAAAAATTTCTTTGATATATAATAAAAAATAATTTATTTTTTATATGATAAAAAAATAAAACCATTGCTCTGAAACTAATTTTCAACAGTTGTGAATTAATTCGCCATTACACGAATTTGTTTTTTGTTATATAAAAAAACGACTTCTGTTTTTTTTTAATTAAAAAAATGGTAAAGAGGTTAAATATATCTCTACTAAATAAATCATAAACACATCAATACCTAAAAAATTACATCCAACAGTTATTAGAAAAACTGTTCAATTGCCCCAAAACAAAAGATATACTTTGATATTCATGGCATCAATCTTTTAAATATTTTAACATCTCTTTAAATAGGGTATTTTTGCGCAATTCTCATCTGATTCCAAAATATATTGTTATCTTCAATTTTTAAAATCAAGTGTAAATTATATTCACTCGAAATTTGTTCAAACTACCAAACGAATTTTGAAGTTTGTACTTGACGACTTTCGCGGAATTTGGAAATTGTATTTTCCTCATGTGCTTCTTCCGAAAGATTGGCGTGATATTGTTGCAGTTGCTCAATCTTCCTCGCATACATTTAGCTGTGTGCGTGTAGTGTGGAATCGACCACCGAGTGGGATGTGCAAGTTGAATACGGATGGGTGCTCTAGAGGTAATTCGGGATGTGGTGGTGGTGGTGCTTTGATTCGAGGGCTAGATGGTAAGATTATTAGGGCACGAGCTATGGGATATCAATTTGTTACTAGCTTGCAAGCGGAGATGTTAGCGTTACTGGGAGGTTTGGAACTGTGTAAGGATGAAGGACTCCTGCGAGTAATAGTGGAAACGGATTCTATGCTGACTGTTCGAATTATTAAAGGTGAGAGTGCTCCCCCGTGGAAACTCTTAAAACTTGTGAAAACGATTCGTGGCATGGTAGAGATCCTACATATTTTTCGTGAAGCTGATCAACCGTCGGACAAACTTGCTAGTGTAGGATGTGAGTTGCAACGAGACATTCAATACTACTCATTCCAAGATTTGCCTCAAGAGGTGTGCGGATGCGTCAATATGGATCGGTTGAATGTTCCTAATTTTCGGATTAGGAAATGTTTGGGATAGTGTATGCATTATTAAGTTTTTTTAAATTTTATTTACATGTATTTCGTTGAATTAGTGCTTTCATTCCTATATGGATGTACAAGGATTTCAACCTCACCATTTCGTAAATTAATAAAACGGGGGCTGACATCCCCAACCCGCTCAGAGGGTCCTTGCATTAAAAAAATTTTTTTTTGAAGTTTGTGTTCTGTATTTTTGACAATGTTCTTTTGCTAGCTTTTGCTTTTAGTACATGGATAATCAACGATATAAACAAGAAATATCATCTGTTTGTTAAGCTTACCAAACTTTTAGAAATTGTGACTCTATCCTAGACAAGTTTTAGGATCTAGCAAACATTTCTTATGTGGATATGTGTCATTTATGCGATCATGCGCCTTGAAAAGAAGTATCCTATTGAGTTAATTTTTATTTGAAAAGTAATTATTTACTTCAGCTGATGAATTTTTCCTTTTAAATTATTGCTGCTGTTGGGGACACATGAACATGATTGCAACCCTTATTTTATGTCAAATTTTTGGAAGTCATGCAATAAGTTTTATGGATAAGACAACTTTAAATTTGGAAAAAAAAAATACAAAAATATCTAATCAGTTTGTTAGGGTCTTTTACCAAAATATTGCCAATTTTTCAAAAAATTACCAAAATGTTGTGAACTTTGAAATGTTTCCCAAAGTAGTTAAAGTGAGATTCACAATCTCGACTTTGAAATTTCTTAAAAGGAAAATAAATTCGTCTTATTTATAAATTAACCCCAGAACTTTTATAAGTTCATATAAAGATTGTATATTCTTTAATTCCGCACTGATCCCTTCGAGGCTAAGCCTAACCTTAGTTTAAACCCGTCCAAAATGGTATCAAAGCCATGTGCTCATAAAAATTTATAATTTCCTAATGGAAAAGGATTATAAACTTGTTTTCTTCTATGAAGAAAATAAGATGCATAACTTTGTTTTTCATAAACAAAATAAAGAATTATGGTTAACTATAGAAACTCCAATTATTGTTGGAATATTGAAAGAATTAATGAATATGAATATTATATCAGATATTAGAAAGATCATTTATGAAAAAATAATAAAAAACTTTGATTCTACAAATTCTGAAATAGAAATAAAAGAATTTGAAGAAAAAATATATTCTGAAACAGAATATAAATGGAATTCTGAAGATTGGCCTTGGTCAGATACAGAATAATAAAATAAAATGTATAGAAGAACTGCTTCAAAAGTTTATGAATCAACTAAAAAATGCTATATTTGCATAGATCTTATGGAAAGAATACAAGATAGTAATAAAGAATTAAAAATAAGAAAAGGCAGACTTTCATGGAAGCCATGGATAAAATGAGTAAACTTGAATCCATAGAATTAATGCTTCTTAAACAAGAAGAAAATATAGAAAAATTAATCCAGTTAGTCAAAGGACTAGAAGTCAGGATTAATACAATAGAAATTATGGTTAAATCCGTAGAAGATCAAATACCTAATAAGGTAAAAGATAGTAAAAAATTCCAAGAAAACCAGTGAAAAGTTTTTGAAGAATTTTGGATGAAAAAGGCCCCAACAGGATATAGGCCATATGAAAAAGGAAGTTTAGATGAAAGATTTTATTTAAAAGAAATGAAAAGAATTAAACAAGAAAAAATGAAACAAGAAGTTTCAAATAAAGAAATCAATCCAAGTTCAGAAGAAGAGATTGAATCAAAAGAATAAATGGATAAAGAAATAGAAGAATTAATATATTCTTTAGAAGACTTAGTAATTGAAGAACCTGTAAAGGTAAAAATGAATAAAGATACATCTGTAAAATTAGAAACAGATAAAGCAGGTACTTCTTCAGTACCGATAAATCAAGGAAGAACCCGTAGAGTTCAACCTGAAAAAGCAGCTATAGAATATACTTATTCACCTAGTGGAAAGTATATACCTAATAGACATTTGCCAGCAATAACAAGTTCTGGATTTAGATTTTTAAACCTTGACTGCAAGTTAGATGCGTCAAAAGCTTTACAACAATGGGGACAAGATATAGGTCTCTATTTTTTGACAGATAAAACATCCAACTTTTCGTCAGAAAAAAAATATCAAATATGCCTAGCAACATTAGATGGAAAAGTTAAAAATTGGTATCAAGGAATAACAGATTCAACAAGAAATACAATAAGAGTCAATGTAGTCAGAAATATGGAAAAATCTTTAACTGATGGAATTAGCACATTTGCTAACTATATAGCAGATGAATTTATGGGATATGATTGGAACACAAGAACAGATTCTTCTAGAATAGCTGAAAAACAAGAAGCTTTAAAAAAGCTTAGTCAATTACAAATTTGTAATATGTGTGATATTAATTCATATATGTGCGAATTTGAAGAATATTATTATCAATACTTTGATAGTAATGAAGATATGTCAAAAATAGCTGATATGCTATATCAAAAACTACCAGGTATATGGAGTTCATATTTTTTGACTCAATTTTCAAAAAATTATGAAATAGAAGAATATTCAAATACTCTAGGAGCAAGAATAGTTTTCTTAAAAGAAAAATTATCTGATCTTTGTGCACAACAAAGAATACTTTCAAAAGCAAAAAGAGTTAATGAAACCATATGTTGCAAAGAAGTAGAAGAAGTAGGCAATTGGGGATGTCATAAATCTACCAATAAGTCTAAAAAACGTAAATCAAAAAATAAGATTTACAAAAAATATAAAACATTCTTTAAAAAGAATAAAAAACAAAATAGAAAATATTACAAAAGAAGTAAACCAGATAAAGATAAAAAGAAAAAATCAACCAGTTGTAAATGCTATAACTGTGGTGAAGAAGGACATAAGTCTTATGAATGCAATAAAAAGAAAGTTAGAGTCTCAATAATTGATATAAAAGACATAGAATCTGATTTAGAAACTGTGTCATCATTTAATTCTGAAATGTCAGAAATATTTGAAGTATTTACTGAATCTGATTCAGAATGAGTGAAATAGAAATTAGCAAAAAAGAAGAGGAAGATATCCTCATACAAGAAAAAGAAGAAACTATAGAAGGATACGCATTAAGAGCATCCTTTGATCCTGCTAGATATGAAAAGATTAGGAATCTAGAGTTAAATCTAAGAGGACCAAATCAAAACATATTAAGTCAAATAGGAAATGCTTTCAAAAGAAAGAAACATGTTTATCATGAATATATGGAAATTGAAAAGGTAATACCTATTCAAGAAACATCTGGAAACAGAAAATTGAATTTATTAACAAAAAACACGGTAACAGATTTGTTAAATAAAATGCCTAAAGAAAAGAGAGATAAAATGCAATATGTTTATCTTGCAGGCATACAAATTCTTTGTAAATCAACTTTTCAAGAAGGAATTGACTGTCCTTTGGTCATCAATTTATCTGATGAAAGATTTACAAAAGCTTTAGATGGAAATCTTGGAATAGTAGAAGGCAATTTAGCCTACAAAAAACTACTTTTCACGTATTATCCAAAATATTGCATATCTTTAAAAGATAAAGATTTCAATGATGCCTTGAGTTTACATTTTCAAATCTTAAGGAAAGGATTTTTCAAACCAGGCAATCATATAATAAGCATATATTATTGTGCATTGTATAGTATTACTAATTCAAATTATGGTAGTATTTTTGATAAAAAACCATTAGTTGAATTAGATAAAGAATGCCTAGAAATAGGAAAGATTCTAGAACCAACTATAAATAATTTAACTATCCCAGATAGTTATTCAATAGAATATGGAACTTCTAAGAATTTAGAAGAGGGAACCTCAAGAGATATAGTCTCATATAATAAAAATAATATTGTAATAGAAAGAGCAAGAAAAAGTTATTCTTCACTCAATATATCAAGAAAAGAAGACACACCAAATGACTTAAAAGTATTTGGTAAATATTTTAATGGTAAAAATTTTGTCGAAGGATATAACATTCTTATAAATCCAAAAAGTGCACAAAATCATTTTAACAGTTATTTTGATGCAGGATTAATAAAGAAATATAAAGACACACACAAACATATATCCAATGATGAAAATGAAATCAATGAAATCGTTAAAGTTCCAATAACTTTTCAAGAAACCAAATTTAACATCAATTGTTATTTGGATACTTTAGATGGAAAACAAAACCATCATATAATCCTAGGAAGATCATTTCTAGAAAGTCTAGATGATTTTTCTATTGATAAATATGGTATTGAGATTTCTTTTGCAGGAAAAACTATTTTCTTAGAAAAGGAAAATGCCTAGCGAACAGAAATTTTCTGTAAGTATTTTCGTAGACGTCACATGTTACGAAAAGAAAATTCTCACGTGTGCTTAGATTGATACAGGTGAAGAAATAAGTTTAGGAAAAGAATTCCTATTCAAAAATTGGATAACCAATCCAATAAAAGTCTCAATGCAAGGAATAACAGGTGATAAGCACTCCTTAGACAAGGTATGTTTTAAACCTGAAATTATATTAGGAAGCAAAATAGTAGCTATAAAACAGCTATATGCTTATGAAGGATTAGATGTCGATTTACTGTTAGGAAATGACTTTGTCCAACAGTTTCAGACATACAATCAAACAATATATATGATTAGTTTAAAAACCCCTTGTGGACATTGGATACGCACTTCGCGAATTCATACACCATACAGAGTTCAGCCAGCACCGCGTGGTGATGGATATGAAAAAATTTGGTTAAATAAAAACCAGATAAGAAAGTTTAATGTTAAAATGCTAGATATAGACAAAGTAAAAGATCTAATAGCTAGCAATTATGGAGAAAATCCTATAGCAAAATGGGATATAAAAAGAGAATTAGCAGTAATAGAGCTAAAAGATCCAAACGTTATCATTAGGGTTAAACCAATGATATATTCTGAAGAAGATAAAAATGAGTTTAAAACTCAAATAAAAGAATTGCTTAATCTAACATTAATTAGAGGTAGTAATAGCCCTCATAGTTCACCAGCTTTTATGGTTAGAAACCATGCTGAAGAAAAATGTGGAAAAGCACGAATGGTTGTTAACTATAAAGAGTTAAATAAACATAGTATTTTTTACGGATATTTTCTTTCAAACAAAAATAATTTAATTAATTTAGCTAAAGGAAAGAAATACTTTTCTAAATTTGATTGTAAATCAGGATTTTGGCAAATAAAACTTGCTGAAAAATCTATACCTTTAACTACCTTTAGTACACCTAATGGACAGTATGAATGGTTAGTGATGCCTTTTGGATTAAAAAATGCACCACAAATATATCAGAGAAAAATGGATAAGATATTTTCTATTTTCTCATATATGCTTGTTTTAGATGATATTCTTATTTGCTCTAATGAATATCAAGAACATATAGGACATTTAAAAAAATTTGCAAAAATATGCATGCAAAATGGAATAATCTTAAGTCAGAAAAAGGCTGAGATTAGTAAAACTGAGATAGAATTTCTTGGTATGATATTAACCACTAATGGTATTAAATTACAGAGTCATATATCTCAAAAAATATGTAATTTTCCAAATAAATTAAGCACCAAAAAAGAAATAGAACAATTTCTTGGATGTTTAAATTACGCGGAGAATTCATACCGCAACTTGCTAAGAAAAGATCTTTGTTGCAAAAATTATTAAGAAAAAACAATACTAGTGGATGGTCCGATGATCACACTGAAGTAATAAAATCTTTAAAGGAAGAATGTAGAGAACTTCCTAAACTCAAAATGCCTGAACCAGAAGATAATCTTATTTTACAAACTGATGCTTCTGATTTCTATTGGGCAGCTATTTTAAAAACTGACATCAATGAGATATGCAGGTACACAAGCGGTACATTTAATACAGCAGAAGTCAATTATTCTACAAATGAAAAAGAATTATTGGCTATTATAAAAGGAATAAGAAAATTTTCTTTTTTCTTATTACCAAAACCTTTTGTTGTAAAAACAGATAATACCCAAGTTGGTAGTTTAATCTTTAATAAATTACCTTCTGAACCTCAATTTAGAAGACTATTAAGATGGCAATCTTTGTTGTCTTATTATACTTTTAAAATTGATTATATAAAAGGAACTGACAATTTTTATGCAGATTTCTTATCAAGAAACCCCGAACATGGAGAAGGGTAAAAGGCAACAAATGCTACAGCTTTGTAGCTCTCTCGCTACAAAAATATCTCAACTAGATGAAAGTATTGTGGAAAAATCCAATATGTTATTCTCTATTAGAGAACAAACAATGAATCTGTTGGATCAGCAAAAACAACTACAGCAAGAGATGAATAGTCTTGTTGAACAACAGGGAGAGATACTGACAGAATTTGCAGATCTCTATGAACTGGTAGAGAAGTTTTCGGACTCTCATGGAACGTTGGGTGATAAACCAACTTATAGTGGTGAATCCACTAAAAATAAAAATGTTGAATTCAAATCAGCATATGATGATTCTACCATTCACTTGGAGAATCTTGAGAATATAAATCTCAAAATCAGCAACGAACAACCCAGTTCTTCTGATACTGAAAAAAATAAAGTTGTTCAGATAAAAGGATCTTTGGAATCAAAAAACGTAAACGAAAAAGAATATTATGAATTTGCCTTGCAGGTATACAATTTGAAAAATGGAGAAACCTTCTTTAGACTTGAAGGATCCAGTATATATCCAAGGATAACAACAATTGAAGGAGTTCCACCAAGATTCCTATATCAATTATTCAAGTTCGGTTTCTGTGATCGAATTTATCCAAGCATGGAGTTAAAAGAATTCCAATTCTTTGATCCAATATTTGTTCAGAGCCTTGGAAATTATGCACAAGGCAAAAAGCTTTTCATTCGTGTGTACAGCATTGCACCGGAATATGATGAAGATGAAGAATACCCTTGCTTTAACCTAGTCCATATCGCCAAGCTTAAAAGAGATGTGAGCCTAAGAGTTAATGAGCAAAACTTAAAAGTACCATTCTTCAATAAAAAATGGGAACAATATCGACGAGCTATGGGAATAAAAGCTATAGCAGGAATAATGGAGACTTTCTCTGTAAAAAATTTCCAAGTTCTTGACAGTTCAGATAACTGGATGATAATAACAGAAGGAGGAAATAAAAGATCACCAATTCTGCAAGAAAAGGTGAAAAAATTCAAAAATGACCAGTTTTATGGCAGATCCACTACTCTGCTAATGGCATGCAAGATGAGTCAACATCAACACTCACGAGATTCTTCTCCGAAAAAAGACAGCAATATGTGAAAAGGTGGTCCATACCACTACGCTCATAAAGCAGCATGTGAAGAGTGGTTCCTACCACTATTGGAAGCAATTGCTGGAAAATGACAGAAATGGTCCACACCCATATGATAGTGGAAGACAACCTTATCCCACTTATCCGATGGCAATGGAATCTTATCAAGAATGAACCAATGAAAAAAATGGCTTATCTCTTTACGCGGATTATCAAACGCGTTTGAAGTCTATATAAAGAAGTCATCTCAAGAGAAGAGGGCATCGAAAAATCAATCTGAAAAACCCCCAACCTAAAGTGTTAGAAAAAGAATGAGTTTCTAAGTTTTCTTCTTTCCTATAGGGAAAATATAGGCATAGGGATGAGCTGAATAAAGCTCATTTCTATTGTAATCAATAAAAGTACGTTTCATTTTCAAAAATTGAGCCATATATTTTATTGTTTAAATTCTTAAAACCCAAATCAGAATTAAATTCTGTACCCAATGGAGGAGCTTTGGCAGTCATAAGAATCCAGCAAGGACGAGAAGGCGTTGAGGCAAGTGGCCGTTAGCCGTTAAGAAATCTGACGATGGAAGATTCTGACGTCTTTAAGTAGAATGCCAATAATCATTGCCCGAAAGGTGAAACCATGTGGCTGATAAGGTTTCAAGAAGGAAAACAAACAGCTTAAAGGAAGCGAGGTAAGGCCCGAAAAATTTGAACTGCTAAAATACAATAGATAATGTTTTATTATGCTTTAATTATGCTTATATGAGTACCTAGGGAATATAAATTAATTGAATTCTAAAATATTCAGGTTTTTATATGATATGGAGAAAGTTAAAGGACTAAAAATCAAATAGCTAAAATTTTTTGACATATTTTAATATTAAATCTCAAAACAACAATATTTTGGGAATAAAGTTTAAAAAGAACCATAGTTTGGGAAATTGATTGTTGTTGAACAATTAAATTATGCCTTCACCAATTCCATCATCGTCGCGTTGGCCATTTCTCCATCAACGCTTTTATGTGGATGACAACTGACAATGCGACGTATCTTTCAACACACTTCTCTTTAATTTTCAAAGCGTAGGACACATCCCACTCTATTTCCCTGCTTTGCTTTCCTTTTTTTTCCTATCCAATGACTAATTTTAGCTTTGATGAATTCGGAAACTGCAGCATGACCCGAGTTCTGCGATAAAGTTCCCGACTTCTACTACTCAGCCTATGCCGAGAGTTTATTATGATGTTTAAATCAGTATAGATTTAGGCAGAATGCCAAAAAATAAGTACGAGAGCTTAAAATCTAACTTGGGCGGAACTAGAATAAAATTTCAACTGAGGCTTATTTAAATTTTTGTCTAAAGTTGATGTAACACTATCAATTTTTTAAGTTTGAAAATTGGAATTGGGAGAGATAAAAAGGTTTTGAAAAAGAAAATGTTGAAACTTAAGTCCTCTCAATTCTAACCGCAATTCAGAATGAAGCAAAACTCTCCGTCCATGTTTTGAAGTGTGTTGTTTTTTGCTTTTTTTTACAAGTAAATAATTGAAACGACGTCGTTTTTTAACGAAGAAACAATGTCTTTTTTAACAAAAGGACGTCATTTTGTGTAAGTGAGCACATTTAAAAAAAATCAAATCAAAAAATTGAAAATAAATCATGTCGTTTTCTCCAATTTCTTCTCCAATCCTATTAGCTTAGCTGTATTTATTTAATGGTCCTTTAGTCTATTTAGTTTTCATTGTAATCCCTAGCTATATATACTCTTTATTGTATTCTGATTTATTTCAAGTACGTTAATAAGAACTCCCTAACCTCTTTTTCTCTATGTTATCATGGTATCAGAGCTACCATTCACGGAATCTCTTTGCTTGATTGAAAAAGTTATAATCCAATCCAAAGCTTTCGCGGATCGAACTTTTTTGTATTTCCATTTTCCCTTTTATTTGTTTTTGCTTACGTTGGTTTGTTTGGATTCTGTTGATTTGAGTATTTCGAATCTGTTGATTTCAATTTTGTGGTGTTTTTGCTTCCGTTGATTTGTGTGGAATCTTTTGATTTTGGGCATTTCGAATCTGTTAGATTTTGATTTTGGGAGTTTTGTTTTGTGCCTCTTTCATCATGGCTAGTCGTAAGGATGATTCACTTCAGTCGATTAGTGTTCAATTGGATGGTTCAAACTATACGTATTGGAGCTACGTTATGAAGAATTTCTTGCGTGGAAAATCTATGTGGAATTATGTTACAGGTGTACGGATTAAACCTACAGACGATAAGGTGACCGATTATGCCGCCTTGATCGATATTTGTGAGTCTGATAATTCGACGATTATGACGTGAATTAACAATTCTGTTACCCACTCTATTGGTGTTCAGTTGGCCAAGTATGAGACGGCTAAAGAGGTCTGGAATCATCTGACTAGATTGTACACACAATCTAATTTCGCCAAGCAGTATCAGTTGGGGGCAGATATTCGCGCACTTCAGCAGAATGATATGAGTGTTCAGGAGTTTTATTCTGCCATGTCTAATCTCTGGGATCAGGTGGCTCTCACTGAGTCTGCAGAGCTGCGAAAATTTGAAACATACTGGCTCGTAGGGAAGAACAATGCTTGGTACAGTTTTTGATGGCTCTTTGAAATGATTTTGAGGGATTGTGTGGCACAATTCTACATCGTTCTCCTCTTCCATCTGTTGATTTTGTGTTTCATGAACTTTTAGTAGAGGAGATTCAGCTTAAGTCTAAAGCAAATACGGGGTCTGTCCCACCTACACCTCCAGCCGTCTTTGCTGCTCCACAACAGTCTCCGCCTGGCAACCAAAACAGACTAGCTCCTAAGGTATCTCAGGATGAATATGCTTTCTGTAAACAGAAGGGTCATTGGAAGACGTAGTGTCTGAAATTGTTGAGTAAAGGCAAATAACAGCAGCCACAACGACCACCTCAACAACAACGCCCGCAATAGACTGCTCCATGGACGTATCGCCCACCTCAGTCCAATAATGCAGTTGCTGCCCCGTCCTTGTATCCACATATGATGGAGCAGTTTAAGTAGTTCCTTACTCCACAGCCACATGTCATGTCTGCCTCCTCTCCTAAAGGTTTATCTGATAATTCTGGTAAATCGTCTCCTTTATGGATCTTAGACTCAGGCGCTTCTCATCATATGTCTCCTGATATTGATTCTTTTGTGTCTGTTAATTCTGCTCCATCTTTGTCTGTCATGACAGCTGATGGTACTCCAATGCCATTGGCAGGAATTGGCTCTGTTCACACATCTCGTTTATCTCTTTCAAACGTTTACCATATTTCTAGTCTAATTTGAAATCTTGCATCTGTTGGTCAATTGTGTGATTCTGACTTTTTAGTTTTTTTACCTCTACCAATTGTTTTGTTTTGGACTTGTGATCTCAAAAGATGATTGGGGTAGGCCATAGGGAATGGGCACTCTATGTTTTGGATGAGCTAAAAATATCAGATATTGCTGCCTCTAGTGTGGATTTGTCGTCTTTTCGTTTGAGTCGCTCATCTTCTGATTTTTATCTTTGGCATTCTCATTTAGGTCATGTTTTTGGGTCTCGTTTAAAGTTTTTGGTGTCTACAGGAGTTTTAGGTCATTTAGACAGTCATGATATTTCTGATTATAGTGGTTGTAAACTGGCTAAATTTTCAGCCTTGCCTTTTAATAAAAGTATTTCTTTTTCAATTGCGCCATTTGATCTTATGCATTCTGATGTGTAGGGACCCTCTCCTGTATCCACCAAAGGAGTATCTAGATATTATGTATCTTTTATTGATGATTTCACTCGTTATACTTGGGTTTATCTTATGAAACGCAGGTCTGATTTCCTTACCATATTCAGTAACTTTCGAGCTCTTGTAAAAACCCAACACTCATCTGTCATTAAATGTTTTCGGTGTGATTTAAGGGTTGAATACACTTCTAACGATTTTCTCAGTTACTTGCTTCTGATGGGACTATCGTTAGAAGTGATTTAAGGGTTGATCACATGAGCAACGGTAAGTGCTGAGGAGTTTTAGGTGCAGAGAACTCATGACCTATTCCATGCTGATTACAGAAGTCTGAGAAATCTGAGTTTTCATACTCTCTTCCATGATCACTACGAATCTGTATAATCTTCAGAATAGCACATCCCTTTTCAGGCTGAAGGCGTAGACACAGTGTTTTAAAGGCATTAAATGTGTCGGACTTTTCTCGAAGAAATTCAATCCATGTATAACGAAAGAAGTCATCAACAGTCACATATGCATATCGTTTCCCTCCAACACTTTCTACTGACATAGGACCCATCAAAACCATATGAAGCAGTTCTAGCACACGAGTTGTTCCTGGTGTTTGTGACTTGGGATGTGACACCTTTGTTTGTTTTCCAATCTGACATGGTCCACATATTCTGCTTTCATCAAACTTCAATTGAGAAATCCCACGGACTGCTCCTTTAGTAACTATGTTCTGCAGCATGCGTATATTCATATGACCCAATTTCCGATGCCATAGAATTGAATCTTCCATACTTGATCGAAGACATGTTGATGAGGCAGAGATAAGATAGCAATTATCCCTCGATCTTACTCCTTCCATGATACACATGTTATTTTGATCAATCACCTTGCAATTTGTCTTAGTGAAATTTACATCCAGATCTTGATCACATAAGTGACTGATGCTGAGCAAGTTTGCCTTGAGGTCATCTACCAGCAGGACATTATCCAACTTTGGTAACCAAGGCACATCTAGAGTACATTTTCCAATGACACGTGCTGTGACACCATTGCCAAAAGTTACTTTTCCCATACTTCCAGACACAACATTCTTCAAAAAATTGTTGTCACCAGTCATATGCCTGGAGCATCCACTGTCAAAATACCATTCATCAGTTGAGGCCCTTTAGTGAAGTGTATGTGAAATTGCACCGGTAATTAGGCTTCATCACCCAGCTCTGTTGTGTATTTCTGCGAGAAGTAAAGTTTCTAGCAGAACCTTGTTTCAATTCAGCAAGATAGAAAAAACATCTAGGACGAATATGACCACGACGATTGCAGTAATGACAAACAGGTATAAATCTGTTACCTCTTACGTTAGGAGCATGATATGAATAATAAGGATTTGACCTGTTCACAGCAACATTCTTTCCTTTCAATTTATCTCCTGATAGTGACACTGACTGAGACATGGTTTGTGACACTGACTGTGACATGGTTTGTGACATGGGCTTTGACACTGAGCTTTCTCCTTTGTACCCTAGTCCTGTGTAGTCATCACTTGATTGACCAACCTTAAGAATTTCATCCAGCTTGGAAGCACCTGAATTTAGCATCTTAACTCCTTTCTTTATGTGATTTAACTCGTTAGTTAATGTATTCACTTCCTCTTGACTTTCTCTCAGTTTGATAATCAGTTCAGTGTGAGATTGTTGAAGATTGTCCCTTTCGTTTTGCAGATTTCCAACCTGTGTATGAAGTTGCTGATTCACTCTAGAAAGTTCAGTCCACTTATCATGAAGATTCTTAAATTCTACCAGAATATCTTCTTCTGTAACATAATCTTCATCTTCATCTAGATAGGTTGACATATTTCCAGTGACACTCTGTGTAACATCCATTTTCTTGTCATGATCAGATTGTTCCGTCTTAGTGGTAAGAGCCACATGATTGTTCTGAAAATCATCTTCTTTATCTGAATCATCTTCACTCCAAGTTGTATTGAGTGAGTTCCTCTTTCTTCTCAGTGTATTAGCACAATCTGCCTGAACATGCCCATAACCTTCACATTCTCTGCACTTAATTCCTTTATGTTTGAATGATTGATCAGACATATGATTTTCTTCCCTGTACTTTCTATTATTTGCCACCTCATTCTTGGTGTTATTGACACTGCCTCTGACACCAGGATTACTTCTGCCATATCTTTTCAGTATTTTGCTGAATTTTTTAGATATTAAAGCCAATGAGTCCCCAAGGTCATCATCTCTAGAGTTGTCCAACTTCTGCATTTCTGCTTTTAAGGCAAGCTCCTTGTTTTTCTTTGCTTCCATGTCTACTCCCAGATTCATCTCAAATGTTATAAGAGATCCCATCAAATCTTCCAACTTCATCTTTGAGATGTCTTTTGCTTCCTCAATGGCAGTAACTTTATGAGCAAAACGTTGAGGCAAAGATCGTAAGGTTTTCCTCACAAGCTTTTCTTCTGAAAAACTTTCACCAATGGCAAATGCTTCGTTGGCAATATCACACAGCTTGACATTGAATTCTGTAATGCTTTCATCTTCAAGCATCCTCAAGTTTTCAAATCTCGTAGTCAAAATTTGCATCTTTGATAACTTTATACTTGAGGTTCCCTCATGAGTAGTTTGCAGAATTTCCCATGCCTTTTTAGCAATCACACATGTGGAAATAAGTCTGAACTGTGCTGGATCTACTCTATTAAATATGGCATTAAGCGCCTTTGAGTTACTGTTTGCCAAGGCATCTTCAGTAGGCTACCAGCTTTCTTCGGGCTTGAGAGATTTGAAACCACTCGTATCAGTAGTCGTTGGAGGATCCCATCTAACCAGAATTGATTTCCAAGCCTTCTCATCAATGGCTTTAATAAAGGCTCTCATTCTTGCCTTCCAATACGCATAGTTGCTTCCATCCAAGAGAGGTGGACGCATTGTTGAACCTCCTTCCTTCATAGAATCCATCGCACCAAACAACAAAGATCAAGTCCTGCGGATCCCGCCTAAGAAACAAAGACGACCCGCTCTGATACCAATTGAAAGATCTAGGTTAGTTAAGTGGTGTCCCAGTGGGTGAGTGACACTGGGTGTGACACCGATAATAAAATGCAAATAGAAAGTATTAAAAATGCGGAAAATGAATGGACAGGAGGTTGTTAAGGCAGTTCAGCAATTGCCTACGTCTGCGGGGCCACGCCCAGAAAGAACAATCCACTAAGTTCACAAGTTACAAGACATTCAGTATGACACTAGGTAAGACACCATCTTATCTTAGTTACTGCTGCTTTCTAACTTATGCAGTGAACGGATTGTGCGAGCTCCCCTTGACTTATGTTGATTCCTCCCGGAATCCGTGGTTCATCCAAGATCCCCTTGCCCACGTTTGAACTCTTCCCGAACTCTATGCTTGAATCAAAAAACACAAGGATTGCACCTTCAAGAATGTTGCATTAAGATCCTTTAAGCCAACACAGTTTTAACTAGACTCACCAAAGAAGTGTGTATACAGTCTTCAAGAAGACCGAACAAAATAATCAAAAACTCACACTTGAAAACCGTGTGATGGAAAGCTTCATATAGGCACACATAAATCCTTCCATGTTTATCCCAAGATTATTTCCAAATAATTCAAATGGAAATATCATAGAGATGTTCCAAGTCTTCACGTTTATCTTCAAGATTGTTTCCAAAATAATTTAAATGGGAAGATGGAAACTCTTGTGCCTTCAAGACTTATCTTTTCCAAAGATAGATAATCTTCTAAGAATACCAAGATAAGTTCCATAATTATCCATATGTCATTAATCATCAAATCAATCTTCCTTGCATAGATTGATTTTATTTGATTTTGCCTTCAATAAAGACTTTCCTTATCTTTGTCAAAAAATCAACGCCAATTAAATAAATGTCAACTCACGTATGCATTAACATCGTGCATTGGAACCCATGGTTATGGACCCGTTAGTATGGAAGATTTCTTTTCCAAGTGAAGTCCCTTAGTATATGAAAAGGTGAAAAAGTGCTTATTGTGAAATAAGAAGCCTTCGTATCTTAATGCACGTATTTAATTTATTTGGAGTTATTAGAGTGGGATCCACTTTTTGGAGAATATGAGCAGAAGCAATAACAAGAATATTTCTAATGGAACATCTTTCACAATCTCTGGAGAGATGGTTCAGTAATAGACCGAGAGATAAGTAATTCAACTCATTCACATCCAATTATGAATGTTTGGAATCCATATTATGCAAGGAGACATTGCTTTTGCTAATTCGAATTGAAGGGTGATATAAAATCGGTTTATTTTCGACATCATATCCATAGTTAGCACATTCATCAGAGTTAGCAACTCTATCTATGTAACAACGTCACGATCGATATCGTTATCTCACAATTTGTGCTTGTAGAGATAGTTTGTTTTGCATCATGTGTGTCCATGATAAACAACCTTAAAGGTTTCGCAAAAACTCATGTACGACAGGTTTATATATGCGACGGGACTAATAACGTGCCCCCATGCGCACGTGTAGTGCACTTCCTATATAACATATGCATACTTTCCACGTATAATGAAAAGTGATATGCGAATAGTGAAATTGCTACTCAAATAAAGTGTGGATACTTTAATACGCGAAAAATGAAAATGTTACTTGAATAAAGTATGAATACTTTGATACGTGAATAATGAAAATGTTATACAAATAAAGTATGGATACTTTGATATACGAATAGTGAAGTATTAATATTTTATATGCGGATAGTGAGCAGTATTGGTACTTTATACGTGAATAGTGAAAAGTATTACGCGAATGACGTATAAATACTTTGATATGCAAATATTTTATACACCAATAAAGAAAAGTGTTACACGAATGAAGTATGGATACATTGATTCGTGAATACTTTATGTGTGAATAGTGAAAAGTCTTATACAAATAAAGTATGGATACTTTAATACGCGAATAGTAAAAATGTTACGCGAATAAAATATAAATATTTTAATAAATAAATAAAATATTAATACTTTATTTGCGAATATTGTAAAATATTAATACATTACACATGAATAAATAAACACGCATAAATGTAGGTTGCATATATAAAAGAATTTTAGAAGAGTGTATCCAAAAGGTTTTAACGAGAACTTCTGCGCCATTGGGATTTGAGCAACAAATAATCAAAATTTGGCTTGATTACTTACTCATATATTTACCTTTCCACGTTTTAAAATTCATTAGTTTGAATTTTTGACATTGATGTTCACGTGGCTTGTCCATAATGAAAACTGAAAGATCCAACAGTAAACATATTTTCTTTATTCGAAAAGGAAAAAAAAAAAACCCTTAGTCCTCGTACAGTTAATTAATCTTTCAAGTCACCGCGCGAATAACTCTATAAATAGTTCCTAATTCGCTGAACATTTCCACAGATAAAAATAGAGATCTCAAAAATATGGCTAAGAAAGCTTTCATTGCTCTTCTCTTGCTCTTAGCAATTTGTATGTATTCTTTAATTAGTTTCCTTGTTAGATATCTTCTAATTTCATACCGCTTTGAAGGATCGAAATTAATTAAATCACAATAAACTCTGTTTGAGAAGGGAAGATTATAACAATTACAAAATCAATTGTATAGCACAACCGCCACACCACGGAATTTCTCTAAGCCGCTGTATGGCTCTTTCTCACAATACTTCGTTGAGGTTTCTCACTTCCAACTCCTCTCCTTACAAAGATTCCTAACACCCTCTATTTATGGTATAAGAAATTTCTTAATTCCACACTTTCCTAATTCCTACTAATAACTAATTAAGAAACAAAAACGATTAGAAAACTACTTTAAATTTAAGAAACAAAACATAAATGGAAACTACTACTTAATAAAAGTTTAGTTTAATTTTCCGACAAATCCCCCTTTGAACTAAACTTTCCATATATGACCAATACCTTCAAGTTTACATGCTTGAATTTCTTTTGAGATTTCTTTTGCAGTTTGAATCTTGTATTTGATCTTCTTCTTTATCTTCATCTTTGTCTTCACATATAACTTGAGACGAATTTAGTTTAACCTGCGATACTTCTAATTGTTCTATACGAACAGATAGGGCTTGAATCTCTCTGAGCACGTCAAAAAGAGTCACATCTACTCAGGTTGGATTGGCCATTGCAAACAAGGAGAAACTTTGGTTTCTGATACCATCTAACGCGGGACAGATACATAGAAGAAACAAGTTTTTTTACAAAAAGCACAAAAGACACAAATTTCGCAAGATTTGAAGGATATTAAAATTTCAAAATCTATATAATAAAAGTTCTATCCCAAATAAATGCATACAAGAGTTTATATATAACTAATAATTATTAATTTTAATTAAGAACCAAAAGAAAGACGTATAATTAAGAAAACAACCAGATTAAGAAACAAAACAAATTAAGAAAATAAAATAAACTCAAAAGGAACTTGGGCCTCAAGATGCATGTGTCAAGCCCCGATCTTGTTCCACATCAGGTTCACTCAAATATGTGTTAGTGTTTAATAATTGTAAATTTAATTTTGATGATATTTATGCTTTTAATTTCTGATTTTAGTGAAACGATGTTATTTTGATCATTGAACAAAATAAAACAGAATAATTTTAGATATAGAATATGATATATATATATATATATATATATATATCAAGGTTTATTAGAGTATAGAAATGGGGTATGATGAATCTCATTTTTCTAGTCCTTCAAATTCATTAATTTAAATTTTTGATATATACATGCGCAAACTTTTAAGACTTGGTTTTTTGTTCCTGACTAAATAAGAAATATATGAAATGATAAATTATGACAAAAAATGGAAAATAGTTTTAAAAAATTTCATTTTTGGTTGGTTAAAGCTCTGAGTGTTTGAAAAATAAAATTCGTCATTTCCAAGAAGGTACATAAGCTATTAACGGTTTATTTTTTATTTTAATTTGATGAGAAACGTACAACTTATGATTAAAAAAAATAAAAGTTAAACAAATCTCTATTTTTGGTTTAATGTAACATTGGATTTTCGAGAGAAAATTACGATTTTTTGAAAGTTATGTATACATACTTTTAACAGTAATTTGATTATCCGTTATGTTTTTAATATTGCCAAAACTCAGATCTTGGTGTAATTTATGTTCTCAAGAGAGCCATTTTCTAGTAAGGCATTTATTTTTATTTGTATTAGCATTTTTTTTTCTTTAGTAATTATTATAAGAATAAACCCTTCTCCTTCTGGATCTATATATATCATTTTCTTGATTCTTACAATATTTCTTGTTGAACTAGAGTAGAACAATAAAATTTAAAACAACTAAAACTTACATATGGGTAAGTGTAGTCTCTTGTAATTATTGATTGAATTAGTTTAATTAGAACAGTTCTTACGCTCTTTCTTTAATTTAATCCAATGTAATTATACAATTTCTAATTATATTTGCGTAATAGAAAAATATCCAATTTCTATTTCCTTGATTGAATTGGTTCAAAAGAAATTATTCAATTCCTATATTTTTCTTGATTGAATTGATTTAAATAAAATTAATATTCAATTTTTAGTTATATATGGATAAATTATTACTCGCTTCATATCTTCTCTTTTAATCGTTTATAAATAGCGTCACGTATATTTAATTAAAACACTATCAAGTGATTAGTGAACCTTAACCGATCAGTATTAAATACGTTGCGTGAATTTGTAAGAGCGAAACATGAATTGAAACAAGAAATGTAATAGAAGATCCTCTAGAATTATTACTCCCTCACGTTTTCTTGATTGAAAATTCTTTAGTTTCTTTAGCTGTACAAAGTTATACTCCAATTTTCTTGATTGAAAATTCCTGTATACGTACAAGTAACTTTATCAAAATTAATTTGGTCGGTGCAGTGTTTACTGACATTAAAATCAGTACAAAGTGCCTAGGACAATAAATCCCTACAAATGTACAATGATCATACTCCCATTAGGCATCAAGCTTGTAAATGGTAATGTTCTCAAGTAGGGTTTTTTTATGTAAGAGTGATTTTAGGGTTCATTCATCACTCAACAAATTAGCTAATAAATAGAGAGTGGTGCCCCACCTCAAAATAGAGGTTTTGCCAAAAAAATAGTTGTTTAAATTAGATTTTAAGTGAAAAAATGGTGAATAACGATTTGAAACCCAAATTTTAAGATCAGAAAGGAAAATAAATTTTTTTGAAGAATGGGGACAAAAGTATTTAAAATAGGGTGAATTATATTTACCTCTGTTGTGGTTAAGACATATTACAAATTGGTCCCTATAGTTTTGCCATATTACGGTCCATTGGCCTAACTTTTGTTGACAAATCCAGTAAAATTTTCAAAAAGCCCTAACTTATGATTTTAAAAAATAAAATAAAAAGAACCTAATTACTTATTTACTTAAAATCAAAATAAAATGAAAATAAAAAGAGTCAAAGATTAGTTTTAATTAATCTTATGAGTTAATTATGCTAATGATATCTTTGACCAAAATGTATTAATTATATTATTTTTTATTTAATATGGTGAAAAATTAAAATGAAAATAAAGTAACTTTTATTTACTTAAAATAAAAAGAATCCAAATTAATTCTATCTTAATTTGGTAAACCAATAGTGTTAACGATGCATTTGACCAAATTTTTAAGTTTTATTTGTTTATTTAATAAAATTATTTGCAGTGCCATTTTTATTCCTGAAAAAAAGCTACATGTTATTCTGATAACATATTTTAACAGAAGTTTGACAGAGATAAAAAGCATACAAATATTAAGTATGAGGGACTATTTTTTTACTTCTTAAATGTGAAGAATAAAAAAAAATTAAAATGTAATATGTAAGAGACATTTTGGTTGATTTTTCGCAATCAATAATATCTGGCAAATGACATTGATTTAGATATTTTCTATAATGATCTTTAATCATTATCTACTTTTCTCATCATTTATATTTGGATGTAGAATTTTAATTTTTTATCCTTAGATTAGATTTCTATCCAAAATTATTAAATGAAATTAGGTATCGACAACCAAACTTGACAGAATAAATAAAATCCTGCCAAGATCTTTTGCAAATATTCACCTCAAAAATAGGTAGGATTAATTATCCACTAGTTATTATTGGGAGAAAACTTTTGCTTTAACTAACAACTCAGGAATCAGAACGAGTTTTTTTGATAAATAATTCAAAATCAACTGTTTTGATTCTGTTAAACAATTGAGATATGTTAAACTATGCATAACAAAGAAGAAAAGAGAGAAAATAAGGAATAATGGAGAGATTTTATTATTATTGTATATGGTACATGAATATAAACGAAACAAATTATGTAGGGTCTTTTACCAAAATATTGCCATTTTCTCAAAAAATTACCAAAATGTTGTAAACTTTGAAATGTTTCCCAAAGTAGTTAAAGCGAGATTCACAATCTCGACTTTGAAATTGCTTCAAAAGAAAATAAGTTGTCTTATTTATAAATTAACCCCAGAACTTTTAAATAAGTTCATATAAAGACTATATATTCTCTAATGAATATAATTCCGCACTGATCCCTTCGAGGCTAAGTATAACCTTAGTTTAAACCCGTCCAAAATGGTATCAGAGCCATGTGCTCATAAAAATTTTATAACTTCCTAAATGGAAAAAGATTATCCACTAACTTTCTTCTATGAAGAAAATAACATGCATAATTTTGTTTTTTATAAACAAAAATTAGAAATATGGTTAACTATAGAAACTCCAATTGTTGTTGGAATATTAAAAGAATTAATGAATAAAAACATAGTATCAGATTTAAGAAAGATCATTTATGAAAAAATAATTAAAAACTTTGATTCTACCAATTCTATAATAGAAATAAAAGAACTTCAAGATAGAGTCTATTCTGAAAGAGAATATGAATGGAATTCTGAAGATTGGCCCTGGCCAGATACGGATTAATAACATAAAATGTATAGAAGAACTGTTTCAAAAGTTTTTGAATCTACTAAAAAATGCTATGTTTGCATAAATCTTATAGAAAGAATACAAGACTGTAATAAAGAATTAAAAATAAGAAAAGAAAGATTTCAAGAAAATCTTATAGCAGGAGTAAAACCAGAAGCCTTAAAAAGGCAAGAAATTGTTATAAAAGAATTAGAATCTAAAATTCTATATATGAAAGAAAAGGTAGACTTTCATGGAAGCCATGGATAAAATGAGTAAACTTGAATCCATAGAGTTAATGCTTCTTAAACAAGAAGAAAATATAGAAAAATTAATCCAGTTAGTCAAAGGACTAGAAGTCAGGATTAATACAATAGAAATTATGGTTAAATCCGTAGAAGATCAAATACCTAATAAGGTAAAAGATAGTAAAAAATTCCAAGAAAACCAGCGAAAAGTTTTTGAAGAATTTTGGATGAAAAAGGCTCCAACAGGATATAGGCCATATGAAAAAGGAAGTTTAGATGAAAGATTTTATTTAAAAGAAATGAAAAGAATTAAACAAGAAAAAATGAAACAAGAAGTTTCAAATAAAGAAATCAATCCAAGTTCAGAAGAAGAGATTGAATCAAAAGAGTAAATGGATAAAGAAATAGAAGAATTAATATATTCTTTAGAAGATTTAGTAATAGAAGAACCTGTAAAGGTAAAAATGAATAAAGATAAATCTGTAAAATTAGAAACCGATGAAGCAAGTACTTCATCAGTACCTATAAATCAAGGAAGAACTCGAAGAGTTCAACCTGAAAAGGCAGCTACAGAATATACTTATTCACCTAGTGGAAAATATATACCTAATAGACATATGCCAGCAATTACAAGTTCTGGATTTAGATTTTTAAACCTTGACTGCAAGTTAGATGCGTCAAAAGCTTTACAACAATGGGGACAAGATATAGGTCTCTGTTTTTTGACAGATAAAACATCCAACTTTTCGTCAGAAGAAAAATATCAAATATGCCTAGCAGTATTAGATGGAAATGTTAAAAATTGGTTTCAAGGAATAACAGATTCAACAAGAAATACAATAAGAGTCAATGTAGTCAGACATATGGAAAAATCTTTAACTGATGGAATTAGCACATTTGCTAACTATATAGCAGATGAATTTATGGGATATGATTGGAATACAAGAACAGATTCATCTAGAATAGCTGAAAAACAAGAAGCTTTAAAGAAGCTTAGTCAATTACAAATTTGTAATATGTGTGATATTAATTCGTATATGTGCGAATTTGAAGAATATTATTATCAATACTTTGATAGTAATGAAGATATGTCAAAAATAGCTGATATGCTATATCAAAAACTACCAGGTATATGGAGTTCATATTTTTTGACTCAATTTTCAAAAAATCATGAAATAGAAGGATTTTCAAATACTCTAGGAGCAAGAATAGTTTTCTTAAAAGAAAAATTATCTGATCTTTGTGCACAACAAAGAATACTTTCAAAGGCAAAAAGAGTTAATGAAACTATAAGTTGTAAAGAAGTAGAAGAAGTAGGCAATTGGGGATGTCATAGATCCACCAACAAGTCTAAAAAATGTAAATCAAAAAATAAGATTTACAAAAAATATAAAACATTCTTTAAAAAGAATAAAAAAACAAAATAGAAAATATTACAAAAGAAATAAAACAGATAAAGATAAAAAGAAAAAACCAACCAGTTGTAGATGTTATAACTGCGGAGAAGAAGGACATAAGTCTTATGAATGCAATAAAAAGAAAGTAAAAGTTTCAATACTTGACATAAAAGACATAGAATCTGATCTAGAAACTGTGTCATCATTAGATTCTGAAATGACAGAAATATTTGAGGTATTTACTGAATCAGATTCAGAATGAGTGAAATAGAAATCAGTAAAAAATAAGAGGAAGGAATCCTCATACAAGAAGAAGAAGAAACTATAGAAGGATATGCATTAAGAGCATCTTTTGACCCTTCTAAATATGAAAAGATTAGGAATCTAGAGCTAAATTTAAAAGGACCTAATCAAAATGTATTAAGTCAAATAGGAAATGCTTTTAAAAGAAAGAAATTTGTTTATCATGAATACATGGAAATTGAAAAGGTTATACCTATTCAAGAAACATCTGGAAACAGAAAATTGAATTTATTAACAAAAAAGACGGTAACAGATTTGTTAAATAAACTGCCTAAAGAAAAGAAAGATAAAATGCAATATGTTTATCTTGCAGGCATACAAATTCTTTGTAAATCAACTTTCCAAGAAGGAATTGATTGTCCTTTAGTCATCAATTTATCTGATGAAAGATTTACAAATGCTTCAGATGGAAATCTTGGAATAGTAGAAGGCAATTTAGCCTACAAAAAACTACTTTTCACATATTATCCAAAATATTGCATATCTTTAAAAGATAAAGATTTTAACGATGCCTTGAGTTTACATTTTCAAATCCTAAGAAAAGGATTTTTTAAACCAGGCAATCATATAATGAGCATATATTATTGTGCATTATATAGTCTTACTAATTCAAACTATGGAAGTATTTTTGATAAGAAACCAGCAGTTGAATTAGATAAAGAATGCCTAGAAATAGGAAGAATTCTAGAACCCACTAGAAATAATCTAACTATCCCAGATAGTTATACAATTGAATTTGGAACTTCTAAGAATTTAGAAGAAGGAACATCAAGAGACATAGTTTCATATAATAAAAATAATATTATGATAGAAAAAGGTAGAAGGAGTTATTTTTCACTCAATTTTCCAAGGATTATAAAAGAAAATTCACCAAACGACTTAAAAGTTTTTGGTAAATACTTCAATAGAAAAAATTGTATCGAAGGATATAATATTCTTATTAACACAAAAAGTGCACAGAATCACTTTAATAGTTATTTTGATGCAGGATTAATAAAAAAATATAAGGACACATATAGGTGTATATCAAATGAAGAAAATGAGATTACTGAAATTGTTAAAGTACCAATAACTTTTCAAGAAACCAAATTTAACATAATTTGTTATTTGGATACTTTAGATGGAAAGCAAAACCATCATATAATTCTAGGAAAAGCATTTCTAGATAGCCTAGATAATTTTACCATTTACAAATATGGTATTGAGATTTCTTTTGCAGGAAAAAATATTTTTCTAGAAAAGGAAAATGCCTAGCAAACAAAAATTTTTTGTAAGTATTTTCGTAGAAATTACATGTTATGAAAAGAAAATTCTCACTTGTGCTCAGATTGATACAGGTGCAGAAATAAGTTTAGGAAAAGAATTCCTATTCAAAAATTGGATAAATAATCCAATAAAAGTCTCAATGCAAGGAGTAACAGGTGATAAGCACTCCTTAGACAAGGTATGTTTTAAACCTGAAATTATATTAGGAAGCAAAATAGTAGCTATAAAACAGCTATATGCTTATGATGGATTAGATGTCGACTTACTGTTAGGGAACGACTTCGTTCAACAGTTTCAGACATATAACCAAACAATCTATGTGATTAGTTTAAAAACCCCTTGTGGACATTGGATACGCACTTCGCGAATTCATACCCCATACAGAGTTCAGCCAGCACCGCGTGGTGATGGATATGACAAAATTTGGTTGCATACAAACCAGATAAGAAAGTTTAAAGTTAAAATGCTAGATATAGACAAAGTAAAAGATCTAATAGCTAGCAATTATGGGAAAATCCTATAGCAAAATGGGATATAAAAAGAGAATTAGCTGTAATAGAGCTAAAAGATCCAAACATTATCATTAGAGTTAAACCAATGATATATTCAGAAGAAGATAAAATTGAATTTAAAATTCAAATAAAAGAACTAATTAATTTGAAATTAATTAGAGGAAGTAATAGCCCTCTTAGTTCACCAGCTTTTATGGTTAGAAACCATGCTGAAGAAAAACGAGGTAAAGCAAGAATGGTTGTTAACTATAAAGAGTTAAATAAACATAGTATTTTTTATGGATATTTTCTTCCAAACAAAAATAATTTAATCAATTTAGCAAAAGGAAAGAAATACTTTTCTAAATTTGATTGTAAATCAGGATTTTGGCAAATAAAACTTGCTGATAAATCTATACCTCTAACTGCCTTTAGTACACCTAATGGACAGTATGAATTGTTAGTGATGCCTTTTGGATTAAAAAATGCACCACAAATATATCAGAGAAAAATGGATAAGATATTTTCTATACATGCTTGTTTATGTAGATGATATTCTTATTTGCTCTAATGAATATCAGGAACATATAGGACATTTAAAAGAATTTGCAAAAATTTGCATAGAAAATGGAATAATCTTAAGTCAAAAAAAGGCTGAGATTAGTAAAACTGAGATAGAATTTCTTGGTATGATAATAACCACTAATGGTATTAAATTACAGAGTCATATATCTCAAAAAATATGTAATTTTCCAGATAAATTAAACACTAAAAAAGAAATAGAACAATTTCTTGGATGTTTAAATTATGCAGGAGAATTTATACCGCAACTTGCTAAGAAAAGGTCTTTGTTGCAAAAATTACTAAGGAAGAATAATACTAGTAATCCTTAAAGGAAGAATGCAGAGAACTTCCTAAACTCAGAATGCCTGAACCAGAAGATAATCTTATTTTACAAACTGATGCTTCAAATTTTTATTGGGCAGCTATTTTAAAAACTGACATCAATGAGATATGCAGGTACACAAGTGGTACATTTAATACACCAGAAGTTAATTATTCCACAAATGAAAAGGAATTATTAGCCATAATAAAAGGAATAAGAAAATTCTCTTTTTTCTTATTACCAAAACCTTTTGTGGTAAAAACAGATAATACTCAAGTTGGTAGTTTAATCTTTAATAAATTACCTTCTGAACCTCAATTTAGAAGACTATTAAGATGGCAATCTTTGTTGTCTTATTATACTTTGAAAATTGATTATATAAAAGGAACTGACAATTTTTATGCAGATTTCTTATCGAGAAACCCCGAACATGGAGAAGGGTAAAAGGCAACAAATGCTACAGCTTTGTAGCTCTCTCGCTACAAAAATATCTCAACTAGATGAAAGTATTGTGAAAAAATCCAATATGTTATTCTCTATTAGAGAACAAACAATTAATCTGTTGGATCAGCAAAAGCAACTACAGCAAGAGATGAATAGTCTTGATGAACAACAGGGAGAGATACTGATAGAATTTGCAGATCTCTATGAACTGGTAGAGAAGTTTTCGGACTCTCATGGAATGTTGGGTGATAAACCAACTTATAGTGGTGAATCCACTAAAAATAAAAATGTTGAATTCAAATCAGCATATGATGATTCTACCATTCCCATGGAGAATCCTGAGAATATAAATCTCAAAATCAACAACGAGCAACCCAGTTCTTCCGATACTGGAAAAAACAAAGTTGTTCGGATAAAAGGATCTTCGGATTCAAAAAACTTAAAAGAAAAAGAATATTATGAATTTGCTTTGCAGGTATACAATTTAGATAATGGAGAAACTTTCTTCAGACTTGAAGGATCAAGTATATATCCAAGCATAACTACGATTGAAGGAGTTCCAGCCAAATTCCTATACCTATTATTCAAATTCGGTTTCTGTGATCGAATTTACCCAAGCACGGAGTTAAAAGAGTTCCAATTCTTTGACCCAATATTTGTTCAGTGCATTGAAAAATATGCAGAAGGCAAAAAACTTTTCATTCGAGTGTATAGCATTGCTCCAGAATATGATGAAGATGAAGAGTATCCATGTTTTAACCTAGTTCATATCGCCAAGCTCAAAGGAGATGTGAGTCTACGAGTTAATGAACAAAAAGTGAAGATACCATTCTTCAATAAAAAATGGGAACAATACAGGAGAGCTATGGGAATCAAAGCCATAGCAGGAATAATGGAGACTTTCTCTGTAAAAACTTTTCAAGTCCTCAACAGCTCAGAAAGCTGGATGATCGTGACAGAAGGAAATAAAAGATCACTAACATTACAAGAAAAAGTAAAAGAATTCAAAAATGACAGGTTTTATGGCAGAAGCACTACCTTGCAAATGGCATGCAAAATGAGTCAGCATATGCACTCAAGAGATTCTACACCAAAGAAAGACAGCACCATGTGAAGAGTGGTCCCTACCACTATTGGAAGCAATTGCATGAAAATAACAGCAATGGACCACATCCATGTGATGATAAAGATAACTATTACCCCACTCATCTAGTGGATATGGATTCTTATCATCAATCCACCAATGAAGAAGAAGGCTTATCTCTTTACGCGGATTCTCAAACGCGTTTGAAGTCTATATAAAGAAGTCATCTCAAGAGAAGAAGGCATCGAAAAATCCTAGCAGAAAACCCTCAACTAAGAGTGTTAGAAAAAGAGTTTCTAAGTTTCTCCTTTCCCATAGGGAAAATATAAGCATAGGGATGAGCTGAATAAAGCTCTTGTCTATTGTAAATTAGCTTTTTCAAATTTAATAAAAGTACGTTTCCTTTTATTGAGCCATATATTTTATTGTTTAAGTTCTTAAAACCCAAATCAGAATTAAAATTCTATACCCAAGGGTGGAGATGTGACAGTCGGAAGAATCTATCAAGGACGAGAAGGCGTTGAGGCAGGAGGCCGTTAGCCGTTAAGAAGTCCGAAGGTGTGAAGATTCTGACATCTTTAAGTGGAATGCTACTAATCATTGCCCAGACGGTGAAGCCAAGAGGCTGATGAGGTTTAAGGAAGGAGAACAAACAGCTTAAAGGAAGCGAGGTAAGACCCAAAAAATTTGAACTGCTAAGATACAGTAGAAATTGTTTTATTATGCTTTAATTATGCTTTTATGAGTACCTAGGGAATAACAAATCAATTGAATTCAAAATATTCATGCTTGTATAAGATATACAAAAGTTAAAGGACTAAAAATCAAATAGCTGAAACATTTTTGGCATATTTTAATAATAAATCTCAAAACAACAATATTTTGGGAATAAAGTTTAAAAAGAACCATAGTTTGGGAAATAACCCAAATTATGTATAAGCAAAAGAGGGAGAAAGGAAAAGGACTAAACTACCCTGAAATAATATTTACACTGCTAATAAGATCAACTATTTTGATTCTGATAAATAACTGAGAATTATGACCAACAATTCAAGAATATGCTCTATCTCTAATAAAGTAACAAATTTCTTTAACACTTCTAAATTTAAGGTGACTATGGATAAACTCCTTTATATGAATAAACTTCTTCCAAATTTCATAAGAAAACATGTAAAGAAATAAAATATGTTTATCTGTTTCAACTGCTAACTTACATAACAAACACACAAGTCATTTTCAACTTTAATTTCCCTAAGTCTTTATGGTTGGTATTGCATAACTTAGCATTTTATTTAAATCCTTGACAATTCTTAGTTGTATTGATTTTGATACGCAATTCTTCTCACTACAAAGTTTTCACATGCAATAATTAAATTGACAGGTTTCGTCTCCAATACGCAAATTTGCTTTTGTTCTTTGGTTGGCGTGAATGGACATATTATCTATAAAATCTAGACTCTTCATTTGGAGTATTGTTGAGGTTGATTTCTGTGAACTATGAATTTTTTTTTTATATCTCAGATTCCTAACTCTACAACTTTATGTCGTCCCGCCACTTCATTGTTGTTGAGTCAGACTACTCCTGCGCTTCGAACCAACCGTCCCCTAGCCAGTTGAGGAGGTAAACTGCGGGATGTGCACGCAACGGATACTAGCCTTATGGTAGTAGCCCAAGCTGGGTACCAGGACCAGTTTTCAATCATAGGTTACCAAGTCTAACACCTCCCCATAGGTGTTGACGATATTCCTCCGACGAATTCTGATCCCACACTAAATGGGTGAAGAAGGAGTATTTATGAGATTCGAACGCTGGTTGCCAGGGTTGAATCTCACTTGTGATACCAGTGAGCTAAGCTCACTTGGTGAACTATGAATTTTGCACATGAAACTCGTGATCGCATTTTCTTCATTCGTACCAATTGATATTACATGTGAAGACAAATTATGGTTGATAATTCAATTGTGTGGAGGACCATATCGTTTGAGTATAGAGATTTTATGACGATGCTCTCCTTAGAAAGTAAAAAGATTTATGATATGCCCCATTAGTGGGTTTAGAGAAATGGAAAGGGAATGAAATGAAAAATGAGTGTTTGATAAGATATAAACTTTATTTTAAAATTATTTTTATATCCCAATTTTGAATAATATTCCATACCCGTATATGTTGGGGAAAATGAATGAAATTATCAATATTATTGTTAAGTATTATAATTATCATTGTCATTTCTATTTCTCGTGTTAAATCAAGCACACTTATTAAAGAGAAGATTGCCAGGCTTTCATTGGCTTCTTTTCTATTTTATTTATAGAAAATAGAACCTTTTGAAAATCAGAGATGAAAGTAAAATGAACTCTCAAATTGAACGACAATGGAAGTAATTAAGGGTCTATTTGGATGGCCTTTGTTTTGTGATTTATTTCACAATTGCAAAATTAGGTGTTTGTTTTTTTCAACTTTTTTATCAAAATTTTTAAAACACAAAACAATGCTACAGTAATTATTTTTGCTATAGCAGTTTTTATAAATAAAATATTGAATTTGAATTTGAATTTTAAATTTTAATAATAATCAATTCTCCCTAACACAATTCCCACCAAAATAAACTAATAAAATACTAATTCAAATTTAAATTTCAAACTTTCATTAATAAAAAAATCTTCAATACAAATTCCAACAAAATAAAATCATTCATTCCACACACTCTCAAAATATTCTTTTCTCGTAATAAATTCCAAGAAAAAAAATTTCATGATATAATCCAAAAATAGCTCATCCAAACGGAACTTTACTTTTAATATTTTATAGTCAACAGAACTCGATCGCTGATTTATGGTCCAAAGAATCAAGAATCATACACTGTATTTTTAATAATAGGTAGAATGTGCAATTACGGTAAAATTGTTGACGAGGAAAATCGATGCCATATTTGATAGTTGGGATTTCGGAGTCCCACAAATTAATTAATTTGTAGATATGAAAATATCAGAGCAAACATTCAGTTTATGATATATGGCTCTAGCATGTTTAGGGGTCCAAATCAAAATTCACCGTGTGACATTATAGGGTACTGAAAATGGGACCGCTGAGTTAGTTTGTGATGAATACGAATTACACAAAAATTATAATCACAATCTTATATGAGTTACATAAATTTTTTATGTTTATGTTCACGTGGCTGGTCCATAATGCTGAAACTGAAAGATCGGACAGTACACAGATTTTTCTTTATTTCAAAAGGAAAAAAAATTAGCCCTTGAACATTTAAGCTTGCAAGTCACCGAATAACTCTATAAATAGTTCCGAATTCTCTGAACATTTCAATACATAAAAACACAGATCTCAAAAATATGGCTAAGAAAGCTTTCATTGCTCTTCTCTTGCTCTTAGCAATTTGTATGTATTCTACATCTAAACTTATTGAAAAAAAAGTTTCTCTCTCTAAATAGATTTTCTCTCGCTTCTCTCTAAGTCAACTCACACAGTCTGTGAATAAAATAATATTTATTACAGCCCTCAATTTAAAACCAAGGAAATTATACCCCGTTAGATCAATGTTAACGGTAATATAACGTCTTTGGCTGGGTCATGAAGGAAGGGCGGCCGGAGGAAGTTCCGGTCCCAAACCCTCCCAAAACATTCCGGGATGCAGTCAATCAAGGCAAGAAGACGAATAATGACGTCGATATCTCCTTTGCAGAGGTAAAAAAGGTGCTGATTTCTTCTTTTAAAGGGGAACCGGCTCTAATCTTGTCAGATGAAGAGGAGGATCAATTGGCTGAAGAGTTTCAATTCACGCTTGTTGGAAAGTTCTCCTGGGGCAGACCGGCGATGACTGTTCTAAGGAAAGAGGTGCTCAACGCTGCATTCCATGGGAGGTCCATTTGGGATTACTCAATAACAGACATATCCTCTTCAAATTTGAAGTGGAAGCTGATTTTCAGAGAATGTGGTTAAGGAAGGTTTGGTTCTTCGCTGGGTTTCAGGCGCGGCTGTTCAGGTGGACGAAGGAGTTCAGCCCGGAGTTTGAACCTTCCATTACTCCGGTTGGGATACGATTCCCGCTACTGCCAATTCATTTATGTAAACCTGAAAAATTGCACACACTTGCGTCGGTGGCCGGGAAACCCTTGAAACTGGATGCAGCAACGGCATCGGCAAAAAAACTGGCTCGCCCCAGCGAGGCTAGAGTTTGTGTGGAGATGGATGTGCAAAAAAATATACCAGAAAGAGTATGGATAGGCTCCAAGGAGAGGGGGAAATGGCAGAAGCTGGAGATAGAAGACCGGCCGGCCTATTGCTCAAAGTGCAAGAAATTGGGACACAGATTGGAGGATTGTCAGCCGCAGATAAAGACTCAGACAAAGCCAATCAAAGCTGCTCCAGCACAAACCAAAAAGCCCCTTAATGAATGGACGGTTGTGAATAGATCAAAAGGTCTGCAAATTAGGGAAAGGAACGGTGATCAAGAGCTCGGTTGGAAGAACATGGATTCACTGAATCGGGAGGGGAAAGGTGGACAGGAAATTGGAAGGGAACTGACTAACAAAGGAAAGGGTGTGGTGCCAGGGAGCATTCCAGAAATCTGTAGTGTTGAGAATTTGGATCCGCAGAAATCAGAGCAAGAGATGATTCAGAGTCTAAGACAAGTCGAGCCCCAATTGATACAAGTGGATGATGGCAAAGATAGGGAAGAAATAGGCCCTTCCCGATCACCGTGTGCTGCCCAACCACAGATGGAGACTCAACTAGAGAAATCAACAATGGAGAAAAGCCCTGAACCTCAACAAAGGTCAGGAAACCTTATGGACGCTGACAATGTCGAACCTGAACAAGAAGGTGCCTGTGCTGCAGAGAAATCTCCCTCACTTGAAAAAGTTTGTGTAACAAATAAGAAGGCAAAACAAGGTCAGTCTGACCGAAATGAGATGGGGTTACAGGAGAAGGACATCAATGCGGGGATGGATGAAAAGGAGAAAGAACATGTTCAAACATCTGAACTACCTCCCTCAGTTGATAATGTCGATGAGAATATTCTAGGAGATGAACAGGCGGGAATGGGAGCCGTAGCAAAAGGGGACACCGATCAACACAAATCACCAGTGAGTGAGCAGGACTCAAGACACACAAAACAGAATTCCACACAGGTAAGGAAAAAGACTACACCAACTAGATTACAGAAAGCGGAATCGGGTTCTAATCTGCAGGATCTAACAACGAATTCCGAAGGGGAAAATATGATGATCGAGGAGAAGGAGTTTGCGAGGCTTGCAGGAGGTAAGGAAGGCATCTCTGAACTAAAACCAAAGGTATTCAATATGGGAAGGAAAATTTCTGCTTCTGGGAGCAAGGCAAACGGTACGTCAAGGCAAAAGGTACGTCAGAATCCAAAATGACTCTTCGACAAAAGGAAATAAAACTGGTTCCAAACAGATATTTAAATGATTAAGTCAGTATTTTGGAATATAAGGGGTGTGCTAGGGAAAGGTAAACTACATAGAATTAAAAAAATAGTTAGGAAGAACCAAGTAAACTTTCTGGCGATTGCTGAACCCTTTGCAGGTCCTAGATCGATGGAAAAAATCAGGATAAAACTTAAGTTTGATGAATGCATAGCTAACGATGTGAGTCAGATTTGGCTATTTGTCAGAAAGCCTTTTGTATGCCAAGTAGTAGAGAGTACAGAACAACACATTACTTGTAAGCTGAGTCACCCAGAAATGAAAGAAGCTGTGATCGTGTCTACGGTATACGCGAAATCCACTGCCAAAGGTAGGGAGCCTCTGTGGTCAACATTGGGCAAGTATGAACAAGTGAAAGAACCTTGGCTTTTGTGGGGTGATTGGAACTGCATCGTCCAATCTGAAGAAAAAAAAGGGGGAAAGCCTTGCAGAATAAAAGATACAATTGAACTCTCCGAGTTTGTCGATCAAATGGGGTTGGTGGAACCACAGTTTTCAGGCTCCTTGTATACGTGGTGTAACAATAGGAGAGGGGCTGCCAGAGTATGGAAAAGGTTGGACAGATGCCTAGTTAATCTAGAGTTCATGAAGCTGAATGTACAGACGAGTGTGCAACATGCAATAAGGGCTCCATCAGATCATGCTCCTCTAATCATTCAGCTTGGGTTTAAGAAGGAAAGTGGGCCAAGATCATTTCGCTTTCAGAATTTCTGGACATATCACCCAGATTTGCTGAAGGTAGTGGAGAAAACATGGAATATTTGAACAAGGGGGAGCCCGCTTAGGGTGTTTGCTGAAAAACTTAAGAGGACAAAGTTAGCTCTAAAGTAGTGGAACAAGGAGACTTTTGGAAATATCCTCTCAGCAGTGCAAAGGGCAGAACACCACATGGAGGAAGTGGAAAAGGAGGATGCTATTAACCCTCTACCTAGGGAAATAGTTAATGAAGCTGCAGCTAAGTTGAAACTGGCCACAATTACCGAGGAAACATTTTGGGCACAAAAAGCAAATGTACGGTGGCTAGAAGAAGGGGACAGAAACACCGCATTTTTTCATGCAACTGTGAAGCAAAGGCAGGCTAGAAATTCGATTATCAGAATAAGGGGGAGCATGGGGAATTGGGCAGAAGGAGATAAAGAGATTGGGGCAGAGGCAGTCAGTCACTTCTCAAAGTTATATTCAGCTGGACAGTTTTCAGAACAGATCAAACCAGGGTTAGTACCAAAGCTGATCTCCCCTGAATGGAATGAAGAACTACTGAAGGACCCTACAATGGGGGAACTAAAGAAAACTGTTTTTTCTTTAGGGGAAGACAGTGCACCTGGACCGGATGGTTTCAATGGTAACTTCTTTAGGACTGCCTGGGATGTCATAAAAGAGGACCTGCTTCTTGCTGTGATCAGTTTTTTAAATGGGGAAGAAATTCCAACAGCAATATCTGCTACTTGGATTGTTCTAATCCCTAAGATTCCAAACCCCTCAACCTTTTCAAATTTCAGGCCAATCAGCTTATGCAATTATGTAAACAAAGTGTTATCAAAGCTATTGGTATTGAGACTCAGTACAATCCTCCCCTCCATAATATGTGAAAACCAAAGTGGTTTTGTGTTAGGAAGACAAATCTTGGATAATTATCTGCTGGCTAGTGAGATGAAGACCTCCATGGCTAGTAAAAATAAAAAGGGGAATATTGCGCGATAAAACTCGACATGGAGAAGGCATACGACAGAGTACACTGGCCTTTCCTACTACAAATGCTGAGAAATTTTGGATTTGGTGAGAGAGTTATTGACACAGTCTGGAGGTCAATTTCTAACATCTGGATGTCGGTTCTAATAAATGGTTCTCCACAAGGGTGGTTCAACCCGACTCGGGGGCTTCGACAAGGTGATCCTCTTTCCCCTCTCTTGTTTATTATTGGCTCTGATTATCTATCTAGAGTTTTGAACAGGTCCATGGAGCAAGTTCCGGCTTACTGTCTCCCAAGAAACTGCCCAAAAATTTCTCACCTAGCATACGCGGATGATGTCATAATATTCTCAGTGGCAAATCAGAATTCCCTTGACAGAGTAGTGGAAGACCTGCGACACTATCAGGCAGCAACAGGACAGAAAATAAATGGGGAAAAGAGCTGCTTCCTTTGTCACCACAAGCTACCAAGTTCCAAGAAATCCCTGGTACGTAGAACAACAAAATTTCAGAAGGGGGAATGGCCAATCACTTACTTAGGGATTCCTCTCCACTATGGTAAGCTCAAAGCCATACATTTCGATATGCTTATCCAAAAAGTAAGGAATAAAATTGGATCATGGAACACAAATTTCCTGTCTAAAGGTGGGAGGATCACATTAATAAAAAGTGTGCTCTCTACGATGCCAATTTATGTTACAATGGCGGTTTCCCCTCCAAAGTGTGTTTTGAACCAATTAGAGACCATCTTCTCAAAATTCCTTTGGCAGAAGAATAAGGAAAAAAGATCTTACCACTGGATAAAATGGAATAGCCTGTGTTACCCAGTAGAAGAGGGGGGCATAGGGTTCAGGGCACTTGAAGACGTTATGCTGGGCCAAAGCATGAAACTTTGGTGGAGATTCAGAAAATGTGGCACCCTGTGGGCAGAGTTTCTTCATCACAGGTACTGTGGGAATCTCCATCCAACTCAAGTCAACCTTTATAGAGGTGACTCACACAACTGGAAGAGGATGTTAAGGAATTCTGAGATATTAGAGAAGTTTTTCATGGTAATGGTTGGAGAGGGCAACTACCACATGTGGCTTGATAACTGGATGGGTAGTGGAAGGCTGCTAACTGAGGATACAACTCCAAATAACTCACTACTTAGAGACTACGTTTGTCATGGAAGCTGGGACATGAATAAAGTTCCTGAACTTGAAATCTCAATAAGGGATAGACTGCCTAGCAGGCCCCCTCCTCTGAATGGGCGAAAAGACCACTTAAAATGGATGTTGACCGAAAATGGTGAGTTTTCTTTCAGAACTGCATTTCAAAAAATTAGAAGAAGGAACGATCTAACGCCAGATTGGTACAATATGTGGCTGCCTCAACTGCCTCAGAAGATTTCCTTCTTCATGCATACCTTGTTTCTGGACAGAATTCCCTTAGGGGATGCCATGCACAGAATTAATTTTATTGGTCCATCTATTTGTCAATTTTGTAATCAGAATGGGGAGAGCATTAACCACTCCTTTGCAAGTTGCTCTTCTTTCAGTCATGTCTGGAAGATTTTTGCTTCTGAGATGGGGGTACTTGAACAATCAAACTCAGCCAAACAGATATGTAAAAAGTGGTGAGAAACTCCTTCCAAAAATGCTGCACACAGTTTTTTACTAAAGGCACTGCCTTCCCTTATCTGTTGGGAGCTGTGGAAAAGTAGAAATATAGCAGTTTTCAACAGCCAGAAGATAGAGATACAACAAGTCATAAAACAAACATTCAACTCGGTTGTCCTATTAATCAAGAAAAAACTGCCACAAGGTGATTGGAGTAGCTGGGATTGGGGGTGTTTCTGGAGCTCTGTAGCCAACTACAGAAGTAGACATAGGTTAACCGTATGCAAATGGAAGCCACCTGATCACGGCTGGATGAAGATAAATGTGGCTCACAAGGCTGAAGCTAACTCGATTGCAGCTGCAGGGATTATTAGGGACCAAAAAGGTGAAACTATTAAAATGTTTTTTGCTTTAAATGAATGGGCTAATCCTGCAGGGGCATACACATATAAAGCTTTGCTGGAAATGGCTTACCAAGGGGCCAACTTTTGTAGAGAGAGTGGTTGGGAGAACATTATTTTGGAATCGAACCACCAAGGCTTCTACAAAGCAATCAAGGGCTCAAGAGAGGATTGCTGGATGCTGGCAAACATATGGTGGAAGGTGGAGCGTATCCAGGAAACCTGCAAGATAACTCAATGCCTTGCCGAAGAAAATCAAGCTGCCAATTCACTAGTGCAAATACAGTTGGAGACAGACCAAGGTGCTAAGGAAAGGCTCCAGAAAATCCTTCTTAGAGACAAACTAGGTATCCCTATGATTAGAAGAACCAGAATGGGAGAGAAACTTCCAAATACTGAAGGTCATTCCAGCGTGAGGTAAGTAAGTATGGATCAACAACTCCTATTCATTGAAAGTTATGAAAGCAAGATTAGGCCATTGTCTGCTGAAGTTAGGACAATTTGCCTTCCGTATGCATTTATTTTACTGCTCACTGATGTTATGGTAGAGGAGAGCATCTCCCTGTCTGCTTTTTTGCTAGCATGGTGTTTGATAAACCTGTTGCTTGAGGAATGGCCCCAACCTGCCGTTGTTAGGGTTGGATTGCCATGTTGTAACTGGCCCCAACCTGTTGTTGCTAGGGTTGGCTTGCCATTTATTTTGTGCGAATTCTTATCTTTGGAATCTGGAAAATATGGCCCGGGACTGTAGTCCCTGGAGGAATATCAGGCTGGTTGAAAGGGACTTAATTGAGATAAGACCTTTCTCACCAAACTACTTCGACTCAAGTAGAAATCAGGGATCAGGGAAACAAATAGCTGAAGTCAGAACATGGAAGAAAGTCTGGTGCAGGGACAGATTTTATAGTACTTTATTTTTCAGAATTTGCATATACATTGTTTTCTGTACATATTTACACTGGTGCTCTGAACACAAAGGTCCTGGGACTGCTGGGGACTTAAATCATGCCAATGCAACAGAGAAACAGAAAATGGGCAAATTGAATGCTGAAACCAGTAACTGGAAGAAAGCCTGCTGTTGGGATTTAGCCATCAGATTTTGCACCTATTATGTCCCATTTATTAGGGACCTTTTGTCACTCCTAGTGAACAAAGGAGTCTTTTGTATCTTGAACTTTAGGATAGGACCGAATTGCAAGTATGTAAATTGAGGAAGTACTCCACGTTTTATTGTTTTCAACACCCTCTTGAACTTGCTCCCATTAGGCCATTGGCATGTAAATGGGATTAGGTTCAAGAGGTTCCTTTTTTGTAAGGGTGATATTAGGGTAAATCCATCACCCACCGATGAAATCAATATAATTGGGAGTGGCGACCCACCTCAAAAGGAGGTTATGCCAAAAAAAAAAAAAAAAAATTGTATGTATTCTACTACTCTTAAATTAGTTTCCTGTTTGATCTCTTATTTATTTCCAGTTAGCATCCAATATATTACAGGAGCAATTACTATATATTAACATTTATATATACAAGCAAACATTTGTTAAACCTCTGAATAATATTGAAATAATTCTGTTGTTGAATCAATCTAGCTAGCTAAGAAATTTAATTAGCATAGATGGTGTACTTTTTCTAAGCTGTTCTACTTTTTTTTTTTTTCTGGAGAATGATGGTACGTATTTGAGATGCTAATACGTACTTTATATTTGTGTTGCAGGGATAGCACCAACTCATGAGACCGCACCAAGTGTCAAGGCAGAGGCAGTCACTCAACGGAAATTGGTTGAAGATCAAAAAGTGGAGAAGCTCATCAAACTACCTCAAGGTGTTATGGTTCCAAATGCAGACACCTGTTATCCTCCTGATTATGATCAATGTGATCCTGGTTGTATTTGTATCGTAAACCCCATTTGGCCTCCTCCTCCTGGAATTTGTGCATGTCCATGTGAGTAACATGCAAGCACTGCATTGTACCTCTGCATAATATTAAAACAAATTTTATGCTAAATAAACCTAAGAAATTAAATTAGCATATATGAAGTGTTCGCTAATCAAGTTGTTCCATTTTTTATTTTATTTTTTTGAGAAAATCTTGACTACAACAAGGAGAATATATAGTGGTATTTGAATGCTAATACTTAATGTTTCTGTTGCAGTGCCACAAACTCATGAGGCTGCAAGGGAAATGGTCAGAAAATTTCAAGATCAGACAGTGGAGAAGCTCATCAAACTGCCACAACGAGTTGGGGTTCCAAATGGAGGAAAATGTTTACCACCTGAGTTAGAATGTGATCCTGGTTGTTTCTGCCTGCAACCTCGCATTTGGCCTCCATTTCCTGGCACTTGTGTTGGTAGCTGCGCATGAATATGAAGAACAAAGAAATGGAAGGATATCTGCAGATATCATAATGGGATTTCCCATGCATTTCTGGTTGTGTGTTCGTCTTCAATATTTTAGTGTCTGTCCCATATTTCTTGCGTTGTGAGTATTATGGGTTCTTAATTAGTACTCCCTCCTTGGGAAACTAATTGTGTGGCTGTGATCAGCAATAATTTCATGGCAACACTAGTTGCCTATGAAGGTTTCCATTCATCACTAGTTGCATGCTTTGTTAAATTAATGAACTTTTCTTTTTATTTATTTTCTGATATTATTTGCTATTGGCATATATGATTGTATAACTAAAATATATTTCTCAAAATGAAAAATTAATTTAGAATTCATAAAAATTAATCAAGTTAATTAGAACACAAAGGAGAAAAAAAAATAAAGAATATATCAATAAGAAGTTACTCCTAGTTGTAGCAAACCAAATATATATATATATATATATATATATATATATACTGAGAAATATATATATCGAAAAATATATAGTATAACTAAAGATCTCTTTTTTTTTCTATATTTTGGGCAGTTTTTTTTTTTTTTTTCCAGTACAAAATTAGCCTTTATCATTAATTTCTTAGCATATATAGTGAAATAATTATTTTATAAGAAAACACGATTATGTGTCTTTTCCTAGTACCAATAATGATATGAATCCATCTGAAATTGCAAATTCTAGTTAATGAAATTAACATTTACTTACCAAATTCAAATGGGATTAGGATCAGCGCTCTCCTTCACTCCCAGATTCCACATAAGTAAATCCCAATGAGAATAGGATTTGGTCATCTAATCCTACTGGAACTAAAAGTCACCATCCTAATAACAATAAGATTAGCTCAAAGGATCTTTTGTTCAACATTAGAGGTCCAATGACACACTATGAAAGCTGCTTTAAATGGATTGGTTAACAAAAGCAATTGAAGGGTTTGATGATGTGTTCATTCCAACATCTTCACATGAAGGAATCTTATGAAATATTTATTCATTGATGATCTTAGAAAACTTGTTAACAGTTAACACATTTTGGAACTTACGAAAATTCTAGTTTGAAAAATATTCGAGACAACCGCACTTGAAAATTGGAGGACACATGCTTGAAGTCTTAGTTATGTTACATTTTTTTACTAAATTTGTAAGATTAAACTAAATTCTAATTAGATTGGTATTTTAATTAGTTATTATTTTTATTTAGAAAACAGAATTGTATAAGAGTTGTTGGTCAAATTCTTGTTGGTTTTAATTAGTTTTCTAACCTATAAATACATGGTTTAGGTTAGAGGTATATTTGTAGAACACCAACAAATATAGAAAGAGAGGCTGCCTTCCTCGTGCTTGTTTTTCAGAGCATTGTTGTTGTTTTAACTTGAAAGCCATCGTCTTTGTGACTTGGAATAAAAAGTTGAATTGCCTCTTATATAAATTTTGGTTTCCTTGATTTGCATTCTTGTTCTCACAAATAAGAGGGTAAAAACACCAAAATACCTCCAAAACTAAAGACCCTTACACAAAAAAAAAATTCTCTGGGGCGCTGCCCCCGACTCCGAAAGGGTGGTTTACCACCCCCCTTACAACCCCCACGTTGACCTAACCGCATAAGTTGATCCGCGAATTTCTCTGCGTAAGGTCTTCAAACGTTATAGGCTCCACAACTCAACATATTTTTATTTTTGGATTTTGGTTAATTTGATCCTACAAAATTGTTTGTAAAGACGATGCCTTAAAAGTTTTATTATTCACTTTTTTAGGTTGATTTAATTTTTTTTTTTGGTTAATTCCACATGGCCGAAATTATCTTGGGTGATAATGACATGTGATTGGTCAGTTTGTTTCAAGAAATTTCCTTAAAGTATTTTGGGGTTAAGTTGGACAAACAAGAGGCATTATCTAACTTCATTAAAGGTAGTTTAAGAAGTGGAATTTAGGGGAAGTTAAGTTGTTCAATTCCAATTCGGAAGTTATCTAAATTGAATTGGTTAGTTAGAGATCTTAATTCAAATCTGATTAGACAAGCCTTTTAGAGTTTGTAGCCTATAAAAGGCATAAATCTTAAACCTTTTTTTTTTGAGTAGTGGAATAGATAAAACTTTTATCAAGACAATTCTTTAAACTCTGCTCAAAATTCTTCAATTTAGAGAGTGAACTTATATTAAAAATCTAACCGTTTTTAGACTGAACCTTTAAGAGTTTGTTTATCTAATCTTGATTGAGAGCAATGAAAGATCTAGGTTAGATACTCGGTGTCCTAGTGGGTGAGTGACACTAGGTGTGACACCGATAATAAAACAATAATGGACAATAATAAAAATGCAGAAATTAAAAAGACAGGAGGTTAGTAACGCAGTTCGGCAATTGCCTACGTCTGCGGGGCCACGCCCAGAAAGAACAATCCACTAAGTTCACAAGTTATAAGACATTCAGTATGACACAAGGTAAGACACCATCTTATCTTAGTTACTGCTGCTTCCTAACTTCTGCAGTGAACGGATTGTGCGAGCTCCCCTCGACTTGTATTGATTCCTCCCGAAATCCGTGGTTATGCAAGATCCCCTTGCCCACGTTTGAACTCCTCCCGAGCTCTATGCTTGAATCAAGAACACAAAGATTGCATTTTCAATAATGTTGCATTAAGATGCTTCAAGCTAACACGCTTTTAACTAAACTCTCCAACGAAGAAGTGTGTATACAGTCTTCAAGAAGACCGAATGAATAATCAAAAACTCACACATGAAAACCGTGTGATGAAAAGCTCATATAGGCACACAAAAATCCTTCCAAGTTTATCCCAAGATTATTTCCAAATAATTCAAATGGAAAGATCATAGAGACGCTCCAAGTCTTCCATGTTTATCTTCAAGATTGTTTCCAAAATAATTCAAATGAGAAGATGGAAACTCTTGTGCCTTCAATGCTTATCTTTTCCAAAGTTAGATAGCTTCCAAGAATACCAAGATAAGTTCCATAATTATCCATATGGCATTAATCTTCAAATCAATCTTCCTTGCATAGATTGATTTTATTTGATTTTGCCTTCAATAAAAGATTTCCTTATCTTTGCCAAAAAATCAATGCCAATTAAAATAAGAGCAATGATAGGGGGAGTGAAATTTTGGAGTGAATGATGTGGCAGTGATAAAAAGACAAACTAATACCCTAACCAAATGATGAGTGAACCCTAATAGATAAGGGATAAGTTTGTCTTCTTATCACTGCCACATCATTCACTCCAGGATTTCACTCCAGAATTTCACTCCCCCTATCATTTCTCTTAAAATAAATGCCAACTCACGTGTGCATTAACAAGCAAGCCAATTAAATTAATTCGAATCAAGAGTTTTTTGACTGAATTTGTTCCTTGCAATAACGTAGAGGGGTTGGATCGATATATATCCAACCTCACGTTATTGTTTTGCGTTCTTCTGCGTGTTTCTCTCTGTGTGTGGAAACTTGGTGTTAAATCCGAAATTCATTACCCAGAGTGTTTGAAACATGTTGGTATCAAATAAAATAATTGGCTCCATCCTAGTTTCTTTTGTAAAGTTAATAAAGAAACACACTAATGAAGAAAAATTTTACATTAAACTACTTCTGTTAGCTTGTTCTAGATCAACAAAAAGTAAGAAAAAACTTATTTGAAAATTAATTGAATGGGAAACTTGTGCATGAATAGACCATTCAACTTTGATTATATGGTTCTGCCATCATATACAGATCGAAATCAAAATTATTGTATTCTAATTGCCATGTGACGTTTTCATTAAATTAGACATGACAAAGTTAAGACGAAGAGAAAAGGACATATATATCGTACAGAAAGCTTTACTATAACACATTATTGGAGTACATTTTTTTTTTTTTTTGGGAAGAAACGATTTTATACACAGGAACGACGATATCTATATATATAGGACTCATTGAGTCACGTCCCATGATCAAAGTCGTGCTTCACCCAAATCCCTTTGTTTTGTCAACTATCAAACTCATTTCCGAATTCTAATCAATTTTAGCTTTTTTTTTTTCCTGATTTAGTTTCAAATTTCTTGAAACTATATAAATGGTTGAGGGGTTTTATTTTTATCATACAACATTAATTATTATTATTCAATAAATTATTTCAAATTTTTGGCAATTTGTGCCTTATGAAAATTGTTTGTCTTACATCAACATGTTCCGTGTTAAAAAAAAAGTAGAGGATTTTTTAACTAGAAGCTCTCCGTCATTAGAATTTGAGCAAACACATAATCAAATTTTGGCCTGATAACCCAGTGATTATCCTTTCCACTTTTAAAATTCTTGAATTTGTTAAATCTCATATCTTATGTAAAATGCATACTATATATTCTTTTTGTAATGGAAATATCTATTTAAATCCTTGACAATTCTTAGTTGGCTTGATTTTGATTCGCAATTCTTCTCACTACAAAGTTTTCAAATGCAATAATTATAAATTGACAGGTTTCGTCTCCAATACGCAAATTTGCTGTTGTTCTTTGGTTGGCGTGAATGGACATATTATCTATAAAATCTAGACTCTTCAATTGAAGTATTGTTGAGGATGATTTGTGTTAACTATGAATTTTGCACATGAAACTCTTGATCGCATTTTCTTGATTCGTCCCAATTGATATTACATGTGAAGACAAATTATGGTTGATAATTCAGTTGTGTGGAGGACCATATCGTTGGAGTGTAGAGATTTTATGACGATGCTCTCGTTAGAAAGTGTCAGATTCTTCCAATTAATTGAGAAGTTGAGTTTAACCAAATGGAGAAATGAGGAAAGAGAAGACAGAATTACAGAAAATGTTAGAGAGAGAAAGTGAGGAGAGAAATCAGATTTCTTGATTCACAAATTCCATAACCCACTTGAGTAATTCATTCTGTTTTAATACAATCCTGTACAAATCTCACTCGTTCATCACTAATAAGCTATAAAATCAAAGGCTACTATTCATATGCCCAAAACACCATGCCCATGTGGAGTTCAAGATAATGGGCTTGAGAGTGAGTGGACCTTTACAACCTATTGAACCCAATTCTCAGATCCATGACAAACCCAACCCGTTAAACAATCCTTGTCCTCAAGGATATCTGCTGAAGAGATCAAATGAATGAAACTGAGACTTGATAAAGTCTGAATCTCCCCAGGATGCTTCCTCCGGACTGAGATTACTCCAACGAATAAGAACCTGGGTGATTGGTAGGCCATTCCTCATTATTGCTCTCCTCTGCAATACAACTTCTGGTGCCACTATAATCTGATCATCACTGCTAATCAAAGGCAATTGAGGCATGACAGTCTGATCAGTCCCTAACTTCTTCTTAAGCTGTGATACATGAAACACCGGATGAATTTTGGATTCTTCTGGTAGTTGTAGGCGATAAGCCAGTGTCCTAATTCGTTTACTGACAGGAAAAGGTCCAAAAAATTTGGTATAGAGTTTCAGCTGCTTCCTCAATTCCACCGTATGCTGCCTGTAAGGCTTAAGTTTGAATGGTTGAGCATCAGTTTTGAGTGTGATGGAATGATCCAATGCTCTCTCAGGTGGTAGGCCTTTAGTCACATCAAACACATCTGAATATTGTGCTAGTAACTTAGAGACTTCATCAATACTATGTTGTAGCTCACCATTGATAGAATCCAAGTTACAAACAACAGTAACTGCCGATATACTTTTCTGCCTGGATTTCTTACAATCTTCCCCCCTCATCAATTTCGTTTTTGGTTGCACCACAGATCCTTCCAACACTATATTGTTATCCTCTTCAAATAGACTGATTCTCAGTTGTTTAAAATCAAAAGAGATAGGACTGTACTGATACATCCAGTCTACCCCTAAAATAACATCATATCCGCCAATTTGCATTACCCTCATATCAAATAGGAAGGAATAATGTTGAATTTCCCACTTAAGCTCTTTACAGATGCCATAACTCATTATCATACTCCCATCAACCATTTTGGCCATTAGAATTTCAGCCTCCACAACAAGTAATTGCAATTCTTTAATAAGATTTCCACTAATAAAAGTGTTCGAACTACCTGTATCAACCAAAATAGACACAATCCTATTATGGATTTTTCCTTGTAAGGTGATAGTTTTTCTCTTCAAGGAATTAGAAAGTGCATGTAATGATACCTCCATTAGCTGTCCTGGATTTTCAGTGTGTTCATCTTGCTCCCCAGTAGCATTCTCGAACTCCTCCTCCTCCTCCTCCTCTACTAGCATGAAGTTGGCGTTCCTATATTTACACTGATGGCCTGGTGAAAACTTCTCACCACATTTGAAGCACAAGTGATTGTTTCTCCTATATTGTATCCCCTGAGGTGTGATTTTCTTGGTATCTCCCCCTTCACTTGCTTTGTTTTGGTTAAGCCCATAATGACTATTCTTGTCTATATTCCCTTGTTGGTTGGTACTGTTATTCCAACTCCTTCCCTTGGTTATTGTCTTCATAATTCCCTTATTCTTCCTAGTAGACAGTTCCACTGATTGTTCTTGCACCAAGGCAATTTCGAAGGCCTCCAGCAGTGTTTTAGGCTTCATAAGCCTCAGCATTAGCTTAATTTCTTCTTTGATTCCACTAATGAAACTAGAAATGAAGTATGCTTCTTTCAGGTGTGGATTCAGTTCTTCAAATTTTTCTTGATATTCCAAAACTATTCCAAGTTGTTGGAGTTTATTAAACTCTTCAATCTCATCTTGTAATCCTCTGGCATCAAATCTCCTACCCACTTCTATATAAAATCCATCCCACGAAGGCCGTCCTTTAGCCAATTTGAGACTGTAATACCAAATCTCTGCCTTCCCATTAAGAAACATTTCCACCACATCCATTTTCTGGTAATCTTGTATCTGGTATACCAAGAAATACTTCTGACATTTCCTAATCCATTCCCTAGGAAATTCCCCTCCAAACATAGGCAACTCCACCCTTGGCAAATTAAGATTCATGTTTCTGAGACTCTTGTCGAAATTCGGCGGCTCCATATTCTCTTTATTCTTGGAATTTGGTATTGGTAGTAGAGGGATCCTATCAATCAGCACTGGATGTTCTTCACTATTGATGTTCTTATCCTTTGAGAACATCCTCATGAAAGCATTCATTCTGGTGTTCATGCTTGTCATATAGGCTTCCATCCTCTTATTGCCTTCTTCGATTCTACTCTCCATTCCGATTTGCGCTTTCTGAAAACCCTCTAGAAGTTCTTGAAACCGAGACTCCTGTTTCTTAACTTGTTCCTCCAAAACTTTGTATCTTGTTGAATCCGCCATGAAAATGAGGTGAGAGGATCAAGTCTCTCATACCAATTTGTCAGATTCTTCCCATTAATTCAGAATTTGAGTTTAACCAAATGGAGAAATGAGGAAAGAGAAGACAGAAGTACAGAAAATGTTAGAGAGAGAAAGTGAGGAGAGAAATCAGATTTCTTGATTCACAAATTCCATAACCCACTTGAGTAATTCGTTCTGTTTTAATACAATTCAGTACAAATCTCACTCGTTCATCACTAATAAGGTATAAAATCGAAGGCTACTATTCATATGCCCAAAACAGCATGCCCATGTGGAGTTCAGGATAATAGGCTTGAGAGTGATTGGACCTTTACAACCTATTGAACCCAATTCTCAGTTCCATGACAGAAAGTAAAAGGATTTATGATATGCCCGGTTACTGGGTTTAGAGAAAAGGAAAGGGAATGACATGAAAAATGGGTGTTTGATAAGATATAATTATTATGTTAAAGTTATTTATATATCCTAATTTTAGATAATACTCCATATCCGTATATATCGGGGAAAATGAATGAAATTATCATTATCATTGTTCAGTATTATCATTATCATTGTCATTCCTATTTCTCATATTAAATCAAGCACACTCTTTAAAGAGAAGATTACCAGGCTTTTGTTGGCTTCTTTTCTATTTTATTTATAGAAAATAGAACCTTTTGAAAATTAGAGATGAAAGTAAAATGAACTCTCAAATTGAACGCCAATTGAAGTAATTTACTTTTTTTTTAGTATTTTATAATCAACTGAACTCGATCGCTGTTATATGGTCCAAAGAATCAAGATTATACACTGTATTTTTAATAAATAGAAAAATTTATATAAAAAACTGCAAAGAAAATTAAAATTCATTGTGGTTTGAGAATTTACCCCCAAAAATCATCTATGACAATAATTGAGTTTTATGTGGTAGATAGCTTATAAAGTGTAGATCTTTTTTAATGACCTACCAATGTGACATTTTTGTGCATTTCCAGTAACAATGTTCTTATAATAATAAAGTTATTATTGGCATTAAGAAAATTACAACTGATTTGCCGGGAAGGAGTTCATATATGTAAGTATGAGTTAATTGTGATTTTAATGCATAATAAAAATAATAAAATAATAAAATAAAATAAAATTACGATTTTAACAGCTATTAATTGTCTCTTTCATTTATGATCGAACATCTTATTCATAAACCGATCTCACAAACTTTTTGTAAAAAAAAAAAGAAAAATCAATATGAAAAAAGTAAGTTTCTAATAATTGAAACAAGTTTTGTTTAGAATATGTCAAAATTTTCCTATTAATAGAAGTTAAATCAAAATTATATATTTTTGGTTGAGCAATACAAAATGATAAATCAAACTTTTCTATTACTATTTAGCCAACCCCACATAACGGGATAATGAATTAGTTGTTGTTATTGTCAAATTGTATTCCAGCTAAATAAATTTAGATGAATTCAAGCAATGGAGATGGATTGCATAAGGAAAATTTCAATTAATCTAGAGAATGAAAATAGTGATGGACAAAAATCCAATGGTAGCTATAACACCTCAAAAAAAAAAAAAAAAAAAGAAAAAGAAAAAATTCCAAGCAGCATAAAAATTAATACACACTCTCTTCTCTTCTCTTTCTCTTTTATTCTTCTCTGCCCAAAACTCGACTCGTATATACAAAGCTTCAGGAAAGTTTGACAGACTCTACATGGGAATTTCAGGCCAGTGAACACTAACCTGATTTTCTTGAGGTAGTATGTGCAATTACGGTAAAATTGTTGACTGAGGAAAATTGGTGCGCCATATTTGATAGTTGGGATTTTTGGAGTCCCACAAATTAATTAATTTGTAGATATGAAAATATCAGAGCAAACATTCAGTTTACGATATATGGCTCTACCATGTTTAGGGGTCCAAATCAAAATTCACCATGTGACATTATAGGGTACTGAAAATGGGGACAGCTGAGTTAGTTTGTGATGAATACGAATTACACAAAAACTCCTTTGAAAGGTGGCAAATTAATGGCGTTGAAATCGTAATTCTAATTTTTTGTCACTTTTATTACACATTAAAATTGTGATTATAATTTTCGTTTCATATATTGAATGTTTCTGTGGTGAAACATGCACTTTAATTTTAATGAATATTCTATTTTATTCTCAGTTTTATTTGTATTTAACTTCACATAAAACCAATTGTCCAAATTATTGAATGTTTCTGTGGTGAAACATGCACTTTAATTTTAATGAATATTCTATTTTATTCTCAGTTTTATTTGATAAATACACGATACATATATTTAACACTTATTCCTTACATGACTTAAGAGCTTACTAGGCTGCTAGGGCTCTGATACCTATCTCTAATACCATGTTAAATAAGCCTTGTGCATCCAACTCACAACCATTTGGCAATGAGTGGAGTAGCCCAAGGATCTTATTAATTAGTTCAAGTTGTTTTATTTAATCGATGTGGGATATTATCCCTTAACAATTTTAATTAAAAATATGTAACTTGTATTTATATAATGAAACAGGAAATGAATGAGACGATCCGAAGTGCACCTTAACCCATACTAGAAGCGTAGCTTTAATTCAAATTTTGATTAATTTAAACAATTAACTCTTTTTCAAAATAGTTCAAATTGGTTAAGTGAGACAACTTCAGTTACAATACAGCCAAATCAATTAAGATTAGTTCAACTAAAGGAGGTGGATGAAATGAAGCGAATTTCTATCAGTCTCAAGAAATTCAACTTAAGTTAGTTAAAATGAATAGTTTTCTTGAAGTTGCATAAACAAGAAAAAAGAAACCCATATTGGTCCAAAAATAATATGAAACTGGTTGCAAATGAATATTGAATTACATAAGATAAGTTCACAAAGGACAAAAAGAAGAAATCGTTAATTTCAAATAGGTATAACTTATAATTTCGTGTTTAAAATAGCTATTATATATGATTAGACATTTTTGTAGAAAATGACTATATTTACAAGATTTAGGGTTATACCTTATTATCAAAGCAGTTTTAGTTCAAATTTCTTTGTTTTGACTAATGTCATACCACTAAAACTACATAAATATTTATAGAGTTTTATTTTTCATTATAAGTTATTATTATTATTATTCAATAGAGTCTTTCAAATTTCTCGCAATTTGTGTCTTGTGAAGATTGTTTGTCTTAAATTAATCGGTCCTGTATTAAACAACCTAGTGGATTTTAACCGGAAGCTCTGCGCCATTAGAATTTGAGAAATAAATAATCAAAATTTGTCCAGCTTACTGACTGATCGATTCTCCTTTCCACGTTTAAAATTCATTTGTTTGAATTTTTGATATTGATGTTCACGTGGCTGAAACTGAAAGATCCAACAGTTAGTACACATTTTCTTTATTAGAAAAAAAAAAAAACACTTAGCCCTTGTACAGTTAATCTTGCAAGTCACCGAATAACTCTATAAATTGTTCCGAATTCTCTGAGCATTTCAACACATAAAAACACAGATCTCAAAAATATGGCTAAGCAAGCTTTCATTGCTCTTCTCTTGATCATAGCAATTTGTATGTATTCTTTTATTTCTTATCTAATGTCTTATTATTTCCACTTAGCATCCAATTACAGGAGCAATTGCTATATATATGTATATATATATATATATATATTAACATTTATACATGCAAACATTTATTAACCCTCTGAATAATAATGAAGTAATTTTAACGTTGAATCAATCTAGCTAGGAAATTTAAATTATCATAGATGGAGTATTTTTTTTTTCTAACTTGTTCTACTACTTTTTGTTTTTGGAGAAAAGCTTGACTACGTGCAACAAGGAGAATGATGGTACGTATTTGAAATGCTCATACTTTATATTTGTGTTGCAGGGATTGCACCAACTCATGCGACCGCACCAAATGTCAAGGCAGAGGCAGCCACCGGACGGAAATTGGTTGAAAATTTCCAAGATCAAAAAGTGGAGGAGCTCATCAAACTACCCCACAAAGTTATGGTTCCAAGTGAAGGAACTTGTTATCCTCCTAACTATGATCAATGTGATCCTGGTTGTTTCTGTATCATAACCCCCACTTGGCCTTGGATTCGGCCTCCAATGCCTGGCAATTGTGTATGTCCAAGTGAGTTAAATGGCATACATGCACGCAGTTGTACAGTGGCATCTCATAAAAGTAAAAGTTCTGCATAATATTAAAACAAATTTTATGCTGAATCAACCTCAAGAAATTAAATTAGCATATATATATGGATTGCTTTTCTAATTAAGTTGTTCTATTTTTTTTTTTCTTGAGAAAATTTTGACTTCAACAAGGACAAGGAGAGAATATTATAGTGGTATTGGAATGGTAATACTTTTTATGTTTTTGTTGCAGTGCCACCAACTCTTGAGACAGTAAGGAAAATGGTTTGGAAATTTCAAGATCAGACAGTGACGGAAAAGCTCATCAAACTGCCACAACGAGTTGGGGTTCCAAATGGAGGAAACTGTTTACCTCCCACGTTAGTATGTGATAGTCCTTGTGTCTGCGTCGTAGACAGCCTGACTTCAGTTTATGGCACTTGTCGTGGCAGATGCGCATGATTATGATGAAGAACAAAGAAATGGAAGGATATCTGCAGATATCATAATGGCAATTCTGGCTGTGTGTTTGTTTTCAATATTCTAGTATTAATGTTTCCTATATTTCATGTGTTGTGAGTATTGTGGGTTTCTCTTATGTATTCCCTCCTTGGCAAAATAGTTTGTATGGCTGTGATCAGCAATAATTTGATGGCAACAGTTTGCCTATGAATAAATATTCCATGCATCATTCGTTGCATGCATGCATTGTTAAATTAATAAACTCTTATTTTTATTTATTTTGTGAAATTCTTTTGCTATATTACTAAAATATGAATTCTTTACATGGATAGCAATTCTCATCAACATTTTCTCTCTATTATCGATGCCAGCACTTTTGCTATGATGGTATTCGCACCTGCGGGTTGTGGGTGGCTTTAAACCATTATTTCCTTGATTTCGGCCATCAATGGTTGATATGCATAATTTAACATTATAGTGATGAGTAGGGAATTGGCTAGGATATATCCAACATAATTAATAAAGAACTTGTGGGATTTCAGAATCCCTACTGCCATATATATATATATATATATATATATATATATAGATACTAGGTGTGTGTATGCGTTGTGTGCAAATTGGTACCCGTGAGTAATACGGGGAAGAAGAAGAGCTGGTTACAGGTGTTTGCTACTTGTCTACGTATTTTCTGTAAGTTTAGTTTTTATTGTTATTACACGTGGATTTCTTGTGTAAAACATGGCTGTGTACTTTGTTTTATTTGGCAATTGTTTTATAAATAGGAGTTTATGTTTTTGCTGGTTTAGAGGTATTCTGCTTCTGGTTTTTTGGTCGATTTAGTTGTTTTTGCTGAGATTCCCTTTTTTTCCTTGCAGATGGACAGGAATATGTTAGAAAATGAGAAATCAGCATTTTGTTTTGACAATCTCATGGCATGAATGTTTTAACACTTCGTTATCAAAGCAATTTACCTGTCAATCATGATGCTCAAGTTGGTAATGTTACTTGTGGTGCTGTGATAAGAGTTGATAATGAACAATTGGGTCACGAAACTACTGCAAAATGGCGAATTTAAACCTCCCTTTTTAGAGCGGTTAAACATAATCCGGTGTAATTTATAAAAACGCGGTGACATTATCGTAATATTAAACAAGAATTTAGTGACAGGAGAACTATTTACACCGGTTTTATTATAACCGGTGTAATATATTAACTATTTACACCGGTTATACGAAAACCGGTGTAAATAGTTAATATATTACACCGGTTATAAGAAAATCGGTGTAAATAGTACACTATTACACCAGTTATTCTTTTAACCGGTGTAAGTTTCAATTGTTTTTAAACAAAAAGCCCTGGCAAGATCGATCTCCTTCCAAAACTCTTTCTATCCCGCGCATATTGTTAAAAACATCTCCGCCTCCGGGTTCATTGCCGCCGTCTCCATCATTACCATCTCCATCGTCGACGTCTCCATCGCCGCCGCCTCCAATTCCCGCCGTCTCCATCTCTATTTCCAATGATAGCACGCTCTTTGAGGTATTGTGTTGTAATGGGTTCACTTGTTTCATGTTTGCAAATTTGTGGTATTTTTCTCTTTTATGGTTCAGGGTAGTGTGTTAGTAAAATATACTTGTAAATTGTAATTGAATTTACAGAGTTTTTGTTTTCCTTTAAAGTTCATATCAAGAGAAAAAGGTTTGATTTTTCAAGAGCTTAAGCGTACAGAAATTTGAGCGCCCAAGCCGTCCTGTTAGTTCGTTCGATTCCTTCATCATCCATGGATTTTTTATTTATTTATTTATTCTCTAGTCTCGTGATTCCTTTGTTTTTTTTGAACTTAACACGATTATCATTATTAAAAAAATTTGAATTCTACTGAGAAATTCGCAGTTAGAAGCAACTTGCCATAGCAGTAGCTAATGTTACTATTATTCTGGGTTTTGCTTTAATCTCATTTAGCACTGTTGTTTTTTGATATTGTTTGTGATAGATTGGATATTCGACGGGACAACCACATTCAGTATCTCACCAATGGTCTGTTGGTTTTGTACAAAAGCCAATTTAATTCTAAGATTATTATTTATATTTATTGCCAAGTGATTAGGAACCTAAAGGGTCACACACAATAGAATTACTTCTTGGGTTAAAATGATTTACATAATTATATGATAATTATGGCATCTATTATACTCTTGTTCACTTTTGGAAAGTGAATAGAGTTTGGTAATAATTCGTTTCTTGTTAGACAAGAATACCTTTTTGGAAGGTTGCATTATTATATATAGATGCTTAATGTTAGGTCAAAGACAACACACAACTCTCTCAATAAGAAATCAGGTAAATAAGAAAAATGGTTTTTCTTATTAGATTTCCAAGGTGTTGTTTAGAGGGATCTAGCTTATTAACCTAATGTTAAAATCAATCCTTTGAGGATCCCGAAAGTAGTTCGTGTGGATTACCGTTAGAGGCCGGACACGTGTGCGGCTTGTTGGTCGATTAAACCTCGCTCAATGATTTTGCTGGCATCTCCAAGGTATATTTTGTATAGATTATCATTAAAGGTCCTATGGAAATCAATTATAATATAATTGTTATATTTTCCGCTGCGTTGTTACTATGTTGATTTCCTTACAGTGGTATCAGAGCCTAATTTGATTTATCTATACGAAATATATCTTGTCATGAATGATAAATTGTTTATGTATGTATATTGGATTTAATTGATGTATTTGAGACATATATATTTAAAAATTCGTTTTAAATATTATGGGTTAATTATGTGAATTTTGTTTTATTTAAAATTGAGTTTTAAATTTTTCAAAAAAAAAAAGGGTCAAAGAAGTTGCTCTGCGTCAAAGAAGTTGCTCTGCGTTTTTTTTATGGCTGATGAAGATGATGACGTCATGTGATGATGTCATCATCAATAATAATACAAAAAAAAAAGAAGGGAGAATGGTACTGCAGCGTGACGCTTTCTGGTGCCAAAAGAAAGTATTTTCTTTTAATTATGGTTTTGACCCAGAACTTACTTCTTATTCTGATCAGTCAGCCCTATAGTTTTGGAAACTATATTTTAACCCATAAAGTTTCAAAAATTCAATTAAATAATTTCTAATGTTATTAGAAATAATATACATATAGATTCATGAGAGAAAAATTATGTATTCATTTAATGTGATTATTTGAATAATATGACATATTTAATTTATATTTGATATAAATTTATTATATATTCATTTAATGTGATTATTTGAATAATATGACATATTTAATTTATATTTGATATAAAATTTATTATATATTCATTTAATATGATTATGTGAATAAGACCACATGTAATTTATATTTGGTATGAATCTATTCATTTAATATGATTCTTTGAATAACATGTGTCATATGCAATTTATATTTGATATAAATTTATTAAATATTCATTTAATGTGATTATTTGAATAATATGTCATAAACAATTTATATTTTATATAAATTTATTATATATTCATTTAATATGATTATTTGAATAACATGACATATATAATTTATATTTAATATAAATTTATTATATATTCATTTAATTTGATTATTTGAATAACATGTGTCATATATGATTTATATGTGATATAAATTTATTATACATTCATTTAATGTGATTATTTGAATAACATATCATATGTGATTTATATTTGATAAAATAATATATTTATTTAATTGCATATTGTATGTTCAATTGATCAAATAATTTTCACATATGATATGTATGTATGATGAGACCATAAATTAATCCCTTAATTAAATATTAAATCATAATTAGTTGCCTTCCATTATTATAGTTTAAACAATTTTTATTCGAGCAACTTGTTGAGTTACCTCAAGGTTGTTTTACTTTAAATATGTTTATGCTATGAGATAAGATCTCTGAATAATGGGTTTGATTTAACAAAGACTTTTGATTTGTTGAGTTACCTCAAGGTCAAAATGTTTTGAGGCAAAGAGTTAGGGGACATATGAGATATGTGTATCAAGAGTTGATGGCCTAACTATCTAAGAGTTACAATTTGTTGTAATTGGTAATTGTTACCTACTTGTTGAGATTATTTTTAACTTGTTGAGTTACCTCAAGGTTAAAAATAATTAAAATAAGAGTTACAATTTGTTGTAATTGGCAATTGTTACCTACTTGTTGAGATTATTTTTAACTTGTTGAGTTACCTCAAGGTTAAAAATAATTAAAATAAGATCTTAGCCACTAAGAATTTTGTGAAATTCTCGAATCAATTTAAGGGATATTGATTTGAATAAAATAGTGGGAGCAAAACCCAAAAATTTCATAAGTCCATATTTATTTATTTTGGTTTTGCTTATTGCATAAATATGAAATATTTTTATATCTTTATTTTCTGTTGTAGAAAATTATCTATAATATATTGTTTGACAATATATTAATTGCTCAAATTTTATGGATTGAATTTTACAACCTAAAATTGTTTTTAGGTATGAGAAGTTATTTTATGTCCTTAAAATTTTTTTTCTTGATGATGATATTGATCAAGTAATCAAAGATACATATAAAAAACATAAAGATGATTTTGATAATGTATATTGTCTTATGCTAAAAAGCATTCATGAATCTTAATTACAATAGTTGTATGTGAACATGTATGCTTTTACAATATTTCATTAGATGAAATGATTGTATGATATAAGAGTTAAAATTGAAGATATATGATATCTCTCTTATGAACTCATTTAGAGCAAAATGGCAAATAATCTTTAGTATCATCTAATGTACTAAAGGTGATTAGTCTCATTGAAAAATTTAATTTTTTAATTTTGTTATGAACAAAGTTGAGATCTAAATATTTGCTTGAATTGCTTAATAAGACAACAAAGGATTTAATCAAGAAGAAAAAGAAAATTGTGTTAATATTTGAGTTATCTAAGAAATTGAAGTTGGACCCTGATTTTAAGAAAATCAATAAAAAGGGCGCTCAAACTTAACACAAAATAATAAGGACAAAAGTTTATATGGTATTAAATTCTACTATGGTCTATTAAGATAGACATTGGAATTAGAATTAAAAGGTTCACTGAGATTTTGAAGCAAAAGAAACTTGGTGAAGTTTCTACTTCAAATATGTTTATGATTGAAATAAATGTTTCTGCTTATAAAATAAAATCTTGGGTATTAGATACCAGATTTGGATCTCATATTTACATAAATATGCAAGATTTAAGGATAAGTAGAAAGTTGGGTAAAGAAAATATATTCTTATATGTGGTAATTGAATGCGACAAAAGTTGTTACATTAACCATAGGAATATAGAGTTTTCTTTAGTCAGAAGATTAATCCTTAATATAAAGTATTGTTATTATCAGTACTTATTAAAATATTATCTCTATTTCATGTTTGACATGAATAGATTTACAATAATTCAAAAGAATAAATGTTGTTCTTTTTATTGTGACAATATTTTAATGTGCTGGTTAATTGAATAACAAATTTTATATATTTAATTTGGATAATCTTCTTTTCAAACATAAACACAAAGAAACAAAAATTGATAATTTCATCTCTAACACTGTAGATATGGTTATATATAAATGAGAAACGCATAGCCAAATTGCATGAAAATGTTTATTTGGAATCACTTGATTATGAATCATTTGATAAATATGAATCTTATTTATTAGAAAATAACCAATTTACCTTTTACTTAAAAGGTGAAAGATCTACTGAATTACTAAGTCTAATACATATTGATGTATGTAGACCTATGTTAATTGTAATTAGAGAAAGTTTTTCATACTTCAAATGATTATATTAAATATAGTCATATATGTACTTATTGAAGTATATAACTAAATTCTTTGAAGAGTTCAAAGAATACAAAATTGAAGTTGAAAAACAACTTGATAAAAGTATTAAAATATTTCGATTAGATCGAAATAGAGAATACTTGAGTCAAGAATTATAATTATCTTAATAAAATGAGCTTGTTTCTTTATTAAAGTAATAATCGAATTTTATTAGATATCATTCGATTAATGATGAGCCATACAATTGTCTCAAAATTGTTTTGAGAATATACCATAAATATTGCATTTGATCTTTTAAAGTATGTTCCATTTAAACCTATCGATTCTACCTCATATGAGATATGGTATAGGAGAGAACCAAAATGTTTGGGAGTATCCTATATATAAAAGGTAAAATCTGATAAGTTTGATACAAAATTTTCATATATACTATTTTGTGGAATGTCCAAAAGAAAGTTTTGGATATTATTTCTATGATCCCAATGAGCACAAAATGTTTGTCTCAAAATATGTAATATTTCTAGAAGAATAGTCTATTCTAGAAAAGGCAAGTGGGAGCATATAGAACTTGATGAAGTTCTTAAACCATAATTTAGTAATGAAAAGGAGATGGAATTAGAGCTTGTACCTCATGGTGATGTGGTAGGACATGAAGCTCTCAATACACAAGTAAATTGTATTTTTAGTAGGATAAATCATCCACATGGGGTGATGTGTTTATCATTTAGAATGATAAACCTACTATCTACAAATAAGTCTTATTTGATAAGAAATGTAAAAGTGGTTTTGAACCATAAAATCTAAAATGGATTCCATGTATGACAACAAGGTATAGACCTTAGTCGATGCACCTAAAGGGATAAAACCCATAAGGTGCAAATAGGTCTTCAAAAGAAGACAAACATGGATGGTAATATTGTTACCCACAAAGCATGAATATTGGTCACTAAGGTTACACAAAATCATAGTATTGACTATGATGAAACCTTTTCACCAATTGACGTGTTAAAATCCATTAAGATTTTACTTGTTGTAATTTGCAAAGGGATTAGTATATGATACAATCTAAGGGTTTTTATTCAAAAATCCTAGCAAAGTATGCAAATTATAAAAGTTCATTTATGGACTAAAGCAAGCTTTTAAGAGCTCAAATATTTGTTTTGATGAGATAATCAAAGAGTTTGATTTAATCAAAAACAAATATGAATCTTGTGTATACAAAAGATTATTGGCAATATTATTGTATTTCTCATATTATATGTAGAGGACATATTAATAATGAGAATTTACATAACTACTCTTAATTAATTAAGGTGTAGTTGTTCAAAAACCTTCTCAATAAAAGATTTTTGGAGAAACAACTTATACATTGGGAAAAGTCTATAGAGATAGATTTGATAAGTTGTTTGGTCATATACAGTCAATATATATGTATACATATATATATATATATATATTGATAAGATGTTAAAGACGTTTAACATGCATGGATCAGTTTAAAAGGTTTACATTCCTATATTTGATAGGATTTACCTTAGGACATGTGTCTAAAAACTGATAGTAAGAAATATAATATGCAAAATGTTCTTAAGAAGTAAGATCATTTATGTATATTATATAAGACCAAATGCCTCCTGCGCTATAAGTGTTATGAGCATATTTCAATCTAATTCCAGTGAGAGTCACTAGAAGTGGTCAAGAATTTTCTTAAATACTTGAGAAGTATTAAGGATCTATTCTTGAAAGTTGAGCTTAATATAAATGGATTCATAGATACTAGTTTTCAATCTTATAAAGATGATTGCAAGTATCATGATGGATACGTATTTATCCTAAATATCAATGTTGTTATTTGAAAATGTTTCAAATAGATTATAACAACATATTCTACAATAGAGATTAAGTATATAGTTTCTTGAGAAGTTGCTATAAGATGTTTGGATGGAAATAGTTTCTTCAATAGTTGAGGAACTAAGGTCTCATCAATGATCCAAACATGTACTAAAATTTTATCATTTGATTAGAGTAATCACTGATAGAATTTAAGTAAAGATACAAGAGATTCTTGTAAAGGATAATATAATTATTCAATAACTAAACCATTATCCCAAAAGAAACATGATGGTCATGTTTATTCATTTGGTTTGAAGTACTGAATGATTGGTTTGAGTCATAATGAAAGAATAATTATGTAATTTTATGCAATAAAGATATGGCATATTTATCATTTTGTAACATATATATGTCGATATATATACAATATGATAAAGTCCTTAGAATAATATTTTATTATTCTTAAATTTCCCTGGTCATAGTATTAACAATAGCAAGGACGTTGTTAATGCGGATAGACTAGTATATATAGTGATATATAGGTGAATCATTAGAGAATGTGTTCACTGGAATGATCCGCTTAGAGATTTTCATATCGTTAACTATTTGAGTGCCAATGATATAATCTCTACGTGACAGTAGTGTAAGCGATCCTTTGACTTGAGATCATAAGAGTATCTTTAGTGTGGATGTTATGTTTTGACTCTATTTATCCATAACCGTAACAGGATATGCGAGCGGTAGATGTTGGATATAACAAGAAGCACGGATTGATAGTTTATGATCGATATAGGATTCACCACTCCTAATAGTGGGAGAGTATATTCCTTTCTGGCGCCACTTGTTGAAGTTCAACTCAATGTGCACATATTTAGTAAGTAAATTTGGAAAAGTTCTAAATTTATTTACAATGAGTTGAATTTCGGTACAAGAAAGAAATATAATTAGTACAATAAAGAGTTGGCACTTAGACTTTACTCTTGTACTAATTGGAATATAGGATGGTGAAAGGATGATAATTACATGGTACCTGGTTCATGGATAGGTGAAGTCGATCAATTGACTTTTCTTAACTCTTGGGTGGTCATGATGTCTTGGCTAGAGGCCGCTCTTGATCTATGAATATAAATGAATTAATTATTGAATTAATGATAAATTAAAGTTGTTTAATTTATTCTATCTTAGAAGCTCCGTGACTAAATTGTCTTTAGTCCAAGTGGGAGTTTGTTGGTTTTGTACAAAAGCCAATTTAATTCTAAGATTATTATTTATATTTATTGCCAAGTGATTAGGAACCTAAAGGGTCACACACAATAGAATTACTTCTTGGGTTAAAATGATTTACATAATTATATGATAATTATGGCATCTATTATACTCTTGTTCACTTTTGGAAAGTGAATAGAGTTTGGTAATAATTCGTTTCTTGTTAGACAAGAATACCTTTTTGGAAGGTTGCATTATTATATATAGATGCTTAATGTTAGGTCAAAGACAACACACAACTCTCTCAATAAGAAATCAGGTAAATAAGAAAAATGGTTTTTCTTATTAGATTTCCAAGGTGTTGTTTAGAGGGATCTAGCTTATTAACCTAATGTTAAAATCAATCCTTTGAGGATCCCGAAAGTAGTTCGTGTGGATTACCGTTAGAGGCCGGACACGTGTGCGACTTGTTGGTCGATTAAACCTCGCTCAATGATTTTGCTGGCATCTCCAAGGTATATTTTGTATAGATTATCATTAAAGGTCCTATGGAAATCAATTATAATATAATTGTTATATTTTCCGCTGCGTTGTTATTATGTTGATTTCCTTACATGGTCTTATCAAACTTAGTCCATCTTTCTCCGTTTTGGATGCCAAGTACTCCCATTTTTCCCTTCTTCTTTCTGTGGCTTTTTGCTATTGTTTTCACTCCCAACAAATTCAACAAATTCATTATTGTTGTTTTTGTCGGTACACAGCTGACCTTGGATTTGTTACAGGCAGTGGCGGAACTAGAACTTTTTTTCAGGGGGTGCTTAACTGTATTTAAAAAAAAAATTCAGCGCTAAATTATCAAAGTAATAATAATAATAATAAAAATATAATATATACACATACCAATAAAATAATTATTATTTTTAATTAAATAATTATAATTTATAAATTTAAAATTAATTAATCACAATTCACTAATAAATTATTAATAAATATTTAATTATGATAATTAATTATAATTCACAAAAATATGCAAACAAAAATTTAAATATTACCAAAACATAAAATATAAAAAACTTACATACACATATTACTAAAAACTTGCATAAAAAATTTAAATATTAATAAAAACTTAAATATTGAAAAATATATATAAAAACATACAAAATTACTTCAAGATGTTACATTATTACTAATTACTAAAAGTTTCAAAGCTAACATAAAAAATTTAAATATAAGTAAAAACTTAAATATTAAAAATATAAGGCTAGTGAAATCTGCATTTGTATGGCTGATTTCATTTGGTTTTTGGGCTTCTAATTTTGAGGCATGGTAATAAGGGCTTCTGATTTGGGCTTCATATTTTGGTTTGGGCTCTAGATTCTGGTTTGGGCTCAAAATAAAAAGAAAACTTAAGTAAAACGACGTCGTTTTACTTAAGTGTATTTTTTTTACACTTAAGTAAAACGACGTCGTTTTACTTAAGTGTAAAAAAACAAAAAAAAAACGAAAGAGTCTTCATCTTCTTCATCTTCTTCAGCTGGCGGCGGCGGAGGGCGGAGGGCGGACAGCGGCGACAGCAGGTGCTAGGCAGTGGTGAATAGATACCACCCCCTTGCTCCCCAAAACGAAGGGGGGGCGGGCGCACCGGCTCGCCCTCTAGTTCCACCCCTGGTTACAGGATTTACACCTGTTAAATAGCTGGTGTAAAATAAATATTTTTACACCAGGTTTATAAACCCGGTGTAACAAAGACTTTTTACATCGATTTATAAAATCAGTGTAAAAAATTTGTACCTTTTACCCCGCCTGTATATACACCGGTTCATTTTTAGAATAATCGGTGTAAATAATAAGATTTTTTTTTAATAAGATTTAACCGATGTAAAATCCCTGTTTTGTACTAGTGGAAGTATATCATTTATTTCAAATTCTGTATCGTGAGCAGATTTCCAGTGATGTTGTTGACGGTATTCTTGCGAGGTTTGGGCCGTTTCCAAATTTAGAAGCTTTTGCAGATTTTGTACGTGAGGAGCAGATTATTGAAGATGAAGCAAGTTGATAAGCACGTAAATGTTCAGTTTATTGTCTTTGTTTTATTGTGTTTTGTGTGGTGAAACATGTGCTTAAAGGCGTTAAATTGTGCAGAATTTGGAAGATTCCATGGAGGAGATTGTCGTGAGGAAAGATGACTAATTTGGAGCTTTCTAAAAGATCAAAGACTTGGAGATAAAGTTGGAGAGATTTGGCAGCAAAAGGATTCTTGAAAATTACCAAATCAGTGGAGGATATAGATTAGGAAACTATTTTACACAACTGCATGTGGCTTATGTGTTTTTGGAAACAATGAAGATTTATACTTTTAGTCGGTTTAGGAAAATCTTATTCTCTTCCCCTATATAAGGGAGAAGATTAATTAGGTTTAAGACAACTTTTACTTTAACTTTGGAGGCAGCTGTGTTGCTGGGTTGTTCTGGTCTGCAGAATCCCCGTTTCCAGCTTTTCCAAATTTTAGAGGTCCGTCGTTCGGTCGAACGACGGGCTCCTGGTTTGCAATTTTTGTTTAATTTAATTTTCGTTTCTATTATTATTCTTGCTTGTTTTTAATTATGTTTAGTGAGTAGTTCTTTGTCTCGCTTTAGTAATGAAGCACTAATTATGCATAAATTGTGAGACCTAAGTGTTCTTAATAACTTTCTCTTATTTAATTCCAAAAGTTTTCTAAGCCTAAAGTTTATTATCTAATTTAATTAAAGCTTGATCACCTTTAATCTAATTAGGTAGAGCCAATTAATCCCTTGTCAAGTCACTGGATTTAATAGGTAAGGTTAATTAGTGGCGAAGCTACTGTCTCAGTAGATGGAAATAATTGGTTAACAAATTGTTGCATGCTGATCATGATATAATTTGTTAGAGTTAGGTTCTTCACTTCTTAATGCTTTCATAATATTAAATCTGGTGTTCGGCTGATTCCGGCCGGATTGTATTATGAATAGAGAATTAATTGATTAAGTCGATACTTGTCAATTAACAAACAACTAAGGAAGAATTGGGTTACGTCAGAGCTGATTCTCGATAACCTATAACTAATTGATTAAATAAGAGATTGTTATCTTTGAGTCGATGAACAATTGAAAAGTGATTAGTGTGGATTTACTATGGCTGGATCTTTTCTTTTATTGATTAAATTCTGAATTTTCTTATTTTGTTACTTTATAATATTTGTGATTTGAATTATTTAATTCACTTGTTTGAATCATTAATTAAACTATTGTTACATTTTGCAAATTAACAAATATAGAGAAGATTGTAGTTCCGTGTGGGATCGACCTTACTCATATCATACTAACATCATCTTTTGAAGAGTAAGTAATTAATTTGGTATAAAACGACAAACCAAATTTTGGCGCCGCTACCGGGGAATGGCAATTATTTTCTATCAAGTAAATCTGTACTTGTTCTTTAGTCTATGTCCAGATCTTCTAATCCAAATTTACTGTTTGATCCAGAAATTGAGAAGACAGCACGAAGATTAAAGAAGGAGACTAAAGAACAGCACCAAAGAACAGATTCTACTCAAGCTAGTTAACATTAATAGTTTTCATGAAGTTGCATAAACAAGAAAAAGTATTCCGTATTAGTCCAAAAATAACGTGGAACGACTTATAGATGAGTTTATGTTGTACAAAATCAATATGATCGAGGAGAGAAAAACTATGAGATCCTATTATTATAATTACTTTTTACACCGGTTATCTTATAACCGGTGTAAAAAGATGTGTAAAAAGTTCTCATGTTTACTAAATTCTTGTTTAATATTACGATAATGCCACCGCGTTTTTATAAATTACACCGGGTTATGTTTAACCGCTCTAAAATGGGCGGTTTAAATTCGCCATTTTGTAGTAGTGTTAGTTTCAAACGAACATAACTATCTGTTCCATATTTAAATGCTGTTAATTATAACTAAATGTTTTGAAATTAATGAACAACGAGATCTATATATATATATAGGGCTCATTGAGTCACATGCCACGATCAAAGTCGTGTTTCACCCAAATTCCTTTGTTTTTTCGACTATCAAACCCATTTCGGAATTCTAATCAATTTTAGCTTTTTTTTTTACTGATTTAGTTTTAAATTTCTTAAAACTATATAAATGGTTGAGGGGTTTTATTTTTATCATGCAAAATTAATTATTATTATTTAATAAATTCTTTCAAATTTTTTTGCTGTTGTTCTTTGGTTGGCCTGAATGGACATATTATCTATAAAATCTAGACACTTCAATTGAAGTGTTGTTGAGGATGATTTGTGTGAACGATGAATTTTGCACATGAAACTCTTGATCGCATTTCCTTCATTCGTACCAATTAATATTACATGTGAGGACAAATTATGGTTGATAATTCAATTGTGTGGAGGACCATATCGTTGGAGTGTAGAGATTTTGTGACGATGCTCTCGTTAGAAAGTAAAAAGATTTATGATATGCCCGGTCAGTGGGTTCAGAGAATAGGAAAGAGAATGAAATGGAAAATGGTTGTTTGATAAGATATAATTATTATGTTAAAATCATTTCTATATTTTAATTTTGGATAATATTCCATACTCGTATATGTTGGGGAAAATGAATGAAATTATTATTATCATTGTTGATTATTATTATTATTATTGTCATTCCTATTTCTGGTGTTAAATCAAGCATACTCTTTAAAAAGAAGATTGCCGGGCTTTCATTGGCTTCTTTTCTATTTTATTTATAGAAAATAGAACTTTTTGAAAATTAGAGATGAAAGTAAAATGAACTCTCAAATTGAACGACAATTGAAGTAATTTACTTTTTTTTTAATATTTTATAGTCAACTGAACTCGATCGCTGATATATGGTCCAAAGAATCAAGAATCATACACCGTATTTTTAATAATATATAGAAAAATTAATATCAGAAACTGCAAAGAAAATTAAAATTCATTGTGGTTTGAGAATTTACCCACAAAAATCATCTATGACAATAATTGAGTTTTATGTGGTAGATAGCTTATAAAGTGTAGATCTTTTTGAATGACCTACCCATGTGAGATTTTTGTGCATTTCCAGTAACAATGTTCTTATAATAATAAAGTTATTATTGGCATTAAAAAAATTACAACTGATTTGTCGTGAAGTGGGTTCATATATGTAAGGGTGAGTTAATCATGATTTCAATGCATGATAAAAATAGTAAAAAAAAATAAAAATAGAATTACAATTTCAACGGAGATTAGTTGTCTCTTTCATTTATGATCGTCTTATACATAAACCGATCTCACAAACTTTTTGTAAAAAAAAAGAAAAATAAATATGAAAAAAAGTAAGTTTCGAATAATTGAAACAAGTTTTGTTCAGAATATGTCAGAATTTTCCTATTACTATAAGTTAAATCAAAATGATATATTTTTGATTGAGCAATACAAAATGATAAATCAAACTTTTCTATTACTATTTAATCAACTACATAATGGGATAAAAGCTTAGTTGTTGTTTTTGTTGAATACAATTTGAATTGTGTTCAAGTTAAATCAATTTAGATGAATTCAAGCAATGGAGATGGATTACATAAGGAAAATTTCAATTAATCTAGAGAACGAAAATAGCGAGTGGACAAAAAACAATGCTAGCTATAACACCTCAAAAAAAAAAAAAAAAAAAATTCCAAGCAGCATAAAAATAAACACTCTCTTCTCTTCTGTTTTTCTCTTTTCTTCTTCTCTGCCCAAAACTCAACTCGTATACAAAGCTTCAGGGAGGTTTGACAGACTCTACATGAGAATTTCAGGCCAGTGAACACTAACCTGATTTTCTTGAGGTAGTATGTGCAATTACGGTAAAATTTTTGACGAGGAAAATTGGTGCAACATATTTGATAGTTGGGATTTGGAGTCCCACAAATTAATTAATTTGTAGATATGAAAATATCATGGCGATATATGGTTCTAGCATGTTTAGGGTTCCAAATCAACATTCACCGTGTGACATTATTGGGTACTGAAAATGGGAACTGCTGAGTTAGTACGAATTATAAAAAACTCCTTTGAAAGGTAGCAAATTAATGACATTAAAATCGTAATTTTAATTCTATGTTAATTAATTATTCGAATTATTAAATATTTCTATGATGAGCAGCAGACCTGCACGATATATACTATGTTAATTTAAATCTTAAATCTTGTCATACACATCAAAAGTGTTAGAGTTTTAAGTTAAGCAATTCAATATACAATTGCTTGAAGCATTACACCCGACGCGTATTATATATTTATATGTGATAGTTAGGATTTTTGAAGCCCGGCAAATTAATTATTCTCATGGTGATGGAGCCACCATCTATCGTTGAAGCCACGCGTTGATGTTATGGTCTGGCACTGTTTAAGGGTCCAAATCAAAATCATTGAATTCTAATTCACCATGTGACATTATTTGGATAGTGAAAATGGGGACCTTGGGTTGCTTTCTTATTAATACGAATTAACAAATGATAATTCCTTGGGTTGCTTTCGTATTATTAACAAATGATAATTCTGTCATGAGTAACTGACATGTGTACTCCAAGCATTGAGAAAGTAAGGATGACCACGATTCTAGAACTGCCAATTTCAGTTCTAATTTTGGTTACGGTTTTCTTCAAATTTCGGTTTTTATTTTAATTATTAGTTTCAATTTTGATTTTAATCCACTTTTAAATTTGATTTTTATTGAAATAATGATTAAACTATTACTTGAAATTCAAATAATACAACATAATAATATAATAATAGTTATAATTGAATTTAATATATAAACTTTTTATAATAATAGAACTATTAAGAATTAGATAAGTGAGATTGAAAGATATAAAAATAATAACAATATTGAAAGATTAATAGAACATTTGAATTATTAATTAGAATTCAACTACTATAATACAATAATATAATTAGAATAGTAGTTAAAAGTGAACTAATATATAGATTTTCTAGAATAATAGAATTATGAAAATTAGATAAGTGAGAAAGTAAGATATAGAAAGAATAATAGTATGTATAGAGAGAATGATTGAACTATTAATTGAAATTCAAATAGTATATTAGCATAATATAATAATAGAATTAAGATAATATAAATTAGAAAAATTAATACATAATATAATTGGATTAATAGTTGAAATAAACTAATATATAGAGGTTTTAGAAAAATAGAATTATGAAGGATTAGAAAAGTGAGAAAGAAAAATATATAAATGATAAGAGTATTAAAAAAATGACTGAACTATTAATTGCAATTTAAATATCATATTAGTTTAATACAATAATAAAATAAGAATAATTATTTATAAAAGTTGATATCCTAAACCCTATAAACACTAAACACTAAACTCTAAACTATAAACTTTAAAACCTAAAATATAAAGATTAGAAAAGTAAGAAATAATATTAAAAAAAGAATTATGTGATGAAGAGATATAAAATATTTATAAAATTATAAGAATGAAAAATAAAAAATTTAGTTTTTTTTGCCGATTTCAGTTTCGGAACCGCTGCTTCCAGTTCTATATTTTCAAAAACTGAAACGTTCCAGCCAATTCCGGTCCCAATTTCGATTCTTGTGAAACCACAATTCCGATTCCGATTCCAGAATTGAAATTTGGCCATGTCTATGGGAAAGTGACAAAATTGGTACATACATGTTAAAAGTCAAGTTATATTCGGAGTGAAAAAAGTTTGATAATAGTGTAAATTGAAAGTTTTTGCATGAAGAAAGTCTCATCATGTGTATATAACATGATTTTCAAAAGTGAGTTTTTATGAGATAGGATTCACGGTCTAAAATTGATTATTCTATCTTATTTTATTCATTTATCAAAATCACGTTGTTTCATTAAAATAAAAATTAAAACTATGTCATAAGGTTTACTGACATCTGGATTAAGGCATAATAATTATAGATTTAATTTTGGTGATATTTATACTTTTAGTTTTTAGTTTAATTTTAGTAAAACGATGTTGTTTTGAATATTTGACAGAATAAGACATAATAATATATGACAGATGATTCGATTCTCAGTTTTTGTTGTACAAAAAAAAAATAATAAAGTACCACTTAAATTCAAATTAAAATTTGTAGTTGAATCTTTTTTTAAACTTGGCTATATGTGAAAGTAATTATATCCTCAAATTAATCGACCATTAAGGCAGGTTTACTCAAAAAAAAAAAATTTTTGAGGGGCACTTTTGAGTTGTTTCAAGAGTCAAGACAAATTTTGTGGCATTGATTAGAGTTGTGCAATTACTTGAATCTCATGATCTCTGGAAACTTTGACAGATAATGTTATAATTTGGATTCCATTCAACGAATGTTCTTACTGCACAGTTTTGGATTCTATAAATTATTTTACTCCAATCGATATTTTCATTGCTGAATAAATATTTATGTTACTGTTAATCGACTGATATTTACAAATAATTGAGTAGATGAGTTTACAAACCCCGTTTATCAAAAATATGTTTAGAAAGAGACACAAAATCAACATCATTTGAAAATACCCAAAATTGAAAATTGGAAGAACTTTCAATATTGCAAAAAGAAAATTTATACACTATATATTAGGATCATTTGTATAGTTTTAATTTCAACTAAAACCAGAGTAATTTTGACCTCCCTAATAGTGAATCAAAACATTTTCAAAATATATTGACATGAAAAAAAAAAAGAGAATTTTCGATTAATTGAAACAAGTTTTGTTCAAAATAAGTCAAGTTGTTATTATTAAACTAAAAATTGAATCAAAATGAAATACTTTTGATTAAGTGGGACAACTTAAATTGCAATACAGCTAAAAGAGTTGGGATTAATTCAGATAATGGAGATGGGTGAAATGAGATCAATTTTTATTAATCTTAAGAAATTCAACTCAAGTGACTTATAATGAATTGTTTTCATGAAGTTGCATAATTAAACAAGAATAAGAACCACATATTTGTCCAAAAACTATAAGCTCTCTACGCCATTAGAATTTGATGGTTTTGGATATTTTTTTATCATTTAGTGTATCACTTTGTGTAATACTCTTTATAAATGTGATACGTATCTTTTTAGATAAAACTAAAATTCTATTAAGTAATTGGTGAACTGGAGGAAATAAAGAGATAAGTGATTATACACAGGCTACTGTTATTGCCAGAACAACTATTAGCTTCCAGAGCAATAAATCACACATCTTCCAAATTTATCCTTAATCAATCAACTATTTTATCTTTTCTCTATTTGTGGCACCAAAAGTTTGACAAGGTAGTAAAGAGTTTAGGATTTCGATTCAGTGATTCAGATAAATGCCTTTACTATCATTCTATGTCAACTAAAGTTGCACTTATTTGCTTGTACGTAGATGAGATCTAAATTGACTAATGAAAATATCAATGTTTGTGATCCTTTTCTTGTTGGAGCCATTATTTATAAATTACTATCTGCATAGCATTCTTTCAAAACTGAGATGTACAGGAAGAAAGTACATGTGGGACTGGCTGATATTAAACGGTTCATTAGAATTGAGGATGAGAATCGAGTTAGGAATACATTGGAGATGGTTAGACAGCAACAGTCAGCTGCTAATGCGGTAATATATCCCAAGAAATTTCCTCAGAAATCCAAGTCTCCCAAAAGTGAGTCTCAACAATTAGAGGCCAAAAAGCCTATCTTTAAGAAAAAGAAGGGCAAGTGCCATAATTGTGGGAAATGGGGCCACTTTGCAGCAGATTGTAGGCTACCAAAAAAGGCCAAATCTGATACACCATTAGAAGCACATATGCTGGTACAGAAGACTGAGCCTCAAAACTTTGTCGCTATGGTAGGCAATCATGGAAAGGCCAGTACTTCTTCAGTATGGTGGTTAGATTCTGGGGCAACATGCCATGTTTGCCAAAATAAAAGGTTACTTGATGATGTTGCTGAGGCCAACGAAACTATTTCTGTGGCTAGTGGGGCGACGGAGATCGTGACTCACACTGGTACTGCAAATATCAACCTCTCTTCAGGTAAACTTTTAACTTTAAAAGATGTTAAAGTAGTTCCTGCGATCCAAAAGAATTTAATTTCTATTAGTCGCTTAGAATATGCTGGCATGAATTTATTTTTCTCTAGTGGTAGAGTCACTTTATCTGTTAACTCTCATTATTTTGGTTTTGTTTTCTTGAATGGTGGTATGTATGAACTGAGTACTGGAACTGAAACGGTCAGCCAAGTTAGTTCAACTCTAATTGATCTAATGATATTGCATAATCGGTTAGGACATGTGAACTACAAAAAAATGGTTAGACTAGTTAAAAGACTAGTTAAAAGTCATAATATACTTCTCGATACTTCGATAAGATTTAACAGATGTGAAGTCTGTGCTCAAACTAAAATCACTAGAAGACCTTTTCGTCCGGTCTCTAGGAGTACACAACTTCTTGACTTAATACATTCTGACCTCTGTGACTTTAAAAGTTCTCCCACTAGAGGTGGTCGGAAGTATTTTCTCACTTTTATAGACGGTTTTTCTCAATATTGTCATATTTATCTGTTAAAATCAAAAGATGAAGTTTTTGATAAATTTAAAATTTTCAAGAATCGTGTTGAAAACCAATTTACTTTGAAAATCAAAAAGTTGAGGAGTGACAGAGGAGGAGAATATACATTGACAGGGTTCAAGGAATTTTGTGCTTCAGAGGGAATAATCCTTGAAACTACTGCTCCTTACTCACCTCAATCAAATGGCATAGCTGAACGTAAGAACAGGACATCAATAGAAATGTTAAACTCTATGTTATTGACAGCTGGCATGCCTTCCTGTTATTGGGGAGAGGCAGCTTTGACTGCTAATCATATCCTCAATAGGTTGCCGCACTCTAAGTTGTCTTCAACTCCTTATGAGATATGGCATAAACATCCTTGTAAATACGATACTCTTAAGACTTGGGGCTGTATTGCTTATGTAAGGATACCAGACCCTAGAAAACCTAAGGTGGGGCCTAGGACTAACACTTGTGTGTACCTAGGTAGTGCAGAGGATAGTGTTGCTGATCGGTTCTTAGATCTATCAACCAATGTGGTTATAGAATCTCGAGATGCTGTTTCTTTTAAGATAAATTTCTTCGAGATAAAGGGTTGACAGTATCAGGTACTGTAGAAATCATTTCAGAGACACTTATTGAACCTGAATTGACTTCCTCTGACACTCGGATCCCTTCTGAATCTGTACCTTTAAGAGTATCTACAAGACAACGAGTACCCAATACGTTTGGTGAGGATTTTTTCACTTACCATTTAGAAAATGATCCATCCACCTATAATGAGGCGATGAGATCTAGGGACTCCCTATTATGGATAGAAGCCATTGATGATGAAATGAGCTCTCTGTTACAAAATCAAACTTGGGACCTAGTCGATTTGCCGAAAGGGGCTAAGACTATAGGGTGCAAGTGGATTTTGAAGAAGAAACTTAATTCTGACGGATCTATAGCTTGGTATAAAGCAGGTTTAGTAGCTAAGGGCTATACCCAAGTATATGGGATAGATTATTTTGATGTCTACTCCCCGGTCTGTCATTTGACTATGATAAGAATTCTTCTTACTTTGGCATCTATTGAGCACTATATTGTGCATCAAATGGATGTAAAGACAGATTTTTCTAAATGGAGATCTGACTGAGGAGATCTACATTAACCAACCTGAAGGGTTTGTCATGAAAGGTTTCGAGAACAAAGTTTGTAAGTTAAACAAATCTTTGTATGGTCTCAAACAAGCACCTAAATTGTGGCATCAAAAGTTTGACAAGGTAGTAAAGAGTTTAGGATTTTGATCCAGTGATTCAAATAAATGCCTTTACTATCATTCTATGTCAACTAAAGTTGCACTTATTTGCTTGTACGTAGATGATATGTGATACTTGGTTCCGATCATTCTACAGTGAGTGACGTGAAAACTGAGTTAGCAAACGCATTTAACATGTCTGATCTTGGTATGGTTGATACCATTCTTGGTATGAAAGTAAGTTTTACAGAGCAAGGTATTACTCTAAGCCAAGCTCATTACATTGAAAAACTACTTTCTACATGGGGATACGGTGAATATACTGTGGTTGAGACACCGTATGATTCTAATCAATTGGCTTATTCTAAATTGATTGGTAGTCTCATGTATGCAATGACATGCACTAGACCAGACATAGCTTTTTCTGTAGGCATGCTGAGTCGTTTCACTAGTAATCCTGGCCATGAACATTGGCATGCCCTCACGCAACTTATGCGATATTTGAAAGGTACCTCAAACCATGCACTATGTTATAGTGGTCATCCTCCTATTTTGGAAGCATTTTTTGATGCTTCGTGGTGCTCATCCATAGGGGATAGTAAGTTTACCAGTGGTTATATTTTCACACTGGGTGGTGCAGCTATTGCGTGGAAATCCAAAAGGCAGACTTGCATTGCTTTGTCGTCTATAGAATCGGAACTTTCTGCTCTAGCTTCCGCAGGAGGAGAAGCAGAGTGGATAAGAGAGCTGATCCTGGATATTCCACTAGCCCGATTAAAGATTACGTCTTTAAGTATGTTCTATGATAATCAGGCTACAGTTTCAGTAGTACAAAACTCACTCTTTAATGGTAAGAGGAGACATGTTTGACTGAGACATGCCATGCTGACGTATCTCATAGAACATGGTATTATTACTTTGGTCGATGTGAGATCGAAGGATAATCTAGCTGATGCTCTAACAAATCGACTGAACAAAGCTCGAATCTTCAAAATTGTGGGGGATATGGGGTTAAAGACTATATAGATATGTCTTAACCTACATTCCTGGGGTTAAAGACTATATAGATATGTCTTAACCTACATTCATGTTAATTTTGAAATTTTCGAATCTCCCTTTGATAGATAAGATAAGCACTTGATAATATTTCGCCGATGATTATAGTTGTCAATATATCATTCCACATCTGATAATATATCCTTTTAAGGTGCGTTGTCTCATTCCACATATGATGAGGTGATTTTACTCACTCTAGATATTCTGTTTAGAGCGGTAGTATCATTCCATATTTGATGATGCTGCTTAACTAAATTTGGACTTGACAGCTGTAACATTCCACATAGAAATATTGGAAATAGTTCTTTTTGGAAAAGAAACTATTTAGGTCTTGTTCTTATAAAGAAACTGGACATTGATGCTTATTGGAATATGGTATTGATGCATTTTGACATTGATATATATTTATTTTCAATCATTGAGATATTGTGCTAAGTTCTTCTGCTTGAACTAGACACTTTATTTTGTTACACAAATGATTAAGTTCATATTTGCACTACTACAAAATGAGGCTGTTGCATCACTTTGTGAGCAACACTTTAAAAATATTGCATTTGAATAGAATTTTTAGAAAAGTTGCTACACTTTCAAATAAGTGTTGCATATATAAGTTAAATGCAACACTTGTGTATAAGTGTTACAATTATTATAGGAATATGTAACACGTTTAAAAAGTGTTGCCTTTATTGGGTATTTAAAGTAACACTTATATAATATATGCAACACTTTATATAAAATGTAACACTTTATAAAATGTTATATATATATATATATATATATAAAAGACGCTGATATTTTTGTTTATAATTATAACAAATTGATTATTTATCTTTATATAAAAAATAATTATTAAATAAATATTGTTTAAAATAGATAATTATCAATATATTAAAATATAACAAATACCCACAAAAATGGCCAATCGACGTCGTTTTAGCACATATATATATATATATATAAGAAGCTAATATTTTTGTTATAATTATAACAAATTGATTATTTATCTTTATATAAAAAATAATTATTAAATAAATATTGTTTAAAATAGATAATTATCAATTTATTAAAATATAACAAATACCCACAAAAATGGCCAAACGACGTCGTTTTAGCATATATATATATATATATATATATATAAGAAGCTAATATTTTTGTTATAATTATAACAAATTGATTATTTATCTTTATATAAAAATAATTATTAAATAAATATGTTTAAAATAGACAATTATCAATTTATTAAAATATAACAAATACCCACAAAAATGGCCAAACGATGTCGTTTTAGCCTTTGTTTTAACTTAAAGAAAATTCTCAGCTCCTAAGTCTTCACAAACCTTTCTACGCCATACGCACGCCCTGCGCCCTTATGCTTTCGCCCTTTCGCCCTACGCCCTACGCCCTACGCCCTTTCGCTAGCACTACAAACAAATTTGAAGAGAAAGCTCAAATCTTAGATCTTCATATCACCTACTTCAATCCTCAACGGGAGCCCCAAAGCCCAGATCTTCAGAGAAAAAGATACCATGTTTAGGGGGGGTTTCTGAGCTCATCGGCAGGAGGTCTCTTCTTTAATGGCAGCTAAGGAGCTGCGAGATGGAGTTCAAAAGGCCGGACCCACAAAGGAGGCCCTCGATCTTGCAGATCGGGCGGCTAGCAGTAGCGAGGCCACTCCGGTGACCTGCAAGCTCCTGCTCAAACTGCAATTGAATAGGGAGGCTCTTATTCCCTCATCAACTGAGGTACTGCTGGAGCGGCCGGATAACAGCGCTTAAACGCAAGAAGCCCAGATGTTTCCAACCGAGGTAAATCTCAAACTTACAGGATGAAATCCACCACCAAGAGGTAGTATTTCAGCTCTTGGAGCTGCTGAGCTCCTTTGACATCCACCGTGGTGGTGGGGGCTCGTTGAATCTGAAGACTCAAACTCAAACTCCAGTTTATTGCAATTTGTTTTGTGGATTAGACACAATCTTACGATTTTTCAATTTGGTTTGCTGCCATTTTCATTTGTTGCATTTATTCATCTTACTGTGGAACTTCAATTCTGCACCCTCAATTAGCCTTACTCGTTTTGGGCGGATTTAGTGGCAAATGAAGCTATTGCGGGGTTAATGTTGATTAGATTGTGGTTTGCATGATATGATGCAAACCTGCAAACAGAATCTGATGCAAAATGCCTAAAGTATTCTGGTGTAATTTTGAATGGCTCTAGACTTATGCTTTTGTTGATTAGCTTGTGGTTTGCTTTGAGGATGCAAACCTGCCCACATAATCTGGTGCAACTCCGTATTCTTGATTGGTCCCAGCCTTCGATTGTTGTTTAGATTGCGGTTTGCTTGATCATAATGCAAACCTGTTCACATAAAAAAAAAAAGAAAAAAAAAGATTCTTGATGGATCAGGGAAACAAAAAATGCAGTGCTACTAACATTTTAACAAGAGTTCTTGAATATAAACTCAAAATAGTCATCAATTGAATCAACTCTGTACAACAAGTGATTTTTCAACATGCCTGTGCCTCTACCTCTTTGTCTCTGAATTCCCATTATTGTGTTCTAAAGTATTGATGTTATACAGCAGTGTCGATTTTGATGGAATTTTGTTCAGTCATTGTGGTTAGATAAGTTATTTTAATTGGCAATCCTTTAACATTTTTGACATTTTTACATGTTTTTCAACATGCCTATGTCTCTACCTCTTTGTCTCTGAATTTCGTAATTATGCTTCTGAACAGGTGCCTTTTGGTGGATTGCAATGACGTTTGTTATAAAAGTTACCTCTCCTGGAACTTCGAGCTACATGAGTTAGGATATTAAGGTATAAAACTGCAAATGATTGTGTTAACCTTTAGGGGGCCCTAGTTTGTGGAATGTTACATAAAGACACAACCACAAAACACAAAAACACACACACAAACACAAACAGAGATTTATGTACTTGTTTATGTTTAAAGGGTAAATAAGCTCATGCAATAGTTAAAATTAACGGTATCATGTCTCCATAATTGACTCTATTTGAAAAAGAGAAGGACCCATCTTCACCAATTACTTTATCTCATTTTCATTTTCTTTCTTTGTAACTGGATGAGAAAATATTCAATTCAGTACATACTAAAGATAAAGTGGAATAATTTAGCATGAGCAATAAGTCTAAGCTTTACATGCATATGCTGATCATAAGGTGATCTTATGCAGGAAATAGTTAACAAGAGGGGTCTTTGTGCAGTTGTTCAAGCAAATTCTTTGTGCTATAAGTTTTTTGGAACACTTTCAGTCCGTAGGTTTGCATCTTATATTCTAAAAGTTATAACGAATGGTCAATGGCTGCTGATGTTAGGCCATTTTACCAATGTATAAGTTCATAGATTGTTGGTATTAGGTCTATTTGCAGTAATTTTTTGTCTATAAACATGTGACAGTCCTGATGTCTTGCTTTTCTGAAAACGATACCTACTATTAAAGGCTATTTGGATCAATGCTGAATCGTTGTTGGAATGAGATCTTGGTTGTGCTGACTTTGTTTTGTGTTGCCTACCTTTGTTGCCTTTTGGAATTGCTGTGTCTTGGAATTTGATGTTGAATTGTATATGTTGAGGATTATGGAATTAAGCATGAAGACGGGGGAAATGCTGCTGAAATTTCATTTATTTCAACTATTTTGAAAACTGGAAGCTTGCTGTGCTTATCTTCTGATTTGGAATTTGGTGATAACTTAGGATCTATTATGACTGGTTTTAATTACGGTGATTTAGTAGGCAATTTGATGAGGGAACTGATAAGATTGTCTTAGGACTGTGATTTTGGACATTTTGAATGGACATTTGGAAAATAATGCTGGACATTTTGGAATGGCCTTTGTAACGTTGCTATGAGGCTACCTGATTGTTTTTTTGTTTTTGATGTTGGTTGCTGAATGAGTATCAGTGATGGAAGCTGAGGAAAAAAAAGATTGCAAGGAACCCTTTACCGGGTTAATGTGCATTAAAATCAGATTTTGTTTTCTTTTTTATTTTGATTGTGCTCACGCTTATATATTCAACTTGTTTAAATAAATTATTTTTATTTTTTTTTGCTTTCTTGCACAGGAAATCATAATACTTTTGGTGAAGGACGTTTATTGCTATGAAAAGATACTTTTGTGGATATTCAACGACAACGTCACATTTATAGTACAAATATTGATAATATTTTTTGGAAGTTGCCATTAGTTGGACTAAATTTTGTAAATTCCTAGTGGGAATATTATTTGGCATAACTTCATCTATTACTTTTGTATTTGACACTAGAAGTACTTTTGTAATACAAAATTATTTTGGATTATATATTTTATATTATTTCATTTGAGTAAATGATATTGAATTAGTAACAATGTAGTTGGAAAAATAAATGTTGCTATTAATTGTCTTTTTCAAAATGAAACACAAATAAGAGTGTTACTTATTTATAAAAAGTGATGCTTTAGAGCGGTTTAATATATTTAAAAGTGATACATTTGATAAGAAAAAGTGTTGCATTATTGGGTTAAAAGAGTGTAAGAAGCGTTCTATTTCATAGCATGAAGTGTTGCCTTTGGTCTCATAAAATGTTGCAATTGGTTAAAGGTAATAAATAGAAAAGTGTTGCATATTCATAGAAAAAAGTGTTGCACAAAGAAAAGCGTTGCATATTCTTAAAATTGCAACACATCTGAAAAGTGTTGCCTAAAATAAAAAAAGTGTTGCTATAGGTCTAAAGCGATACATTTTTATAACACACTTTGTAAAGTGTTGCTTTAGGCCTATAGCAACATTTTTAGGGCCTAAAACAACACTTTTGGGGTGTTGCGATAGGCTCATTTTGTAGTAGTGTTGGTAACTTGCATGAAATGATGGAAATGGAGGAGCTAATTCCAACTGGAATCCTGAAGAGGATGATCTACTTGATGGATAATTCCTCTAGAGCTATGGTCTGTGGGGAACGATTATTTGAATAATTGGTCCACTTACATATGCTTTGCCCATTTTGTTTTGAGTTTAGAGTATGTCTAAAACTCTTGTGTTCGAAGTTTAGAGATTTCTAAAACTTTGATCTTGGTAACACTTTTGTTTGTGTTTGGTTGAGTTTAGATTGTTTTCTAAAACTCATAACTGTGTTTAAAGAATTCATATTTTGAGTAATGAATCTTTTGTGCTATGAACGATTCAATCATCTGTTTTGAACATTACATTATCTATCTATTGGATTGTGCTATATGTAGAACATAGAAGGAGATTGTTGGATATTTAATATAATCCATTATTATGTTCTAATATTAGCCCAATAGATAATGAATCTTTGTAATGGGCCTGAATGAGCAAGAGCCCATTAACTGGTTTTAACCCTAGTGTATTCCTATAAATATGCTAGCTGGAGGCAGCATGCTAGGTATTCCAAACTAGATACCTAGTGTGTAATGCTTCAAGCAATTGCATATTGAATTGCTTGACCTAAAACTCTAACATTTGGATATTTTTTTATCATTTAGTGTATCACTTTGTGTAATACTCTTTATAAATGTGATACGTATCTTTTTAGATAAAACTAAAATTCTATTAAGTAATTGGTGAACTGGAGGAAATAAAGAGATAAGTGATTATACACAGGCTACTGTTATTGCCAGAACAACTATTAGCTTCCAGAGCAATAAATCACACATCTTCCAAATTTATCCTTAATCAATCAACTATTTTATCTTTTCTCTATTTATCAAGACAACTCATCTTTATCTTCTTTCTACCTTATCATTACAACTTATCAATTCTTTATAACATCTTCCGGTAACTTCTTCTTTCTTCTCCTTTATCTTTTCTCACAAAAATAATATGACACTAATTTCTATTAATAGTTTTTATTATTTTCTCAATTAAATTATAAAATATTTACCAATATATACTTCAAAAAACTTAGGCTCCATTTGTTTACCGTGGGTTTTAGTGTTTTATTTCACAAATTCAATTTGATTTATCTGTTTTGTCCATTTTTTTATCAAAATTTTTAAACAAAAGAAATAATGTTACAATAATTATTTTTAATACAACGTTTTTTTATATTTTTATAAATAAATTATTACATTTAAATTTGACTTTTAAATTTTTAATAATAAAAAATTCTTCCAAAATTTTTTTTACCAGATAAACTTATAAAATATTAATTTAAATTTAAAATTTAAATTTCATTAATAAAAAAATTCTCGAATATAATGTCTACCAAAACAAACTCATCAATTCATACACCTCCAAAATATTTATTTCTTATAACAAGTCTCAACAAAAAAAATTCTACTATAAAACTAACAAAATACTCTATCCAATGTGAGCTATATTTTTTGTTAAAATACTAAACATAAACATATGGGAACCATAAATTATTATTTTTATTTTTAATATCGCTTCTCATACTAATATTTTATCAAAATAATTAGCATAAGTTAAAATTTAAAAGGAAGATACCACCACTACTATATATATATATAATAGAAATCTCGATTTCATATTTTTTTTTATGTTACAATTTAATTCATAAAATTTAAATAATAAAACGGCAACAAATTTTATTTTAGAATGTGGATGCATATATTCACTTCTATTTTTATTATGAGCAATTTTTTTTCTTGTGATCTATTATCATTTTGAAATGTTAATTTTCTCATAATATAATTAAGGTAGAAAGAATTTTTTATTATCAAAAATTAAAATTAAAATTTGAATTAATATTTTATGAGTTTATTTTGGTAAAAAATGTCTTAGGAAGAATTTTTTATTATTAAAAATTTAAATTTAATAATTTATTTATAAAAATATTAAAAAATGTTGTAACAAAAATAATTACTGTAACATTATTTTTTATTTTACAAATTTTGATAAAAAAATGGACAAAAAAATAAATTGAATTTATGAAATAAAATACTAAAATAATGGTAAACAAATGGAGTCTAAATTTTTTTACTTATATATTGGTAAATATTTTATAATTTAATTGAGAGAAAAATAAAATATATTAATAGAAATAAGTGTCATATATATATATAATTTTTTTCTTATAATTTGAGGGTGAACATAAATATTATATTAATAAAAATTTGGGAAAAAGTCAGTGTGAAGGAGAAAAAAACAAAAGTTACGCGAAGATGTTATAAAAAATTGATAAGTTATAATGATAAGGTAGAAATAAGATAAAGATGAGTTGTAAAGATAAATCAAAAAAATATAAAGAGTAACAAAAGTTACGCAAAGATGATATAAAAAATTGATGAGTTATAATGATAAGGTAGAAATAAGATAAAGATGAGTTGTAAAGTAAATGAAGAAAATATAAAGAGTTGATTGATTAAGGGTAAATTTGGAATATGTGCAATTTATTGCTCTGGAAGCTAATAGTTGCTCTGGCAATAACAGTAGCCTTATACACATGTCAGATTCTTATACAATGATACAAGAATTTATACATAAAAGTAATACAAAAAATTCATTCCGAAATTTGATAGTGGAAGTGGATAGAGCGACAAAAGAATCAAAATAAATTTGGCTTCCCTAATAAATGTATAGGAGGGGAAAAATAAAGCTTGATAAATCAACTAAACGATGTAAACTCTTTTTGTTTCCAAATACTTCTTCAGCCACATGCCGCTATAAAATCAGTTTCCTAATCTAATTCATCCACCCATTTGGTAACTGTCTAGAATTCTTGTGCTGCCAAATTTCTTCATCTTTATCACCAGCCTTTAATCTTCTAAAAATCTCTCCAAATTAGTCATCTTACCTCTTAGCATGCTCCGGTCCGTAATCTTCCAAAATCTGCCACAAATATAGCTATTAAGCATAAACGTCACCCCAATAAACAGATAAAAACATATACAATAAAATGAATATTTCGTGCTTATCACATATATGTATATATGATAGTTAGGATTTTTGAAGTCCCACAAATTAATTATTCTCATGGTGATGGAGTCAACTTCTAGCGTAGAAGCCATGCGTTGATGTTATGGTTCTGGCACTGTATAAGGGTCCAAATCAAAATTATTGAATTCTAATTCACCATGTGACATTATTTGGATAGTGAAAATGGGGACCTTGGCTTGCTTTCTCATTAATACGAATTAACAAATGATAATTCTGTCATGAGCATCTGACATGTGTACCCCAAGCATTGAGAAAGTAGTCATGACCACGGTTCTAGAACTGTCAGTTTCGGTTCCAGTTTTGGCTATGGTTTTCTTCAAATTTTGGTTTTTATTTTGATTTTTAGTTTCAATTTTGATTTTAATCCCACTTTTAAATTTGATTTATATTGAAATAATGATTAAACAATTAATTAAAATTCAAATAATACAACGTAATAATATAATAATAGTTATAATTGAACTTAATATATAGATTTTTTATAATACTAACTAGGAAGAATTAGATAAGATTGAAAGATATAAAAATAACAAGAATAATAGAATATTTGAATTATTAATTAGAATTCAACTACTATAATACAATAATATAATTAGAATAGTAGTTAAAATTGAACTAATATATAGATTTTTTAGAATAATAGAACTATGAAAATTAGATAAGTTAGAAAGTAAGATATAGAAAGAATAAGAGTATGTATAGAGAGAATGATCGAACTATTAATTGAAATTCAAATAGTATATTAGCATAATATAATAACAGAATTAGGATAATATAAATTAGAAAAATTGATACATAATATAATTGGTTTAATAGTTGAAATTGAACTAATATATAGAAGTTTTAGAAAAATAGAATTATGAAGGATTAGATAAGTGAGAAAGAAAAGTATATAAATGAGAAAAGTATTAAAAGAATGATTGAACTATTAATTACAATTTAAATAGCATATTAGTATAATATAATAATAAAATAAGAATAATTATTTATAAAAGTTGATACCATAAACACTAAACACTAAACTATAAACTATAAACTTTAAAACCTAAAATAAAAAGATTAGAAAAGTAAGAAATAATATTAAAAAAAAGAATTATGCGATGAAGAGATATAAAATATTTATAGAATTATAAGAATGAAAAATAAAAAATTTAGTTTTCTTCCCGGTTCTAGTTTCAAAACTGCCGGTTTCGGTTCCACATTTTCAGAAATCGGAACCTTCCATCCAATTCGGGACCCAATTCCGATTTCAGTGGAGCCACAGTTCCGATTCCAATTCCGAAACTGAAATTTGGCCATGTCTATAAGAAAGTGACAAAATTGGTACATGCATGTTAAAAGTCAAGTTATATTCTAAGTGAAAAAAGTTTGATAATAGTGTAAATTGAAAGTTTTTGCATGAAGAAAGTCTCATCATGTGCATGTAACATGATTTTCAAAAGTGAGTTTTTATGAGATAGAATCTTCTATCTAAAATTGATTATTGTATCTTATTCTGTTTATTGATCAAAACCATGTTGTTTCATTAAAATAAACATTAAAACTATGCTATAAGGTTTACTGACATCTGGATTAAGGCATAATAATTATAGATTTAATTTTGGTGATATTTATACTTTTAGTTTCTAGTTTGATTTTAGTAAAATAATGTTGTTTTCAACATTTGACAAAATAAGACATAATAATGTTATAATTTGGATTCCATTCGTCAAATGTTCTCACTACACAGTTTTGGACTGCTATAAATTTTTTTACTCCAATCGATATTTTCGTTCCTGAATAAATATTTATGTCAATGTTAATCTAAAGAAAACTGGAAACTGAACAATAGTTTTGAAATTGATTTCTCTTTTCAACATTAGAAGAGAGTTCAACACTTCTTATATTTATAAGCATTATTACATAAGGAAATAACAAAATGAAGGAAATAATACAATAAATGGAAATATAGGATTTCAATCAATCAATCTTTAATTGTGTGAGTTTATGGAAAGATATGATTTTAATCAATCAATCCTTAATTGGGTGATTCCAATCAACCATTAATTATGAGATAAGATTGCAATCACTCAATTTCCACAATATCCCCTTCTTACTCTAATTGTGGAGATGATTATGGGGATATTGGTTGAGTTATTTTAATATTTCCCCACAAACTCTGCCGGGACTGGAGGCAAAGTTTGAACCTAAGAATTTTGCTTCTTGTTGATGTTGTTGTTGTTGTTGAATACATCATCGCAAATTGGGGTTGGAGGCAAAGTTTGAACCTCTGAATTTTGCTTGTTGTTGTTGTCGTTGTTGAATATCTCCTCGCAAACCGAGATGAGATTGGAGGCAAAGTTTGAGCCTCAGAATTTTGCTTCTTTTTGATGTTGTTGTTGTTGTTGAATACATCCTCGCAAATTAGGGTTGGAGGCAAAGTTTGAGCCTCTGAATTTTGCTTCTTGTTGTTGTTGTTGTTGTTGAATATCTCCTCGCAAACCGAGATGAGATTGGAGGCAAAGTTTGAGCCTCTGAATTTTGCTTTTTTTTTGTTTTTGTTGTTGCTGTTGAATATCTCCTCGCAAACCGAGATGAGATTGGAGGCAAAGTTTGAGCCTCTGAATTTTGCTTTTTTTTGTTGTTGTTGAATATCTCCTCGCAAACCGAGATGAGATTGGAGGCAAAGTTTGAGCCTCTAAATTTTGCTTTTTGTTGTTGTTGTTGTTGTTGTTGTTGCTGTTGTTGAGTCATCCATTTCAGCTGTTGAATCTGTTGTTGATTCATCCATCCATTTCACCTGTGAGATTCGATCAAAATCTTGATTTTCTACACAGGAAAAAAACTTGTTCTTGCCATAGTGGGTAATGGTGGTCTTTTTTTTTTTTTTTTTGTTGAGAGTGGTGAAGTTGCTAACATTGCAAGAAAGAATTCAGTACCTGAGAGAAAAGTTGCTCACAAATGGCTCTGATACTATAAAGAAAACTGGAAACTGAACAATAGTTTTGAAATTGATTTCTCTTTTCAACATTAGAAGAGAGTTCAACACTTCTTATATTTATAAGCATTATTACATAAGGAAATAACACAATGAAGGAAATAATACAATAAATGGAAAGATAGGATTTCAATCAATCAATCCTTAATTGTGTGAGTTTATGGAAAGATATGATTTTAATTAATCAATCCTTAATTGTGTGATTGCAATCAACCATTAATTATGAGATAAGATTGTAATCATTCAATTTCCACAATATCCCCTTCTTACTCTAATTGTGGAGATGATTATGGGGATATTGATTGAGTTATTTTAATATAATCTACTGATATTTACATATACTTGAGTGAATGAGTTTACAAACCCCATTTATCAAAAATATGTTTAGAAAGAGACATAAAATCAACATCATTTGAAAATACCCAAATTGAAAATTGGAAGAACTGTCAATATTGCAAAAAGAAGATTTAGACACTATATATTAGAATCATTTGTATAGTTTTAAATTCAACTAAAACGAGAGTAATTTGGACCTCCCTAATAGTGAATCAAAACATTTTCAAAATACATTGACATGACAAAAAATGAGAATTTCCGATTAATTGAAACAAGTTGTTCAAAATAAGTCAAGTTGTTGTTATTATTAAACTAAAAGTTGAATCAAAATGAAATACTTTTGATTAAGTGAGATAACTTAAATTGCAATACAGCCAAAAGAGTTGGGATTAATTCAAATAATAGAGATGGATTAAATGAGATGAATTTTTATTAATCTTGAGAAATTCAACTCAAGTGACTTATAATGAATTGTTTTCATGAAGTTGCATAATTAAACAAGAAAAAGAACCCCATATTTGTCAAAAAACTATAAGCCCTCTCTGCGGGCGCCATTAGAATTTTATGGTTTTGGATCTTCTTTATCATTTGGTGTATCACTTTGTGGAATACACTATATAAATGTGATACATATCTTTTTTAGATAAAATTAAAATCTTATCAAATGATTGGTGAACTTTAAGAGATAAAGAGATAAGTGATTATACACGTGTTAAATTCTTATATAATGATACAAAAAATATACAAAATTACATTACGAAATTTGATACTGAAAGTGGACAGAGCACAAAAGAAAATCAAAATAAATTTGGCTTCCCTACAAAATTGTATGGGCAGATCCATTCTCCTTTGCACGTTAAAATTCAAGGTTTTTAAGACGTGGAAAATCTAATTTTTATGGTCCTCAAAATTCATTAATTTGAATTTTTGATATTGATGTTCACGTGGCTGGGCCATAATGCTGAAGCGAAAGATCCAATAGTGCACAAATTTTCTTTATTTAGGAAAATACAACTTTGCCCTAATACAATTGGGAAAAATATAATTTTAGTCCCTAAAAGTTTTAAAACGTAATACTTTTTGTTCCTAATTATTTCAAATGACTCAATCTAATCCCCAAATTTTAATTTGTAACTAATATAAGACAATAGAAAGATTCTCTTTGTTAATTGGCATAAGTTGTTACATGTTTAGCACCATTTTGTAAGTGGCTAACCTCCTCCTATTTTTTTAATAGAAAATAAAAATTTTCTTTCTTAGCACAATAAAAAAAACAAAACCATCACTTTGAGACTTCTTTTTTTTTTACGAAATTGTCACGGATTTTATTTTTCTATTTTATAAAAAAAAAACTTCTGCTTTTTAATTAGAAAAATAGTGAAAATTGATCACTAAAGGGAATATGCAAAACATGTGACAATTTTTATCAATTAACAGAGAAAATTCACCAATTATTTTATATTGGTTATAAATTAAAATTTTAGGCATCAAATTGGATCGTGCAAAATAGTTAGGGACTAAAAGTACAATTATTTAAAATTTTGAGAATCAAATTTTGTATTTTTCCTTGTACAATTAATATTGCAAGCCACCGAATAACTCTATAAATAGTTCCAAATTCGCTGAACATTTCAACACATAGAAACTCAGTTTAAAAAATATGGCCAAGCAACTTTTCATTGCTGTTCTCTTGCTCGTAGCATTTTGTATGTAATCTTTAGCTTCCTGTTTGTTCTCTTATTTACTTCTACTTGGCGTCCAAATACAAGAGAAATTATTATTAATTAGCATTATTCATGCACCCACGCACTTGTATACAAGGGCATCTCTTATAACTAGTTAAAGGCTTAAAGCTATCTGCCTAATAGTAAAATAAATTTTTGTGCCGAATATACAGAAGAAATTAAATTGTGATATGTGGAGTACTTTTTCTATGTTGTTCTACAAATTGATTTTTTCAAAAAATCTTGACGGCAACAAGAAGAATTAAGGGTCGTATTTCAAATCCTAATACTTTTATGTTTCTGTTGCAGTTGCGGCCCCAACTCATGAGACCACGCCAAGTGTTGAGAAAGAGAAAGCCACCCCAAGGAAATTGGTTGGAGAATTCAAAGATCAAACAGTAGTAGTGGAGAAGCTCATCAAACTGCCACGGGGAGTTATGGTTCCAAATCAAGTTTCCTGTTTTCCTGATCGTGATTTTGATCTGTGTCCTCCTGAATGCATATGTGTGGCAAACCCTGGGCCGCCTTTTACTAGCTTTTGCGCATGTCCGCCATGTGAGTGAAATGGCATACATGCACACAGTTGTAAAATTGTATCCCTTACTAATTACTACTTCAAGAAAGAATATATATATATATATATATATATATATATATATATGATGTATGGTATTTGAATGCTAATATTTTATATTTCTGTTGCAGCAACACCTACTCGTGAGACCATAGAAAGTGTTAAAGCAGCAGCAGCCACACCAATAGAAATGGTCGAAAAATTCCAGGATCGCACAGTGGAGAAGCTCATTAAACTGCCACAGGGAGTTATGGTTCCAAATGGGGACACATGTCATCCTCCTTATTTTTATTGTGATCCTCATTGCATATGTGTGCAAGAACCTTATAACCCTCCTGGCGTTTGTTATTGTCCTTGTGAGTAAAATGGCATACACGCAACATATTTCTCTCCTTGCTGAGCTTTAACTAGTAAGAGAAATATGGTATATGAATGCTAATACTTTATGTTTATGTTGCAGCAACAAAAACTCATGAGAACATACCAAGTGTTAAGGCACTGGCAGCCACCCCAAAGAAAATGGTCAGAAAATTCCAAGATCAGACAGTGGAGAAGCTAATCAAACTGCCACAACGAGTTGGGGTTCCACTCTTGGAGGAGAATGTTTTCCTCCTGAATTAGAATGTGATCTTGGTTGTGTCTGTATGGCGCCCTTCATTTATCCTCCCGTTCCTGGCGTTTGCGTCGGTTTCTGCAAGTGAATATGAAGAACAAAGAAATGGAGGGATATCTGCACATACCATATATAATAGCATTTCCCATGCTATTCTGGCTGTGTGTTTGTTCTTAACATTCTAATAATGGTTGTTTAGTGTCTGTCCTATGTTCCTTGTGTTGTGAGTATTATGGGTTCTTACGTATTCCCTCCTTGGGAAAATAGTTGTATGGCTGTGATCAGCAATAAGTTGATGGCAACAGTTTGCCTATGAATAATTGCATGCGTCCAAGTAGTTGATGGCAACAGTTCTTACGTATTCCCTCCTTGCATGCTTGGTAAATTAATGAATTTTTCTTTTTATTTATTTTGTGAAATTGGTTTGCCACAAACATATGGAGTTATCTTTAAAATATGAAACTTTTACATGAACTTAAAATATTTTTTCCATTAACAGGTTTAAATACATAAATCCAAGTAGTTGGAAAGGATAAATGACCCACTAATAGTCCATCAATTTGGGATAAGTATTGTTTGGTTCCTAATCTTAAAAAAAATTACTTTTTTATTCTTTAATTTAAATTTTGTCACATAAATAATCCTTAAGGCATATTTCATCTATCTAACACGTATAATTATTTGTCATTTAATACAATAAATAATGTTTTGAATGTTAAACAGTGTTATATGCCTTTACAAAGATTGTTTGTCTAACATCAATCTATCTCTCGTTACAGTTTCTAACATTTCTAACATTTCTAACATTTCTAACATTTCTCCACTTATTAACAACACCGCATATATCATTCTTGATTCGTAGACCATATTAGCAATGGGCCGGGATCATTTGATTCTAAAAATCCGATAAATTAATTCAATCCTCCCTAAATTTTAAGTCTAAATTTTAAGTGTTCAATTTGCTTTCATTATTATTTGTCTATAAATTCATTGAAACAAAAAATGATCGGCTAGGTACTGACTGGTCCAAGCCGTAGCAATAAGAAGGGATATGCAAGGTTCAAAAAATTTATTTTCATAACTTGAGTTGTAAATCGTATTCGTTCCTTCTTTGTGCACTTAATTCCATCTTGATTAACTATTTAATGCAGATATGCTGAATAAAAGGGTATGAAATTCAACGAATTTGGACATATAAATGTAAAATAGTCATTGAAGTTGATTTTTTTTTTGTTTAGGTAAGAACTAATCTTTTATCCTATTAATTAGAGTGATTTGTAGCCCAATGGATTTTCTATTAGATTTCTTGTTTTATTTTATGGATACAAGTTACGTATTTTTTACATTTATCCCATAGGGCTCGTGGTTGGCAGGAAAATAATATTTAATAGGAATGTAATTCTTGAGATTTAAATTTTAAGGAAAATGAATATTTTTTCCAGTCATCTAATTCTTAGAAATTAAATTTTGAAAAATCTGAATGCTTAGCATGTGTTTGGATAGATTGTCAGAAAAGGTAGTAGATTCTTATTTTATTGTTTGATTTTAATTATTGAATCAAATAATGCTATTTGAATTCAATTTGTATGTTATACTTATACATCACCATTTATATAGTTTTATTCTAAATCGTATTATGAAATTTAATTATATCTTTTTACCTTAAGATAAAATAAATTTTTTTTTTATCTATTAGTATTGCTAAAAAGAGAATAGTTGATTAAATAAATAAAAAATAAATTTACAAATTAATGTACGTAAATCAAAATGGCCAACATTAATTAAACAATAATCACTGTAGATATAAAATGTATGAAAATTAATTAACTAGAAAGATGAAAGAAAAAGATTAAAGCAATAGAAATAAAATTATAAATTTTTTAAATAAAATAATAAAATACTGACTATGTAATTTTGTCACTCCAAGCAATAATTTTTAAATCCGCCATTGCTTCTGTATCGTTATTGGGCTGTTAGTTCCTTTTGTTCGTTACATTTATCTTACTACTCTTTAGGTTATATTTGTCTTGTCAGTGTTCTCGCTATTATTTTTTACAAACACGCACTTTAAGTTGCATGTTTTCTAAATTCTGTCACAAGTTCGTCAAGCCATGCAATGTCCATTAACTTAAAAAAAAAACACTAGAGAATAAAACTATATAAATGGTTGAGGGGTTTTATTTTTATCATACAAAATTAATTATTATTATTTAATAAATTCTTTTAGATTTTTCACAATTTGTGCCTTATGAAAATTGCTTGTCTTACTTCATTCCGTGTTAAAAAAAGGTAGAGCATTTTTTTAACTAGAAGCTCTCCGCCATTACAATATGAGCAAACAAATAATCAAATTTTGGCTTGATTACCGAGTGATTCTCCTTTCTACTTTTAAAATTCTTGAATTTGTTATATCTCATCTCATATGTAAAATGCATACTATATATTCTTTTTGTAATGGAAATATCTATTTAAATCCTTGACAATTCTTAGTTGGATTGATTTTGATTCGCAATTCTTCTCACTACAAAGTTTTCAAATGCAATAATTAAATTGACAGGTTTCGTCTCCAATACGCAAATTTGTTTTTGTTCTTTGGTTGGCGTGAATGGACATATTATCTATAAAATCTAGACTCTTCAATTGAATTACTGTTGAGAATGATTTGTGTTAACTATGAATTTTGCACGTGAAACTCTTGATCGCATTTTCTTCATTCGTACCAATTGATATTAAATGTGAAGACAAATTATGGTTGATAATTTAATTGTGTGGAGGACCATATCGTTGGAGTACTGTAGAGATTTTATGACGATGCTCTCGTTAGGAAGTAAAAAGACTTATGGTATACCCGGTTAGTGAGTTTAGAGAAAAGGAAAATGAATGAAATAAAAAATGGGTGTTTGATAAGATATAATTATTATGTTAAAATTATTTTTATATCCTAATTTTCGATAATATTCCATACCGGTATATGTTGGGAAAAATAAATGAAATTATCATTATTATTGTTCAGTATTATCATTGTCATTCCTATTTCTCGTGTTAAATCAAGCACACTTTTTAAAGAGAAGATTGCCATGCTTGCATTGGCTTCTTTTCTATTTTGTTTATAGAAAATAGAACCTTTTGAAAATTAGAGATGAAAGTAAAATGAACTCTCAAATTGAACGCCAATTGAAAATTAGAGATCTTTTTGAATGACCTACCCATGTGAGATTTTTGTGCATTTCCAGTAACAATGTTCTTATAATAATAAAGTAATTATTGGTATTAAAAAAATTACAACAAATTTGTCGTGAAGCGGGTTCATATATATATAAGTGTGAGTTAATCGTGATTTCAATGCATAATAAAAAGGGCAAAAAAATAAAATAAAATAAAATTACGATTTCAATGGCAAATAATTGTCTCTTTCATTTATGAACGTCTTATACATAAACCGATCTCACAAAATTTTTGTAAAAAAAAGAAAAATCAATATGAAAAAAAGTAAGTTTCGAATAATTGAAACTAGTTTTGTTCAGAATATGTCAAAATTTTCCTATTACTAGAAGTTAAATCAAAATGATATATTTTTGGTTGAGCAATACAAAATGATAAATCAAACTTTTCTATTATTAGCTGTATTTATTTAATGGTCCTTTAGTCTATTTAGTTTTCAGTGTAATCCCTAGCCCTAGCTATATATACTCTTTATTGTATTCTGATTTATTTTATGCACGTCAATAAGAAATCCTAGCATCTTTTTCTCTATGTTATCATGGTATCAGAGCCACCATTCATGACTTCTCTTTGCTTGATTGAAGTTAGGGTTACTGTAGCAGCGGTGTACTGTAGCGGTGGCGTTACTGTTCCAGCGGCACTGTAGCCGTACTGTTCGGGTACTGTAGCGGGATACTGTTCGGGTACTGTAGCGGGATACTGTTCGGGTACTGTAGCTGGTATAGGGGACACATTTTCTTTATTTTTGCTTACGTTTGTTTGTCTGGATTCTGTTGATTTTGGGTATTTTGAATCTGTTGATTTCGATTTTGAGAGTTTTATTTTTTTGTGCCTCTGTCATCATGGCTAGTCGTAAGGATGATTCACTTCAGTCGATTAGTGTTCAATTGGATGGTCCAAACTATACGTATTGGAGCTACGTTATGAAGAATTTCTTGCGTGGAAAATCTATGTGGAACTATGTTACAGGTGTGCGGATTAAACCTACAGACGATAAAGCGACCGATTATGCAGCCTTGATCGATATTTGGGAGTCTGATAATTCGAAAATTATTACGTGGATTAACAATTCTGTTACCCACTTTATTGGTGTTCAGTTAGCCAAGTATGAGACGGCTAAAGAGGTTTGGGATCATCTGACTAGATTGTACACACAATCTAATTTCGCCAAGCAGTATCAGTTGGAGGCAGATATTCGCGCACTTTAGCAGAATGATATGAGCGTTCAGGAGTTTTATTCTGCCATGTCTAATCTCTGGGATCAGTTGGCTCTCACTGAGTCTGCAGAGCTGCGAAAATTTGAACCATATCTGGCTCGTAGGGAAGAACAATGCTTGGTACAGTTTTTGATGGCTCTTCGAAATGATTTTGAGGGATTGCGTGGCACAATTCTATATCGTTCTCCTCTTCCGTCTGTTGATTCTGTGTTTCATGAACTTTTAGCAGAGGAGATTCGGCTTAAGTCTAAAGTCAATACGGGGTCTGTCCTACCTCCACCTCCGGCCGTCTTTGCTGCTCCACAACAATCTCCGCCTGGCACCCAAAACAGACCAGCTCCTAAGGTATCTCAGGATGAATGTGCTTTCTGCAAACAGAAGGGTCATTGGAAGGCTCAGTGTCCAAAATTGTTGAGTAAAGGTAAACAGCACCAACAGCGACCACCTCAACAACAACGCCCACCACAGACTGCTCCATGGACGTATCGTCCACCTCAATCTAATAATGCAGTTGCTGCCCCATCCTTGGATCCACAAATGATGGAGCAGTTTAAGCAGTTCCTTGCTTTACAGCCTCATGCCATGTCTGCCTCCTCTCCTAAAGGTTTGTCTGATAATTCTGGTAAATCGTCTCCTTTACGGATCTTAGACTCAGGCGCTTCTCATCATATGTCTCCTGATATTGATTCTTTTGTGTCTGTTAATTCTGCTCCATCTTTGTCTGTAATAACCGCTGATGGTACTCCAATGCCATTGGCAGGAATTGGCTCTGTTCACACATTTCGTTTATCTCTTTCAAACGTATACCATATTCCTAGTCTAACTTTAAATCTTGCATCTGTTGGTCAATTGTGTGATTCTGACCTCTTAATTTTTTTTACCTCTACCAATTGTTTTGTTCAGGACCTGCGATCTCAGAAGATGATTGGGATAGGCCATAGGGAAGGGGGACTCTATGTTTTGGATGAGCTAAAAATATCAGATATTGCTGCCTCTAGTATGGATTTGTCATCTTTTCGTTTGAGTCGTTCGTCTTCTGATTTTTATCTTTGGCATTCTCGTTTAGGTCATGTTTCTGGGTCTCGTTTAAAGTTTTTGGTGTCTACAGGAGTTTTAGGTCATTTAGACAGTCATGATATTTCTGATTGTAGTGGTTGTAAACTGGCTAAATTTTCAGCCTTGCCTTTTAATAAAAGTATTTCTTTTTCCATTGCGCCATTTGATCTTGTGCATTCTGATGTGTGGAGACCCTCTCCTGTATCAACCAAAGGAGGATCTAGATATTATGTATCTTTTATTGATGATTTCACCGGTTATACTTGGGTTTATCTTATGAAACGCAGGTCTGATTTCCTTACCATATTCAGTAACTTTCGAGCTCTTGTTAAAACCCAACACTCATCTGTGATTAAATGTTTTCGGTGTGATTTGGGGGGTGAATACACTTCTAATGTTTTTTCTCAGTTACTTGCTTCTGATGGGACTATCCATCAAACTTCATGTACAGACACTCCTCAACAAAATGGTGTTGCTGAGAGAAAACATCGTCATCTTGTTGAAACAGCTCGTTCGTTTTTGTTGTCAGCCGAAGTTCCTAGTGTGTTTTGGGGGGAAGCAGTACTTACCGCTGCTCATGTGATCAACAGAATTCCAATATCTCATAATTCAGGTTTGTCCCCGTTTGAAAAGTTGTATGGTCATTCACCTGATTATTCCTCATTGTGCGTCTTCGGTTGTACTTGCTTTGTTCTTCGACCACACGCTGAGCGTAATAAATTGTCTTCTCGGTCCGCCTTATGTGTTTTTTTGGGATATGGTGCTGGTCAAAAGGGATATCGTTGTTTTGATCCAGTTAGTCAAAAATTGTATGTCTCGCGTCATGTTGTGTTTTTAGAGCATATTCCATTCTTCTCTGTTCCTGCTAGTTCACATCATATGACACAGTCAGATCTGGTTCGCATTGATCCTTTCGATACCGACCCTGATGAAGCTCTCTCTGATACTTTGGTTCAAGAGGTATCCACCTCCCATGTCCCTGTTCCTACGACCACCCAATTATCGGATGAGATTGCGGATAATCCTCATCTGCGTCAGTCAACTCGCACTCGTAAGTCGACTAAACTCCCCGATTTTGAGTACTCCTCTTATTCTACTTCATTTGCTTCTTTTGTTGCCTCTATTCATCGACTTTCTGAGCCTTTGTCCTATAGAGAGGCAGTTCGTGATCCTCTTTGGCAGGCTGCTATGGCTGAGAAACTTACTGCTATCCATCAGACTCATACATGGGATTTGGTTTCCCTGCCATCCGGAAAATATACCATTGGTTCTAGTTGGGTTTACAAGATTAAAACCAAATCAGATGGATCCATTGAGCGATACAAGGCCCGGCTTGTTGCTAAAGGCTATTCTCAGGAGTATGGCATAGATTATGAAGAAACATTTGCCCCTGTTGCAAAAATGACGACTGTTCGCACTCTGATCGCAGTTGCTTCCGTTTGCAGAGGGAGAATATCTCAGATGGATGTCAAGAATGCCTTCTTGAATGGTGATCTTCATGAAGAAGTTTATATGACGCCTCCTCCTGGTGTCGCTCATCAGCCTGGTGAAGTTTGCAAGCTTCGCAAAGCTCTTTATGGTCTCAAAATAGCACCACGTGCTTGGTTTGAGAAGTTTTCTCTGGTGATCACTTCGCTTGGCTTCCTTCCTAGTCACTATGATTCGGCTTTATTTGTCAAGCGTACAACAGCAGGTCGTATTCTATTATCCTTATATGTTGATGACATGATTATTACGGTTGATGATTATGATGGTATTGAATCTTTGAAATCTGAGTTGGCACGTTGCTTCGCTATGAAAGACTTGGGTATGCTACGTTATTTTTTGGGAATTGAGGTTGCCTATTCTCCAAAAGGCTATCTCTTATCTGAATCAAAATATATAGCTGATTTGTTTGAGCGTGCTCGACTTACTGACAACAGGACTGTTGATACTCCCCTTGAGACTAATGCTAGATACTCTCCGTCGGATGGCACTCCTTTGGCGGATTCCGGTCTCTATCGTACTATTGTAGGCAGCCCGGTTTATCTTACTGTGACTCGCCCAGACATTGCGCATGTTGTTCATGTGGTTAGTCAGTTTGTCACTGCCCCTACTACAGTTCATTGGGCTGCTGTTCTTCGTATTCTCAGGTACCTTCGGGGCACTCAGTTTCATAGTCTCTTGTTTCCTTCTACATTTTCGTTAGAGTTGCGTGCTTACTCAGATGCGGATTGGGCTGTTGATCCTACGGACCGCAAGTCGACCACTGGACATATAGCACAATCCAATAGATAGATAATGTAATGTTCAAAACAGATGATTGAATCATTCATAGCACAAAAGATTAATTACTCAAAATATGAATTCTTTAAACACAGTTACGAGTTTTAGAAAACAATCTAAACTCAACCAAACACAAACAAAAGTGTTACCAATATCAAAGTTTTAGAAATCTCTAAACTTCGAACACAAGAGTTTTAGAAAATAATCTAAACTCAACCAAACACAAAAAAGTGTACCAAGATCAAAATTTTAGAAATCTCTAAACTTCGAACACAAGAGTTTTAGAAAATAATCTAAACTCAAACTAAATGGGCAAAGCATATGTAAGTGGACCAATTATTCAAATAATAGTCCCCCACAGTCCATAGCTCTAGAGGAATTATCCATCAAGTAGATCATCCTCTTCAGGATTCCAGTTGGAATAAGCTCCTCCATTTCCATCATTTTCTATAAGTTACCAAATATGAACTTAATCATTTGTGTAACAAAATAAAGTGTCTAGTTCAAGCAGAAGAACTTAGCACAATATCTCAATGATTGAAAATAAATATATATCAATGTCAAAATGCATCAATACCATATTCCAATAAGCATCAATGTCCAGTTTCTTTATAAGAACAAGACCTAACAGTTTCTTTTCCAAAAGAACCATTTCCAATAAACATCAATGTCCAGTTTCTTTACAAGAACAAGACCTAACAGTTTCTTTTCCAAAAGAACCATTTTCAATATTTCTATGTGGAATGTTACAGCTGTCAAGTCCAAATTTAGTTAAGCAGCATCATCAAATATGGAATGATACTACCGCTCTAAACAGAACATCCAGAATGAGTAAAATCACCTCATCATATGTGGAATGAGACAACGCACCCAAAAAGGATATATCATCAGATGTGGAATGATATATTAACAACTATAATCATCGGCGAAATATTATCAAGTGCTTATCTTATCTATCAAAGGGAGATTCGAAAATTTCAAAATTAACATGAATATAGGTTAAGACATATCTATATAGTCTTTAACCCCAGGAATGTAGGTTAAGACATATCTATATAGTCTTTAACCCCATATCCCCCATAATTTTGAAGCGTCGAGCTTTGTTCAGTCCCTTTGTTAGAGCATCAGCCAGATTATCCTTCGATCTCACATCGACCAAAGTAATAATATCATGTTCTATGAGATACGTCAGCAAGGCATATCTCAGTCTAACATGTCTTCTCTTACCATTAAAGAGTGAGTTTTGTACTACTGAAACTGTAACCTGATTATCACAGAACATACTTAAAGACGTAATCTTTAAGCGGATTAGTGAAATATCCAGGATTAGTTCTCTTAGCCACTCTGCTTCTCCTTCTGCGGAAGCTAGAGTAGAAAGTTCCAATTCCATAGACGACAAAGCAATGCAAGTTTGCCTTTTGGATTTCCACGCAATAGCTGCACCACCCAGTGTGAAAATATAACCACTGGTTCACTTACTATCTCCAAAGGATGAGCACCACGAAGCATCAGAAAATGCTTCCAATATAGGAGGACGACCACTATAACATAGTGCATGGTTAGAGGTACCCTTCAAATATTGCATAAGTCGCGTAAGGGTATGCCAATGTTCATGTCCGGGATTACTAGTGAAATGACTCAGCATGCCTACAGAAAAGGCTATGTCTGGTCTAGTACATGTCATTGCATACATGAGACTACCAATCCATTTAGAATAAGACAATTGATTCAAGCTAGCTCCCTCATTGGGGCTCAGCCATATATGAGAATCATACGGTGTCTCAACCACGGCATACTCACTGTATCCCCATGTAGAAAGCCATTTGTCAATGTAATGAGCTAAGAGTAATGCCTTGCTCTATAAAATGTACTTTCATACCATACAAAGATTTATTTAATTTACAAACTTTGTTCTCGAAACCTTTCATGACAAACCATTCAGGTTGGTTCATGTAGATCTCCTCAGTCAGATTTTCATATAGGAAAGCTGTCTTTACATCCATTTGATGCACAACATAGTGCTCAATAGATGCCAAAACAAGAAGAATTCTTATCGTAGTCAAATGACAGACCGGGGAGTAAACTTCAAAATAATCTATCCCATATACTTGGGTATAGCCCTTAGCTACTAAACTTGCTTTATACCGAGCTATAGATCCGTCAGAATTAAGTTTCTTCTTCAAAATCCACTTGCAACCTATAGTCTTAGCCCCTTTCGGCAAATCGACTAAGTCCCAAGTTTGATTTTGTAAAAGAGAGCTCATTTCATCATCAATGGCTTATGTCCATAATAGGGAGTCCCTAGATCTCATCGCCTCATTATAGGTAGATGGATCATATTCTAAATGGTAAGTGACAAAATCCTCACCAAACGTATTGGGAACTCGGTGTCTTGTAGATACTCTTAAAGGTACAGATTCAGAAGGGATCCGAGTGTCAGAGGAAGTCAATTCAGGTTCAATAAGTGTATCTGAAACGATTTTGACGGTGCCTGATACTGTCAACCCTTTATCTCGAAGAAATTTATCTTCAAAGAAAACAGTATCTCTAGATCTATAACCACATTGGTTGATAGATCCAAGAACCGATCAGCAGCACTATCCTCTGCACTACCTAGGTACACACAAGTGTTAGTCCTAGGCCCCACCTTAGGTATTCTAGGGTCTGGTATCCTTACATAAGCAATACAGCCCCAAGTCTTAAAAGTATCATATTTACAAGGATGTTTATGCAATATCTCATAAGGTGTTGAAGACAACTTAGAGTGCGACAACCTATTGAGGATATGATTAGCAGTCAAAGCTGCCTCTCCCCAATAACAGGAAGGCATGCCAGTTGTCAATAACATAGAGTTTAACATTTCTGTTAACGTCATGTTCTTACATTCAGCTATGCCATTTGATTGAGGTGTGTAAGGAGTAGTAGTTTCAAGGATTATGCCCTCTAAAGCACAAAATTTCTTGAACCCTGTCAATGTATATTCTCCTCCTCTGTCACTCCTCAACTTTTTTATTTTCAAAATAAATTGGTTTTCAACACGATTCTTGAAAATTTTAAATTTATCAAAAACTTCATCTTTTGATTTTAACAGATAGATATGACAATATCGAGAAAAATCGTCTATAAAAATGAGCAAATACTTTCGACCACCTCTAGTGGGATAACTTTTAAAGTCATAGAGGTCAGAATGTATTAAGTCAAGAAGTTGTGTACTCCTAGAGACCGGACGAAAAGGTCTTCTAGTAATTTTAGTTTGAGCACAAACTTCACATCTGTTAAATCTGATCGAAGTATCGATAGGTATATTATGACTTTTAACTAGACTAACCATTTTCTTGTAGTTCACATGTCCTAACCGATTATGCAATATTATAGGATCAATTAGAGTTGAACTAAATTGGCTGACCGTTTCAGTTCCAGTACTCAATTCATAATTTAACATCTTTTAAAGTTAAAAATTTACTTGAAGAGATGTTGATATTTGCAGTACCAGTGTGAGTCACGACCTTCGTCGCCCCACTAGCCACAGCAATAGTTTTATCCCCCTCAGCAACATCATCAAGTAACTTTTTAGTTTGGCAAACATGGCATGTTGCCCCAGAATCTAACCACCATTCTGAAAAAGTACTGGCCTTTCCATGATTGCCTACCATAGCAACAAAGTTTTAAGGCTCAGTCTTTTGCAGCAGCATATGTGCTTCCAATGGTGTGTCAGATTTGTCCTTCTTTGGTAGTCTACAATCTGCTATAAAGTGGCCCCATTTCCCACAATTATGGCACTTGCCCTTCTTTTTCTTAAAGATAGGCTTTTTGGCCTCTAATTGTTGATACTCACTTTTAGGAGACTTTGATTTCTTAGGAAATTTATTGGGATATATCACCGCGTTAGCAGCTGATTGTTGCTGTCTAACCATCTCCAATGTATTCCTAACCCGATTCTCATCCTCGATTCTAATGAATCGTTTAAGATAATCCAGTATCACCTGAACTTTCTTCCTGTACATCTCAGTTTTGAAAGAAAGTCGTGTAGATAGTAATTTATAGATAATGGCACCAACGATAAAAGGGTCATAAACATTGATATTTTCAGTAGTCAATTTAGATCTCAAGTTTTCTAGATCAGTGACTTGAGGAGTGATTTCCATATCTTCCTTGAATTTGAAATCCATGAATTTGTCAACGAGATTTGTTTTTGACAATTTCTCCTCCTTCTTAAACTGAGTATCTAAATTGTTCCAAATTTCTTTAGTAGTCAGATTCATCAACATTCTCAGTGGTATCAACAAAAGTACTCATAACAATATAGAAATTATTTTCATAATTTTAAACCAAACTGAGTCTTTCGTTTCCAGAAATTAAAATCAGACCCACTGAAAGACTGAAGTTTAACCATATCAATTGGCACATAAAGTTTAACTATATCAATTGGCACATAAAGTTTAACTATATCAATTGGCACATATAGTTTAAAAATATCAATTGGCACATATAGTTTAACCATATCAATTGGCACATATAGTTTAACCATATCAATTGGTACATAAAGTTTAACAATATCAATTGGCACATATAGTTTAACCATATCAATTGGCACATATTTTTTCATTTTTTCTAAATAAAAATTGGAAAGAGTGCACCTGATGAACAGTGACTGCTACAGTGTCGGTGAACAGTACTGCTACAGTGCCGGTGAACAGTAATTGCTACAGTGCCGGTGAACAGTGTGCTACAGTACTGCTAAGTGTCGAAACAGTACCGAGTCGCTACAGTACCGTGTAGCTACAGTGAAGAGTCGCTACAGTACCGTGTCGCTACAGTGACACCGCCGCTACAGTGCCGTCGCTACAGTACCCTAACTTTTTTAATGCTTCAAGATTGTTAGAGTTTTAGGTCAAGCAATTCAATATGCAATTGCTTTAAGCATTACACCCTAGGTATCTAATTTGGAATACCTAACATGCTGCCTCCAGCTAGCATATATATAGGAATACACTAGGGTTAAAAACCAGTTAATGGACTCTTGCCCAGTCAGGCCATTACAAAGGTTCATTATCTATTGGGCTTATATTAGAATATATTATTGGATTATATTAAATATCCAACATATAGTGGGTAATTAAGGACTTCATTTTCCCAACACAATAAATTAAGAACGTGCCAATGATCTTTTTCACACGATTGCTAATATTGATGAAGAGGCTTTCGATTTCTCCAATGATTTCTAGTGATATTATAATATATGATTCTGGCTCTGTTTACAAGTCCAAATCAAAATTATTGGAATGTAATTCGCCATGTGACGTTATTGTGTACTCAAAAATCAAAATTTATGGGGACCGCGGGGTTGTTATTTATTTTGGGATAAAAATATATGAATTAATGAATGCTTATGTGCAGAGGCGGATCCAAGCGGCCGCTACCAATATTTGAAAATTTGTATTATATCTTTTCAAAAAATTTAAAATTTTTAATTGAATACTTAAAAAAATTAGAATTTTTTCCCTCCAAAAATTAGAATATAACTTTTACCAATAGCACTATGTAATTTTGTCACTCCAAACCATAATTTTTAAATCCGCCATTGCTTCTGTGTCGTTATTGGGCTGTTAGTTCCTTTTGTTCGTTATATTTATCTTACTACTCTTTAGGTTATATTTGTCTTGTCAGTTTTCTCGCTATTATTTTTTACAAACATGCACTTTAAGTTGCATGTTTTCTAAATTCTGTCACAAGTTAGTCAAGCCATGCAATGTCCATTAACTTTAAAAAAAAACAAAAAACACTAGAGAATAAAACTATATAAATGGTTGAGGGGTTTTATTTTTATCATACAAAATTAATTAATATTATTTAATAAATTCTTTTAAATTTTTCACAATTTGTGCCTTATGAAAATTGCTTGTCTTACTTCAACATGTTCCGTGTTAAAAAAAGGTAGAGGATTTTTTTAACTAGAAGCTCTCCGCCATTACAATATGAGCAAACAAATAATCAAATTTTGGCTTGATTACCGAGTGATTCTCCTTTCTACTTTTAAAATTCTTGAATTTGTTATATCTCATCTCATATGTAAAATGCATACTATATATTCTTTTTGTAATGGAAATATCTATTTAAATCCTTGACAATTCTTAGTTGGATTGATTTTGATTCGCAATTCTTCTCACTACAAAGTTTTCAAATGCAATAATTAAATTGACAGGTTTCGTCTCCAATACGCAAATTTGTTTTTGTTCTTTGGTTGGCGTGAATGGACATTTTTTTTTGGCTAACCTCTGTCCGAGGGTGGTCGCCACTCCAACTTTATTAGTTTACTTGGAAAATGGTGGATATTATTCTTACAAAAGTATACCTCTTGAATCGGATCCATGTACAATGGAGCCAACCACAAGAAGATGATCGAAATTAAGCTTGGAGTACTTCCTCCATTTACACCCAAAAGTCCTAACATCCTAATGAGCAAAAACTCCAGCAATCACAAGGAGTGACAAAAGGTCCATTGTTAAATGGACATTTGTAAGCACGAACTAGCATTCCATAGTAAGATTTGGCTCTATTTTGATGCATTGCTTCTCGTTCTTGTATCTTTGTTGAATGCTTTCATGACTCAGCTGATTCTTCAAGTTTTACTTTTTCACACAATCTAGCTAATTCTCTTTCTGACTCTTTTGAGGATTGGGACTTGAGCTTTATCCCTTTGTATTAGCTTCCTAAAAGAGTCTTCATGCGTGGCCTGCTCTCCATTTTTTGCCACCCAAGCTGCAGCTTTATTTTCTTCAGCAGGCCTGAGATAAATTACACATCCTTGCTGTAGCTGTTCTAGCTTCTTTTCCTGATTGGCTACTGTCCAATGCATTCCAGGATTTCCTTCAATAGCTTTAAACAGGCCCTGATGACTTGTTTCCAGGATTACCTTATTCCACCCTCTTTGACAACAGCATTGAAGACCTTGAAAGCCATGTCAAGCATTCCGTTGATAATCGCTATACCTGCAGGTCTAATCCACTCATATTGTGCATATAGAAATTTCAAAATCTCCCCTCTATGATCTCTAATCAGTCCAGCTGCAGCTAGGCAATTATCAGCAGTGTAATAAGCAATATTAATTTTTATCTCTGAAACTTCAGGTTTCTTCCATTGGAGAATCTAAATATGGACCTGATTTCTGTAGTTTTTGACTAGATCCCAGAAAATCCCCCAGTTGGAGGTGTCCCATTTAACTTGAGGCAACTTTCTTTGAAGGATGCTTGAGGCAGAGACTGTGATTTGCTGGATTATCTGCAGGTTATTCACTGGGCTCCCTTCGAATAGAGCCCTGAGCCTAGTTTTCCAGAGTTCCCAACAAATGATAGAGGGCAGAGATGTTAGTAGACATTTGTGGGCATCATTTTTTGGAGTAGTTTGCCACCAGGACCTGCATGCCCTTCTGACTGAGTTGGTGCTGTAATGTAAGCCCATCTCTCCAGCCAGTATTCTCCACACCTATGTAGCAATTGTACAACTTGCAAAAGTATGGTTAATATCCTCATTATTATTAAAACAGAGATAGCAGATTGAGGGGCCAGAAGCACAGAACCTGTATAGTATGTCCCCAAGGGGGATTCTCCTTGCCAGCATACAATGCATGAAAAATGAGATTTTTAATGGGATATAGGGGTACCAGATCTCCTTGGCGAAATTAACAGGCTCTCTTCGCTGTCTGATTTGCTGAAAGGCAGAAGATGTAGTGAAGGAGCCATTGCTATTTAGGCTCCATTTTAGTTCATCACTTCCAGTGGGGGGGGGACAGGCATTGCTAGTATTAAAGCCTTTGTGCTATCAGAAAGATCAGCAATGCTGTCCAGATTCCATTCTCCATCCTTGATAAACTCATTAAGCCTCTGATTTCCAGGATTGTTGTGGAACCTGTCTAGAGGGCCACTTCCCATCCAATTATCGAACCAGAAGCTGCACTGCCCATCTCCCAGTTTGATCATGATGAATTTCTCTGCAGTGGGAGCAACCTTTAACATTCTCTTCCAAGTGTGAGAGTCCCCCCTATAAGGAGCAATCTGAGATGGATGATGTGGGCTACAGTACTTTTGATGCATGAATTCTGCCCACAATGTCTGCCTAGTTCTGAATCTCCACCACAGCTTAATACTTTGTGCAGCAATGGTATCTTCCAGGTTTCTGATCCCTACACCTCCTTCATTAGTAGGAAAGCACAAGTCTTTCCATTTTATCTAATGATAGGATTTCTCTTTCCCTCTTTGCCACAAAAATCTACAGAAAATAACCTCCAGTTGGTGCAGGACCCCTTTGGGAGGACTGAGAGCCATCGTGGAGTATATAGGAAGGGCCGTCAGGACACTTTTGATCAAAGTGAGTCTTCCACCTTTAGAGAGGAAGTTCGCATTCCAAGTCCCCAACTTGTTTCTAACCTTCTGAATCAGTCCTTCATAGTGCGCTGTCTTAATCTTACCATAGTGTAATGGGATCCCCAGGTAGGTTATTGGCCAGTGGCCTTGCTGAAACTTTGTGGTCCTTGCTATCAGATTCCTTTTCTGCCTGGGCAATTTATGATGAACTAGAAAACAGCTCTTGGACTCACTAATTTTTTGCCCAGAAATTTCTTGATAATGTTTTAAATCCTGCATAAGCTGAGAAAGAGAAGTACTATGTGCAGCAGAAAAAATTATAACATCATCGGCATAGTCTAAATGAGATATCTTTATATTATTCCTAGGAACATAAAAAGTTGGAACAATTTCCAAAGAAGCATTTAATATTCTTGAGAGATAGTCTGAACCTAGACTCTTAGTGTGAATGGACATATTATCTATAAAATCTAGACTCTTCAATTGAATTATTGTAGAGGGTGATTTGTGTTAACTATGAATTTTGCACGTGAAACTCTTGATCGCATTTTCGTCATTCGTACATTGATATTACATGTGAAGACAAATTATGGTTGCTAATTCAATTGTGTGGAGGACCATATCGTTGGACTGTAGAGATTTTATGACGATGCTCTCGTTAGAAAATAAAAAGATTTATGATATGACCGGTTATTGGGTTAGAGAAAAGGAAAAGGAATGAAACGAAAAATAGGTGTTTGATAAGATATAATTATTCTATTAAAATTATTTATATATCTCCATTTTGAGTAATATTCAATACCCTAATATGTTAGGAAAAAGGAATAAAATTATCATTATCATTGTTAAATATTATCATTATCATTGTCATTCTTATTTCTGGTGTTAAATCAAGCACACTCTTTAAATAGAAGATTGCGAGGCTTTCATTGGCTTATTTTCTATTTTATTTATAGAAAATAGAACCTTTTGAAAATTAGAAATGAAAGTAGAATGAACTCTCAAATTGAGCAACAATTGAAGTAATTTACTTTTTTTTAATATTTTATAATCAACTGAACTCGATCGCTGATATATGGTACAAAGAATCAAGAATCATATAATGTATTTTTAATAAATAGAAAAATTAATATCAGAAACTGCAAAGAAAATTAAAATTCATTGTGGTTTGAGAATTTACCCACAAAAATCATCTTTGACAATAATTGAGTTTTATGTGATAGATAGCTTATAAAGTGTAGATCTTTTTGAATGACCTACCCATGTGAGATTTTTGTGCATTTCCAGTAACAATATTCTTATAATAATAAAGTTGTTATTGGCATTAAAAAAATTAAAACTGATTTGTTGTGAAGCGGGTTCATATATGTAAGTGTGAGTTAATCGTGATTTCAATGCATAATAAAAAAGGCAAAAAAATTAGAATTACTATTTCAACGACAATTAATTGTCTCTTTCATTAATGAACGTTTTATACATAAACCGATCTCACAAACTTTTTGTAAAAAAAAAAAAGAAAAATCAATATGAAAAAAAAGTAAGTTTCGAATAATTGAAATAAGTTTTGTTCAGAATATGTCAAAATTTTCCTATTACTATAAGTTAAATCAAAATGATATATTTTTGATTGAGCAATACAAAATGATAAATTAAACTTTTCTATTACTATTTAGGTAACCCCACCCCTACCTCCAACTCACTTGCTTTAGGACCTTGTTGTTATTGTTGAATACAATTTGAATTGTGCTCCAGCTGAATCAATTTAGATGAATTCAAGCAATGGAGATGGATTACATAAGGAAAATTTCAATTAATCTAGAGAATGAAAATAGCGATGGACAAAAATCCAATGCTAGCTATTACAATCAAAAAAAAAAAAAAAAAAAAAAAATTCCAAGCAGCATAAAAATACACACTCTTCTCTTCTCTCTCTCTCTTTTCTTATTCTCTGCCCAAAACTCAACTCGTATACAAAGCTTCAGGGAAGTTTGACAGACTCTACATGGGAATTTCAGGCCAGTGAACACTAACCCGATTTTCTTGAGGTAGTATATATGTGCAATTACGGTAAAATTGTTGACGAGGAGAATTGGTGCCATATCTGATAGTTGGGAGTTTGGAGTCCCACAAATTAATTAATTTGTAGATATGAAAATATCAGAGCAAACATTCAGTTTACGATATATGGTTCTAGCATGTTTAGGGGTCCAAATCAAAATTCACCATGTGACATTATTTGGTACTGAAAATGGGGACCGCTGAGTTAGTTTGTGATGAATATGAATTACACAAAAACTCGTGGCAAATTAATGACGTTAAAATCGTAATTCTAATTTTCTGCTATATATTTTTATTATACATTGAAATTATGATTATAAATTTTGTTTCATAAAGAAACTCGCTTCACATAAAACTAACTATCTGAACTATTGAATGTTTCTGTGATGAGCAGCAGACGTGTACGATATATACTATGTTAATTTAAATCCTAAATCTTGTCATACACATAAAAGGTCAGGTGTATTCAAGATAGAATATAATTGTTAGTGTTTGCATGAATGAATTCTGAACGTGTTGATTTTTTAGACCGGTAAAACAAGCACCTTAATTTTTTGTTTCATTCTCTGTTTTATTTTATAAATAAACAATACATGTATTTAACACTTCTTTTTTAAAATTTACTAATTACTTGATTGAATTTTAATTAAAAACACGTACCATCTATTTATATAATGAAACAGGAAATAAATGAGAAGATCGGAAGTGCACCTTAACCCTTCAACTTTTGATTAATTGAAACAATTAAGTCTTTTTCAAAATAATTCAAATTGGTTAAGTGAGACAACTTCAGTTGCAATACAGCCAAATCAGTTGGGATTAGTTCAACTAAAGGAGGTGGATGAATGAAACGAATTTCTATCAGTCTCCAGAAATTCAACTCAAGGTAGTTAAAATGAATAGTTGTCTTGAAGTTGCATAAACAAGAAAAAATAAAACCCAAATTGGTCCAAAAATAATGTGAAACTAGTTACAAATGAATATTAAATTGCACAGGATCCGTTCACAAAAGGACAAAAAGAAAAAGAAATCCTTAATTTCAAATAGGTATAACTTAATTAAAATTTCGTGTTTAAAATAGCTATTATATATGATTAGACGTTTTATAGAAAAAGACTATATTTACAAGATTTAGGGTTTATAACTCATTATCAAAGCAGTTTTCGTCCAAATTTTTTTATTTTGACCAATGTCATGCCCACTAAAACTGCATAAATATTTATAGAGTTTTATTTTTCATTATAAGTAACGCGGGACAGATACGTAAAAGAAACACGTTCTTTCACAAAGAACACAAAAGACACAAATTCCGTAGAATTTGAAAGAAATTAAAATATCAAAAGTCTTAATAATAAGAGTTGTCCTTCAAATAAAAGCATACAAGGGTTTATATAGAACTAATAATTCCTAATTCTAATTAGGAAACAAAATAAAAACAATCAAATTAAGAAACAAAACTAATTAGGAAAGTAAAATAAACCCAAAAGAAACTTGGGCTTCAAGATGTTTGCATCAAGGCCGATCTTGTCCCACATCAATAAGTTATTATTACTAATATTATTCAATAGAGTCTTTCAAATTTCTCGCAATTTGTGTCTTATGAAGATTGTTTGCCTTAAATTAATCGGTCATGTATTAAACAACCTAGCAATGGATTTTAACCGGAAGCTCTGCGCCATTAGAATTTGAGAAATAAATAATCAAAATTTGTCCAGCTTACTGACTGATCGATTCTCCTTTCCACGTTTAAAATTCATTTGTTTGAATTTTTGATATTGATGTTCACGTGGCTGAAACTGAAAGATCCAACAGTTAGTACACATTTTCTTTATTAGAAAAAAAAAAAAAAAACTTAGCCCTTGTACAGTTAATCTTGCAAGTCACCGAATAACTCTATATATTGTTCCGAATTCTCTAAACATTTCAACACATAAAAACACAGATATAAAAAATATGGCTAAGCAAGCTTTCATTGCTCTTCTCTTGTTCGTGGTAATAGTGTTAGAGATTTCTTAATTCCACACTTTTTTAATTCAAAATAATAACTAATTAAGAAACTAATTTTAATAGAAAATTGTTTTAAACTCAAGAAACAAAACATATAAAAAACTATTAATTAATAAAAGTTTAGTTTAATTTTCCAACATAAATACTTAATTTGTATATTAAAGTTTTTGAAAATTCGCGAGTCTGGCTACGTGTGATCGTTAGATATTTTATTAGGACTGATTCTTCTTTCCACGTTTAAAATTCAAGGTTTCTTAAGAGTATAGAAATGGGGTAGGACGAATCTTATTTTTATAGTCCTTCAAATCCATTAATTTAAATTTTTGATATTTATGTTCACGTGGCTGGTCCATAATGCTGAAACTGAAAGATCGAACAGTACACAGATTTTTCTTTATTTCAAAAGGAAAAAAAAAAAAAAAAAAACTTAGCCCTTTAACATTTAAGCTTGCAAGTCACCGAAGAACTCTATAAATAGTTCCGAATTCTCTGAACATTTCAATACATAAAAACACATATCTCAAAAATATGGCTAAGCAAGCTTTCAATGCTCTTCTCTTGCTCTTAGCAATTTGTATGTATTCTTTAATTAGTTTCCTGTTTGATCTCTTATTTAATTCCAGTTAGCATCCAATATATTACAGGAGCAATTACTATATATTAACATTTATATATACAAGCAAACATTTGTTAATCCTCTGAATAATATTGAAATAATTCTGTTGTTGAATCAATCTAGCTAGCTAAGAAATTTAATTAGCATAGATGGTCTACTTTTTCTAAGTTGTTCTACTTTTTTTTTTTTTTTTTTTCTGGAGAATGCAGTACAATTTGAGATGCTAATACTTTATATTTGTGTTGCAGGGATAGCACCAACTCATGAGACCGCACCAATTGTCAAGGCAGAGGCAGTCACTCCACGGAAATTGGTTGAAGATCAAAAAGTGGAGAAGCTCATCAAACTACCTCAGGATGTTATGGTTCTAAATGCAGACATCTGTTATGCTCCTGATTTTGATCAATGTGGTCCGGATTGTTTATGTTTTGTAGACCCAGTTTGGCCTCCAACGACTGGCGTTTGTGCATGTCCAAGTGAGTAAAATGGCACACGCAGTTGTACAGTGGGATCTCTTACTACTAATAGCTCTGCCTTATATTAAAACAAATTTTATGCTGAATCAACCTAAGAAATTAATTAAACTATCATTTATGTTGTACTTTTCTTAGTTGTTCTGCTAATACTTTATATATCTGTTGCATGGACATTAAGTCTTGAGGCAAAGGCAGAAACCCTAAAGAAATCGGTCAAAAATTTTCAAGATCAAACATTAGAGAAGCTCATCAAATTACCCGAAGGTCCTGGAATTTGTGCATATGCCCACATGGGCGGATCTAAGTGGGGGCAGAAGGGGGTTTAAGTCCCCACCGCGATCTCTGGTTCTCTTTAGGAGGAGAGCCTCCACTGCACCAGGCTTTTGTTCGTCTTACAAGGTCTTTTTATTAAAAGGAGAAGACAGAGTTTTTTAGTCAGTTTCATGTTTGATGAAATTTCAAAAAAAAAAAAAACACTTAAACTAACGACACAGTTTTGTTAAGTGAGTCTTTCTTTTCTTTTTAAAATTAATTGAAACAATGAGTTTAGATAAATATATTTTAAAAAAACATTTGCACTCTTTTCCTTTCCTTATTTCATTCTCTCCTATATTTCTCACTTTCCTTTCATTCATTCTCTCTTATATTTCTCACTTTATTCTCCTTTCCTTACTTCACTCTCTAATTCTCAATTCTTGGCAGCCGTCTCTATTTTTGCTCTATTTGCTATTTTGACAAATGACAAATGTTAGTTTTCTACACTTTTTTTTACTTAAAATTTTTGTTATTTAAAATTCATTAATTATAAGTTTAGATTTATAGATTACTAAATTAATTTAGGTGTTTGAATAATTTTATTAGAGATTTTATGAGTTGGTGAAAATAGTTTAGCTGTATATCTTGAAAATGAACAAATCTTGCATTGCTTTCCACATATGTAAATACATAAAATATTTATCTCCTCTTCGTCGCATAAATATGGTTAAAATTAATAGTTCATAGTTGTATATATTTATTATTTTTAACCGTAGATATAAAAATTCAGTTATTAAATACATTTATTTAATCATAAAACAATTATTTAAATTTAGCCCCCACCAAATTTTGGTTCTAGTTTCGCCTTTGCATGCCCATGTGAGTAACATGCAAGCACTGCATTGTACCTCTGCATAATATTAAAACAAATTTTATGCTAAATAAACCTAAGAAATTAAATTAGCATATATGAAGTGCTTCGCTAGTTAAGTTCCATTTTTTATTTTTTTTTTTGAAAAAATCTTGACTGCAACAAGGAGAATATATAGTGGTATTTGAATGATAATACTTTTATGTTTCTGTTGCAGCGCCACCAACTCATGAGACAGCAAGGAAAATGGTTGGAAAATTTCAAGATCAGACAGTACTGACGGAGAAGCTCATCAAACTACCCCACAAAGTTATGGTTCCAAGTGAAGGAACTTGTTATCCTCCTAACTATGATCAATGTGATCCTGGTTGTTTCTGTATCATAACCCCCACTTGGCCTTGGATTCGGCCTCCAATGCCTGGCAATTGTGTATGTCCAAGTGAGTTAAATGGCATACATGCACGCAGTTGTACAGTGGCATCTCATAAAAGTAAAAGCTCTGCATAATATTAAAACAAATTTTATGCTGAATCAACCTCAAGAAATTAAATTAGCATATATATATGGATTGCTTTTCTAATTAAGTTGTTCTATTTTTTTTTTCTTGAGAAAATTTTGACTTCAACAAGGACAAGGAGAGAATATTATAGTGGTATTGGAATGGTAATACTTTTTATGTTTTTGTTGCAGTGCCACCAACTCTTGAGACAGCAAGGAAAATGGTTGGAAAATTTCAAGATCAGACAGTGACGGAGAAGCTCATCAAACTGGTTGTGTCTGCCTCGTAAACCGCCCTTGGCCTCAAGTTTTTGGCACTTGTTATGGAAGTTGCAAGTGAATATGAAGATCAAAGAAATGGAAAGATATCTGCAGATATCATAATGGCATTTCTGGCTGTAATATTCAAGTATTAATGGTTAATGTTTAGTGTCTGTCCTATATTTCTTGTGTTGTGAGTATTGTGAGTTCTCTTATGTATTCCCTCCTTGGGAAAATAGTTTGTATGGCTGTGATCAGCAATAATTTGATGGGCAACAGTTTGCCTATGAATAAATATTCCATGCATCATTAGTTGCATGGATGCTTTGTTAAACCATTTGCATCATCATTAGTCCCTGAAGTTGCAACAGCTTTCAATTCATCTTTATAGCATTAAGCAATCCATCAAAATTCACCCTATGAATTTGTTGGAAAATGATTTGATTTCGATCGACTTCACAGCTAAAGACAGCTTTCTGAAAGTTCCAAGAAAATTTGTGATCTTGTAATTAACCAAACCAATTCACCTTGCCATAATAAAGAACTTGTGGGATTCCAGAATCCCTACCACCATATATATATATATACTAGGTGTGAAGACTGCGCAAGGCGCAGGAGGTGCCCGTGGGTGCATGATTTAGAAAAGAGAAGAAGCTGAAAGGGGAAAAAAATTAGAACAAAAGATGATATCAGTGGGACTGTGTGAGTCTTACGCGTGTTTAGCTACATGGCAAACATAAAACAGCAAACAGCAATTCCAATGTAGGGAGAAGACATGTTTACCCCCACAAGCAGCCATGCTGAAGACCAGCTTGCTTCCAGCTGCTCATAAAGTTTGTCCAACTCCCTTTTATATGGTGTGGAGCCTGCGCAAGGCACAGGAGGTGCTCGTGGGTGGGGGTAGAGAGGGTTTAGTGAACTTAATTAGTACCATGCCATAACAAAGACCCTCTCTGAAGGCAGAAGTGGAAAATGAGGCGGTGGGGGTGCAAAAATATTAGAACCCATCCCTGCCATGTCTATTTTGTGGTCCTGCTTTGGAAATGAATTCATTCTCTTGACATCCTTCTCCTGCACAGCCTCTGCTGAGGTTGTCATCAAATTATTTCTTCCTTGCTCCCAGATACTTTCAGCTGCGATTGGAGTTACACTAGAGGACAAAATGAGTCTCAAGCAAGGCGCTTGATTAGCGACTTGACTAAGATCCGTATGGCATAATACTTATATTCCATAACATGTTGTTTGTACAATATGTGCTTTGCGACTATGGATAGAGGTGAGTGAATTGGTCTCTGCTTCCTCACCGTGTGAGTCCTAAAGGATATTAAATATCCTCATTAAAAATACCCTTTATGACTTTAGACTGTATCATGAAATTTAAATTTAGTGTTTGCTACTTTAGTATGACTACCAATGGTCATAGTTAATTCGACCGGATGGGGCATGTCTGGGAAAGCAACTAATTTTATGTTGAATGATATTAGGGCAAAGGAAGACTATTTGGATTATATCATTACATTATACTCATTCGTCGACGGGTTATGGCACTTTTTAGTAAGTGAAATAATTATGAGTGTAATGTAGATCATGGAGGAACAAGTATGCTCTTTGACAGATTAGAGATACTTAACCTGATATAATCAAATAAGTCTGGGGTATACTGAGTTACAAAAGTCTTCTCAATTTTAGCAGTTAATGTCTCTATGCTGACCTTAAATGGTTTCTAGTATAGAGCTCCCAAAACAGGTGAACTCAGCAGTCGCACCAATTATTTACTAGTATGGACAGATATAATGAATAAGTTGAGGAATAAAGTAAGAAACGTCTTCCCATCATGTGCGAGTGGGAGGTGTTGGAATATGGGATAAATACGCCTATGATATCCTAGTCTGACATTATCTCAAAGTATGAGATAAAGATATATGCGTTTGGTATGCATATCATATTCTGATAAAGATAAGAAGACTATCTCTATCTTGATGCTTACTTGTAGCTCAAGGATAGGAGTCTGTCAATCTTTATATATAGAGAATATCAGACTAGGAAAGACACAACGATAGAATATTACGTATTTTACTCCTCAGTATTATATTTGGTTCTACTTTGTATCTAATTGGCGGATTACAATAGATCCTCGAGTAGTGTCTATTACTGTGAGTTCCTGAGCAGTGAATTCCGTATTACGTGGATAAAACATGGAGTAGAATAAGATCTAATCTTCCGCATTAGTTTCTTGGATATCCTACAGGTCATGATGTCTGTTTTCTGCATATTTGCACGTTTAAAGTATCATAATCATTTAAAAAAAATATCATAATCATTTAGATTTCCAGGCAAAGGTTATAAAAAGTTAGCAACATACAAGATAATCGTTTCCTCTTGATGACAACTCAACAGCCTCTCTTGTCTTGCCTGAATTCCTTTCTGCTAAAGTTTCTTCAGATAAGGCTGTCTGAGCCCTCTTAAGTGCTGCACCAAGTTTTCCCATTAAACAATATAAAATAGCTTTTTAAGCATCTGATGACATTAAAGAATTTTACTATCTCGACACTTACGTTAAAGAAAAGTTAGAGCAATGGTATCAAAGAAATTGAATAGAAATGCAAATGCAACCAAAGTTGTTGCTCCAATCCAATACCAGAAGGTATTGTCTCCAAAACTTGCATAACAGTTACATTTTAGTTTCAGAAGCTAAAGTGCCAAGGAGTAATGTTGATCTAATAGATTACCATCAAATCCAATGGCATAGTAAGTGATACCCACCCAAACGCCAGATTCTAAAACTACGTATGGGATTTTCAAAATCCACGTTGGGAGAGCATATGCCCATGCAGTGAAGAATAGAAGATCCCGATGCTTGTAAAAGATGGGAAGCCTCCAGAGCTGATAATGCAAGCACTATGAAACCATTGAACATAATCATACCTACTATGAAAAACAGCGCTGCCATAAAAATTTGACCATCAATTGTTGAGTCCTTGGGCATCTTATTTTTTAGAATAACTGTAGCTGCTATGAGAGCCATCAAGATAACCTGGATTGTTACATGAAGCAATTAGATTAAGTTCACATCAAATAGTATGAAATACAGAGGCATCTTCTGGGCAGGTCCAGTAATGTCTATCATAGAGATCGATTTTCTGCCACAGCCATGTTAGAGTGCTAAAAAACTGAGTGACTGATGAATCACCTTGTCGAAGGTCATGAAGAATACTCTCAGTCTCGAATAGCTCCGATGTATTCTCGGTGCTGGAGAAGGTCACACGTGTAGCTTCCCAGATGTCAGCTGATGTGGAATATAGTAGGAAATTCTCTCCAATTTCTGGGGCCATAGAGTTGATGAGCCATGACATGACCATGTTGTTGTCGGCTTTCCATGTTTTGAATGTCTTGCCACCCCTGTGACATAATCATCCTTGCTCTTGCCGTAAATAAACATGAGTACAGATCGTGACCACTGCAAGTAATTGTGGCCATTAAATATAAAGTTTGATTCAAAACTGATTTCTGACTAAGGGATAATCTAATTTCTTTGTCGACTGCACTTAAATTTGAATTGATAAGTGGAACCAGGTCCAATTATAAGAGAACTAATTATAATTAACTCCTTAACTGAAACAATTAGAATTGGGGGCAGGGGAGGAGGGATTTTAAATGATTAAAGTAGTGAAATTAAAATTCAACAATAAATAAAAATGTATGATGCTAATTGTCAAATTGATGAAAAATGATCAGTTGAAAATTTATTTTTGTGATAAAATCTAAGTTAAGGGTTGAAATGCAAATTTTTCAATATCAAGAAGTAAAATGATACTTATCTCTAAGATGAACGATCATTGATGTTATTTGCCAAAAACTAATTTGGAGATTATACTTATTATTAGTCTCTTGGAGTTTGGCTCTCAAAGTCTTAACACCTTGGACTTATTTCTGATTACATTTTTGTAGTTTCAGCATAGGAATGGCCAAAATATATATAACACATTAAGAAGTTGAAATAGTGAAGTGAGAAAAACAAATTGTACAAAACGAAACTTTTCAAAAAGTTCAGTAACTATAAGTGCACTTGTTCTTAATGCCATTCACTGAGCTGGCACTCATTGGCAACTTACAAGTGTGCTGAAATATTGATCTCTTGCTTTTCAAAAGAAACAGGAATTGGAGAAAAAGATGAACATGGAGAATAATTTTAGAACTAGAGATATACTATATAATAAGTATTATTATAAAATATATATTAGAAACATTCACAAAGAATAATGATGGTAAATACGAATTGTTTAACGAGAAATTATAATTTCACATTAGCAAAGTTTTTATAATCATTGTAGGATTAAACTAAATCCTATTTAGATTGATGTTTTAATTAGTTGTTGTTTTACATTAGGAAACAGAATTGTAAAAGCATTAGAATTCAAATCCTTGTTAGTTTTAGTTAGTTTCCTAACCTATAAATACATTGTTAGGTTAGAGGTGTTTTGACACACCAAAATAGAACACCAAAAGTTAGAAAGAAAGGTCGACGCCTTTGTTGCTCATTGTTCTGAGCGTGATTTCTTGAGAATCCACTCGGCTTAATAAAAACATATTTATTGGATATATTTTGGTTGTTTCGATCCTACAAATTGATATCAAAACTTGGTTGTTTTGGTAGTCATGGCAACGACAAATATAATTTGTGTTGTTCCCAAACTTACGGGAAAACAAAATTATAATATTTGGAGAGGTCAGATGAAAACCTATTTGGAAATTTTTTATTTGCTCCAATATGTTGAAAACGAATTACCTGAAGAGGCTACTGCGGGTAGAAAGAGGCAAGGAAAAATGGCGTTGTCTCAAATTAATCAATCCATTGATCAATCGGTTTATCTAAAAATCTCAACAGCCAAACTGCAAAGAAGGCTTGGGATATTTTGGAAAAGACATACAAAGGTGTTGACAAAGTTCAACAGAGTAATTTGATGGTGTTGAAACGAAAATTTGAGCTTTGCACAATGGAAAAGACTAAATCTATTGAGGAGTACTTCTCTCGTCTGTTGCTGATCAGAGACGAAATGGAATTAAATGGGCATGTTTTGAAAGATGACATTTTTGTTGAGAAATTTCTCAACACACTGCCCATGAAATTTGATTATGTTGTGGCTATAACGCAAGAAACCAAAGATTTGTCCACATTGACAATTGAAAAATTGCAAGGTTCATTAATTACACATGAACAACGAATTAATGGAAAGTTGAATGATTTTGTGGAGAAGGAGACTACGGAGAAGGCGTTGCAAGCCCAGACAGATAAATTGAAGAATAACTCCAATATTGCAGAAACCAATGCACGTGGCCAGAATTTCAAACATGGACGAGGTAGAAACAATTACCGAGGTCGTGGTAGAGGTAACCAATTCTTTCAACAAAGAGAAAATAATGAATTTAATTTTCAGCAGTCTAATAACTCCTAAAAGAGTAAAATACAATGTTATAATTGTGGAAAATTTGGTCATTATGAAAAAGATTGTTGGGGTGCAAAGTTTGATGTGCATGTCCAAGTTGCTGAAACTGATGGGAATGAGAATAAATAGGATGTTGTTTTATTTTCTACTGTTGAAACTGAACAAATAAATAATAGTAATTGGTATGTGGATTCTGGCAGTAGTAATCATATGAGTGGTAAAAAGGAGTTATTTTCTTTTCTAGATGAATCTTTCAAAACCACAGTTAAATCTGGGAATAATACTGTTGTTCCTGTTCTTGGAAAGGGGAGAATACCCATTATTTTGAAAAATGGGTCTACAAGTTTTATTGGAGATGTCTTTTATGTGCCTAATCTTTACCAAAATTTGTTGAGTCTTGGTCAATTATTTGAAAGGGGGTATGATATAAATTTTAAGCATGGTGTTTGCATGATCAGTGATGCAAGGTTGGGATTATTTGCTAAAGTACATATGAACTATAGTAGGTTGTTCCCTATAGCTCTAAACTATGGTGATTCTACTTGTTTTAGTCCCACTACTTCTAATGATGCTTTGTTGTGACACATGATATTTAGCCATTTTAATTTTGGTGGTTTGGATTTTCTTTCCAAGAAAAATATGGTTTTGGGACTGCCTTCTATTGATTTTTCTCCTAGACAATATGAGTCTTGTATCAAGGGAAAGAAGCATAGACATTCTTTTCAAAAAGGCAAGGCTTGGAGGGCTAATCATTTGTTGGAGGTGGTTCACTCAGACTTGTGCTCCATTGAGGTACCTTCTTCCGATGGTAGTAAGTATTTTATCACCTTTATTGATGATTTTAGCAGGAAAGCATGAGTTTATTTTTTGAAGAATAAATATGATACTTATGATGTTTTCAAGAAATTCAAGGCATATATAGAAAAACAAAGTGGGTACTACATTAAGACCTTGAGAACTGATAGAGTTATAGAATACAATGTATGTGATGATTTCTTGATGAATCATGGTATTAAACATCAAATGACAGCCAGGTATACTCCTCAACAAAATGGGATGGCAGAAAGAAAAAACAGAACAGTGATGGATTTGGTAAGATCCATGATGTTGGCAAAAACTATGCCCAAAAAATTTTGGGGTGAAACAGTTTCTAGTACAGTTTAATTTTGAACAGGTGTGGTACGAGGTGTAATCGTTGGATTACTCCATACGAGGTTTGGTCTGGTAAGAAATATCAGTTACTTAAGAGTATTTGGTTGTCTTACTATTCTCATGTTTTAGATGCCTTGAGAAATAAAATTGGACAATAAGGTAGAAAAGTGTATCTTTGTTGGTTATAGTCTACAAACAAAAGGCTATAAGTTATTTAATCCTGATACAGGAAAAATGATTGTGAGTAGAGATGTCATTTTTGATGAACAAAGAGCATGGCATTGGTCTTCTAAAGAACCAACAACATCAGTTGGTCAACCAACAATACCTTTAATAATTGAGGAGGAAGAAAATAGACAGCATACAGTGCAAGTTGAACAACCACCTTGTGATCCTTCATCTTCAAGTGTGCAAATAACTCCTGCACAATCTAGTCGACCACAACGGCAACGACAATTACCAGCTCGATTGCAAGATTATGTTATGGGTGATAATACTAATGATGATTTATCTGATAAAGATGTTGTGAATTTTGCTTTATTTGCAGATTGTGATCCAGTTGATTTTAAAGATGCTGCTCGAGAAGATTGTTGGATAAAAGCAATGGGTGAAGAAATTCATGCCATTGAGAAGAATGATACTTGGGAGCTTACAAACCTTCCAAGTGGGAAGAAAGCAATTAGAGTTAAGTGGGCTTATAAGACAAAATATAAATATGATGGAGACGTGGAGAGATACAATGCGAGACTTGTTGCTAAAGGTTACAAGTAGAAACCTGGAATTAACTATTTTGAGGTATTTTCTCTTGTTGCCAGACTTGATACTGTTAGTTTGATAATTTCTTTAACTGCACAAAATAATTGGAGGATTTATCAAATGGATGCTAAGTATGCATTTTTGAATGGTGTTCTTGAAGAAAAAGTATATGTTGAGCAACCTGCAGGTTTTGTCAGAAAAGGTCAAGAAGATAAGGTTTACAGTTGAAAAGAGTTTTATATGGCTTAAAACAATCTCCAAGGGCGTGGTATACACGTATTAATTCTTTCTTTGTGGATCGTGGTTTTCAAAGGTGTCCATATGAGCATACTTTATATGTGAAATCATCTAGTCAAGGTTATGTTCTTTTGATATGCTTGTATGTAGATGATTTGATTTTTACAGGCAACAATCAGGGGATGATTGCTGAATTCAGGAAGGCCATGATTAAACAGTTTGAGATGACTGATTTGGGTCTTATGTCATATTTCCTTGGGATTGAGGTTTTACAGTCTGATCAAGGCATATTTATCTCTCGTAAAAAATATGCAGGAGATATCTTGAAAAAATTGAAGATCGATGGAGCTAAACCAATATTGACTCCTGACGAGGAAAATTTAAAGTTAACAAAAGAAGGGACAGGAGGACCTGTAAATCCGACATACTTTAAGAGTATAGTTGGAAGTTTGAGATATTTGACTTCTACAAGACCAGACATTACTTTTAGTATTGGTTTGATTAGCAGGTTTATAGAAAATCCACGACAATCACATTTACAAGTAGCAAAGAGAATTTTGAGGTACATTAAAGGTACTCAAGGAGATGGAATTCTTTATTCAACTGGTACTCTTAAAGTATGTCGGATTTACAGGTCCTCCTGTCCCTTCTTTTGTTAACTTTAAATTTTCCTCGCCAGGAGTCAATATTTGACTTCTACAAGACCAGACATTACTTTTAGTGTTGGTTTGATTAGCAGGTTTATGGAAAATCCACGACAGTAACATTTACAAGCAATAAAGAGAATTTTGAGGTACATTAAAGGTACTCAAAGAGATGGAATTCTTTATTCATCCGGTGATCCAGTTGAACTTTTTGGTTTCACAGATAGTGATTGGGCTGGTGACACAGTTCAAAGAAAGAGTACTTCTGGGTATGCATTTTTTATTGGTTCTGGTGTGTTTTCTTGGAGTTCAAAGAAACAACAAGCAGTTGCGTTATCAACAGCGGAGACAGAATATATTGCAGTAAATAGTGCTACTCAAGCATTATAGTTAAGAAGGATGCTTGGGTTTCTTTAACATAAACAAGATGGTCCGACTACAGTATTTTGTAATAGCAAATCTGCTATAGAATTGACAAAGAATCCAGTGTGTCATGGACGAAGCAAACACATCAATATCAAGTTTCACTTTATACGTGAATTGGTACGAGACAAGGAGATTGCAATAAATTATTGCAAGTCTGAAGATCAAGTGACAGACATTTTCACAAAGGTATTGAAAATGGAGACATTCGAGAAATTGAATAAGCTTTTGGGCATGATTAATCATGCAGATTTAGTTTAAGGGAGGCAAATGTAGGATTAAACTAAATCCTATTTAGATTGGTGTTTTAATTAGTTGTTGTTTTGCATTAGGAAACAGAATTGTAAAAGGATAAGAATTCAAATCCTTGTTAGTTTTAGTTAGTTTCCTAACCTATAAATACATTGTTAGGTTAGAGGTGTTTTGACGCACCAAAATAGAAACCAAAAGCTTTTGGGACAGTGGACATACATTCAATGGGAGTGTCGTAATGTCTTGCTGATCAATAATGTAAGGTGGACGAACTGCAGGGGTTCTTTGATGATGACTAGCTTATAGATTACGTTCTTCGTTAATGAAGACCAGCCAATGCCGGGGTGTTAAATATAAATTAACTAACTGTCCATACTATGGCCCTATTTTTTTTCCAAATTTCTTTCTGACTGTGATTCTTTTCGCAATCAATTGTGAAATAATTGGTTTTTTTAAATAAATTGTTTGATTAACCATGAAATAATAACAATCATATTTTTCGAAAAGAAAAGAGAACAAGGAAAAGAGAAAAATGATAGTGCAGAAGGAACTTTTGAATCCAAATTCATTATTGCTGTTGGAGTAAAATATTTATCAGAATCATCCTAATAAACATCAGGCATCAATTGTTTTGTGTCATGTCAGCATTTTTTAAAGTCCCACTCTAATAAAAATGTACCCTAATTACACTATATAATTAACTATAAAATTTGTGATTAAAATCCGATCGAAGGGTTCATTCATATCGGGTTAGGGCTTAATAATTGTAGATTTAATTTTTTTAATATTTTATTCTATTAATTCCTTATTTTAGTGAAATAATATTGTAGGTTCACTCACATTTGAGTTAGCGTTTAATAATTGTAGATTTAATTTTAGTGATATTTTATTTTTTAATCCCTAATTTTAATAAAACAATGTCGTAGGGTTCACCCATACATGATATGGATGAATTATGAAAGGATTTTTTGTGCATTTAATTTGTTTTCCTAAATTTAAGAATTTTAATTAATTATATAGTATAAGTGAGGTGTATTATTATTATGGTAAAACACTACCCAAAAAAAAAGAAGCTTACATGGCATTTAATGATTTGTGCATGATAAAAGCTTTATCAGAATAATCCTGATAAATATTATACCCTTGCTGTTGACCACGTTAATAATTCAAAAAAATTTGTTTTCGTGCTTATTCTTCTAAAAAAAAATTTCTTTGTGCCATAATATTCTATCTTCTCTTTTTTTTAAACACACATCTTTACTTGTGTCATTCAAATCTCGAACACTAAACTTGAAAGTCAAAAAATTTCACGTATATCATCCAAATCTAAAACACTAAACCTAAGTATTCCAGTGATCTTATTAATTACATTAGAAGATCCTTGAGCATTCAACTCAGAATCAATTGGTAATGAGTGGAGTAATTCAATTATTTTATTAATTAGTTTATAAAGTCTTACGAAAGCTATGTGGGATATTATTTTTAACAATCCCTCTCAAACATGACTACGATAAATGAATACAAATCCAATTAAGATGAATGAATCCAAACCCAATGCTAATGCTAGAAAGAAAAGAGATTCAAATTGAAACCCAATGCTAATAGAGATTCAAACACAAATCCAATGCTAGAAAGAGAGAGAGAGATTCAAACACACCAATGCTAATGTTATAAAGAAGAGATATTTAAATTCAAACCTAATGCTAAGAGTGATTCAGACACAAACCTACAAAGAGAAGAGAGATTCAAACACATACCCAATGGTAGAAAGAGGAGAGTGATCCAAATTATGTTTAAAAGACTCAAATTCAAACTTAAAATATCTCATACCATCTTAGAATACCCTTGTACATCCAATTCAAAATCAATTGGTAACAAGTAGAGTAACTCAATGATTTTATTAATTAGTTTATTATCTCTCACATTTACAATTACAATTACCATTTTTTTTTGTTTTTGAACCGTTTGAAATGGTATCTTTACTCACATTTACAATTGCCATTCTTTACGCTAAATTAGCGACCAAACTAACTTTAAAATATTACCAGAAATTCAAATAGACATAATGGATAATTGTTGAGTAAATAATTTTATGATTTTAATTGATTCTAATTTAAAACAAATAAATGTGACCAAATATATAGGTCCTCATGTCCCAGCAAAAGACAATCATTGTTGGTTGAGCAGAAGAATTAAGCATTCACCTCAACTTGCTTTTGGCCTTGTTTAGGGATGAAGAATTCATGTCCACCCTCCTCCTGGTTAGCACCCAAAGCCTCACTTCTCTTCTTTAACTTTTCTAAAAAGAAATAACTCTGAACTCTCTCTCTCTCTCTCTCTTTGATTCCTCCATCGATTCAAAGTATTAGTTTCCTCATAAACAATACAGAACCTGCCAAAACATGTCGGTCACGCAATGTTGGCAGGCTGACACTGAGGTTCCATAACCAAAATAAATATGGAATATGGAAGCCAATGCATAATGGCATAATGCATAGTCCATCAATCTTGAATATTTAAACACGGGATCCGATCGCCAGCATGGGATCAAAACTAACAAGTTTAAAACCTCTCTGTTCATATACAATAATTAAATCTGACAAGCAAACTACAACTTGTGCCTGCTGGAATTATTATTATTATTCAATTCCAATCTCCCTCTCCCCCCCCCACACACACACACTCTCTATCATTTCTATTTTAATATTACAACTTCTCTCTTTCTTCTAATGGAGATTAATATTTTCTAGTCGGATTCTTGCTAATTAGGACAACAACTTACTCCCTATTTTCTCTAATAAGTGTCGTTTTAAAAATGTGCACACTAATTAAGAAAAGTGGTAAATTCTCTTATTTACCTATATTTATAACCATAACTTTCTATCTCTTCTTTTAAATAACATTACATAGATAAATGGGACGAAGGGTAAAATTGGAAGCTTTTAAACTTTTTGCATTGATATTTGTAAAATGACACTTATTTAAAAACAAAAAATGATAGCTAAAATGGCACTTATTAAAGAACAGAGGGAGTATGTTTTAGAAGAGCTTATTTATTTGGATGGATTTATAGTTTTGCATGTACAGAGAGACAGCAACCATTTGTGGTAATTACAATATTATTGCGTGTATGATTAGCTTTTTCTTAGTGATCATGGTGTAAACCTATGTTGTACCAAAACAAGAACTTTCCCTGCCTAAGCATAAGCATGTTAAATAAAGATCATCAATCCTGGAAACTATAACTTATCAGTAGGATTCCAAAGAGAAAAAAAAAGGATCAACTATACATAATAAATTGGGAAATTAATGCAACAAACACACATTCACACACTCACACACATGTATGCATAGAAAATTGAGTGGGAAATTAAAAGAAGTGGAGCAGCACGAAAGAGAGAGAGAGAAAGAGCATACTAGTTGATGAGCACGAAATAATGCAATATTTGTGCATGCTTTTATGCGTTTGGTTGGGATAAATTTGGTGCTTAATGATGTTAATATGTGCAGAAGTTGGGAGTTTCCTGTTGGAAGCATAGCTGGAGGAATGAGACTAATTTGAAGAGAATTCTTGAAGATTGGGGTTACGATAAAGATGAATGAAAAAGGAAGAAGAAAAGGACGTAAGGCAATTACCAAATCAGTGGAGGAAGTAGATTAGGAAGTTGTTTTCTACAGACATATGTCGCTTATTGATTTTGGAAACAAGGAGGTTTCACTCTTTGTATTTGATTAGGAAGTATTATTCTCTTCTCCTATATAAGGAGAAGATTAATTAGGGTTTAGGACCTTACCGTTTTTTACTCTTTACAGCTTTTAATTTACGCCCAGAAGTTTTTGAACAGTAGCTGGGTTTGCTAAACTTGTGGCAGCCCAGAATTCAGAAGTTCGTCGTTCGACCGAACGACGGACGCCTGGTTTGCAATTTTCAGTTTTATTTAAATTTCCTTTTTAATTATTATTCTTGCTTGTTTTTAATTATGTTTAGTGAGTAGTTCATTATCTGGCTTTAGTAATGAAGCACTAATCATGCATAAATTGTGAGATCGAAGTGTTCTTAATAAACTTTCTCTTGTTTAATTCCAAAAGTTTTCTACGCCTAAAGTTAATTATCCAATTTAATTAAAGATTGATCACCTTTAATTTAATTAGATAGAGCCAATTAAACCCTTGTCAAATCATTGGATTTGATAAGTAAGATTAATTAGTGGCAAAGCTACTGTCTCGGTAGATGGAAATAATTGGTTAACAAATTGTTGCATACTGATCATGATATAATTTGTTAGAGTTAGGTTCCTCACTTCTTAATGCTTTCATAATATTAAATCTAGTGTTCAGCTGATTTCGGCCGGGTTGTATTATAAATAGAGAATTAATTGATTAAGTCGATACTTGTCAATTAACGAAGAAATAAGGAAGAATTGGGTTATGTCAGAGCTGATTCTCAGTGACCTATAACTAATTGATTAAATAGAGATTGCTATCTTTGAGTCGATGAACAATTGAAAAGTGGTTAGTGTGGATTTATTATGGGTGGATCTTTCTTCTTTATAAATTAATTTTTGAATTTTAGTTATTTATTGAATTCTTTAATTTGGTTCTTTTCATAAATTGTTTCAATCAACCAAATTCAATAATTGTGATACCTTGCTAATTAACAAATAAAGAGAATATTGCTGTTCCTCGTGGGAACGATCTCACTCCTCTATACTAATTTATTAGTGTTAGGAGCGAATTAATTTTGGTACATAAACGACACACCAAATTTTGACGCCGCTACCGGGGAGCACATTATTTTCTTTATAGTTAATTTGTATTTTTTCTTTCGTCTATGTCCAGATCTTCTAACCCAGAATTGCTGTTTGATCCAGAAATTGAGAAGACAGCATGAAGATTAAAGAAGGAGACAAAGGAACAGCGCCAAAGAACAAATTCTGGTTCAGACCCCATGTCGTTCGACCATACGACGACCTCTGAATTCTGCACCCAATCTGCAACAGAATTCTCAACAGACGGACTTTTCATAGCTGAATTTCCGCCTGTGATTACGCCACCTGGAGTCGATGTACCACAACAAGAACGTGGACTACCACTACGAATTCCTGTAATTCATCCAGTAGTGCCGATACCAGTTCAAGCTCCATTTCAAGATCGACCATTAAGGGAGTCCATAAATCCTATTATTAATTATAGGCCATCTTGTATTATTTTGCCTCAGCTTGCAGTTGATTATGAACTGAAGGCCTCATTCCTTAATTTACTGCCTAAATTTAATGGAGATATTGGGGAAGATCCTCATAGTTTTTTGCATGACTTTATTAAAGTTTGTGAAACTGTGAATAATGGGGGAGTCTCACAAGAATATCTTAAATTGGCCAATTTCTCTTGGACTTTAAATGGAAATGCTAGTGCTTGGTTTAAAACTATTACTCCGAGATCTATAACCACATGGGATGGCATGCAAAGAACTTTTCTTATGAATTACTTTCCCGCCTCTAAAATTGCATTTGGTCGCAAAGAAATTGTGGGCATTAAACAAAAATATGATGAATCTTTGACGGTTTATTGGACTAGATTTAAAAGATTATGTGAGGGTTGTCCTCAATATCAGATCAATGATGAACTCTTGATTCAATATTTCTATGAAGGTTTGCAGCCCGAGGAGAAAAGGACACTAGATGCAGCAAGTGGTGGAGCATTCATGGATAATAACACAGCTCAAGCCACAAACTTGATTACCAAGACATGTGAGTCGCGCCAGCAATATCAACCACTTCATCGATCAACCAAGCAAGTTGGTGAAATCTCGAGTTCTTCAATTGAAAGCAAATTCGAAGCTTTAACAGCAAGTGTGGAAAGGCTAATCACTGGAAGAGGTTCAGGTCAAATTGAACAAGTTTGTGCAATTTTTCAGAGCCCAACACACTCAGCAGATCAGTGTCAAAGAACTCAAGAAGAAGTTGAGGCTGAAGTTAATGCCTTGGGAGGTTATCCTCCAAGGAAATACGATCCTTATGGGAGCACGTACAACCATGGTTGGGCAGACCACCCCAACCTAAGCTACAAGAATCTTCAATAGAATCATGCTCCTCAACAGAATTTTCAGCCGCAACAGCAAGCTCCAGAACAGCCCCAGCTGAGACAGCCAGCTCCTTCAGCCCAATAACATCCCAATTTTGTAGCTACCTCAAGGACAGGAATGCCTCTTGAAGAAATGATTGGTAGCAAATTCTGTAGCTTTAATGCAGAACAGGAAAGTACAAAATCAAGGGGATTTTCATAAGTTTCAACAAGAAACACGGCGGCAATAAATGGGTTGAGTACCCAAATGACCCAGATGACAAAACACTTCAACGAAACACAAGGATCTCAAGGGAAGTTGCCATCTCAAGTACAGATCAATCCACGTTAGAACGTCAGTCAAATCACCTTGAGGGGTGGAAAACAGCTTGAAGAACCAACTGCCAAGGGAAAAGCTGAAGAACAAAAAATTTCAGACCCCTCGTCGTTCGACCATACGACACCTGGGCAAAAATCCGAGTTAAGTTCTAAATTGAATTTTTCAACTTCTGAAATTAAAATACCTTCTCCTTTTTCTAACAGGTTGAAAAAGAATGCCAAGAATGAGGATTTGGATGACATCTTGACCATCTTTAGTAAGATCGAAATCAACATACCATTCCTTGACGCGATAAGGAAAATGCCAAAATGTGCCAAATTTCTCAAGGATTTTATTGTAAGAAAAATTCCTTATCCAGACAAGGAGAAAGTCATGGTAGGAGAGAATGTTTCAACAGTGATACAACATAAACTCTCTCCTAAATGTGAAGACCCAGGTATGTGTTCAATTCCATGTGTTATTGGTGCGAAGAAAGTTGAAAGATGCATGTTGGATTTAGGAGCTTCTATCAATGTCATGCTTCTTTCTACATACAAAAGTTTAAACATTGGCCCATTATCTGAAACAAATGTGGTAATCCAACTAGCTGATAGATCATTAGTGTATCCATTAGGTGTGCTTGAAAATGTCTTGGTTAAAGTTAATAACTTCATCTACCCCGCAGATTTCTATGTTATAGATCCGGGCAACCATCATGACACAAAAGCAACGGTTTTGTTATTAGCAAGACCATTCTTAAAAACCACTAAATCAAAGATTGATGTGTATAAGGGAACATTGACATGTGAATTCAATGGAGAATATTTTACTTTTAATATTTTCGATGCTATGGATTATCCAAGTGATGTAGAAAATGTTTATTCTATTGATGTTATAGATTCTCTTGTCCAAGAACATCTTGAGATTGAATTTGTGCAGGATAAGCTTGAACTAGCAATTACACAGGGCTGGACTGAATCTGAAGTTCAGCAGCGCAACGATGAAGCGATAACTAATGCAGTCATGTCACTGCAATCTCTCGGCGAACAATCACCAAAAGCTGAAATTCACTGTTTGCCCAAACAGGAGTCTCCAGAAAAAATTCTTCCTTTTTAAAAGCTCCTGTTTTGGAATTAAAGCCTTTACCTGCTAATTTGAAATATGTCTTTCTAGGTGCTGCAGATACACTCCCCTTAATCATTAATAAGCATCTCACACAAGGCGAAGAGGAGAAATTGTTGCGAATTCTAAGGGAACGCAAGGAGGCCATTGGTTGGACCCTCGCGGATATTAAGGGAATCAGCCTAACAATTTGTATGCATCAAATTTTGCTTGAATCAGATTCCAAATCAATTCGAGAAGCCCAAAGGAAGCTTAATCCAAACATGAAGGAAGTGGTTCTCAAGGAAATACTCAAATTGTTGGAACTTGGTATTATATTCCCGATCTCCGATAGTAAATGGGTAAGTCCAGTTCATGTGGTTCCAAAGAAATCAGGTTTTCAAGTGGTGAAGAATGACAAGAATGAATTGGTACCAATGCGTCTTCAAACAGGTTGGCGTATGTGTATTGATTATCGTAAACTAAATGCCGGCCACTAGAAAAGACCATTTTCCTTTACCTTTTATTGATCAAATGTTAGAAAGGTTAGCTGGTTAAATTTTTTTTTCTCTTTTCTTGATGGGTATAGTGGTTATTTCCAAATATTTGTTTCCCAAGAAGATCAAGAAAAGACCACGTTTACTTGTCCATTTGGAACCTTTGCTTATAGGCGCATGCCTTTTGGTTTATGCAATACTCCCGGTACTTTTCAAAAATGCATGATGAGCATTTTTTATGATATGATTGAACATTGCATTGAGATTTTTATGGATGATTTTACTATCTATGGTAATTCATTTGATGATTGTTTTAATCACCTTGATAAAGTGTTATTCAGATGCATTGAAAAAACCTTATTTTTGAATTATGAGAAATGCCATTTTATGGTTCGGGAAGGCATTGTGTTAGGACATATTGTGTCAAATAAAGGAATTCAAGTAGATAAGGCAAAAGTAGATTTGATTTCACAGCTACCTTACCCTACTAATGTGCGTGAAGTGCATAGTTTTTTAGGACATGCAGGATTTTATCTCAGATTTATCCATGACTTCGCCAAAACAGCACAACTATTGACCAAACTGCTGCAACAAGATGTTCCATTTTCCTTTACAGCAGATTGCCAGGATGCATTCGATAAGCTAAAGAACAGACTAATCTCAGCCCCCATAGTTCAGCTACCTCAGTGGGATCTTCCATTTGAATTAATGTGTGACGCTAGTGACTACGCAGTAGGAGCTGTGCTTGGTCAAAAATCCGGAAAAGAAAGCCATGTCATTTACTATGCATCCAAGACTTTGAACAGTGCTCAGTGCAATTATATGACTACTGAGAAAGAACTTTTAGCAATTGTTTTTGCTTTTGAAAAGTTTAGATCGTATTTGCTAGGTTCTATAATTGTTGTTTACACTGACCATGCTGCTTTAAAGTATCTATTTTCTAAGAAGGAATCTAAACCGCGACTTATCCATTGGATACTTCTTTTGTAGGAATTTAACTGGGAAATCAAGGACAAGAAGGCTGAAAACCACGTGGCTGACCATTTAAGCAGATTAATTTCAGAGGACGATCGTTTGCCCATACAGGAAACCTTTCCTGATGAAGAATTGTACGCCATAACAGGTAACCCAGGTAAGGATCCTTGGTTTGCAGACCTGGTTAACTACCTAGTCTGCAAAGATCTTCCTCTTGGTCAAACGAATGCTCAGAATTTAAAGCTTCAAAGTGATGCAAAATATTACTTATGGGATGAACCTTTTTTGTGGAATATTGGAAATGATCAAATCATACGTAGGTGCATCCCCGAAAATGAAGTAAATGATATTTTGCAACATTGTCATTCATTTGCATGTGGTGGTCATTTTGGTCCAAGACGAACTGCTAGGAAAGTTCTTGATAGTGGATTTTATTGGAAATCTATTTTTCGTGATGCATATTTATTTTGCAAGAGCTGTCCACGTTGCCAACAGTTAGGAAACATTACTTAACGTGATGAAATACCTCAATTGCCTATCATTGTTTGTGAAATATTTGATGTTTGGGGTATGGATTTCATGGGTTCTTTTCCTAGTTCATGTTCAAATGTTTACATTCTTTTAGCTATTGATTATGTGTCCAAATGGGTGGAAGCCAAAGCCACCCGTACTAATGATTCAAAAGTGGTTGCAGGATTTCTCGAGTCTACTATTTTTAGCCGTTATGGAATTCCTCGAGCTGTGATCAGTGATAACGGAACCCATTTTTGCAACCGCACCATTGAAGCTCTCATGAACAAGTACGGTGTGCATCATCGCCTCACCACCCCTTATCATTTTCAATCCAATGGACAGACCGAGGTCTCGAATCGAGAAATTAAACAGATTCTGGAAAAGACAGTGAGTCCCTCTAAGAAGAATTGGAGTCTTCGTCTCGATGATGCCTTGTGGGCTTATAGAACCGCATTCAAAACCCCAATTGGAATGTCCCCATATCGCCTTATTTTTGGGAAACTCTATCGTCTTCCAGTGCAAATTGAACACAAGGCATATTAGGCCATCAAACAGTTCAATATGGATGAAACCAAGTATGGGGAAGAAAGGCAACTTCAATTGAAGGAGTTGGAAGAAATCCGATTAGATTCTTATGATCATGCTATGTGGTACAAAGATCGCACCAAACTTCACCATGATCGTCTTCTAAGGAAGAAAGAATTCCTTGTTGGTCACAAGGTACTTTTGTTCTAGTCTAAGCTCCGACTAATGGGTGGAAAATTAAAATCTAAGTGGATTGGACCGTTTGAGGTAATTTCTGTTTGCCCAAACGGAACTGTGGAAATAAAAGGTCTTGAGACTAGGAAAGTGTTTAAAGTCAATGGACAGAGAATCAAGCCTTTTTATGAAACTATACCAGTGGAAGTAGTGGAAGAATTGCAGCTTTTTTCCCTCATTCCTTGAATTGAACGGCATCGTCTAGTCTAAGACGTTAAATCATGACGCTCTTGGGAGGCAACCCACTTTTCTATTAGTTTTGAGTCTTTATTTAATTTATTTGTTTTGTTTTATTTTATTTTCCCCACTTAATAAGTTGTTTTCTTGTTCAGATTTCAATAAATTCGTGGCTTACACCTCTGAGTGGAATTAGTTGTAGACATGGTGTAGAGGCCTCATTTTAAGGGAAATGGAATCATGTCTTTATCCATGATATTCGGGCCAAGTACCAACATTCTTTTAGTTTTCTAAAATAAGCCCATAATAGTTTATTGTTAGACAAAAGTCCAAGTGGTCCCTTCAACCCATTATTCCCTTTTTGTTTTCCCCAACCCTAGCTGTGTCTTTTTCCTTGTTCCCCCAATCCCAAACAGCAGCCGCCACACTCCCACGAGACACCAGCCGCTTTACCATCGTGATTTTCGGCCGCCTCCTCGTCACTGACAACCCTTGGAAAGATGGTGAACATGAAATTTGCAAGCCCCACACCGGCGCTTTCTTCTTCGCCTACGGCTTCTTCACTGGCCGTTGAGTCCACGCCGGCCGATAACGCACCTCCGCCTGCTAAACTCCAAAGGCCGGCTGCGGTTGAGCATCACACGCCATCCGTCAGCAAATCTCCTTCTGGAAGTGCTACAGCCGTTGACTCTGATTCCGGTGCTGGCGAGTCCACCGAGTCCGACTCGCCCGTAACTATTTCTCTCTCTGACACAGAGAGAGAACCCATTCAAGTGCCATTTACGCCATTTTCCACAGGCCGACGTCAGTCTTGACGACTCGCGGCTCAGACCATAGCAGTTCAGAGCTCAACCCATTCGACCATACGACCTGCCTCTGATTCAGTTTCTCAACGAGCAATGGCTACAGAAAAGGGTAAAACTTCCTCTTCTTCCTCACTTCCTGTCACGCCTTGAACCCGCGAGCACAGTGGGCCCGTGGACCCACACGCGCACGCGTGGCCGTGACACTACTGCAGCCTGACGCTCCCAAGCCCAACTTCGTTTGGCTCGTCCTCGCTATGCCAAAATGGATATTCGGAAGTTGAACTTGGAAGTTAGGCTTATACATTTATATAAGGCACAAGCCTTACTCCTATTCGATGTGGGATAGGAGTATCACATTCACTCCTCCTTGAGGCCTTGGCGTCCTCACAAGGCCTACACAGGATCCTTTAACCAGACCCACCTCGGTGGTGAAGGATTCTAGAGGTGGCTCCCGCCCTTAGGTCGACGTAGCACTTAGTTCCAACACTCCGTGGGTGAGGTCTGGCCTATCCTCTGATACCACTCTGATCACGTCCCGAACCTGCGAGCACAGTGGACTTGTGGGCCAACACGCGCACTCGTGGCCGTGACACGACTGCAGCCTGACGCGCCCAAGCCAAACTTCGTTTGGCTCGTTCTCGCTATGCCAAAATGGATATCCAGAAGTTGAACTTGGAAGCTAGACTTACACATTTATATAAGGCACAAGCCTTACTCCTATCCGATATGGGATAGGAGTATCACACTTTCATTAACTGAAGATGTTGGAGGTGCAATTTATCCAATTTTTAAGCCCTTCACGAAGAAAGTGGAACAACAGAGGTACAAAGTCGTTCAAACCCAAACTGTGGTTAATTATAAAATTTTTTATTTTCAAAGTTTGTCTGTATTGACTGTGGAACCACAAATCCGTGGTTATTTTGCTAATGTGGGTTGGACTTGGTTGTTAAACATACCTGATTATAAACTGCCCGTGCGATTTCTGCGAGAGTTCTATGCTTCTTTTTCATCCGAGATTAGTGATTCTTCTGGGCATCTAACTTTTCCTGCTATGAAATTCCGTTTGTTGAACATGTCTTATAATCTGTCATTGCATGATTTGGTGACCAAGTTAGATATCTTAGAGTTTAGATGAAGAGGGTGAACTGACTGATGCTTACATTACTGCTCATATTGGCATTCCTAGGAAAGTTCCTTTTGAGGCTTTTTGGAAAGAAATAGCACCCTCTGATCCCAAACCCTACTCTCTCTCACGTTCCAAAGCTCATTTCATAGCTGATTATGCATTGCTGTTATCACATCGTTTCATTGCTTACACATTGTTTGCTCACTAATTAGGCCACAGTTGTGTCCTCACATGAGTTGATTATTTTATGGGCAATAAAAACTGCAGTCAAATTGAGTCTGCCCTATTGGTTTACATATGTGTGGCATAGGGCTTATAAAAATGATAAACGAAATTTGGTTTTGGGGCATATTGTTGCTGTTTTGTTATCCCGTGACCCTAATTATGTGACTTTCAGTAATACTTGGCCTAATGACTGTCTTTCTTCTGCAATTGACATTCCTTTTTTAAGGAGTGCTGGTTTGCTAGTTGAAAAAGATGGTCACTTCTGTTTTAATGAGCCGAGAGATCCTCTCTCTCGAGCAATTTACAATCCACAGGTATTACAGCCTTACGCGACGATGTGAAGGATCTCAATTTGTTGGTGTCCTCTATAGCTGCCGGTTATGCGGATTACAATAAACGAGTTCATATTTTAACGTCTGCCGTCACCGACATTCGCAATACACAGGCAGAAATTCGCGCCAATCAAGCTCAAATCCTATAGATTCTGCAAGAACGTTTACCCCCACCACCGAACCCACCACAACAATTCAGGTTGTCCCTATTTCCTTTTCACTGTTTTTGTTTTTGATTTTGTTTCTTAGTTTGTCTATTTTTTTTTGTTTTAGTTGTTACTTCTTTCTCATATGAGGGCATGTTCATTGTTTAAGTGTGGGGAAGGTTTTATATGTTGTGTTACTTGTTATGTTTATTTTACAAAAAAAAATCCAAAAAAATCAAAAAATCAAAAAAGAATTTCGCAAAAAATAGTTGTGTTTTGATTTCCGTTTTGTTCATAGTTTTGTAGGAATGAACTGTTTCACTTTTGTAACATGGTTTGGCCGAACTGAATGTTATGAAAATTTGCTTAGTTTATTGTGATGGTTTTTGCATAATCTTTAATGACTCTAAGGATGAAGAAGGTAAATTCTGAGTTGTATTTGCCCACTAAATGTGAGAATTTTGAGCCTAAGCACGCAATAACCACTTTGTTGGTGCTTAAATGATTTTATTCTTTTGAATGAGTGAAACTTGTGCATGGTTGACTTATTGAGCTTGCATTGTTGTTCATGGATATCATGTGTTGAACTTGAACTTGAATATGATAAAGGCAATTAGGATTTTACCCATTTTAACTTTTAGTTTCATTCCCTCCTTCATTTGACCATTAGTGAACCCCTTTGTGCCTTAACCTTTTTCTTTGTGATGAAGCTACTAAAATTTCTTGCTTAAGACCATTTTTAGCTATCTTTTAAGTAACTGAAGTGTAATTTGTGCCCCATTTGGTTAAATAAGAGGAAATTGCATGTTGAAAGTCTTTATGAAAAGGTGATTTCAGTATGAACTGTTAAAGTGAAATGATGAAGTGTGTTGTTCGACCAAACAACATTGGAAAAGAGAAGGAAAATCTGCAAAATGTGATCAGTGCTGTTTACTTAAACTGAAAAAAAAAAGACAAAGAACAGTAGCAGAAAGAAATTAAAAAAAATGATCTACTGGAAAATAAAGAAGAGAAAATTTGTGAAATAGAACAAGGAAAGAATGGTCACTGTACTGAAGCTACTTTGAATGGTTTTGGAAATCAAGGGTTGAGACTTGATGTAAGATAAGTGTGGGGATGTTCTAAACTGAGTTGCTTACACCTTTGCTTTAATTTTCGCCTTTTTCTCATCTTAAACCTCGCCTTGTTAACCTCTAGCCACATTACAACCATTTTGTAAAGACCTTTGGATTCATGTTCAATTTTAGTACTATGATATTTTGTGACTTATATGCAAGATCGTTGTAAGTTTTCCATGTGCAATGCAAGTGAGTGGCTGAACCGAAATTTAAATATTTTGGAGTGCTTAGAGTGATCTTGGAGAGTTGTTTAGAATTTTGTCTTTTGACTTAGAAGACTTGATTATGCTTGAATTTGTTACTTGGACTAAGAATGACTTTTGAAAGGGTTTTCAGTTTGGCTAAACTGGTGTTTATTTAGTGAAGCAAATTGTTATTTAGTTTGTTTATTTTGTTTAGTGTTGTTTGGATGCTTAGGGACAAGCATTGTTTAAGTGTGGGGATCTTGATGAGCACGAAATAATGCAATATTTGTGCATGCTTTTATGTGTTTGGTTGGGATAAATTAGGTGCTTAATGATGTTAATATGTGCAGAAGTTGGGAGTTTCCTGTTGGAAGCATAGCTGGAGGAAGGAGACTAATTTGAAGAGAATTCTTGAAGATTGGGGTTACAATAACACTACAAGAAAAAAGGGCTTTAATGACTAAAATCTTAGTGACCACAAAAATTTCAGTCAACAAAGGGCACTTTTGTTGACCAAAATAAATTTAGTCACTAAATTGTAGTCAAAGTTAAAAAATTATTGACCAAAACAAAAAGTAGTCACTAAGTGGTCAATAAATACCATGGCAGGAAATATTCCCGCCAATGAGACATTCTTTGGTGACCACATTTGGTGACTAGAAAATTTTTGGTCAAGAAAAATGTGTACTAATCATTTGGTAACCAGAAAAGTAGTTAATAAATTGCAAAATTTTAATGACCATAATATTTGGTCAACAAAGGTCGTATGGGCAGCTTTGGTGTAATGTTGTTCTAGATTTAATATAATTATACTATGACACCCCAATATTCGCAAATTAACCCATACTCTGTTAATTTGGATGTTAGACCAATAATAAGAGTGCAATAAATTATTAATTCAACTTGGAATGTTAGTAATTGGACGAATTCAGTAGTATATTAATTAATTACTTATATAACATGAAATGAATTTTTTTTACTATATGTGTAATGTTCTTCTAAGTTTAGTATAATTATACTATGACACCCTAATATTCGCAAATTAACACATACTCTGTTAATTTGGATGTTAGACAAATAATAAGAGTACAACAAATTATTAATTCATCTTGGAATGTTAGTAATTGGACGAATTCAGTAGTATATTAATTAATTACTTATATAACATGAAATGAATTTTTTTGTACTATATGTGTAATGTTGTTCTAAGTTTAGTATAATTATACTATGACACCCTAATATTCGCAAATTAACCCATACTCTGTTAATTTGAATGTTAGACCAATAATAAGAGTGCAACAAATTATTAATTCAACTTGGAATGTTAGTAATTAGACGAATTCATTAGTCTATTAATTAATTACTTATATAACATGAAATGACCAAAAATTTACTATATTTGTAATATTGTTCTAAGTTTAGTTTAATTATACTATGACACCCTAATATTCGCAAATTAACCCCTACACTGTTACAAGAAAATAACTAATGCGATATATCTCATTAAATTTATAATTAATCACATAATTAGAAAATAGAAAGAAACTCTATTATTCACAAATTGAAAACGGAATACTTAATCTAATTAGTGTGCTAGACAAATAGTAAATGTGCGCAATATATTACTAACTCGCATTAGGCCAAAATCTTACTGTAATTAATTAAGTGGTTCTTCAATAATAATTAGGCGGGACATATTTTATTTACAGTGTTAGCCTAAATTTGCAATAGTATATTTAATATTTTATTTTTATTTATTAGTAAAATGTAATTTTAAAATTATTAACAATAAATGTAGTAACATGAAATTAAAGTAAACAACTATTAATAAGAGTATTTGAGTATGATCTATATATGATAACTAAATTTAGTTGATTTTTTTTGGTATATTATTAAATAATAAAATAGTATAAATTAATTAGTAAAGAAAAAATAAAAAAGAATATAACTATACCTATTACATGATGCATTAAATAATTAACTATTTTATTTATGAGTTGAATTAGTCATGTTTTAGTATGATGATATTATATTATTACAAATATCTATCTTTACAAGAAGAATGATGTCATTATTTTATTATGCTTAATTATTTGTTATTATTCATCAGTATTTAATAGAATTAAACTATTTAAAAAATGAAATTGGTATAAAAAAGAAAAAATTTGTAGTAAAAACATTTATAAATATAATATAATTGGAAAAAATTAATTTTTTATAATTAAAAATAGTTAAATATTAAACTAATGTATTTTAATAAAAAAAGTAAAAAAAAAATGCCAATAGTGCATATCGCATTTCACACTTTGTAAACCTAAAACCCAATTTTTTTTCAACGCCTCTCTCTCCCGCATCCATCACCCGCCTCTCTCTGCCGCCTCCCTCTCGCGCCTCAATCTCCTGCCTGCCTCTGCCGCCTCCCTCTGCCGCCTCCCTCTACCACTCCCTCCGCCGCCTCCCTCATTCATCAATCCCTCATCACCTCTCTTGTCCACTGAACGACTGGCACCGCCTCCCTCTTCCGCCATCTCCTACCGTCATCGTCGCTCACTTCCTCTTCGTCGAAAACGTATTGTTATATTTCGTTTTTTTTTGTTTGTTTGAGCAGTTTTTTAATCAAGAAAATTACTAATTTTTTACTTGGTTTTTGGGCGATTTTAATTTCAGTAATATTGGAGACTTTATATCTGTAGGAAGTTTGTAATAAGTCTTTAACCAAATCGGAATGATGGGTTTCGTTTTTATTTTTATGGGTTCTTTTTAATTGAATTGAATTTGATAGATTGACCTTTTGGTTTGATTATTTACTGTGAAGGGTTTTTTTTTTTTTTTTGGATTTTTCATGAACCTTTATTGGGTTACTGTGAAGGGCTAATGTACATAAGTTGGCAGTGGAAATTGGTAATCAAGTTTTGAACTTTAGTAGGAAAAGAATCAAGATTTATAGAAATGAATGATAGGCTTGTGTGCTTTTTGATGTAGCTTTCTTGCATTCATCGATGTGATGCTTGGGTTGGCCTTAGAGATTTTTGTTTTAAATATTTCTTGTTAAGATAGTTCTGTCTATTGTTGTATTTTCATGCATCTTAATCTTTCATTTCCTATTTTATAATTGGAATCTTGAATTTGAAAATTTTGTGAAGATTGCGTCTTGTCGTGTGCAATATAGTGATGCAACTGATTGTAGATTAGGAAACATTGGCATCTAATGATCTTGTGTTTTTGTTGCTTTTAATTTTGGCATCTAAGGAAACAATTTAACATGTGGGCATTTTCCTGCAGGCATACATGTATGGGTTCTTTAACATAAATGATGGATTCTGTTGTTCAGCCGTCCATTCTTGATGGGGCATTGCTGGACTAAGGTAACAAACAAGCTGCATGCTATGCAACAAGTGTCTGCATCTGTCTCATTCATTTCATTTCATTTGAGAATTGAGATTGCATGAGAAGCAATATTAATTCCTTAAAAGCTTTAAAACTAAAACTTGACTGAGTAGTTATCATCCGTGGATTCTGTGCAGTTAAACAAAAGAAATGATAAAGATCAATATCCAATAGTAAGTCCAATCTCTTGCTGGCCGTCAGAAATGTCCATCTTGTAACTAGTGTAAATAAGTGGGAAGAAAATATATCAGAAGCTAACAAGGATCGTAAAATAGTAAGTCCTATCTCTTGATACATCTTCTCTTTTCATCAATTGATAAGTGTTTGTTTTGGTTTCAAATAGCACTACTTTTGGTGGGATTTTATATTCCTTTTGAACTAACTGATTAGTTCTTCCAAACTTCATTGTAAAACAGTTTCGAATTGGTGCAAACTGTGGTTTAATCCTTCCAAGTTTGAAAATCTCTCTTTTTTTTTTACTTTGCAAAGCAAAACCCAAATTTCATAATCATCTACTCTGCCAAAAAATGTTGCCTTTTGACCTATCTTTACAAAATTTTGAACAAAAGTAACAAACTAGATTGATTGCCCTTCTCAATGAGTTTACTTAGTGTGAGAGTAACACCTATAGTTTGCTATGTTCTTCATCATGTCTTGCTGTGGCTATGTGAAATTTGCCTCCATTTTCCCCTTCCATTTGTGTATGATTTACTGCTGAAATGGGCTTCTTTTCAAATGTCTGCAAGAGTAATCTCTCAAGTTCTTCTCCAGGAAAGAACTGTAAATGTATATACCACTGATGAAGCCACAAGAGATACACCAATGGAGAGACAAACTGTGGTAGCACAAACATACAAATACTTTGGAGAAAAGATGCTCCAAATAAAGAGGTGATTCCTCATTAGCAGTAACACAACAGTGTATGCATTTAAAAGTCAGGAATTCAGCCAGTGGGGCTAGCCCAGTGGTTAGGGAGTTAGCGTCCTGACCCCCAGGTATGGTGTTCGATTCTTAGGGGATGCATGTGAGGGTGTGTGAGTGTAAAAAAAAAAAGTCAGGAATTCAATCCCAGTGGAACTAAGCAAGGGAAGCTGAGATTCATCTTGAGCAAATGTCTAACATCAACATCCTTGGCATGTGTCTCACCACCTATGTTCTTCATAGATATATATATCACCATGCTAAGAAGAGCAAACATTGGCGAAGCATAAGTGATGATGAACATTAAGATGCCAGAAAGTAATGTGGAGTGGCATTGAATTTTAGGTGGTTCCCAAATAGTATAGTGCAACCACTTCAACCCAGTGGGAGTCACCATCAGAAGAGTACCACACAGTAGCCAGCATTTGAATGAAAAGTAAGAATAAAGGCATTGAATTGTAGGTTGTAACAGCAACAGTTGCAAAAGACACCAGCTGAATGTGAAAACCCAGCCGCTTACAAAGGTAGAATCTCTCATCCCTTCTAGCAAAAGCTTGCTTTGAAATGCAGAAGATATACCATGGGATAAGTTGATATATTTACTTGAGACTTAGAATTCTGCAAAGGCACAAGCCATGGTACAGAAAAAATAGTCCCAATAGTAGAACAGCTCAGAATTGCATAGAATCTTTGGACCATTTCAGTGCCACCAACACCAGTTGTTGCTAATGTGCTCCCTTGATGCATACATTATTTGGATATTTGATTACAAAGTTATGACCATTTGAAATAACTATGGCATGACTGAAATTTATTACAGGATTTCAGTCATTACAGCCACTTTGGACAATTTTTACACCCTTCTCTAAATTTAATTTGGAATTCTATAAAGCATAAAAATTTTAGAATTTTGACTCTAGTTTTACGCAGTTTTGGTTGCAAAGTTATAAGCATTTTAAATCAACGTGGCCTGACTGGATTTGCATGGTTATACATTGAAAATAGACTTTAATTGGTTTAAAATTTGTTAAACATACAAGAATATAGGTGAACATGTCTTATGTACACTTATTGTCCATGTATTGTTTGGTGTCAATTATTGTCATTCTTTTATCTTAAATACTTGAATATAGCTCGTGTGGCATATTGATGCTAATAGTGGGATTAAACCGTGAAACTTTGTATAAATTGACACAATATCACTCTCAAAATAGAATTTCATTTGTTTACAATACGTGAAACCCAAAAGAATATGCAAGAATATGTGTTATTTACACTTGCAGCCCAAGTATTGTTTGGTTTAAGATATCTACATTGTTTTATCATAAAATTTTTGAATGCAACTCTTGTGGTGTATTGTTGGCATTATTGGAACTAAATCGTGAAAATTTGGTTAAACGTGCATGCTTATACATTGAAAGTAGAGTTTGATTGGTTTAAAATATATTAAACATGAAAGAATATGCATGAACATGGCTTATGTACACTTGTTGTCCATGTATTGTTTTGTGTCAAATATTGTCGTTCTTTTATCTTCAAATACTTGAATATAGCTCGTGTGGCGTATTGACTTTAATAGTGGGATTAAATTATGAAACTATGTATAAATTGAGACGATATGACTCTCAAAATAGCATTTCATTTGTTTACAATACGTGAAACCCAAAAGAATATGCAAGAACATGCGTTATGTACACTTGCTGCCCAAGTATTATTTGGTTTATGATATCTACCTTTTTTGTCATAAAATGCTTGAATGCAAATCTTGTGGTGTATTGTTGGCATTATTGGAACTAAATCGTGAAAATTTGGTTAAACTTGCATGCTTATACATTGAAAGTATACTTTGATTGGTTTAAAATATGTTAAACATGAAAGAATATGCGTGAACTTGGCTTATGTACACTTGTTGTTCGTGTATTATTTTTAACCTATTTTTTTGAACTATGAAGGTTGAAGAAAAATAAAGACTTGAAGTGTCAACTCTCCTAATGGATGTTAAAAGAATGGTGGACGATTTTGACACGAGAGAGTTGAAGTATCAACTTTTTATATGGTGGATTAGTATTCGTGTTATATTTCTTAGATAATTCTTGGATATTAGAATATTATTAAATTTATGGTATATTTTTGTTGGATTATCGCAATTGAGATTCATGCACTTGTGTTATTTTGTGATACTTTTGAATTTAAATATTTGTTAGTGTGCAATATTTGAGTATGTTGCTATATTTTGGTTAATTTTGTTTTAGTATTTGTCCAATTTATCGGTGATTTTTTTGTGTTGTGCATTCTATTTAATAGATAGTATATGTTTTATTTTATTATAAACATGTCGTTATGCCATTATAATGACCATAACAAAAAATTGACCAAACAATTTGGTCAATAAAATTACATTTCGACTATTCAATTAATGACCAGATATTTAGTCACCATGTAATGACCACAAAACTGTAATTTGGTCTCCATATTCTCTTTGGTGACGACAATTTCAGTTAATAATATATCAACTGCTCAACTAACCTAAGGCTTTTGTTGACCAATTTTTTGGTCAGCAATTGGTAATCATTGGAAGGCCTTTGTTGACCAATAATTTGGTCAGCAATGGGTATTCATTCGTGACCACATTTTTTGTCAACGAACACCATGTCACGTGCATTGACCGTTGGACATTTATTGACGCACTATTGGTGGTCACAATTTTTGGTCACCAAAAAAAGGCAATTTGGTGACCGAAATGTAGCTTTTTGGTGATTATATTGGTGACCACATTTTCAGTCACTATTTTGGTGACCATTTTTTTTTTGTCACCAAAGATTATTCTTTGGCAACCAACAGCAAAAAGTGGTCACAGGTACCTTTACTGACTGACTTTGGTTGACCCCCAGGTGACTACTCGATTTTGGTCACCAAATCATTTTGGTGACCACTTTCATTTATTTGGTGACCATAACGTGTCAGTCAATAAAGACCATTTTTCTTGTAGTGTAATGATGAATGAAAAAGGAAGAAGAAAAGGACGTAAGGCAATTACCAAATCAGTGGAGGAAGTAGATTAGGAAGTTGTTTTCTACAGACATATGTCGCTTATTGATTTTGGAAACAAGGAGGTTTCACTCTTTGTATTTGATTAGGAAGTATTATTCTCTTCTCCTATATAAGGAGAAGATTAATTAGGGTCTAGGACCTTACCGTTTTTTACTCTTTACAGCTTTTAATTTACGTTCAGAAGTTTTTGAACAGCAACTGGGTTTGCTGAACTTGTGGCAGCCCAGAATTCAGAAGTTTGTCGTTCGACTGAACGACGGGCCCTTGGTTTGCAATTTTCAGTTTTATTTAAATTTCCTTTTTAATTATTATTCTTGCTTGTTTTTAATTATGTTTAGTGAGTAGTTCATTATCTGGCTTTAGTAATGAAGCACTAATCATGCATAAATTGTGAGATCGAAGTGTTCTTAATAAACTTTCTCTTATTTAATTCGAAAAGTTTTCTAAGGTTAAAGTTAATTATCCAATTTAATTAAAGATTGATCACCTTTAATCTAATTAGATAGATCCAATTAAACCCTTGTCAAATCACTGGATTTGATAAGTAAGATTAATTAGTGGCAAAGCTACTGTCTCGGTAGATGAAAATAATTGGTTAACAAATTGTTGCATGCTGATCATGATATATTTTGTTAGAGTTAAGTTCTTCACTTCTTAATGCTTTCATAAATCTGGTGTTCGGCTCATTCCGGCCGGGTTATATTATGAATAGAGAATTAATTGATTAAGCCGATACTTGTCAATTAACGAACATATAAGGAAGAATTGGGTTATGTCAGAGCTGATTCTCGGTGACCTATAACTAATTTATTAAATAGATATTGTTATCTTTGAGTCGATGAACAATTGAAAAGTGGTTAGTGTGGATTTACTATGGCTGGATCTTTCTTCTTTATAAATTAATTTCTGAATTTTAGTTATTTATTGAATTCTTTAATTTGGTTAAATTGTTTCAATCAACCAAATTCAATAATTGTGACGCCTTGCTAATTAACAAATAAAGAGAATATTGCTGTTCCTCGTGGGAACGATCTCACTCCTCTATACTAATTTATTAGTGTTAGGAGAGAATTAATTTTGGTACATAAACGAAACACCACTAGTACTACTTTAGTGGTTGACCTCGTGCTTAGTTCAGCCATGAATGTGCTTAGTTTGATGATGACTGGCTTATAGTTTATGTGCAACGGTTTGGAAATCAGAATTGAGTTATGCAAAATCAGTTTAAGAAGAAAATGAAGTAAAATTGATTCGTTAACCTCAACAGACATAATAAATACGCATAAAGTTTTATTTTCTATCATTTGATTTTATCGGTGGCGGATTTTCATTAGAATTAGTAAGGGCCACGACCCTTACAAAAGTTTTTCGTTTTATTATTAAAAACCTACTTTTTTGTACCGCTTTTTTCACCCTTGTTGATCGTAAACATGTGTTTTAGTGAAAATCGTTAAAAAATTAAAAATTTAAATTTTCATGAAACTTCTATTTTTCATTAGTTACAGCACACGTATTTTTTAACAATGGCAAAGTCAAAAAATATGTTGATTTTGGTTTTTACCCTACTGTTTTTTATACACACCTCAATTGTGAACATGCATCTAATAAACGGAGTCAAAAAAGTGAAGTTTAAAATTTTCACCAAATTTCTATTTTTTAAGGGTTATAACACACGTATTTTAGTAAAAAATGACAAAGTCTTTCGTGTGTTTTTCATAATCTTTCTTATTAATTAGTTTTATTTATTTCTCTTAAATATTAATAATTATTTGTGACAATTTCTTTTGAATTAGCTAGAAGATATAGTATATTTCGTTTCTCGTGGGATCAACCTTACTCTTATTATACTATTTTCTATCTTTTAGAGTAAGTAAATAATTTTTGTAAAAAACGATATCATGGACATACCTTAACCACTATTACATAAGTTAAAATAATTAAATAAGGAAGGACTACTACTCCCTACATAATTCCTTAGAAGCAAAATAAATGATAAGGACTTCTTCCTTTACATTTATTTGATTTTTGGGAATTTGATAATAATTAATATAATTGACGCAAAAACCTAATAACATTCATATTACACCCAAATTCCCGGTCCTCCTAATCAAAAAATTGCCTGAACATTTTCCAATTTTAAACTAGGAGTGATGTAGACCAAATACATTGAAAACAACACAAAGAAAGGGGCATAAGTATTTACAATATGCATACAGACCAATCAAACAAATAGCTATGTGTGTGCATCTGCAGTATGTTAATAGCTCAAGCCTCCTCTTATCTTTTTTTTTTTTTTTCTCTTATCTTATTCAAGAACAAAAGAGAATATTAATTGAAAACTAAACTACATACATCATAGCAATTCTAGCTGGCTTAGCCATTCTCATTCGAAAGCCAAAATAGTTAGCCATGTCTAAATTAATCAGCCTTAGATCTCAAATTCCGAGAAAAAGATTGAGATGCTAAAATACCATTCAATTCCATCATTAAATGATCATCATACACACGTTCTACTGTGTAGCCATCAAGGTTTTTGTAAAGGGTTAATTAAAAATAATCCTAATGTGGTTGACAGAATTTGTGAAAAACTTCATATACTGAAAAAACCTATCAATGACTTTCGTGTAGTCCTGATTTAAGTGTAAAGTGGATAGAAAATAGGTGCACTAACGACCCGTTAAAATTTTCAACAATACCATTTCTCTTTTTTCAAACTAAATGATTAAATCTTTAAATTATTAAAGTTTTAGGGTCAAAGTTTAAATTAGTAAAGCTATGAGGTAAAAAATAAATTTAAAATTTTCTTTCTATCCCCACAGTCTACACGATGTCATTTCTTTTTCCTATTTTTTTGGTTCCAGCACCACCACCCTCCACCACCACCCCTGGTCCCCTGTCACCACCGCAACAACAACCATCCACCCACTAACCTACTTAACTAACCTTCAACTCTAGGGAATGCTAAAATTCTGAAGAAGTCGGCAACAACCGAAGCCCCACCACTCCTTTCAACACTGAATTACCGTCCATGGAAGCTGTACAACAAACCAACGAAGTACCACCACTCATTTCAACACCGAACGTCCATGAAATACAACAAAAATGTCTTTTTGTCGCTTATAATACAAGAAGTGAGTCCATAAATTGAATCCAATAACATAAATAGAGTCCACATAAAAGTTCAACCTTTCAACATCATAGAAAGGTTTTAATCCCATTATCTCTGCATATGTTCTTCAATGAAGTCCAACAAATTTATTACTGGTTAAGAAGGTATGAATTCGAGCTGTCATGACAACTTGGCCTCTATTGCAATTGAAATATGTTGCCTTTAATTCTACACACTCTGCTAGATATTAACATGGCATCTCTTCTCCTTAGCACATCCTCCATAGGAGTCGAAAATTTTGGTAGTGATTATGGCTTTTGAATTGAAGGAAAAAAATCGATGAAGGAGATGGTGGTGAGGGAAGGAATCGTGAAGAAAAAAAATTTGTAGTGACTATGGCTTTTGAATTGAAAAGAAAAAATCGATGAATGAGATGGTGGTGGGGGAAGGAATCGTGAAGCAGAAAAGAGAAGGGAAGAGAAAAAAAAGGAAACAAGAAAATAAATATAAAAAGAATTTCAATTGGAACGAAGGGAAAGAGGAAAAAAAAAGGAAAAAAAAGAAAGAAAGGAAACAAATAAAAATCATCGATTTAAATTTAAGGGCATTTTTGTCAAATTATCTCTTATTGCATTTACTCTTTCCTCCTACTCGCTGTTACAGGTGCGTATAACACATCTTCCGTTATTGGTAATGTTTTTCATCCAATTTACACTTAAATCAAAACTACCTGAGGGTTATTGGCAGAACGGATCCAAGGGTGGCAAGATTTGAAAATTTGTATTATGTCCCTTCAAAAAATTTAAAATTTTCAATTGAATCTTTAAGAAAATTAGAATTTTGCCTTTCCAAAAATTAGAATATAACTTATACTAACAATACCATGTAATTTTGCCACCCTAAACCATAATTTCTGGATCCGCCACTGGTTATTGATAGGTTTTTTTAGTATATAGGGTTTTCTTAGAAATTCAGTCGACCATATGGGGGTTATTGTTAATGAACCCTTTTTTAAATAACACTTATTATTCTATCTTATTCTATTCAATATTAAAAAATGATGTCGCTTCACTAAAATTAGAGACTAAAAGCATAAATATTACTAAAATAAAATTTATAATTATTAAGTCCTAACCCAATTTTGAGTGAATCCTACGACTTAATTAATTCTGATTTTAGTAAAATAACGTCATTTTAAATACTAAACAAAATAAAATAGAATAATTTTAAATAGAGGATCTCATCCATGTTATCCACAAACTACAAAAAAAAAAGGAAACCGACGTCTTTTCACCAAAAAAAATGGTGCCATATATGATGCTATTTTGGAGTCCCACAAATTGATTTGTAGGTTTGAAATAATGGAAAATTTCTTTGTACAAGGATATATAAAAACTTTCTCCACAAAATCAAAATTAATGTATAGAAAAAATTGAAATTTTGGTCTCCAATGATTTCACCAATGTCATTTTTGTTCTAATGATTTTGGGCCAGCCAATCTCATCGTTAAGATTTTAACTTTGTTACAAATATAAGACAAATTATGAATTTTCTATATTGATTGAGAAAACATATGTTTGTGGCTAATGTCTTATCATCTTTTCTAATAAAGAAAACACAATTTTTATTTTTTATACAATAAAAGACAAAAACTTCACTTTCAGACTTTTTTTTTTCTGAATTTAGTGGTGGATTTTCTTTTGTTATTGTACAAAAAGGAAAAGAAGATGATAGACGATTGACCACTAAATGATATAAGTTAAACATGTGACAATTTTTATTCATCAATAAAGAAATAAGTAAGTTGTGTTATATAAATCACAAATTAAAATCTTAAAAAGAAAATTATGTGATTCGAAATCATTAGAAATCAAATGTATAGGTTGATTTAAAATTTTGGGGACTAAAATTATATTTTTCCCTTAATATATTAGATTTTATTTACTACCAAAAGGTTTTTATGAAATTCATATGATCCATGGTATTTTCTGTTTTCCGTTTTAATCATTTCCCTGCTTAATTGTTTCTAATATATATATACTAGGTGTGAGGATGCGTTGTGCGCATAGTGGCGCCCGTGAGTAGTAGAGGGGAGGAGAGGGGATCAAGTAATAATGTTCTCTATTCATCATATTCATTAGTTATAGGAAAATATCAGTATCAATTTTGGTCTTGGGATTGTAGTGATTATTCTTTTATATTAGGAAAGAATGCCATTAATTTAATACGTTGGCGGTGATTATGTCAAATCTAGAGCTAGTAATGCATAATGGATCATAAGATGTTGATAACTAAAGTTTGCTATCCTTATTAGTCAATAACATGTAACTTCAGTACAAAGAACCAGTCAGTAGATTCATTAATTTTCATCAATATGTTGAGCTTATAAGGACATTATTTTCTGAGAAAACTTGGAAGTATGGATCTATTTGGTAGTAACATGAAATGTTTGTAATGGAATACAAAACTTGTGATTGACATTGTACAAATGGTCACATTCATAGCAATTGGCATGAGATCAATTGGAGGAAATAGCAACTTAAACTTTGCATAAAGTAAAAGCAACGGAACAGTAACATTTGTCTGAAATTGATTGGTGGTACCAGTCAGCAATAGCATATAAAAAGAAGTCTCCCACTTCTCTCCATCCTACTGAGGGAGGAGGAAGCTATCAATGGAACTGCTATTAAAGTAAAAATGGACGATTTAAAATGTTGGTTTGAGCAGCCTACTTATATCAAGAAAAACAGAAACCATAAATCATTTTAATGGAGTGCTTTTTGTGGAAATAGCTTCTGGTGTTTGGGCTCAACAAAAAAGAACAAAAATTCTCCTCTAAAGTATTTTGCATAGACAAGATCAAGCCTATTATTACTATGCTAATATCTGACAATTGTTGCAAAGATTATCTCAAGCATTTTCAAGTGTCACTCACAAGTATATGCAATACCATCTCCGTTGAAAGCATTCCTGAAACAACCTGAAAAATAAAGCAGCAAAAGTCGGCAAGACCTAGAAGATATAAACATGGAAATAAGTAAATCATTAAAGCAGTGAATCCTATAACTCATCAGCACAATCCATCTTTTCTAGTAAGAAAAAACGAACAACACTCTGAATTACTAAAAGGAAAAAAAAACTAATATATGATTTTACGATAATAGATGACCTGGATGAATTGCTGGCCATCAGGATGGTAAACATACTTGAGGTCCTTATTATCCAGCGCATCGTTTGTGCAAGCTTCGACTCCAAGAGCATACAAGGCAGTATCCCTTTTCGTATAAGTGTATGTTTTCTGAAAAAATATAATCCAATTTCCCAAATCCAAAATGATTGTATCAAAGTAAGAACAATATGGGATAATTTGATAATGAAATAGTTGAAAATTTTAAAAAAAAATTGGAACCTCGGGGAATTGGTGAGCAAATAAAAGTTGAGGATCAAAGCCTGAACCGGCGGCCATTGGGAGCACTTTGAAAGATTGAAATAGGGAAGATAATTGAATGCAGAGTGATTTATGAAATTTTGGGAAATGAAATCCGGAAGCTTATATAAAAAACGAGACAAGTAACTGCAGCGGCGAAATGGAGAAAAAAGTCAACTCTTATCTGGACGGCAGCGATGCGTGCAGAGGCGGGCAGCCAGTCCAATGTTGAATGTTCTTGGGGGACAAAGTTCTACTGCGAAGCTATTTAATTTTGCTACCAGGCTTGACGTCTCTAACTCTTCTTCGGGCAAGTTCCCAATCAGCTGAAGAAGAAACGGATGCCGTTTCAGCTCGAATTTGTGTATCTTGCAAGATTAAAATTCATCAATATTCCATTTCATTCGTTTAAATGCTTAATATGTCTCTTGGGAGGCATAGCAAGCAAAAGAAGGAATCAGATAGTTCTTCCAGCTTATGTACGACTTCTAACTGTAGAAACTTATGAAGGTTGCAGTCACAATTTCTGCCAGTAGTACGTGTTATTTTAAGGAGAAAAGTTTGAACAATGACTTCATCTATGATCACCTACTTCAAAATTTGCAAAAACTCTGGAATTTGCCTCATAGGAACAAATTAATGGTGAATTCTGAAGTCATAATAAAAATTTACTTCTACTCAAGAATTTTAATAAAAACTACTGACCTGATGGTCATGCTCTACAGGATAAAATGTTCCCAACTGTTGAATTTGAGTGGTTACAATGCCACTGTTTGACCTTGTCTGCTGTCTTTCTTTCCTAACAGTAGTCACTCTTCATTCTTCAGTTCCATTTGTGAAAATTATAAACCTGCGCACAAATTACTGAAGTTACAAATGATATAGAGAATACAAGTTCAATGTCAATCTGTAGGAGTACCTGTATTGATTGGCCACATCAGGACCCTGTCCCAACACTTGCCTAGAATCGTGGCCCGAACCGAAGACCTCTAGAAGTTGTTTGAAATTAATCATAGTAGGATCGTATTCAATCTGTAGAGAATTCATTGAACTATAAGAAAAGGATCATAATCAAATCTGTAGAGAATTCATTGAACTATAAGAAAAGGATAATATTCAATCTGTAGAGAATTCATTAACCTAAAGGAAAATTAGATGAAGAAGAAAAACTATTATAAAGAAAACAGTTGGATAGCTAATGCATTTAATAAATGAAGATATATTCTTCGTAATCCTAAGTGTAAGCACCAAAGCCAACGACCAAGTCTCACTATAGACATCCTTTTACTGGGCAGAAATCAAGCAGGAAAAGGTCCAACAATCAACATTGACTCTTGTCCCCTAATTTGAGCTTGCACAAAATGAAAGTTTTTTCAGTCACCACATTTGGAATTTGAAAATTATTACGTTTTAGGGAAAATGCCAACTTTCAACAACATCCCATAACAAAGTCAATCAGTAGAACATTACCTTTACTTCCTTCAGCCATAATTTCTTCAAGTCTGGATCGCTGAGAATAATGGAAACAATAAGAGCACCATGAACAGGTGGATTGCTATACATAGGTCTTGCAAGTTGCTGTAGTTGGCTCTTCACAGCCACAGCTTGCTTTTCATCTTCACAGACCACACTGCAGTCAGTAGAAAAATAGGCATTCAAAATACAGAAATAGTAAGTTTAAACATTGTTGCTCAGTTCTAGATGCAATTATTCTGTAGTGAACAGAAATTCAACAGAAGAGAATCCGACATCAGAATATAAATTTTAATGCTATGTCAAGAAAAGGCAAGGGCAATGCATGTTTATGTATAATTGACTTTTTATTTACACCATAAAGCATGAAAAATGAAGATGTCAAATGATTCAAAAGATTTTTAAACTGAAAAAGTATCGTTCTTTGAAAAGCAAAATCCTTTATTTTGTTTTCTTCCCCTTGAAAGAAGGCTGGAAAAAGGACTTGTTGTAGGCTTCCTTCTTGATTGCTGCATATTGTAAAATAAGAAACCATCACCTAACCCAAACTCATTCCTGATTTGGCTAAAAAATGTAAGCCATTACAAAAATAAGGCCATCAACTAATAACGTGAAGCAATATAATCATTAATTCTAAAGTAGAAGACAATCATTCGTGAATAAGTAAAAACAGGAGTGAGAATAAATCTCTAATGCACCTCAGACAGCCAGCTCTCTGGCCATAAAGTCCCATGTTTTTTGCATAGGATTGAGCACATCCAATTAGATGACCGTCCTCAAGAAAGATCCTGATAGACTTAGCATCCTTCTCTGGATCACCGCTAGCAAAACCTTGATATGCCATGTCAAAGAAGGCAAAATGCCCTTTGACCTGAAAAAAATATACAACTCTCCAATAAATAAAAAGAGCAATAATGGACAATTATAAACAGAATTAGTAGTACAGAATAATGACCTTAAACTGGTATGAGATCTCCCTCCATTGTTCTTCTGTAGGATCCACTCCAGTAGGATTATGAGCACAAGTATGAAGCAGGAAAAATGATCCATTTGGCGCATTCTGTGAAAGATTCAAGATATATGGCAGAAATACCATCATAAGGGCATGGGAATAGGAATCACATAAACCTTAAGATAACAAAAATTATATCTATCAGACAAACAACTCAAATGACGTAACAACTTGCTAGTTCTTACTTACCTTTATGTCATCCATCGAAGCAAAGTCCAACCCCCTTGTCTCTGGATGGTAATACTGGAAGGTCCTCTGAGGGACCCGAGCATCTCTCCAGATGTTATGATGACTGCCAAAATCTGACATTACGAACTTGAAAGAAAAATGAAAAAAAGCAAAACATTGAATAACAGCGGAATTTTCCAATTAACCATCCATACAGCATTAATGAAAACCCATCAATCCGTTGCGGGAGTAAGAAGGCTAAACTTAATTGGACCAGGTAGGAGCTGGAATATAAATCTGTGAGTCAGGGCAAAAACGCTTTTGAAAATCTTCAAAAATACGGCATGCGCCAGTCCCAGAGAGAGCTTGTATAGCTGCAATGCGCTTATTTTTAATCAAGTCAGAATTCTCCCCATAAGCCAATTTCAGTGTTTCCTCGACCATTTTTATACTTCCTCCCATGGGAAGATACTCCCTGAAAAAGTAGAGAAAGCCATTTCCCCATCAATCAAATAATCCAGAAAGATGGTTCTGTAAGCTTAGAATGAGGTTTGTTGTGTACCACATGACTCAGTTACATACTTCTGTAATTTTGATTTATTATCATTTTTATGCAAGTGTCCCAGTTTAGATTATACAGGAATAGAATTTTGAGGATTATTCATTTCCCTACATAAAAGTGCTAACATTATTAGACGAAAATCCATGACCAGAGGTTCTAACTTGAAAACCAGAAAAATTAAGAAAACAGGTTGTGATAGCACTTTAAGGTATAGTGTTTTGGGTGTGCACTATATTCATCAATCAAACAATGCAAAATATATTAAATGCCTGCTCTTCTCTGGCGCAAGAATGAGTTTAGCATGTCAAAAACTTCAACTTGATTCAAAAACAAGTAATAAGCATCACACTCTTTGCATGAGTATCAGCAAAGAAATTATCACTCATTCAACTGAGTTTTTCATTGGAAATCAAGAGTCAATCAAAAGGAAGCAAGTGATCAGGAGAACCCTTTAGCCAAAATGAATATTTATTTCATGAAAAGATAACAACATGTAAAATTTTCTTTCTTGGCAGTCATGATTCACCCCATTCTGCCCCACATAACCATCAAGGAGCAAAATTCAGAACTGACATTATTATAAAATGGAGAAAGAATCTCCAAAATGGAGCCCATGCCCATTACTGAAAAGTAGACGAATGAGAAATTCCATTGCTTGGAAAAGTAAAGAAGTTAACTAAGAGAATAGAATTACAAGATAATTGGACCCCCGCAAACAGGACCACTACAAAGTTGCAACTTTAATAAAACTTTGAATCATAAACAAGCACACTTGTAAATTTGCATAACCCAGAAAATGCAAAAGAAACAAACAAATTGAAAAAAAAATGAAAAGCAAAATTATGTAATATTAAGACAAAAAATTTTACACCCCGCCCCAGAAAAAGAAAAAAGCAATCATTTCCTAGTTTAGAAGAAAATTTAAAAATGATATCCACACTTCAAAAAGGCTCAGTTTTCAGCTGACACTATTTAGCATTTGCTAGTTAATACGCAGATTATTGTACAAAACATTGTACTTCAAGCTTCAGTAATTGTACTTTGCTAATATCGTATGATCATATCACACCGTTTTACTCACATGTTGAGATTACCGGCAACGATCCGTTCAACTTCTCGAACACACTCCAAAACCACCGGCTTTCCATTATCATCCCGGTAAGGTCCCTTCAATCCAAAAACATAAATAAAATTAGCATTTTTATTCAAAATTGAGATGAAAACACGAAAAAGAAAGAACGATTTTGACTCTTTGAGATGGAAGCTGAACTGACAACTCCAACATTGACTTTATTAGGACTCGGATCGGCTAGAAACGCTTCGGTTACTCCGAGTATTGGATCCTTGGGAGCCGGCTCAACGTTCCGCCAGCACGAAGACATGGATCGCGCTCCGAGAGTTGTGCCGGTATGAATTACTCGAGTGGATATCATCGTCCGGAGCGCCATGGTTTTGTAACTGAAGTATTAGAAACACGCAGTGAAGGTGAAGTAGGAGAAATAAAAAAAACAGTGCGCGTCGTTCACAGTGATCAATTCATCATGGAAGGACAACAACAGAGTACAAATCGCAAGAGGAAGAAAAACCAGGAGCTAACTATACAACGTAAACTAAACCTAGTAAAACAGAACAAAAAATGATTTCAATCACTGTGGAGAGTCATATTTGTTTTGGTCGAATACATCATGAAAATTCTTGAATTTCCTTTGCTCCCAGAATTAGCCATCAAAGCTCATAACAGTTCCCTCAATCTCATCGTAAAAGGAGAAAAAAAAAGAAAAAATGGAAAAAAATTATAGAGTTCAAGCAGTGAAGAAAAGAGAGAAGAATAGAAAGTGAGATGGTGAGATGAAGTGGAAAGACAGAGACATTCTTTGTCTTGTTAATTGACACATGTTAATTGACACAGGCAGCTCTCTCAATGTTTAGGCTGTTGAAGCGGTGAAGTCAGATGGTGAGATGTTGGAATGCAGGAGTAATCAACCGGTGAAGTGTGTTAGGACAACAGCAAGCAGCAAGCAGCAATTGCAATGTAGCGAAAAGACCTTTTTACCCCTACAAGCAGCCATGTTGAAGACCAGCTTGCTCACAAAATCTGCCAACTCCCCCTTATAAGTAATGCTAGATGTACATTTGCGCTGTACGCAAAGTGGTGCCCGTGAGTAATAAGGGGGAGGAGAAGACCTGCTTACAAGTGTTTGGTATTTGTCTACGTGTTTTATGTAAGTTTAGTTGTTTATTGTTATTACACAATCTAAGAAGGCCAAAGTTCAGTTTTTTGAAGGGAAAAATAATTCCATCTTGAACAGTGAAGATGCAATATTTTGCAAAATGTCCGACAGAGTTCGAAGATTATTTTGAAACTGGACCTGTCAATATGAACAAACTGATAAAGGCACACAATATATAAAATTCTCTTTAGCAAAAATTAACCAAAAGATAGACTCAATCCTGTAGTTCAATTCGTAAACTACCGGATCTTAAGCATAAGTCAGATTTAAATATACATTGGTGCAGCATACCATGTTTTCTAAATCATAGAACATTTTGTAGGCTAAAACTGGATTTTGTTATTCCGTTGGTGAGAAAACTTATCATTAGTGAAAGCCAGCTCATCTCCCTAACCTTTTCCATTGGCATTGCTAATTGTAGCCTTGCATGAACTACATACACCTAAAAGGAGTAGAGGCATTTTGTGAATGAACTTTTGTAAAGCGAAATATGAAGGCAGACAAAAAGAAATGGAGAACAAAACTTTACCATATAAGATGGTCAATCCTGAAGACCATAAAAAATATGTGTTGCATACATTATTGTGGCACTACGTTCTTGCCATTCCTTCTTCAAAAATTTCATGAGGTTGGCCCTCGCGGGAACATTTAGGTCAACCGTTATCTCATCTAGAAGAAGAAGCTAGATAAACAGAGGGCCTAACTGATGTTAGGACAAAGATGATGGTTATATTAGCTTTAGGTGTTAAATGGCTTACAAATTACTGCTTCAACTTAATTCTGATGCTGAAGTCAATCATACCTTGAATGGCTTAAGTAGACCCATACATATTTGTACTCTTTTTGTCTGACCATCAGACACCTTGTGCATCCGCCATGACAGATCAACACCTAAGACCTACTTTATGAAAGAAAATAAGTAAGACTTTAATAGCCATATCAGTAAGATGTCAACAAAGATGAACTCTTATTGAGGGGAAAAAAAAGGTCAACATGAGTCCTTATTGTTAAGAAAATATGACTAAAGTAGCAATGGCTCTATTGTGATTTTTTACGAAATGAAATGGTCATTTTACTTGTTTATCCAATTACCATCAGTAGCAGTCGAAATTTTAGTTTTGCTGAACATGAAAATTAAGAATTCCATGAGTCATGTGAAAGTCAGCACAAAAATGAAAGACTAATCGAGAGAAACTTCAGAAAGGGAAAAAGGAGCCAACAATTCACTGAGCAGTGAGTATCAACACATTAACTATCTAAATCCAATAGTAAATCAGAATTAAGAATGTTTGAGATCTCATCAGCATATCCCTCTGGATGCAGACTGAAAACACAGATCTAAAAGTTTTTACTGAATCCCTTTGTATTTCTTAGGCGACTGAAAAAAACACTGCTATAATTTTGATTGATAGGTTGGGACCCTCCACAGTCCTCCTAAAGCTTTTCTGAGGCATTTGACAGTTACTTGTTGTATCTATGTAAGCACCATTCTTGAGAAGCACAAGTGGAAGCATATGCAATGACTGGGCTTGTACAAGGAATAAAGAACAAGAAGAAAATACAGAGGTAAAAAGGAAAGCTCCGACAAGTTTGAATGCAATACAAGTTACAGATAAAAAGGGAAAAAAATCCAAAAGATATCAATGGCATTCAGGTTTGATGCAAGTTTATTGCACCGAGTACAATGAACAAACATGCATGTTGACGCAACACAAACAGTTCACGTCCTTAACCAAAAGAAGCACAGTGCACAGAGGCACGAGAAAGATAAACAAACTCAATTATTTGGTCCATAGCCTTAAGGATATAACAATCTAAATTTTAACACCAAACCTTAATGAATTTATCTCATCTTTGGGGATCAACACTAGCCACACCGAATATTACTTTCTCCGCAGAAACATCCATGTCAATGGAAACTTCAAATCCAGCAAATGCAACTTCTCTTCTCCATTGCACAAAATAATAATAAAATTATGGTTTGAGTACCTTCTCTTCTATATGCATTATTACTTGCAAAATAGAATCGACAACAATCACTACTGAGTACCTCAAAATATTATCCCAAGACAATTTACAACCCTTAATGAGGAGATTTATACAGTTGAGAATTAAAAATTGCAACTTTATCACAATCAACCTCACATAAAAAGAACTTCAACTTAATCAAAATCTAACTGTGTTTGGGAAAAATCTAAACAACAGAGCATGGATCCTCCTTACTATTTGGCAATCTGTAACATTGTTTGTCACAGACAATCCCACTAATATTATCAATGAAAACTACACATTGAAAGAAAGAACAAAAGGATAATAAAGGAAAGAAACCTCTCCACCAAGATAACAAAGGTCTCCAGAAACAGTCAAGGCGGTGTCATGAACCTTTTAATAAATTGAGAAACAATTTACCTAAAGATCAAGAAACAAAGCTAAAATTGATAATCCTAAGAATCAACAAAGAAAGGCAGGGAATCTACAATTACCGAAGCATTAAAACCCTAAAAGATGGCCAAATACATACAAGAATAAAAAATCTGAAAACCAGTCCATCAAAGTTCATAACAGTGCCCTCAATCTAATCGTAAGAGGAGAAAAAAAAATTCAAAAATTATAGTGTTCAAAGCAGCGAAGAAACAAAACAAGAACAGAGAAAAAAGAGGCTGAAGGAGGCTGAGGTGAGAAAATTCTAAGAAGTGAAAAGTATAACTTGAATGAACACTTGTGAAACTTTGGAACACTGATACGTTGTTACTTTGTGCAGAAAAGATTGATCATGTCAAATAATGTGGGATTCAATAATACATCCGAAATCACTAAAATGTTTCCTAATCAACATAAGAACATAGATATAGTAATATAGCATTAACAGGTTATTTGATTATAACTGCAAAAATCAAGAAGTATAGGAAAAGAAACTTACAGCAGTTATACATAAGGTAGCAAAGGCAGCAAAAATGACCCAGAATACTCGAGAATAGTTAAAGAAACTCTGGACTTTCTGAAGACAGAAAAAATGCAATGTGAGGAAAAGTGAGGTCAAAGAATTGTAAAGAGCGAAAAATAGTCAGTACTGGCAAGCAAACCAATTCAGAATCTGAATATTGATGCCTCAAATTCAAAATCAATGAGCATAAACACCAAAGGCACAACATTAAAATTGAAGAGGGTTTAGAAGCTCCTCTTTGAAAATGAAGACCATTGCTAGAGCAACGGTAAAAGAAGAAAGCTGAAAATAATGATTTTTCTGTCTTTGCTTTGTGGTGGAGGAACAGGGTGAAGTATCTGGTGGATCAACGGCTTGAATAGCTTTGAGCACCAGCAGCCGGCAGCAGCTTGTTGCCGCCGAGGGCCAGGCATGAATAGTACGAAGTAAAAAATCATAAGAAATATGTTCAACAATATCATTGTCTGAAGCACCCCCTTTGGCAGTTGACCGACAAAGCATCTGGAGGAGCTCTATGAATCTACCATGAAATCTGTCGTCTTCCAGTTCAGCTCAGACCACCGGACACCCGATCTGTCGTCCAATGACCGATCGGAGCAAAAAAGCCCATATCGAAAAATCAGTTGAACCTCCTGCCGCCCTTGACCTACTAATTTACTTCTTTTACCAGTCAGCTCAAGTGTGCTGATGCTTCTCAGAAGTACAATATCTCAAAAAGTGCACATACAACTGCTTACCAGTAACAGAAGCGCTTTCATCTGCAGTGACAGAACCTTCCCCTTCTTTCAAGATCTTCTTCAGAACTTTCAAATCACCACTGACATCTATTACAGGCTTTAGTGACACCAACTCCAAATCAATCCTCAGAAAAGAGTTTTGCTGGAAGGAATGAAAGTAAGTATTGGAATCTGAATCCTTCTCGCCATCCCCCAAGGCATCTACAACAATTGTAAGTTAAAGCAAAATTATAAACTGAAGACAACTTCTTTATCATTCAGCAATAGGCGGAGATCTTTTACTACCTATCCTTTGCTATAATTGGAATTCAATGAGAACAATAACTGCTCGAGGACAATAGGCACAACATTTTGCTGCGATAGATTCATAGTTGTCTATAAGCACTATAAATTTTGCCTTCCGCAGCACTTTTATGTTTTTGACATCCAACAAAATTTGTAAAAGAAAATTTGCATTGTATTATAAAAAAATTTGTCATCTTACTTTAGAACTTCATTTTCAGATAAGTGCAACGGAGAATTTAGTGAAATAATTATCAAATATCATCCTAAAACCAAGCCTCAACAGTTGCATCAATGAAGGGAAAGAAAATTCAGTAGAAGAATACTAAAAGGGAGGACCTACACTGGCGCTGGACAATTAAATTAACTTTTTCCCCCTTCTTCATAGTCTTAACTTCTTTTGGCAATGCTGGACAAAGATCACCTAAAAGAAACAAATATCATATGTTGCTAAGAAATTATGTCCACAAGGCGGAAAACAAAACAAAAAGCTATCATAAATATCTTAACCAATACGCAAAATTTACCATCTTTGACATAAAGCTCCAACCCTTCTTCAGGCGTTTTTGCAACAATGACTCCATCATCCATCATTGCAGTATACCTAACTGAAAGAAACATCCAAATATCACACTATTCTTTCACAAATACAGCATTATGCAATGGACAGCTCACGGTTTAAAAAATATCGTCAGTCCAAATGCATTAACATTTCTTCATATACAATTTTCACAGTACCTGTAACTTCATCCAAGTCTCCAGGAGGTCCCATATGTTCTTCTCCCTTCTCCATAACTCTTTTGATAATTCCACCATCCTTGCAAACATCAACCACTGTGATCCACGAGATGAGTTCTACCTCAAGCAGGATACAAGAATTCGGAGGAACACCATCAGTCCCTGCTGCTCCATACCCCAGTTCCGGAGGCATTGTGAACAATGCAATTTCCCCTTTCCTCATTGTTATAATCCCATGATTTAGTCCAGAAATCACTTGGCCTGATCAACGCAAAATGATCAATAAGAACCTTTAAACCCGGGAAAAATGGACAAAAAACCATAAAAAGATACAAACTTTCATGTGCCCATGAATGAAAATAACCTTTAAACTCGGAAAACAGTAAAAAAAACGTAAAAAGAAATTATAACAAGCCTAATACTTCTTCTTTCTTTTTTCTTTTTTAAAAAAAACCCAAAAAAACTTACTTTGTCCTAGATTGAAAACAAAAGGCAAGTTCTTATCGCTCGTTGATGCAAACACCGAACCATCAAGAAGCTTTCCCACGTAATGAACTGCAAGAACCCAGAAAAAAAATGAGAATAAAGGAAAAACAATGGCTTTAAACAAATAACATGAATTAATTCATACGAGAATAAAAATGTATAAGAAAATTGAATGAATGTGTTTTTGAAGAAGTAGTGTACCAGTGATTTCATCACTAATCACAGGAGTCTCCCAACCGATGCCAAGCTTTATGAGCTTCTTTTTAATCCCAGATGAATTTATTTCTCTCTCTTCGCCAACTTGCATTGGTGGCACCGATTCGATAAATTCACCGGGCTCTTCGTCCAGCTCGTCAGTTAGTTTTGCTCTTACGTGTTACAACAATAGTAGCCACCAATTCGTACTGAACGGGGAAAAGCAATAACAGAATTCCCAATTTAAGCGCTAGATCTCCCAAATTTTTTTGACACTAAGTGCATTACACGGAAATTCAAACTAAAAATTAGAAGAACAAATCAATGTCCGATGATTTCACAAATGCACCACACTCCATTAATCACAAAGGGGCACACAAATTCTGAGCAAAACAAGGAAAAGAAAAACCTGAGCTACGCACGACAATTATATACCATTTGAAAGGCAAAGATAGGAAAGTAAAAACCCAAAATTAAAACCACACTGACAATCATACAGTGAAACAGAAACATGATCAAATTTTAATAAAAATCCAATCTTGACAAAGAACAAACAACAAAAACCCAGAAAAAAATTCTTGAAATACTACTTGAACTAACTCTGTCCACATGGTGTGACAGACCGGTCGAACCTTCCTTCAAAGAATCTTTGCTTATCACTTCTTTAACACCATTCACCCCTCTATTTGATGATCCAAAGCATGGAAAACACCCACCCATATCAAATCCTCACAAATCAAACAAAACCCAGCTGACCCTCTTCAATTAAATAGGTACCTATATGCATCAACAGATAAATAGAAATATAAATATCATTGATAAGTTGTGTGTGCACCAACTTATTTGTGCTTAATTGTTCTCTTTACTTGAACTTTGCATGCACTTACGATGAAAAGAGCATATGATGAACATCTTTTGTGTGAAAATGTGTTGAAGCTATCAAATGTGAGAATTGGTAGAGTGTTGAGAAAATGTGCCATGAATTGATGCAATTGTGTGATGAAGGATGAACTAGGAAACATGTTGTGCTTCACAAGTCTTACAAATCACATACATTAGCACACCAACACTTCACAAACACCTAAACCCAACACAAACACACACAAGGCAAACACACACACACAATCACAGTTGGTCGGCCGACTCACACACAACACACAAGTTGTTTTGGGTTTGGTTGATGGATTGAATGTAAAGGTGATAAATGAATGCATGATGAGGGTTTTATGTGATGAAGTGTTAATGAGGCATGAAATGAGTTGTGCATGCACTGAATTTATATATCAAACACCTACACTAGCACTTCACATTAATGCATACACATTCATCCATTTACACATCTTCACCACACTCTTGCATATCCATCACACTCACACACACATCATTCACTCCTTGCACACACAACTCACCTCACTAGTTTGCATACACATTCACTCAGTAACACATAACACACACAACACAAAACACCACACACAAACACAACAACCTGGTCCGCCGACAGTCCCGACGGCCGTCCCTCTCACGCACCTCACACACTCATGCATTATTTTTATGCTTCTTTTGACACTAAATTCACTCTCCTACTCACTCTCATTGCACTGATGCTCAACACATAGCTCACCCACTCAGTTCTCACCTCATCTATACACTAGCTCACAAGTCATCCCTTGTCACACTCAATATCACTATAATCTTACACACATGTGCACACATAAGGCAAGGCACGTTACATACACCAAATGCACAAAGCATAACCATAGTAATTGACATGTTCACTAGGTGTTTGCAATTGTGTAGTTCTGATTCTTAATGTTTAAGTCATTGTGGTGACCACGTGAACTCATATCATTTTCTGATTGGTGTAACACAGGACACGTGCAAGAATTAAGGAGGGGAGCAAAGATGACTCAACCAACATGATCAAAAATGACAAGAGGAAGGTATAAAAGGAAGGAAAATGGAGAGAGAAAAAAAATCAAGCAGTCGGGAAGGAAGAGAGAGAAAAATTCCACAGAAAGATACCAAACCCTAAAAGAACGATTGAGAGCAGAATAGAGAAGGGGATAGTTTGTATCTTGAATTTTCTAATTGTAATCATGGGTTGTGAGCCAATCATCATGATCAGCTAGACTCATAGTGTTGCCTTGAGGGTTTAATAGTATGGATTTCTAGTTCGTTTGAGACAATTGAAATAGAATTTATCTGTGCCAAATCTTGATTGATGTTCTTTGCTTGTTTTATATCAATGGGTTCATATAATTTCATCCAAATCCTAACTTGATCTGCGGTACCCACTGAGATCTATGTGGATCTACCTAAGTCAATTGGATAAAACCTGTAATGAATTGAAATCTATATCTTGTGAGTCTCAGTTACCTATTTGCTTTGTGATCTGGGTTGTGTGTTGCCAACTGACAATCTTAAGGTCAATTACATGATAAGGGCTGAGTTTATCTGTATAGTTCAATTCGCATGCTTAACTTAGTTGTTTGCCCTACCAAGGGAGGCAGTTGAGATTAGAACTAGAATTGGCCTATAGGATAGGGATTTAGGGTATTAATTGGAACCGAGATCTTGCTCTAGCAAGAGAAGATTTAGGGTATTTGTGATCTGAAGCTGTGAGGGCCAACAGGCCAATCAACCTCACGTCACTGGTAGATAGTCCCCTCACATGATACACAAGTCCATGATAATGAACAGAAATCCATGCTGATTGTTTCCCCTTGAGGCAACGCATTTTCCCTTACTGATTATTTCCTGTTTCATTTAGCTTGTTAAGTGTTTCGAGTGTTTGAATCATATCATCTTGTTCATATTTGCTATCATAATTGAAATCGTGACATAACCTCTCCCTGTGGATTCGACCCTTCATCGCTACTACATAGTGGTTTAGGTTAAATTGACGAGCCCACGACAGCTCGTGTCAATTTTTAGCGCCGTTGCCGCGGAGAGGCTAAGTGTTAGAGATTGACTGTGATAGTTTTGTGTTTTTCGTTACTTTATGTCTATTTTGTGTTAGAGTATATGTGGTCAGATTGTTTTGAATTTTGTTGAATCTTGATTTTAACGCTATTGAAGGGTCTGTCACCAGAAGCCTCACTTATGGTTAAGGCATGTGCTAACGGAGCCTTGAAAGACAAAAGAGTGCCCGAGGTTAGGGAACTCTTCGACTCAATTGCGGATGACGAATATCTGTTCCCAGAGGCCAGAAAGATAACTATGAGGAAGCAACGAGGGGTGTTGGATTTAGACGAAGAGACTTCATTGGAAGCTAAGATAGAGGCTTTGACCAGGCAAGTTCATACCTTAAAAGCAGCAAAGACAGCCCCAGTGCTATCATGTGGTTTATGTAAAGGGGAACACCACACCGATGAATGTGAGCTCACACAAGAGTCTGTTCAATATGTTCAGAATTACAACAACAGACAGCAATATGAACAGCAATATGGAGGCTATAAAAACCAGTCAGGTCAAGGTACTTAGGGACAGAACAATCAAGGCAATCAGCAAAGGCAGTACTTCCAAGGTGGGGAATCAAGCAACAGCAACAGGGAACCGAGGAAGACTAATAAAGAGATTATGCTTCAAAAGATCTTGGACAAGATGGACATGTATGAAAAGGAACAATCGGATACTAAATCACAAGTGAAAAACTGTGAAGTTGCTATAAAGAACCTGGAGATGCAAATGGGCCAGATGGCCAAGGCAGTACATCAGAGACCCCATGGGACTCTCCCAAGCGATACTGAACCAAATCCGAAAGGAAAAGGACCAGAAGCTTGTAATGTAATAACTCTAAGAAGTGGAAAAAAACTCAATGGAAACAAGAGAGATCATATTGAGGAGGATCCAGCGGATGAAGCTATGGAAGAGACCAATGTGGAGACCTTTGGAGAGGATGAACCAGAAAAGGAAACTGTAAGGGAAAGTGAGAAAGCACCAGAGGCTAAAAAGAAGAGGGGGCCCCCCAGTCCCTACAACTACCCAGAGTATGCACCACTACCTCCTTACCCTCAAAGAGTTCCACCTCAAGCCAAGAAAGGACCCCAATTCACAAGGTTCTTTGATATGGTAAAAAATGTGAACGTGAATGTACCACTGTTGGACTTAGTGACAGCTATGCCGAGATATGCAAAATTCTTGAAAGACCTGATTGCCAACATGGAACAAATCCTATAGTGCGAAGTCCCAGTTCCACTCACAGATGAAAGTCAGGCATGGTTGAACAAAAATCTGCCTCCAAAATTGAAGGACCCCGGGAGCTGCACTATACCATGCACCATTGGTACCAGATTCTTTAGCAAGGCCCTTTGTGACCTTGGAGCAGGCATAAACTTGATGCCACTCTCTATTGCTGAGAATGTAGGATTGGGAGGTAAAATCAAACTAGTAGCTGTGCTCCTCCAATTGGCTGACAGATCCTTAGTGCAACCCACGGGGGTGATTAAGGATGTATTGGTGTCAGTAGATAAGTTTGTGATCCCTGTTGACTTCATCATATTGGACATGGAGGAAGACCCGGAGGTGCCATTAATATTTGGAAGACCCTTCCTAGCTACAGGGGATGCACTCATAGGGGTCAAGAGTAAGACCATTACATTCAGGGTAAATGGGGAACGAGTGATCTTTAATGTGGACTACGCAATGAAGTACCCCAAATCAGTGGAGCAATGTTGCTTTGTACACCCTGTAGAAGGTAATCCTTGTCTCCTTGAACTAAAACATAAGCGAAAGTTTTCTATTGCTTTACTTGAAACCTCAGATCAAGACAAGGATGAATCAATTGAATATGTTTTCAATGATGAAGAGCGTGAAATTATGCATGAATTGACGAATTTGATTGAATGTTGTGTAATAGATGAGTCTGTGGCAGAAATGAATTTAGAAAATGTTTTTGATGAAAATGCTGAGGATGATGCAATGTGTTAAATGTTATCAACTGCTATTATTGAAACTGATGAACGTGATGAATTGAAGCCCACTGAGGTGAGGCAAGAAAATTTTGAGTGCAGGAATGAGAAGTTGCTACCCTCCATTGTGAGGCCACCCAAATTGGAGCTGAAACCTCTGCTTTCCCATTTGAAGTATGCCTTTCTTGGGGAAAATGAAACCCTCCCTGTGGTTATATCATCTACGTTGGAAAAGTGTCAAAAGGAGAAGCTGTTGGGAGTTCTAAGAATGCATAGGGAAGCCATAGGCTGGACTATAGCGGATATCAAGGGAATAAGCCCCAGTGTCTGTATGCACAAGATCTTACTGGAAGAAGGGGCTATTCCAACAAGAGAAAGGCAAAGAAGGTTGAACCCACAAATGATGGAAGTGGTAAAAAAGGAAATCATCAAGTTGCTTGATTTTGGGATGATATTTCCTATATCAAATAGTGAGTGGGTTAGCCCGGTACAGTGCGTACCTAAAAAAGGAGGGGTGACTGTGGTGACAAATGAAGCAAATGAGATGTTGGCTACCAGGGTTGTTAATGCATGGAGAATATGCATGGACTACAGGAAGTTGAATAAGGCTACCAGGAAGGATCATTACCCTCTGCCTTTTCTTGAGCAACTTCTGGATCGCATAGCTGGGTTCCTCTACTATTGCTTTCTTGATGGCTACTCCGGATATAACCAAATTGCCATAGACCCAAAAGATCAAGAGAAAACAACCTTTACCTGCCCTTTTGGAACTTACGCTTACAAAAGAATGCCCTTTGGACTCTGTAATGCACCAGCCACCTTTCAGCGCTGTATGATGGAAATCTTCCAAGACATGGTGGAAAATATCATAGAAATCTTTATGGATGACTTTTCAGTGTTTGGAATGACATTCGAGGGTTGCTTGGAAAATTTGTCGCTAGTACTTAAGAGGTGTGTGGACACCAACTTAGTGTTGAACTGGGAAAAGTGTCAGTTTATGGTGAATGAAGGGGTTGTGCTGGGACATAAAATTTCACAAGCTGGATTGGAAGTGGATAAAGCCAAGGTAGAGGTGATAGCAAAACTCCCAGACCCAACCAATGTGAAAGGGGTGAGGAGTTTCATGGGACACGCTGGGTTTTATAGAAGGTTCATAAAGGATTTCTCAAAGGTGGCCAAACCATTGTGTACGTTGCTAGAGAAGGACACTCCCTTTGTTTTTGATGAGAAGTGCAAAGAAGCCTTTGAGTTGTTGAAAACCAAACTGGTAGAAGCGCCTGTGATAGTCACACCAGTGTGGGGGGAACCCTTCGAAGTGAAGTGTGATGCGAGTGACTACGCAGTGGGGGCTGTGCTAGGTCAAAAGAGAGGGAAAATCTTTCATGCGATCTATTATGCAAGCAAGCTGCTGAATGGGGCACAACTCAATTACACCACCACCGAGAAGGAGATGTTGGCTGTGGTGTATGCATTCGATAAGTTCAGAGCTTACCTCCTGGGTTCAAAAGTCATTGTTCATACAGATCATGCAGCACTTAAATCCCTTATGGCGAAGAAGGAAGCCAAACCCAGGCTGATTCGTTGGGTGTTATTACTGCAGGAATTTGATGTTGAGATCAGAGATAGAAAAGGCTGCGAAAATGTGGTAGCAGACCACTTGTCCCGGCTTGAAATGGGGACTCTGAATGAGGAACAAGTACAGTTGTGGATTAAGGAGCATTTCCCAGATGAGCAAGTCTTCAGAGTTCACACCAAAGCGCTGCCCTGGTTTTCTGAGTTAGCTAATTTTGTAGTTGCGGGACAGATGCCAAACCACTACTCCAGTGATCAAAAGAAGAAACTCAAATACGATGCCAGATATTATTTTTGGGGGGATGGTAGTTTGTACAAATGGTGTAGTGACCAAGTTATCAGAAGGTGTGTGCCAGAAGAAGAAAAAGAAGAAATTCTCAAGGCATGTCATGAATCACTCTATAGAGGACACTGTGGAGTAGAAAGGACTGGACACAAAATCTTGCAGACAGGGTTTTATTGGCCACACATATTCAAAGATTCAAAGATTTGGGTGAGCCAGTGTGACAGATGCCAACGAGTGGGAAATATATCTAGTAGAGATGAGATGCCCCGCAACAATGTGATGGTAGTGGATTTATTTGATGTCTGGGGCTTGGATTTTATGGGTCTATTCCCACGATCTTGTGGGAATGAATACATATTGGTTGGAGTTGACTACGTATCAAAGTGGGTGGAAGCTATAGCATTACCCCATAATGACAACAAAAGTGTCATGGGATTTGTCAAGAGAAATATCCTTAACAGATTTGGGACTCCGAGGGCTATTATAAGTGACGGAGGGAGCCACTTTTGTAACAAAATGTTCAAAGCCCTCCTGACTAGGTATGGGGTACAACATAAATTGTCCACACCCTACCACCCACAAACCAATGGACAAGCTGAAGTGTCAAACCGTGAAATCAAGAGAATCTTGGAGAAAGTGATAAACCCAGGAAGAAAATATTGGGCACTCAAGCTCGATGATGCACTGTGGGCTTATAGAACAGCTTATAAGACCCCAATTGGAGCTTCACCCTTCAGGCTTGTATTTGGAAAGGAATGCCACCTTCCAGTTGAGTTGGAGCACAGGGCTTATTGGGCAGTGCAAAAGCTAAACATGGATGTAAATTTGGCCCAGGAAGCAAGGATGATGAAGCTCAATGAGTTAGATGAGTTTAGATGGAATTCTTACATCAGTGCTAACCTGTACAAGGAGAGGACTAAAAGGTAGCATGACGCCAAGATTAAGTTGAAAGAATTCGAGGTGGGGCAGCAAGTGCTTGTTTATGACTCCAGGCTGAGATTGTTCCCTGGTAAGCTGAAATCCAGATGGGTTGGACCATTCACCATCACCAAGATTTTCCCATATGGAGTCGTTGAGGTGCAAAAGGAAGCTTCTGAGGCATGTTGGAAGGTGAATGGGCATAGGGTGAAAATCTTCAAGTCGGCTGCAGAAGACAAGGACAAGGGACACGCCTAGTTCCTTGATGACCCATCATCTTGACAGAAACTTTTTCATGTCTGGCTGAGGACAATAAACCAAGCGCTGTGTTGGGAGGCAACCCAACCATTTTTAATTACTGTCTTTGTTGGTTTTCTTTCGCAATAAAACAATTGAACCTTACTTCTTCTCTGGTGTATCATTTGCAGGATCAACCTTAAGTGAAGGCAACACAGGATGGAAGTCTGCACAGATGAACTTGAGAAGTTAGGAGATCACGGGTCACAGCAGGTAAAACGAAAATGAAAGGAATATTCTCTGCACCCCAGGGACAAGGATAAAATCCAAGATTGCATCATCTTTGAGCAGTGGAAAATCTTAGATTTTTCTGGCTTCGAATCTTTAAGCTTATATACATTTTCCATCTTGATTCCAGATAACGTGTACTGATTAATTTCCTCTGAGCCTTTCAGCGAAGAATCAAGATCATCCAGGAGAAGAAACAGCTGTGGAAAAACAGGAAATGAATCATGCATATATTTGTCACTGCACACAACATTCCCACTTGCAATCTGGGTGCCATGACCGAAATAGTGTAGAGGAAATGAAAAATGCATAAAATGGTTTGTAAAATGATGACAAGGTGATGAAATGTGGGCCACCGATTTTGTTTGGTAGTGGAACATGTTCAAGTGGTCGATTCTAGCAAGAAAGGAAGGCTTTTGTGTGACTTGATTGAACAAGCTTGTGTTTGCATTCTTTTTGTCATTTAGCAAGTTGGATTCTAATGCAATCACATGCCATTTGATTTTACTTGCTTTTGTTTGCATTATTTGTGTCAATTAGCACTAGGATAGCCGAACCATGCATGGCAATTCCTCCATAAAATTCTTGCACTTATGCTTGACATGACTTGACAAAAATTTTGGAAGCTTATGGTTCTTGCTTTATCTCCTTGTCCTTTAGTTCCATCACATGTTCTTGCATTCTAGCTGCACACAACCGACCCATGCATGATATTTCCCCCTATAAATGCCATGAATTTGCATGAGCCTAGTCACCACCCTTTGCATGCATTTGTTGGCAAGACAACCGTGAGGAAGGAAAACCAAAGTGCTGCACAAACTACTTCTCCTTGCATTCCATTTTAACGTGATAATCTTCAAACCAGTAAGTCATCCACCTTTATGCACTTGTTGAATTCATGATGAAAAGTTTCTTGGCCTTTATGTGATTTGTGGTGGGCTTTGAATTAAGTGTATGTTAAGTGAGGGGTAAGTTGGTTGAAATTTCAGATTGTTTCAGCACTGCCATGTCTCTGTATTTTGTGCATATCTTGAGTTTGGAAGGTCGAAAATGCATGATTCCAGTTGCGGAAGTTTGCTAACTTGATGGTCTACAATGTTTATGTTTGAAACGTTTGCCAATTTTGACTGGAACATAGAGAGAAAAGTCGAGTTTATTTTGAGTTGTGAATGCAATGAATGCTGAAGGGCCCAGTTTGTCATCTTTCGGTGTTTCTGCCATAAGTTGCTCAATGTTTGTCCAAATTAAGTGATTCTTGTCCTCAAATTTAACTCAGATCATGCTTTACAATTTGATTTTTTAGGTTTTGACTGATTCTCATTGCTTTGCACGATTACTCAAACGTTTTTGTGGCGACATAAAGCTGAAAAATTCTGTTCACATGGTCACAAGCAGTTAACACATGCTTTGGTGGAAAAATCTAGTTTACCCGAATTGATAATAGATAAAAGGGACGAATTGCTGTGTTTAGTTCATGTCAAGCTTTTATAACCATGAATGATGTCCCCATGTAACATGTTTTGAACTTGGGTCTCAAAGTTGAAATATCATTGTCAATAGGTGTGGATTGCAACTATGTGATGTTGATAGACATGGATTTGGATTTTGTTGTGAATGAGAAAGTCGCTAAGGTCTGGATGAATTTTAGTTGTCAAATCATGTCTTGACACCATCGATTGATATGAGATGTTGTGTTTTAGGAACTATGCCTCCCAAGAAAGCTGGGCAAGCTTCAACCTCAACATCAAGAGGCCAGAAAGGAAAAGGAAAGGTTGGCGTGCCCACGCAAGTGATAGATGACTCCAGCTCAGGTGACGAATATTTCTCAGATGACATGGAGGAAGAAGAGGCGTTAGACCAAGAACAAAAGAAAAGGAGGACCTCACCTATACCAAAGTTTGCAAATGAGAAGGCTCAGAACAAGTACTGTGACTTTGCTATGAGACTCATACATATTGAGAGACCGTGCATAATCACAATGACTCCCTACACCGACACGCTCATAGAATACGGTTGGCAGCCGTTGATGGATGCTCCTCAAAGCTGCAATGTGGCAATTGCTAGGGAGTTCTATGCTAACGATGCCGGAATGAAAGAGCAAGACAAAAAGGAGAAAGGTGTATATGTACGAGGCAAGTATTTGAAACTGACATCTGAAGTGGTGAACAAGCATTATGAACTCGATGATGACCCTCACGATCAACTAAGTGAGCTGAGCAGGGCGGGAGACCCAGACAGAATACTGAGCACAGTGACAATTCCAGGATCCGAATGGGTGAGAAACCATCAAGGGCATCCAAAACACTTGGCACTGAAAAACTTAACTGCCGAAGCAAAGACATGGCTTCTGTTCATTAACTCCAGGATCATGCCAATGACCACCAGCAGTAAGATTGCCAAAGACAGGGTGAATTTGATCTATGCCATAAAGCACGGGCTAACAGTGAACTTTGGGAGGACTGTCATGAATCATATTAACAGAGCCATAACGGATAAAACTCAGGCCATGTTTTTTCCCCATTTCCTATATGAATATGCAGTGAAACAGGGAATAAGGATTGCCCCAAGTGATGATTGCAAGGCATCAATGAGCCCCATCAGAGACAGCCACTTGAGAAATTACCAGCAGCAGGAGAAAGCAGAAAGAGAAAGGAGGGAAGAGGAAGCTCAAGAAGCAGACCCAGACATTGAGGAAGTTGAAGAGGAGCCAGAACAGCAAGCACACAACACGCAGCCAGTCCAGGACTTCACCAATTTTGCACCAATGCAAAACACCCTAGCAGAGGTTCAAGCGTCAATGACAGAACAGCACCTCTCGATGGTCCGTCACCTTGATGAAAGGTGGGGAAATTTTCAGACAAGTGTGGAGACGCAGTTGAACTCAATGACACAGGAGCATAACAGACATTGGTCGGAAATAGAGAACAGAATGAATCAATTCCAGACAGGGATTCACAATCTACATCTGATGCTGGTATATCACCACCAAACAAGGGGCCCTAATTCTTACTTCCCTTCAATTGAGGAGATGGAAACGCAGAGGATGGTGGTCGACATCTCGAGGAGAGTGGTGATGCATGGCGGAGGCCTTCATCCGGGGAGCAGCTCCTCCAACTTTAATATGCATCAGGGGGCCAGCCCATCCAACTTTAATATGCCACCAAGGGGTAACACATCCAACTACTATGAAAACCCCAACATCAGAAACTTGAATGTTCCATTCCCTGGTTTTGCTCAGTTCTCTGCTCCACCACCGCCACCAGGCACCTAAACATGGCAGTGTCTCTCCGTTTATCCCCAATTGATGTCATTGCATACTACAAGTGTGGGGAAAAAAAAAGAGTGAGAAGAGAGCGGGGGGGCTAATCTCTGGGTTGTTGCTGCTGTTCCATTTCTGAGTCTTGTCTGGGCTGCTGATGAAGTTGCTGTCTGAGTATTCATGAATTGTTATTGTTGTTTGTTTTCCTTGTTGTTGCTTTCTGGGCTGTTGTTGCTGTACTTTGTTGTTGTACTTTCTGGGCCGTCAATCTTGCTTGTTTTCTTAGTTGTTGTTGTCTGAGCTATTGTTGTCATGTCGGTTGTTTAAGTTGATGAAGTTGATCACGAGAGTGGTACCTTGAGTGCTGATGGTTCAAGTTTGTTATGTGAGTTTCCAAGAATAAAAATGATTGAAAGTGTGTTGTGAGGAAAGCTTTGAAGTTTGTGTTGTATGCTTGAAATTATTCTATTGTGTATTGTGTGTTTAGGGTCGAGAGCTTAATTTATGTTTGGTGTAGTGCTAGGATTATGAAGAAAGAAAGGCAGTGTCTAGCACTAGCCTTACCAAGGTTGTAATGTGTTGTCAATCTTTAGTAATGATAAATATGAAGTGTCTTGATGTGTTGTGTGATAATTGTTGTCAATCAAATGGGCGCACTAGCACTTCCAATACCATCACCAACTAGACATGTAAACTCAAGCATTTCATGCATGCGAAAAATCTTTGTTAGTTGCAGTACTCATTTGATTCATGCAAATTGGTGGCCAAAGTGTGATGTTAAGGTAAGATAGAAACGCCAACAAAAATCTATCTGACATAGGAGGGAACTTATGCGATACTTAACCTGTATGTGCTCTGTACTTGTAAACATTTGTTCTTGCATTTCAGTATATAGTCTATTGAAGACACACATCTACATGAGGTGTTGGAAAAAAGATGTGGAAAAAAAAGAAAAAGGCCTGTGTGGCAAATAAAGGGAAAAAAGAGCCATAAAACCCTGGCAGCCAAGCACCAAAGTTCGGCAAGTTTAAAGTAAATTGAGGCACAAAAGTGCACTGAGAAAGAAAAAAAAGGAACTTCAAAGTTATGTGAATAAATACCATTGATCTCTATGTGCCGAGTGTTAATGTGTGTGGACAACAGACTGTAGTGCAAGAATTTGTAATAAAGTGTTTGCTTGAGTACTTGGCATAGACAAGGTGAGGAAGCATAGGAACTCTCAGCACACACATCACGTTGGCGGTTTGGTCTTTATTCGTTACACATTGGTTGATAATGAGCGAGAAGAAAATGGACTGTAAACTTGTGCCCTTAAAACTTTCTGCATGCGAAAAAAATTTTTGATGGTGTTGGCAAGTGCTGAGTGTGAAACCAGACAAAGAGATGTTAATTGATAGATTTGCTCGGGACTAGCAAAGGTTTAAGTGCGGGGGGTTGATAAGTTGTATGTGCACCAACTTATTTGTGCTTAATTGTTCTCTTTACTTGAACTTTGCATGCACTTACGATGAAAAGAGCATATGATGAACATCTTTTGTGTGAAAATGTGTTGAAGCTATCAAATGTGAGAATTGGTAGAGTGTTGAAAAAATGTGCCATGAATTGATGCAATTGTGTGATGAAGGATGAACTAGGAAACATGTTGTGCTTCACAAGTCTTACAAATCACATACATTAGCACACCAACACTTCACAAACACCTAAACCCAACACAAACACACACAAGGCAAACACACACACACAATCACAGTTGGTCGGCCGACTCACACACAACACACACACACAAGTTGTTTTGGGTTTGGTTGATGGATTGAATGTAAAGGTGATAAATGAATGCATGATGAGGGTTTTATGTGATGAAGTGTTAATGAGGCATGAAATGAGTTGTGCATGCACTGAATTTATATATCAAACACCTACACTAGCACTTCACATTAATGCATACACATTCATCCATTTATACATCTTCACCACACTCTTGCATATCCATCACACTCACACACACATCATTCACTCCTTGCACACACAACTCACCTCACTAGTTTGCATACACATTCACTCAGTAACACATAACACACACAACACAAAACACCACACACAAACCAACAACCTGGTCGGCCGACCGGTTGGTCGGCCGTCAGTCCCGACGGCCGTCCCTCTCACGCACCTCACACACTCATGCATTATTTTCATGTTTCTTTTGACACTAAATTCAATCTCCTACTCACTCTCATTGCACTGATGCTCAACACATAGCTCACCCACTCAGTTCTCACCTCATCTATACACTAGCTCACAAGTCATCCCTTGTCACACTCAATATCACTATAGTCTTACACACATGTGCACACATAAGGCAAGGCACGTTACATACACCAAATGCACAAAGCATAACCATAGCAATTGACATGTTCACTAGGTGTTTGCAATTGTGTAGTTCTGATTCTTAATGTTTAAGTCATTGGGGTGACCACGTGAACTCATATCATTTTCTGATTGGTGTAACACAGGACACGTGCAAGAATCAAGGAGGGGAGCAAAGATGACTCAACCAACATGATCAAAAATGACAAGAGGAAGGTATAAAAGGAAGGAAGATGGAGAGAGAAAAAAATCAAGCAGTCGGGAAGGAAGAGAGAGAAAAATTCCACAGAAAGATACCAAACCCTAAAAGAACGATTGAGAGCAGAATAGAGAAGGGGATAGTTTGTATCTTGAATTTTCTAATTGTAATCATGGGTTGTGAGCCGATCATCATGATTGGCTAGACTCATAGTGTTGCCTTGAGGGTTTAATAGTATGGATTTCTAGTTCTTTTGAGACAATTGAAATAGAATTTATCTGTGCCAAATCTTGATTGATGTTCTTTGCTTGTTTTATATCGATGGGTTCATATAATTTCATCCAAATCCTAACTTGATCTGCGGTACCCACTGAGATCTATGTGGATCTACCTAAGTCAATTGGATAAAACCTGTAATGAATTGAAATCTATATCTTGTGAGTCTCAGTTACCTATTTGCTTTGTGATCTGGGTTGTGTGTTGCCAACTGACAATCTTAAGGTCAATTACATGATAAGGGCTGAGTTTATCTGTATAGTTCAATTCCCATGCTTAACTTATTTATTTGCCCTACCAAGGGAGGCAGTTGAGATTAGAACTAGAATTGGCCTATAGGATAGGGATTTAGGGTATTAATTGGAACCGAGATCTTGCTCTAGCAAGAGAAGATTTAGGGTATTTGTGATCTGGAGCTGTGAGGGCCAACAGGCCAATCAACCTCACGTCACTGGTAGATAGTCCCTTCACATGATACACAAGTCCATGATAATGAACAGAAATCCATGCTGATTGTTTCCCCTTGAGGCAACACATTTTCCCTTACTGATTATTTCCTGTTTCATTTAGCTTGTTAAGTGTTTCGAGTGTTTGAATCATATCATCTTATTGATATTTGCTATCACAATTGAAATCGTGACATAACCTCTCCCTGGATTCGACCCTTCATCGCTACTACATAGTGGTTTAGGTTAAATTGACGAGCCCACGACAGCTCGTGTCAATCATCACCGCTGCGAATAAACAGTTCTACACTTCTCCACAACAACCCATCTCATAAAAATCCAAACTTTATGTCACCGAAATTTTCTTTGTGTGATTCTCAGCCATGAGTCACTTCATCGGTGACCCAAATGAGGTCATGGAACCAGAGATCAAAACTTGTTTGTTTTGGACAGAGTAGATCAATAGATTGAAGAAACTGCTATTTTATTTATTGCATGAGCTTCTTCAGAAAATTCTGCACCTCTCTCTTTTCTATAATGTGTGTGAAAAGGATAATATTCAATCTGTAGAGAATTCATTGCGCTAAAGAAAAATTAGATGAAAGAGAAAAACTATTATAAAGAAAACAGTTGGATAGCTAATGCATTTAATAAATGAAGATATATTCTTCGTAATCCTAAGTGTAAGCACCAAAGCCAACGACCAAGTCTCACTATAGACATCCTTTTACTGGGCAGAAATCAAGCAGGAAAAGGTCCAACAATCAAATTAAATAACCAAAGCAATCTTCAAAATAGATGTATGTAAAGATATGATTCTATATCAATAATATTCAAAAGCAACCACCATCCATTCGCATACTCCAATTAGAATACTCTTGACACTAAAATATTTTGCTAATTTTTCACATATACAAACCGGTATAATCTTTTACTTTTACCCCACAGAAATCTCATCTTGAAATTTAAGAAATGTTGTTCTGAATTTACAGAAAAGCACAATACACATCAATCCTGCAATTTAACCTTGGCAATTCATCCATCTTGATGCATCTAATTAAGAGTTTCCGTGTTCTTTCTTAATCATCTACTAATTGCTAATCATTTCTTGGTAAATCCACGAAAAGAAATATGTAAATACCTGTCTATTTGCGCCAAAACATTTTCTAATGACATAATCACAACAGGAATTTCTCTAAAAGTAGATGAACCCTGTTTACCAAAATGGGAAAACTATCAGCATATTGAGGTATTCGATTAAATCTCTAGCAATCTTATCGATAGAAGACAGATCAGAATCCAAATTTCTTTACAAGAATTGAGGAGAAGGGTAACAAACCTTGATCTTTTTGAGCAGCTCGTATCCAGTCATTCCAGGCATACAGTAATATGTGATTATCATATCCACCTTCAATCCCTACAATAAAATTCAACCAATAAGTACATAAACCATGACTAAGATCCAATATTTAAGCAAAAAGGGGCTCAAAGAAAAACTAATCTTTGCTTACATCAAATCCAACGGAACTCTTCTCCTCATTTAATCCCAAAAATTGCAGAGCTCTTCTCCCACTATCCACTGCTGTAACTGCATATTACAAAGACAGTCCATTAAGAATCTCAACCATCAAATCCTTCATCAGCCAGCCCACAATTGCTCTGCATCAATGCTATATTTTAAAGTTACAAAAAGGAGAAAAAAGATTGTACCTTTACAAGATGTGATTTTGAGCAACTTTTCAATGACTTTTCTATTAACGAGACTATCATCAACAGCAAGAACATGAACCTCATGGGATTCCAATAAAGAAGAAGATAATTCCCCAGCTCCCTCCATCCTTTCAACCCTTCTTCGCCTAGAAAAAACTCCGTTTCTGGCCATAACTCCCAGAACCCAAATCAAATTAAGCAACAAAAATGCAGTGAAAAATGACAAAATAGATTTCTTGATTCTCTAGAGGCAAACTCAAAAAGCCAAAGCTCAGGTCGATACACCATGAAAATTCTTGAATTTCCTTTGCTCTAAGAATTAGCCATCAAAGCTCATAACAGTTCCCTCAATCTCATCGTAAAAGGAGAAAAAAAAAGGAAAAAAGAAAAAAAATTATAGTGTTCAAGCAGTGAAGAAAAGAGAGAAGAATAGAAAGTGCGATGGTGAGATGAAGTGGAAAGACAGAGACATTCTTTGTCTTGTTAATTGACATATGTTAATTGACACAGGCACCTCTCTCAATGTTTAGGCTGTTGAAGCGGTGAAGTCAGATGGTGAGATGTTGGAATGCAGGAGTAATGAACCGGTGAAGTGTGTTAGGACAACAGCAAGCAGCAATTGCAATGTAGCGAAAAGACTTTTTTACCCCTACAAGCAGCCATGTTGAAGACCAGCTTGCTCACAAAATCTGCCAACTCCCCCTTATAAGTAATGTATTTTAAAGTTACAAAAAGAAGAAAAAAGATTGTACCTTTACAAGATGTGATTTTGAGCAACTTTTCAATGACTTTTCTATCAACGAGACTATCATCAACAGCAAGAACATGAACCTCATGGGATTCCAATAAAGAAGAAGATAATTCCTCAACTCCCTCCATCCTTTCAACCCTTCTTCGCCTAGAAAAAACTCCGTTTCTGGCCATAACTCCCAGAACCCAAATCAAATTAAGCAACAAAAATGCAGTGAAAAATGACAAAAGAGATTTCTTGATTCTCTAGAGGCAAACTCAAAAAGCCAAAGCTCAGGTCGAATACACCATGAAAATTCTTGAATTTCCTTTGCTCCCAGAATTATCCATCAAAGCTCATAACAGTTCCCTCAATCTCATCGTAAAAGGAGAAAAAAAAAGGAAAAAAGAAAAAAAATTATAGTGTTCAAGCAGTGAAGAAAAGAGAGAAGAATAGAAAGTGCGATGGTGAGATGAAGTGGAAAGACAGAGACATTCTTTGTCTTGTTAATTGACACATGTTAATTGACACAGGCACCTCTCTCAATGTTTAGGCTGTTGAAGCGGTGAAGTCAGATGGTGAGATGTTGGAATGCAGGAGTAATCAACCGGTGAAGTGTGTTAGGACAACAGCAAGCAGCAATTGCAATGTAGCGAAAAGACTTTTTTACCCCTACAAGCAGCCATGTTGAAGACCCACTTGCTCACAAAATCTGCCAACTCCCCCTTATAAGTAATGTATTTTAAAGTTACAAAAAGAAGAAAAAAAGATTGTACCTTTACAAGATGTGATTTTGAGCAACTTTTCAATGACTTTTCTATCAACGAGACTATCATCAACAGCAAGAACATGAACCTCATGGGATTCCAATAAAGAAGAAGATAATTCCTCAGCTCCCTCCATCCTTTCAACCCTTCTTCGCCTAGAAAAAATTCCATTTCTGGCCATAACTCCCAGAACCCAAATCAAATTAAGCAACAAAAATGCAGTGAAAAATGACAAAAGAGATTTCTTGATTCTCTAGAGGCAAACTCAAAAGGCCAAAGCTCAGGTCGAATACACCATGAAAATTCTTGAATTTCCTTTGCTCCCAGAATTAGCCATCAAAGCTCATAACAGTTCCCTCAATCTCATCGTAAAAGGAGAAAAAAAAAGGAAAAAAGAAAAAAAATTATAGTGTTCAAGCAGTGAAGAAAAGAGAGAAGAATAGAAAGTGCGATGGTGAGATGAAGTGGAAAGACAGAGACATTCTTTGTCTTGTTAATTGACACATGTTAATTGACACAGGCACCTCTCTCAATGTTTAGGCTGTTGAAGCGGTGAAGTCAGATGGTGAGATGTTGGAATGCAGGAGTAATCAACCGGTGAAGTGTGTTAGGACAACAGCAAGCAGCAATTGCAATGTAGCGAAAAGACTTTTTTACCCCTACAAGCAGCCATGTTGAAAACCAGCTTGCTCACAAAATCTGCCAACTCCCCCTTATAAGTAATGTATTTTAAAGTTACAAAAAGAAGAAAAAAAGATTGTACCTTTACAAGATGTGATTTTGAGCAACTTTTCAATGACTTTTCTATCAACGAGACTATCATCAACAGCAAGAACATGAACCTCATGGGATTCCAATAAAGAAGAAGATAATTCCTCAGCTCTCTCCATCCTTTCAACCCTTCTTCGCCTAGAAAAAATTCCGTTTTTGGCCATAACTCCCAGAACCCAAATCAAATTAAGCAACAAAAATGCAGTGAAAAATGACAAAAGAGATTTCTTGATTCTCTAGAGGCAAACTCAAAAGGCCAAATCTCAGGTCGAATACACCATGAAAATTCTTGAATTTCCTTTGCTCCCAGAATTAGCCATCAAAGCTCATAACAGTTCCATCAATCTCATCGTAAAAGTAGAAAAAAAAGGAAAAAAGAAAAAAAATTATAGTGTTCAAGCAGTGAAGAAAAGAGAGAAGAATAGAAAGTGCGATGGTGAGATGAAGTGGAAAGACAGAGACATTCTTTGTCTTGTTAATTGACACATGTTAATTGACACAGGCACCTCTCTCAATGTTTAGGCTGTTGAAGCGGTGAAGTCAGATGGTGAGATGTTGGAATGCAGGAGTAATCAACCGGTGAAGTGTGTTAGGACAACAGCAAGCAGCAATTGCAATGTAGCGAAAAGACTTTTTTACCCCTACAAGCAGCCATGTTGAAGACCAGCTTGCTCACAAAATCTGCCAACTCCCCCTTATAAGTAATGTATTTTAAAGTTACAAAAAGAAGAAAAAAGATTGTACCTTTACAAGATGTGATTTTGAGCAACTTTTCAATGACTTTTCTATCAACGAGACTATCATCAACAGCAAGAACATGAACCTCATGGGATTCCAATAAAGAAGAAGATAATTCCTCAGCTCCCTCCATCCTTTCAACCCTTCTTCGCCTAGAAAAAACTCCGTTTCTGGCCATAACTCCCAGAACCCAAATCAAATTAAGCAACAAAAATGCAGTGAAAAATGACAAAAGAGATTTCTTGATTCTCTAGAGGCAAACTCAAAAGGCCAAAGCTCAGGTCGAATACACCATGAAAATTCTTGAATTTCTTTTGCTCCCAGAATTAGCCATCAAAGCTCATAACAGTTCCCTCAATCTCATCGTAAAAGGAGAAAAAAAAAGGAAAAAAGAAAAAAAATTATAGTGTTCAAGCAGTGAAGAAAAGAGAGAAGAATAGAAAGTGCGATGGTGAGATGAAGTGGAAAGACAAAGACATTCTTTGTCTTGTTAATTGACACATGTTAATTGACACAGGCACCTCTCTCAATGTTTAGGCTGTTGAAGCGGTGAAGTCAGATGGTGAGATGTTGGAATGCAGGAGTAATCAACCGGTGAAGTGTGTTAGGACAACAGAAAGCAGCAATTGCAATGTAGCGAAAAGACTTTTTTACCCCTACAAGCAGTCATGTTGAAGACCAGCTTGCTCACAAAATCTGCCAACTCCCCCTTATAAGTAATGTATAGATATATACTCGTATGTACGGTGATAGTAGTATATTCTATTTTTCAGATTGCAGAATATTATTATGTATTAATTGGAATTGGTTTTTGTTTGTTTCTTCAAATGGTATTTGAATTACGATTAAATTTAAATCACTAGCATTATGATCACATGAGTAGAATCATGCCAGCACGCAATGCAATCACCTAAAGTATTATAAAATGTCAACTTTATTTGATATGCAAAATATTTTAATGGATAATCTAAAGATATGATGAATCGCATGGCATTTAAAAAAATCTAAAATTGGTGAACGCTTGTATGTAATCAACCACTCCAATGCCAAATTTTGTGTTAAAATTATTGTTGAGATAGGAAAAGACAAGTGCCAATAGAGAACACAAGCAAATATACAATTCAGTGCATGATCTTGAATGGTACAATTCTATCCACTACAAAAAGCAACAATTCACAAAAATATAGTTGATAAGTCTAAATGTTGAAAAAATAAACTAAACTTAATTAATTAGTAGTTTCTTATTAAAATTAAATTTTTTAATTACTTATTATTTAGAATTAAGAAATAGAGTTAGAGAAGGATTTTGTTTCAAATTCTTATTGGTTTATATTAGTTTTCTTACACTATAAATATGCGTGTAAGCTTAAGGTTTAGTACAACAAAAATAGAAATAAAATTTTTGCTGCTGTGCTTTTTTCTCTAAATTCCTCCTTCTTGGTTTGTGTGCAATAATTTTTTTGCTTTAACAAAATAATTATCGTGCAGCTTGTTTATTACCTGAGACCATATATATTGTTTTTTGAATAAATCTTTGCGGTTGTGATTTATTTTTGGGCAATGTTTATTATGATTTAATTATTTCGATCCTAGACTAAATCATATATGTAAATTACAAAAATGTATTAAGTTTTAGATTTTTCAAATAACAATCTAGCATTTTGGCAATTTTTTATATTATTAATTTAGATTTCTTGCATATTAATAAAGTTCAGATGAATGTTTGATGATTAATTCATATCTTTATAATCCATATGAAGCAGTGGTGGATCCAGAAATTATGGCTTGGGGTGGCAAAATTATATAGTACTGTTAGTATAAGTTACATTCTAATTTTTGGAGGGGCAAAATTCTAATTTTCTTAAAGATTTAATTGAAATTTTAAATTTTTTAGGGACTAAAATTATATTTTTCCCTTAATATATTAGATTTTATGAAATTCATACCAATCAACATCTCAAAATCAACATTTATTCACTATTGGTGATACCAAATAACGTGTTACCTAACTTGTCAATTCGATGGGACAACATTGAATTAGCTAGAGCTTCATTTGCATAGTTAGGGCATCTCCACGTAGCACCAAACCACAAATAATCAAAATTTGGCTTGATTACTTACTCATATATTCGACTTTCGACGTTCTAAAATTCATTAGTTTGAATTTTTGACATTGATGACTTGATGTTCACATGGCTTGTCCATAATGATGAAACTGAAAGATCCAACAGCAAACATATTTTCTTTATTCGAAAGTAGAAAAAAAAAAAAAAAAAAAACCTTAGTCCTCGTAGAGTTAATGAATCTTTCAAGTCACCGCGCGAATAACTCTATAAATAGTTCCGCAATCGCTGAACATTTCCACAGATAAAAACACAGATCTCAAAAATATGGCTAAGAAAGCTTTCATTGCTCTTCTCTTCCTCATAGCAATTTGTATGTATTCTTTAATTAGATATCTTCTAATTTCATTCCACTTGGCCTGCAATTACTATTAATATTTATACATGCAAACATTTGTACAAATAAATTTTATGTTGAAAGAATATCTTTTAATACATTTTTTTTTTTTTTGGAAAAGAGCTTGACTACAACAAGGATATCTAATGATGTTAATTGAAATGCTAATTAATAATTTTATATTTATGTTGCAGCCGGGATAGCACCGCCGACTCATGCGACCGCAACAAATGTGAAAGGCGCAGAGGCAGCCACTACCCCACGGAAATTGGTTGAAAAATTCCAAGATCAAACAGTAGTGGAGGAGGTCATGATCAAACTACCACAACAAGTTAGGGTTCCAAATGGAAGATTCTGTTATCCTTTTAAATATGATCAATGTGATCCTGGTTGTGACTGTGTTTACTTGGCGTTTCCATTTCCTGGAAATTGTGTTTGTCCATGTGATCCTGGTTGTAAATGTTACCCTGTCAGTGAATCACCATGTACTACCCTTTGTGTTGGTACCTGCTCACCAAAGAAAATGGTAGGAAATTTCCAAGATGAGACAGTGAAGAAGGAGAAGCTCATCAAACTGCCACAGCGAGTTGGTACTACTCTTTCTGATACATGTGGTCCTGATTGTACATGTTACCCTATCAGTTCATCACCATGTCAAAAACTTTGTGTTGGTACCTGCTCACCGCCATGAAATGAAGAAGAAAGAAATGAAACGATATCGATCTCTGCACAGATATCGTAATTATGGCGTTTGTTTCCCATGCAATATTCCAGTTTGTGTGTTTGTCTTCAATTTAGTAGTAGTACTGCTGTGAGAAATAATGGCTTCATCCTTTGGGAAAAATATATAGATGTGAGGATCGAGGCCTATGAAAAAAATTCTACTTAATTTCCATGCTGAAAAATAAATTTTTTATCAAATCCTTAAAAGGATATATAAAGATCAATGAAACAAATTAAGGAATATGCCATTTATTCTCGAGAAATTCAAATCTGTACATGAGAAATAGGAACACAGCAAGCTAAGGTTCATTGCAACAAGTTTTGTTCCACTTTTGTTAAATCTTGATTAGTACTAGCACTTAAAAACAAAGTTGAATATTCGCAATGATATAATCACTATTCAATGTGCCAAGTTTTGATGAATTACAATTAACAATGATCAATTTCATCAATAAGACAGCGATAATGATTTAATGAACCTTTCTAAATTGAATCGAACAAAAATAGTAATGTACAACTTCGGTAAATTAAATCAACCAAGAAGTTCAAAATCTAATTCATTCTTTTCTTTTCCATAAAATCTTATCAGGTTTTTTCTAAATCAAATTAATCAAAAAAAAAATTAGAAAATTTTCTAAATCCATTCAATTAAAAAGTTTAAAATCTAATTCGTATCTAAGTGTGTCATAGCCTTGAGTTCTTAATAAAAAAAATTTAAAATGAATCAAAATCAATTAAAAATTTTCAAAGACCAAATCAAACAAAATATGACATCAATTATTTAAAAATTCCTTGAAAATGGAGTAGGAATAATTTTAATAATAGCAGCAGCAGCAATTCGAGAGGCACCAAGGAAAATGGTAGGAAAATTCGAAGATGAGACAGTGGAGAAGCTCATCAAACTGCCACAGCGAGTTGGGAGTCCACGAGGATCACCATGCACTACTCTTTATGATACATGTGATTCTGGTTGTAAATGTTACTCTCTCAGTCTAACACTTGGCATTTGTCTTGGCAACTAATATAAGTTTTTTTTTTTTAATTTCTAATGACAATGCTCAAACTAATATTTTATCAAAATAACTCCTATAACTTAAAACTTAAAAGAAAAACACTACCACCATATCCATAATATAAATCTAGATTTCTTATGTATTTTCTGATGCTATAATTTAATTTATAAATTTTACATAATAAAAAGATAACAAATTTTACTTTCGAATTTGGTGCATGTATTCACTTTTTTTCTCTTGTGAGGGATTTTTTCCTTGTGATCTATTAACATGTTGAAATGTTAATTTTCTCATAATCTATTGAAATTAACTAACTTTTTAATTTTTAATTTTTAATTTTTCAATTGCTATAATAGTAAAAAGTTTAAACAAAAAATCTTAACTTGTAATTTTTTTAGTATTATTTGCTGATTAATCAAGAAATTTAAACTAATTTCTTTTTTAATTTTACATTATATTTGAAGCATTAATTTTAATTATAAAGTTTCATTCAAAACTGATTTTTGACTCAGGTATAATCTAATTTCTTTGTCGACTACACTTAAATTTGAATTGATAAGTGGAAGAAGGTCCAATTATAAGAGAACTAATTATAATTAACTCCTTAACTGAAACAATTAGAATTAGGGGGCAGGGGAGGGGGGATTTTAAATGATTAAAGTAGTGAAATTAAAATTCAACAATAAATTAAAATATTTGATGCTAATTGTCAAATTGATGAAAAATGATCAGTTGAAAATTATTTTTGTGATAAAATATAAGTTAAAGGGTTGAAATGCAACTTTTTCAATATGAAGAAGTAAAATGATACTTCTCACTAAGATGAGAGATCATTGATGTTATTTGCCAAAAACTAATTTGAAGATTATACTTATTATTAGGCTCTTGGAGTTTGGCTCTCAAAGTCTTAAAAGTTAAAACCTTGGACTTATATTTGTGATTACATTTTTGTAGTTTCAGCATAGGAATGGCCAAAATATATACAACACATTAAGAAGTTGAAATGGTGAAGTGAGAAAAACAAATTGTACAAAATGAAACTTTCAAAAAGTTCAGCAACTATAAGTGCACTTGTTCTTAATGCCATTCACTGAGCTGGCACTCATTGGCAACTTGCAAGGGTGCTGAAATATTGATCTCCTGCTTTTGAGAAGAAACAGGAATTGGAGAAAAAGATGAACATGGAGAATAATTTTAGAACTAGAGATATACTAGTATATAATCAGTATTATTATAAAATATATATTAGTAACGTTCACAAAGAATAATGATGGTAAATACAAATTGTTTAACGAGAAATTATAATTTCACATTAGCAAAGTTTTTATAATCATTCATTCACTTTTTTTTGAATCTATAATAAGTATTTATTTATTGAATAATGATGAAATTTATAAGAGTAAAATTATTATGTTGCCTAAAAATGAAAAAGCTCTTGGAGCTACAAATGGAGAAGGAACGAAGATTGTATATAATCCGGAGAAGCCTAAGAATTAATGGAATTCTTATAAGAACGACAGCCACAGCCAGACAGTGGCGGAACTGAGGGGGGTGGCTAGCGGGGGGGCGAACCGGTGCGCTAGCCCCCCTTCATTTTGGAGAATAAGACTAGGGTATATATTTTTGTCTTTCTCGCCCCTCCTTGCTGTTGTTCAGCTTGTTCTGAAGTATGAAGAAGAAGAAACGTGGAAGAAGATGTGATTTTTTTTTTGCAGTAAGTAGAACGACGTCGTTTTACTTACTGCAAAAAAAAAATTACTAATATGAAGGACAGAAGGAACCTAATCAGCTATTCTTCATTCAATAATCTGAAACTCTCTCCACCATTTCCCAATTCCCTCCACTGCCGCAGCTCCCCTCTCGCCTCTCCCCCTGGCCTCTTGGCTTGCTCACTTAGTCACTTGCTCGGTTGCTCCTTCTACTTTGGTGCAGGTGTGCTTTCGAATGTGATGTTTATTTTTGCAATACGATGATTGAGGTTTATTTTAAGAGTGGGTGTTTCGGTGGTGCTTGCAAGTTGTTCGTTGAAATGCCTAATAGAGATATGGTGTCTTGGACGACGATGATTTCTGCATACGTTTTTGCAGGTAATTTTTATGGGGCATTTAGATTGTTTGGAGAGATACGAAATGAGGTGGAACCAAATGCTGTAACAATGTTGGTTCTGTTGCAAGGATGCTCTACTGTGGTTGAGGGAGACAGCTTCATGGATATATGATTAGACATGGGTTATTGCTTGATCGATCTATAGAAAATTCATTATTGAAAATGTATATCCATGTTGACAGCATTGATGATGCTGAAAGCCTTTTTGGACAATTAGATGAGAGGGATGTTGCATCTTGGAATATAATGCTATCCTTGCACTCTTCAAAAGGAGAGATTAGTAGGATGGTCGATTGTTTTCGAGAAATGTCAGGTCAAGTGGAGATTAACTGTTGCTCACGATTTTACATTTCTCCACTCCTTCTTTCACTACTATTCAGTTGAATGAATCTAATTTATTAGAATCTATTCCCTCCCTTTTGTTTGCGACTTACTCCTTACTGATGACTTCACCTTTCTCCACTATTATTCAGTTGAATCGGTCAGTCTGTTAGAGTCGATTTCATTGTCGATAGTGCCATTTTGAGTTTTTTTTTTTAATTTTGTTTTCAATATTGGTAACGTATAAAAAATTTGTATATTTTTTGTGATTAATTATTGTGATTAAATATTTATGATATATATATATTTAGTTGTTTGATTTTTATTTTTTATTTTTTATTTTTTACAAGTGAGCACCCCTGAGCAAAAGTTTTGGTTCCGCCACTGCATCCAGAGAAGCTAAGGATATTTTAAGATTAACATTACTATAATAAGGATGTTCCAAACATTACCAAAAAGGGAAGAAAGACATGAAAATTGAGAGGATATTGTAGGAAACATATTTGTGGATTGGCCACCATGTGGAGGTCGATATCAAAATTATTGGATTTGATTCAGTAGGAGTAAGTACGGGACAGTGGACACACATTCAATGGGTATGGGAGTGTCATAATGTCTTGCTGATCAATAATGTAAGGTGGACGAACTGCAGGGGTTGTTTAATGATGACTGGCTTATAGTTTATGTGCAGCGGTTTGGAAATCAGAATTGAGTTATGCAAAATCAGTTTAAGAAGAAAATGAAGTAAAATTGATTCGTTAACCTCAAACAGACATAATAAATACGCGTAGCGTAAAGTTTTATTTTCTATCATTTGATTTTATCGGTGGCAGATTTCATTAGAACTAGTAAGGGCCACGACCCTTACAAAAGTTTTTCTTTTTATTATTAAAAAACCTACTTTTTTGTACCTCTTTTTTCACTCTTGTTGATTGTAAACATGCATTTTAGTGAAAATTATTAAAAAATTAAAATTTTAAATTTTCACCAAACTTTCATTTTTCATGAGTTACAACACACGTATTTTTCAACAATGGCAAAGGTCAAAAAATATGTTCATTTTGGTTTTTTCCCTACTATTTTTTACACACACCTCAATTGTGAACATGCATCTAATGAACGGAGTCAAAAAAGTGAAGTTTAAAATTTTCACCAAATTTCTATTTTTCAAGGTTATAACAAACGTATTTTAACCAAAAATGGCAAAATCCAAACACGCATTGATTTTGACTTTTTTTGTAATTCTTTTACACCCGCCTCGACTATGAACATGGATTCTTGTGAATATTGTCAGAAAAAGTGAAATTTGAGTATTTGTTTAGATATGTGTTTTCCTTTGAGAATTGCAAAAAATGAGGTCTCGGGTTGCATTTTAAAGAAAAAATATTTTTATTTTGAGAATTAAGTGTTTGGATTGATAAGTTTTATTTTTATTGGTTTTTGTGTAGAAGAATTGTTTTATTAAATAAAGTTTAAATAAGAAATTTTTTGATTAAATTTTTTTGGACTAATAAATTGTTTATTTTCATCAAACCTCCATTTTTCACGGGTTTTAACATACAAATTTTGGTGAAAACTAGTAAAGTCGAAAAATATATTGATTTTGTTTTTTTCCTAATATTTGTTTTCACCCACCTCAATTGTGAACACGCATATTTGTGAATAGTGTAAAAAATGTGAAATTTAGATTTTTTTACCAATTTTTTATTTTTCATGTGTTATAACACACGCAATTTAGCCAAAAATGGCAAAAATCAAAACCACATTGATTTTATTTGTACCATTTTTTTCACCCAACCCTTTTGTGAACATACATTCTAGTAAATATTATACAAAAAAAGTGAAAATTAAAACTTTCACCATACTCCAATTTTCATAGGTTATAACACAAGTATTTTTTTCAAAAATGGTAAAGTCAAAAAACGTATTGATTTTGAATTTTTTCATACTATTTTTACACACACCTCAATTGTGAACATACATTCTAATGATCGGTGTCCAAAAAATTAAAATTTAAAATTTTTACCAAATTTTCATTTTTCATGGGGTATAACACACACACATTTTAGCCAAATATGGCAAAATCCAAAAACGCGTGAATTTTTGTCAAGTTTTTTACACACGCCTCAATTGTGAACATGCATTCCTGTTAACCCTAAATTCAACCTAAGAAGCGGGTTGAATTAGGCTGGCCACTTAAAATTCTATTCAAAAATGTTTTTCCTAAACTTATACTTCTTTGAGGAAATTTGTCAAACAATTAGTGTGTGTGTGTGTGAATATTGTGAGGTCTATGAATTGTATGAAATCTATCCAACCAATTCACACCAAATCAACACAATAATTTAACTCAATATATACACCAAATAATAATCACAATTTCACTATAAACATCAATGAAACATATGCATCTAAAAAATGAAATCAAAGCATAAAAATATAGACAAGAGATTTATAGTGGTTCAAGTCTCTCATTGGAGCACTCTACATCCACTACCTAATCCCTCAAAGTTAGGATTTTAACAATCCACTAAAAATTATCTCTTCACAAAAGGTGAGATTCAAAACTTTTAGAAACTTTCAAGGACGAACCAATCTTACTAGCAACCAATACTATAAGAATTGGTTTTACTCTCCCTCTCGGAGAAACCTTTTAAACTTACCAAAGTTTGGAATATTACAACACTTGAAAAGCCTCTTATACTTGAAATCTCTCACTAAACTTCCTCTCAAAGATTTTTTACAAGAGGGAAAAATTAGCTCACAAAGAATGAAGAACAAATTAAACCTCAATATTTTTCTCTTTTTGAATGATAAACAAATCAAAAACATTTTAACCTTTTGGACAATTTTTTACACTTGTTTTTCTTACTCAAAGATCACCCCCAATGGTTATGTATGTCCCAAATATTTATAGAAATCATTTGAAAAGTAAAATGGGACAAAATACTCATTTTTCAAAAAACTAGTCGTACTCACAATTTAATCCTGTGAGATATATTTGGACGTCCGAATTGGCATAGAGCTCTTTTGAATTGACTAGTCAACATGAATTCGGACTGTGGAATTGGTCAGAGGTCGTTCGAATGTACTTTTTAGAAAGTTTTCAAATATTTCAAAAATATATTCGGACGTCCAAACCTTCCATGTGGTCATCCGAATAAATATTTTTTGTCAAATTTCTGATTTTTCAATCTTTGAATCATTTTGTAAAAGTTTAAAACTACTTTTATGAAATCTTTGTTTTCAAAAAACACTATATTTTTTACTTTCATTTTTTAATTCATTATTTGAGCTTTTCAATAGTTCAAACATTTTATTAGCTAATTTACAACTAGAGTTTGGGGTTAGGGAATCTACCCTAATTTACCTAGTTTCTATTTCTTTAACTTCTTGGAGCTTCTATTTGCATTTTGAACAATTACTACTTCAAGTAAACTAATTGTAATATTTGTCTACATAATTGTTAATTTGTTAATTAATCATCAAAACACAGTAGATTTAAGACACTAGGTCTTTCAATATCCCTTTTTTAATGATTATGAAGCAATTATGTGAGGAGATAAATAAAAGCATTAATTGAAAGCAATTCATATGTTACATGACATGACAAGTGCTCCTCTTAAGCATATGATCTTTTTTCTCCCCCACTTTTCATCAACAAATACTCCCCCTAGCTAAATGTATGCTCTCTTTTTCTCATTTGTCATTCTTACATCCTTAATTTCTTCTTTTGTTTCTATTGTCATTTCTCATTTCTTTAATGACAATCATCTAATCATATAATTCTTAATTTCTCCCCTTTTGTCATCAACAAAAATATACAAACACTAGAGTTCATATGAGATAAATTTACACATATAAATTCATCAAAACAAATAAGAGGTTATCCATCAATGTAGCTCTCAATTTTCAATTCATCATGATACCATTTTGTTGAAATGATGCCACTTGTTAGAATGGTACTACATATTGTAATAATGTATGTTCTTATACAAAATAGTTATTTAGCATTTAATTTTGACATCAATTGAGTCATACTCTAAACTAAGTGGTGTTAAATGATTTTCTTTTTCTTTCAAAGACTTACCTTCCACACTTTGCAACCTTATGGGTGGTTAGGTCTCAAAACTTTATCCAAAATTCAAAAATTGATTAAGTGTATAATTTTAGAAAAAAATTTGGAATAGTTTCCTTTATTTTTGGACCATTTCCCATATGACAACAACCCAATTTTTAACACGAAACACAATTTTCAATTTTCAATTTTTAACACATAGTGATCCAACATATAAAACACATATCAATTATTGATCACTTTAATCATTTTTTTCAAAACAATAAATTCAAGGAGATCATTCAACTTATAGACACATATCAATGATCGCTTTATATAAACTAAGCCAAGGTAAAGTACTTTAAAGTAAGAGACACTTTAACCTAGTTGTTACATTATTGTCAAACTTAGTTAATCAAGCAAGCTTTTTATTAATGCTCCCCAAAGCATATGCATTTCACGTACTATTTTTATCATATTTTAGCTTAATTAGATACTTCTTTAATTTTCTTTTTCACCCAAAGTAATTTTAATTTAGATATATATCCATTTTTACTACAATAATTACATACCACGTGGTAATATTGATATGCCATAATACATATATATCTTCAACTATTGAAGCATCACAATTCACATAGAATGATAAATGTGGATCATATTGTTGGGATATCTCCTCAAAATCCAAGTACATTTTGAAGAGTATACCTAATAAGTTTTTAGATTTAGTATAAATATATATTGTTTGTACTAAATTTGTGTGGGAAAACAGTGAAAAAAAGATAGACAGAGAGAATAAAATTAAGGTTGTGAGGCTTTGTATGTTGAGAGAGAACATACTTTTTGTAACTCTTATTAATTGTGGATTGGAATAGATGTTGTTCCAGTGGATTAGATTTGTTGAAATCAAACCACGTTAAATATTGTGTTTTTGTTTTTTATTATTATTATTGTTGTATTTTCCCCAACGTGTAGCATTTGAGATTAAAGTTTGTAATCCCAATACACATGTACCATACATGCACCATACAATTTATGAGGACTGATCAAACAGCAATTACAGTCTCATTTCTTCTTACACCTGCTATAAATACATCTACAATATTCACATCTTGTTCTACAAACTACAGTTTTATTTCTTGAATTATTTTTAGCATAATTTAAAGTTTCTAAACAATTACAATGGCGAAAGTGTGCTCTTTCTGCTCGTTGCATCATGTAAGTTAATTTAATTTTGCCAAAAATCCGAGTGAGAAAAAATTGATAACGATTCATGACTATTCTAAATTATTAATATATCTTTTCTGACTAGTGCTCATGATATAGTGATGAAAAATTTGATGTATATTGATGAAGCCGAAAACTGCACCTCGGGTACTGTAGGAACCGAGCTGAAGTAGTACCGAGCTTCAAGCAATAAACCTGTTCTTTTCTGTCAAAATAAACAAGTGTCAGAGGAAGGCCCGAGGTTATCCCCGGGAGTTCCACTCCGATGCCTAAGTTAATAATTGGATCCTTTCTTTTGTTCCCTTATTCAGGTATATATCCCAAATCTCAAATAATTACCGTTCAACAGTCTTACCTTTTGATCTCCTTGTATCCAGGATTGCGGTTATACTGGCTTTTGAATATTTTCCTGGCAGTTCGGGAGTATTTGAATTACAGTTATATCAATACCTCCTCAAGTCGGTATACAAAACTTTTATCCCGACTTGACAGTAACTTTCAAACTTTCCCGAGCTGATATCCTTGTGGAGAACTATACATCAAAAAGGACCTTTCATGTCAATATCGACGCTTCAAATCCCAAGGAAATTAATTCTTAATCATGGGATTAACGCTTCGAATTCTGAAATTTAATTCTCAAATATAAGATTTCAAGAAAATTAACTCCTTATCATTGACGTTTGCCTATCCTCTCAATCATAACGGTTGTTATCTTGATCAAAACTATAATCTTGCATCTTCAATCTCATTTAATTTCGGAGTTGCTTATCTTCTTATCCGAATCTTCTCCATTTCTGTCATTCGAGTTTCAAAGAAGAAAACTTATCTCCCAACTTTCTATTTTAGGGTTTCGTTCATCAACTCGTTCAGGAATCTTCTATCGCCAGACTTCCCTTCAGCAGTCAATCAGGTATGTCTTCGGAAGAACATTCTAATTCTTCAGAACCCATTGTTTCTGCAAGTTTTGTGGAAGCTTCAGCTTCCAATACGGCATCTCCTAATAAGAGCGCAGAATCAATATGTAATAAATCCCCTTCTAGTAACATTCCGACAAAAATTCCGACCACGGAAACTACGCCTAGGCGATCAGTTAGACAATCTCTCAAGTCTACAAGCCCTGACATAGCCAGAAAATCTGAAGATGAAAATCCGACACTGGCGGACAATAACGTAATAGATATCACAGAGGAAATTCTTGCCAATTCTATCTCTTCTATTTTGAATAGGAAATCAATTAGCCGTATAGTTGACAAATACTTTATTCCCAACCATATTTCAGTTAAGATACCATCCGAAAATGACAGAGCTACTCGCCCTCCTCAAAATTATTTAACTTTGTATGACCATCAGTTTCAAGCTAGTTTTCGGCTACCTTTTTCAGGCTTACTTCTGGATGTCCTTAAGTATTATAAGATTAGTATAAGTCAACTCACCCCTAATTCCGTTAGAACTGTGGTGTGTTTTGGGCTTATTTGTCAGCATTGTAAGGTAAACGCCACTCTCCCTTTATTTAGGCGTTTTTACTCTTTGAAAACAGTTCCACATGAAATGGGCTGGTTTTACTTTAACCGACGTGCAGGCCAGGTGTTGCTCTTGCAGAACTTTCCTAGTTCTATTCACCGATGGAAAGAGAGATTTTTCTTTGTGAATACTGAATTTTTGGGCCATGATCAAGCTTGGAGAATTACCAATAGTATAACTGACCGTCAACCTAAGAAGAATTATGACCAAAAAGGGGAGAGAGTCTTAGAGTCTTTAGGGAAAACTCTTGACGTCTCACGGTTGTCTGAGAAAATCCTGATTCAGGGTAAACTGAGTTCTGCTATCCTTGGCCCAGATTATGAGGGCACTAAAGATAGGGACGGCCTCGAACGTAAGTTTTTCTTCTAGAAGTTCTGTTTCTCTATCACTCTAATCTGATATTTTCTTCTTCTGATGTTTTCTTTTAATACAGTGATGGATCTTAGCCAAATGCTCAGGACGGGGTTTCGTAAATCCCTTCCTACGGGTTCCTCCTCGGGGAAGTCCAGCCCTGAGCCTTCTGCAAAACAGAACACCCCAGAAAGTTCTCCGAATCAAACCGAGCTCCCTCCTTCTGCTGGTTTACCTCCGAGGCCTGAAGAGCCGAAAGGACGGGGGCGAAAGAGAGTAATCCCTCCTGCCTTTAAGGCGAGCTCACCTCTGTCCAAAAAAGCTTCTAGTTCAATTCCCCCTGTAACAGCTCTTCCTACTATCTTCTCTGAAAACTCAGAGTTTGGCTTTCTTTCTCAACTTAAATCAGCTGCAATTGCCCCTTCTTCTGCTCCTATCTCTCACCCCATCAATCATTTCTGTCCGAGCTGGGGTTGTGACCGCAATTCCCGAGTACTCACTCCAGCGGTAGCTCGCCAGTGGTTGAGTGAAGGAGTCTTACCTCGGGACTTAGACTCACTGAGGCAGCTTAGCCATGAAGAGATGATAAACGTTCTCGCTGTTTCTGCTTCCCAGGTATGCTTAATCTTTTATGGACCTCATTCTATTCTTCTCTGTTAAACTTGTTTACCACTTTTCCTTATGAGGATTTTTTTTATATATGTAGACTGCTGCTCTGTCTGCTAGAACCCTTGAAATCCTCCAGGAATCTGGAAACTATGCTGACCTCCAGTTGAGGTTGGAGAATGAGATGAAAAAGGTCAGTGACTATGAGGAGAGGATTTCATACTTAGAAGATGAAGCCCAGAAGCAACATGAGTCTGAGTCCCGAGCTAGGCAGGATTTGATTGAGCTCAGGGTGGAACTAAAGCAAGAGCAGGATGAACTACACAATGTCAAAATGAACCTGGCCGCTGAGAAAAAGAAATCCAAAGAGCTCTCCACCGAGAACCAAAAATTCAGCTCAGCAATCCTTTTCTGGGAAAAGCGCTATAACACGTTAAAAAGCAAGTATGATTTCATCAAAGGAAGCGGCTCAAGCCAGACGGTAGAAAACTTCCTGAAGTCAAACGAATTCTCCCAGCTTGTCTCCAAAATCAATGGCCCAGTAATGCAGCTAGGCTATAATGAGGCGATAAGACTCCTTCAGGAGGTACATCTTCCGCACATGACATTAGAGGAGTTGGGTTTCGAAGAAAATGCTGGGGAGAAAGTTAATACTGTTTTCAGGGAAGTAACAGGAGGGGCCCTTGGGTTTTCTGTAGCCCAGTTCATACCTTCTACGCCAGTCTATGAAAATCCAGAGGTGGATATTTCTGAGCTAGAAAAGAATGCCGAGCTGGAGAAGCAGGGCGAGCTGGAGAAGATCAATGATCAAGAGGGAGAGGCTGGGAAAAACCAAGCCTGAATTGTCAGGCTTTTAATTTCTTATCATTCTGTTGCTGGATATTGGGATGATTTCCCAATTTATTTGACAATTTATTTTTCCTGTTGGATATTGGGTTGATTTCCCAATTTATTTTGATAATTTAACTTATTTCCCTGAATTTTTATCTTGGGATTCTCTACGCTACTGTTGCTCTTAAGGATTATTCCTCAAGATTCTTCAAAGTGCTTTTCACCTTTTTCCTGAGATTTAATCTCGGGGTCTTATATGCTTGGTTATCTTAGAGATTTTAGTTCTCCAGAATTTGCCTTATATATCGGGATTTTTACAGGGATTAATTTCCACCGGAATTCATCACCAATACTCGCTTTATTCAAAATAAATTGATTTATTACATCAATAAAGAAAAGAGGATAATTACCGAGCTGACAATGTGCTCGACTCCTTCTAAACTCAATAAAGAAAAAGATCCATTACCGAGCTGAAAGAATGCCCGATATTTTCTTAATAGTACTTCCTCAGATTCTGGAAGTTCCATGTTCTTGGAATTATTTTTCCATCCAAATGAGACAATCTGCAATAACCAGCCGAGGATACATCCTCGACTTTATAAGGGCCTTCCCAAGATGGATCAAGCTTCCTTGTCTTCCCCACTCGGCTTGCTTCTACCTTTCTTAGCACCAAGTCGCCACACTTGAACCGCTTACCAACTACTCTCTTATTGTAGAACCGAGCTGCCCCTTCTTTATATTTCGCATCTCTAAGCTGAGCTCGTATTCTTCTTTCTTCCAATAAGTCGAGGTTCGCCTGAAGTTCCTTCTGATTTTCATCTTCTCGGAAAAGCAACACTCTAGGACTGGGTAAGCCGATTTCCGGAGGAAGGACTGCCTCAGTACCAAACGTGAGAAAATAAGGAGTTTCTCCCGTAGCGGTTCTAGGAGTGGTTCTGTAAGACCATAAAACCATCGGGACATTTTCAATCCATTCACCGCTTGACCGACCCAAACGTGTCTTCAAACCTTGTAAAATTATCCGGTTTGCATTTTCTGCTTGGCCATTTGTTTGAGGATGCGCTACCGAAGTAAACTTTTGTCTAATTCCCAGTGATTCACACCACGATTTAAATGGCTCTTCCGAAAACTATTTTCCATTATCTGAAATAATTATTCCTGGAATACCATATCTGCAAATAATGTTCTTCCAGAAAAATTTGATGACATTCCTTCCCGTAATATGTACTAATGGCTCCGCTTCAATCCACTTAGTGAAATAATCAATGGCAACCACCAGGTATTTATACCGACCTGCAGCTTCTGAGAAAGGCCCAAGGAGGTCTATTCCCCACTAATAAAAAGAACAAACAGATATTGAAGACTGTAACGGCACCTGTGGTGTGTGAGTCATCACAGCATATTTTTGACAATTTTCACAAGTTCTAATCACCCGTGCTGCGTCTTCGAACATGGTAGGCCAAAAGTATCCGAGCAAAAGTGCCTTTTTTGCCAGCATCCTAGAACCGATGTGGGAGCCACATATACCTTCATGAATCTCATAAAGTACATATTGGGCCTGCTCAGAGTCTATACACCTCATCAAAGGTTTCAAATATCCTTTCTTAAACAATACTCCACCCTCTAGAACATATCGGGCAGCTCGCATCCGTATTCTCCGAGCTGAAGGTTTATCCTTCGGTAGATTCCCCGACTTCAAGAACTCAACAATCGGGGTCATCCAATTTTCAGTAGCCTCTACACCCATTACCTTTACAGCAAAGATGCTTCGTGTAGGAAGTGTTTCCACCATCACTTGCTTACTTAGATGTGCAGACGTTGAAGAAGCAAGTTTACTCAAAGCATCTGCTCGTCTATTCTGAGAACGAGGTATCTTCTGGATATTGAAAAACTCAAACTTACTCACCAAAGTTCGCACGACCTCCAGATATCCCTTCATGGTCGTATCTTTGGTAGCATATCTTCCGGACACCTGCTCAACAACTAGTTGGGAATCACTGTAAACTTTCACATGCTTAGCTCCGACAGATTCTGCGAGCTTCATCCCAGTGATCAACGCTTCATACTCTGACTCATTGTTGGAGGCATTAAACTCAAATTTTAAAGCGTAGGCTAACTCATTACCTTCAGGACTAATTAATACCAATCCGGCTCCTGCTCTTTCTCCGGCTGAAGCCCCATCGACGAATAACTGCCATTCCTTCCCTGTGTCCTGTTGAACAGGTATTTCAACCTTTTCTACGTCGCTACCCTGTCTGGGCATTTCAGCAATGAAATCAGCCAAAGCCTGGCCTTTTATCGCCGTTCGTGGTTTGAAACTGATGTCATATTCACCGAGCTCAATAGCCCATTTGGATAGCCGTCCAGAAGTCTCTGGTCGGTACAGCACTTGTCTGATAGGTTGATCCGTCAAGACACAGATTGGATGAGCTTGAAAATAAGGCCTCAATCTCCGGGCTGCAAACAATAAAGACATAACTAATTTCTCAAATTCTGGGTACCTTTGTTCGGCTCCCTGCAATGCTTTACTTACGAAGTACACTGGTTTCTGTATCCTATCATCCTCTCTCACCAAGACTGCGCTGACCGTGAGCTCTGACACAGCCAAATACAGGAATAAGGGTTCCCCCGGTATCGGCACAGATAGAGTGGGTAATTGTCTCAAATGCTCTTTTAAGGCTTCGAAACATTGCTGGCATTCATCATTCCATTGAAAGTTCTTAACAGATTTCAAAAGTTTGAAGAAAGGTAAGCCCCTCTCTGCTGCTCGGGACAAAAATCTGTTTAAGGCTGCCATGCATCCTGTTAACTTCTGTACCTCCTTTATGTTCCGAGGAGCTTCCATAGCTATTATTGCCTCCAATTTTTTGGGATTGGCTTCTATTCCTCTCTTAGAAACGATAAAACCCAAAAACTTTCCCGAGCTGACGCCAAAAACGCACTTCTCGGGATTTAATTTTAAGCCGACCTGACGAAGTGTATCGAACGTCTCCTTTAGGTCCGCTAACATGCTTCCTACCAGTTTGCTTTTTATCACCATGTCATCTATGTAAACCTCGACATTCCGCCCAATCTGACTTTGAAAAATTTGATTGACCAATCGCTGATATGTAGCTCCAGCATTTTTAAGTCCGAAGGGCATCTTCTTGTAATAAAAAATTCCTTGATCAGTTATAAAAGCTGTCTTCTCTGCATCTGCTGGATTCATTAGTATCTGATGATACCCTTTGTAGGCGTCCAAGAAACACAACATCTCGAACCCGACGATTGCGCTGATAATCTGATCAATGGAAGGGAGAGGGTAACAATCTTTGGGGCAGGCTCGGTTCAGGTCGGTGAAATCAATGCACATGCGCCACCCGCCATCGACCTTTTTCACCATGACCGGATTTGCTATCCAGGTCGGGTATTTGACTTCTCCCAAGATCCCGACCTCCAGTAGCTTTTTCACCTCCTGTTGGATAACCTGTTTGCGATCGAGCGCAAAGCTCCTTTTCTTCTGTTGTACCGGTTTGACGTCTCTGTCAATGTTAAGTGAGTGGGTTATTAACTTTGGTGACACACCTCCCATCTCCTTCGGATCCCACACAAAGATATCATTGTATTCCAATAGAAGCTGCAACAGGTCCTCTTTAATCCGAACAGGAATATTTTTACCGATCTGGATTGTCCTTCCCGGTTTGGAAACATCTATTGGGACTTTCTCTACTTCATCATCATCAAACTCGAAATCCACACTCTTCTCGGGATGCTGTTCCCGAACTTTCAATGGACCCCTGATATCTGCTTCTCCATGTACACAATTTACTCGAAGCTCTCGAGTAAATTGATCCTTTCCCCTCATCGCTATCATATAACACCTTCTCGCTGCATCTTGGTCTCCCCTGATTGTTGCGATTCCCGACCTGGTAGGGAATTTCATTACCAAGTGATACGGTGACCAAATGGCCTTTAATTTTACCATTGTTGGTCGGCCTAAAATGACATTGTAGGGGGATGGTGATTTTACTACCGCGAAATCTGAATACACCGTCTTGCTTAATGGATATTCGCCTATGGTAACCGGTAATGTGACTATCCCCATCGACTGGACTGTTTCTCCAGAAAAACCGACCAGTGGAGTCGGGCTCCGCCTAAGATGCTTGGGATCCACCTCCAATTGTTCAAAAGCATCAACATATAAGATATCCACCGAGCTCCCGTCATCCACGTACACCCGATGCACCAATTTGTTGGCGATACTAGCCTTAATAATCAAGGCATCCGAATGAGGAAATTTTGTGGGTACAGCATCTTCTTCAGAGAAGGTGATAGTTTCTGAAGGCTTAAACCTTTTTCTACTTGGCTCCTGCTCGGGCACTTTCCGGCATCGATTTTTCCTAACCGAATTGCTTTCTCCTCCTTCTAGACCACCAAGAATGGCGTGGACTTCTCCTATAACATCCCGAGCAGGTAGATAATTATTAGGCCGATGTCGTTTTTCTTCATTTCGAGCATTCTTCCCACCTTGAGGCCGATAAGGTGAACGTCTTTCCGACGACTGACCTCTTCGCGCCACCTTGTAAGTCGTCTTTACGAACTCCTGCAAGTACCCTTCTCGGACGCAATCCTCAATTTCCTTCTTCAGGTCGGTACAGTCTTCGGTGTCATGCCCGTGTTGTTGATGGAAACTACAAAAGAGGTCTCGATTACGTTTATGGTTTGGGGCACTCATTTTCATAGGGGCCTTCAAAATTCCTTGCTTCCCGACAATAGCCAGGATCTCTGATCGGGTCCTGTTAAGGGGAGTAGTTATTCTGTCTCTCAGAGTCACTTCTGCGGTACGTCTTGGCGGGTTAAGGCGATCGAATACTTTAGCTCGCTTATCTAAACCTAAATTCTTTCTTCCTTCATCTCGGGCTTTTACTCCCCGCTTCTCATTATCTTGCTTCTTCTGGTCTGCCTCTTCTCCTTTGGCGTACTTTTCAGCTCGATCCATTAGCTGTTCCAAATCACCAGGCGGATCAGTAGCCATCTTGGTGTAGAAGCGTCCAGGTCGTAAGCCGTTTAGAAATGCCCCTACCAAAACATCCTCCGAACAATTTTTCACTTGTAAGCTTTCATCGTTAAATCTGCCCATGTAAGCCCGAAGAGACTCACTTTCTCCCTGTCGAAGGTTAAGTAATTCTGCCGTAGATTTGTCGAACTTCTTGCGCTGCAAGAATCGGTTGAAGAAGAGATCACATAACTGAGAAAAAGAGTCTATGCTTCTTGGCCTCAATCCTTCATACCAAAGGCGTGCCTTCCCTTCCAGTGTGGTAGGGAACGCCTGACACTTTGTCTCCTCGGGTGCTTTCAAAAAATCCATCGTAGACTCAAAACGATGAATATGATCATTGGGATCGGTGTCTCCCGAATACGCCTGTAACTGGGGTAGTTTGAAACGGACGGAAAGAGGGAAATCAGCTATCTCTTTAGATAATGGGCTCTCTCTCCTGGGCCTTCTCTTCCCTGGATTTACACCCTCGTCAGGATTTGACTTTCCTGCACCTCCAGTTCGGGACACATGGTGCGTCTCCGACTTTCCCTCATTTTCTCCGTCAGATTCAACCTCCTGGGGTCCTTTTCCCCGAGCATTCTGTTGATCATCATTCTTCCTTCGAGTTTCCTTGATCACAGCCTCCATTTGATCGTAATGCTCAGCAAATATCTTCATCATTTCTGGAGTGATTTCATTGCTTCTTGCCGGAGGCTTCTCCCCATGGCGAGGGGGTCGTGATTGCCCTTCCCCTTCTCCTTCCGGCCTATTAACCGGAGCTGTTCTTGTTGATCGTGTTATCATCGTCTCTATGATTAGTTTGTGTGAACCTTTTGTTTGGGTTCCCACAGACGGCGCCAATTGATGAAGTAGAGAAACTGCACCTCGGGTACTGTAGGAACCGAGCTGAAGTAGTACCGAGCTTCAAGCAATAAACCTGTTCTTTTCTGTCAAAATAAACAAGCGTCAGAGGAAGGCCCGAGGTTATCCCCGGGAGTTCCACTCCGATGCCTAAGTTAATAATTGGATCCTTTCTTTTGTTCCCTTATTCAGGTATATATCCCAAATCTCAAATAATTACCGTTCAACAGTCTTACCTTTTGATCTCCTTGTATCCAGGATTGCGGTTATACTGGCTTTTGAATATTTTCCTGGCAGTTCGGGAGTATTTGAATTACAGTTATATCATATATATTAGTGTTCTAGCAGTTGTGGCGCTGGAAGGTCATTCTTCCAACAATATAAAATGCACGGAAACGACCAGAAAACTCCTTCAATCCATTCCCTGCGGGACTAAAACATGCCTTGACGGATCTGGCGGATCCGATAATTGCCCTGCTGGCTGCAGATGCATTGTCCATATATCAATTGGGTCTCAGTGTTTGCATCCCAACCTAATGATAAAAGTCCAGCTATGGTTTTAATGAGCATTGAAAGGGATATCAGAGATGTTGGAATTTATTTTTTCAATTTGCCTCTTCGTTAATTAAAATAGTTATGCATTAATCTAGCTACATCTATTGCTTTCTGTTGATCAGTTTGTTTCGTTTTGTTCTTCGCTTCATGGTTTGTACGCAATGTGTGTTAATTACCTCTTCATGTTATGAAAATGCATCGATCTCCATTAATGTTATCTTCTTCGTTAATTTTTTACCAGTACTGAAAGTGCAATGGATTGAAATTGATTTCGCATTTGAGAAGTTATTGAACTCATCATGATTTGACAAATATATAAACAATACTAGTAGAATTTAACCGTGCCTTGCACCGTTGGATATGTTGTTGACCAACATACAACAAAGGAAAAAAATAAAACTAACCAAATAACAAAAATTACAAAGAGAAAATCAAAGTTAGAATAGATAAGAAATCAATTAAATTTACCAATTTTCAAAATATCAATACTGTAAGGTCTAAGGCAACTTAAGAGGGGGGGTGAATTAGGTTTCTAAAAATTTCTTATACAACAATCAAATCAATTTGAACAAATTCAATCAACAATGATGAGTGAGTAGTGTGACTTGCATCAAGTGTAATGTAAAATGATGTTTGATGTAATATTCCAACAACATAATGAATATATACTTAAATCCAAGTGCAGTAAATTAAATCATGAACAATATGAAATAATAGTAAAAACTGAAAGCAATAAAGAGCAATTGACACAATCAATTTAGAGTGGTTCAAGTCTCCCCCTTGGAGCACTCTACATCCACTACCCAAGTTCTCCAACTTAGGATTTCAACCTTCACTATGAATTGATCTTTTTCTTGTGGTGAGATCAAAAGAACCACTTTTACAACCCAAGTATCCCAACTTAGGATTTCAACCACCCAAGTATCTAACTTAGGATTTCAATTACCCAAGTATCTAACTTAGGATTTCAACCACCCAAGTATCCCTACTTAGGATTTCAACCTCTTCACAATAGAGTATTAAGAATGGAATTACAACCCACAATTTGGGTGGATATGATAAATTGAAGCTCACAATATGATTCCTATAATGAAATTTACAACTCAAACTATATAGCTCAAGAATGAAATGAAGAACTCAAAGAAGGCTCAAGAATTTTGATCTTTTGTTTCTTGATGAATCAAAGATGAAGTGCAAGAGTTGTAGAGAGTGATTTTCAAGATTAGAAGCTCAAGGAATCAAGGGAGAAGTCTGCTAAACGTTTGTGCATTTGGTGGTATTTAAACTACACAAAAATGACAAGAAAACGTTCATGTTTGACCTTTAAAAAACTAGCCGTTATGAGTTTCGGACGGGTGTTTCGGACGGCCGAAACTCCAATGGAGTCGTCCGAAACTTGACAGCCATTTTTCTATATGTTTCAGACGGAATTTGGAAAAATGTAAAACATCAAAGTTGTAGCTCTTCCTCTTAGCTTTCCAATGGTATCTTAAGCATTCAATTTGGATGTAAAATGAGAGAGATATGATCACAATACAAAACACTGGCAGAAGGGTCCGAAACTCCAATGGAGGCGTCCGAAACTCAACAGAAATGGTGTAATTTTTGATGCAATAGTTTCGGACGGCCGAAACTCCAAGGGAGTCGTCCGAAACTTGACAGCCATTTTTCGATATGATCCCGACAGAATTTGGAAAAACGTAAAACATGAAAGTTGTAGCTCTTTCTCTTAGCTTTCTAATGGCACCGACAGCACTCCATTTAGACTTAAAATGAGAGAGATATGATTGAAATACTGAACCCTGGCAGATTTCTTCAGCTTAATCTCAATTTTTGCTTTCCAAATCATTTGTGCAACTCTTTGTGACTTTGTGCAAGTGTGTTCCTCACTTTTATTACTACTTTTGAAGTTCATTTGAGGACTAACAACATTTTGAAAACATTTTTACTGGAGCATCATTTGAAGATTAAAAATACTTTGAAAACATTTTTGCTTGAGCCTTAAAAGAGTAAACAACTTCTTTAGCTATTTACACAAATTAACTAATTTACCATACTTTCATAACTTTTGCACTTCCAATTCTTTCTTCATGCAATTCAACTCCATGCTTGGCTTCTTTTGAATCTTTTCATCTCTTTTGCATTTCCAATTATTTCTTCATGTAATCCAACTCCATGCTTGGCTTCTTTTGAATATCTATCACATTGAAACACTTTTTCAACCATTAGCATAAACATAATTGTTTGTTAAACATCAAAATAAGTAAGATTAAGACCCTAGGTCTTCACAATCTCCCCCTTTTTGATGATGACAAACCAATTATGTGATGGAATAAATAATAAGTGCAAAAACATACATTTTGTTGAAGTAAACCTATTTTGATAAATGCTCCCCCTACATGTGTACTTCCTTTTCTTTTTATTTTTCCAACCTTGCTATTTTTCTAATTTCTAACTTTTAAAAGTATATTCATTTCTCCCCCTATCATCTTTCAACTAATGAATTTCATCACTTAATTACATATTTTTCTCCCCCTTTTGTCATCAACAAAATAAGTGATCTTAAAGCCAACATGATACCATTTTTCTTTACTTCATTCTATTTTGTTTCTTTTTCTTTTCCTTGTTCTTTAATATATTTCTCTCCCTTTTGGCATCATCAAACTAAGAAAGTTAAAATGACATGATAAATAATATACCTTTCTCCCCTTTGGCATCAATAAAATAAGTGAGCTAAAAATAATATGATTTCATAACATATTTATCTTCCCCTTTCATTCTTTTGTTTTTCTTTTTCTCAAACAACATATCTTTCTCACGCTTTCATTCTATATTTCTCCCCCTTTCATGTTCATTTTTATAACTTATACCTATGTATATTTTTCTCCCCTTAGAATATCTTCTCCCCCTATGTGTATACTTCCATTTCATTGTATGCTTTCTCTTTTCTAATATTCTTCTTCCCCTTTATTTTTCTCCCCTTTTTGATATCATCAAAATAAGAATGTGAAAATAAGAATGTGAACACATATAAACCATACACCTCATTTTTTATTTACCTTGTTTCCTTTGCATGGTGAACAATATATAGTGTTAAGGAAACAACATCATATCTTAGGACTACCTTTCCACTCCTTGCAACCTAATGGGTGGCTAGGCAACACTAAAATGGTTAAGTATAGGAAATTTTGTAAAAATTTTGGCAGAGTTTCCTTTGTTTATAAACTAATTCCACATGCCATCAACCCAAAATTTTGACAAAAATCCAATGTACAACATATAAGTATGCAATCATATGACATTCACAAGAGTCATAAAGACTAATGCACAATTAAAATTTCATCAAGGAAGATAGTAAAGACCACAAATTTTGAAACAACATGGATACCAAATTAAACCAAGAATGATACCAAATTAATGACATCATCGTCGTCAATAATGAATCATAGGAAAAACATAAGAACCTTATCAAGCTATCTTAGTGATCACATGATTCTTCTCTACAATGTGTTCATTGAAGTGCATAAGGCCATCATAATGCCAATTGAAAAGGAAATCTTCTCAAATGTTTACTACCCAATACAAGCCACAAAAATGCACAATATACCATATTTCAAAGTTTTGCAACTTTAGTTTGCACAATATACCATATTGCAAAGTTTGCAAACAAATTACTTCACCATTTTGCACAAAATATAAGAACACGATTAACATTCAATTTAATCTTTCACCAATGAAAATAGTCAAATTCAAGAATGGTTAAACAAATGAAGGAATGAGATAAAGATCATCAAGATTTCAATAATGAAACACAAGAGACTAATGCAAATCCTAGGGTACTACAATCCATGTTCTATCGTTCCATGTTCTATCGTTCCATTGATGTATTATTTGTCATTCACAAGAAGCATAAAAACTAATGCACAATTATATTTCCACCAAAGGAAATAGCACCATACAATAAAGACTTCAAATCCTCCATGACTTCTAATGTTTTATTGCCAAGCTTGATTCTCATTCATTTTCTTGATGTTAGCACAAATTTCAACGTAATACCAAACAATTTTCTTTACAAAACTTACCATTATCATACCATTAAAATTAACAAGATGATTTGTATTCAAACATGAATTTTAAGAAGCAATGAGCAAAGTTGGAAACCATTTTCTTCGCACAAATGAATCAAATTCATGAAATTTGTTTTGTCCATACTTTCCTTGAGAGAAAATAACACACTCTCTATGTAAGAAAATCATAAAATGTTTGACACATTCAGCAAACCACAAGTACTCAAAACTGAAATCAATTTCATGTAAGACACTTAGAATTTTAAGAATTCCAAACTGCCCTACCAATTTATCCTCATGTGTATGTTTTGCAAGTGACTCACCTATAGGCACCCAAACTCTAGTATCTCTAAATAAACACTCAATATGCTCAAAGTAGTCATCATATAAAAGTTTAGCACAATATTTCCACACTTTACTTCTTTCAAATTGATTTAGTTCTTCTTGAATAGCTATGATCTAATTATCATCTTTTAAAGCTTCATTCACATTTTTTGGCTCAATTTGTGAGAGGAAGACCAAGTTATTATCTAAATGCAAAGATGACCTAGTGTTGACTCCTCTAGATGGACTTCCTATGATTAAGTCTTTAGGATGACTTTGAATGAATTTCCAAGCTTTTGGAGGATCACTCAATATATTGAAACTCTCTTAATTTTCTTTACGAGTTCTTTGAGTCAACCAAGATTCAAAAAATATAAGAATGAATTGTGAATATTTAGGAAATATTGAAAGCTCTAAGGAACAAGAATGAATTCAAGAATCATAATAAATATTGTGACAACAAGAACAAGAATGTTATCACTACTATCAATAAAGACTCACAAGGATATGGAAAGCATATGGAAGTGAGCTTAAAATCTATATTCACCAAATGATCAAAGGTTAACTTCTTTTCTACATCATTGGTGGAACAATTCAAGAAAAGGCAAACTATATAATCTTATCATTAGTGTAATCCCATTAATCATATTAAAATCGGAGGTCTGGGAGCAATTAAAATATTCCACATTCATCCAAGCAAATAAAGCATTCACCAAAGTTCCACATTCATCCACATTTACACTTATCTCATTTTGAACCCTTTTTTAAATAATCTTGCATATTCTTTAAAGGTATCACTTTTATGTGCCAAAAAATATTACCCAAGTAAACCTAGAATAGTCATCTACAATCACAAACACATATCTTTTGCTACATACGTTTGTAGTTTGTGATGGTCCAAACAAATCCATATGTATTAATTTCAAAGGGTTAGAAGTAGTTACTATGTTTTTAGGTTTGAATGAGCTTTTAGTTTGTTTTCCATATTGACATGAATCAAAAATTTTGTCTTTCTCATATTTTTGCTAAGATGAGCCTCTAACTAGTTATTTAGTTGCTAAATTATTTATGTGGTCTATTCCTTCATGAGCTAATTTCCTATACCACAACCAAGTTATGTCATGTATCATACTAAGACATTTCATGTCTTGTTCCATAATAACACATAGATGAACTTATATTTATTGTTATGCCTAGAACCGGTAAAAATTAGTTTATCATCTATTGGATCAACAACTACACAATTTTCACATTTAAACAATATATCAAAATCTTTTATCACATTTTTGACTTATGCTAATCAAGTTGAATTTCAAGTCATCAATCAAAATGCACATTCTCAATCACATTGCTATAATTATTTGCTACATTGCCAAATCCAATTATTTTTCCCTTTTTCATCATTTCCAAAAATATTAAACAATAAGGAATCTTCTATCATGAGTCTTGAGCATACACTATCAAGAAACAATTTTTTGTATCCAAAATTTTATTTTCTAAACATATCTACATTCAAGAATCAAACATGTGACTTTAAGCACTTAAGTTTTCTTAGCAATGATATCTTTTCTTATCCATGTTTTTGATCCATTTTCAACATCCATTCTTGCAAAGCATTTTCTTGAGGTATGTCCCTTTTTACAACAATAATCACATATTACATGATATTTAAAAGAGTGTGAAGTCTTATGATAAGGATAAGGTCTAGCATTGTTAAAACTAGGTTCAAAGTTATGCATCTTATGTCCATAATGTTGATTATGTGTGTTATGCATTCCATACCTATGATGTTGGTGAGGTCTATTTTTAAAACTTTCTACCCCTTTTTCATGATTATGTGATGTGTGAGCATTTTTCACAAATTTGGAGGTGGAGCTTTGATTGCCTATCTTATGTGAATATCCTAATCCATGTCTACTATTTCCAATTCTTTGATTTCCTAAAAGTTTTTCTAAGTTATCCTTTCCTTGTTTGAATTTAGCTAAGCAATTACTAAGGTCTTCAATTCTCTTTTTCAACTCTATATGTTCTATTTTAACTTCATCATATTTCTTAGCTTCTTCCCTAACCTTGTTGCTTTCTATTGTTATCTTCTCATTTTCAGCTTTTAATGTACAATTTTCTTTAACTACACAATCATACTTAATGACTAACTCTTGATTACAAGTAGTGATTTCTTCTATTTTAGCCTTAAGCTTTTTGTTTTGAATTTTAGTTTTCTTTAACTCATCTACTAATCTAGCAATGTACAATTCAAGTTCATCTTGATCATAGCAATTATCATCATCATTATCACTAGAAGAAGTACTTACCTCATGGTCTTCAAATCCCATAAAGCACATGTTTGCAACTCCTTCCTCTTCTTCTTCAATTTCTTGTTTGGATTGGTCATCATCCCATGTGACTTTGAAGCTTCTTACTTTGTCATTCTTGTCATTTTTAAACTCCTTCTTTCTCCTTGTACAATCTGCCACAAAATGACCAAGTTGGTTACATTCAAAGCATTTGTTGATTTTGGAGGTTTCTTCCTCATATATTTCCCAAAGTTTCTTCCAAATATCATGTGCATTTTTGCATCCATTAATCTTACATGTTTCATTAACATCTAGGGAGTTATATAAGACATTTGTGACTTTGGCATTCAAAGTAAGATTTCTCCTATCATATTCATCAAGTTCACTCCTCTTCTTTTCTCTAGTTTCATTCCCTATGGTTATTTCAGCCCTATAAGGTCCTTCCTCAACAATGTACCACATCTCAATGTCAATGGATTTAAGGTAAATTTCCATCCTATCTCTCCAACTACTATAGTTGGTTCCATTAAACATTGGGGGCCCAGAAATAGATTGTCCCTCCATAAACATAGCATTGTTTGTTGCCATAATCTTTACTCTAAGGTTGTTAAGCCTAACTAATTAGAGAACAAGCTCTGATACCAATTGTAAGGTCTAAGGCAACCTAAGAGGGGGGTGAATTAGGTTTCTAAAAATTTCTTATACAACAATCAAATCAATTTGAACAAATTCAATCAACAATGATGAGTGAGTAGTGTGACTTGCATCAAGTGTAATGTAAAATGATGTTTGATGTAATATTCCAACAACACAATGAATATATACTTAAATCCAAGTGCAGTAAATTAAATCATGAACAATATGAAATAATAGTAAAAACTGAAAGCAATAAAGAGCAATTGACACAATCAATTTAGAGTGGTTCAAGTCTCCCCCTTGGAGCACTCTACATCCACTACCCAAGTTCTCCAACTTAGGATTTCAACCTTCACTATGAATTGATCTTTTTCTTGTGGTGAGATCAAAAGAACCACTTTTACAACCCAAGTATCCCAACTTAGGATTTCAACCACCCAAGTATCTAACTTAGGATTTCAATTACCCAAGTATCTAACTTAGGATTTCAACCACCCAAGTATCCCTACTTAAGATTTCAACCTCTTCACAATAGAGTATTAAGAATGGAATTACAACCCACAATTTGGGTGGATATGATAAATTGAAGCTCACAATATGATTCCTATAATGAAATTTACAACTCAAACTATATAGCTCAAGAATGAAATGAAGAACTCAAAGAAGGCTCAAGAATTTTGATCTTTTGTTTCTTGATGAATCAAAGATGAAGTGCAAGAGTTGTAGAGAGTGATTTTCAAGATTAGAAGCTCAAGGAATCAAGGGAGAAGTCTGCTAAACGTTTGTGCATTTGGTGGTATTTAAACTACACAAAAATGACAAGAAAACGTTCATGTTTGACCTTTAAAAAACTAGCCGTTATGAGTTTCGGACGGGTGTTTCGGACGGCCGAAACTCCAATGGAGTCGTCCGAAACTTGACAGCCATTTTTCTATATGTTTCAGACGGAATTTGGAAAACTGTAAAACATCAAAGTTGTAGCTCTTCCTCTTAACTTTCCAATGGTATCTTAAGCATTCAATTTGGATGTAAAATGAGAGAGATATGATCACAATACAAAACACTAGCAGAAGGGTCCGAAACTCCAATGGAGGCGTCCGAAACTCAACAGAAATGGTGTAATTTTTGATGCAATAGTTTCGGACGGCCGAAACTCCAAGGGAGTCGTCCGAAACTTGACAGCCATTTTTCGATATGATCCCGACAGAATTTGGAAAAACGTAAAACATGAAAGTTGTAGCTCTTTCTCTTAGCTTTCTAATGGCACCGACAGCACTCCATTTAGACTTAAACTGAGAGAGATATGATTGAAATACTGAACCCTGGCAGATTTCTTCAGCTTAATCTCAATTTTTGCTTTCCAAATCATTTGTGCAACTCTTTGTGACTTTGTGCAAGTGTGTTCCTCACTTTTATTACTACTTTTGAAGTTCATTTGAGGACTAACAACATTTTGAAAACATTTTTACTGGAGCATCATTTGAAGATTAAAAATACTTTGAAAACATTTTTGCTTGAGCCTTAAAAGAGTAAAACAACTTCTTTAGCTATTTACACAAATTAACTAATTTACCATACTTTCATAACTTTTGCACTTCCAATTCTTTCTTCATGCAATTCAACTCCATGCTTGGCTTCTTTTGAATCTTTTCATCTCTTTTGCATTTCCAATTATTTCTTCATGTAATCCAACTCCATGCTTGGCTTCTTTTGAATATCTATCACATTGAAACACTTTTTCAACCATTAGCATAAACATAATTGTTTGTTAAACATCAAAATAAGTAAGATTAAGACCCTAGGTCTTCACAAATACGAATCATAAGCTAAAGGATTAAATCTTTAAATTATTAAAGTTTTAAGGTCAAAGTTTAAATTAGTAAAGCTATGAGGTAAAAAATAAATTTAAAAATTTTTTTTTATCCCCACAGTCTGCACGATGTCGTTTCTTTTTCCTATTTCTTTTTTTTGGTTCCAGCGCCACCACCCTTCACCACCACCCCTGGTCCCCTGTCACCACCGCAACAACAACCATTCAACTCCAGGGAATGCCAAAATTCTGAAGAAGTCGACAACAACCGAAGCCCCACCACTCCTTTCAACACTGAATTACCGTCCATGGAAGTTGTACAACAAATACCACCACTCCTTTCAACACCGAACGTCCATGGAATACAACACAAACGCCTTTTTGTCGCTTATAATACAAGAAGTGAGTCCATAAATTGAATCCAATAACATAAATAGAGTCCACATAAAAGTTCAATCTTTCAGCATCAGAGAGGTTTTAATCCCATTATCTCTGCATATGTTCTTCAATGAAGTCTGTTGGAAATTAAAATAAGCTTTATTAACTAGAAATTATATTTCTAATAGGATTTACTTATTAGATTGTTTTACTTTAGGAATTAGAATTTGTGAGGGATACACTCCCCAAATCCTTGTGTGTTTTAGATTTATTATTACTCTATAAATAGAGGGTGATAGAGGTCTTTGTGAGCATGGGAGAGAGAGGTATAAGAGTAGAATTAGATACTTCAAAGAGGTGTGGAGAAAACCCTTTCGGGTTTAGAGAAATTCCGCGGATCAGCTAATAGTGTTGTTGTGTGGCGGTTATGTCATACACGTGATATTGTGATTGTATTCCTCTACTCCCAAACACATATTCTTGTGATAAATAAATAAAAGCGCTTCCGCATATTAGCGTGTTGGTATAAGAACTATTTCTAGTTCTAAAGTTACATATCGGAGATTTTTATCTCCAACAGTGGTATCAAAGCCGGTGCAATTGATATTGGGTTGTCTACCAGATCCATATCAAAATCCTGGAGAGTTTGTCCAGATCAAGATCTTGTATTGTTTATCAGAGTCAAAACAGTTGATTGAGCCTTGGTAAATAGGTACGTGAATTTATTTATTCATTATGGATAAAAAATTGATCCAAGGAGAAAAATTTGAGATTTTACGTCCCAATATGAGTTATGGGAAAGATGAAGAATGGGAACAAATTATGAAAAAATATTTAGATCAATGTGGTTTGTAAGATATTGAAAAAATATTTAGATCAATGTGGTTTGTAAGATATTCTTAATTAGAAAAAACACTACTTTTGCCTAAAGAGGTTCGAAAATAAAAAGAAAAATTGTTTTATAAAATTATGAGAAAGTCAATGGCCGCTATATATTATAATAAATTTTTCTTTTTTCCTTAATCACCTGATGTGTTTTGGTCAGATATATTTTATATAATGTTGAAATCAGAATTTTATCTTGACTATAAACCTCCAAAATCTGTGGAATGGATGGTTGATTTTGTTAATGATACTTTTGTTGATGACAAGATTGTATATGAGAATTTTGATTCTATTGAAGATTTTGGGTTATTTGATTTATTTGATGAAATTGAAAATTTCAAGGAAGAAAATTGTGGTTATCATCATGATAATGTTATTGAGGTGAAAAAAAGTGTTGATCCAATTAAGGAAGAGGGAGAGATAATTTATTTGGTGGAACAAGATCAAGAAATTCAAGTTTGTGAATATGTGGATGAAGTTGTTGTTCTTGTGAAGAAAAGGAGGTTGGTGATTTCAATTATGAAGAAAAAGATGAAATCATCAATTTTGAATAGGGAAAAGAAACCATATACATGGTTGAAGGTGATAAAAATATCACTGATGGTGGTGACATTGTTGAGGTAAAATATATTGAAAAGATTGTTCAAATTGAATAATATAATTTCTTGATCTTTAGAAATTACATTGGTCATTCTTTATTTGAAGAGAATGTTGATATGTGGAAGTTTTGTACTAAAGGAAAAGAGGCAGAAAACATGTTTGAAAACTTCAAGATCAGGAACTACAAAATTCGTCTCAAGTTACATGTGAAGACAAAGATGAAGATAAAAAAGAAGATCAAATACAAGATCCAAACTGCAATAGAGATTGCAAAAGGAATTCAAGCACGTGATCTTGAAGATATTGATCATATATGGAAAGCTTAGTTTAAAGGGGAATTTGTTGGAAATTAAACTAAGCTTTATTAACTAGAAATTATATTTCTAATAGTATTTACTTATTAGATTGTTTTCCTTTAGGAATTAGAATTTGTGAGGGATACACTCCCCAAATCCTTGTGTGTTTTAGATTTATTATTACTCTATAAATAGAGGGTGATAGAGGTCTTTGTGAGCATGGGAGAGAGAGGTAGAAGATTAGAATTAGATACCTCAAAGAGGTGTGGAGAAAACCCTTTCGGGTTTGGAGAAATTCTGCAGATCAGCTAATAGTGTTTTTGTGTGGCGGTTGTGCCATACACGTGATATTGTGATTGTATTCCTCTACTCCCAAACACATATTCTTGTGATAAATAAATAAAAGCGCTTCCGCATATTATCGTGTTGGTATAAGAACTATTTCTAGTTCTAAAGTTACATATCGGAGATTTTTATCTCCAACAAAGTCCAACAAATTTATTACTGGTTAAGAAGGTATGAATTCGAGCTATCATGACAACTTAGCCTCTATTGCAATTGAAATATGTTGCCTTTAATTCCACACACTTTGCTAGATATTAACATGACATCTCTTCTCCTTAGCACATCCTCCATACGGGTCGAAAAATTTGGTAGTGACTATGGCTTTTGAATTGAAGGAGAAAAATCGATAAAGTAGATGGTGGTGAGGGAAGGAATCGTGAAGAAGAAAATTTTGTAGTAACTATGGCTTTTGAATTGAAGAGAAAAAAATCGATGAAGGAGATGGTGGTGGGGGAAGGAATCATGAAGCAGAAAAGAGAAGGGAAGAGAAAAAAAAAGGAAAGAAGAAAATAAAAATAAAAAGAATTTCAATTGGAAGGAAGGGAAAGAGGAAAAAAAAGGAAAGAAAAAAAAAGGAAGGAAACAAATAAAAATCATCGATTTAAATTTAAGGTCATTTTTGTCAAATTATCTCTTATTGTGTTTACTCTTTCCTCCTACTCGCTCTTACAAGTGCGTATAACACATTTTCCATTATTGGTAATGTTTTTCATCCACTTTACACTTAAATCAAAACTAAGTGAGGGTTATTGGCAGAGCGGATCCAAGGGGGCAAGGGGTGCGGCTGCCCTCCAAGATTTGAAAATTTGTATTATGTCCCTTCAAAAATTTAAAATTTTCAATTGAATCCTTAAGAATATTAAAATTTTGCCTCTCCAAAAATTAGAATATAACTTCTACTAACAGTACCATATAATTTTGCCAACCTAAGCCATAATTTCTGGATCCGCCACTGATTATTGGTAATTAACCCTTTTTTAAATAACACTTGTTATTCTATCTTATTATATTCAATATTAAAAAATGATGTCGCTTCACTAAAATTAGGGACTAAAAGCATAAATATTTCTAAAATAAAATTTATAATTAATAAATCCTAACCCAATTTTGAGTGAATCCTACGACATGATTTTAATTCTGATTTTAATAAAACAACGTCATTTTGAATACCAAACAAAATAAAATAGAATAATTTTAAATAGAGGATCTCATATTTGTTATCCACAAACTACAAAAAAAAAAAGGAAACCGACTTCTTTTCACCAAAAAAAATGGTGCCATATATAGGGGTGGTAAACGAGCGAGCTACTCGCGAGTAGCTCGGTCAACTACTCGACTCGAACTCGATTTGACCGAGTTCGAGTCGAGCTCAAGTTGAGCTCGGAATACATATACTCGAGTAGCTCGCGAGCTACTCGAGTATATGTATATATTTTTTATTTTTAATACTTATATTTATGTTTTAGTCCCTGTAGTTTAATAAATTATAATTTAATCTATTTATAATTATGTTTTAGTCCTTAATTTATAATAAATTATAATTTGACCTCATTAAATTTAAAAAAATTACAAATACATCCTATAATTTTTATAAAAAAAATAAAAAAAATACTCGAGCTAGATCGAGCTACTCGCGAGCTCGATTACCCTTTGTCGAGCTCGAGTTCGAGCTCGATTATTGAAGCTCGATCGAGCTCGAGTACCCATTTTTTCAAAATCGAACTACTCGATTAGAGGTGTACTCAAGCTCGACTCGACTCGATTACACCCCTAGAACCAACTCTTCGCAAAGCAAGCTGGCGAAGAACCTAGCGCAATGAAAGATGTTTATTTTAATTAATCGAGATCCCTTGGCAGGATCATCTAACCCCCTGTGGGTTATTCCTCTTCTTTTGATCCCTTGGCTTAAAGTGGCAGTAAGCTTACCCACTACGTTGTCTTAGCATGAATAAAAAATTATTGTTGAGATAGGAAAAGACAAGTGCCAATAGAGAACACAAGCAAATATACAATTCAGTGCATGATCGTGAATGGTACAATTCTATCCACTAAAAACACCAACAATTCACAAAAATATAGTTGATGAGTCTAAATGTTGCAAATTAAACTAAACTTAATTAGTTAGTAGTTTCCTATTAAAATTAATTTTTTAATTACTTATTATTTAGAATTAAGAAATAGAGTTAGAGAAGGATTTTTTTTCAAATTCTTATTGGTTTATATTAGTTTTCTTACAATATGAATATGCCTGTAAGTTTAAGGTTTAGTACAACAAAAATAGAAATAAAATTTTTGCTGCTGTGCTTTTTTCTCTGAATTCCTCCTTCTTGGTTTGTGTGCAATAAGTTTTTTTGCTTTAACAAAATAAACATCGTGCAACTTGTTTATTACCTGAGACCATATATATTGTTTTTTGAATAAAGCTTTGCGGTTGTGATTTATTTTTGGGCAAAGTTTATTATGATTTAATTATTTCGATCCTGTACTAAATCATATACGTAAATTACAAAAATGTATTAAGTTTTAGATTTTTTAAATAACAATCTAGCATTTTGTCAAATTTCTATATTATTAATTTAGATTTCTTGCATATTAATAAAGTTCAGATGAATGTTTGATGATTAATTCATATCTTTATAATCCATATGAAGCAGTGGCGGATTCAGAAATTATGGGTTAGGGTGGTAAAATTATATAGTACTATTAGTAGAAGTTATATTCTAATTTTTGGAGGGGCAAAATTCTAATTTTCTTAAAGATTCAATTGAAAATTTTAAATTTTTTGAGGATTAAAATTATATTTTTCCCTTAATATATTATATTTTATTTACTACCAAAAGGTTTTTATGAAATTCATACCAATCAACATCTCAAAATCAACATTTATTCGCTGTTGGTTATACAAAAGGACGCAGTGGCGGAACCAGAAGGAAAATTTAGCGGGGGCTAATTTAATTTTCTTTTGACTAAGTAAATGCATGCATTTAACAACTCAATTATCAAATCAACCATAATAAAAAATGATATATAATATATATATATATATGTATTTTTTGTGAATTCATCGTTCAATTGTATCGACAATGAATCTTACATGTATTATGTGTTTCACTCTTTGTTTCATTTTATGATATTTAATATTTTATTCCTTATTTTATTTTATTTTATATTAAGACAACACATTTTTTTTTAATTAAAGTTAAAAAATAACACAAAATTAGACCAATTTTATGATAAAACTTTATCACTTTCTCTTTTTATTTGAATTTTAATTATCCTTACCTTCATCATAATATTAAAAACATAAATACACTTTGTAGTAAGAGAATAATTTTTTATTATTATATAATTAATTCATAGAATTTTAGGAGAATTTTTGTAATTATTTACTAATTTATCACGATTATGTAATTAATTTATAAAATTTTAAGAGAATTTTTATAATCATTTACTAAAGAAATATGTTGAAGTTTAGGCAAAGTTAATAAATTTAAAAGTAAAATTTTATAATTTTTTGAAAGAAATTTAATATAGTTAAACATTTGAAAAAAACTTTGCCACCATGCAGATCCGCCCATGAAAGGACCTGTTACATAACTTGTCAATTCGATGGGACAAGTAGCACCAAAACACAAATCATCAAAATTTGGCTTTGATTACTGACTCATATATTCGCCTTTCGACCTTCTAAAATTCATTAGTTTGAAATTTTGACATTGATGGCACGTGGCTTGTCCATAATGAATTAATGATGAAACTGAAAGATCCAACAGTAAACATATTTTTTTTATTTGAAAAGTAAAAAAAAAAAAAAAAAAAAACCTGAGTCCTCGTAGAGTTAATTAATCTTTCAAGTAACGGCGCGAATAACTCTATAAATAGTTCCGAATTCGCTGAACATTTCCACAGATAAAAACACAGATCTCAAAACTATGGCTAAGAAAGCTTTCATTGCTCTTCTCTTGCTCATAACAATTTGTATGTATTCTTTAATTAGTTTCCTTTTGTTTGATATCTTCTAATTTCATTCCACTTGGCCTGCAATTATAAGAGCAATTACTATTAATATTTATACATGCAAACATTTGTACAACCTTTTCATGCGTGCTGTACCGTTGTTCACACTCCTTCAGCTTCCTGCTCTCAAAAGCAACTGGATGCTTATCCTGAACAAGAACTCTTCCAATAGCTCTATCAGAAACATCCGTGTGAACTTCGAATGGTAATCCAAAATCTGGAAAGCATAAGACTGGCTCAGATGCAATAGCTTCTTTCACAGCAAAGAAAGCTTCATCACAGCCAGAATTCCAATCCCACAGTTTATCTTTCTTTAGCAAATCAGTCAAGGGTGCCACAAGCTTAGAATACCCTTTTATGAACCTGCGATAATAATTTGCCAAACCCAGAAATGATCTTAACTCAGGGACCTTAGTTGGAGCCGGCCAATCTATGACAGCTACAACTTTCTTCCTGTCCATACTAATCGTGACATTAGCCAAGATGCGACATATAAAAGTTATTTCTTGCCTACAGAATTCACACTTTTCTTTCTTGACATATGGCTCATATTCTCTCAACTTCTGAAATACAGCTCTCATATGCATCACATGATCATTTAGAGATTCAGAATATATCACAATGTCATCTACATACACAACAACAAATTTATCTAGAAATTCATACAACACATCATTCATGAGATTACAAAAGGTAGCAGGGGCATTTGTCAAACCAAATGGCATAACCAAGAATTCATATGAACCATACCTCGTGACAACCGTCGTTTTCTCCTCATCTCTCTCGGCAATTCGAACCTGCCAATACCCAGCGCTCAGATCGATCTTAGTATAGTATCTGCCCTTTACCAACCTATCAAAGAGATTATAAGTATTTGGTACAGGGTACTTGTTCTTGATAGTAACTTTGTTAAGAGCCCGATAATCAACACAGAATCGCAATGAGCCATCAGCCTTTTTCTGGAATAAAGCTGGAGCACCGCATGGAGCTTTGGATGGTCTCAACAGTCCACCCTCCAACAGCTCATCTAGCTGGCATCTTAGTTCTGTCAATTCCGCAGGAGACATGCGGTATGGAGCTTGTGCAGGTGGTTTAGCTGCAGGAACTAACTCGATCTTGTGATCAATAGCTCTTTTGGGTGGAAGTTTCTTAGGCAGCTCATTAGGCATCAAGTCAGCAAACTCATCAAGCACTTCGGCCACAACATTAGGCACTTCTTGAAAGACATCAGATTTGATCTCCACAAGAGCAGCTAAGTAGGTCATCTAACCTTGTTTTAGTCGACAACATACCCTTCTGTTTGAGGTCCTTCTTTTCACCCACCACCTCAGCATAAGGAACAAACACAGACTTACTTTCATCAGCAATCATTATCCTATTCAAGTGTGGTATGGGATATGTCTTATTTAAGAACATGACTTCCTTTCCCAGAATAACTTCATAATCGCCCAGCTTCTTGACCACCATAAAGTTACAATTTCCTTCCCATAAATCGATTCCAATAGTTGCATTTGAAAGACTAAGGACTGCTTCTTCTGAATTCACATCCCTAGTGCGACTATTATGATCCTTTATGGGCATTTTCAATCTGTGAGCTTCCCGCTCAACCATAAAATTATGACTCGTACCCGAATCAACTAAGGCATTCACAGTTACCCCGTTCACTCTTAGCAATACAAACATCAAAGTATTCCGAGAAGCATGTACCTTTGTTGTTGCCATTGCATACAACAGTTGTAAAGGGTTAACACGAACTGGAGTGTCACTTCCTGTATCCTCTCCACAAGCCACAACAGCATTCACCTTCTCTTTCTTAGGACAATCTCTTGCAAAATGAGGTTCTCCACAAGTGAAACACCCACACTTCTTGCCACCATCCTTAGAATTAGCAGCCTTACTTGTGGTTTCAGAATAGACTTTGGTTTTAGTATTTTGGAAAGACTTGGCCTTCTCCTTTACTTTCTCTTTGCCCTTCTTCTTGTCAGCCGACTGTAAACTTGCCTTAAAGTCTACAAGTTTTTCCACAGCAACAACAGCTTGAGGCATAGTCTGGACACCCTTCCTGCTTAACTCAGCCTGAGCCCAATTTTGTAGCCCCGGCATTAAATTAAACAACTTGTATTGTTCAGACATCTCACGAATATCCAACATCAAGGAACTGAAATCCTTCATATAGTCACGAATCGATCCTGATTGTTTTAGCTTTCTCAAAGCTTCTCTTGCCAGCCAAGAGGAGTTGGTTGGTAAAAACTGAGCTTTCAGTTCATCCTTTAATTCTATCCAAACAACAATTGTTCTAGCATTTGTATCAACCGATCTAGTTCACCACCACAATTTTGCATCTCTTGCAAGGTACATGGTCGCAATGGACACTCGTTGATCATTTGGAACTTTGGCCGTCTGGAAATAATTATCCATATCCCACAAGAAATTCTCAAGTTCTTTGGAACTTCTTACCCCACAGAAGGTTTTAGGTTCGGGTACCTTCACTTTTGCCATTGACCGATCTTCGTTCATAACAGGTCCATCCCAAAGAGCCCTATTCAGTAAACCAACATCATCCCTCAAAGCATCAATCATCTGCTTCTGTTCATCAAACAACAGTCGATGAGCATCTAGATCCGTAGACCTAGAAGACGAAGAACCAGCAGATCCAGTAGTTCCAGTGGACCGTCTTTCAGTTTCGTCCACCCTAGCCCTCAATCTGCCAACAGAACTCCGAAGTTCAGTTATCATCTGGAGTAAGTTTTAGGTCTCGTCTTGAGTTCCCAAAATGGAGATAATACCATCAATGGTGGTCTCCAACCTGCTCACTTGTTCCTTCAACGTATTACCCGACTCCGTCATCTTTTAGAGCACACAGCACCAAGTATGCACGAAACCTGTCTCTGATACCAAAATGTTACACCTTTGGCATCTTTTACCGGATTTACACACCGGAATGTTCCCACGATTAGCCAACAGCCCTCTGTTGGTAACTCTCACAGTTTCTCTCTTGTTTAGGATCACACAATCCGTTAACAAAGCAGAAAATAATGTAAGCAATCAACCAAACGTAAACAGTAAGCACACAGCAAATTTACAGGTCAACGCCCAACCTTAATCTCATTAACACAATAAGATTACAAAGAGTCCTTTACATGTGGTTGCAGAAACTTTCAAAGAAACCAAAAACGTATCTAAGGAAGAAGATCTGCCTATCCAAACATAAAAGGCTAAATTGTGGCTGACATGTCCAGCCACTAACATAAGTTACAAACAGGAGCCAATCAGGAGCAAGGAGTTAGCAATTGCCAAGGAACATGGCTGCCAGCTCAGCCACGTTTTCCATCTGTCCAGCAACTTCAAGGACTTAGCCACATGAGTCAAGGCTCAACCAAAATCTGGACCCAAGTGCACCAACAACCTTTAGCTTCAGACTTAGCCTTTCAGCATCTAACCCCACAACCGACTTGCACACATGCCCAGCACATGCCATCACTGACTTAAGCTCCATAGCATTCTGCCTGTAACAAGCCTTCGGTCCCAGACCGTTGCTCGGCAAGCCGACCTTGCCGACCTCGGCATCTCAGCACTTCGGTTCCACCAAACCGACTAGCTCGGCATGCGATTGTGCACTTCGGCATGCCAAGAGCTATCTCAGATGCTAAGGGTCTAACAGCAGGCATCAACGGAGATGCAATAACTAATTGTGCATAACTTAATTGCTAACGAAAATCTTTCAATTCCAAGAATTTCCCACGATCAATCCATCGTTGAAAATCTGTCATCATTGCAATAATTGTAGCAACATCTTATTCAAACAGCTAGATATGCTTTATTGCATTGGAATTCTGATAAGAATGACAGCCAGATAACCTAGGGATATTTAAGCTTAAAATTACTATAATAAGAATAAAGATGTTCCAAACATTACCAAAAAGGGAAGAAAGACATGAAAATTGAAAGGAATATTTATGGATAGACATAGACCACCAAGTGGAGGTTCATATCCAAATTATTGGAAAGTAGATTCTGTGTCTAATATTATAATAAAGGATAAAACAGGATAATATAGGATAGAGGATCCCATCTTAAATTATTAGATTACGAAAGTAAAACAAGATAAGATAGGATAGAGGATCCCATCTTAATGAAGACCAATTAATGCCGGGGTTTTAAATATAAATTAACTAACTGTCCATACTATGGCCCTTTTTTTTCAAATTTCTTTATGATTGTGATTCTTTTTGCAATCAATTGTGAAATAATTGGTTTTTTGAAATAAATTGTTTGATTAACCATGAAATAATAGCAATCATATTTTCGGAAAAGAAAATAGAACAAGGAAAAGAGAAATACTATAGTGTAGAGGAACTTTTGAATCCAAATTCATTATTGGTGTTGGAGAAAAACATTTATCACGATCATCCTGATAAACCTCATATATGGCATCAACTGTTTTGTGCTATGTCAGTATTTTTTAAAGTTCCACCCCTAATAAAAATGTACCGTAATTACACCATATAATTAACTATAAAACTTGTTATTAAAATCAGATCATAGGGTTCATTCATATATGGGTTAGAGCTTAATAATTGTAGATTTAATTTTTGTAATATTTTATTCTTTTGATTACTAATTTTAGTGAAACAATATTGTAGGGTTCACTCACATTTGAGTTAGCGTTTAATAATTGTAGATTTAATTTTAGTGATATTTTATTTTTTTAATTCCTAATTTTAGTGAAACAATTTCGTAGGGTTCACCTTAGAACTTAATAATTGTATATTTAATTTGTTTAATTTTTTTAGTGAATTGTAGACTTAATTTTAATGATATTTTATTTTCAAATTTTTTAGTGATTTGAATTAGATCGAATAAATACATGATAATTTTAAACAAATGATATGGATGAATTATGAAAGGATTTTTGTGCATTTAACTGTTTTCCTAAATTTAAGAATTTTAGTTAATTATATGGTATAAGTGAGGTGTATTATTATTATAGTAAAACACTACAAAAAAAAGAAGCTTCCATGTCATTCAATGATTGGTGCGTGATAAAGGCTTTATCATGATGATCTTGATAAATATTACACCTTTGCGGTTGACCACGTTAATAATTCAAAAAAAATTGGTTTCGTGCTTATTCTTCTAAAAAAAAAATTCTTTGTGCCATGATATTCTATCTTTTCTCTTTTCTTAAACACACATCTTTACTTGTGTCATTCAAATCTCGAACACTAAACTTGAAAGTCAAACAATTTTACATACATTATCCAAATGTAAAACACTAAACCTGAGTAGTCCAATGATCTTATTAATTACATTAGAAGATCTTTGAGCATTCAACTCAAAATCAATTACGAATAAGTGGAGTACTTCAATTATTTTATTAATTAGTTTATAAAGTCTTACGAAAAGAGATGTGGGATATTATTTTTAACAACCCCTCTCAATCATGATTACGATAAATGAATGCAAACCCAATTAAGCCGAATGAATCCAAACCCAATGCTAATGCTAGAAAGAAAAGAGATTCAAATTGAAACCCAATGCTGAGAGAGATTCAAACATAAATCCAATGCTAGAAAGAGAGAGATTCAAACACACCAATGCTTAATGTTAGAAATAAGAGATATTTAAATTCAAATCTAATGCTAAGAGTGATTCAGACACAAACCTACAAAGAGAAGAGAGATTCAAACACATACCCAATGGTAGAAAGAGGAGAGAGATGCCTCGGGGCATAGCCTAGCTGGTAAGTGGCAAGGAGATAAGGTGTGGAGAAAGAAGACAGAGATCCAAATTATGTTTAAAAGACTCAAATTCAAACTTAAAATATCTCATACCATCTTAGAATACCTTTGTACATCCAATTCAAAATCAATTGATAATGAGTAGAGTAACACAATGATTTTATTAATTAGTTTATTATCTCTCACATTTACAATTACCATTTTTTTTTGGTTTTTGAACCGTTTGAAATGGTATTTTTACTCACATTTACAATTGCCATTCTTTACGCTAAATTAGCGACCAAACTAACTTTAAAATATTAATACTCATTTTAAATTTAAACTCCAAAGATAGGAGTTTAAAACCCACGGCAACACTGATAGTGGCCAACTTGGCAAGACATGGTTGATTTGTCCTTCCATAAAATTGGTCCATTCAAAAGAAAAAAGAAAAAAAAAAGGGCATTGCGCAAAAACAGCTCTATATAAACGCATAAAAATAGGCCAGAAATTCAAATAGACATAATGGATAACTGTTGAGTAAATAATTTTATAATTTTAATTGATTATAATTTAAAACAAATAAATGTGACCAAATATATAGGTCCTCATGTCCCAGAAAAAGACAATCATTGTTGCTTAAGCAGAAGAATTAAGCATTCACCTCAACTTGCTTTTGGCCTTGTTTAGGGATGAAGAATTCATGTCCACCCTTCTGGTTAGCATCCAAAGCCTCACTTCTCTTCTCATATAAAGGATTTGAAGTTAAGATTGTGACTTGAGAATTCTCATTGATCTCCAATACCTCAGCCAATCCATTGCCACATCCCTTTGACATTCCCACATCAATCCTAATTGCTCTATTACTACAGACTCCATTAATACCACTTTCTTGAATGGTATGCCCCATAATCATTCTCTTTGCCCCAGGAATGGTGTTGAGCACATATTCAAGAGTTGAACAATCACAATGTTGAGCCAACTCATGCGAGAACTTCCTCGTCCAAACAATCGAATGTCTGCCCTGTATCAAGTCCCTCTTTACCTTCTCCTTGGCCCCAAGGACCCAGTCCCTCACATGCTCATTCACCTTCTCCAACCCATAATCAACGTGATCAGGTAAAAGGCCTCCGTGTACAAAAACTGATTCCCCCACAACCAAAACAGTTTGGTTTCCCGACAAAAATCTCTCTGAAATCGGCCCATTTGGCCTCAATGCAGCAATACGTGCTCTAACACCACTTAAAAGCTCTGGCTTAATGTAAGAGAACTCGTCTGGTACCCCGTGAAAAGGGTCCTTTATGGGACCATTAAATCCACTGCACAACTTTTTCATCTCATTTCCGATAGAATACCACGTTGCCCAATCCTTGAACTCCTCCAAGCCCTTTGGAGTTACATACCGAAAGTCCCCTTCAATATTCATGATTTCATGATTCCCATTCATTGTAATAATGACTCCCCCAGTCTTGGCAGCCTCTCTTTTCAATTTTTCAAACAAGTACAATATTTTCAGTTCATCACCTCCACGGTCCAGGATGTCCCCAATTTGGACGACAGTAGTGGAGCCCCCACACCAGCGGTCCTCAGCATTAATGAGACCTGCAAGGCGGAGAGCTTGCTTGGCTTTTGAAAGGTCACCGTGGAGATCACCGATGGCAATGAGCCGTTTAGGGGTGGGGTATATGGTCTGCAATGGAGTTGAGAGTACGGAATCAACATTGCTAGAACTGTGATCTGGAATCTGACCCGAGCTCGGGCTTGGGGGTAACAGGAAAAGGCCACCACTGACAGAAAAGTCAACAAAGGTGTCTATGAAGGAGGATAGGATAGAAGGGAGTTTTTGGCATGTGATATTGCTTGAGGATGTTTCCAGTTTTTCCTTTTCTCCCATGTACAACTAGGGTGTATAATTTATCACACCAAGTTGAGCAGGGGACAGGTGCAAGTGTTGTGTTGGCTACTCTTGTTGGCTCTATCAAACGTCCCAGCTCACTGGTTCTGTTGGAATTGAACTATGAAGTCCTGGCTGAGCCAAAGATGACAAGAAATGCCCGTCTAATTTACTTTTAGAAGTAAGCACAGCCTGGGATAATAATTTGATCACAGCATTCTCTTAGAGCTTCCTCAAAAGAAGTCAATCACGAAAGCAAACTACTGTTGAATTAATTGTAAGCTTCATCCCCTACTTAAAGCTGTTTTCAAATGAAATCATAACCAAAAAATTGGTCAGGCAGACATCAGAATAACCTATTTTTACACTAGGATTAGCACTTTTTAAAGACATGTTTCTCAAAATAGAATCTAAATAGCAGGTATTGGGACAAAATTTAAATACTCTCCATACAGTAACTAATCACATACCAAAAAATAAAATCAGCAAAACCTTTCTGAAAAGCAAAGCAGATTTTCCTCAGCCTTCCTAAGCCTTTAAGTAAAATGGGGTTGCCGCACTATTTCCCCATACTGCTTCCATTGCTGAAACCACCAATATCCGATATTTATTGCAATAACTAGACTAATCAACTCGCGATCTGGAATTGTCAGTTCTCTAACTAGTTATAATTCCTAGACACAGAGTCTGGCAAATATCATCAAAAGCTCCTATTGAAGCAGAAAGGAATCCTGAGACTACTGTGTGATTTGTCAGAAATACTCAACGAGAATGAGTGGGAAGAAAAGAATCTCACTTAAAATTTTAACATTTAAAGCCTCAAGCTTTTGATCATTTAGTGATCATAATTGATCTATGTAATTGATAGTAGTACCTATGCCAAAATTCATAACAATGGTTCACTCCTATTCATGTCTACCTATCTTCTCTTGGCCACTTTACCAGTGCATCTCAAAAATACAATACCTGTGAGTGAATAACACTTCTATGCACGGTTTTGAAGCCTAAACTGCTCATTAATTCAACACATATATGACCTGTCAACAATCACTGGCACAAATGCAATGCTTGTCAACCAGAATTTGCTTACAACTGAACAGTCACATCTTAAAATAAACCATTATTCACAATTTCCCATCTTAACAAAACTTTAAAATTGTTTAGAAAATGATGAAAAACATATGAACAACTTCCATTAAGGATAAGAAAGAAGGGATGTTTCCAAAACTTTGCATATATCCTCAAACTGAAAAATTTCTGTCCTCATAGAACACTAATACTGCAAACACTAATTTCACTCACGAAATTACAGTTCTAAATAACATCAAGCATAGTTCTTTACGACCAACATACTACAAGCATTCAGATTAAGAAGCAAACAAAATTCTTAAGAAATCAAAACAGCAATAAATCGTCAAGTGCAGCTAAATGAAACTTCTTTAACAAAACATTAACCATCAGAACATCCCATTAAGACAAACAACCAAACAATTTTACAAAAAGTTTAGAACTGTCGACAAAACTGACCACAAAAAAAGTACAAAACAAAAAGGGTCGCACTGATTGGCCTCCAAAATTCAGAAACAAATTCGGGGAAAAAAATAACATACAACTAGAACCAATCATTGACAAAAACCGACCAAGGAAATACAGAATGTGAAATCAACATAAAGATTGAAACTTTCCCTCAAATTGACAGCTTTATTTGATACATTTTTTCGTTTTTTCTTAATGCAGAAGCGGTCTCAATTGAGAATATAAAAGGGAAAAGATAGAAGTACCTGCAGTAATCTGAATTTGCATCACCGGTGCAGCTCCGAAGCGTCAGGAGACCAAGGGAGGAAGACAGAGATCAGGGGAAATTTGGGAGAATTTACGGAGAGTTAATAATAGTATTGGGTTTCCCTCGCAAATAACTAAGGCTGCAATTGTTGACCATGGAAAAACAAAGGGAAAACGACGAGTCACTTAGGTTCGGATTATATTATGATTTTTTTTTTATTTGTTATAGAAAATAATATTTTGGGATTGTTTAGAATAAATAATTTTATTTTATTGGGATTTTTATTGAAGATTTTTTTATTAATAAAAGTTTGAAATTTAAATTTGAATTAGTATTTTATTAGTTTATTTGGTGGGAATTGTGTTAGGAAGAATTGTTTATTATTAAAATTTAAATTCAAATTTAATATTTTATTTATAAAAATTATTGTAGCAAAAATAATTACTGTAGCATTGTTTTGTGTTTTAAAAATTTTGATGAAAAAGTTGAACAAAACAAATACCTCATTTTGCAATTGTGAAATAAATCACAAATTTGCTGCCATCCAAACAGACCCTTACATTTCAATTCACGAAATAATTTGTTTCGTTTCCTAACATTTAAAACGAGATAAAATGATCCTCACATTTTATTTTAAAGTGCCAATATTTAGTTTTCGGGTGACAAATATGTTATTTTAACCGTTAAATACAACCACGAGACAATCATGTGCCTCTTTATTCTCTAATAAGTATTGTTTAGAGTTATGCACATTAATTAAGAAAAGTGATAAATTCTCCTATTTACCCACATTCTTTCTCTTTTCTTTTAAATAACATTACATAAATGGGACTAAAGGTAAAATTAGAAGCTTTTACACTTTTTGCATTGAAATTTGTAAAATGACACTTATTTGAGAACAAAAAATAAGAGATAAAACGATACTTATCAAAGAACAAAGGGAGTAACTGTTATGAAATATTAGATGTAGATGTTCATTATCTATCCAATGGGTTTATATATGTCACATCTGAATTCATCCCTTTGTGTTAATGTTTAAATTCAATGAATTTCAAACTTCTAAACTAATAGCTATCAGTTATTAAATACTAAATTAATAAATAATTCACTTATTTGGCTCAACTACCTGGTTTCATCTATAAATAGAACCTATTGCATTTCATTTTAGAAACCTTTTTTGAAACCCAATAGAAACTCTGCAAACTTGTAATACCAGAGAATCTGTTTAGAACTCTGTTATAATAACCACTTTTGTACTGTAAATTGCTATCAATAAAAGTTACTAAATAAAGTCATAATTTCACCTAATTCTTTTTTGTATTTCTTTTATTGTAATTTTCTTTTGCACTATTATTTAGTCGTGTTGCATAGAAATTGCAGTTTTACAACACGTTATCAGCACGAGACTCTACAACTAGAGCAAATCATATTCAAATTTGGATATTGAAGTTTTGCTGGTTACATATCTTTGCACGAGACTCTACCACTGGACCAAATTAGGTTAACACCCAAACTTTGAAGCAATTGGTGGTTACATATCTTTGGTAAAGTGTTGAAATTTGCATTTTTGGTAAGTTCGCGAGGTAATATTGCTTCCTTTTTCAATTAATTTATTTAAACCGTAAATTTGCGTTTTTTGATATTCTTGAAATAACCACTTATCATGAATATTGAGAAATATTCAACCACCTGAAGTTGGTTGTAATTTCAGAGATCCGGTCATGGCATAAATTGCCTTATAATTATTACATATTACCGTAACAATAAATGAAATAACCTCCAAAAGAGGTGATGATAAGAAAAATGGCAAAAATAAATACCCCTGATGTGGTGTAAAATTCATTAATCTCGTATCTATTGTACGGTAGATCATTTTGTTAAATTTTATCAAGCATCATTGAAAAAGAACGACCAAGGTGTCGAAATAAATTTCATTGATCAGATTTCTCACCCTGAATATGCAATTTTGAACATATTTACTTGAACACCCTGAAGGTGTAATATGATCATAGTTATACACCTTGAAGGTGTAATATGTTTATGTAATTTTTATTTGTTTAATAGTTATAGTTTTCGCATCTTTAGAATTTTATTTGCGTCTTTTATGTAATTTTATTATGAAGTCTATTTATGTTTCTTTATAATTTGATACATTCTTCCTGAATAATAGATTAATATATTTCTTCTTGAAGAAGAAAATGGTATATTTCTTCATGACGAATAAATTTGATACCTTTCTTCCTGACGGAGAAAATTTGATATATTTCATACTGACGAAGAAATTTAATACCTTTCTTCCTAACAAAGACAGTTGATACATTTCTTCCTAACAAAGAAAACTTATACATTTCTTCCTTACGAAAAAAACTTATAAATTTCTTCTTGGCGAAGAAAACTGATACCTTTCTTCCTAACGAAGAGACTAATACCTTTCTTTCTGAAGAAGAAGCTAATATTTTATTCTTGAAGTTTATTTATGTTTATTGATTAATATTTATTTATTAAAGTTTATTTATATTTTTTCTTATTCTTCCTGACGAAGAAATTTGATACCTCTCTTCCTAATGAAGAAAATTTGATACCTTTCTTCCTGACGAAGAAAGTTGATACATTTCTTCTTGACAAAAAAAAAGTTAATATATTTCTTTCTAACGAAGAAATTTGATACATTTCTTCCTGACGAAGAAATTTGATACTTTTCTTCCTAAAGAAGAAATGGATATTTATCTTCCTGAAGAAGAAATGAATGCCAAATACATGGGATCAAATAATGGTGATTATATTTGCCTTATTGATAGTGCTACTACTCACACTATCCTTAAAGATGAGAAGTATTTTTTTATACCTGAAGATGGGAAAAACTAATGTTAATACAATGTGTGGTAGTGTTAAACTAATTGAAGGTTCTGGAAGAGCCACTATATTTCTCCCTGAATGAACTAAAATTGTTATAAACAATGTACTACTATCTACAAAATCTCGAAGAAATTTACTGAGTTTTAAAGATATTCGTCGAAATAGATATCATATCGAGACTATGCATGAGATAAATGGTGAATTTTTGCTAATTACAAATACCATTTCTAGAAGAAAATGTGTATTAGAAAAATTACCATCTTATTCATCTGGTTTATATTATACAAAAATAAGTCAAATTGAAAGTCATCCCCCAGTAGACCAGAAGTCTAAAAATCTCAAAAATTTTATAATATGGCATGACCGTCTGGAAAATCCTGATTCTATAATGATGAGACAGATCATTGAAAATTCACATAGCCATTTATTGATCAATCAAAGAGTTTTAAATTCTAACAAATTCTCTTGTGTTGCTTGCTCCCAAGGAAAGTTAATAATTAGATCGTCACCAATGAAAGTGGGGACTGAATCCCCTGCATTTCTATAATGAATTCATGGTGATACATTTGGGCCTATAGATCTACCATGTGGACTATTTAGATATTTTGTGGTGTTGATCGACGCATCAACACGATGGTCACATGTAAGTTTATTATCTACTTGCAACTTGGCGTTTGCGAAATTACTTGCTTAGATAATTAAACTACGAGCACAATTTCCAAATCACCAAACTAAGAAAATTCATCTAGATAATGCTGGTGAATATTCATTGCATGTTTTTGATGATTATTGCATGTCGATTAAAATAAGTGTTGAACATTTTATAGTTTATGTTCATATACAAAATGGTCTAACTGAATCATTTATTAAATGGTTGCAATTAATTGTTAGATCGTTACTTATGAGGTCTAAACTTTCTTTATTTGCTTGGGAACATACTATATTACATGTAGCAACACTTGTGAGAATCAGGCCGACCCGTTATCATAATTACTCCCCTATACAATTAGCATTTGGCTATGAGTCCAATATTTCTCATTTGAGAACTTTTGGTTGTGCAGTTTACGTCCCGATTGCACCGCCACAACGTACTAAATTGGGCATCCAACGAAGAGTGGGGATATATGTCGGGTATGAATCACCTTCTATAATTTAATATGTTGAACCATTAACAGGTGATTTATTTACTGCAAGGTTTACTGATTGTAATTTTGACGAATCGCATTTTCAGACATTAGAGGGAGATTAAGTTCACCCAAAAAGTAAATTAAATGGAAAATATCACTTTATTTCCTTGATCCTTGTACAAAAGAATGTGAACTGGAAGTTCAAAAGATTATATATTTGCAAAGAACTGCAAATCAATTACCGGATACATTTACTGACTCTGAAGATTTACTAAATCACATATTATTGCGGAAAATACACTGGTTGAAATTGATATCCCTAAAGGACAGATTACAAATGCTAATGAGTTCAACCACGCCTGAAGTGTGGTAAACCTCTCGATTCCAAAAATAAAAATCCTTAAAAGAAAAGAGGATTAAACGAGAGTATAGAACTCCAAAATACTATTAGCGACAAAATTCAATCTCTTGAAGAATGAGCTCCTGAAGAGCCTACTCTTGAAGAGAATGATATTATAGAAACTTCAATAAATTTTGTCACTACAAGAAAATGTTAGAGTCGAAGAGAAATAATTATTGATACTGCTTTTGCATATAATGTTGCACTTGATATTATGGAAGAAGAAGAGGATTATGAACCTAGATCGGTTGATGATTGTCGGAAAAGAAATAATTGGCCAAAATGAAAAGATGTGATCTAATATGAATTGGATTCACTGGCAAAACAAAAAGTATTTAGACCTGTAGTCCGAACACCAAAAGGTGTAAAGCCAGTTGGTTTTAAATGGGTATTCGTGCAAAAAAGAAATGAAAATAATGAAATTGTGTTATAAAGCACGACTTGTAGCCCAAGGATTTTCACAAAGACCGGGATTTGATTATGATGAAACATATTCACCTGCAATGGATAGAATTACATTTAGATATCTTGTTAGTTTAGCAGTGCAAGAAAAACTTAATATGCGTCTGATGGATGTAGTCACTGCTTACTTGTATGACACATTAGAAAATGATATTTATATGAAAATCCCTGAAGGATTTAGTATGCCTGAATCATAGAAATCAAATCCCAAAGAAAATTCTTCTATTAAATTACAAAAGTCTTTGTATAGATTGAAGTAATCTGGGCGTATGTAGTATAACTGTCTTACTGAATGTTTAATTAAAGAAATTTATACAAATGACCCGATATGTCCATCTATTTTTATGAAGAAAAGTGGGTCAAAATTTGTAATCATTGCCATATGAATCGATGATCTCAATTTAATTGAAACTTCTGAAGAGATCCAAATGGCAGTTAAATATTTAAAGACATAATTTAAAATAAAAAATTTTAGAAAGACGAGATTTTGTCTTGGTTTGCAAATTGAACATTTGCAAAATGGAATTTTTATTCATCAACTTGCTTATACCCAAAAGGTATTAAAATGGTTTTATAGGGACAAGGTACATTTATTAAGTACCCCAATGGTCGTTCGGTTATTCGATCTTATTAAGGACCCTTTAGATCGAGAGAGGATAATGAAGAAATTCTTGGTCCTGAAGTACCATATCTTAGTACAATTGGTGCACTAATGTATCTTGCTAATTGTACAAGACCAGATATATCATTTGCAGTAAATTTATTAGCAAGATTTAGTTTCTCCCCTACAAAACAACATTGGAATGGTATTAAACATATTCTTCATTATCACCAAGGAACAATTGATTTTGAATTATTTTATTCATATGATTCTCGACATTAATTGCTTGGTTATGTCGATGCTGGGTATTTACCTGACCCGCATAAAGCAAGGTCTCTAATTAGATATTTATTTACATGTGGCAACACAGTTATTTCTTGGCGATTTACGAAAAAATCAATTGTTGCCACATCTTTGAATCATGCTAAAATTATAGCAATTTATGAGGCCAGTCGAGAATGTGTTTTGTTAAGATCAATAACCCATTATATACAGAAGACCTGTGAGTTATCTTTTGAAAATCCTCCAACTATATTATATGAAGATAATGCTGCTGTATGGTGCAATTAAAGGGAGGATATATTAAAGGAGATAGAACGAAGCATATTTCACCAAAATTCTTTTTTACTCATGATTTACAAACGAATGTTGAAATTAATGTGCAACAAATTCAGTCAAATAATAATTTGACGGATTATTTGACCAAGGCATTACCGACTGCAACTTTTGAGAAATTGATTAGTAATATTGGAATGTGTCAATTAAAAGATCTCAAATGATTTTCGAATTAAGGGGAGAAATAAATACACAAGAATGATATACTCTTTTTTCTTAACTACATTTTTTTTCCCAACTGGTTTTTTTCTAGTAAGGTTTTAATGTGGCACATTCTTTGCGTAAATGAACATCCAAGAGGGATTCTTATGAAATATTAAATGTAGATGTTCATTATCTATTCAATGGGTTCATATATATCCCCTTTAGATTCATCCCCTTGTGTTAATGTCTAGATTCAATGAATCTCAAAATTCTGGACTAATGAATAACTATCAGTTATTATTTTGAAATACTAAATTAATAAATAATTCAGCTACTGGTTTAGCTACCTAGTTTTATCTATAAATAGAACCTATTGTAATTCATTTTAGAAACCTTTTTTAAAACCCTGTAGGAACTCTGAAAACTTGTACGTAATACCAGAGAATCTTTGTAGAACTCTGTTATAGTAACCACTCTTGTACTGTAAATTACTATAAATAAAGTTAGTAAATAGAGCCATAATTCCACCTACTTCTTTTGTGTATTACTTTTATTGTAATTTTCTTTTGCACTATTATTTAGTTGTATTGTATAGAAGTAGTAGTTTTACAACAACAACACAATTTTCAGTGACAAAAATGGAAGCACACTCCCCCTCTCTCTCTCAATTTTTCTTGTATTTTAACCACTATCCATGGAGGACTCCATTTTTCCCTCTTACATTTTATTTAAACGAAATAATTTGTTTTGTTCCTTACATTTAAAACAACATAAATAATCCTCATATTAAAAGTGTCAATATTTAGTTCTTGAGTGATGGATCTGTTATTAAACTGTTAAATACAGCCACGTGACAATCACATGATACAGTTTTCAGTGACAAAAATAAAGCATACTCCTCTCTCTCAATTTTCCTTGTCTTTTAATCCCTATCTATAGCGTACTCCAACTTCTTCCTCTCTTAACAAGTAACATGAGATAAAGTTGTGAAAAGTTTTAATCTTGATGGATGAAAGACTGATTCGTGAGTGACGTCAGTCGTGGAGGCTCATGGCTTCTTCTTTAGCCTCATCTAGCAGCTTCAGTATCTGACGGACCTCCTTTTCCAATCGAGAGTTTCATAATTTTTGCAATCACAATGATAAGTGTGAATTTGGACGATTGATTTTTATGACATGCTTACGATGGAGCTGCCGAGGATCAATTAGTGTCGACATAGAGTACTTTGTTGAATACGGAGATTACATTTTTAGATGTTGTGGACGTGGAATATAGAAATAATGGCGCGAAGGAGAAGGTGGAAGAGGTGGCAGTGCAGAGGCAGAGATAGCGAAAACAGGCATACCAAGTTGAATTGGAGGCCAGGGCAGTGAAACTAGAAGAAGAGAATGAGCAACTATTGAAGGAGAATTAATAATCCAATGTCATCTTTACGCGGGATAAAAAAAGAAGAAAACATAGGTTGTTGAGAAGTACTAATTCTTGGTTAAACGTATGCTTAAGACGAAATTTTGGATAATTAGGCCAAAGTTCATCCTTTGAAACAAGTACTGATTCTTTTTTTTTCCTCAAACTAATTTAGATTACTAAAACAAAAGTGGTACATGATCCACAGTAGTGGAACCAAAATCACACAATATATTTTTAGGTAATACAAATGTGGGAATAGTCTCATTATGATCCCTAACTATAGCCCATTAACATAGATGGTGTGCTGCAAAATTACAATCGTGAGGGCTATAAATTATATGTCAATTTGGATATCTTTTCAGGAATTTTGTGCATCTCGAACCAAAATACTAATCTTCCATTCAGCTTCCAATTTGCCATTAAGCTTGATAGCATTCATTGAATCTCCTTCAAATATGGCTTTATCGATATGCAATTCTTCTGTGATTTCAATAACTTTCAAAGCTTGTATGTGCCCATACAAACATAATTTGGCCAAGTGAATTCCTAATAATCAGACCTATGCAACTTTTTTCTTCTTGGCATGCAACATCAAAGTTTATCTTTTCCCAGTTCTCTTGAGGCGGAATCCATTCTTGAATATATTCATTGATGCAAGTCTTGCTTGGCAGTAGACTTCCCAATGAGTTGCAACTTGTGGTTGAATAACTCTCCAAATTTCTTCAACATCATGTTGTATATGCTCAAACACAACTTTGTTTCTCCATCTCCATACAGTGCTAAACACTACAATAGCAAACACATAAAATTCTTCACCACAATTCAGGTTCCCCCAAAATTGTTTACTGTTGCTGGCAATAATCTCAATCTACTTGCCAATGGTCCAACTTGAAAATGGATATAGTCTGAAAATCCATTTTGACCAAAAGAATATTCCTTTTATCACTAGACATTTGATGGAAAGATGTTCCTCTATTTCCATCTCTGTTTGACATAGGAAGCATGTATTATTTTCCAAATTTGTCCATTGGCAAATCCTTTCTTTAGTTGGCAACATACCTGTGCCAATTCTCCATAGCAAGTACTTATGTCTCTCATGAAGTTTAGAGTACCAAATCTTATTCCAAATGGTGTTAGGGATGTTGGAGTAGTTTGATAAACTGCTTTTATGACTTTAAAAATATGTAGATTTAGTCGTAAATTTTCCAAACTTGGTGGAAACCCAAAGCAGCTTATCATCTTGTTTATCGGTAAGAGGAATAAGTATCTTCAAGATTTTTGAGATTGTGGATTGTTCAAATAATTCATTCAATGCCTCCAATTTCCATATCTTAGTATCCACGTCTATCAAGTCTTTCACCAAGTTGACTCCCCAATAATTTGAAATTTTTGGTGTTGGCTTGAAATTTGGAGCTGTTGTAATCCAAGGATCTGACTAAATTCTTATTGTTTTTTCATTCCCCACTTGATAGCAAACACCCTGTTGGATTAAGTTGCGACTTTTTTTTATTCATTGCCAAATTCAAGATGGATTGTAGTATCTTTTCGTACCATCAATGAAGCTGTCTTGTCTCAAATATTTTGCTCTGAGAATGTTGATCCAAATCTTGCCTGAATTGTTGCATAGCTGCGATGCAAGTTTGACCAAAAAAGCTCTATTCACATCTTGCATCTTTCTAATACTCAGGCCACCAAATTGTTTGTATTTGCAAATTTCATCCCAACATTTGAAATATATTTTCCTACTTCCTTCATCTTCATTCCACCAGAATTGCCTTAAAAGTTTGTCCAGATTATCACAAATCTATTTAGGCATAGGGACACAGCCATGGCATAGTTAGGAATAGAATGGATGACAGATTTGATTAATATAGTTCTCCCAACTTGAGATAGGAGCTTTGATTTTCAGCCTTTCAGTCTCTATGTAACTTTATACACCACCTCTTTGAATGCATCAATTCATGATTTGTCTTTGAGAAAGGGTAGTCCCAAATATTTAGATTTGTGATCAGATCTCTTGAGATTAAGACACCTCATTATGCTATTTGCTTCTTGGTTTGAGACGTTGTTGCTAAAATAGATTAAGGATTTCTCAAAATTCACTTCTTGTCCAGACCAGGAGCAGTATTTTTCTAAACATTGCTTTACAACATTTGTATTATCCTTATTTGCCCTGCAAAAGAATATCAAATTTTCAGCATATAAGAGGTGTGATAGTGTTGGGCTAGATCGACTAACCTTAATCCCACTGATGTCCTTTTTCATCTCTGCTTCTTAGATAATCCTAGATCGGATTTCTAAGAAAATAATGGATCTCCTTGTCTAATTCCCCTCAGCTTAATAAATTCAAATGGTGATCCATTTATAAGGATTGAGAAAGTTGCACTGGAAATACATTGATAGATTAGTTGAGTAAAATTCTCAGAGAATCCCATTTTCCTCATTACATGAATTAAAAACTTACACTCGACACGATCATAAACCTTTGTCATATAACACTTAAGTGTCATTAAACCTTTTTTTCCATTCTTCTTCCTCATATAATGAACAATTTCATGAGAGATAATCAAATTATCCTTTATATTTCTGTCAGGAACAAAAGATGCTTGCAAAGGTGATATAAGTTTATGCAAAAGTGGCCTAATTTTGTTTGCCAATATCTTGGAAATGACTTTATAAACCATGTTATACAAACTTATGGGTTTAAAATTTTCCGTCAATATTTTGCTAGTTTTAAAAATTTTTGAGCACATTCAATCATATTTTTTCCAACAATTTCCTAGTAATTCTTATAGAAAAGAGCAGGCATACCATCAGGTCCAGGGCTTTTTTTGTGTTGAAAAAATTGAAGGCTACTTTTTTTATCTCATTCTCACTTGATATTGAGCATAAAACATGATTTTCATCTTCTGAAATAACACTTTGAACCAAATTCTCAAGGTCTGTAGGAAATGAACATTTGTTAGATGAAAAAATAGTTTCAAAGTATTCTTTAAATTCCTTACCAATGTCCTACCATTCAATAAGTCATCTACCGTCACTTGATTTAAGGGACCTTATGTAATTTTTCCTTCTTCTGATAATGATGGATATGTGAAAGAATTTCGTACTTGCATTACCATCTTCCAGCCATTTGACTCTGGATTTTTGTCTCCAAAGAGTTTCCTCTCGTTTGTATAGTTCATCTAGAGTTACTTGAATGTTTGCTTTCTCTTCCAAATTACTTGGAGTTGGCTTTTTACCTTGTATATCCTGCAATTCATTGGTTAGTAATAATATTTGCTTTTCTATATTGCCAAAAACTAACCTATTCCAGTTTTTGAGAACCACTCTAGTTCTTTTTATCATGTTGCAAAGTTGAAAGGAAGGTAATCCTCTTATAGGGTATTGCCAAGCATCCTGGACAACTAATTTACTAGAATTATCTCTTGTCCACATTTCCTCAAATCTAAAAGGTCTATTCTTTGGAATATTATCACCATAACAATCAAGAAGTAGTGGTTTATGATCTGATTTTACAGCTGGGAGGTAGGTGATTGTGGCCTTAGGAAATAAGACTCTCTATTGGATATTGACAATTCCTATATCAAGTCTTTCTTGAATGTTTGCAAGCCCCGATCTTTTGTTATTCTATGTAAATGGACGCCCACTAAATCCGAAGTCAATGAGTCCATTGTCATCAATCAGTTCTCTAAGTCCTCCCCCAAATGCTGGAGCAGTTGGTCTACCACTTTTTTTCTCTGCTTGAGACATAATAGAATTGATAAATGTAGAATTGTACTAGGACTCTTCTTGTGCAAATCCTATCTGAACCCAAGTTCTTCGGAATAAGTCTACTATGAATTGAGGAGTTTCAATCTTACTGGAACTCTACCAGGTACGACTCTATCAAAGTAACGTTATTATCACTTGGTAAGGGGTTATTTTCTCTACAACTTTTATTACGCATTAAGCTTATTGTTCAGGGTCCCAAACTGACTTATACATCGGAGCATACTCCCTGGTACAACCCGGGGGTATTTCTGACGTGATTGTGTTACAGGTATTCTAGGTTACAGGCAACATTACTAGGAGCGTGTGACCTCGGGGAGACCTCACAGCACTTGGTGAAATTCGACTTCATCAAATTGGCGCCGTCTGTAGGATTCGACTAAAAACGTTTTCGATGACGCTCACTCGTTCGCAGCGGAACACCAAAGATGTTCCTACTAATCAAGCTACTTCCAGTCGCCCTCCGTGTGGAGCAATGACTGGTAAGGAGGGGAATATTGGTGTAGATCTACAAAATCTGCAAGGTGAACAAGATCCTCCAATACGCCTGGGGGGAGGTAACAATCCTCCGCGACATGAACCAAATCCCCAATTGCGCATTGCTGAGCCTAATAATCCTCCTAATGATATTCATTCTCCAGAGATGGTTAAGTTCCTTACTGAAAATTTTTACCATATCAAGATGATCGTCCAAGGACCTAGTCAGTGACCTGGCAAGGAATTAGAACGAGCTTCGGATATGTATGAACGAGTGCAAGTCTCTTCATCTCATGATAAGGAATCTCAGGGCGATAACTATCCTGATCGTCGACGACCTCTGAACCGATCTCCAGTTCAGAATCAGAGAAATAATAGCTACGGAGATCGGCACTTGAATCCTTCCCCTGAGCGATATCGACGACATCACAATCACGGTCGTCATGATCATCATGATGATCCGGATACTCATATTATGAATTACATCAGTAATGAAGTCTACAATATTTTGGGGGTAGGAGCTGGGTAAAGCTTATAGAACGGTGACACCATTCGTGGAGGCTATCTGGATACTCATATTCCTAAACTATTCATGGAGATGTACTCTGGAGATACTGATCCACGGGATCATCTAGCACGTTTCACGTCGCTTATGAAATTCGAGTAGCACCAGAGGCAACTATGTGTCAGGTTTTCAAAACAACCCTGATTGGAAAGGTGCGTGGTTGGTTTGAAGGCTTGAAACCTAATTCAATTTCTTATTATGAGCAACTCTCTTAGCTCTTCTATAAGAGATTTCTGCAAATGAAGAAATTTGACAACTCCTCCACCGAGCTTTTGAATATTCGACAAGGTGAAAATGAATCAGTTTGAAAATACATTGATCGGTTTTACGACAAAAGTGTACAAGTCAATATCCGATTCGAGGACGTGGTTGTTGATGCCTTTATTAACGGGTTACGACCTGGAAGGCTTATCGTAAGTTAGTCACAGACCCACCTAAGGATATGCATGAACTGATGAACCGAACTGATAAGTTCGCTAAGGAAGAAGTTGCGGATAGGACCAAACGACATATGGCTCGAGGTCCCGAGAAAAAGAAGGATAATTATGACAATCGAGCTGCAACTGGAGGTAAACGCACTCCAGTATTCGATCGATTTTCCTTTAATAAACTAAGAATCAAGGTTCGAATGGTTATAACAATTCCTCAGCTCCTCGTAATCAAACTGAGATGTTGGCAATTATGGAAAAGAAAGGTTTGATAAAATCATATCCGAAGATGACTACTCCTGAAGGCAAAAGGAATAAATGACTTTTTTGCAAGTTTCATGATCATACGGGATGTGATACTGAGGATTGACGAGATCTGAAGAAGGAAATAGATGAACTCATCACAAGTGGTCATCTTCGAGACTTTGTGCAACAGGCATATCAGAAAGGTCGCCGAAGAGGCCGATCTAAAGATAGAGGCCGACCTGACAATGATAAGAAACCTAAGGAGGATAGGTATGTTAAACCCAATGAGGAAGACAAGAATGTACTTGGCGTAATTCATACCATTGTGGGAGGTCCGATTGGTGAATCAAGATCGGTAAGAAAATCATCGTCACGGAGAATTCCCGAGCAGGAGCCAATTCATAAGCGTTTCAAACATGCCGAGGTCATTACTTTCTCAGAGGAGGATGTCGTACCAAGTAAGTTTCCTCACTGCGACGCTTTATTAATCAAAGAAATTGTGGCAAATAAGGAAGTCCATAGAGTATATGTGGATGATGGCAGTTCTTCAAATGTTATTTATCGAAATGCATTCGAAAAGTTGGAAATTCCGCGAGAATAGCTGCAGAAATGTCCTGGTCTGCTAATCGGATTTTCGGGAGAAGCAACGCAACAAATTGGTAGGAACACTTTACCCGTGACCTTGGAAGAAGCTCCAAACGATAGGTTAATATACATTAATTTTGCAGTTCTTGATATCACCTCCCCATATAACATCATTCTCGGACGACCAATAATGGTCCAACTCAAGGCCATCTGGTCGCTGTATCATCCGGTGATGAAGTTCCCCACCTCTGGGGGAATCGCTACTATCCGAAGTGATCAAAATATGGCAAGAGAATGTCATATGATTGCTTTGCAGGACAAAGAAAACGCCACATGCATCGAAGATAAATTGCGTAGCTGGCGAACAGCCGTCTACAGTGGAAGAACCCCGAGCTGAGGCAGAATTGATGAACTCGGGAATAAACTCAGGAGATCATGTAATGATAACGGATGACCTGGATGAGGTAGCTATTGACTCAACCTTTCTAGATCGAAAAATAAAGATTGGCGTGGCTTTGCCTCAAGAAGTGAAATAATCCCTCATTAATTTACTCCAGCAGTACAAGGATGTTTTTGCATGGGGACCTGAGGATATGAATGACATTTCGCCAAGTATTGCATTACATAAGTTGGATGTTGATCCCACGATAACCCCAGTTCGGCAGAAAAAATGACCATGTGCTCCGGAGAGGAATAAAGCTATTTGTGACGAAGTGGATAAACTTCTCAGTGCTAAAATTATCTGGGAGGTCTTCTACCCGACCTGGCTCACTAATCCAGTAATGGTAAAGAAACCAGATGCAGGACTGCGAATGTGTATTGATTACACAAATCTAAATAAGGCATGTCCGAATGACTTTTATCCCTTGCACTTATTGATCAGAAAGTGGACGCAACCGCGGGATTTGAGGTGCTTTGTTTCCTGGATGCATATAAAGGATATCATCAGATCTTTATGGATGAAGCTGATGCCGAGAAAACTGCTTTCATAACTGAAAAAAGCATCTACTGTTATAAGAAAATGCCTTTCAGGTTAACAAATGTGGGAGCAACCTATTAACGAATGATGAACAAAATGTTCGATTCTCAGATCGGCTGCAACATGGAGGTGTATGTTGATGATCTACTCATCAAGAGTAGAAAGATGGCAGATATGATAGCTGACGTCAAAGAAACTTTCGAAACCTTAAGATCTACAGGTCTAATGTTGAATCCCAAGAAGTGCACTATTGGAGTTGGATCCGAAAAATTCCTGGGATATATGGTTTCAAAGCGTGGTATTGAGGCAAATCCTGAGAAGGTGAAAGCAATTCTCAAAATGACCTCACCTCGGAATGTCCATTAAGTTCAAACCTTAACTGGACGTTTGGCCACATTGAATATGTTCCTTTCTAGATCAGCTGAGTGCTGCTTGCCATTCTTTGCTACACTGAAGAAAGCAAAGGATTTTTCATGGACAGAGGAATGCCAAAAAGCGTTTGAAGAGCTCAAGTAGTATTTGTGCAAGTTGCCCGCTCTAGTTATTCCAAATCATGGCGAAACTCTTTCTCTGTACTTAGCAGCAAGTGATAAAGCGGTAAGTGCAGTTTTGATGAAGGACAATAACAATATTCAGAAGCCAGTGTATTATATGAGCAAGGCATTGCAAGGTGCAGAACAAAGATATCCAGGGCTTGAGAAAATGGTATTGGCATTAGTTATCGCAGCTCGGAAGTTGCCCCTACTTCCAAGCTCATCCTATTCGGGTTCTCACCGATAAACCTTTGAAGCAAGTGCCGCATAAACTTGATCATTTAGGTCGTCTAATAAAGTGGGCTATTGAACTCGATGAGCACGACATTACATTTGTGCCCAGGTCGACAACAAAAGGCCAAGTTCTCGCTGATTTCATAGTTGAAACACGCAAGGTTGGGATGCTCAGACCCAGATCACCAAACGAAACTATGGAGACTGTGGCCAACAAGACTACAAACGTTTGGGTGTTATTTGTGGATAGAGCTTCTAGCGAAGAAGGATCTGGGTTAGGTCTGATCTTGAAAATCCTGAAGGTCAGGAGTTCACCTATGCTCTTCGCTTCGATTTCAACGCCACTAACAATGAGGCTAAATATGAAGCCCTCATAACGGGAATAAAATTGGCAAAAGAGATGGGAGCTCGGAAGTTACAGGTTTACAGCGACTCGCAACTCATTGTAAACCAGGTAACTGGGGGATATGAAGCTCGTGACTTAGTCATGAAGAGATATCGAGAGAAGGTAGAAGAAATCGCTAAGGGATTTGATCTCTTCACATTTGATAGAATTCCGCGAGCACAGAATAAACGAGCAGACACTCTCAGCAAGTTAGCATCGTCAGCTTATGCACACCTGACTAAGAAAGTATTAGTAGAATTGTTGGGAGTTCAAAGTATCGATGAACTGACAGTTCAGTTCATCGATGAAGAAGAAAGTTGGATGACCCCAATCATAAAGTACCTCAGCTCGGGAGAAATTCCAAGCAACAAGGTGGTAGCTCAGAAATTGAGAATCCAAGCTGTTAGGTATAATAAAGGATGGAGTCCTGTATAAAAAAGGGTATCTAATGCCATGGATGAGGTGTGTAGGTCCGAACCAAACTGAATATGTGCTGAGAGAAATCCATGAAGGGTCATGCGACAGTCATTAAGGAGCTCAGACGATAGCTAAAAAAGCTATCCGAGCAGGGTATTATTGGCCTATCGTTCACTGAGATGCACATAACTTGGTACAGAAGTGTGTTAAGTGTCAGCAGCACGCAAGGATTCATCATGTACCTCAGGTCGAATTGGTGATTATGCAAAGTCCTTGGACGTTTATGCAATAAGGGATAGACATTGCGGGTCCATTCCCAGAAGCTTCGGGACGAGTCAAGTACTTGGTAGTGGCAGTCGATTACTTCACAAAGTGGATCGAAGCAGAGCCGTTAGCAACAATAACTGGAAAGAATATACTGAAGTTCTTCTGGAAAAATGTTGTTTGTCGGTACGGGATACAAAAGATCATAGTGTCTGATAATGGAACACAAGTCGCAAATGATCCGTTCAAGAGCTGGTGCGAAGAACTCAGGATCCATCAACACTTCACATCCGTAGCTCATCCTCAAGCAAATGGTCAAATCGAGGTGATGAACAGAATCATTATTCAAAGGATAAAGACTCGGTTAGAGAATGCTAAGAAAGAATGGGTAGTACACCTTCCGAATGTGCTGTGGTCATACCGAACTACTCCGAGGACGGTTACACAAGAAACTCCTTTCAGCTTGGTATATGGTTCTGAAATAGACATCCCAGCTAAGATAGGCCTCCCGAGTACCAGAGTGCTTAATCATGAGCAAGACAAGAACAATGAAGCTTTACACCTCAACCTAGATCTGATGAAAGAGAAAAGAGAAGCTGCGTTTATCCAAGAGGCTAAGTATAAGTCAGATATGACGCGATACTACAATAAACGGGTTAAAAGCGCATATTTCCGACCTGGAGATCTGATAATGAGGAAAAATAAAATAAGCAAGGCAGAGGGAACTCGGAAGTTAGACCCAAATTGAGAAGGGCCATATCAAGTTGTCGAGGCTTGAAGATCTGGGAATTATAAGCTGTCAACCCTAGATGAGAATATGATTCCGCAAATATGGAACATTTCTCACTTGAGGAAGTTTTATATATAGTCGTCTTTAAATTTTATGGTAGTAATAAAGAGCTGTGTAGTTCGGTTGAAACCGATTAGTTAGTAAATAAGCCTCGCAGCTCGGATTTTATTTTGCTAGTTATTTTTCAGGGTGTCAAAAGTATTACTCATTGATGTTCTTTGTTATCTCATTAAATTTGGCTTATTCTTATTTTTGCAGAACTGCCAAATACTATAATTTCGGAAAGAAAACGAAAAGCATGCTATTCAAATCTCAAAATATTTTTGAGAATCATAAAACGGAGATAAGCATTTTTATCTCTGAAATCACAATCCCAGATGTTCTCAGGAAAGATAAATCGAAAAAATGAGCAGTAGATCGTTTACAAGATTAATTACTTAATAGAGGGTCACAACCTCGGAAAAACCAACTTAAAGAACTCGGGTTCTAAAAACATGGTATAATTCAAAGACTGCAAAGCAATAAAACAATACGGTCTAAAAACAAAGGAAACACGGGTCGGAATTGTTAATCGACGACAATTTCATCCAATCTACGGAGATCATGTTTTCAATAGTTAAAATATTGAATGACAATAATAAGCTTTTTAAGTAAGCAAAGATCCTGATCTCGGAAAAACCAGTTTAAAGAACTTAAGTTCTAAAAATTGGTACAAGTAAAAGACCGAACATAAGAAAACAATACAATCCAGATACAAAGAAACGGAGTTCGGAAAACACAGTTCTCAGCGACTATTTACATGCTCCGCAATAATAAAATTTAAGGTTAAAGGAACGGAGTTTGGATAACACAGTTTTCAATGACTGTTACCGAGCTCCGCAATAACAATGTTTGGGGCGTAATGGACGGAGTTCGAAAAACAACTCATTGACAGCATTTTACCGAACTAATGGGAGATGGTAAAATATGATAAAATTGGTTTTCGTTATGAACAATGAAAAGCAAAAATATCAAATATTTAAAGAATGCGATTTGTGTAAAATTCCGATCTGTGATATACTTGTGAACAAATATGTATATATATAAGCAAGTTGAAAATGGTTCTTGAATTATACTGTAAAAGGATTCCGAACTACGATCCACTTGTCAAAAGACCTAAAACTATTACAATTATTAGCAACTAGCTCGAGGCAGAAGAGTATTTAGCTCGGATTGACTTGTCAACAAGATCAGCCACTGGCTCTTCATCGGAAATCCAGTTGATCTCCTGAGATGAAGGAACAAACGATTCAATGGGAAGAATAATCTTCCCATTCTTCAGCTCGTCCAGCTTGGCATCCATATCCTCGTAACAATCCTCATCATAGCCGTCCTCATTCTTTATCCCCAGATCGGGGTATTTGAAATCCAGGTGTGACAAGGCGAGGTGGTAGCTATAATCCTTAGGTGGAGTCATCATCTCTCCCAAGAATTTGTCGAAGTCATCTGAGCAGAACATTCTGTGGACGAGCTGCGATGTACCTTCACCCTTGAAGTATGCTTTCTTAGCTTGTTCCGCAGAAAGTTGATTTCTCATCTGGACCTCTACTGCTTCCAGCTTAGCAATCTTCTCATCAGCTTCCTTTAACGCCTCTCGGATCTTCCCGAGTTCAGACTTCAAAACTTGCTCTCGGTACCTGAGCTCCTGATTAAAAGACTCCAGCTCGTCTCGCCTTGCCTCTGATGACTTTAGGTTGGCGAGAATTTGCTAATCACTGCTTCGTCATTTTCTGAACGAGCAATTAGCTCCCCGACCACAGCCAAAGTCTGTGAAATCACACAAAAAGGTGTAAATGTACTTGAAATGAAACGTGTAGATAATCAAGGTACAGGATCAAGAAATGTAATTCACCTGAGAAGCTCTTAGCACTGTTCGTCACCTCAGTTTGCGCTTCTCAAAGCTTCGAAGGGCTTCTTTGTCCCGGGGTGGGACAGCCTCCTTCACAAACTCAATCGAAGTATCGATAGATAGTCGATCATTCCTAGTTAACCCCCAGTTCGGGAGCAACTGGTACTCAGGAACTTCGATGATGTCATTGCCAAAAGTGATTCTTGGAACAACCAATTCTCCGAACAGAGATGGACCCGGGAGTTCAGAGATTGTCTTCATCTTCTTATTGGCTTCAGCCAAGGCATCCTCAGCTCTCTTCTTCTTCTTGTGGGATCCAGATGTCGAGGTGGTGGTGAGTTGATTACCAGGAGCGTCTGCAGTCACCTTCGAGCTAATGGGCTTATAAACCCTCCCAAAGGTAGTACCCGAGCTCGGTAATGGCACCTCCCTCGGGTACATGGGTTGGTGGAGCTGCAGGAGACTCCAGACCCAAAATAGCTTCAGCTGGCTTGGTCTTCGAGGCTCTGTTTTTCTTGGTGGTTTTCACCCCTCCAAGCATGTCCTTGAGCTGCATAACTGCAAAGGAGATGGAGAAATAATTATAACACTTATGCAACGAATGTTATAAACATAAACATTCTTAATGAGACATGTACCCTTATGACTGAGCTTGTCCATTTCATCTTTATTGTCAGGCAAGCAGAATTTAGTCCTAAAGATACTAATACTCGTTCGGGAATGTTATTAAGGCGCAGTTTTCCATTTTCGTTTACGAAAGCCTGTAATTTGGCTAAGGACTCCCTGATAGTGGCCGTACTCTTGGGTGCCCGATCTGGAATTGGTTTGTCATAGCGCCAAAAGGATTCCTCCCCAACCGCCCGAGCTCCGACAAATAGGAATTTGTTCTTCCAATCGTGGATGGAGCTCGGACTTCCCTCAAACATGTCTACTCTACCTCTACGATGGGTAAAGTAAAACCACCCAAGGTTCCGACATGAGGATTTTAGGTTATATATCTAAATAGAGTCGTAGTACATGGAATTTTTAAGTGTTTGTAGATCATCTCAAACCCCCTCAGAGTTTGGATGGTGTTGGGAGTAAACTGAGCGAGGGAAATAGAATACTCACTCAAAATGGATTTCAGAAAATTAGAAAGAGGAAATCTTAAACCCCCTACGAAATGTTCGGCAAATAGACTAATAAAACCCTCCGGAGGTCGGCTAGCAACTTCACCGGATAGCAGAGTTTGGGCTTCTATATCGGAGGGAATGAAATTTTGTTTGGCTAACTGTTCTACTTCATTATACGAAAGAATAGAATCTAATGTTTCTAACTTAGATATAAGCTCTTGAGGAGCATCCGACGTACCCCCTACTTCAATGCTTTCATTAGTAGTATCAACGGCCGGTTTGGGTGCATTGGTGGGGAGGTTGGTTTTTTGGCTTGGAGATACAGTATTCAGATCCGCGGTTCGGTCTTTTATCATCTTAGGTTCTTCTAGAATATTAGAGGCTGAGTTCGGTGAACTAGAACTACCTCATTCTCCCGACCTAGACACAAAGTTAATATCTGAGGATGAATTAGAATGTTCAGAAGCAGACATACTTACTTGATTAAGCGATAAGCTGAGTTCGGGTTAAGCTTCTATTCGAAAGAATGTTTAGTCCGAGCTAGGAGATCCGGTTGCTTAGAGAAATCCAATTGCAGATGGTGAAGTCTGTATGATGGGCTATTTATAGATACCTCATGGGCTAATGGGTTGCAGGATCTGAGTCGTTTCTTTATCTTGAGATTCGTGAATGTATAACTGGCGACTATTCAATGGTATTTGTACAAGGTCCGGAGTTCGGCATGAAGTTTGCTGTTTCAATTGATTGCACAAAGCTTAAACCGAACTAGGGCATACTTGTATCTTGAGGAAATATTCTTCATGGGATAAGTCCACATGGCTATCGTGTATTTTGTCAACGAGTTTCGGACGTTGGATGTGGCATACCAAAGATTCAAAATGACAGGAATCATGTATTTTGCCATTAATATGTCTGAGTTTGGATTAAATACACACGTCATCATTTGCACACCTGTGGAGTTCGTCGTTAGTTGCTGGTATAATACTTATGCACTTATGAATACCTACGGAGGTCGGCATTTTCGTATCACTTGCTGACGTAGCTCTTAATATATTTGGGGCTTGTTAAGTAAAGAATTTAACGAGGTCAGATAGTGTATAAGGTGAGAACAAAAGACATGACTTTCATCAGATCAGGTAAGATAAGGAGAATCTCAACCGATCTGAGGGGCTATTGATAAGGGTAGAATTGTACTATGACTCTTCTTGTGCAAATCCTATCTAAACTCGAGTTCTTCGGAATAAGTCTACTATGAATTGAGGATTTCCAATCCTACTGAAACTCTACCAGGTACGACTCTATAAAAGTAACCTTATTATCACCTTGTAAGGGGTTACTTTCTCTACAACTTTTATTACGTATTAAGCTTATTGTTCAGGGTTCCAAACTGACTTAAGCATCGGAGCATGCTCCTCGGTACAGCCCGGGGGTATTTCTAACGTGATTGTGTTGCAGGTCTTCTAGGTTACATGCGACATTACTAGAAGCACATGACCTCTGGGAGACCTTATAGTACTTGGTGAAATCTGACTTCATCAAGAATTAAAATCACCAATACTAATCCTCATTCCAATAGCCAATAGAATCTAGTATAGTTTTTATACGATTTGGACTGGATAATTTGAGTTCTAGGAGAATCAAAATTTTTGGATTATGGGATTTTGACTTGGCTCTGAGTGATCAAATTGCCATAGAATGAGCCAATCCACGACATTTCCAAACTATAATCTTTATGGGAATGTTGGGGGCATGGAAAGGCCCGCATCCTCAGCCGTGTTCAATGCTAAATAAAGAAATAACTTCATGGGAAACCAAATCAACATCCTGTGCTTCAAGTACTTACTTAGTATTTTTTGCCATTCTTTTAACAGATATTCTTCATCTGATATTCTTTGTTTGTGTAAATAATTCTGATAGTTCAATTGTGGAAGAACTTTCTGTCGGCATCACATCTGTCTGAATAAAATTTGTGAATTCATATTGGTTGAGTTTAGAGATTGGTGGTTTTGCTTGAGAGAGAGGGTGAGTGTGAGGAATGCTAATTTTATTTTTCATTTTCTTGGAGAAAAATGTGTAAATTCCGGACACCCTGACCGGCCCACGTCACCCCACCCCCCGGGCATCACGTTTTCTTGGATGGGAACAATGTTGTCTGATTGTCCATCAATAACCTTTTGAGAATTGGGTCGCTGTCCGACTTGATAAAAGGTTGGAAGGTTGGACTTTATAAATTTGGATTAAGGTTGTTTATTGAATGCATCTATTCAATAGATACTAGATTTGGAGCAAATAGGTCAAGATGAAAATTAATTGGCTCTTTGGCTCGAGTGAAATTTTCTTTGTAGCCGTTACTGTATCATCAACTCTGATGTCATTTTTTTCTTGATTGTGTAGCTGTTCCTTACTAGCTGTTGTGTTATCCTTGGTCATCACCTACTCTATTGGTGTGTGTGGTATACACGCCACCATAAATTCTACATCTCTTCCTGTTGGACTATTTTCTCCAACGAATTTATTACTTTTAGTAGAGTTTGTTTTCTCTTTGAACTCTTCTTGTAGTCTACTCATTGGCTTTATATTCATCGATTCAGCCATTATTCAGTTGCCAAAATGGGATTTAGGATCCAACTCACAATCTGATTGTTGATTTTTGGCAGACTTGTAGATACAACTAGCCAAGCAATGTTCTAATCTACAAAAGTTATAGCAGAATTCAGCTAGTTTTTCATATTTGAAAGGCAATTATACCTGATGTTCAAGTTTTCTATCATAGTAGCATCTAGATTTCAAAGGTTTGGAGATGTTCAATTCTACTTTGACCCTCAAAAATTTGTTGCATCTAATGTCATTATTCTCATTGCACTGATTCTTGCTAATATAAACATTTCATGATGTGTGAACAAATGTAAAATTTGTTGAGGATAGAGTTAAATAAAAAAAATAGGGGTTAAAGACAAGGAAATTTGAGAGAGAGAGGAGGTTCTTCCATTTTTGTCACTGAAAACTATGTCATGTGATCGTCACGTGGTGGCTATATTTCACAATTTTAATAACAGATCCGTCATCACATGGGAACTAAATATTGACACTTTTAAAATGATCATTTTACCTCGTTTTAAATGCAAGGAACGAAACAAATTATTTCGTGAAATGTGAGGGACTTCTTTGATCGTTTTCCCAAAAGCAAAAGAAAGTGAGAATTAAAAAAATTAAGAATTTTTTTTTATATTTTGGCACTTTAAGTACAAATAGAACTTTAAATATCAAAGATTATAATTATATTAGACATTCAATTATTAAAAAATGAAATTATAAATCATGTCATAACAATTTAAAAGTATAATGTATAATAATCCTACACAAATATATTACAAATTATGAGAATGTAGATTTAAAAGTAAATAAATAAATAAATATACATATATATATATATATATATGGCACAATTGTGATTAGATAAGAAAATATTGAAAAAGATAATTAGAAACTTTATGTTTATTAGTTAGCTACACTGAATTTCCTTTTTCTTTAATGAAAAAGAATTAAGATTTAAGAGGAATAGTAGGGGAATCTTATTTTTTTTATATGTATGAGAACAGAAAATTGTCCATTTTCACGAAAATCATTAACTTTAAACTTTTGTCAATAATACAAGACCGAGAATTTAAAATAGTTAAAAATTAAAACAATAGAGAATTTATGAGTTGATCAGCAATTCCATATTAGTGTTTATAATCCTTAGAACAATCCATTTTTGCATCAAATGCTATAGTGTTATGATTAATCTTTCTATACTAACTTTATAGAATCTCTATAATTGTTTTTACTTCTTATTAAGAAGCCATTGTTATATTGTGAATTATTTTCAATATTTATTATTATTCAATAGAGGTCAAAAGTTCAAACCCGCAATATAAATTGCAGTTAGAGAGGCATTAGTCTCGCTTATTAATAAAGTAAAAAAGTTGAGATCCAATCGCCCCACCTCTTACGAGTACACTCAATCGTTGGGCATTTCATTCCCCCCGTCTCAAATATTTCGATCCACACTACCATAGTTGTTGACCAGATCTGCTGGCATGTGATGTTTAAACATAGAATTGAGTTCTTGTAAACGTACAAAGTCAGTTGCTCTTATTTTATGAGGGTACGAATGAACTATTTTGACGTTGTCGAACATTATCGTACATATATGAAGCTCGAGCTCGTTGCCACAACATGGTCCAATAAAATTTGATTTGTAACATTATAGAAATTTCAATAGTTTGTGATGTAACAAATATTCAAATATTCCCTAATATGTAGGGATAAGTCAAAAGCAGTTATAACAATTGAACACAGCTCAAGGAGAAAAAGGTGGAAGGTAGTTTAACGGTAACAAAACTCACTTTTTATATATACGTGAATATCTTTTAAAGAAGATATAGAACATTTTACTGACTTTAGCATCGGAGTGGAACTCCCGGGGATCACCTCGGGCTTTTACTCTAACGCTAATCTTGTTTTACAGATAAGAACCAAAATTATTGCTTGGAGCTCGGATTATTTCAGCTCGGATTATTTTACTGAGGTGCAGATTTGAGCTTCATCAATTGGCGCCGTATGTGGGAACCAAACAAAAGGTTCACACAATAAATTTATCATTGTGATGGCAAACACAAGATCAATGAGAGGAAATGTTCAGACTAGCAGGCGAGAAGGAGAAGGACAATCGTCACCATCTCACCAGAAGGATTCAGAGAAATCGCAACAAGGAGGTAATCACATCACTCCGGAAATGATGAAAATATTTGTTGAACATTACGATCAAATGGAGGCTATGGTTAAGGAGGCCCGGAAGAAGAAATATGAGCAGCATAAAGTTCGGGGGAAAACACCCCTGGTGATCCATGCCGAGTACGATGGAGAAAACGAAGGGAAATCTAAGACGCATCCATTTCCCCGAACTGGAGGTGGGGAAAATACAAACAATAATGAGGGTAGAAATCCTGGAAAGAGAAGACCCAGGAGAGACAGCCCCTTATCAAAAGAGATCGTTGATTTTCCTCTACCTCCACGGTTTAAGTTACCACAGCTGCAGGCTTATAGGGGGGACACGGATCCTAACGATCATATTCACATGTTTGAATCCACAATGGATTTCTTGAAGGCACCAGAGGAAACAAAGTGCCAGGCATTTCCTACCACACTGGAAGGAAAAGCTCGTCTCTGGTATGAAGGCTTAAGGCCAAGGTGTGTGGTTTCCTTTTCTCAATTATGTGATCTTTTCTTTACCCCGATTTTTGCAACGTAAGAAATTTGACAAGTCTACGGCAGAGTTACTAAATCTTTGTCAAAGAGAGAGTGAGTCCCTTCGGAGTTATATGGGTAGATTCAATGACGAAAGCTTGCAAGTGAAAAATTGCTCTGAAGATGTTCTGGTGGGGGCATTTCTCAATGGATTACGACCTGGACGTTTCTATAAAAAGATGGCCACTGATCCACCATGTGATATGGAACAACTGATGGACCGAGCAGAGAAGTACGCCAAAGGAGAAGAGGTGGACCAAAGGAAAAAGGATAACGAAAAAAGAGGAATAAGAATCCCAGATGAGGGGAAAAGGAACCGAAAATTAGATGACCCCGATTTATATTTTAAGGTCAGGGAATCTACCAGAGGATAAAGTTGCAGCTCGGCGAAAATGTATGCGTGCTGCTCGGATATTTCTGGTCAACTATGTTTGAAGAATTATTAGAGCTCGGGTTATTAGAGCTCAGAAGTTTGAAGAATTATTAGAGCTCGGGTTATTAGAGCTCAGAAGTTTGAAGAATTATTAGAGCTCGGAATTTCGAGACTTTGTCAGCTCAGAAATTTGAAGTACTATCAGCTCGGAATTTCGAGGCTTTGTCAGCTCGGAAATTTGAAGTACTATCAGCTCGGAATTTCGAGGCTTTGTCAGCTCGGGATTTTTTGTATTATGAGCTCGGTATTTTTTAAAGTACTATGAGCTCGGTTATGAGCTCGGTATTTTTTAAAGTATTATGAGCTCGGGATTTTTTTTAAGTATTATGAGCTCGGGATTTTTTGTATTATAAGCTCGGTATTTTTTAAAGTACTATGAGCTCGGGAATTTTTGAAGTATTATGAGCTCGGTATTTTTTAAAGTATTATGAGCTCGGGATTTTTTGAAGTATTATTAGCTCGGGAGTTTTATTCAATAATGTAATAAGAACAAGTCAGTTCTTTTTGAATAAAATATATTTGGTGATGAATTCCGGAGGAAAAGATCTCTGTGAAAAATCCCAACATACGTGGCAAGCTCAAAATTTTGGGGAACATAATCTCTAGAAAAAGTAAATGACACAAAACCCCGAGAATAAATTTTGGGGAAAGTATTCAACTACTCCAGAGAAAATCTCTAGAGAAACAAAGGTGATAAAATCCCGAGAACAAAATTCTAGGGAAACAAAACATCCATATCCAGGGACAAAATCTCTAAGGATAAAATGTCAATAAAATTTTGGGAAATAGGAACCCAAAATACAGTAAAACTAGAATAAAGAAAAACTCCTTAGCACTGGAGGTCGGATTATTGCAGCTCGGTCGAAAAACTCCTTAGCACTGGAGGTCGGATTATTGCAACTCGATCGAAAAACTCCTTAGCACTGGAGGTCGGATTATTTCAGATCGGTCATAAAACTTCTTAGCTCGGAGGTCGACAAATTCCTTAGCTCGGTCATAAAATTCCCGAGGTGAATAATTGAGTTGTAACATTTGGCGTCCGGACGATTATCCAAGTAGGCTATTGAGCTCGGAGAATATGATATTACTTTCAAACCCCGAATAGCGATTAAAGGTCAGGCGTTAGTTGATTTCATTACTGAAATACCTCGAAATGAAGATTAAAGCTCGGATTTGGAACCAAATAAGGTCAAGCACGATGTCAAGAATGGATGGGAAATCTATCCCAAGAACTCGGAATTTTCAGAATTTAAGGAAGTATTATTAGTGGAATATTCTTTTCTTGAGATGTAGTAAGTTGATAAAACTTTTTGATGTTGCTATGGCAATTCCGGAGAAAAGATCTCTGTGAAAATCTATAAAACAACTACGACAAAATTCCCGAGGTGAATTCCTTGTAAAGAATTATAAGGAAATAAAGAAACTTCAGGAACGGAAATTTTATTAGAATTTCCGAGAATAAACTCTGGGGAAAAATAACAAATTCTGGAAATGGTGAAGAAAAGCGTACAAGGATTTAAGATCAGAAGTTATTCTCTCATCTTTTCTGATATCAAAGCATCATTTTTTCATGATGAGGATCAAGGAGATCAGCTCGGAAATATTTGGGTGTTCATATCAGGTCGGAATAAAAATATTTATACCGACCTGAGGAGGTATTGATGTAACAAATATTCAAATATTCCCTAATATGTAGGGATAAGTCAAAAGCAGTTATAACAATTGAACACAGCTCAAGGAGAAAAAGGTGGAAGGTAGTTTAACGGTAACAAAACTCACTTTTTATATATACGTGAATATCTTTTAAAGAAGATATAGAACATTTTACTGACTTTAGCATCGGAGTGGAACTCCCGGGGATCACCTCGGGCTTTTACTCTAACGCTAATCTTGTTTTACAGATAAGAACCAAAATTATTGCTTGGAGCTCGGATTATTTCAGCTCGGATTATTTTACTGAGGTGCAGATTTGAGCTTCGTCAGTTTGCATCTTTGAAAAGCTTTGGTTCTTAATGTGATTGGAGTGCCCATCCATTCGTCATGTTACGATGATGACAAATTTTTTAGGCAATGGCATGCAACTGGATTATTCTTTTTGTTTTTTTTTTCTTTTTCATTTAATTATTTTGCCTTTTTCTCCACTTTTGGTGATTAGGAGGTTAGGAAGGAAACTCTACCACAATAGTTCATAAAGGTTAAAAATTTGTAAATGAAAATTAATTGTATCACAATTTTGAATGCAACAAAAATCTTGTTTATAACCATTTTTTTTCCATTTTTCTTTTTAGATTCATAATTCATTACCACTTGTCAAGTTTAATCCTATAAAAAGCTAAAATCATATTTTGTCCTATGTTCTACGTAGCCTTACACCTAATAATGAAGTTCAAAAAAATACTAGTAGACTAACAGAAAAAAAAAATCCCTTGAATTATATATGACCCTTTATCAAATTTTCTCCTAAACTTCGAATCATAGTATTTTACATCTCTAAATTTTAATTAACAAGCAATATATCCTTAATGACTGCGAATTAGTATTATAATTTGAAGTTTAAAGAGGAATTTATGAAATTCAAGAGGTAGTTTGCAATTATTCCAAAATAATATGATCTACTTGGCGGGAAAAAAAGAAGCCAAAAGAAGTTAAGGGCAATCCAACAACTCATCATACTAAAAAACATCAACAAAAACAACAAATTTCCAAGGGAATTACAAGGATAAAGAGGGTGCAAGGGGAGAAGAAAAATTGAACTATATCCCAAAAAAAAAAAAAAAGAATGACATTAAATATAATTAATTATGTTTATATATATATATATATTGCAGATTCGTATTCTGCTATAAAATCACAACATCAATTCATCAACATATTTTTATTTTTTAACAATTGCCCATACACATAAACATAAAACTCAGGCAGCCACAACCACGACAACAAGCATCCAAAAAACAACCTTCATGGGATCTTGCACAATTTTCTCCATGGCCATCCTCAACTCCAAACATTTCATCATAATGAAGCAATTTCCTTGAGGGTTTCATGATGAGGCTGGATCCAATTGCCTCCTCATCCGCCACAACTTCCAACACCATAGCTGCCAATATTAATGCACTCGTGAGAGTAGTATGCAGGTTATTTAATTTTTTTTAACTGGCAAACTCCGTATACAGAGTTGGGATACCAACCCTAAATTTTATTAATAGACAGAGTGAAATTAACACGTAATCCAATTACAAATCGTTCATTCTACAATATTAAATCAGCACAAAATTAATGAAAAGAGAAGGGAAAAAATAAAATTGACAGGTATATATTACTGATTAAATTCATTGCAAAGTAATATATGATGATGATGATGAACTTACCGGATGCAACAACGAGCAAAAAGAGAATGAAGTAAGAGAGTTTAGCCATTTTTCGTGTTGGCTAGTTTTTGCAGAGGTCTAAATATATCTTTGAGAAGAAATGGCTTGCTCAATTTTAAGCCAGAATTTGTAGTGATAAAATTCATGAATATTTTGTCAGAACTAAAAAGAAAAAAATGAATTTCAGAAACTTCCTCTTTATGGACTGCTAATTTTGAAGCTTCCCCCAATGGCCCTAAGATGGATCATTGATGGGACATTTTTGTTAGGGACAATAATGAATCTTTGACAAGCACAAATCATAAAAAAATTCTTAATTTTCTCAATTTTTTGTTTTCTATAAGCAAAAATGGATTGGAATTTTGGAGTATACGTACTCTGCCTATCACTATCAATTATTATTAAGAAAACCCCAAAGAAATAATAAAAAGAAGACATTGGCTTTTCTAATCATAGACTAACCATTTACTTAAAATTAAGAAGAGTTAATTGTAAAAATTAAAATTCCTTTGAACTATAACTCTTTTGCAAATTCTTTTCTCAATTTTCAATTGTACTATATATATATATATTTTGTATCCATAAATTTATTTAAATAAATTAAAAACTATCATCTCATATAGTTTATATTGCTTTTTAATAAAAAGAGCGTAAGTGGTAGTGTTACACTAATTGTGAAAAAAAAAATCAAAACGTATTGTGATTTGTAAACACTGTGTAAGCCTTGTAATTATTCTCTAGAAAACTTTTGTTAAAAGGAAAAAAAATATAAAAAGAGTTCAACAAAAGCAAATTTTATTATAGATCATGGTCTACACAGGTCCATATATAATTTGAAAGGAGCAAACTTTTGTGAAATAGATTCATGATCTAGTATCAATTCAGAAATTACCTTATCAAATATTAATTTTTAATTTAAAGTATCAATTCAAAAACTAGTTTATCAAATATAAAAAATTAGAGTATCAATCCAATACTAAAAATAAGTATATCAAGTATAAAAAAAATTGGGTAACAATTTTTAATCCAAAAGTATCAATAAAAAAAATTAGCATATAAAGATTAAAAAAAAAATTAACATAACAATTTTCAATCTAAAAGTATCAATAAAAAAAATTAGCATATCAAATATAAAAAATTAGCGTATCAAGTAAAAAAAAAAATTAGCATATTAACTATCAAAAATTAGTGTATCATATTTCATATATTAACCCATTTCATATAAGTTTTTGTGAATTTGAAATTACTTGTACTTAAAAAAAATTAATGGTTTTTTTGTTGCAAATAGGATGGTGGTTTAATGTATGATGTTTAAGAAGATTTTAGGCTCTGTTTGGTTGTAGTGGGTTTTTTGATTTATTTCACAATACTAAAATCATTTGTTTGTTTTGTCTATTTTTTAGCAAAAATTTTTAAAACAAAAAACAATGTTACATCATACATAGTAATTATTTTTGCTATAGTAAATTTAATAATAAACAATTCGCTTAACACAATTCTCGCTCAAAACTAACTTATAAAATATTATTTTATATTTAAATTTTAAAATTTTATTAATAAAAGATTCTTTAACTCAAATCCAAACAAAGCAAAATTATCAATTCAAACACTTTCAAAATATCTATTTCTTTTAGTAAATCTCAATATAAAAATTCCATCCACGCAAAGCCTTAAGGTACTATACAAAGCACAAAATCTGTGGTCTACATCAAAATACGTAAGTTTACTATGCAAAACTTTCAAAACTTTTTTCCCTTGAATCGTCCATTCCAAATTTCCAACCGTGAGTTCTATGGCCTACAAGTTCCAGCTCCATTAAAGCCCAGATGAGATCTCTCCAGCTATTCAAAAATAAAATAAAAAGAACCCATCATGATTAGCATCCAAGTGAAATTTCCTATGCACATCTAACAGAATTATTGAACACAGAAAACTCAGCAAATGACAAAGTTCCTTTGTCTTTCTATATTTGTCATCTTTCAATCAGATACTTCGCAATAATAAAGGGGAAGAAAGAAATGCTGCTTACACACTTATGAAGCGCTACTGCTGGTGATTATTCTTTTTCTTTCTTGTAACTTTTTGGAATCCCACGAGTACTGGGTATTATTAGATTGCAAAAATTCCTCCGTACAAGATTATTATGGATTATTGTTTAAAATAATGTCTTTACATTAAAATTAGGAATTAAAAGTATAAATAGAATTTAATTATACTTGGATTATGGCATAATAAATGTAAATTTAATTTTAGTAATATTTATACTTTTAATCCTTAATTTTAGAGAAACGGCATAATTTGAATATTGAACAGGATAAAATCGAATGATTTTAAACAGAGGATCTCATCTCAGAAAAATACAATTTTGATCTTTAAATTAGTAACACTTTATATCCATAATATTTTTGGGTGACTTAAAGATTTCAATTTGTGACTCATACATGATAATTGACGAATTTTCTTTATTGATTAATAAAAATATGTCACATATTTAGTATATATGTACTAGAAGTCAATCTCCTATCATTTTTTTAATAAAAAATGAAAATCTTCTATGTTACACAATAAAAAAGTAAAATCATCACTTTTTGAGACTAATTTGGACGATGTCTATTAGTCTACTACTGTAGAATTTTATTTTATTTTATATATTGTATAAACAAAAAGACTTATATTTTTTTATTAGAACAAATGGTAGGAGGTTGACTAATAACGAACATATGTTGAATATGTGATAATTTCTATTAATCAACAAATAAAATAAAAATTAACCTACCTTAGTTGGTATGCAAATATAAATTCTTAAATTATCCCGATACTAAATTTAGATGGGGTGTCAGCCACTTTTCTGGTGTATGACGTTAAGTTTGGATAGAATAGAAAATTGTATCAGAAAGATCAAGGTTAGATACGCGGTGTCCTACTGGGTTGGAACACTAGAAGTGACACCGATAATAAAAGCGATAATGGACAGTATTAAAATGCGGAAAATAAAGAGACAGGAGGCTGGTAACGCAGTTCGGCAATTGCCTACATCTGCGGGGCCACGCCCAGACATAAAACAATTCACTAAGTTCACAAAGTTACAAGACACCCGGTCTAACACAAAGTAAAACTCCCTCTTTTCTTTGTCGCCAACTCTTCCTAACTTCCCAAGTGAATTTGTTTTGCGAGCTCCCTTCGACTTGTGCGATTCTTCCCAGAATCTTTAAGAGACAAGATCCCCTTGTCAATGGTGACTCTCCTCCCGAAATCCGTGTATGGCAAGATCCCCTTGCCCACGATTAGAACTCTCCCGAATTCCTGCAGCCTCCTCCCAAGACTGAGTTTCAACAAAGATTACAAGGATTGCACTTTCTACACATTCGTATTCAGATGCGAACAAGCAACACACTTAACAAAGAATACCAACCAAAAGTGTGTTCACAGTCTTTCTAAGGCCGAAAGAATAAAACCAATTCTCCACACTTGAAAACCGTGTGAGAAGAACGATCGTTATAGAGCACACAAAATCTTTCTATATTTATCTCCAATATTATTTCCAAATAAATCGCATAGAAATAAGGGAACTGTGTGCATCCCATGCTTATCTTTCCAAAGATAATCCTTCGAAGATAATCACCAAGAATACCAAGATAAGCACAAAAAATACCAAGATAATTACCAAATATATCAAGATAGTATAATCTCCAAAATCAACCTCCCTTACATAGATTGATTCAATTGATTACTGCAGCCAATTGCAATCTTTCCTTACTTGCACTTTTTCCTTGTTTGCCAAAAAATCAATGTCAACTCATCTTTAGCATTAACAATCTCTCCTTTTGGCATTTTTTGGCAAAATCCAAACTCCCCCTGTATGTTGTATGGAAGTTCACTGAAACTCCCCCTGAACAGGAACTTACAAAAGAAACATCATTGCACAAGATATCGTGCATGACACATCAAAAGACATCAAGATCCCAGCATACAATGTTTTAGGGATTACACAATAAATTCCAAAATACTCCCCCTTTTTGCCACAAAAAGACAAAAGGGTATAAAAACAACTAACAACATAACAAATTGTCTTAATAAAGCAACATAAAAAAATATCAGAGCAATATCAAGCGGAATCATCATCATCATAGGGCACTAGGCCAATTGAATCTACTAGCAACTGAACACTAACATCTGCTTCTAGGACAGATTCATCTTTACCAGCAACAAACCTACCAGATTGGGCGCTAGAAGGATCCTGAGTGTCAGTGATACCAGGAATGACACTAGAAGTACCCTCACCAGAAAGACCAGAAGGAATAGGAGTTTTCATCACAATAACTTCTTCATCAGAATCAGAGTCAGCATTTTCTGCCACTATAGGAATTTCTGGCTCCATCTGAGACTCTACAAAAATAGAAGATAAGTTTTGAGGAATACCTTCTGTAACATCCTGAGTGACATTAGGTGGAACACCTGAAGAACCAGAAATATCATCTGCTACAGTTTTAGCCTTTGCATCAAAATGCTTCTTCCTTTCAGCAGCCTCAGTAGCAATTGTTTTAGCATACCTTACTTCCACAAGGTCATTAAGCAACGAAGAGACTTCTTTCCTCCTTTTCTCAATATCAGACTGCTGAGTAGTCAGAGACTTCAGTTCATCTTCCAGCACCTTGATAGTGCGCGACAGTAAGGCAGAATCACCAATCTCTTCCTTGCCGGAGTCAGAAATATCCTCCATATCATTGATGTGATCACCCTTCATAAGCTTGTAGCTGATTCTGATCTCCTTCTTTTCCGTCTCAAGAATCTCTCTAGCTCGAATCACGGCATGTTATGAGGAGAGAATGCTATATATCAAACAAGGAAAGGAAAGAGCTATCCTTTCATTCTTGCAGTCTGCATGTTTCACAATTTGATCAAACAAGAACTGCCCAATGTCAAACTCAATAAAATTCTCAATCTTGAACAGTAAGGTAGCCAGAAACTTGTTCACACCAGTTCCATGTGAAGTAGAAAGCCAATTCCTCATGGCTATCTTGTGTAAAATTACATACTTAATAGAGAGTTGAGAGACAGGAAAATTTTTCCCTCTAGGCCACATTTGTCTAACACCACCTGTGATATCTGTAATGATCTTACTGTAATCAGGGGTGAACTCCTCAACATTAGACCAATGACTGCCCAGATGAGTGTTTATAACATCAGGAGAGAATACAAACAGATGACCCCTCACAAACACATGTCCACCATCAGGATGCTCAAAATCCTTCACATTAGGATCTAAATTGCAATAAAATTCTTGGACAATTCTCCTAACATATGGCTTTAAACCTATAATAGTCCTTCCTAATCTTTGACCAACAAGCTGATCCACAATTTTTCGACAGTTCTTAAAATGTCCAACATGAATATTTCTTTCACCCCAAATGTTCCTCTTAGATACTCTATTCCAAATACCAGTATTATACTCAGATTTGAAATAATTCAAATTAACAGAAAGAACTGGTGACTTACTTGAAGTGGCTGGTGACTTTCCCTTTGACACCGACTGGAGCGAGTGACTCGCTGAGACTCAGTGGTAGGATTTCCTTTCTGTCGCTTAGCTTTGGGTGACTTAGCAGGTTCTGGGTCAAAGACCTCTTGAACATCATCATCCGAAGAGACAACATCTTTGGCATCTTCTTCATCAACCCAAGCATCATCAGAGGACTCTTCATCCTTGAGCTGAAACCTTTTTTTCTTAGGATCTGTGGAAACCCGAGAAACATCTGGTGCTTTAGGAGGAGCAGCACCAGTCTTAAATGGACCACCACTAGTCTACCCAAACCGTGTTCTCATACCTGAAGGATCCACTGACGGAATTTGAGTAACCAATATAGCTTTTGAAGACATGTCACTCTCAGAATCCGAAGACAACTCTCGTGAATGAGAGGAACTCCAATCACTATGCGACGAAGCTGGAGAAGTAGGGGTAAGAACAGCATGAACCCCATCGTCGTCTATAGTCTCTACCACCTTTTTAATTCGAGATGAAGACTTTGGCTGAGACATCTCTGAAATTTGGGGGCACTTAACTCAATTGAACTTTCAGTACCTTTGATTATGATCAAGATGGAGTATATGACTGAGATGTATCCAACAATTGAGAAGAAGAAACTCAAGAGACCATAAACCCTTGGAATAGATTTTTGGGCTCAATGTATGAAGTAAAGCATGCCATTTGGATCATTTCTCGATAGTTCACTCTTTGCTTATCTCTTGTCCGAATACCATCATTCAGATTTTCAATAACTTCATCAACAAGATGATTCTTCTGGACACGAGTGGATGGTTGCGTGTTAGTCGAGGTGAAGTCCTCCACATTATCAATCACTGCACCCTGATTGGTAACACCACTTGTGATACTGGTCGAAACACTGACTGGAACACTAGAGCTTACTTTATTTAGGGACTCTGTCACGTCTTCTTTAGAAACATCAGCTATTTCCAATGAATCAATGACTTGAACATTCATAGATTTTACGACAGTTTGAGTTCTTTTTTTGTAGACTCGATAAGCTCGACTATTGATAGCATACCCAAAAAAATAGCTTCATCACTCTTGCAATCAACCTTCCTTTTATGTTCCTTGTCATTCAACACATAACAAGTACTACCAAAATGATGGAAATAGTTAAGATTTAGAGTGTTATCTTTCCATATCTTATAGGGTGTCATTTCAGTTCCTCCACGAAGATACACTCAATTTATAGTGTAACATGTTATGTTCATAGCTTTTGCCCAGAATTTCTATGGAACATTTCTTTCATGTAACATTACACGTGACATCTTTGCTATAATCCGATTCTTTCTCTCAACGATTCTATTTTGCTGAGGAGTTTTAGATGCAGAGAATTCATGAGCTATGCCATGTTGATTACAGAAATTCGAGAATTCTGAGTTTTTAAACTCTCTTCCATGGTCACTGTGAATGCGGATAATCTTCACGATGGCACAATCCTTCTCACGTTGAAGATGAATACACAATGACTTACAAGTATTAAATTTGTCGGACTTTTCTTGAACAAATTCCACCCATGTATATCAAGAGAAATCAACAACAGTCACATAGGCATACTGTTTTCCTCCAGTACTTTCAACGGGCATAAGACCTATTAAATACTTATGAAGCAGCTCAAGCACACGAGTTTTTCCTGGTGTCTAAGACTTGGGATGTGACACCTTTGTTTGCTTTCTAATTTGACATGGCCCACACACTCTGTCTTCATTAAACTTCAGTATGGGAACCCCACAGAAAGCTCCCTTAGAGACAATCTTCTCCAGCATTCTTACATTCACATGATCCAATTTGCGGTGCCATAGAACAGAATCTTCTATGTTTGAACGAATACAAGTAGACGAAGCAGAGATGAGATAACAATTGTCAGAAGATCTTACTCCTTCCATGATGCACATGTTGTTTTGATCAAATACCTCACACTTCTCATGAGTGAAGTTCACATTCAGATCTTGATCACACAAATGATCTAATGCTGATCAAATTTGCCTTTAGACCATTTACCAGAAGAACATTATCCAACTTTGGTAACCATGGCACATCTAACGTACATTTTCCAATAATACGCGCTGTGACACCATTGCCAAAAGTCACTTTTCTCATACTTTCGGACACAATGTTCTTCAAAAACTTCTTGTCACCAGTCATATGTCTAGAACACCTACTGTCAAAGTACCACTCATCAGTTGCGGCAACTTTTAGTGAAGTATATATGAAGTTGCACTTTAAATTTGGCTTCATTACCCAACTCTTTTGTGAATCTCTGCGAGAGAAAGACTTTCTAACAGTACCTTGTCTCAATTCAGCAATATAAATAAAATATCTAGGGCGAATATATCCACGATGATTGCAATAATGGCAAATATGAATAAATCTGTTACCTTTGCCTCTAGGAGCATGATAAGAATATTGAGGATGAGCATGATAAGAATAATGAGGATTTGACTTTTTCACGTTCTTTGTAATACTCACAGCAACTTGCTTCACTTTGCAATTGTTAGCTTTTAGTGACACTGGCTGTGACATAGAACTTTCTCCTTTATAACTCAGTCCAGAATGATCACCACTGGGTTTACTGGTCTTGAGATTATCATCTAGCTTGGAAGAACCTAAATTTAGCATTTTGACATTTTTCTTTATGCAGTTTAACTCGTTGGTCAGATTTTTCACTTCCTCCTGACTTACTCTCAGTTTGGTTTCCAACTCTGCAGCAGATTTTTGAAGATTGTGCTTCTCATCTCGTAAACCTCCAATTTGAGTATGAAGATGCTGATTTACTTTAACAAGTTCAGTCCATTTATCATGAAGGTTCTTGTACTCAACGAGGATATCTTCTTCGGTGACTGCATCTTCATCTTCGTCACTATACACCGACATATTTCTAATGACACTTTGTGTAACATTCTTGACTCCACCATTGTCTGATTGTTCAGTCTTAGAAGTAAGAGCCACATGATTATTCTGAAATTCATCTTCTTTATCTGAATCATCTTCACTCCAGGTTGAGTTGAGAGAATTCCTCTTCTTTTTCAATGTATTGGCACAATCTGCCTGAACATGCCCACAACCATCACATTCTCGAACTGAATTCTCCCTTTCTTGAAAGACTAATCAGATGTATGATTTTCTTCCCTGTACTTTTTATTGCTTGCCAATTCATTCTTGGTGTTGCTGACATTGGTCTTGACACCTTGATTGTTTCTGCCAAATCTCTTTATGATTCTGCTAAGATTCTTAGACAGTAATGCGAGAGAGTTTTCAAAGTCATATTCATCAGGATCATCCAACTTCTGCATCTCTGCTTTTAAAGCCATCCTTTTAACCTTCTTTGCTTCCGAGTCCACTTCAAGATTCATCTCAAATGTTCTAAGAGATCCCATCAGTTCTTCTAGCTTCATCTTGGAGACATCTTTTGCTTCTTCAATGGCAGTAACTTTATAAGCAAACTGTTGAGGCAAAGATCGTAGAGTTTTTCTCACATGCTTTTCTTCAAAAAAACTTTCACCAAAAGCAAATGCCTCATTGGCGATGTACAAAGTTTTGCATTGAACTCAGCAATACTCTCGTCTTCATGCATCCTTAAGCTTTCAAATCTTGCAGTTAGTATCTGCATCTTTAATAACTTCACAGCTGACGTCCCTTCATAAGTAGTTTGAAGAATTTTCCATGCCTTCTTGGCTATCACACATGTAGAAATAAGTATAAACTGAGAAGGGTCAACGCCGTTGAAAATAGCATTAAGAGCCTTTGAATTACTGTTTCCCAAAGCATCTTCAGTAGCAGATCAACTTTCTTCTGGTTTGGGAGATATAACAACACCAGCTGCGTCAGTGATCATTGGGGGGTCTCATCCTGTCAGAATTGATTTCCAAGCCTTATCATCAATAACTTTGATGAAGGCTCTCATTCTGCCCTTCCAATAAGCATAATTGCTGCCATCCAATAAAGGTGGACGCATTGTTGAACGTCCTTCCTTCATAGAGTCCATCGCACCAAAAACCAAAATCAAGTTCTGCGGATCCCGCCTAAGAAATAAAGACGACCCTCTCTGATACCAATTAAAAAATCAAGGTTAGATACGCGGTGTCCTAGTGGGTTGGAACACTATATGTGGCACTGATAATAAAAGCGATAATGGACAGTATTAAAATGCGAAAAATAAAGAGACAGGAGGTTGGTAACGCAGTTCGGCATTGCCTACATCTGCGGGGCCACGCCCAAACATAAAATAATTCACTAAGTTCACAAAGTTACAAGACACCGGGTCTAACACAAAGTAAGACTCCCTCTTTTCTTTGCCGCCGACTCTTCCTAACTTCCCAAGTGAATTTGTTTTGCGAGCTCCCCTCGACTTGTGCGATTCTTCCCAGAATCTTTAAGAGACAAGATCCCCTTGTTAATTGTGACTCCTCCCAGAATCCATGTATGGCAAGATCCCCTTGCCCACGATCAGAACTCTCCCGAGTTCCTGGCAGCCTCCTCCCGAGACTGAGTTTCAACAAAGATTACAAGGATTGCACCTTCAACACATTCGTATTCAGATGCGAACAACCAACACATTTAACAAAGAATTCCAACCAAAAGTGTGTTCACAGTCTTTCTAAGGTCGAAAGAATAAAACCAATTCTCCAAACTTGAAAATCGTGTGAGAAGAACGATCCTTATAGAGCACACAAAATCTTTCTATGTTTATCTCCAAGATTATTTTCAAATAAATCGCATAGAAAGAAATGAACCATGTGCATCTCATGCTTATCTTTTCAAAGATAATCCTTCAAAGATAATCACCAAGAATACCAAAATAAGCACAAAAAATACCAAGATAATTACCAAATATATCAAGATAGCATAATCTCCAAAATCAACCTCCATTGCATAGATTGAAACAGTTGATTACTGCAGCCAATTGCAATCTTTCCTTATTTGCACTTTTTCTTTGTTTGCCAAAAAATCAATGCCAACTCATCTTTAGCATTAACAGTATCGCTAATAACAAAAAAAAACTATTAGTTGTTTATATTGGTCCTATTGAAAGTTTGGAAATTTGATTAAACCGTTCGAAATCATTAGAAACAAAAAATGCTAAAAATGCCACTAATTAAAATTTTGGAGATCAAAATTGCATTTTTTTTTAATTAGATTATCACTTAAATAACCTTTCTTATTAGTCATTGTAATTTTCTCGATTTTTAGATGTTAGAGCAATTATTGTAATCCATGTCGAACAAATTAATAGTATCATATATGATTCTTGAATTAATGAGTGTTATATAGTTGGAGGCAATCAAGGTATAGAGCGGCATTTTGGTCCATTGAGCGCAATAAAAATTGGGAGGCAGTGCTAACATCAATTTTTGGTTTGCCAATTAACCTTAATTATCACTCATATTAGAGATTAGTTATATCACTTAAAAAACTTTCAAGATAAAATATATATATTTTTTCCTTTAAAGGATGCTTGCAAAAAAAAAAAAAAACCTCAATATATTGAAATACAATATAAAAAAAAGTACATTAATAGAAATCGTATTTTTGAGAATCAATTAAAATTGAAAAACCACACAATATCACACATTTTAAGCATAAAAATGCCATTCTTCATATGCTGATCGCATTTTAATTAAGCACAAACAATTCTATAATTATAACAATGGCTGGCTATATCTCTAAATATACAGTTAATTGGATGTTGAGATAAATGGTACTCAAGATTTTGAACAAATAATTAAACTAAAAGCTGTAACAATTAATTTACGATGATGATAAAATCAATCCACTTTTAGTATTTCTTTTGCTCGACATATATATGTGACTCTATTTAATGTTAGAGCACCAAAATGCCCCCAAATTAGACATGTTAAACAAAAAATTGTGATAAATTAATTCAGAGATAGAATATTTGTCCACTATAAGTAAAGTTTTATATAAAAATTTTAAATTTACAGAATAAAAAATGGAAAAGTTTGAAATCTCTATTGTATTAAAATAGTGAATGATATATTTACATGCAGCTTCTCAAAATTCTAAGCAAGTGGAAAAGTTTAAAATCTAAAGTTGCAAAAGAAAATGATATAGAGATAGTCATCATAAATTCATAGCTTAAATGAGATTAAAAAAAAGATTAATAATGAAATTTGTGCAATTACTTACCATATATTTCCAAATTAACAAATTAACGATAAAACAATCTAAAGCTAGTTTTATACAATCCATGGTTACATAATGATGAGGTAAATTTATTCACCTTTTATCTATTGTTTTATACTTGATTCTTTTGTCGTTCTTATTCTTTTTGATTTGTTTTAGTGTTTTACGTGTAGGTTTGTCGACCATGGTGTATACTTCGAAGGGAAAAATCATACGAATAGGTCCAAAATGAGAGGAAAAGATTGAGAAAGATCAAGAAGCTGGTCTCGTGTTTCACAGGATATTTAAGGTGTTAATTCCAATTGTTTATGATCTATCCTATATATTTACACCTTGGATAGAGTGGCAAATAAGTTCCAAGTTGATCCCATGGAGGCTCGAGACTCCAAGAAGGGTTAATATAGCGAAACACTTGGAAAGGCGATGAAGAACAAATGCTGAAGAAATCTGCCAGGATTTGGTATTTTGATCATATCTCTCTCTATTTATATCCAAATCGGTTGTTTCAAGTTCCATTGGAAATCTAAGAGATAGAGATACAACTTTCATGTTTTGGGTTTGTCCAAATTCGGCTGGAATCATAGCGAAATATGGCCCAGAATCCGGACGTCGCGACGTGAGACCCGCCACATCGCGACGTCGGTAAAAAGAATTAAATTGGATTTTTTGGAAGAATTTTGGAAATTGGCAGAGAGTTACGTCGCGACGTGGGGATCCCTCCCACGTCGCGATGTGGGTGCACATCGCGACGTCGGGAAACTTCGGGAAAACGTCGGGAAACATCGGGATCACGACTTAAATTTGAAAATTTGCGATTTTGGCCCAATTTGAGTTTCCTTTTCCGACAAGACTTTCGTGAAGGACTTATTAGCAAATATCTTCATAGAATTACTATAAATAAGGCTAGGGTTTACAGATTTTAGGGTGTGACACTTTTGAGAGATTTTAAGCAAGAGCTTTCTCTTTGTAATAGCTAGGGTTTTTATCCTCTTTTATTACTTGGAGAATTTCGTATATACGAAGTTGGGAACATCAATTATTATTGAATTCAATTCTTTTGGAGTAAAAGATTTCATCTACGGATTCACGAATCAAGGTGTTGTCTTTCTTGTTAAAGATTATGTTTTCAATAATGCTTTTCATTGTCAACCTTATGATGTTTGATTTAGCCATGCTCGGCTAGATTAATTGTGCTCCCGGGATTATGAATAAGGGTTTTTGTGCTTAATTTACATACTAAGTTCTATCTTTTGGTCATTGTGAAGTAAGTTTTGCTGTGTTCTTCATAATTATGCATGATTTAGGGCCTTAATTATGTATGATGAATATTTTATTAAAGTGCAGTAAATTATTTAGAGATAACTTGCTTTAATCTTACCTCTCATCACAAAGGAGGATTTGAGTGGGTTGTTTGGAATCTTTTTTGGGTTGGTTGTGAATTTGTTAGATTGATTTTACCTTAGCTCTTGCCTCTCGTCACAAAGGAGGAGTTAGGGGGGTTAGTTTAGCATTAGCGTGACTGGTTCGGGCGTTGCCTCCGCTATAAAAGAGCGGTTGAACTTGAGGGTTTGGTTGAGTTAGTAGTTGCATTAGATTCCGGATTAATTAAGGAAGTAAACCTTGCCTCTCGCCACAAAGTAGGGTTTAATGAATTAGTTAATATCTAAATAGGTAAAGTACCTAAATCATTCCTTGCCTCTCGCCACAAAGGAGGGTGTGAGTTATGTTATTTACCCTTGTTTTGCATGACCACAGATAGGATGTATGTATGTGCTTTTTATGTAACCCTAAAATATAATCTCGGGAGTACACTTGCTTAACTTGAAGTTTTAAATCAAATCACCTTCTTAGTTTTAGTTATTTGTTAATTGCACTCTTAGTTTCAGTTTGATAATAATAAAAACACAAAAATATTTTCTTTAGAATTTCAACACAGTCCTTTCCTCGTGGGAACGAACTTGCTATACTAATACCTTTTAGGGGTTGTTTAGCTTGATTTTTTATTAGGGGTGAATAGCAACTACGATCACAATTTTTAAACACATATTTGCTCCGCATCACATAACTTACATGCGATTGATACCTTATTTTGGTAGTAGTGTCTGTTATATATATATATATATAGGGTACTGTTATTGCCAGAGCAATTATTAGCTTCCAGAGCAATAAATCACATATCTTCCAAATTTACCCTCGATCAATCAACTCTTTTTATCTTTTCTCTATTTACCAAGACAACTCATCCTTATCTTCTTTCTACCTTATAAATACAACTTGTCAATTCTTTATAACATCTCCCCGTAACTTCTTCTCCTTTATTTTTTTCTCACAAAAATAATATGACACTTATTTCTATTAATAGTTTTTATTATTTTCTCAATTAAATTATAAAATATTTACCAATATATACTTCAAAAAATTTAGGCTCAATTTGTTTACCGTTGTTTTAGTATTTTATTTCACAAATTTAATTTGATTTATCTGTTTTATCCATTTTTTTATCGAAATTTTTAAACACAAGAAATAATGTTACAATAATTATTTTTAATACAACATTTTATATTTTTATAAATAAATTATTGCTTTTAAATTTGACTTTTAAATTTTTAATAATAAAAAAATTATTCCTAAGACTTTTTTTACCAAATAAACTCATAAAATATTAATTTAAATTTGAAATTTAAATTTTATTAATAAAAAATTCTCGAATATAATGTCCACCAAAATAAACTCATCAATCTAAACACCTCCAAAATATTTATTTCTTATAACAAATCTCAACAAAAAAATCCTACTATAAAACTAAAAAAATACTCTATTCAAGATGAGTAATATTTTTTGTTAAAATACTAAACATAAACATATGGCAACTATAAATTATTATTTTTATTTCTAATAACGCTTCTCATATTAATATTTTATCAAAATAATTCGCATAAGTTAAAACTTAAAAAGGAAGACACCACCACCATATATATATATATATATATATATATATATAATAGAAATCTCGATTTCATGTATTTTTTTATGTTACAATTTAATTCATAAATTTTAAATAATAAAACGGAAACAAATTTTATTTTAGAATGTGAATGCATATATTCACTTTTATTTTTATTCTGAGCAATGTTTTTCCTTGTGACCTATTATTATTTTGAAATGTTAATGTGCTCATAATATAATTAAGGCAACAAGAATTTTGTATTATAAAAAATTTAAAATTTAAATTTGAATTAATATTTTATGAGTTTATTTTGGTTAAAAAATGTCTTAGGAAGAATTTTTTATTATTAAAAATTTAAAAGAAAAATTTAAATTTAATAATTTATTTATAAAAATATAAAAAAATGTTGTAACAAAAATAATTATTGTAACATTGTTTTTTTTATTTTACAAATTTTGATTAAAAAAATGGACAAAAAATTTTAATTTATGAAATAAAATACTAAAATAATGGTAAACAAATGGAGTCTAAATTTGTTTACGTATATATTGGTAAATATTTTATAATTTAATTGAGAGAAAAATAAAATCTATTAATAGAAATAAGTGTCATATATATATATATATATTTATATAATTTTTTTCTTATAATTTGAGGGTGAAAATAAATATTATATTAACAAAAATTTGGGAGAAAATCAATGTAAAGGAGAAGAAAGCAAAAGTTACGGGAAGATGTTATAAAGAATTGATAAGTTGTAATGATAAGGTAGAAAGAAGATAAGATGAGTTGTACAGATAAATAGAGAAAAAGATAAAGAGTTGATTGATTAAGGATAAATTTGGAATATGTGTAATTTATTGCTTTGGAAGCTAATAGTTGCTCTGGCAATAACAGCAGCCATATATATATATATATATATATGCCTAAAGTTGCTAAATTTTTTCATACATTTCATTAATTATACTTTTATGTTTTTGTTTGTTAATTAAGCTCTTCAATTGGTAATAACAATTAATAATTACTTTTATTATCATAATTTCTTCTTTTAATTGTTTTCATTTTAGACCACTTTTCGGTAATGAAATTTAACATATAGTAATTATATATGAATATTCCATGGATTTTATTCAGCTTTAGAACTTTATAATTAAGATTAACAAAATTAACTACTTCTTGACAAAAATGTCAATAAATATTTTAGTCTATATATATATATATATATATATATATATATCATAAACATAAGCAAATAAATTTTATAACTAGTTAATACCCAAAACAACAATTTTCTCTTCAATGAAAAATTCAACATATAAATTTAATTTACATGCGTTTAATTTCATTGAAATTTCAACATAACATTAAGCACTAGCAGAGAGATGTATTTCCTGCTTAATTATTCTCAGCAACACAAATCACAAAGGAAAGAAAACACACAGACACACGGTACTATATAAAGCTTGACGATATTCTTTCATTAATTAAGAACAATTTCTGCAATTGTTCCATGACGAATTGCTCGCAACTCAGACATGGAGGACGGACATCATTTTTTAACAGCTTGTTCCAAACCAAATTCCCATGGGATACAAACAGCCGCAACTGCCACAACAATCCACTGGGCTGAACATGCAAGACCCGCCTGATGGAGTGCAATTTTCTCCAGGATGACCATGGCCGCCATCAGAGACCAACTTCAAAGCTTGACTGAGGAACCCATTGGTGGGGAGCACTTTCCTTGTCATCCCACCGATGATGCTGCTTTCAATGACCTCTGTAGTAGCTTCAACTTGCAACATAATTACAACTGCAAAGCGTTTTTTATTATTAGTACTAATTAAATCAAGTTAACTTAGCCATTAATGATGGATTTTTGCAGGGCATAAAAACTTATACTAAATGTTGATTCTGCTGTGAATGATCCAATGGATAAATACTGGATGTGTATTTATAGCTTGAGCTGAGGATTAGTTATGCTTATATATAAGGAAGACGTAACCGGCCGGAAATCGCGAACCACGTAAAGATTACCAAAAATTGTTTGTTATTTATTTGAATAACAAAATGCATGACAAACCAACCTGCATGAACACAGCAACCACCACGGAATTGGCCCAAGCCCTCATCCATGGGGTAGGGCAGCAAATGAATAAGTTTGAACATTAATTATCTAAGATTATGAATAAGCCCTCATCTAAGATTATCTCTATCTTATTCTGTCCAATGTTCAAAACGACGTAATTTAATTAAAACTGGGGACTAAAAGCCTAAATATCAACAAAATGACTTTACAATTATTAGACCCTAACTAAGAAATAATTGAACTCTACGACATAGTTTAATCTTGGACATGATAAGACACAGATAATCTTGGATAGAGATCTCATCTCCTAATCAAGAGATGAGTGAACCCTCCGATGTAGTTTTAATTTAAAACAGGATAAGATAATATAATCTTGGACAGAGGATCCCATTTAGGCGTGAGGGTGCGGCCGCCCTCAAGATTTTAAAAATTGTAATAAATCCCTATAAAAAGTTAAGAAAATTTCAAAACATTTCATTTTAATATCTTATTTTGCATTTTGATTTTTAAATAGTCCTCGGTCTGTTTTCCGTCCATGTGTAGACAGATTACGTCTCTTATGTGCGTGACACATGACAAATCGATGGGCAAGGGGAACCAATTTTGCTTATCATTTATTTATTTTATGATATATTTTATTTAATTCATTGTTATTGTTTCTTAATTTCATCTTTTTTTGTCATGTGTCACGCATGTGAGAGGCGTAATTTGTCTACACATGGACGGAAAGTAGACCGATGATAATTTAAAACTCAAAATGCAAGATTAGGAATTAAAATGGAATATTTTGAAGTTGAAGGACAAATTTGAAATCAACACTTAAGTTAAGGGACGATTTACGTAATTTACCATATGTATAATTTATCAAGTTTGATGGGTGGTCCATAGTTGTCGAATCGTGATACGAATCGTGTATCGTAAATCTAATTTTATGATACACGTATCGTATCCTGTACCGTATCGTACGATACGTTAATTAATGTTATATATTAATAAAATAAATATATTATTACATAATTGGAACACTGATGAGGTGAATTTATTCACCGATTACGTAGGATTTTTACTTAATTCTTTCGTCGTTCTTGTTCGTTTTTATTCGTTTTAGTGTTTTAATTGTAGGTTTGTTGACCGTGGTGTATACTTGGAAGAGGGAAATCACAAAAGAGTCAAATCGGATGCAAAGTAGAGGAAGAATGGAAGAAAGATCGCGAAATCATGGAAGAACAATCCCCACGTCGTGACGTCAGTACCCTTCACGTCGCGACGTGGGTGCACGTCGTGGTGAAGACCCTCCACGTCGCGACGTTAAAAATGCGATTTTTGGTTGGATTTTTGGACAAGTTTTGAGAAATTTTCAGAGAGATACGTCGCGACGTCGGGACCCCTCCCACGTCGCGACGTGCCGCGACGTCGCGACGTCAGACCCTCCACATCGTGATTTGCGTGGACTGTTTTATGCGCGATCATGGACGTCGAGACGTCGGGGAATACGCAGGTTTACGACCTAATTTTTGGAAATTTATGATTTTGGCCCACTTTAAGACTTCTTATCCGACAAGGCATTCATGAAGGACTTATATGCGAATATTTTCATAGAGTAACTATAAATATAGCTAGGGTTACAGCTTTTTAAGGTGTGACAACTTTGAGAGAGTTCAAGCAAGGGTTTTTCTTCTTTGTAATAGCTAGGGTTTCATTCTTTTAGCTATTTACGGAGAATTGAAGCTGTACGGATTGGGAACATCATTCATTATTGATTTCATTAATTTAGAGACAAAGATTTCATCTACGGATTCACAATTCAAGGTGTTTTCTTTCTTTTTAATTTATGATTTCAATATTGTGCTTAATTATTTATATCATGATGATGTTTGATTTAGCCATGCTAGGCTAAATTTATTGTGCTCCCAGGATTATGAATAAGGGTTTTTGTGCTTAATTTACATACTAAGTTCTATCTTTTGGTCGTTGTGAAGTAAGTTTTGCTGTGTTCTTCATATTTATGCATGATTTAGGGCCTTAATTATGTATGATGAATATTTTATTAAAGTGCAGTAAATTATTTAGAGATAACTTGCTTTAATCTTACCTCTCGCCACAAAGGAGGATTTGAGTGGGTTGTTTGGAATCTTTTGTGGGTTGGTTGTGAATTTGTTAGATTGATTTTACCTTAGCTCTTGCCTCTCGTCACAAAGGAGGAGTTAGAGGGATTAGTTTAGCATTAGCGTGACTGGTTCGGGCGTTGCCTCCGCTATAAAGGAGCGGTTGAACTTGAGGGTTTGGTTGAGTTGGCAGTTGCATTAGATTCCGGATTAATTAAGGAAGTAAACCTTGCCTCTCGCCACAAAGGAGGGTTTAATGAATTAGTTAATATCTAAATAGGTAAAGTGCCTAAATCATTCCTTGCCTCTCGCCACAAAGGAGGGTGTGAGTTATGTTATTTACCCTTGTTTTGCATGACCACAGATAGGATGTATGTATGTGCTTTTTATGTAACCCTAAAATATAATCTCGGGAGTACACTTGCTTAACTTGAAGTTTTAAATCAAATCACCTTCTTAGTTTTAGTTATTTGTTAATTGCACTCTTAGTTTCAGTTTGATAATAATAAAAACACAAAAATATTTTCTTTAGAATTTCAACACAGTCCTTTCCTCGTAGGAACTAACTTGCTATACTAATACCTTTTAGGGGTTGTTTAGATTGATTTTTGATTAGGGGTGAATAGCAACCACGATCACATTTTAAATACATATATTTTCTCCACATCAAATTTTGGCGCCGTTGCCGGGGAGAGCAGTCGTGTTGAAATTTTATTTTATTTTATTGTGTTAGTTTCAGTTTTAATTTTCTTACATCCTTTTAGTACTGTTGCTATTCTTTTCTTTGCATGCCCAGAACAAGATCTCTTGGTATAGCGGAATTTCCATACGACCCAGAACTTGCACGGAATTTGCGTGTTAAGAAGAAATTGGAATTTGAAGCAATGGTTGCACAGGGTAATCAGCAAAATGTGGGTGTACCTCCAGCGGGTCGTGTAGATCATCCAGTGGAGGATCCTCCCAAAATTCCACAAGTACAATCAGTGGTACCACGGCGTCGGTATGGTGATCATTATGAGCGTCGAATGGACAACTTGGATTCACCTTTTATTGACACTGGGGAGCACTTTCAAATCATGCCGGCTTTCATAAACTTGATTCAAAATGGCCAGGTTTTCCATGGATTGAGTACTAAGGATCCACATGCACATTTAAGGACATTCCTTAAAGTGTGTAACACGAGTAATCTTCCACATATCCCACATGATGTTTTAAAGAGAATGTTGTTTCCTTTTTCTCTTCAAGGAGCAGCTGAGAGATGGTATGACTCTATTAATGGGGCGAGAATTGAAACTTTTGATGAAGTTGCAAAGAAGTTCATGACTAAATACTTTCCTCCATCCCGAATGGACAAGATCCGGATGGATTTCATGCAGTTTCGTCAAGGAGAAAATGAGTCATTCACTGAAGCATGGGATAGATTTCGGGAGCTTTTTAATAAATTCCCAAACAATGGGTTGGAGCCGGGAAGAGAGCTAAATTTCTTTTGCAATGGACTAAATTTTGATACTATGCATTTGGTAAATCTGTCAGCTGGAGGAAAATTGCGTGATAAATCACCAGAAGAAGTTGAAGAGATTTTTGAGCGTATAGCAAGTAATGAGCTAATGTTGCCCAATACAAGAAGTACCCATGGGAGACGGCAAATTGGAATGTTAGAGTTGGATAAAATAGCCAACTTGGAAGCACAAATGACAGCCATGCAGAGCCAACTTGCTAGTATTCATGCATCATTGACAAACAAAGTCACGCCATCTTGTGGATTATGCCAAGGAGCACATCATATGGATGAATGCCCTCAAGTCACCAATGAGCCAGTCCAATATGTCAATTACAACCGGAATACTAATTCAAATCAATAGAAACCATCCGGTGGGAATCAATGGTCTCAAGGAGGACAAACTCGCCCACAGTATAATTCATCAAGACCAACTTATCCGCCTGGCTATGGAAATCAACAATACACACAAGGTGGTAACTTACAAGCAACAATTGATGATGTTATAACTGTGTTGGGGGCCAAGATGGAAAAGGTTTTTAGAGAATGTCAACAGCAACAGGCCAATATGGAGAAAAGAATGGAGGTATATGATGGAATGTTCAGGGAGCATAAAGCTCTCCTCAAGAATATGGAGACTTAAATAGGCCAACTCGCCAATGAAGTGCATAATAGACCAGCAGGAACTCTACCAAGTGATACTTTTCCCCAAAGGATACAACCATCAAAGAAGAAGATCTTGTTTAGCAAATTTGCTGAGATGATTAAGCAGCTCCATGTGGAAATACCTTTGTTGGATTTGGTGAAGACAGTGCCTACTTATACGAAATTTTTGAAAGATCTAATTTCAAATAAGGAGCAGATTTTGCAATGTGAGGAGGTAATCCAATTGAATGAGGTTGGGCAATGCTTAATGAAGAAAAATCTTCCCCCTAAGCTTAAAGATCCAGGAAGCTGCACAATCCCATGTAGAATTAGCGCGCGAGATATTTTGCTAAGGCATTGTGTGATTTGGGGGCTGGTATTAACTTGATGCCTTATTCCATTGCTGTCAGTGTGGGAATAGGTGAGCAAATCAAACCAGTGACTATAACTCTTCAGTTAGCTGATAGATCCATCATCACTCCTATGGGTATCATTGAAGATATTTTGGTAGTATTTGATAAGTTCACAATTCCAGTGGACTTTATTATTTTAGACATGGAGGAGGATGAGGAGGTTCCTCTCATATTTGGAAGACCATTCTTGGCAACTGGAGATGCTTTAATAGGCGTACGCAGCAAGACAATCACTTTTCGTGTCAATGGCGAAGAGGTATCATTTAATGTGAATTACGCTATGAAGCATCCTAGGGATATTAATACTTATTTTTTCATGGATGTGGTTGAAACTTCAGTTATTGCATGCAATCCCATGAAAACATGTAGTATTAATTGTAATGACTCTTTCATGCATATGCCTAATTCTGAGTTGCTTTTGATTGATGAAAATATTGCATTAGAGTTACAAAGTATGGTTGAAAATGTTTATCTTGATGCTTCCATTTATGAGCTAACTGATATTGTTTGTGAGGAGCCCATTGAGGTGAGGCCAATTGAAGTCATTGATTGCAGTGAAAATCGGTTAAAACCTTCAATTGAAGAACCTCCAAAATTTGAGCTCAAGCCACTCCCTTCACATCTCAAATATGCCTTCTTGGGGAAAAATAACGCTCTGCCAGTAGTGATTTCAGCTACATTGGAACCATGGCAAGAAGAGAAGCTTATCAGGGTGCTGAAAATATATCAAGGAGCAATTGGGTGGACTATTGCTGACATTAAGGGAATTAGTCCATCAATTTGCATGCATAAAATTCTTTTGGAAGATGATGCAATTCCAGTACGTGATAGGCAACGTCGCTTAAATCCAGCAATGATGGATGTGGTAAAAAAGGAGGTGATCAAACTTTTGGACTTTGGGATGATTTATGCTATATCTGATAGTGAATGGGTACGTCCAGTCCAATGTGTGCCAAAGAAGAGTGGGGTGACAGTGGTCAAAACTGATAATAATGAGTTGTTGGCAACCCGTATCATCAATGCATGGCGAGTTTGTATGGATTATCGCAAGCTTAACAAGGCAACCAGCAAAGATCATTTTCTTCTACCATTCCTTGATCAAGTTTTGGACAGAATTGCTGGTTATCAATTTTATTGCGTTTTGGATGGTTACTCCGGGTATAATCAGATCACTATTGACCCAAAGGATCAGGACAAGACAACATTCACTTGCCCTTTTGGTACTTTCGCATTCAATAGGATGCCTTTTGGGTTATGCAATGCACCCGTAACATTTCAAAGGTTTATGATGGCTATCTTCCATGACATGGTAGAAGATATTATTGAGGTATTCATGGATGATTTCTCAGTATTTGGCCATTCTTTTGATCGGTGATTGGATAATTTGGTTAAGGTTCTTGAAAGATGCGTAGAGACTAATCTGGTTTTGAATTGGGAGAAATGTCAATTTATGGTGCAAGAAGGAATTGTCCTTGGCCACAAAATCTCAGCTAAAGGCATGGAAGTGGATAAAGCAAAATTGGATCCCATCGCGAAGCTATCATATCCTATAAATGTCAAGGGAGTAAGAAGTTTTTTGGGCCATGCCGGGTTCTACCGCAGATTTATTCGGGATTTCTCTAAAATCACCAAGCCCTTGTGTCATCTCTTGGAGAAAGATGCGGTATTCAATTTTAATGATGATTGTAAGGCAGCATTTGATTTTCTTAAAAGCCAACTTGTAGCAGCTCCGGTCATTAAACCTCCCAATTGGGGAGCCCCCTTCCAGATTATGTGCGATGCGAGTGATTTTGCTATGGGGGCAGTTCTTGGTCAAAGGACAGACAGAATTTTCCATACTATTCATTATGCCAGCCGTCTACTCGATCCAGCTCAGTGTAATTACACTATAATCGAAAAGGAGATGTTGGCAGTTGTATTTGCTGTGGATAGATTCCGTTCTTATTTGCTGGGAGCTAAAGTGATTATTTACACTGATCATGCAGCAATTCGTTACTTAATGGCCAAGAAGGATGTAAAACCGAGGTTGATACGATGGGTTCTACTTCTACGAGAGTTTGACTTGGAAATCCGTGATAAGAAGGGAGCTGAAAATCATGTCGCCGACCACCTTTCACGTTTGGAAAAGCATGAGCATTTGGAAGAAAATAGTAATGTTCAAATTAAGGAGATATTCCCGGATGAGCAATTGTTTCAAGTGGAAGAAGTTGAAAAGGTTCCATGGTATGCCGACATTGCAAATTATGTGGTTTCACAACAAATTCCACCCAATTTGTCTGTCCAACAAAGGAAAAAACTCATCCACGATGCAAGCTACTACTATTGGGATGAGCCTTATCTTTTCAAGGTATGTAGTGATCAAGCTATTCGAAGATGTGTTCCTGAGGAGTATCAAAAAGAAATTCTTCGGTCATGCCATGAATCTGATTATGGAGGACATTTTGGGGGGCGAAGAACAGCTTATAAAGTGTTGCAGTCGGGGTATTATTGGCCCAAACTATTCTATGACACTCAAGAGTGGATAAAACATTGTGATGAATGCCAAAGGACAGGAAATATTTCATGGAGGAATGAGATGCCTTTAAACAATATTATGGAGGTGGAAATTTTCGACGTCTGGGGCATAGATTTCATGGGACCATTCCCAAAATCTAATGGTCAATCTTACATTCTTGTGGCTGTGGATTATGTTTTTAAATGGATAGAAGCAATTGCTTTGCCAACTTGTGATGCAAAAAGTGTGGTGGGGTTCATCAAGAAGCACATTTTCACTCGTTATGGAACCCCAAAGAATATTATTAGTGATGGAGGCACACATTTTTGCAACAAGGCTTTTCAAGCCTTATTGGCCAAATATGGAGTCCGGCATAAAGTGGCTACCCCTTACCATCCTCAAACAAGTGGACAAGTGGAGATATCAAATCGGGAGATAAGGAGAATTTTAGAAAAGATTGTGAAACCTTCTCGGAAGGATTGGGCAACAAAATTGGATGATTCTCTATGGGCATATCACACAGCTTTCAAAATCCGTATTGGTACATCTCCATATCGCATGGTTTTTGGTAAGGCTTGTCATTTGCTAATTGAGCTTGAATACAAAACTTTTTGGGCATTAAAGGAGTTGAAAATGAATTATGGGAAGGCAGCTGAGCAACAGTTGTTGGAATTCAATTATTTGGATGAGTTTAGATTTGATGCATACCAAAATGCATCTCTCTATAAAGAGAGAACTAAAAAGTGGCATGATAAACGCATCCTACATAAAAAGTTCGAACCCGGGCAGCTGGTTTTGCTGTTCAATTCTAAGCTGAAACTTTTTCCAGGCAAGCTTAAGTCAAGATGGAGTGGTCCAATCAGGGTTAAGACAGTGTTTCCTCATGGCACATTGGAGCTTCTAAATGAAAAGACAGGAAATTCTTTCATAGTCAATGGGCATAGATTAAAAATCTATTTTTCTCAAGGAGAAAAGATCTTACGCATTGTTGAACAGGTGACTCTTGAAGAGTCACCGAGGGAAGAATAAGCAACAGGTGTCGAGCTTTCGAAGATAAATAAAGCGCTTCTTGGGAGGCAACCCAAGTTCATATTTATATATTTAAGTTTCATTTAAGTTTATTTAGAAGTTAGGCTAAAATATTCCAATAACAAATAGTTCTTTTGTGCAAATGTTTTGTTTTGTAGGTTGGAGAAAGGATTAAGGGAAATTTGGAGGTTAAATGTGCAAAAACGTGGAGAAAATCGCCAACGTCGCGACGTGCGATCACGCACGTCACGACGTCCAGAAATATTGAAAAATTTGGTAAAAATCTCCGACGTCGCGACGTGCACGATCGCACGTCGCGACGTCCAGTGTTCCACGTCGCGACGTTGGGCAAAATTTGTTATTAAACTGAAGAATAGAAGCTGTTCTTCACCGTTTTCATAATAAAACTCAAAATCCTCTCTACTCTCTCTTCTATTTTAGTTTCTTCTGCAAATTCACTCCATATTAGTGTTATAGGTTGAGGGTGCACCGCCACCTCCTCCACCACCGCCACAGCCTAACCCTGCGGGGTTCGATAACTTCAGGTTTATGTGCTTGGAGGCGGAGCAATTCCATAATGAGCATCTGGCAAATAAGGTTATGGTAGAGGAGCGCGGCGTACAGGTCACAGCCGCACCAATCGCTACTCAAATCAGGAATCGCCGATGGCAACAATTTTGCCGCCAACCGGTAGGCGGCAATGCTACATTAGTGCGGGAGTTCTACGCAAACTACCCTTATGCACAACAGGGTATTTTGTGCATGCGTGGAGTAAATGTGCCCGTTAGTCGCACAAGATTCAACGAGTACTACGGATTGAGCGATATCGAGAACAGTGCCTACCGTGCCTTGTATGACCACGACAATCCTCGTCAACAGGTCTTGTCCATTATCACAGCTCAACCACTTGCTCAGGTAGCACGGACGCACCGGATTTCTGAGCTCAAGTTAGCTCAAATGACCAAGATCACCAAAGCTTGGCATTATTTCATCATCGGCAAGCTCATCCCCAGCATCCATCAAGCCTCCTGCGATGACGACAAGGCTCTGTTGAATTACGCTATTCAGGCAGGGTTCTCCATAGATGTTGGGGAGATTATGGACATTGAGATCAGGAAGGTGCGTCGGTTTGTACGGACAGGCGTATACTACCCGTCTACGATCACAGCCATTTGCTATGCTGCTGGGGTGCCAGCTTTGGGCACAGATGAGATGTGTGGAGTGCGTGATGTCATCACCACTGACCAGTATAATGCATATAGGATTAACTCCTATGAGAGGCCAGGACAACCTCCAGTGCCACCGTCGCAGCAACAGCCAGAGCAAGAGCATTAACGGGAGCAGCAGCAGCAGGACGAGGAGCCCATTCCTCCACCCCCACCTAGACGTGTAATGAACATTGCCAGCCTACATACACGCATGGATGACATGGAGGCTATGATGGCGCAGCAGACGATGCACTTTGATGAGCGGTTTGACCAGATGGAGATGGCATATGCCAACTTATCTCATCAGATGTCGCAGATTTCTGATATGGTCCGTCAGATAAGCCGGCAGTGGCAGATTTCCAGAGGCGAGGGTACTAGTTCGCAGCCTCCTCCACGTGACGACATGCAGTAGGATTAGGTGGTGTTTCTCCTTGCCCACATTGAGGACAATGTGGATTTTAAGTGTGGGGGGGAGTTACGCTTTTTTATTTTCTATTTGTTCTGTTTCTTTTATTTAATTGTTATTTGGATGTTATTTTTTCTTTTCTTTTGTTGTTTTCATTTTGATGTTTTTCTTGTTATGTTGCATTAAATTAAGACAATTATGTTAATGGAATTAGGATTTAATTTAAATTCTTAATTATGTCCCAGTATTAGTTATTCCTTGAGTTAACCTTAGCTCGTAAATAACTAAGTCGGTAATGATAACTCCTCGCATAATTACACACCATGGTTTTAGGAATTTTTCGTGTAGTATCCAAATTTTTGAAATTTTGATCTTGTTGTGATAAGTGCTATGTTGCCAATGATTTGAATTTATCGAAAGATTCGATGTGGGATAGGAAAATAATATACTATCTAGAGGGAGCCGAGTCTTTGATGGAAAGTTTAGCATTTTGAGTCAATCATTTTTATGCACTTAGGGGAACTACTGAGGGAATTGATGAGTTTGTAATCATTAAGTAGGTTGGTGTGTTTTTAACGCTTTGTTTAGTTGAAACTTATATAAATCGCTTAAATTATGTTCTTTAATAAATGTACTTGCATAATTGTTTGCACTTAATGCTTTTGCATTTTTAAGCTTGTTATGCTCATACTATCATCCCTCTATGAGATTGCTTTTAATAATAACCCTAAGAGAACTCATATGGATGGTAACGGAGATTAGAAGCCGTAAGACTCTGGCTTCATATTGTCACTCCTCTGCAAGACTGCTCTTAAACGAAAAGTTAAAGGAGAACTTGCATGAGTGGGAATGGGTCTAAAATCCGAAGGTGAGACAGTACTCCAGGTGGATGTCACGGGAATTCCATTGAAATACCCTAATTATGTGTGACAGTCTTGGGGAACGAGTGTTTTATTTATGAACCTAAAGGTTTGCCGAGCGAATCCTCATTTATATGGTCTTAATAATGAATTGTTAATATGTTGGTGAGGAAAAGTTGAGACGAAGACTTAGTTGTTGGAACACTGATTTATGGCGTGATTGTAGATGAGTTATGAACTGAGGTGGAACCTATCGCACACACACACATGGTTGGCTCAACGTGTCTAAATGAGTACATTAATGTGCTTTGATAACTTTTGGAGACGTATATTATGTGTACTTGACATTTGAATACTTGAGAGTATGAGGCATATACATGGCATTTGTTCTTAGATCGAATTGATGAAGTTGGATAAGTTTTGTGTTATGTGTTAGAATTTTGTTAGGGTCTTTGTGTTAGACTTTTGTTTAGGTTTGTTGTTTTTGGTTAGTTTGTTCGGGGACGAACAAAGGTTAAGTGTGGGGGAAATTGATGAGGTGAATTTATTCACCGATTACGTAGGGTTTTTACTTAATTCTTTGGTCGTTCTTGTTCGTTTTTATTCGTTTTAGTGTTTTAATTGTAGGTTTGTTGACCGTGGTGTATACTTGGAAGAGGGAAATCACAAAGGAGTCAAATCGGATGCAAAGTGGAGGAAGAATGGAAGAAAGATCGCGAAATCATTGAAGAACAATCCCCACGTCGTGACGTCGGTACCCTTCACATCGCGACGTGGGTGCATGTCGTGGTGAATACCCTCCACGTCGCGACGTTAAAAATGCCATTTTTGGACAAGTTTTGAGAAATTTCCAGAGAGATACGTCCCGACGTCAGGACCACTCCCACGTCGCGAAGTGCCGCGACGTCGCGACGTCAGACCCTCCACGTCGCGACGTGCGTGGATGTTTTTACGCGCGATCATGGACGTCGAGACGTCTGGGAATACGCAGGTTTACGACCTAATTTTTGGAAATTTATGATTTTGGCCCACTTTAAGACTTCTTATCCGACAAGGCATTCATGAAGGACTTATATGCGAATATTTTCATAGAGTAACTATAAATATAGCTAGGGTTACAGCTTTTTAAGGTGTGACAACTTTGAGAGAGTTCAAGTAAGGGTTTTTCTTCTTTGTAATAGCTAGGGTTTCATTCTTTTAGCTATTTACGGAGAATTGAAGCTGTACGGATTGGGAACATCATTCATTATTGATTTCATTAATTTAGAGACAAAGATTTCATCTACGGATTCACAATTCAAGGTGTTTTCTTTCTTTTTAATTTATGATTTCAATATTGTGCTTAATTATTTATATCATGATGATGTTTGATTTAGCCATGCTAGGCTAAATTTATTGTGCTCCCGGGATTATGAATAATTTTTGTGCTTAATTTACATACTAAATTCTATCTTTTGGTCGTTGTGAAGTAAGTTTTGCTGTGTTCTTCATATTTATGCATGATTTAGGGCCTTAATTATGTATGATGAATATTTTATTAAAGTGCAGTAAATTATTTAGAGATAACTTGCTTTAATCTTACCTCTCGCCACAAAGGAGGATTTGAGTGGGTTGTTTGGAATCTTTTGTGGGTTGGTTGTAAATTTGTTAGATTTATTTTACCTTAGCTCTTGCCTCTCGTCACAAAGGAGGAGTTAAGGGGATTAGTTTAGCATTAGCGTGAGTGGTTCGGGCGTTGCCTCCGCTATAAAGGAGCGGTTGAACTTGAGGGTTTGGTTGAGTTGGTAGTTGCATTAGATTCCGGATTAATTAAGGAAGTAAACATTGCCTCTCGCCACAAAGGAGGGTTTAATGAATTAGTTAATATCTAAATAGGTAAAGTGCCTAAATCATTCTTTGCCTCTCGCCACAAAGGAGGGTGTGAGTTATGTTATTTACCCACAGATAGGATGTATGCATGTGCTTTTTATGTAACCCTAAAATATAATCTCGGGAGTACACTTGCTTAACTTGAAGTTTTAAATCAAATCACCTTCTTAGTTTTAGTTATTTGTTAATTGCACTCTTAGTTTCAGTTTGATAATAATAAAAACACAAAAATATTTTCTTTAGAATTTCAACACAGTCCTTTCCTCGTGGGAACGAACTTGCTATACTAATATCTTTTAGGGGTTGTTTAGCTTGATTTTTGATTAGGGGTGAATAGCAACCATGATCACATTTTAAATACATATATTTGCTCCACATCAAACACCTTTACTAAATAAACATACAAACTATACATAACTTCACTGTGATATCAATTAGCAAGTGAAGTATCATTTCCAAATCATGTCTAAAGTGTTTAGCCTCAATCCAAAGCAACAGTCACAAAAAAATCTATTGATCTCCAATCTATAACCTTGCTCATGTACGAATTCACTGTTTCAAAATCAAGAGGCAAACAAAAAACATAATATAATGTAAAAGTGAAAATGTTTCATAATTGAAAGTCATTTTCAAAATCAAAATCATCTTCCTGGTCTGTACGATAGGAAAAACAAGAAAAAGGTTGTTGTTGAAGAATATGAACTACAAGAAGTTGAAGTGCTTGAAGAAAAAAGAGTTGAAACTGTTGATGATGAAGAACTGGTAGTGGAAGCAATAACATATCAAGAAGATGATTTTGATTTTGAAGATAACTTTCAATTATGAAACATTTTCACTTTTACATTATATTATATTTTTTGTTTGCCTCTTGATTTTGAAACAGTGAATTCGTACATGATTAAGGTTATAGATTGGAGATCAATATGTTTTTTGTGAGTGTTGCTTTTGGATTAAGGCTAAACACTTTAGACAGTGATTTGGAAATGATAATTCACTAGCTAATTGATATCACAGTGAAGTTATGTACAGTTTGTATGCTTATTTAGTACTGGTGTTTCAATTATATAATAATATATTTATTTTATTAATATATAACATTAATTAACGAAAAAAATAAAAAATAACATTAATTAACGTATCGTACGATACGATACACGATACGATTCGATACGTATCGTATGATACCAAAAAAAATTAACGATTCACTACTTAAACCGATTCATATATGCGATTCGTATTGAAATTACTTGTTTTCGATACGTATCGTACGATACTAACAACTATGAGGTGGTCAATATTAGAGAACTCGAATTAATGTTTTATTCGAAACTAACAATGAATATTCAAAACTAATTAACAATGAATATTGAAATGTTCCTGGACAAGCCCACCCCATGAAAATGAAATATCGAATATTGATATTCCCCGAAATTCAAAAATTATATAGATCATCAAGAGTAGTCATATTTGAAAAGCCAATTAATACAAATTCTGCTGCCATATAATATTAGAAAATATGATTATTCAATTAAAAAATAATTTGATAATTATCAGTGGAATGAGTGGCAGATCTTATAAGTTAGTATATATGAGCTTTTAACAAAAACGATGTTTCATATTATTCTTCAAAATTGAGGATGTGAATCTGGATTTAGGTTGTATTTGGTTTTTGAGAATAATACAATTCTGGTTCCCAAATTTTAGAATTGTATCACTTTTTGTCCCAAATGATTTCGAATTAGCCAATCTCGTTATCAATGTTTCAATTTATGACAAATATATATGGGACAATTGACGGATTTTCTCCCTTGATTAACAGAAATAATTAATGTCCATTAATGGTCAAACCATTAGGAGCTAAAAGAGCCACAACCTATAAAATAGCTCTTATTCAAAGTTAGAGATAAAAATATCTGATACCAATTTGATAACACAACATAAACGATATTTATTTATCACACATTTGAGAGGAATAAAATTACAATATCACATATATGTCACAATCGTCACACAATAACGACATCTGTCGATCTGTAGAATTTTTTCAATACATTACAAAAACTTCTAACGCCTCTATATAAAGGCAATTACAACTTTGAAATATACAAAAATTTAGAGAATACATCCCTCACAAATTCTAATCTATAAAAGAAAATAATCTAATATACGAATCCTATTACAAATATAATTCTTAAATACTTAAGTTTAGTGAAATATTCCAATGTGGCAACCCCATCTTGAACAACCCACAACTTGATCAAAACACTTAGTCCACCATGGACAGGCAACAACTTGTTATTGGATTTGAATCTTGATCTTGTCATTGGCTTCCTATCATATTAAGAGTGACAGAACCTATAATTATTAATCTACAATTATTAATAGTATAAATATCACTAAAATAAAATTTATAATTATTAAACTCTAATCCGGATGTAAATGAACCCTACGACATGATTTTAATCATAGTTTTAGTAAAATCACATGGTATTGTTCACTCACATTTAGGTTAGGGATTAGAAATTGTATATTTGATTTTAGTGATATTTATACTTTAGTCACTGGTTTGTGATTTTGGTGATATTTTAGTTTGTAGTTTTAGTTTGTGATTTTGATGATGTTTTAATTTCATTTTATGGTAAATAATTAAGGGTTTAAATTAATTATAATGCAAAGGGATTATTAGGGTGGAAAATTTAAAAAAAAAAAACTTACATGGTACTTAATGATTGAATGTTTGATAAAGGCCGAATTATTAGTATGATCCTAATAAACTTTAAATTGTTTATTTATACCAACTAAAACAAATTCTCTTTCCTATTTTATGGCAATTAGGATTTCACATCATTGGAGTTCCCAAATGGCGTAAAATTTTTTGTACTCCCTATTATTACTCATTATCAAATAAGTGTTAATTGATTAAATCATAAATCAAATAATTTTTAAAATTAAATTATTTTATCAAACATGCCCTAAATCCTAGGGTGGGGATGGACAAAAGGATATTTGAATACTAAACCTCATTGCTTATATTTGAATAGGGTAAATTACACCAATAGTCCTTTAATTTAGGGGTTGATTTCGAATTTGTCCCAAACTTCAAAACATTTCATTTTAGTCCTTCATCTTGCATTTTGAATTTTAAATCGTCATCGACCTGTTTTTTGTCTATGTGTAGACAGACAATGTCTCTCATTTGCGTCATATAACAAATCGAATGGCAAGATGAACCAATTTCGTTTATCATTTATTTATTTCATAGTCTATTTTATTTATTTTATTGTTATTATTTCTCACATTTATCCTTTTTGTCACTCGCCACACACCTGAGAGACATAGTCTGTCTACACATGGATCGACAATAGACCAAGGACAATTTAAAACTCAAAAGGGAAGATGATGGACTAAAATGAAACATTTTGACATTGAGAGACAAATTCGAAATCAACTCCTAATTTAAGGGATGATTAACGTAATTTACCCTATTTGAATATTAAGCAAATATCCAAATCACCCGTGTTGAATTTAGAGAAAAACCACACAACATATTTAGAAATCCAAAATCACACATTCTAAGCACAAAAAATTCCATTAATTCTGCATATGCATCTACATTTGTAAAGGAAGAAGAACAGGGTCAATAGATAACAAAGAATGCAATAATTATGACAATGGCTATATCTTGTGGATTATCATCATTTGGATGTTGAGAGAAAATGGTACTCAAGATTTTGAACCAATTAAACTAAAAATTATAACAATTAATTTAATATGATGATAAAATCAATCCATTTTTAGTTTGTTTTGCTCCATATATATGTGACTCTATTTAATTTTAGAGCATCAAAATGCCAACCAAATCAGACATTGTAAGTTTTATGTCAAAATTACTCAAATGCATGTTAAAACAATAATTGTGATAAAAAATTCAGAGATAAAATAGTTGTCCACTATAAAGTTTTATATAAAATTTTAAATTTACAGAAAATAAAATGGAAAAGTTAGAAATTTCTATTCTATTAAAATAGAGAATGAGATATTTACGTGATTAGCTTCTCAAAATTCTAAGCAAGTGGAAAAGTTTGAAATCTGAAATTGCAAAAGAAATAAAATAGAGATAGTCATCATATATAGTTTAAGAGTGATAAAAAAAGGATTACAAAATTTGTGCAATTACTTACCATATACAAACAAACAGTAAAACAAATTAAAGCTATATAAATGATTTTATACAATCCATTGTTTCATAACTAATTACATGCAAAATATATGATACCTTTGGTGGTGTTTGTTATGCCTAAAGTTTCTAAATTTTTTCATCCATTAATTTCATTATACTTTTATATTTTTGTTTGTTAATTAAGCTCTTCAATTGGTGATAAAAATAATTACTTTTATCATATATCTTAATTTCTCTTTTAACTGTGTACGTTTTATACTGCTTTTTGGTAATGAAATTTAACATATGGCAACTTGTTCCGTGGATATTATGAAATTTAATGAAGAAATATACCATGGATTAATTTTATTCAGCTGAGAGGTTCATAAGATTAACAAAATTTAATCAGGTTCTTAATTTCATTTTAATGATATGCCTACTTCTTGACAAAAATATTGTCAAAATAAATATATTAGTCTATGCAAATTTATAACTAATTAATAGCCAAAACAACAACTTAATTGCATTTCAATGAAATTCAACATATAAAAGTTTACATGCGTTTTCATTGAAATATATGTTCTGCTTATTCTCAGTACACAAAAAAAAAAAAGAATAGAAAAACACACACAGTCACACACTAGCAGATGTGAAACATATGGGAATATTACTCTCCAAACTTCCACAACTAGCTATATGCCTAGCTATATATAGCTTGACATCTTTCATTATTTTTAAAAAGGAGAAATATCTATTAAGAACAATTTCCGCAAATTGTTCCATGCGGAAATGATCGCAACTCAGACATGGCCGGCCGGACATCATTTTAACATTGTGATCCGTAGCAAGTGCCGACCAAACAGCCACAATTGCCACAACAACCATGTGGGTTGAACCCGCAAAATCCACCACTTGAAATGCAATTTTGTCCAGGATGATGATCATGGCCGCCATCAGAGACCAACTTCAAAGCTTGAATGAGGAACCCATTGGTGGGGAGCACTTTCCTTGTCATCCCACCAATGATGCTGCTTTCAATGACCTCTGTAGTACCTTCAACTCGCAACATAATTACAACTGCAAAGCATTTTTTATTATTAGTACAAATTAAATCAAATTATTCTCTCTGAAAGAATTTGATGGCCGGAAATTAACTTACCGGAAGCAACAAGAACAAGGAAAAAGAAGCAAGATAACTTAGCCATTGATGGATTTTTGCAGGGAATACAACTTATACTAAATGTTGATTCAGCTGTGAATGATCCAATGGATGAATACTGGATGTGTATTTATAGCTTGAGCTGAGGATTAGTTATGCTTATATATAAGGAAGACGTACTCGGCCGGAAATCGCGAACCACGGTAAAGATTACCAAAAATTGTTTGTTATGTCCATTTGGATAACAAAATGCATGACAAACCAACCTGCATGAACACAGCAACCACCACGGAATTGGCCAAGCCCTCATGCATAGGGTAGAGCAGCAAATAAATAAGTTTGAACATTAATATTATTTGTAATTTATCAAATTATTTGAAGAGTGATCAATATTGTTAGATAAGTCGAATAAATGTTTTATTCGAAACTAACAATGAATATTCAAAACTAATTAATTAACGATGAATGAAATGTTCATGAACACAAGTAGTGGCAGATCCAAAACTCATAGCTTGGGAGGGCAAAATTATATAGGAGAAATTAAAATGAGGGGATTCTAATTTTGTTAAGGATTCAATTGAAATTTTTAATTTTGTAAAGTAATATAACCTAATTTTTCAAATATTGGAATGATGTTCCCAAAATGATGAAAAAAATTATTTTGTTACTTACATTATATTCCTCAATTAATCAAATAAGGGACTAAAAGTGTCGCAACCTAAAAAAATAGCTCTTATTCATTGTTAGAGATAAAAATATCTTGTACCAATTTAATAACATAATGGAAGCGATATTTATCACACGAATATATGTTTGAAATGAAATGAATAAGATTACAATATCATATGTTTGGCATAACAGACCACACAACAACACAATAGAAGTGATATTGATCACACGAATATATGTTTGGAATGAAATGAATAAAATTACAATATCACATGTATGGCATAACAGTCACACAATAACACATGAGGAATTTCTCCTAATTGTATGGCTTTCTCTCTACTTACATTACAAAAACCTCTAACATCCTTTATATATATATATATATATATAAATTGGGAAACGTATTCCTCACAAATTCTAATTTCTAAGGAAAACAATCTAATAAACAAATTCCATTATAAATATAATTCCTAAATACTTAAATTTAGTTTAATATTCCAACTCTCTGCACCCTATCTCGATGAACAACCCAAAACTTGTTCAAAACACTTAGTCCACCCTTGGACAACCAACAACTTGTTATTGGATTTGAATCTTGATGTTGTCATTGGGTTCCTATCATCTTATGAGTGATAAAAAAAAAATATCATGAAATTTTTGCAATTACTAAATGATTTTATACAATAAATGCTTTCATAACTATATAATTACATGCAAGATGACATCTTATTTTGGTTGGGTTTGTTGTGCCTAAAGTTTCTAAAATTTTTTTCATCCATTTCATTATACTTTTATATTTTTGTTTGTTAAGTTCTTCAATTGGTGACAACAATATAATTACTTTTATTATCATAATTTCTCTTTTTAAGTGTTTACTTTTTTAGACAGCTTTTTAATTGGTAAATGAAATTTCTCAGTTATAATTATACACTTCATCTACATTATTGATTTATGTAATGAAATTTAACATATGACAACTTGTCCCCAGCTGGCCAGCTCCAACAACGGCCGCATACTAATTATAAATCGATTGAATAAAACAATATTTGGCCTATACGTAAAATCATGAATATTAATCCATGCATGGATTTTATATCTTTAGCTGACAGCTTCATAAATCATAAGATAAACAAAAAATTTAGGTTCTTTTCACTCTCACGATGATATGGCTACTTCGACAAATTAAAAATCCCAATAAATATTTTGGTTCGTTAATTCACCTGTCAATCATAAACAGATTTAGATTAACAAATTTAATAGCCAAAACAACAACTTTCTTTTCAATGAAATTCAACATAAAGTTCCAGGCTGGCTTTCCACAGGCAGTGTTTGATCCCTCAATGGCAAGGATATATAACCAGTGTATCGGTGTTAGATTTTGAAGCAGATCACTGATATTAGACGTACTGTTGTTAGTTTGAAAAGATCAATCAATAACTGTTGGGATTTCGATCAAAATATTTTAGAAAACTTGATTGCATGCATGATTCTTGCTCAACTTTAAAATGTACAGTCTGTTGTTGATGTTTTGTTTAGTTAGAAACTTGTAAACGCTTGTTGCTATATTTATTAATAAAACCCGAAACAGGCCATCGCATTTGATAAAAAAAAATGTTGTTCTTGCATTTACACTAAATTTAACATGAAAATGTATGACAAAAGAATTAAAATCTCCAATTTGTGTTTTAGTAATTCGTTCATTGTACCCTAGCTATTAAATCAGGATTCATGAGTAAATATGGATAAATAGCCAAAAGAACAACATACTTTTTCATTGAAATTTGAACACAAAGTTAACCACATGCAGCTATATTTTCTGCTTATTCTCAAACACACAAAAGAGAACAGGAAAAGAAAACACACACACACACACAGAGCCAGATGTGAGACATATTGGATTGCTCTCCAAGTTCCACAACTAGCTATAGCTTGACATATTCTTTCATTATTTGAAAAAGGAGAAATTAAGAACAATTTCCGCAATTGTTCCATGCGGAAATGCTCGCAACTCAGACATGGAGTACGGACATCAGTTTTTAACAGCTTGTTCCAAAGCAAATTCCCATGGGATACAAACAGCCACAACTGCCACAACAATCCATTGGGCTGAACATGCAAGACCCGCCTGATGGAGTGCAATTTTCTCCAGGATGATCATGGCCGCCATCAGAGACCAACTTCAAAGCTTTAATGAGGAACCCATTGGGGAGCACTTTCCTTGTCGTCCCAGCACCCGCAGTGATGCTGCTTTCAATGACCTCTGTAGTCGCTTGAACTTGCAACATAATTACAACTGCAAAATTTAATTAAAATTACATGCATTAATTTTTTATTAATAAATATATTAATATATTTATTAATATATTGTAAGCAGTAGTACTATATAAATCAAATTCTCTGACCCGAAAACCGAAAAGAAAAGAAATCGCATAACAAAAAAGAAGAAAGAATTTGATAGAAATTAACTTACGTGAAGCAACAAGAACAAGGAGAAGGAAGCAAGTTAACTTAGCCATAGATAGATGAGTATTTGCAGGGCAGACAAACGTACAATTTCTAAATGTTGATTAAGCTATGAAGAATCCCATGCATGAATATTGGAGGTGTATTTATAGCTTGAACTGAGAATTATTTGTGATGCTTTCTAAGGAGCCGAAATCGCGAACCCATGAAAAGATTACCAAATGCTGCTTGTTATACGTATTTGAAGAGCAAAAAATGCATGACAAACCAACCACCGTTGAAGGCCAAGCTCGTGCGTAGGTTACGTACGTAGAGCTGGAAATAATTAAGTTGAAAATTAATATTATTTATTATTTACGTAATTCAATGAGTGATTGATATTATTAGAGAACTTGAACCCTTAATTTGACTCTAAATTAACTAACAATGGGTAATTAAAACTAATTAATAACAAGTGAAGTGTTCTAATTAATTAGTAAAGGATATGCTTTGAAAAATGGATGTGGTCATGTATTATTTTTGAAAAATCAAGCCCAATGCAAATAAAATAATATATGGAGAATTAAAATTTCAAAAATTAATCCTATAAAACAAAATCCAATGTATGTATAAATCAAGAGTAATATTTGAAAATCAAATCCAAACTCTGATAGTTTTAATCCATTACATGTACATAAGTTCCCTCCATTTAAAAGAAAAGAACACGTCTCCAATTGATGGCAAATTCCATACGTAGGGTTTTGAATTTGAAGAACAGCATTGAAGAAATATTAATTGGATTTTTCTCTGTAGTTTTGTGAATTTTAAACTTAGTTTTCCATAGATTAGAGATAGATTAGTAATTGATTGTTGGATTATTTTTTTAATCTTTTGTTTTAGATATGGATTCGTTTAATTTCTGAAATTAACAGTATAGTTCCTCTCGGTGTACTTATTTTTATTGTATTTTTGTTTGAATTATACAAATAGTGGTTCATGCCAAGTGTCCAACCATGTAAGGTGGTATTATTATTTTTTGAAGAGAAAAGAAAAAAAATATATAAACAAATAGTATTGTATGTGACAAAATTGTTGGATTTTAATTAATCCACTTAAAGCTAATTAAATAATGATTTGCATAAATCATAATTGTTTAGATCATAGAATAACATGATTTATACATCGTACAATTATATTGAAACAATACCTTGATCCATAGCTGCCAACAACAATCTCTAAGAATGCTCCAACTTCTCTCTAAGAAAACCTTATCTTCTCCAATCTTCACTAAAAAGACCCTAGCTGCCAACAACAATCTCACGTCTCTCGGTACCGAACACTAAAAAAGTCCGCCGGAGCCAGATCTGCCATCTTATCCTTTACATTCTGTTTAACCACAAGGTACAGCAACCTTTGCAGCCCATCAGACCGACTTACTCCCGCCGCCGGAATCAGTGGGTCACGGTGGTATATCACCGTCGGAATCAGTGGATCTGGTCATGATGGCAGCCTTCTCTTACCGGGATACGCTGAACGGTCATAAGGCCACCATGGTTGAACCTAGTTGCACTCCAAAAGGATCAGCTCCTTCCTCAATAGAGACGACCCCCAATAGTGCCGCATCTATCTCTACCCTTTTCTCAGAACAAGTACGAGCTCTGGCGTCTCCTCTCGGAACTCACAAAGGTGAACCTGCACTTATCTTATCAGAGCATGAAGAGGCTACCATTGCTGAGCCTTTCAAATACACATTAATAGGAAAATTTTCATGGGGGCGACCAACGATGATCACAATCCGGAAAGAAATTCAGGTGCTGGCTTTAAGGGAACTTGTTTTGCTGGATTAATCGACTCGCAACATGTTGTTTTTCGGTTTGAGTTGGAGGTTGATTTTCAAAGGATGTGGCTGAAGAAGGCATGGTCTTTCAAGGGATTCACAGTGCGAATGTTTAAATGGTCCACTGACTTCAGTCCCGACGTGGAATCTCCGATCGTGCCTATTTCGATCAATTTTCCATTGTTGCCGCTTCATTGTTTTAACAAGAAGGTGTTGTTCTCTATTGCCAGTGCTGTTGGGAAGCCGTTGAAAACGGACATGGCAACCGCCGCCGCCCTGCAGACCATCCGTCCGGGTGTAGCAAGAGTGTGTGTGGAAGCGGATATCACTAAAGAAATTCCTGCCCGAATATGGATTAGCAAAGGTGATAAAGGCAGATGGCAAGAAATTCAGGTGGAGGACAAGCCACATTACTGCACTCTCTGTTATAAGCTTGGACACTCACCAGGTAATTGCACCGAATGACTCTGAACATTTGGAAGAAAGGACTAGACAAAAGCAGGTGTGGACTCAAAAGGAAAGTAGGCCTTCTGGTCAAGGTCCTCAAAAAGCTTTCTAACTGTAATGTTATTATGAATAACCGGGGTAAAGGAAAAGCTGTTACTTCTGATAATGCAATCCCGTCTTCATCCCGGCAACAGCTCACTATTGAAGCAACCTCACAAGCTGCAGTGATCGAAATGCCGAATGCTAACTTGACTGATCCCAAGTGTTCCAAAGTGCGTCAGGATACAATCACGGTTCTTGAGAAGCAGGACACGGTGGAAAAGAGGAATGAAGGAAATGGTGAAGGGGAGGAAAAGAGGTCTGATCCGAGAGATGAGGGTCATTTAAGCCAGTCCAATGATGAAAGTAATCTTGCACAATTCCTCGCGATTGTTGGTGAGAGTCAAACAGCAGCTGACCTTAGACCAAGTACTCAACATAATGAGGATGGTGAAGGAATCCAGGTAACCAACAAAACTCATGGAAACCACCTAATCGGGAGGTGGAGCACTCTAGGCCCGCTCCAACAAATGATGATAATAATTCTGCCCATCTCCTTCAACCTGTTTTTTGACACAAAGGTTGCCCAGCTGCTCTATTGCCAATTGCTCCATATCCGGATGCTGCTATCCTTCTTCAAACTGAGGAATACAGGATACCTTTCCACATTGAACTGCAGATTGAACAGGATCCAGGGGGAGGACAGGAAGCCCCTTCAGCAGGTGATGAGGTGGAGGGGGTTTCTCCAATCTTCTCCCAATGCCCAAGATCCCTTCAGTTTCTGCTCTCCATAGGATGCAACTCGTCACCACGGAGTCTGAAACGAACCATCAACAATACGGTGGCAGCTCGGAATGGGAGGAGGATACTGACAGTGTTACTTATATGGAAATCTTGCCTAAAAGCAATCACAAGCCAAGGAAGGCCAAAATTAAGAAGCTGCCAGCCCCAGCATCGAGCCGGAAGCTTAGGAGTAATAAATCTGTCAATGCATTTGGATACGAAAGTAGGTAAGAATGGCAGGTAGTAGGCCCCTGATTGCTGGTATTAATATCAGTTTGGCCAAACTGAAAACTTGATGTGGTGATGTTTCTGGTCTTACTGTGATGATTTCCACTAGTCTCATATGTTGGTAACATGGCCCTTTTGAAAGTCTGGGAGTGTTAGGGTGAATGATGAACAAATATATAGGATTGGATTGTTTGTAGATAATTTCACTAGGGTGAAGGATGTATCTGAAATTTGGCATACAGGTTTGGTTTGGATTTGGTTCGCGTGCCTTGCTATGATAAGGTGGCTCGGGTAGGCAATTCAGTTGATCCTTCTATTTGATTGAGTGGAAGTACAAAGGCTGCTCTGGGTCTTCCTGTGTTTGGGTATGTTATTAAGCCCCTGCCTACTGAAGTTAGGGCAGGTTAGCTTACTTGATATCTTGCTTATTTTGGTGTCGTTCTCAGTTTTTCGGGTGAGAGTTTCTGCGAGTGGCATATGGTCACTGTACTCAGGATGGATGACCAATTAGTCTCTGATGATGGATTTTGAACATATAAAAGGCTAACACTTTTTGTACAATGTACTAACTATTAACAGCCCAGGTGAACATCTGATTAGGTTTGTAAACTATTGACAAAAGCCTAGATTTTACGCTCTTGACAAGAAACTTGATGTAAATGGAGGAGTCCTCCATCGAATCTCTCCTTGATCCTCCTTCCATTAGGCTTTATGCATGTAAATGGGATCGGGATCAAGAAGATCTTTTGTTGTAAGAGTGGTTCTTTTACCACGTATGGTATTTTGAATAAAATGGGAGTGGCGCCCCACCTCGTCGGAGGTTCTGCCAAAAATATATATATATATATATATATATATACCTTGATCCATAGCAATTTAGTTAGTTGTGTTGGCCTTAAATACTTCTGTTCCTTTAACGTGAATTATTTCTGTTCCTTTAACTTTGATCTACTGTAAGCTTTAATGATTCCTGCAAATAACCTTTTTGTGGAATAGGAAAGAAAAGAATATCAGGAGAAAGATAATTGATTTCTCTCTCTTGACCCCGATCAGAATGACACCCTATTGATGGAGAGGTTACGTGATATTTATTGTGGGTAGAGAGAGGACCAATTATTATCAGAGACATTATCTCTACTTCCCATCAAAGTAGGCAATCAGATTTTCCCATTTAGGTAATAAGATAAAAAACTTATCACTTATTCAATTATTATTGATAAGATAAAATCTTATCAGTTATTTTTATTGATTAAATCACGTGGGTCATAAATTTGCGCTAACATTCTCCCACTTGACCCATGTGATAGAGTCAACTTAATAATTTAATCATAATACGTATAACAATGCTAATTTCTTACTTGCATTGTTTATACCATAAATATTATTAAATAAAACTAATATGGATCATAGCGGTTCCACATCATATTCTTTGACATAGTCCCTTCTATGTATCACAATACTAGCATTACTTAAACATTACTCATAATGGGAAATAATAAAATTACGGTCCAACAAAAATGTCTTTGTCAGAGACAAATTCAATCACCAATTATATCATTATTCATGTATATACTATAAAGTCAAGGATGATAAACAGAAAACAGAAAACAATACTTAAATGAGCTCAGAGTGTCAAATACATAAGGTGTTTAAGAACTTAAACGTAATATCAAGAATGGTATCCGGTAATACCCATTCTTTCAACATGTTCATTAAAAGCCTTCGGATTTAATCCTTTTGTTAAAGGATCTGCGACCATAAAATTTGTGCTAATGTGCTCAATTGACACTCTTTGTTTCTGTACTTCTTCTTTAACGGCAAGGTATTTCAACTCCATATGTTTAGCACCTTTTGAATACCTGTCGTTTTTAGAGAAGAAAATTGTTGCGGTATTATCACAATAAATTTTCAGCGACTTGGCAATACTGTCGATAATTCCTAGTTTTGAAATAAAATTTCGTAGCCATAATCCATGAACAGTGGCCTCAAAGCATGCCACAAATTCAGCTTCCATAGTACAAGTGGCAATGACAGACTGTTTTGCAATTTTCAATGAGATTGCTCCTTCAGCCATCATGAACAAATAGCCAAATGTAGATTTTCTAGTATCTACACATCCACCATAATCTGAATCTGAGTATCCTATTACTTCTAGATGATCAGATCTCCTATAAGTGAGCATATGATCTTTTGTTCCTTGCAAGTATCTTAATACTTTCTTTGCAGCTTTCCAGTGATCCAATCCAGGATTACTTTGATATCTGCCCAGCATACCAACTGCAAAACTAATGTCTGGCCTGGTACAAGTTTGTGCATACATCAAGCTTCCAACAATTGATGCATAAGGAATATTTTCCATTTGTTTGCGTTCCAATTCATTTTGTGGATATTGCTTAAGGATGAATTTATCTCCTTTCTGAATTGGAACAACACTTGCAGATCATTTCTCCATTCCGAATCTCTCTAAAATTTTGTTAATATATGCTTTCTGAGACAACCTTAATAATCCTTGTGTTCTGTCACGGAATATTTCAATTCCAATCACATAGAATGCCTTACCCATATCTTTCATTTCAAAATTTTTAGAGAGAAACTTCTTTGTTTCATGAAGTATACCAAGACCATTAGCAGCAAGCAAAATATCGTCAACATATATAATTAGAAAAATAATCTTGCTCCCACTGACCTTCAGATATATACATCGATCAACGATGTTTTCCTTAAATCCAAAGGAAGTGATAGTATCATTAAACTTAAGATACCATTGTCGGGAGGCTTGCTTAAGTCCGTATATTGACTTCTTTAATTTACACACTAGGTGTTCTTTTCCTTAGCACTTTCAGTTTTTTGAAATTGTAGACTTGATATTGTTTGCAACTGTCATTTGCATAAATATCAGGCTCAATCTGTTTGATCTTTCCCAAACTTTATGAAAAGATCTCTCTTCAATGCTGCTTTCATCAGTAATAGCATTTGGTCTTTCATTTAATAGTGCTAAGTCAAGATCCAGAACACCTAAGTGAAACTGAACCTGCTCAGACCAATCTGGATAATTAAGGCCATTAAACGTAACAACAGATGAATCTTGCGAATGAAGAGCAACAGGCACAGATATGATAACATAGAGGAAAAGATGCTAGGGATTTCTTATTGACGTGCATAAAGTAAATCAAAATACAATAAAGAGTATATATAGCGAGGGATTACAATGAAAACAAAATAGACTAAAGGACTATTAAATAAATACAGCTAAGCTAATATCCCCCCTCAAACTCATGATGCTATAGCAACAAGCATTGAGAGTTTGTCAGATAGGAAACGAAATCGCGAAGCCGAGTGTGCTTTTGTAAACATATCAGCAATCTGCAGAGAACAAGGAACGAATGGCAATGTGATGGTGCCGATCTGTAGGTGGTGGTGAGTGACATGGCAATCAATCTCGATATGTTTGGTTCGTTCATGAAAGACTGAATTTTGTGCAATCTGAATAGCACTCTGATTATCACAATGTAGTGGAGTAGGGTGACAAAGAGAAATACCCATATCAACAAGCAACCGACGTAACCAAACAATTTCACAGGTAGTCGAGGCTATGGCACGATACTCAGCTTTTGTAGAAGACCGAGAGATGACATTCTTGTTTCTTGCTCTTCCATGAAATAAGTGAGTCACCAAGGAAAATACAAAATCCAGTGGTCGACTTGCGGTCCATAGGATCACCAGCCCAATCCGCATCAGAGTAAGCACACAACTATAACGAAAACATGGAAGGAAACAGGAGACTATGAAACTGAGTGCCTCGAAGGTACCTGAGAATATGAAGAACAGCAGCCCAATGAACTGTAGTAGGGGCAGTGACAAACTGACTAACCATATGAACAGCATGCGCAATGTCTGGGTGAGTCACAGTAAGATAAACCAGGTTGCCTACAATAGTACGATAGAGATCGGAATCCGGCAAAGGAGTGCCATCCGACGGAGAGTATCTAGCATTGGTCTCAAGGGGAGTATTAACAGTTCTGTTGTCAGTAAGTCGAGCATGCTCAAACAAATCAGCTATATATTTTGATTGAGATAAGAGATAGCCTTTTGGAGAATAGGCAACCTTAATTCCCAAAAAATAACATAGCATACCCAAGTTTTTCATAGCGAAGCAACTTGTCAACTCAGACTTCAAAGATTCAATACCATAATAATCATCACTCGTAATAATCATGTCATCAACAGATAAGGATAATAGAATACGACCTATTGTTGTACGCTTGACAAATAAAGCCGAATCATAGTGACTAGGAAGGAAGCCAAGCGAAGTGATCACCAGAAAAAACTTCTCAAACCAGGCACGTGGTGCTTGTTTGAGACCATAAAGAGCTTTGCGAAGCTTGCAAACTTCACCAGGCTGATGAGCGACACCAGGAGGAGGCGTCATATAAACTTCTTCATGAAAATCGCCATTCAAGAAGGCATTCTTGACATCCATCTAAGATATTCTCCATCGGCAAACGAAAGCAACTGCGATCAGAGTGCAAACAGTCGTCATTTTTGCAACAGGGGCAAACGTTTCTTCATAATCTATACCATACTCCTGAGAATAGCCTTTAGCAACAAGCTGAGCCTTGTATCGCTCAATGGATTCATCTGATTTGGTTTTAATCTTGTAAACCCAACGAGAACCAATGGTATGTTTTCCGGATGGCAGCGGAACCAAATCCCATGTATGAGTCTGGTGGAGAGCAGTAAGTTCCTCAGCCATAGCAGCCTGCCAAAGAGGATCACGAACTGCCTCTCTATAATACAAAGGCTCAGAACGATGAATAGAAGCAACAAATGAAGCAAATGAAGTAGAATAAGAGGAGTACTCAAAATCGGGGAGTTTAGTCGACTTACGAGTGCGAGTGGACTGATGCAGAGGAGGATTATCCGCAATCTCATCCGACAATTGGGTGGTCGTAGGAACAGGGACATGAGAGGTGGATACCTCGTGAACCAAAGTATCAGATAGAGCTTCATCGGGGTCGGTATCGAAAGGATCAATACGAACCAGATCTGACTGTGTCATATGATGTGAACTAGCAGGAACAGAGAAGAATGGAATATGCTCTAAAAACACAACATGACGCGAGACATACAATTTTTGACTAACTGGATCAAAACAACGATATCCCTTTTGACTAGCACCATAACTCAAAAAGACACATAAGGCGGACCGAGAAGACAATTTATTACGCTCAACATGTGGTCGAAGAACAAAACAAGTACAACCGAAGACCCGCAACGAGGAATAATCAGGTGAATGACCATACAACTTTTCAAACGGGGACAAACCTGAATTATGAGATATTGGAATTCTGTTGATCACATTAGCAGCGGCAAGTACTGCTTCCCCCCAAAACACACTAGGAACTTCGGCTGACAACAAGAACGAACGAGCTGTTTCAACAAGATGATGATGTTTTCTCTCAGCAACACCATTTTGTTGAGGAGTGTCTGTGCACGAAGTTTGATAGATAGTCCCATCAGAAGCAAGTAACTGAGAAAAATCGTTAGAAGTATATTCACCCCCCAAATCACACAGAAAACATTTAATGATAGAGGAGTGTTGGGTTTTCACAAGAGCTCGAAAGTTACTGAATATGATAAGGAAATCATACCTGCGTTTCATAAGATAAACCCAAGTATAACGAGTGAAATCATCAATAAAGAGACATAATATCTAGATCCTCCTTTTTTTGATACAGGAGAGGGTTCCCACACATCAGAATGCACAAGATCAAATGGCGCAATTGAAAAAGAAATACTTTTATTAAAAGGCAAGGCTGAAAATTTAGCCAGTTTACAACCACTACAATCAGAAATATCATGACAGTCTAAATGACCTAAAGCTCCTGTAGACACCAAAAACTTTAAACGAGACCCAGAAACATGACATAAACGAGAATGCCAAAGATAAAAATCAGAAGACGAACGACTCAAACGAAAAGACGACAAATCCACACTAGAGGCAGCAATATCAGATATTTTTAGCTCATCCAAAACATAAAGTCCCCCTTCCCTATGGCCTATCCCAATCATCTTCTGAGATCACGGGTCCTGAACAAAACAATTGGTAGAGGTAAAAAAAATTAAGAGGTCAGAATCACACAATTGACCAACAGATGCAAGATTTAAAGTAAGACTAGAAATATGGTATACGTTTGAAAGAGATAAACGAGATGTGTGAACAGAGCCAATTCCTGCCAATGGCATTGGAGTACCATCAGCGGTCATGACAGACAAAGATGGAGCAGAATTAACAGACACAAAAGAATCAATATCAGGAGACATATGATGAGAAGCGCCTGAGTCTAAGATCCATAAAGGAGACGATTTAGCAGAATTATCAGACAAACCTTTAGGAGAGGAGGCAGACATGGCATGAGGCTGTGAAGCAAGGAACTGCTTAAACTGCTCCATCATATGTGGATCCAAGGATGGGGCAGCAACTGCATTATTGGACTGAGGTGGGCGATACGTCCATGGAGCAGTCTGTGGCGGGCGTTGTTGTTGAGGTGGTCGTTGTTGCTGCTGCTGTTGTTTGCCTTTACTCAACAATTTCGGACACTGATCCTTCCAATGACCCTTCTGTTTGCAGAAAGCACATTCATCCTGAGGTACCTCAGGAAGCTGGTCTGTTTTGATTGCCAGGCGAAGACAGTTGTGGAGCAGCAAAAACGGATGGAGGTGTAGGTGGGACAGACCCCGTATTTGCTTTAGACTTAAGCCGAATCTCCTCTGCTAAAAGTTCATGAAACACAGAATCAACAGACGGAAGAGGAGAACGATGTAGAATTGTGCCACGCAATCCCTCAAAATCGTTTCGAAGAGCCATCAAAAACTGTACCAGGCATTGTTCTTCCCTACGAGCCAGATATGGTTCAAATTTTCGCAATTCTGCAGACTCAGTGAGAGCCAACTGATCCCAGAGATTAGACATGGCAGAATAAAACTCCTGAACACTCATATCATTCTGCTGAAGTGCGCGAATATCTACCTCCAACTGATACTGTTTGGCGAAATTAGATTGTGTGTACAATCTAGTCAGATGATCCCAAATCTCTTTAGCCGTCTCATACTTAGCCAACTGAACACCAATAGAATGGGTAACAGAATTGTTAATCCACGAAATAATCTTCGAATTATCTGCCTCCCAACTATCAATCAAGGCTGCATAATCGGCCGCCTTATCGTCTGTAGGTTTAATCCGCACACCTGTAACATAGTTCCACATAGATTTTCCACGCAAGAAATTCTTCATAACGTAGCTCCAATACGTATAGTTTGGACCATCCAATTGAACACTAATCGACTGAAGTGAATCATCCTTACGACTAGCCATGATGAAAAAGGTACAAAAAATAAAACTCCCAAAAAAATGAAATCAACAGATTCGAAATGCCCAAAATCAACAGAATCCAAACAAACCAACGTAAACAAGAACACCATAAAATCGAAATCAACTTATTCGAAATGCCCAAAATTAGTAGAATCCAGACAAACCAACATAAGCAAGAACGAATCAAAGAGAGAACGGAAATACCAAAACAAAAAATTTTTGAATATAACTTCTTCAATCAAGCAAAGAGAATCCATGAATGGTGGCTTTGATACCATGATAACATAAAGGAAAAGATGCTAGGGATTTCTTATTGACGTGCATAAAGTAAATCAGAATACAATAAAGAGTATATATAGCGAGGGATTACAATGAAAACAAAATAGACTAAAGGACTATTAAATAAATACAGCTAAGCTAATAAGATACTGCAGGTAACATAAATACTCACACATTAATGCTTTGAAGTTAACACATAATGTAGATTCAGATAAAATTTAAATAATACTTAAATGTGTATTGAAGTTTACCTTTGGGCAATTCAACAATACACTATAATACACATAATTGATGCTTAGCTTTATTTTTACATAATCGGCAATTAAATTGATCTTAATTAAATATGTCTGCTATCTTTGGATATACTAAACACATTTAACCAAGAATATTAATTACTTACAATTCTATCATAAATTATAAAATTAATTAATGAACCTTTGGGTGATTTTTAATATTTTATAATTTATGAATTTCAATATACTCATATAAGAAAATTCATTATGTCATTATAATATAAGCATCTCATAATTATGAGTAATTGAAATTAAATTTAAATATTTAATAATTAAAAACTTTAAGGTTTGGCCACTTTGGTGACTAACAAACCCACATAATAATTATCAAATTATTTAAATATATAAACATAAGAATTTATTCAATTTTATTTTATTTGAATAAAATATGTATGATTTCAATAATAATCTGTTATTATTGTGTGTATAAAATAATACTTAATTAATCATATGTTGCCATGTACTTAATATATATATGTATATAATATCATATCTTACGTATTTTTATTGTACTCAAATAATTAACAAGAATAATATCTTAACTGTTCTAGTTATAATATAAGTATAATGCTTTATTATTATTTTAATATACATATATGAAAATAAATTGAACAACATATATTATTACTTTATTATTATTTTAATACACATTCCTTAAATAATAACAGATTAATTCAATTAATGAATCTTTACAATTCTATCATCAATAAAATATTTAAGAAGCCAAATAATCAATCATCCGAAAATTAAAACATCATCATGCGGCAAAATTAATGATGTTTCAATAATAAAATTCATCATCAGTATGTATGCATTAATAATAAAACATTAAAACATCATCAGTATATATGCATTAATAATAAAACATCATAAGTATGCATATATGCATCAATATCCATTAATAATAATAAATTAAAACATCATCAGTATATATGCATTAATAATAAAACATCATCAGTATGCATATATGCATCAATATTCATTAATAATAATAAATTAATACATCATCATTGTTAAATTATCATCATCATAATCATGCCATCATCAACATCAAATATGGTCAAATAATCATTATCTTAATCATTAAATGAATTACGACATAATTAAATTACAGTAATTAAATTACAATAATTGCGGAATTAATTTATAGTAATTATCTTCAAGAGTAATCAAGGTAATTATAAATTACAATAATTGTCTTTATAGATAAATCCTGAATTCTTAACCGAATCTCTGATACCAATTGTTGGATTTTAATTAATCCACGTAAATCAAATTAAATAATGATTTGCATAAATCATAATTGTTTAGATCATAGAATAACATGATTTATACATCGTACAATTATATTGAAATAATACCTTGATCCATAGCAATTTAGTTAGTTTTGTTGGCCTTAAATACTTCTGTTCATTTAACGTGAATTACTTATGTTCCTTTAACTTTGATCCACTGTAAGCTTTAATGATTCCTGCAAATAACCTTTTTGTGGAATAGGAAAGAAAAGAATATCGGGAGAAAGATAATTGGTTTCTCTCTCTTGACCTCGATCAGAATAACACCCTATTGATGGAGAGGTTACCTGATATTTATTGTGGGTAGAGAGAGGACCAATTATTATCAGAGACATTATACATACTTCCCATCAAAGTAGGCAATCAGATTTTCCCATTTAAGTGATAAGATAAAGTCTTATCACTTATTCAATTATTATTGATAAGATAAAATCTTATCAGTTATCTTTATTGATTAAATCACGTGGGTCATAAATTTGTGCTAACAAAAACCAGCAAGAATATCAGTTGGGATATTAGCCTCACTTAAATATGTGAAGACTGAAGATTTGTTATTATTTTTTGTATCATTTCAATATCTCTTCCAATCTGCCGTGGGTGTTTAACTGTTTGGGGCAGTGATTGCATCAAAATAAAGAAATCCACTTCTACTCATAATGAGTGTTGAAAAATTAAACTAATTAAGCTTAGTTAATAGTAGTTTTCTAATATATTTTTGTTTCTTAAAGTATAGATTAGTTTCCAAACAGGTTTGGTTTCTTTATTTGTTTCTGATATAGATTAGGAAATTTCTTACCTAATAAATAGAGAGTGTCAGTGGCGGATCTAGGCGAGGGAGGAGGCTAAAGCCCCCACCATGGTCGCCGGAAACTATGGATATGTAGTAGTAGATTTGTTGCCGGCGCCGCTGCTGCAAAAAAAAAATCAGTCACTGAAGTCCGCCGCTGCTCCTGCGCTGAAGAGTGAAGAGTGAAGAGGAGAATAAGACAACTATTTTGTTCACAAAAAAAAAAATCACTTAACAAAACGACGTCGTTTTGTTAAGTGATTTCAAAAAATAAAAAAAAATGCAATATAGAATCGGGGGCTCTAGAGCAATACAGAACTCATTTCCTTTCAAAATTTATTTCCAAATATTTCCTTTCCAAATTCCAAACCCTTCCCATCTCTTTCAAATTCCCAAATCTTATTTCCAAATCTAAACCCTTTCAATTTAGCTATTTCCCAAATTTCCAAACTCAAGTTTTAAATTCACTAGTAAAGAACCTTTTTTTTTCTTCCCTTGTTGTCTCTTTTTCTTTATCTCCATTTTTTGTATTCAAGATTCAAGAAAGGTTAGTTTTACTTCTTCTTTTTTTTATTTAGAGTTTTGTTATTTAAATGTTGTTAATTGTAAGTTAATTTTAATTATTAAGTTAATTTGGGTAATTTTAATAAGAATTTTATGGACTAAATATTTAGTGATTTGAAATTTAGATTAGGGTTTTTGAATATGAACTAATATTAGGAATTTTGAATTTAGACAAGATATTTTAGATATAAATCATAGTTTAGAAACTCTAGTTTGTTAGTTTTACTTCTTCTTTTTTTATTTAGAGTTTTGTTATTTAAATATTGTTAATTGTAAGTTAATTTTAATTATTAAGTTAATTTGGGCAATTTTATTAAGAATTTTATGGACTAAATATTTAGTGATTTGGAATTTAGATTAGGGTTTTTGAATATGAACTAATATTAGGAATTTTGAATTTAGACAAGATATTTTAGATATAAATCATAATTTAGAAACTCTAGTTTGTTTAATTAATTTTCTTTATAGATGAATAGTGAATTGTGATTGAATTATTAATTTATTTAATTATAAATTAATTGTGATTGAATTAATGATTGTAATGAATTTATTTTCAATTGTTTATTTATGTAGATTATGGAGAGGTTTTTTAAATCTAAACGAATTCGTAGTGGTGCATCTTCTAATGAGCCTAATGTTAGTGAAAATGTGAAAAATCAATATCGTGTAGAATTAAATTTGGATGATATTGTTAGTGATTAGGGATTGCGAAAACCAATTGAAGAGTTTGATATTGCTATTCGAGATCAAATTCGAAGAGAGTATTTGATTAGAGGGCCTTGCCAACCAAGTGGCAATATGTATCTGATAAGGTTAACATTTCACATTTATTTGTTATGATTTTATGTCTTTTTATTAGCTTTCATGTGTTATAATTCATGATTTTGTTATATTTTCAGGATTATGTGGAAAATGATTGGAATGGTAAAGAAAAGAGCTAAAATGATGCAAGGAGTTGAGAAGATTTGCAGGAAGGATTTTACAAGAAGATTTTACCAGAATATTTTACCAAGAAGATTTTACCAAGAAGGAATATTTTCTCCTAATATTGTGGAGATTGAGTTGTTGGAGTTGTTAAGAGTTATCTTTTGTTAGAAATTTTAGCATTGTTTGTTTTGAAGTAGTCTATAAATAAGTGAGTTTTTGGAGTAGTTATTATGCTATCCTAGTTTAGTTTTTAGAGAAGTTAGCATCCTAGTTTTTCTTAATAAGTAGGGAAGTTTAGTAACTTTCATGTAATTTTTATTCAAGTCATTTGTTTTGAATTTAATTGAATCTTCATTATTTAATTTAAGCATTTAAATTTCAGCAAGTTTAGTTTAGACAATTGAGTGGAGAAGTTTTGGACAAGCATTATCAACTTCCTATGCTATTGGAATTGGATTTTCTTCAACATTAACTATCTTCAAGAGGTTGTCAACTAAAGGTTTTCTTTTTATTATATTATGAATCTATTGTTCTTCAATTCTTTTATGTCTTGTTTAATTATGTGTTCATTCTAAATTAGTATTCCAGTTAATAAATTGATTAAACACTAATTAAATAACTTGTGAGATCTAATAGGACTTAACTAAATTTGTAATTTAAGTACCCTTTTATGGCCTAAGATAGAGGGTTTATGAATGTTCTATGATAGTTGAATAGTGCGCAATATTTGATTTATTATAGAAGATTCGAATGCCAATTAAAATGGTGGATCCGTGTAATTGTCCATTTAGTTTTGATAGGTGGTAAGACTATCATTCATCGATAGTGGGCATATGGGGATGGTATGAGCATATGACATTCCATAATGGGCATATCATAATCAGGTTTCTCTCATCTTAATGCTGTTAATGAACTAAATCTAACGAGGCGTCCTCTTAGGTTGTTTATTAGTTAGAGAGTAATTAATAAGGCATTCCTTTTAATTACCGAAAAGTAAGGAGAAATGAGGTTATGTCAGTGGCGTTCCCGATAGCTATAACTGATTTATTTGAATTACATGTTTAATATTTGCATCAAGGATTAAGTTATTGATTAGTGTGGATTCATGATTTAACTGGATCTTTTCTCATTGATTAAATTCTTAGTATTTAATTTGTTCCTTTTTATTCTAACGTTTTTTGTTGTGACAAGTTGAAGGAGAAAATACACCGTTCCCTTGGGAGACGACTCTACTCCATTACTATACTAGTAAAGAGTGGGAATTAATTTTGGTGGCATAACGACGCGGCCAAATTTTGGCGCCGTTGCCGGGGAACGGCATCAGTAATTTTTTTCCTTCAATTATATTTTATTTTATCTTTCTTGGGTTTATGATATTTTCTAATCTTGCAGGACATTGAATTACGATCCATAAATTGAAAGATCTGCAAAGAGAGGAAACAAAGAGGCAATGGATTTGCAAACTTTGATATTTCATATGGGCAATAATAGGCAAATGTTTGGAGAAGATACATTCTGCCAAATGAATGAGGAACAAACTTGTGGAAGTTGGATGAATGATTATCTAACATATATGGGCTCAACTCCACAAGATGAAATGTACACATGGGAACCACAATGGCATTATGAACCAATTCCTAACCAATGCAATCTTGCAGACCCAAGTCTGGAAGAAATTGTCAAAATGATGGAACAAGAGACAAGGGCATTCCAACAAGAGACAAAGGCATTCCAAGAAGAGACAAGGGCGAGATTTGCCAATGTGGGAACACAAATTACTTAAATGGCAAATGCAATAGCAAGGTTAGAAGCGAACCAGGAAAAATTACCTTCCCAAGTGGAGGTAAATACATGGGAGAATGTAAGTGCTATAACGCTTGAAAGTGGTAATGAACTAAAGGAATCAGAGCATAAATTAGATGTTCCAGTGCGCATTTTAGATCCAACTCCAATGCGTATTTCAGAATTTGACGAGGGAGAAGTTGACCATATGTCCATTTCAGAGTCATGCAACATGTCCATATCAGACTCGATACATAAACCCGAGGTAAGTGGCAAACCTTCAGTTGTTAAGCATCAACTTGTTTTGACATCACATTTTTCTGGCAGGTTTGCTCAAGAGCAGAAGGAAGAAGAGACACAAAATCTCTTGAATAAATTCCAAAAACTGGAGACCAATGTCCCAGTCATCAAGGCTATAAAATGCCTAAATAACCAGGAATCTGTTTTTAATGTTAATGTTATTGAATCCCTGGTTGAAGAATTTGTGCAGCATACTTTTGTGCAAGATGCTTTTAAATGGACTTTGATAAGTAAGACAGATAAGGACAACGTCATATGCTTATATGTCCAAATTAATGAGGAAATACCAATCTATTTGTCCATTTTAATTGTTAATGAGACATTTTTTCTTTCTATTTTGCAGAAACTCAAGTTGGAGTTAACATCTCTTCCTGTCCATTTGAAATATACCACGCCGATTACTTGATCAACAAAAGTTCATGTCTAGCCAAAGACAATAAATTAAGGCGCTTATGGGAGGCAACCCATTTTAAATAAAATTTTTGCATTTAATTAGTTTACATTCCTTTTTTAGTTTTTAGTATAATAACTGACTTCATTCTTTTATCCTTTGCAGGTAAAAAAGAAGTGAATATTGAGTTTTTATGTTGTCTTATAAAATTTTTTTGAAAAAATCGTGATAAAGAACAAGATGTGCTCAACGTCGCGACGTTCGCACGTGAACGTCGCGATGTTCGGCCAGTAACGTCGCGACGTTGGTGGGAAGATGACTTAATTGTGATTTTTCGTCGATTTTTTGAAAAGTTCCAGAGAGTTACGTCGAGCGACGTGGGTGAACGTCGCGACGTTAGAGGTCGAACGTCGCGACGTTGGTGTCGTTGTCGTTAAAAAAAGAGTTTTTTTAGTCCAAAATAAATTTTTGTGTCTTTACATTCGGCACATAACTAGGGTTAGATTTATATCAGTTTCATATATGAAGATTTTTTCTCTCATATTTCTCTCTTTGTCTTCTGACAGAAAATTGTGCGGCAACTTCTTGGGTGTTTCAAGAACATTGATTTTCTCCATTTTCATCATGGCAAGAACAAAATCTAAAGTTCTATTCTTCCTATCACAGGTTTCCTAATTCCTCACCATCGTCTCCAACTTTATCTTCTAAATTGCAAAGCTCCAAGAATTCATGAAGAGGATATATGAATGGACGACGATTTTGGAGCAACACATTCAAGCACACTTCCAATTCCAATGGTTTAAAGACCCAAAACCATGAGTTTTCTTTTTCATTCCTCTCCTTTATTCTTTTACTTTATTCCATCCTTCTATGTTGTGCTTTCATTATATTATTGTATACATGAAGGATCATGTATTGTCTAAGTATAGGGAAGTAGCTTAAGTTTAAGCTTTTGTTTCATTTTAATTAAATATTTTGTTTTAAGTTTAAGTTTTAGTTTTTGTTTCGTTTTAAATTCTGTTTTTGCATGTTTAGGATGGTTCATTTGGTTAGTACATGGTGGTCTTAATAAATCATAATGCCCATAAACTTTATAAACAATATTGGATATAGATTGAAGCATGTTTGGGTAGTTTGGAGGAAATACTTTGTTTTGGTTAATGTAAAATGCCTCAAATGAATTTTAGAATGATAAAATTGCAAGAATTTATTTCTTTACCTACTAAAGTGAGTTTTCGAGCCTAAGGTACACAAGAACCACTTTCTTGGTGCTTTTAAATTTCTTTGTGAGAGTTTGATTTAAATGCATTTGGTATTATAAAGCTTGCTTTGAAGTACATGTTGAAACTATAAATGATTATATGCATAAAAATAATAAAGGCAATTTAGGAAAAACCAATTTCAGCTTTCTTAAACACTTCCTACCATTTATTTGACCCCTAGTGAACCGATTTTGAGCCTAGACCTTTTCTTTGTTCAACACACAAGAAAAATTAGCCATTAAAACTTGTTTTTAGCTTTCTTTTTTAACATATTTATCAAAGAATATGTTAATTATATTCTAAGATATGTAAATACTTCTTGAGAATAAATATAGTCATACTAAGTTATGTGCAGAATTTTTGCTTGCAAGATTAATTTTGGTTATCATTCTTTTGAATATTATCTTTTGTTTTGAAAAAAAAAACAAAGAAAAAAAAACAGAAAAAAAGAGAGAAAAAGAAAAGAAGAAGTTGATTGAAAAGAAGGTGAAACATTGTTTTGCAAGCATTGTTGATTGAAAGAAGTTGATAGTGTGGCTATGTAAGAAGTATTTTGTGAAAATAATTTGTACTTTTAACATATTTCTTTGATAAATTTTAGCCCATATTTATCCTTTAATCCCACCTTTCACCTTAGCCCCATTACAACCCAAAAGACCTTCTTGACTTATGTATATAATTGTTATGATTATGGTGGAGATGTGACTGATTTGCAAGTTTATGAATAATACCATGCTTGAATAGTGTGAATTGCCCTATTAATGGGTGTGCTCTTATTGAGTGAAAACTGTGAGCTTAAATTATTCTTGCAATTTTTAACTTTAATGAAGGGGCATGTTTGCATTATCTAGTACAAGGATTGGTTAGTGGTAAAATGGTTGAGTTTCAATTTATATCTTGTTGGTTATTTAGTTAAGGGCATTATGATATTGAGTCTAAGTATTTTATAAGTTAGGTGTCTTATTGGAATAAACCATACTTGGGACAAGCATGGTCCAAGTATGGGGGAATTGATAAGGTTAATATTTCACATTTATTTGTTATGATTTTATGTCTTTTTATTAGCTTTCATGTGTTATAATTCATGGTTTTGTTATATTTTCAGGATTATGTGGAAAATGATTGGAATGGTAAAGAAAAGAGCTAAAATGATGAAAGGAGTTGAGAAGATTTGCAGGAAGGATTTTACAAAAAGATTTTACAAGAAGATTTTACCAGAAGATTTTACCAAGAAGATTTTACCAAGAAGAAATATTTTCTCCTAATATTGTGGAGATTGAGTTGTTGGAGTTGTTAAGAGTTATCTTTTGTTAGAAATTTTAGCATTGTTTGTTTTGAAGAAGTCTATAAATAAGTGAGTTTTTGGAGTAGTTATTATGCTATCCTAGTTTAGTTTTTAGAGGAGTTAGCATCCTAGTTTTTCTTAATAAGTAGGGAAGTTTAGTAACTTTCATGTAATTTTTATTCAAGTCATTTGTTTTGAATTTAATTGAATCTTCATTATTTAATTTAAGCATTTAAATTTCAGCAAGTTTAGTTTAGACAATTGAGTGGAGAAGTTTTGGAAAAGTATTATCAACTTCCTATGCTATTAGAATTGGATTTTCTTCAACATTAACTATCTTTAATAGATTGTCAACTACAGGTTTTTTTTTTATTATATTATGAATCTATTGTTCTTCAATTCTTTTATGTCTTGTTTAATTATGTGTTCATTCTAAATTTGTATTCCAGTTAATGAATTGATGAAGCACTAATTAAATAACTTGTGAGATCTAATCGAACTTAACTAAATTTGTAATTTAAGTACCCTTTTATGGCCTGAGATAGAGGGTTTATGAATGTTCTATGATAGTTGAATAGTGCGCAATATTTGATTTATTATAGAAGATTCGAATGCCAATTAAAATGGTGGATCCGTGTAATTGTCCATTTAGTTTTGATAGGTGGTAAGACTATCATTCATCGATAGTGGGCATATGGGGATGGTATGAGCATATGGCATTCCATAATGGGCATATCATAATCAGGTTTCTCTCATCTTAATGCTGTTAATGAACTAAATCTAATGAGTCGTCCTCTTAGGTTGTTTATTAGTTAGAGAGTAATTAATAAGACATTCCTTTTAATTACCGACAAGTAAGGAGAAATGAGGTTATGTCAGTGGCGTTCCCGGTAACTATAACTGATTTATTTGAATTACATGTTTAATATTTGCATCAAGGATCAAGTTACTGATTAGTGTGGATTCAATGATTTAACTGGATCTTTTCTCATTGATTAAATTCTTAGTATTTAATTTGTTCCTTTTGATTCTAACGTTTTTGGTTGTGGCAAGTTGAAGGAGAAAATACACCGTTCCCTTGGGAGACGACTCTACTCCATTACTATACTAGTAAAGAGTGGGAATTAATTTTGGTGGCATAACGACGCGGCCAGTATTCGAAACGAAAATTTGGTATTCAAGAAAGAAGTTTTCAAGACATTTGGTATAAACTGTTTGTACGACTAGAGTATAGCATATCAAAAGATGCGGCATTTTGCTTTTGGTGTTATCTTTTTAAAAGATCAAATAAAGGAGGTCGATATGCAGAGGATGCCTTTACAAAATCGGGATTTAATAATTGGAAAAAAGTAATAGAAAGATTAAATTTGCATATTTGGGGCTGTGAATAGTTGTCACAATGATGCTAGAATACAGATTGAATCATTTCAAGATCAAAGACATAGTGTGTCAAATGTGTTACGAGCAAATAGGCGCGAGATGGAGGTTGCTTATCGCACCCGTTTAACGGCGATGTTGGATGTGACATGCTTTCTTTTGAATCAAGGATTGCCTTTTCGCGGACATGATGAGTCAACTAGTTCTTTAAATATAGGCAATTTTCTTGAATTACTTGAATGGTATAGTCAACGAAATGAAGAGGTTTTCAAGGTTGTCAATCAAAATGCTCCTGGGAACAATAAAATGGCTGCCCCAAACATTCAAAAAGAATTAACACATGCTTGTGCCTCAGGGATCACACTTGCCATAATCAATGATATCGGAGACAATATTTTTTCTATGTTGGTTGATGAATCTCGAGACATTTCAGTGAAAGAGCAAATGGGAGTTATTTTGAGATATGTGAATAAAAAAGGGTGTGTGATTGAGCGGTTTCTTGCTCTTGTACATTGACACTAATTCTCATTCGTTGAAAGATGCTATTGATACTTTATTTGCACAACATGGTTTATCATTATCCACAGTGAGAGGCCAAGGGTATGATGGAGCTTCAAATATGCGTGGTGAGTTCAATGGGTTGATATCCATCATATTGCAAGAAAATCCATATGCAAGGTATGTTCATTGTTTCTCTCACCAACTCCAATTAGTTCTTGTTGCCGTTGCAAAGGACAACATATTTGTGAGTGAATTTTTTTGCTATGTTACTATGATTGTGAATACCGTGGGAGCATTTTGTAAAATGAGAGACCAACTTAGACAAATTGAACATGATAGGATTGTTGCTGAATTGGAGAGTGGAGATATCATTGGTAGAAAAGGAAAAAATCAAGAAACTAGTTTGGCAAGACCTGGAGATACTCGTTGGGGATCACATTACTTCGTCTATGCTCTATGTGGTCTTCAGTGATACAAGTGTTGGGGAATATACAAGATGACGCCACTTCTCGTGACAATAAAGGTCTTTCCATGAGTTTGGTTGAAAAAATGGAGAATTATGAGTTTGTTTTTGTGTTGCACTTGATGAAAAATTTATTGGGAATTACAAATGATTTGTCACTTTCCTTACAACAAAGGGATCAAAATATTGTCTAAGCCATAAACTTGATTGATAATGTCAAAAATAAATTACAAATCTTTAGGGAGGATGGATGGAAAAAAATTTTGGATCAAGTCAACACATTTTGTGAATTGAACATGATCTCAATACTTGATATGGAAGATAATATGACAACTCGTGGTCGTGGCGATCATGGCAGATGTAGAGGGCAACTCATTACTAATTTTTATCATTATCGTGTGGAGATTTTTTGTCAGGTATTATTTCTAAAAATCTTGTTTTATTTTGTTTGCTGAAAGATTTATTGTGGTTATTAATTTTATCTTGGTTGCAATATCAGGTTGTTGATTTAATTATACAAGAGATGAATAGTCGTTTTTCAGAAGTTAGCACAGAGTTGTTTAGTTGCATAGCATATCTTGATCCTAGAAATTGTTTCTCTCAATTCAATGCTCATAAACTCACCCGTCTTGCTGCTTTATATCCTGAGGATTTCTCGACTAGTGATTATTTATTTCTTGAACAACAACTTGACAATTACATTTATAATGTGCGGCATGATCCTCACTTTTCTGCAATTGAAGATTTGGGAAGACTTGCTCAGAAATTGGTTGAATTTAGAAAAAATACAATGTTTTCGTTGGTTTATCGTCTGATCGAATTGGCATTAGTTCTACCAGTTGCGACTGCATCTGTTGAAAGAGTATTTTCTACAATGAAGATTATCAAGAATGATTTACGTATCAGAACGGGAGACGAATGGATGAATGTCACTCTAGTTGTATACATCGAGAAAGATATTTTTTCAACAATTGTAAATGAGCAAATCTTGCAACGTTTTCAACAGATGCAGACATGTAGAATACAATTGCCTCCTCTTCGTCACATAACGAAAGTTAGTTCATTAAGTGTCAACCAATAGTGCAGTTATGTGCATTTATACATTTTTATTATTGTTTTTGGAAATTTAATTGTTAAATACATTTATTTAATCGCAAAAAAAAATTTTAAGTAAGCCCCCGGTAAAATTTATTTCTGGATCCGCCCCTGGAGGGTGTTAATGATCTTCATAGGTAGAGGAGTTGGAGAAGAGATACCTCAAAGAGCTATATGAGAAAGCCATGCAACTTGAAAAAATTTCGCGGATCAACGGTATTGTTGTGCGGCGATTAATTCCATACATGTGATATTATGATTTTATTCCTCTCCTTTCAAATATACTTTATGATAAATAAATATTTTTTTGGGTGTGTTTATCAAATTGACATTAAAGTTATTTTCTAATTCTAACATTAGTATTAAAAAATTTTATTTTTAACAGTGGGATAAAAACTATTTTATAGTTCTGACAATGAGGATATGCTTTGAGTTAAACATACATATAATGCCCATAACCCAATTTAAGGGCTAATTAGTAAATAAGAGAATTTATAGGGACTATTTTGCAAATAAGAAAAATTTGGTCTTAAAGACCCATTATTGTTTAAACTTAGGTCTTCATTTTCTTTCCCAAAATTTCACTCCTCTCATTTTCCCTCTCCTAACTAGGGCAAGATGGAGCTAGTGTGGATTGAAGAAGAAGAAGGAAGAAATTCTTCTCTAATATCCATCATTTTGAGGTAAGGAAACTTTCTAATTCTTTTATCTATAGTTATGTCTTTGTGTAGTGTTTAAGAGTAGTAAGAGGTTGAATTTGGTTATGATAGGAAAGTGAGTTAAGGAAGTGGTGCAAACTATAAATCAAGGGCAAGATTATAGGGTGATTTCAGGTAAGTGGTTTGATATTCCTTTATGTTTTAATATGCTTTTGATCAAATATATTTTGATAACTTAGTATGTTGTGATATGCAAAATAATGGATTGAGCATATGTTAATTTGTGATTTTGATATATATGAAATGTATTAAGTGGCTTTTTGTGAAAGCAAAATGTTTGATGAAATGTCTAAATGAATTTGAAGTATTATGAGCTCTTGAATGGTCATGGAACGATTGGTAGGAACATGTTCCAACTCATGTGTTTATGTGTATTTGACCTACCTAGCGGGTTATAGCTAGGAACTCATGTGTATGTGGCCTACCTGACGGGATAAACAGTCAGGAACTGGATCCAGTTTACCGAGAGTAACGTGTCCTATTCTTGAGCTAATTGACAAGTGTTCAATGTATTTGTGAACGTTATTTGATAAATGATTGTGCCACTTGCTATATGTATATGTGTGTGTGGATTTGAAACGTTTTCAAATGTGATTTTCATGTGTTGAAATGCTTTGTGAAAGTATATAAGGTATAATGTGCTCAATCCGATAAAGGAACGTCACTACCACTTACTGGGCATTAATTGCTCATACCACCAAAGTTGTGAATTTTGCAGGTTTGTAAAGTTTGGATGCATTTGGTTGGGGAGGTTTTTGAAGAGAAGAATTGATGTTTTGTATATGTTTATAGTCTATAGTGATAAATTGTATATATGGAAGCTGTGTATAGATATGATGATATTATATTGGAAATTGTTGATAATAGAGTGTTTTTGGTAAATCTTTTGGTTATAGTGAAGAATTGTAGCGTATTGACGTTGTAGCTATGTAATCAGATGAAATGGATTGATATGAATGTTTTATATTGTAGAAATGATGTTGCTTTGGTTTGGTTGTGTAAGTTGGAAGAAGAAAAGAGAAAAAAATCGAATTTTTAGGTCTTCTGGGCCCGATGTCGCGACGTGTGACTCTCCACGTCGCAACGTCCAGAGGGAGAAAAATTGACAGAGAAAAATCTGCTCGACATCGCGACGTGCGACTCTCCACGTCGCGACGTCCAGAAGGAAAAAATGTGGCAGTGATCATTTTCGCCCACGTCGCGACGTGCGACCCCTTCCACGTCGCGACGTGCACCCACGTCGCGACGTGGAAAGCCTCCACGTCGAGACGTGGGGGAATTTTCAGCATTATTGAAAATTTTCAGATTTTGACTTCTATTTCTTTCTTATCTTCCATTTTTATATTCAAAATCATATTGGAAATGATATATGAATCATTCAAGAAAGATGTGTCATGTAATAGAAATATAGGTTGGGATTCGATGGTTTGATTCGTCGACGAAATCAAAGTTTTCTTCTATGTTGAGTAAGTACGATCCTTTGGCATAGCGATTTTAAATAACTTATGAGGCTTCGCACTCTTGAGACCATTATTCCAAGGGTGTGGTCGTGCCACGTTGGAACTCGGGGCGTGACATTTAAGTGGTATCAGAGAAGTTTAAGTTTATAACTATGTGTATATGTAAGAGATGAAATTTAGTACGTTGCTTGTTAGGAATATAATTCATTTTCTTTCTTTTCATATTCATATGACATGAAGATTTGATTAATCTCTTATGATAGGATTATGGCACAAAACAGTGGGAGCGAAGGAAATCCCCACGTGGTAATAGTGGATAGCCATGTCGATAGCAATAGCGAAGGAGCCAACACGGGGGAGCATTTGATGACTCGTACGACGCAGCCCTTAATCTATAGAATGAATACAGGGGGCGAGTCATCCAATGATCCACAGGTGACGAATACAACCACGTTGGCAATGCCACCGGAGTTCACTGCTGCCTTTGGCCTGATGGCTCAAATTATGCAAGGTCAACAAAGAATGCAACAAGAACAAGAGAGCCGTCAACGCCAACAGTTAACGGGTAGCAAAACTCACTACGAGAACCTAAAGAAGGCGAACATGCCTGTCTTTGATGGTGCACCGGATCCTGAGAAGGCGGAGAAGTGGCTACATGAATTGGAAGCCAACTTTGATGTTCTAGAGTTTCCCGAAGAGGTGAAGCCAAAGGTCGTCATTCCTTTTCTAGTTGGAGATGCAGAACAGTGGTGGAAAGGAACGGCCCCAGCTTATGTTCGTGAAGGACAATCCTTGGATTGGAGAACGTTCAAAAGTGTTTTTCTAAAGCACTACTTTCGGACTCCATCCGTAGTGAGAAGCAAAGACAGTTCTTCAACTTGAAGCAAACGGAGAACATGTCTATTGTGGAGTACGCAGGGAAGTTTAACTCCTTAGGGCGATATGTGCCAACCGTGATGGCGGACGATAGCATTAAATTGCTTAGGTTTGAGGAGGGATTACAAGGGCGCATTCGGGCTAGATTGTCTTCGATGCCCTCGAACAGTTATGAGGAATCCTTTAAGAGGTGCATAGGAATCGAGGCGGAGCTAAAGAGAGGTGAGGCCGAATTTCGTGCCAAGAGAGCTAGACCAATGCCTTCTCAAGGTCAAGGGTCAAAACAACCATGCGGAGGTCCACCAATGAACAAGAGGCGTGGACCACCACCTAGTTTACCAAGGCCACAAAACCCTACCGATCTCAATAAGAAAGAATGTGATTTTTGCCACCGTGTTCATTCCGGGGAATACCGATGGAAGTCTGGGGCATGTTTTTGGTGTGGCAAGGTAGGACACAAGATTAACGAGTGTCCCACTCACCCACAAGGTAAAGCCAAACCCACCAACGCTCGTGTCTTCGCATTGACTCTATCAGAGGCGGAAGCGTCAGAAGATGTTGTCACAGGTACTATAATGATAAATTCAGTGCCTGTTATGGTTTTATTTGATTGTGGGGCTTCTCACTCTTTTATATCCAAGAGATGTGCTAGTAAATTGAATTCTAAACCAGAACACCTTAGAGAATCCTACCATGTAGCTACCCCAGGAGGGAAAGTCCTCACCTCAAACCTTGTACATAGAAATTGTCATGTGGAAATTGGTGGGCAAGAACTTAAGGCGAATTTGATTCAAATTAACATGATGGATTTTGATGTAATTCTGGGTATGGATTGGTTAACAGATAATTATGCTTGTGTGGATTGTCGGGGTAAGAAAGTTAAGTTTGATATTCCGGAGAGGGAAGAATTCTCATTTCAAGGGGGCATGGAAAAGCAAGTTAAAGGTACAACTCCGATAATATCGGCTATGCAAGCTTGGAAAGCTCTTAAAAAGGGTTGTGTGGGGTATTTGGCGAATGTAATTAACACCAAGAAAGCGAATATGAACTTGAATGGCATCCAGTGGTTCGGGACTTCTCTGACGTGTTTCCCGAGGAATTGCCAGGCCTCCCACCGGATCGTGAAATCGAGTTTGAGATTAATGTGATGCCTGGAGAAGAGCCAATCTCTAAGGCTCCATATCGAATGGCTCCAGCAGAATTACGAGAGCTTAAAGTTCAATTGCAAGAATTGTTGGGTCTTAAGTTTATTCGACCGAGTGTATCGCTATGGGGTGCTCCTGTACTTTTTGTGAAGAAGAAAGATGGGAGTTTGAGGCTTTGCATTGATTATCGGGAATTGAACAGGATTACCATTAAGAATAAATACCCCCTACCAAGGATAGATGACTTATTTGATCAACTTAAGGGAGCTAGAGTTTTCTCAAAGATTGATTTGCGTTCGGGCTACCATCAGTTGAAAATTAAGTCAGAAGATATTTCAAAGACTACTTTTAGAACGAGGTATGGGCATTATGAATTTCTTGTTATGCCTTTTGGACTAACGAATGCCCCTGCCGCTTTTATGGATTTGATGAACAGGGTGTTTAGGTCTCAACTTGACAAATTTGTCGTGGTATTCATTGATGATATTTTAGTGTATTCTCCAACGGAAGAGGAGCATGTTGAGCATTTGAGGATAGTATTGCAAATCTTGAGAGAAAAGAAACTCTTCGCCAAGCTTAGCAAATGTGAGTTTTGGCTAAAGAGTGTGGCTTTCTTAGGTCATGTGATATCAGAAGTTGGTGTGACAGTTGATCCTAAAAAGATAGAAGCAATTGTGGATTGGCCTAAACCGACCAATGTAACAGAGGTCCGGAGTTTCCTAGGTTTGGCGGGGTACTATAGGAAATTCATTGAAAGATTTTCATTCATTGCAATTCCTTTGACTCAATTGACTCAAAAAGGGGTGAAGTTTGAATGGACTGTAGCTTGTGAGGACAGTTTCCAGGAGTTGAAAAGAAAATTGGTTTCAGCACCGGTACTTACACTTCCATCTGAGTCAGGTGGATTCACAGTGTGCAGTGATGCTTCCAAAAATGGTTTGGGATGTGTGTTAATGCAAAATGGTCGAGTCAGTCATTGCTTATGCTTCTCACCAATTGAAGAAGTATGAACAGAACTACCTGACCCATGATCTTGAATTAGCAGCTGTAGTGTTTTCTTTAAAAATCTGGAGACATTATCTGTATGGAGAGAAATGCGAGATGTTTACGGATAATAAGAGCTTGAAGTATTTGTTTACTCAAAAGGAATTGAATATGAGACAACGGCGATGGTTAGAATTGTTGAATGACTATGATTTGGATATTAAATACCATTCCGGGAAGGCAAATAGAGTAGCGGATGCTTTGAGTAGAAAGTCTCCAGGAACATTGGCATTGTTGTTGACCCAACAGAATCGGTTGATTTCTGAATTTGAGAAATTAGAGATTGAGGTGATCGAGGCAACCGATGGATTTCTAGCAGCATTAATGGCACAACCTTCACTTATTGAACGAATTAAAAGTGCTCAAGTCAATGATGATGCATTGAGGAAGATGGAAGGTCAAATTAAAGAGGGCCAACAAATTGATTTCCAAATTCATGATGATGGAAGTATATGGTTTCGAGGTAGATTATATGTACCCAATGATTTAGACTTGAAGAATGAGGTTTTAAAGGAAGCACATAATTCGAAATTTTCCATTCATCTAGGAAGCACAAAGATGTATAAGGACTTGAAAAGAAATTTCTGGTGGAGTGGAATGAAGAGAGACATTGCGGACTTTGTTCCAAAATGCATGGTATGTCAACAAGTCAAGGTTGAACATCAACGTCCTGGAGGATTGCTGAAACCGTTAGAGATACCGGTTTGGAAATGGGAACATGTGACTATGGATTTTGTTTGTGGGTTACCAAGAACAAAGACAAGTCAAGATACCATATGGGTAATCGTGGACAGATTGACTAAGACAGCTTATTTCTTACCCATGCGAGCCACGGCTACTATGGAGCAATTAGTCAATATGTACATGGACAATATTATCCGTTTACATGGTGTGCCGGTCAGCATTGTTTCAGATAGAGACCCAAGGTTTGTGTCTAGGTTTTGGGAAAGTTTTAATCGAGCGATGGGGACTAAAGTGACACTTAGCACAGCCTTTCATCCACAGACGGATGGTCAATCAGAAAGGACCATTCAAACGCTTGAGGACATGTTGAGAGCATGTGTTCTTGACTTCAAAGGTAGCTGGGTTGACTATTTAACCCTGATTGAATTTGCGTATAACAACAGCTACCATGCTAGCATTGGAATGGCACCTTATGAGGCATTGTATGGGAGAAAATGTCGATCACCCATTTGTTGGGATGAAATTGGTGAGAAAAGTATTATGGGACCGAATTTGGTACAAGTAACTCTTGAGAAAGTTCCCTTAATTCGAGATCATTTGAAAGCGGCTCAAGATAGGCAAAAGAGTTGGGCGGATACCAAGAAAAGACCTTTAGAGTTTCAAAGTGGAGACAAAGTGTATCTTCGTGTATCGCCTAATAAGGGAGTAATGCGTTTTGGCAAGAGTGGGAAGTTAAGTCCACGTTATGTCGGACCGTTCGAAATTTTGGAAAGAATTGGAGATCTTGCATATAGACTTGCCTTGCCACCATCTTTGTCAAGAGTTCACAATGTATTCCACGTGTCCCAATTAATAAAGTATATCTCCGATCCTAGTCATGAGATAGAGGTGGAACCATTGCAAGTACAAGAGGATTTGTCATATAGAGAGATTCCCCTACGAATTGTTGATCGGAAGGAACAAGTGTTGAGGCGAAAGACAATTCCATATGTAAAGGTGCAATGGTCGAATCACACTCCTCGTGAGGCAACTTGGGAATTAGAAGAAGAAGTGAAAGAAAAATATCCCTACTTGTTTGAGGAACAAGGTATTTTAAGTTTCGAGGCCGAAACTTTTTATAAGGAGGGTAGAATATAATGCCCATAACCCAATTTAAGGGCTAATTAGTAAATGAGAGAATTAATAGGGACTATTTTGCAAATAAGAAAAATTTGGTCTTAAAGACCCATTATTGTTTAAACTTAGGTCTTCATTTTCTTTCCTAAAATTTCACTCCTCTCATTTTCCCTCTCCTAACTAGGGCAAGAAGGAGCTAGTGTGGATTGAAGAAGAAGAAGGAAGAAATTCTTCTCTAATATCCATCATTTTGAGGTAAGCAAACTTTCTAATTCCTTTATCTATAGTTATGTCTTTGTGTAGTGTTTAAGAGTAGTAAGAGGTTGAATTTGGTTATGATAGGAAAGTGAGTTAAGGAAGTGGTGCAAACTATAAATCAAGGGCAAGATTATAGGGTGATTTCAGGTAAGTGGTTTGATATTCCTTTATGTTTTAACATGCTTTTGATCAAATATATTTTGATAACTTAGTATGTTGTGATATGCAAAATAATGGATTGAGCATATGTTAATTTGTGATTTTGATATATATGAAATGTATTAAGTGGCTTTTTGTGAAAGCAAAATGTTTGATGAAATGTCTAAATGAATTTGAAGTATTATGAGCTCTTGAATGGTCATGGAACGATTGATAGGAACATGTTCCAACTCATGTGTTTATGTGTATTTGACCTACCTAGCGGGTTATAGCTAGGAACTCATGTGTATGTGGCCTACCTGACGGGATAAACAGCCAGGAACTGGATCCAGTTTACCGAGAGTAACGTGTCCTATTCTTGAGCTAATTGACAAGTGTTCAATGTATTTGTGAACGTTATTTGATAAATGATTGTGCCACTTGCTATATGTATATGTGTGTGTGGATTTGAAACGTTTTCAAATGTGATTTTCATGTGTTGAAATGCTTTGTGAAAGTATATAAGGTATAATGTGCTCAATCCGATAAAGGAACGTCACTACCACTTACTGGGCATTAATTGCTCATACCACCAAAGTTGTGAATTTTGCAGGTTTGTAAAGTTTGGATGCATTTGGTTGGGGAGGTTTTTGAAGAGAAGAATTGATGTTTTGTATATGTTTATAGTCTATAGTGATAAATTGTATATATGGAAGTTGTGTATAGATATGATGATATTATCTTGGAAATTGTTGGTAATAGAGTGTTTTTGTTAAATCTTTTGGTTATAGTGAAGAATTGTAGCGTATTGACATTGTAGCTATGTAATCAGATGAAATGGATTGATATGAATGTTCTATATTGTAGAAATGATGTTGCTTTGGTTTGGTTGTGTAAGTTGTAAGAAGAAAAGAGAAAAAAATCGAATTTTTAGGTCTTCTGGGCCCGACGTCGCGACGTGCAACTCTCCACGTCGCGACGTCCAGAGGGAGAAAAATTGACAGAGAAAAATCTGCTCGACGTCGCGACGTGCGACTCTCCACGTCGCGACGTCCAGAAGGAAAAAATGTGGCAGTGATCATTTTCGCCCACGTCGCGACGTGGAAAGCCTCCACGTCGAGACGTGGGGGAATTTTCAGCATTATTGAAAATTTTCAGATTTTGACTTCTATTTCTTTCTTATCTTCCATTTTTATATTCAAAATCATATTGGAAATGATGTATGAATCATTCAAGAAAGATGTGTCATGTAATAGAAATATAGGTTGGGATTCGATGGTTTGATTCGTCGACGAAATCAAAGTTTTCTTCTATGTTGAGTAAGTACGATCCTTTGGCATAGCGATTTTAAATAACTTTTGAGGCTTCGCACTCTTGAGACCATTATTCCAAGGGTGTGGCCGTGCCACGTCGGAACTCGGGGCGTGACAATACATGTGTTCCCTTTAAAAGAGCGTTTATTTATGCCTGCAAACTTGAATGAAAATATATCGAAACCACAAGCAAAAACAAGAATGACTTGACCTTGTTTTATCATGCAATATCCCACCTCTCCTTCTTTACTTGAGTTACCTTTGGCACTTACATCAATATATAGTTTAAACCAACTGTTATTAAGTGGCAGGTATCATTTGACCATTTTAAATGAAATTCTTTGTTGTTTATTAGCAATGAATGTCTAAAAATCCATCCCGTTTAAACCACAAAATTTTAGTGATACAATGATTTTTATATCCTCAAAAATGTTATGTCTTTATTATTGAAGAAATGATCATTTCTAACTTTTCAAATAAATCAAGATAAGAGAATGAAGAGGTTTTACAGTAAAATTTAGAATCTTATTTTTTATCTTCACATTCCACCAATTATTGAGTAGAATTTTAGTTGTGGACGTTGTACACAAAGTACCACATTAAAATCCTAAAAAGTTCCATACCCCTTGTGCAATTGAACCATTGACAAAAAGATGATCAATTGACAAAAAGATGATCAATGGATTCAGTAGAAGACTCAGCACAGCCAAAATATTTAAATAGGCTACGAATGCCAAATTTAAATAAGTAAGAACCAATAGGCAGCCTACCTTTTTATTAACCTGAAAAAAGATAATTTTGCAGACGAGTAGAAGTCCCAAAAATGGAGGTGAATGGTACAGGACGATATCGATATGTTGTCTAGTTACATGAGGCCAACGTTCACTATATTGTCTAGTTAATTAATTTCGATAACTTTATAATGTGTTAAAAGTTTGGTATTTGTATAAAAGTTATTCTCCTCTGCAACCGTCTAATATATGCGACTTGCGTATGAATTTTACTTTATCGTATAAAGTATAAAAAATTAGCGTATTATCTTATAAAGTATCAAATATTATCTCATAATGTATAAAAAATTAGCGTATAAAATATAATTCATATATCACGTCTCATATATAATACGATGTCACAAGAGTTTGCGTTGTATAAAAGTCGTTGTTCCAAATAGTAATTACATTTTTCTTAAATGGACCTATATAATTTGTTAAAAACTTTGAGAGCTTTATCAAAACCAAAATTCAGAAGTAAAGCCTAAATTGATAAAATTAATACATTAAGCCAAGGGACTAAATAAGACCTTGGCCAAAGTTTAATAGCTTTTATGAGAATTTAGCGTACTTTAGGGTTTGATCAAAGAATTTTCCAAAAGTACAAATGTTTATAATTTAGTTTGATTTTTATAGTTTTGTGTTTCGGTTCGTGGCTTTTTGCATTTTTTTTCAAGGTTGTATTGCCTAAGAACAGGCTTGGTGGTGGTACACTGCTTATTATTACCATCAATAAAAATTTTATAACTGCAAAAAAATAAAAAAATTAAAAATCCATGGCTCTGTAAATTAAATATTGCTTTTCTACTCATAATTTCATAGTCCTTTTCTAATAATTGAAAATTAATCCTTGCGATAAATGATATAGAACGAGCTGAGGAATGCTTGTGGACTTTACAGGATCTAGTCAAGAAGGAATTAATAAAAGAGAAATTTGCTTTCAAATAGACATAACTTTCTCATTTGGATTCGGAATCGTTTTTATAATACCTTATTTTGAAACTTTCGACAAAATCTACAAGACTCATTGGATGTAGTTCCACGACATGCGCCATTTTTTTTTTTAACAAAATTCAATTGTTTCAAGTACTTTTTTATCATTTAAGTGTTTCTAGTTATTTTTGAATTATTTTCCGGTTTGATTAATCGTTTCCTTCATCTATATAAATGCTTGTAAAACTTTATTTTCATTATATATTACGACTTTGATATTATTCAAAACAGATTCAAGTTCTCTTAATTGTGTTCATTTGCGAAGATCAATTATGTTTCATTCTCTGTCCTGTGTTAATAAATTTATCTTATCTTATTATATTATTATTTGAAACAGCATTAATTTCATCTCAAGATTTATGAAACTCACACAAGATGAAGTGGGATGAAATTCCCAAAGAAGTGGATGAAGGAGAGGGACAGAGGAATTTTATTTCGATGACATAACTTTTATGAGAATAAACTTGCTAAAACAGAACTTCAAAACAGAAACATGTCATGTAGAGTGCTTAGTATCACGAGTGTTCGTTAACAATTTCAAGATTTCCCGTGACAAATTAGGACCACATTTGCATGCATCATTCCTTTGTTTTGCCTATTGATCCATGTATACTATGACATTTAGAAAACGACCTTCAATTATATATATCCTTACATTAATTCTTGGTATGCCAAGCCAAAACATGAATGCATATCAATATCTTACAAGTGTACGATACTCACACTCACCTCATCATGCAGCATGGTATCTGTACTCGTGGAGAAGAATAAATAAATAAAGGGTTAATTATACTTTGCCACCCTATGCTTTGTGGCTATCTACACTTTATTATTCTAAGCTTTTAAAATATACACTTTGCCACCTCATCAATTAATCAACATGTTAGTTAACAAACTTCCCTTAGAAACATGTATGAAATGATAAAAATGACCCTTATAAAAATATAAATATATTATTAAGAAATTTTAAAAAATAAAAATAAAAATAAAAAATGCAAAAGACTTCTAATCTTTGTGTGTGTATATATTATTATGTATAAACAATTTTTTAATTTTCTATTAAATGGAATAGAAAAAGGCATAGGAATGGTAAGATATACCATATTTGACAAGTTGATTTTATCCTTTATATGAGTCTGTAATAAATGCTCTCTATTATTAGAAAAAGAGTCTCGATATTAGATAATTCTCACTATCCCTTCAAAATTTTATGTCATTGATTTATTTATATTTTTTTTCACTTTTTTGCTAAATTATTATAAACTATTAAAATTCTTATTTCTCTTTTTATATTAAGATATTTCAACTTAGGTAAAGAAGAGAGCAGTTAATAGTACAAAATAAATTTATTATTATAATAGTACAAATTAAAGTAAATAAATTTGTTATTTTTATATTAGTGAAAATTAAATTAATGTATTGTACAAGTTTTTGAGTTAATATAGAGCTTTAGTCTTGCATTGCATTAATTCTTAAATGAATCTATAAGGGTATATTTGTCCAAATAATGGTGAATTATAGTGGGGTCAATTTACACCGTTAAATTTACTAACTTTGTAACTTTTAGGATGACAAAGTGTATATTTTCGAAACATAGTTACCTACAAAGTATAGAGTGACAAAGTATAATTAACCCATAAATAAAACTCTATAATCCAACATTTGAAATCATATATTATTTACCAACCGTTAAGTTAAAATTTATTCATTATTATCAATATAGATTTGATTTGCTACTCAATCGGACTAAATTTGGAAGAAAACCCGTAGTGATGCGTTACAAGTACGTAAAGTGTAACGTGCAGTGTAAAATGATTGGAAATGATGTGTCTCAAATTGGCTAGGGAAAGAGAGGGTGATTTATATATATATATGAGTAAACAAACCTCCACTCTTGAGCTAGTTTTTGGAGTGGAATGATAAACATGAAATATTCAGTTTATTATCTATGATTTTATGTGCCTTGTGAGGAAGAATTTGTGCTTAATTGTGTTTATTCTTGCAGAATTTAGAATATCCCATGATGCGGGATTGGTGAGAGGAAAAGATGGATTTGGCATGCTTTCTACAAGATTTAATGGCTGGAGATAAGATTGAAAAATATGGCAGTGTAAGGATTTTGGGCAGTTACCAAATGGGTGAAAGAATTAGATTAGGAAACTTATCTTTATAGCCGCGTGTGGCTTATTTGAATTTGGAAACAAGAGGATTCTTTCTTTAAGTTGGATTAGGAAGTTTTATTTTCTCTCCTATATAAGGGAGTAGAATCATTAGGGTTAGAACAACTTTTGGAGGACAACTTTTTCATAGTTCTACAGTTTTGCAGAGTTCCAGATTTATAATAAGAATAGACGCTCGTTGTTTGCCCAAACGACGGGCGGCTCTGTTTGCTTTTCTTAATTCAGATTTATTTCTTTTAATTATTTGTTTTGTTTTTAATTATGATTAGTGAGTAGTTTCTTTTCTGGCTGTAAGTAATGAAGCCCTAATCATGTGTAAATTGTGAGACCTAATTGTTCTAATTAACTTTTTCATATTTAATTCCAAGAGTTTTATGAGTCTAAAGTTAATTATCTAGATTAATTAAAACCTGATCAACTTTAATGAATTTAGGTAAAGCCAATTAATCCCTTGTTAAATCACTGGATTTAATAGGTAAGATTAATTAGTGGCGAAGCTACTGTCTCTGTAGATTGAAATAATTGGTTAACAAGTTGTTGCATGCTGATCATGATATGATTTGTTAGAGTTGGGTTCTTCACTACTTAATGCTTTTATAACGTTGAATCTGGTGTTCGGCTGATTCCGGCCGGGTTATGTTATGAATAGGGAAATAATTGATTAAGCCGATACTTGTCAATTATCGAACAATTAAGGAAGAATTAAGTTATGTCAGAGCTGATTCTCGGTAACATATAACTAACTGATTAATATGAATTTGTTATCTTTGCGTCGATGAACAATGAATATTGATTAGTGTGGATTTGCTTATTTGCTAGATCTTTCCTTTTAATTAATTAATTTTTGAATTTTGTTATTTATTGAATTCGTAATTTTATCCTTTTTATTAATTGCTTTAATTCATTAATCTAATCGTTGTGACTATTTGCAAATTAACGAAATCAGAAGATATTGTTTCTCCTGGGATCGACCTTACTCTCATTACACTATTGTTAATCTTTTAGAGTAAGAATTAATTTTGGTGCAGAAACGACACACCATGGAATTAGACGTGTTCATATAATTTGGTATTTGAGTTTATTCTTCACTGGTGAACACACCTACAAAGGTTCCCTGCCACTCATGTACGAGGCATGATTACGTGAAGTGTATCAGGACGTGCAGTCTAAAGGGGTCAGAAATGATGTGCCACGAGTAAGTAAAGTGCACGAGAACATACGTACAGTTTAAAAGGATGAAGAATTATGTGTCCCGCATCGATCGGTTAGAATGAGAGGTGTTGAGTGTTATATATATATATATATATAATGAGTAAACAAACCTCTCATCTTGAACTAACTTTTGGGGTGGAGTTAGGTTTTTCAATTTAAAATCGAAAATCGGTAAAAAAAAGATTAATAAATTTGGTTTTTTCTGTTAGTCAAATTCAAAATATGTAAACCATAATCAAATCAAATAACAATTTAATGAATTAGGTTAAAGTGAACCGAAAAATCGAGTTGAATTCGATTAGGTCGATTTGTTTGATTTTTTAGTTTTATGCTCACCCCTAAATGACAACGAAGTATAGATCAACTGGTTTATATTTTCACCTGTGAACCAATAGGTCATGGGTTCGAGTCACCAGGGGGTAGATGGGGTACCATTGTTGATCCTCTTTTAAAATTAAAAAAAAAATGCTCACCCCTAAATAACATGCAGAAAATATAGTCAGTGTATACATATGATTTACTGATAATAGCTAGAGAATGGAAATTTGATTATTCACAATATCCCAAAGAGAAGATTAGACAACAAAAGAACCATATATAAACTGAGTAATTGGAGGTTTTTGGTAGTTTCTCACAACTTAATTTTTTTTTTTTAAATAAAGAACCCTTCCAATATTATAAGCTTCTGGATATGCATAATACATCAAAAAAATTATACAAAAAAGTTTGTTTCTAATAGCAGTTGTTCTTTTTTCCCTTACAGGCATTAGCATAAGAACGCTACCATAAGAGGCCTTTTCATTTTAAATTCACTGTTTTACTTTATTTTTTTAACTTCAGATTGGAAGTTAATCCACTGTGTAACTATTGTAAAGTATTAACAAGTCATTAATACAAGTAATAATCATTCCCTACTATAATTTGAACTCTATTAATTTCATTAAGAAATTCATATTAATAATTTTAAAAAAAATGTATTTAACTTTTAAAATATCACTCTTCAAATCATTTTTAAATCAATCTCCTCCCCTCTCCTTCTCTCCTCTATGTACGGCTCCACCACTACCACCGTGGCCACTATTACATTCAACTTTTTTTTTTCTAAAACTCATTCCCAAATTTTGGTATATCAAAAGCTTTACGTAAAAGATTTTGGGTGTCATACATATGAATAAGCAAACCTTTTCTCTTGAGTTAGCTTAATTTTGGAGTGGAATTAGGCAAGCACGGGTTTATATCAAACTACCTAATGTTCACCACAACGTTAAGTGTGTTGAAATATGTTGCTGATATTAACTTTTTTTTTTGTCTATTGTGAAACAGACTTATATATAAAACGAGAGTTAATCGTGATTTCAACGCACAATGAAAGTGACAAAAATTAAAATTACCATTTTATCGGTCATTAGTTTAATGTTTCCGTGTACAGACACTTCTTCTCTGGCATGATTTTCAAATTTTTCCACTGTGATTCATGAATGAAATTCAGATCTACTATTGTAGAACTACTGAACTGTATGGTTAATATTGTATCTATGTGTTGTTAATTAACTTATGAAAGAATGTATATTTTTTGCTTAAAAACCATCAAAATCCTGATTTCATTTTGAAAGGTTTTTTACCCTCACAAATCAAATAATTAGTCTACATTTTACATTTTTTTTCAAAAAAAAAAAAGAAGATAAACTACCTAAAAAATTTTATGAGTGAAAGAAAGCAAATTTATACATTTTTTTTTTCCTTTTGAAAAAGAATCTCACAAACCTATCGAAAACAACTACTAAGGAAGTAATATATATCTATGCTGATGAAATAAGAAAATGTTTAACTTATATGATTGGGGTACACTCTAGTATTGCAAAAAGTCTTGTAAAGAACAAAATCGTAAAAACTATACATTGATGAGATGTAGAATACGTTGATGATGCTAAAAAAGGATAAAAATGCTAAGTCCCGCCACTTAAGACAAATGAATTTTTCTTTATTGAAATTCAAAATTGCATCTATAATATATAAAGTTTGGAACCTCTTGCCAAGATTTATAAAACTCATATATGGTTTTGTGCTATAATCTGTGATATTTTTTTGCAAAATTCATTTGTTTAAAGTACTTTGGAATCCATTTAAATATTTTTTAAAAAATTATTTTTAATTTCTTTTCTGTTTTGATTTAGAGTTTTTCTACAACTATATAAACGTTTGTAAGTCTCTATTTTCATTACTACATCCTCATAAATATTAATACAGCTTTCAAGTTATTTAGAATTTGTGTTTTTTTATGTATATCGGTGTATTATACAAATATATCCATGTTATATAATCTTTCCTTGCTTAATCATATGCAATTACATTATGCCAAACTTAAACACCATATAGTGTAATATATAGAAGAGAATTAATATTTAAACAGTGAGGTTTAACTGAGGATACAATAATGTTAATTACAATATTGTAACCTTTGTGTGAATAAAACTTTCCATAGCTGAATTAAACAAAGTATATGCATACTTGAAGTGCTTATGTTGATCTAATTAATGAGGTTATTTGATGTACGTAGATCATTCTGTTCATAAATTTGTCTACCTAATTATTTTTGCAAGTTTTTATGGATGGATGCATGCACGCACCCGTGAATGGCTTAATTCTGTTGTCTCCACGTAGAACATTATTTCCAACTTTCATGGCCACAAGATGCTACCAAACAATAAAGTGTCACGAGAACAACTTCTCTTTTTCATCCATCCACAACCAACCAGAATCATCCAGGATCCATCTGTGATCTATGTCCCTAGCCCTCTACAAAACTATATGATCAATTTACCATTCTCTTTACATTTTTAATTAGGAAAAAAACTGTTAAATTATCCTCAACAATTTGAATATAGATTAATAATCAGCAAAAAAAAAAAAAAAAAAAAGCCCCCACAAATCTTGACTTGAAACTCAAAATAAATTTCATACGAATTCCATAAATTTTGGATGTATGGCTTGAATGACAATCCTAATTGAATGTCAATTGCTTGGATTCCTATGGAGATGTTAAAAAATCCCACCTTTATTAATTTAGTATTCATTAGCCAAAGAAACCATTGTATACTTGTTAAAACAGCTCATAATTGTGGTCAAAATGATTTATTACTAGTTCTTCAAAACCTAAGGGCAAGCAAAACATTTCATAGAAAGAAAATTGGACTTTCTTCAATTCATTTATATGGAAAAGGGACAGTACTAGAACCAAATGATTTTCTGGTACATTTATTATTTCAATGCTATTTTAATCTATAAATACATGTCACGTATATTTAACACTTATCTTTTAATTTTTACTAATAACTTGATAGAATTTTAATTAAATATATTGACGTGTATTTATAAATTAAAATATGAATTGAAAAAAAAAATGTAACAGAAGATTCTGAGTACACCAGAACTAAAGAAAATTAATGGAGCCAAGAGAAACAAATGATCAAAATATATTGACTAATTTTGTTGATTTTCTACCTGCATATATAGCATATTCATGAAGCCAAGAAGAAACTATTTTAGTGTTTTAAATTGATTTGAAACCTGCGGCTCTTGAAGATGGCACATTCTTTAAGAGCCATATAGCCACAAGCAATTCACAAGTTCATCAACAGTAATATATATAGTTACTGTAGTGCATTGAAAAGCAAAGATGATGAGCAAATGTTTCTGTTCCATAATATGCCACGCTGATAAAAGTTTGGCAGATAATCACTAACTTCACATGTAAGATTGATTACACCTCTAAAATATGAGATGAGATGATTTATTTAAAATTAATTTGTATTATCTGTGTAATAATAAAAAAGACATCATTTTATTAAAATTATAATAAAAACGTACAATTTACTTATTTGGTTACAATCTAATAATTATAAATTTGATTTTAGTGATATTTATATTTTTAATTTTTAATTTTAGTAAAACAAGATATTGTTGGACAAAATAAAACAAAATAATATTAGAGAAGGATGTCATCTCCTCCTAAAACATTGCCTTGAGGACTAATTCCAACATTTGATACTTAGCTCAAATTTTGAAACTATACAAATTCTTTGATGAACCCTTCATGACATTTGAGCAATTAAAGATTGCTTGATTTGCAATGAATTTATATCTTTTGGACCACCAATCTGGTAAAACTAGAGGTCTGAAACAATCCCAGATAATAAAAAAAATGAAGAAAACAAAGGAACAGGAAGATCCCTTTGTCAAGATTGTCACAAAAACCATAATTCTTCATTGCTACAGCCCTTTTAGAAGAAGAGCATAGAGTAGTTTTGATGTTGTAGTAGACAGTGATATTTGAATCAACCTTTTGAGAACACGTGTCAGTGTGTTTGCATGTTGCTTTGTTTTTGGTCAGGTACTTTTTGATATAAATTTCATAGTCTTCATATGCTTCTTGACAAATCCAAAACACTTCTCTAACTGTTAACTTCCAACCTGTTTCTTTTTCTTCTTCTTTGCCTACTTATATTTGCCTGATTCTTCAAATAGTTTTTCCAATCTGAATTCTCATTGATCCAAAGTTTTGAATTTGTCCAGAATTTGGCAATGCTGCAGGTTCAGTTTTGAAGGTTTTCCACAGATGAAATCACCACCAGGAATGGATTTTCATCGCTGGATATTATTCATTGGCGTCATTTCAATTTTCTTCGTTCAGAATGTCAGCGATGTGGAAGGAAGGAATCATATTCATACTGGCAAAAAGCACAAGAGTGACAATGCCAATAATGGTGATTCTCCTGCCTATGCACCTAGTCCTGATGACCCTGTCCCTGATTGCCCTGATTGTTCTCCTACTGATCCTCCGGAACCGGTTACTCCTCCTGCTCCTGATCCTGGAAATTCCACCACAGCGTGCATTTTCGATGTCATGGAATTTGGAGCAGTGGGTGATGGTTCAACTGATGATACTGATGCATTCAGAGCTGCTTGGAAGGCAGCCTGTCAAGTTGAATCAAGTGTTCTTTTGGCTCCTTCCAACTTCGTTTTCTTGATCACCTCTACAATTTTTTCAGGGCCTTGCAAGCCAGGACTTGTCTTTCAAGTAAGACTAGAGATTTTAATCCTTTTTCCTCCTACTAATTAGTAATAATGATTTCATTTAGCTAGCCAATTTTGCAAAATTCCTTTAAAAAGAAGATTTAATATTTTTTTTGTCAGGTTGATGGGATCCTGATGGCGCCTAATGGACCGGATTGTTGGCCTAAAGGTGACAGCCTGCAGCAATGGCTTGTTTTTTATCGACTTGATGACATGACTCTTACCGGAACTGGAACGATTGAAGGCAACGGCGAACAATGGTGGGATCTCCCTTGCAAACCTCATAAGGTACTTAAGTTAATTTCACTTTTGCAGACAACTTTTGTTGTTGCTGCAGTTTATGCATTTATGTAGCAGTTAAACTAACATTCTACAATTTAACAGAATAGGGAAGAAAAATGTCGTTTTCGTGCCATTAATCGAAATCAATGTGGGAGTCTGTCAATTCATTCTGCTGTATTTGATTAGAAAAATCGAATGAAAAGGGGCTTCTTGGATACATAAGGGATCAAACTGGCGAAATCAATGGCTAATAGGACTTAAAATGGAATGGAACTAAAAGCAATCAGGGAATAGAATGTCATTTTTGTAGAACAAACTGAGTAATTTGAGCTGTCCATTCTTTTGCATTGTCAATTATTGAATATCTGACCAAAAGGTCACTAAATGCAATGGAATGCCATTTTCAGGGTCCCCATGGCTCAACATTGCCTGGACCATGTGACAGCCCTGCAGTGAGTAAATCCATTTCATCCAAAAGAAATTGAATTCCATTCAGTTTTATTCAATTTTGCAAGGTTCTTGAGAGTTAATAAAAATTGTCTGTCTTGTCTTGTTTACAGCTGATACGGTTCTTTATGAGCTCTAATTTGGTGGTAACTGGCTTGACAATCCAAAATAGTCCGAAGTTCCATATGAAGTTCGATGGCTGTCAAGGAGTGATCATCGACAAATTGTCGATATCTTCCCCGAAGCTTAGCCCCAATACTGATGGAATTCACATTGAAAACACAAAATTTGTTGGCATATACAACTCCATTATTGGCAATGGTGAGAAAAATCCTCTCAGTAATTGGAACTTATAACTGAAGTGTTCTAATTTGCATGAGTTTTGACACCAGCCCTACTCATATTTATGCAGGTGATGATTGCATATCGATTGGTCCTGGTTGTTCAAACGTGGATATAGAATCTGTCACTTGTGGGCCTAGCCATGGCATCAGGTGTGCACTCCCTGTTCTAATACGGTTAAATTTTGATAAATGACAAGCCGAATTGATTGACTTCATCATGTTCTAGTTTCTACACTTAGATTCTCCTTGTCACCCCTCCATATTTTTGTGTTCAAATCCTTGAGATTTTGCTATCATTCATAACTGCAACTTTATAAGGTGTATGTATACATTTACTTCAAAATTTTTAACTAAATCTCCTTTGCATTTTACAGCATTGGGAGCCTAGGTGTGCACAACTCCCAGGCATGTGTTTCAAACATAACAGTTCGAAATGCAATCATAAAGGACTCCGATAACGGAGTGAGGATAAAGACATGGCAAGGAGGAACAGGATCAGTAACAGGCATATCATTCGATAACATTCAGATGGACAACGTTAGAAACTGCATAATCATAGACCAATACTATTGCCTATCAAAAGCTTGTCGAAACGAAACTTCAGCCGTTTACCTTTCGGACGTTTCGTTTAAGAACATAAAGGGTACTTATGATGTGAGAAGCCCTCCAATTCACTTTGCTTGTAGTGATAGTGTGGCATGTACAAACATAACAATGTCTGAAGTTGAGCTGCTTCCTTTTGAAGGTGAATTAGTAGATGATCCATTCTGTTGGAATGCATATGGTATTCAGGAGACTCTAACTATACCTCCAATTGATTGTTTACTAGAAGGAATACCTGAGACTGTAGGAGAGAGTACTCTATATGGATGCAATTAGGAGAGTTTACAGTTTAGTTTTTATATATACTGCATAGGTTACTAGCAAAGGGAGTCAAGGTAAGTTTTATAGCATGGGATGTGATCATAGCCACATATATATGCTACAATGAGAATGCCTCAATGGTGGGTTTTGCATACTTTACTTCTTTTTACTTCTTATTTGCTTGCTTTGGTTCCATCCCTTGGGGTTTATTTCCCTTATTGTGTGATGAGAACATGAAATGTAATATGTAATATTGTAATGTATAGTTCCATTTTGCATTTTAATGTCCTATTATCAACTCTTGCTATAAATAATAGAGTAAACTAAAAAAAAAAAAAACATAGATATACTTTTTTAAAGTTTCACCGTTGATCACTATACTTTATTATTGAAGTCCTTCTGTCTAATTTATACCTTAATTTTAAGGGAATTGATTGATCTAATAAATTAAAAAGTATAATTCAATTATAAGAGAATTGTATTAGTATATACTTTTTGTTTCTACTGATTTTGGCATTATAAAGAGAAAAAGAAAAAAAATAAAGAAGAGGGGAGAGTTTGAGAATCCAATCTAAAACTATGTAATATCTAAACATATATTTCAACCAATTGAACTATACTAAAAAATTGGATTATTGCATTGTAAAATGCGACTTAGTAACAAAACCTTGTCTCTCTCCAAGAGTTGATTAATCAAATTTAAAGATTAAATTATTTTATTTATTTTTTTATTTTTATTTTTGAGAAGTTTTTGAAGTTATTTACCAAGTAAAAGACATTACTAGCTGTTGACAAATGTAAAATATGCTAAGTATCCAATGGAGAGGACAATTGCAAGACATGCATTTGAATCCAATCCTTTAAATGGTTGAAATTGACAAGTGTCTATTCTTTAAATCCCATCAAGAGAAAAGAAAAACTCTTTATCTTGTCTAATGTAGCCTAATGTACATTTTGTTTAGGTTCAAGTTGTCTATTTTATTTCAATTTTAATAACTTCTACAATCTAATATTTTAAAATGAAAATGACTCACAAATCTAATAAATTAATAATAACTACTTGTGTAATGAAGAATTGGCCTAATATTTTTTTAATAAAATATAAAACTAAAGAAATATATAAATTCTTGTATAAACTTTTTTTTTATAATATTAACACTTAGTAATTATGTTTATTTAAATTGCAAAAAGATTTCTTGCCCTACAATAACAATTAACAAAACAACAACTCCCCACCCCCCAAAAAAAAAAAAGAAAACTATGCTATTTCACAACAAAAAATACTAACAAAACAAATTTTTTTTGGGTTAATTACCGATAACCCCCATGTGGTTTGCCGATTTTTCGTATAACCCCCATGTGTTGTTAAAATATACCAACAACCCCCATGTGCTTCGGTTTCAATTGTAAAGTGGATGGAAAGCGTATCTGTCAACGGAAATTGAGTTACACGCGCCTAATTCTGCACGTATTATTATCACAAACTCATTAAATAGTTGTACATTTCCTAAATTACCCTTATTTAACCTTTTAAAGTCATACTATCATTTTCTTCCTTTGTACTTATCTTCTTTTTTCTCTCTCCAATCATTACTCTCTTTCCTTTCTTTTTGTACTTATCTTCTTTTTTCTCTCTCCAATCATTACTCTCTTTCCTTTCTTTTTTTTCTTTCTTTAACGTTTTAGGTTTTATACTTCATTTTAATTAAATTAAATTCAATAAATCTATACTTTAATTCTAATAATAAATTAAGCTCAATCTAAATATGGATAATTATTCGTAATTATTTAGATTAAAACAAACTTATTATCTTGAATTTTAGATTAAAACAAACTTTTTTTTTCTTAATTGTTGCATTTGATTTTTTCTCTTTCAAGGCCTTCTTTTTAATTTTTTTCCTTGTAAATGATGATATTTCACTTTCTTTTCTTTATTTTTTTTCTGTTTTCCTCTTTTCCTCTTTTCTTTTCTCTTTCCTCCCCCAATCGGCTTCTTCCATTGTCATCTTCTCCAAAATTAGTTTTCCTGTAAAACTAATATTCCAACAAAATTAAACTTCCCACACAAAACAATTTCAATTCAAACACTAACTATGGATTCAATTTCAGAAATAATCCAATTAAAATACCACAAACCAATTTCAATTCAAACACCACAAAGAGGATAAGAAATAAGAATCATAACCCAAAAATCAATCAAGATTAGTTTACTGTATTTTCACAAACTCCCGTAACCTACCAACCCTACCCACCACCCCCACCCGACCGTGCAATTCATCATCACTACTTCGTACAACCGCAAACTCCAACCATCACCACCACTTTTACCACCATCGTCAACTCATCCATGGAGTTGTCACCATCGAATTTCATACTACCAACAAGAACCTCGTGATTCATCAAATGCCCACCCCAATAGAACATCAAAGAGAATGAAAATTGAAATTACAAGATGGGTTCTCTAATCATGAATCGCTTCAATTTCTTCAATTTCTCCATTACCATCCAAATTCATCTTCACAAACACATTAGTCTCTTTTGTCACCCTCTTGACATCCCCAACTCTACCTAAATTTGATTCAACAAGAAAATAAAAGAAGTTCAGAACAAAGAAAGATACTAAAACATCCAAGAAGTTGAAATAAAAGAACAAAGAAATTATTAACAAAAACCCATTTAAGATGAACTTGTGAGGGATCCATTTTCAGTGGCCTGGGGATTTATCCTCAGGGGGGTCGATTGAAAGAGGAGTAAAAATAAAGGAGAAGGGAAAAATTGAATGTCGAAATATGATTGCTGGCAAAAATAAAGAAGGGAAATTGTAATGAATCGGTGAAAATGAAAGAAAAGAGGAAAGAGAAACAAAAAGGAAATAAAAGAATAAAAAGAAGGAAGGAAAAAGATAAAAAGGGTGAGATTATTATTATTATTATTTTACCTTAAGAGTTTAATGATTTATAATTTAACCCCAAAATTTTAATTATTTGAAGGTTTAATCCTTGATTTTAAAAACTAAAGGAGGGTATTATTGGAAGTAAAAATGGTGCCGTTAGGGCACATGATTTCCGTCCACTTTACAATTGAAACCGAAGCACATGAGGGTTGTTGGTATATTTTAACAACACATGGGGTTATACGAAAAATCGGCAAACCACATGGGGGTTATTGGTAATTAACCCATTTTTTTCATTTATAAAAAAGCCTTTTAAATTTAATTTCATAATAGTAGGAAATGATTGAGGTGGGACCCACAAATGTCCTCTTCACTTCTGAGTTGTACATTTTAAAAAAATGAAGTGTCCCTCTTCGCAGCGGCTGAACCCTACCCTCCAACCACCGAGCTGCGCTCCCGTCCGCCAGCGATAGAAACTCCCAATTCCTACTTTTGCAGGTCTCTCCTCCTCCATTGACATTCTTCCCACCTTCTCCCTTCACTCGCAATTCTGGATAGCAACATTTCTGGTAAATGCTAATCAAAGTTTGTTCTTTTTCCGTTAAAATTTAGTTGAGTTATATTCTCAATTAGTTTCTTTCCATTTGTACGTTTTCTTTTAAGTTTTTAGTTTCTTTTGTTTATGTAAAAATTCAATCTTTGCTGTCTTGCTCCTCAAAGGCCAGCTCAATTTTGGAATTTTCATCTCATTTATGTAATGATATTGAATTGTCAATGATCTCGTGGACACTTATATTTTGCTGAAAAAAACTCCTGTTACGTTGATTGTTGTTTTGGTGTAATGAAATTTGGTCAGTTTTCCCAGTGGGAAAGGTGTGTGGATAATCTGTAAGATTAATTGAGAATTAGAAAACTGAAATTCCAGTGAATTAGGGATTCTTGAAACTTTGAGTTTTTAAATTGAAGAGGCAGATGGGGTGCCTAAAGAATGGTTATTGGATTGAAAAAAAAAAAGATGAGCCTTTGGAATTTTTAACATTTGAAGTTGTGAAAGAAGTGGAAATGGAAAAGCTGAGAGTGGGTGAGAATACACTTTGAGTAATTCCAGATGTTTCGGGAAAAGGAGGAGGGTTGCGTTAACTTGGCAACCAGCATAAAACTTCGGCACTCTAATGATATGGATCATATTAGAAATTGTATAGAAAATATGTGTACTGATAGAATATGATGGCGAAGTATGATCCATACACCCGACCACACATAGTGGGATAAAGGTTTAGTTTGTTGTTGTTTTGGGAGGCACTGAATTCTTTTGATAGGGATACATTACAAACTGTGATGAATTAAACATGGTCTCTTTAGGTGAATTAATTGAGAGTGGTAAAAGATTGATTAAATGGAGTTGATAACTTTTGAAGAGATTGGAAGGTTTGAGAACACCTTTGCTGTTTCATTTGTGGTGTTCATCCCTAAAAGACAAGAGCTCAGATATTAAAGAGCACTAGTCTTTAATTGTGTGTTCAAGTTGCTTTTGCTTTCGAAAAGAATTAAAAGGATAATGAAGTCTTTAATCGTGCCAACTTCGGATGACACAATATGGCTCTGTGCCTGAGGAACAAATTCATGATTCTGTTGTAATAACATTATCTTGAAATGCAGGAAAAATTCGTTTGGGAATGTAGATTTGGAGAGTCCTTGACTGTCAATTGGCTATTTTTTTAGGCTTTACTGATAATTGGTTTATCTATCCTGTGTTGAATGTTTTGTATGCATTTGGTACAATCAATTTGGAATTATTTGCTACTTTAATCTACTGCTGGATTGTTGATCTGCAAGTATGTTGCTATCTTTTAATTGGTGCCTTGATTTGACGTATGAGTTCTTAGTTTGATGGTCAGTCAAAGAACATGTTTGCCTTTTCCTTTGCTCCCAGGTCCTGTAATGGTTCGACTGATATCTGGAGAAAATGGTGCTTTTTGATAGTGATTGCCCCTTCTCGCTGGATTTGTGCTGTTTATCTTAAAGGAATCATGTCGTTAAAATATTTATGGCTTTATTTGCTCTGGGGAAAAGATGCCTAAAATTATGAGTATGTTGAAAGACACTTCTGACAATGGGAATGACTCATCATCTCAAGATGACGTTGGCACTATTGAGGAGGTGCCCGAGGATACGATTTTGTCACGACAAACTTCTGTAAACCTTGTCCCATTCATCGGCCAGCGGTTTGTCTCACAGGATGCAGCTCATGAGTTCTACTGTAGTTTTGCAAAGCAATGTGGCTTCTCCATCAGGCGTCACCGAACTCGTGGAAAAGATGGCGTTGGAAGGGGTGTTACAAGAAGGGATTTTACCTGCCATCGTGGTGGCTACCCACAGTTAAAGCCCTCTGAGGATGGAAAACTACAAAGGAATCGAAAATCATCACGTTGTGGTTGTCAAGCTTATATGAGAATTGTTAAGAGAATGGATTTTGATGTCCCTGAATGGCATATAACTGGTTTTAGCAATGTTCACAACCATGAACTCCTAAAGTCAAATGAGTGTCAGCTGCTCCCTGCCCACTGCACAATATCTGCTGATGACAAGTATCGTATTTGCATGTTCGCCAAAGCAGGGATGTCAGTCCGACAGATGCTAAGGTTAATGGAGTTAGAAAAGGGTGTTAGAATTGGTTGTCTGCCATTCACAGAGGTTGATGTGAGGAATTTGCTGCAATCCATCAGAAATGTGGACCGTGATCATGACCCCATTGACCTTCTCAAATTGTGCAAGGAGAAGAAAGACAAAGATCCAAATTTCAAATACAACTTCAAGATAGATGCAAATAACAGGTTAGAGCATATTGCTTGGTCATATGCTTCATCTATTAGAATGTATGATGCTTTTGGAGACGTTTTAGTGTTTGACACAACCCACCGCTTGGATGCTTATGATATGCTTCTTGGGATCTGGATTGGAATGGATAATCATGGAGCAAATTGTTTCTTTGGTTGTGCACTTCTTCGAGATGAGAATGTGCAATCTTTTTCATGGGCTCTGAAGGTAAGTGGAGCATCCTCAGTTTGTTTGCTTGTTTCTACTTTTGAATTGATTGTTTATTTTTTATCATTTGACGTACATAAAGCAATTACTCCATTTATTTGATTATGCTTCTGTTGCTGTTATGACTAAGGTTGGATCTTAATCCACCTTAAGAGTTAAACTGTAGCAAAATAAGGATTTAATGTGATAAGGCTTGTTAGGTTGATATCTATTGAAGTCAAATCAGTAGTGAGAACATTTGTCACACTACTCTCTAAGAATACTTGCCCAGATGAACTAGTCGCATGTGTGGAAAGTTTTAGTTGCCTCACTTTGGCTTGATTTACATATTTTATCTATTGGTGAGTATCATAATCTCTTGATGAATCTTGAATTTGAGTACATGAGAACTAAAATTTGATCACTTTGCATTTTGTTATAGTGACATAATATATTTGGATCTTGACACAACTGCAGTCACTTCCTCCCTCTCCATTCTTATAGTTCTATAAGAATTGCGTAGTTTCAGATTTAGAGCCTCACATATTCCCATAGCATTGTGATCATTACGAACTTATTGCTTAGTTAGAACCAAATTGATCCTACCATATTTAAGGCAGTGATCAAGGTTGTGGAAGTTACTTTGTTTGTTGGATTTGTGGTATACTACCACCTAATGGTTACTTTTTACTAGAAATTTTTATTTTCTGGTAAAAACTTCTTTTTTCCTATATAAAAGGCATTGCAATTTCCCTTTTGTGTGGCAGACTTTTTTGGGCTTCATGAATGGAAAAGCTCCCGGGACAATTTTGACTGACCAAAACATGGGGCTGAAAGAAGCAGTTGCCATGGAAATGCCTAGGAGCAAGCATGCATTTTGCATCTGGCACATCATCTCTAAATTTTCTGAATGGTTCTCTGGTTTACTTGCATCACAGTATGACAATTGGAAATCTGAGTTCCATCGGCTTTATAATTTGTACTCAGTTGATGAATTTGAAGTAGGATGGAGACAGATGATTGAGACTTTTGAACTGCAAGGGAATAAGCATATAGTCAGTTTGTATGCTTTGCGTATGTTCTGGGCACTACCCTTTTTGAGATCTTACTTCTTTGCAGGGATGACAAGTACATTTCATTCAGAGTCAATAAATTTCTATATCAGACGGTTTCTGAGGGCTCAATCTGCAGTTGATGACTTTATAGAGCAGGTTTAAAACTTCCAAACTATTTTTCGTGCTGAATGAATTATATTACAATTATGATCTTTTGTACTCCTTGATCCAGGTTGGTGCAACTGTAGATGCTAGAGATCAGTCAGTTGCAAAGTTGCACCGGAAGGCTCCGAGAGTTTCACTCAAAACAGGTTCCCCAATTGAGTCACATGCTGCTACTGTTCTTTCACCGTATGCCTTCAGCAAGCTACAAGACGAACTCGTCTTAGCTCCCCAATATGCATCCCTGGTGGTAGATGATAGTTACTTCATTGTCAGACATCATACAGAAATGGATGGAGGATGCAAGGTTTTATGGGCTTCACGTGATGAGTTTATTAGCTGTAGCTGCCATCATTTTGAGTTTTCAGGCATCCTATGCAGACATGTTCTTCGTGTTCTGTCAGCGAGCAACTGTTTTCATATTCCCAATCAATATTTGCCCCTGCGGTGGCATGATAACCCTTCAGCTTCGTCAAAAACTCAGCATACTTCCTCATCAGGCGACCATTCTGGAAAACTCCAATTGTTCCAGTCCATGATTTCAACACTTATTGCAGAGTCAATTGAGACTCAGGAACGCCTTGATGTTGCTTGTGATCAAGTTGGCTCGGTTTTGGCTCGCATCCAGGGATTTCCAGGACCATCAAATAGTGCTAACGAAATTCTTTATGATAGCCCTTCTGACTCGCTTATTCTTCCAGAAGTTGAAGATTCTGACTGTATGGCGCAAAGTTTTACTGCTCATGAATCTTCGATAAAGCTCAAAGATAGAAGATCTAGAGATGGACTAGATATTTACAGGAAAAGAAGACGCACTTTTTCTTGCTGTGGGCAGTTTGTTCATGATCCCAATGATTGCCCTGTGATGGGAAGTGATGACATAAATGGAGATGGTCTAGGATTTTTGTAGGCGAACTGTCAAAAACAGGGTCCAAAATGTTAGTTGTACAACAGAAATTAGTAACATTTTCGGATAAAAAAGTGGATTTTTCTACCTTTGAGAGCCCCTATGGATCAAAACTTTTGATGAATTTCATGCCATATAACTCTTAATTTGTGATTAGCTATCAATTCATCATGATTATTAATCACTAATATTTACTTTATTATAATTATTTAACTAAACAATATTACTAATAATTCATTTCTGACCACTTCCAATCTTTTATTGTGTAATTGACTTCCAATTTTTTATGGCCTAATTGATGTGTCATTCTTTATTATATTATCCTGATTGCACCATATCATCGAGTCATTTAATATTATGGAATAAAACATTTGTAACATTGTGGAATAGAAAATTTGTAGCAATTGTGAACGCTTTGAATTTTGTGTTTAATTCTCTATTTCATCTGATAAATATAAGCCACGGGTATTTAACTCTGATAAATATAAGCCACGGGTATTTAACTAAAATAAATAAAGAATGAAACACAAGATTTATTGAAAATTCCCAAAGAAATTTTGACCATTTAAATGAATGTTAAAGTAAACACCAACAATTAACACAAGGGTCATTTTGAAAAATAATAAAATCGTGAAGGGGCGAATTGAAAAAACACATTCGTTTATGGCTTCCAAGTTCCAATTCAACATAACTTTTCCTTCAAGAATTAAAAAAATATTATATTTATTATTGTAAATAAATTATTTTCCATAAACCCTAACCCCTTAAAAACCCCTAAAACCCTACAGCGCCTCTCATAAGATGGACGCAATAGCAGCAGCAGAAGAGCGAATTGTGAACGAGAGATTGAGGCAGAAACTGAATGAAGTCAATTCAGCTGCTCAATCCCAACTCTCTTCTGTTCAAGATCATGTTAATTTTACACTTCAGGTCTTTTATTTTTCCTCATCATTTGCATATATAAGTACATGTATGTGTGCAAAGATTCTCTCTTTCATGTCTTGAATTAAGATTATAACTGGATTTAAATTGTGGGTTTTGCTGCAGCAAGCATATAAAGGTGTGTGTGAGTGTGTGAGTGTGTGAGAGAGAAATTGTAGGAATGCTTGCTGTTTTCATGTCAAAAAGTTAAAAAAAAATTAATATTTCTTTGAAATAAATATGATTTAGTGGATTTTTTAATGAAGGGTTTTGGTTGCAGAAAGCATATTTTAAGTGTGCATACGAGTGCTTTGACAGAAGAAGAAAGAATGATGAGTTAAGCAATTGTGTGGAGCATTGTAGTGTTCCTGTTCTTCAAGCCCAGAATCTTGTTGAGGGTGAAATGGCCAAGTTTCAGGTTATTTTCTTTGGTGCTTATATATATATCCTGGATTTTCTTTGTCTTCATTTCCATGGAGTTCTCCCCTCCCAATGATCGAATCAAAGATAAAAGTTTCAGCCTTGTCTGAATCTGATGGATGAAATTATTACTGAATCTGAGGGAGTCATGCACTCTTCTGTATTCTCTTTTTATCATTTTCCTTTTTCCCTTGTCTTTTTGGTGGCTTTTAGTAATGTTTATACTTGAATATTCTTCTGTGGTTAACAGAGGCTTTGATCTTAATATTCTGTTTTAGACTTAATTGGTTGAAACCAAAAATGGTTAAAACCTTAAATTTTCTAACTTGTCGAGATTCAGATGTTGAAGATTATTGTTATTTTCCTCTAAAGTTGATTGATTGCTCAGCATTGTGCTTAAGTTCCTTAGTAGCTCTTTGCAAAGCTGGTTTGGTAGTTATGCACATGGTATGCTTCCTTCTGGGTGATTTGATCTTTTTTTTTCTTTACTGTTTTTTCTTTTTCCCTTCTTGTATACCTGTTTGTTCTGCTCCCAATGATTGAATCAAAGATAAAAGTTTCAGCCTTGTCTGAGAACAGTTTGATGAAAACAGCTACTAACTCTGAGGGAGTCGTGCAAAAGGCAGGGTTTCACTTTTTCATTTTTATTTTTTTCATCTCTTGTTCACGGGTTTACTTGTTCATTTTGTGTCTTGCTTATTTGTTAAAGTTTTTTTTTTTCGTTTTATCTGGTGTGCGCTGGAGCTTGATATTCTCTTTTCAGCCAAGTTCTGCAAAGCTCCTCTTTTGTCTTTTGGTATTGTCTGATCAAAGATGTTAGCAGTTAGTATAGTGTATACCTTTTTTTTTCTACCCAAGGAGTTCAAACCAGTTAGACATGAATGTACAAGCATTTCCAAATATTTACACGCGAGCTTTTTCCGTTTGCTTTCAATCTAAAAATCACACATGCCCAAGAAAAAGTTTTGTTGGAGAAATAAGTGGTTTAGTTGTTTTCTTGAAGACATTGCAAATGCAGAACATGTATGTCTTAAATGATTGCTACCAGCAACAATTGGGCATTTAATTTAAAATGTTGTTTTGATGTGTATTATAAACTTGTTATTCTCAGGTCCAGTGTTGCCTTCCTACGAGGGGCTTGATTATTTTTTCATTCCCGTGCCATATTTTGCCGTGCGGCTCCCAATGATTAAACCAAATAATTAAAGTTTCAGCCTTGTCTGAATAATTTGATGTAATCTCTTCTAAATCTGAGGGAGTTCTGCAATCTGTTGAGTTGGCATTTTTTAAATGTTATTTTCTCTTCTTGTTGATCGTCCTACATTAGTAACTTTGTTTATGTATTGTGTTATTATGTGTCGAGAGATGCTATTGTTCTAACCGTTCTCTTTCCCACTAGGTTGGGCAAATCCTCCGCCCACCAAACCCCAATTCTATGTTCTTTCATGTTTGAGAAATGGCTGAAAGCTGATGTTGAAAAACTGGACTGTAGAAATGTATGTTTGTTTGTTCTTTCCTCTATCATGGAGTCCAAACTAATTAGCTGTATACTGTGGAATCTATAGATATGAATGTGTTTTTATGTATAGAAAGAGTTTGCAATAGCAAAATATAGAAGTGTATCTAAAGGGCTGAACTGGTTTTTTTTGTGTAGTTTGAGTTTATGATGGGATGTTCTAAATATCTCATTGACTGATTCAGGAACGGTTGAATAGGGCTTTGATGGTCTGCCAAGACAAGTTTGAGGCAGCCAAGCTCCAACAGGACAGAAGTGAAGCCCTGAACAATTTACAGTTCTGCGTTGATCAGTCCGTCCAGGATAGCATCAATGTATTGCCATCTCTTGTTGGTAGATTGAAGACTGCACTTTCAGTCCCTGAATAGTTATATAACCATTTAGAATTTCTCTCTAACTAATGTACTCAATTACAATTGAATTCAATGACAGCCCCTTGGCCAGAAAAAGGAAATTCATTATGATACTGCATTTTGCATTATATTTTGTGTTAGCCTTACACTATTCAATGATGGAGAACTACATTATTTGTCATTTGACAAGGATATTCGACGAAGATCGTTCTAGCAAAGTTATTAATCTCGGGAGAATGCTTTGAAATCTTAATATAGACCATTATGCAATTGATGTGCGACTCTGAACTTCATCATAATATTTACTTTGAGAATATTTGGTTTACAATGTGACGCAAAAATATTCTTTCAAGTAAATACAAAAAAAGTCAGTAGATCTTTGATAATGTAAATGAACCTCAGTGGTTCAACATTCTAAATTGGCCGCAGAATCTTGACAACAGGTATTCGACCATTACAAACTCTAAGAAGATGCAACCATTAGCAAAGAAATTACACATGAACAAAAGCTTTTGTGGTACATGGAGAATAGATTGAACTCCGCAGTTAAACGAAGATACTCCTAGTTATATTATTGTAATAGTAAAAAGTATTTCAGACCATAAGGCCGTCAATGCCAAGCCTGCTCATGCCTCAGTCTTGCGTTTCTCTGCCTCAAATTTATCGATGGCTACCTGCAATTCATCTGAACCTCCAACAGCTCGCATTGTATAGAAATACACACCAAATACAAATGCTGTCAAACCTCCAGCAACTACGAGATTCTTGGTCCTGGGCGCAAGTCTGTTAAATGCTGAAAAACGAGCCATCTTTAATTGAAATGTTGTTTCTGCAAGCCCCACAAACACTTACAGAATTAATAACTGAATAAAAACTCTAAGATATCTAGCATTCTTAATCAACACTTGAAGGCACAGATGAGCCCAGAATCAAACTAATTATAGTCACAAAGCCCAGACTCATAGGAAGTAGGAAATCTTGTAGTAATAATACACTGAAAATTACAAATTCCAAAGCAAGACTCCAGGGAGAGACAGCGCAAAAACATTTTTTTTTCTCATTATTGTCTGTCAGACAACTGCATAACTAATCAGCTGGTGCTGAATCATTGGCTGATGACGACCCTCTAATGCTCGCGGAGTAACCCGGGGGTTGAGCCACACAAGTAGTTGTTAATCATGTTCTCGTCATGCAGTTACATATAAAACTAGACTTGATTTCTGTATCCTTAGAATTGATGGACACAGAGGTACATGTCTTAAAATGTCTAGTTGGACTTGACAATAACAAGCACAAGCGGTAGGTGGGATTGACACAGTTGAGTCCATGCATACCCAAAGAAATAACTAAAACTACTGTGCTGCATACAGCTGAATACTTATACACGCGTGCTTACTTTGAGTTCATAAGTTACGATCAATAAGTACATAACATCAATTGATGAATAAGTAACTAAGCATGCAGACTAAATGAAAGAAAATAAAAAATAAGAACAAACATAATGCAGAGATGATACTTCATGCTACTGGGATATAAAAGAATAAATACAAAGCAATTCGTTAAAGCACCAAAATTAAGATAATTTGAAGCATCCATGGCATGACAGCTAAAGAGAACTTCATTAATCCGGGAAATACAAGTACATCTCCCTAAAGGAGTAGTTCATGAGATGTCGCAGAAAACAACAGTAGAAAGCATGATGTACTGCAATTTCCTGCCAGTTCAGGAGAGAAGATTGAAGGAAGTCCAATGTGAAGAATAGCATACCAATATAGTTCCAATTTATATTCCCAAGCTTGTTAATTCACATTGTTTTATTCAGTTTCACATTCAACTCCATCCAAATATAATTTTCACTATTTCATGTAATGCGAGGAACTAACAGAACATGACTTGTGGTTCCAAGCCCACATCATCTTGTCTGCTAATCTTAAATGGCATCTGCTATAGGACGTAGAACCTAGGTCAAGAAAAATAAACACATGAAAGCTCAAGCGAACTATCAGTTGATGCAAACCAACTTTACAATTTTCCAACCAAATCACCAGGAGGAAAAGCAGCAAAGGACACCTTTACACCAGTGATTAAAGCCCATAACAAATTTCATAGAGGTAATGAAAAATAGGCATCGAACCTCTTGTCTTCTCCCTTTTTGTCTATTTGTTTAAATGTAGTAGAGTAATAAATGTGCACGCAATATTAGAGTGAACAATTTCAGAAATTGACAGAAGAAACAAAATATTCATACTAGTGGTGTTAATCATGTTGCCCGCCATCGTTGCACATCAACCCATACATAACTAGAAGATTCTTGGCATCTTTAAAGCTAAGTCTACTCTACTGTACCTAGATATCCACAACTAGGAGCCCAAACTGTGGTTTCAAATGCAATAAATACCAACCTCTCCACCACCCATTTCATTCTCAATGGCAAAGATTATAATTGGATTCAACTTGCTCCTTAAAACATTCAGTAAACTATCAACAGACAGAAATACAACCCCTATCTATGTACTTGTCTAAAATCTCTCTTCATTACATCTGACATCCCAACACAAAAAACTTAAATCAATACAAAATCAAATCTTTTGATCCTTTTTACTTCTTATCAAGCATTTCTTGATTATTTTTGCTCTTAATCTCAATGTTATTTTCCAAAATTTATTTATCAAATTCCAAAGCTGTTTATTTTTCAACTAATTAGCTTCTACTTTTACAAGTAATCCATGAAACAACTCTATCAAAACTACCAAAAACGTAAAAGAAACACAATAACATAACAAGAATTCCAAGACAACAGTTTTCACTTAATACCAACTTCAAGAACTAAAATAAAACAGAACCCACTTCAAAAATTCTGACAATAAATCACTCTATTATGACAATTCCAAAAAATAGCACAAAAAAGAATAATCACTAAAAAAGGGCAGCTCAAACTATCATAGCCTCACATAAACTAGTGCAGCTGAAATGCACCATTAGATAATTAAAAAAAAACAATGAAAAAATAAACTCAAAACTAAAGGTAAAGGGAAATGAACCTTAAAGGGATGATCAGGAAAAATTATCTTTTGCTCAAGGATGGTAGAACCCTAGTGAAAGTTTTTGACGGGCGACAGAGCAGAGGGTACTATGAAGAATTTTGAGTTTATCGTGGGGCTTATTTGAGACTTCAGCAAACTTAGACAATGAATTAATTAGTGGGCTTTTGAAAATTTTGGACTCTCTATGTGGACTTCTTTTTTAGATAGGTTGTATGGGTTGTAAGTAATATAATTTGGATAAATTACAAATTACTACATAGTTGGGTCTTCTGTCCAAGATTATCTCGGTCTTTATCATGTTCAAAATTAAACTACGTCGTAGTTCACTTAGGGTCTAATAATTATCTTAGGGTCTAATAATTATAAAGTGATTTTAGTGATATTTATGCTTTTAGTCCCTAATTTTAGTTAAAATACGATCATTTTGGATATTGGACATAATAGGGTAGAGATAATCTTGAACAGAGGATCTGATTTCAAATACTACCACAACATACTGCTCAAACTTTTAATTTTGACATTTTACATCCTAAATATATATATATATATAGAGAGAGATATATATTTTGCATATTAGTTCAATTTAATAACTTATTGTAAAAATTAAAATAAAAAGATATAAATAACATTTTCTATTGTATATTTCTAAAGCTTGAGATCATTAATAATCATTTACGAAATATTTAGTAGTTCTCTGTGTCATTTTCTTCGCTTTAGTTTTACCAAATCTCTATTAATGAAATTATTCTTAATTTGTTTTGGTTGATTTAGGGTTTAAATATAATACATGGATAAGAAGGAAGTGTATGTGAATGCCTAATATTTAGTCTATTGTAGGATATTTTAAAAAAAAATACAAAATGAATATTAAGGATAAATTGGTTTAAAATATTTATTTTTCATAAAATTATTGTACTTTGCAAAAACAATAATAATTTAAGGAGGTAAAGTACCGAAATAGAAAGTTTTAAAAGTATATTTCAAACCAACTATAATGGAGAGTGGTATTTTGCAAGTTACCCTATAATTAATTTAATTTAATCTAATATATTAGGCATTGCTAACAAAATATTAAATTTTTAATCCAAATTAAATGTGGAAGGAAAAGATTTAAAAGGAATTGCAAAGAAATTATTAAAAAAAGATTTATTTAATGTAGTTAAATATAAATGAGAATATATATATATATGTATATCAAACACCAAGGGAAATTGTTATTAGATAATCCAACACAATTACAACTACAAATAGAATATTTTTGTTTTTCAATCCACTAAAGAATGTTGTCTTGATCATGGTTATCAAAATCCAACTACTGAATCGCTCATGAATGTCTACAAAATAGAAGAATTTTTTTTTTTTACTTTGATTAAGGACCGATCGAGTTTCTTTTTGACAACTGCATGCAGCGGAAATTGCTTTAATGTATCGACCATGGTTGTCTAATTTTAGCTATTTTTTTTATCATACATTTTGGCTTTTTTTAGATGCTATTGTGGAGCTTAATTTGGCCGAAAATTAATTTCATTTTATGGATTTTGGCAAAACTATTGGTGCTCAAGAAGTCAACAATTTGGAGTCATGCATCACTTCAATAGTATAAGAATTCTATGATTTTTGGAAGGAACTCCAAACAAACAAAATAAGTATTCATCATGCTCATTTTTATGATCTAAAACTACTTATCAATACACAAAAACTTATGTAAAATTAATTCATATATTAAACGTGCGTTATATATGAAACGGACAATTAATAGCTGTTAAAATTGTAATTGTAATTTTCTATCACTTTTATAGTACGTTGATATCGTAATTAACTATGGTTTCATATATGATCTCGTTTCATAGGAGAGGCCAACTATTATCAATAAAATTGGTGGCAAGATTTTGATCGGAATTGGGACGAGAATTAAAGCATAAAACTTAATTAAGATTCACTCAAAATACAAACACACGTTGTGATGCGATAAAAACTCCCAATTATTCAAACGTTGTTGTCTCCACTAAGCAACCTTATTTGTGATCTCTTATTCTAGGAAATATGTATATATATGGATAACATGATGATGAGCAGTTCATATATATTTAAGCAGTACGTTGTAGATATGTAGGTAAATTGCATGCATGTTTGATCACAATTCTAGCTGATGATGCAGCAAGTTTCGAAGCAGCCAAGAGTATTTGTGCAAGGATAGTCCGGGCAATATGGGCAAGGATCGGACACCTGCAACATTTTCCTTGTCCTGCTTGCTCCAGTAAAGTTGGACGAACTTTGATGGCCTAAATTATTATTTGGCTGGTGGAAGATTCCACCTTCAGACGGTTGGTTGTTGGCACTTTCAGCCACCATTTCGGCAGCTGAAAAGTTTAGAAGAGATTGGCCATTATCAGTATTACTAATCAGCATTGGTGTAATATTTGCAAATAAAATTAAGAGTCATTCTATAAATAAGAGAAATTATAGGGATTAATTTGCAAAATTGTAAAATTTGGTCTTAATACCCTTCTCTTGCAAGACTTGGTCTTCATTTCTTCTTCCCATTTTCTTTCTACTTCCCTTGTTCATAATTTCTCCTCTTCTCCATTTCAACTAGGGCAAGAAGAAGAAAGGGTTGATTAAGGAGGGAAAGGAAGTTCTCTCACTCCAACTTATCTCTAATTAAGGTAAGGAACTGGGTTAGTTCATTTATCAAACTTAATTTCCTTAGTTAGTGTTCTAGAATTGTAGGGTTTGAAATTTTGTTGTCATGATATATGAGTTTAATTCCATAAGATTAAGAACATTAAACTAAGGCTCTTGACATCCATTTGATTAAAGATAGAACATGAATTGATGAACTTAAATCAAATTGTGAATTTAAGGTTGTTGAAGAAAGATATGAGAATAATATGTAAAGGGATTTTAAGAATTTAAGGGTAATGAAGGGTTTATAGATTAAGGAAGTTGTCTTAAAAGTTTTAGGCTCCATTTGATTGATCTTTGACTATATATGTGCATATTTTATAGGAAAGTAAATTGAAGTGGTGGTGGAAATCTTAGAAATCAAGGACTATATTGGATTTTGGTTTAAGGTAAGTGGTTGCGATATTCTTTTATGTTTTATACTCATTTGATAAACCTACCTTGAAAGTTTGATTACGTTGCTATATCAATATGGTTCGAGCATGAATAAGATTGAGAATTTGATGAATATGAAATGTACGCAATGGCTTTTGTGAATGTAAAGTGTTTGTGAAATGATTTGAATGAATTTTGAATGTTTTGAGCTCTTGAATGTTTAATGAACGATTGGGGGGAACATGTTCCATCTATTGTTTGACCCAACTAGCGGGATTATAGCTAGTTTTTGACCCACCTAGCGGGGTTATAGCTAGGAAGCTTTGGCCTACCTGACGGGATAAACAGTCAGGACTGGATCTAGTTTTTGATCCAAGAGTGAGTTAGATTATTCTTGAGCTAAATGATAACAAATACATGTTGTATTTGTGAATGTTTGATCAATGATGATGCCATTGCTATGTATATATATGTGTGTGTGTTTTGAATGGAAAATGTTTCAAATGTTGATTTCTTGTGTTAAATGATGTTTTGAGAAAGTATATTATGTATATAACATGCTCATTCCAATAAAGGAATATCTATATCACTTACTGGGCATAGTGTATGCTCATACCACATATCTCGTTGTTTTTGCAGATTTTGTGGAAGATGGAAAGTATAGGGACATTTTTGTAGATTTTGTACTTATGTAAAGATATAGAAAAGTTGTAATAGATGTTTTGAATTGAATGATGCTGAAGTGTTACATCTTGATTTTGATGCATATAGTAGTGATGATAAGTGAAGACGTTAGTTCTAAGTTGTATATACTATATTTGTTTTGGAGAAACATGTATATAATGAAGATGTTAGGATTGAATATGTGTACCTATTGATTTTCATGACTATGTGTGGCCTAAGTATAAATATGTTGTTCATTTTGCTATGTATGGTGTGTATAGCACATGTGTATATGTTGTTGTTGGAATAGAAGACTTTTATGATAGGGGCTTCGCACGTTTGGAGCCGGTTTCCAAGCGTGTGGCCGTGCCACGTCGAACTGGGGACGTGACATTTAGTGGTATCAGAGAGTAATTGATGACAATAGGTACATATAAGAGGTGAAATGTAATGTTGTAGGTTTTGGAATATTGAAAGTTCAAAAAAAAAAAAAAACTAGCCGTTAGGTTGAAGAAATAGACTTTCGGACGGGTATTTCGGACGGCCGAAACTTGGCCAAGGTCGTCCGAAACTCCCCCTCATCGTCCAATCTCAAATTTCTGAAAATCATTTTGCTCTGTCCAATTTTGGACGACAGTTTCGGACGGCCGAAACTTGGCCGAGGTCGTCCGAACCTAAACAGCGAAGGGTGCATTTTGCAAAACTGTACTTTCTGCCGGCCGAAACTCTAGGGGGTCGTCCGAAACTAAGTTTCGGACGTCCGAAAGTGCAGATGGGTCGTCCGATCCTCCTTCTTCTGAATTCATTTTTAATTTTCGTTTTCCAATTCAATTGTGCAATTGTGCAAACCTGTTTCTCACATTGTACTACTTCTTTTGACATTCATTCTAAGACTTTAAGTTACATAAATGTTGTGCTTGTTAAGAATGTTATTGCTTGTGTCCTTTTCTTTCTTCCTTTCTAATTCTCATAATAAATGAACATTCGATTGATATGTTATGTTAAGGTTATGGCACAAAGCAGTGGGAGCGGAGAGAATCCCAATATAGTTATCGTAGAGAGCCATGATGATGGAAATGGTGAAGGAGGAAATACGAAGGGAACATGTGGGTACTCGTACTTCTCAGCCAACGGCCGGTAGAATGGTCGTTGGGGGTGAGTCTTCTATCGACCCACAAGCTACAAATACGCCCACTTTGGTGATGCCACCGGAGTTTACCGCCGCCTTTGGCATGATGACTCAAATTATGCAAAACCAACATCGTTTGCAACAAGAACAAGAGAGCCGTCAACGCCAACAAATGACCGGTAGCAAGATTCATTATGAGAACTTGAAGAAGGCAAACATGCCGGTCTTTGATGGTGGTCCGGACCCTGAGAAAGCGGAGAAGTGGCTACATGAACTAGAGGCCAACTTCGACGTCTTGGAGGTTCCTGATGATGTGAAGCCAAAGGTTGTCATTCCATTCCTTGTTGGAGACGCAGAATAGTGGTGGAAAGGAACCGCTCCAGCATATACTCGTGAAGGACAACCCTTGGATTGGAAGACATTCAAGAGTTCTTTCTTGAAGCATTACTTCCCCGACTCTATACGAAGTGAGAAGCAAAGACAGTTTTTCCACTTGAGACAAACAGAGAACATGTCTGTAGTGGAGTATGCCGGGAAGTTCAATGCATTGGGGCGCTATGTGCCAACGATAATGGCGGACGATAGCCTCAAGTTACTCCGATTTGAGGAGGGATTGCAAGGGCACATTCGAGCTAGATTGTCTTCGATGCCCTCAAGTAATTACGAGGAATCCTTCAAAAAGGTGCCATTGGAAATAGAGGCGATCTCATAAAAGAGGCGACGCCGAATTTCACGCCAAGGAATCTAGACCAACGCCAACCCCAAGGCCAAGGATCAAGATAACTTGGAGGAAGTTAATTCATGAACAAAAGACGTGGACCCTTCAACACCCACTGCAGACAGGGATAAGAAAGAATGTTTATGTTTGCCACCGTGGCTCATTCCGGATAATGTAGATGGAAGACGGGAGCATGTTTTGGGTGCGGTAAGCTAGGACACAGGTTAATGAGTGTCCCATCTCGACACAAGACAAAACAAAACCCGTCAACGCACGTGGTTTCGCATTGATCAATCTGAGGCGAAGTGTCAGAGGATGTCGTCAACAGGTACTATATATGATAAATTCGGTACCTGTTGTGGTTTTATTCGATTGTGGGGCTTCTTATTCATTTATATCTAAAAGATGTGTCAATAATTTGAGTTCTAAACCCTGAACATCTTAGAGAGCCTTACTGTGTAGCTACCCCGGGAGGGAAAGTCCTTATATCAAACTTAGTACATAAAATTGCCTTGTGGAAATTTGGAGGGCAAGAACTTTAAGGCCGATTTGATCCAACTTAAACATGAAATATTTTGATGTGATTTTGGGTATGGATTGGTTAACGAACAACTATGCTTGTGTGGATTGTCGGAGGTAAGAGGATTAAGTTTGATTATTCCGGGAAGGGAAGAATTCTCATTTCAAGGAGGGCATAGAGAAACAAGTTAAACGTACAACTCCGCGATGATATCCGCCATGCAAGATTGGAAAGCCATTCGGGAGGTTGTGTGGGTTATTTGCGCGAATTGTGATTGACACCAAGAAAGAGGGTGTGAACTTGAACGAACATTCCTGTAGTTCAAAAATTTCCTGATGTGTTTCCCGAAGAGTTGCCAGGACTTCCACCGGACCGTGAAATTGAGTTCGAAATTAATGTAATGCCTGGAGAAGCACCAATTTCTAAAGCTCCGTATCGAATGGCACCGGCGGAACTACGAGAGCTCAAAGTTTAATTACAAGAGTTATTGGACCTTAAGTTTATTCGACCTAGTGTGTCTCCGTGGAGTGCTCCGGTGTTATTTGTGAAGAAGAAGGATGGGAGTCTGAGGCTGTGTATCGATTATTGGAAATTGAATAAGATTACTATCAAGAATAAGTACCCTCTCCCAAGAATAGATGACTTGTTTGATCAACTTAACGGAGCCCGAGTCTTCTCGAAAATTGATTTGCGCTCCGGCTATCACCAGTTGAAGATTAAGTTAGAGAATATCGCAAAGAGTGCTTTTAGAACAAGGTACGGGCATTATGAATTTCTTGTTATGCCTTTTGGACTAACAAATGCCCCTGCCGCTTTTATGGATTTGATGAACAGGGTTTTTAGGACTCAACTTGACAAGTTTGTGGTGGTGTTCATTGATGACATTTTGATCTATTCTCAAACGGAGGAAGAACATGTTAAGCACTTGAGGATAGTCTTACAAATCTTAAGGGAGAAGAAACTTTTTGCAAAGTTTAACAAATGTGAATTTTGGCTAAAAAGTGTGGCTTTCTTAGGGCATGTGATATCGGAAGCTGGTGTTACAGTTGATCCGAAAAAGGTAGAAGCTATTGTGGACTGGCCTCAACCGACCAATGTAACAGAGGTTCGGAGCTTTCTAGGGTTGGCCGGTTACTATAGAAAATTTGTTGAGGGATTTTCATCAATTGCAATACCTTTGACACAGTTAACTCAGAAGAGAGTAAAGTTTGAATGGACAGCGGCTTGTGAGGACAGTTTTCAAGAGTTGAAGAGGAAATTGATTTCCGCACCAGTGCTTACACTTCCTTCTGGGCCAGGAGGATTCACAGTGTACAGTGATGCTTCTAAACATGGCTTGGGATGTGTGTTAATGCAAAATGGTCGAGTCATTGCTTATGCCTCTCTCTCGCCAACTGAAGAAGTATGAACAAAACTACCCCACTCATGATCTTGAATAGGCTGCGGTAGTGTTTGCTTTGAAAATCTGGAGACATTATCTGTATGGAGAGAAATTTGAGATATTTACGGATAATAAGAGCTTGAAATATTTGTTTACTCAAAAGGAGTTGAATATGAGACAACGGCGATGGTTAGAATTGTTGAACGATTATGATTTGGATATTAAATACCATCCCGGAAAGGCAAATAGAGTAGCGGATGCTTTGAGTAGAAAGTTTTCAGGAACACTAGCATCATTGTTGCCTCAACAGAGATAGTTGATTTCAGAATTTGAGAAACTAGAAATAGAAGTGATTGATTCCACTGGTGGGTTTCTAGCCGTGTTGGTGGCACAACCTTCACTCCTTGAGCGAATTAAAATGGCTCAGGATAATGATGTTGAATTGAGGAAGAAGAAAGATCAGATTAAAGAAGGTCAACAATCCGATTTTCAATCACATGATGATGGGAGTTTATGGTTTCGAGAAAGATTATGTGTACCCAATGATTTGGATTTGAAGAGTGAAGGTTTAAAGGAAGCACATAATTCAAAATTTTCTATTCATCCAGGAAGCACGAAAATGTACCAAGACTTGAAAAGAAATTTCTGGTGGAACGGTATGAAGAAAGAAATTGCTGAGTTCGTTTCCAAATGTTTGGTATGTCAACAAGTCAAAGCAGAGCATCAACGCCCTGGGGGACTATTGAAATTATTGGAAATACCCGTTTGGAAATGGGAACATGTTACTATGGACTTTGTTTGTGGATTACCGAAGACAAAAATGAGTCAAGACACCATATGGGTAATTGTGGACAGACTGACTAAGAGCGCTCATTTCTTACCTATACGATCCACCGCTACTATGGATCAATTAGTCAGTATGTACATGGATAATATTATCCATTTACATGGTGTGCCTGTCAGTATCATCTCCGATCGAGATCCAAGATTTGCATCTAGATTTTGGGAGAGTTTTAATAAAGCATTGGGGACTAAGGTGACGATGAGCACAGCTTTTCATCCACAGACAGATGGTCAATCGGAAAGAACCATCCAAACCCTTGAGGATATGCTGAGAGCATGTGTTCTTGACTTCAAAGGTAGTTGGGTTGATTATTTGACTCTCATTGAATTTGCGTATAACAATGGCTTTCATGCTAGCATTGGAATGGCGCCGTATGAGGCATTGTATGGGAGAAAATGTAGGTCACCAATTTGTTGGGATGAAATTGGTGAGAAAAGTATTATGGGACCGGATTTGGTGCAAGTAACCCTTGAGAAAGTTCCCTTGATTCGAGATCATTTGAATGCGGCTCAAGATAGGCAAAAGAGTTGGGCGGATACCAAGAGGAGACCTTTAGAGTTTCAAAGTGGAGACAAAGTGTATCTTCGTATATCGCCTAATAAGGGAGTAATGCGTTTTGGCAAGAGTGGAAAGTTAAGTCCACGTTATGTCGGACCGTTCGAAATTTTGGACAAGATTGGAGATCTTGCATATAGACTTGCTTTGCCACTATCTTTGTCAAGAGTTCATAATGTGTTCCACGTGTCCCAATTGAGGCGGTATATCTCGGATCCTAGTCATGAGATAGAAGTGGAACCGCTACAAGTGCAAGAGGATTTGTCATACAAAGAACTTCCAATACGAATTGTGGATCGAAAGGAACAAGTATTGAGACGGAGAACAATTTCCTATGTGAAGGTACAGTGGTCCAATCATACCCCTCGTGAGGCAACTTGGGAGTTGGAAGAAGAAGTGAAAGAAAAATACCCTCATTTGTTTGAAGAACAAGGTACTTTAAGTTTCGAGGCCGAAACTTTCCATAAGGAGGGTAGAATGTAATATTTGCAAATAAAATTAAGTGTCATTCTATAAATAAGAGAAATTATAGGGAATAATTTTCAAAATTGTAAAATTTGGTCTTAATACCCTTCTCTTGCAAGACTTGGTCTTCATTTCTTCTTCCCATTTTCTTTCTACTTCCCTTGTTCATAATTTCTCCTCTTCTCCATTTCAACTAGGGCAAGAAGAAGAAAGGGTTGATTAAGGAGGGAAAGGAAGCTCTCTCACTCCAACTTATCTCTAATTAAGGTAAGGAACTGGGTTAGTTCATTTATCAAACTTAATTTCCTTAGTTAGTGTTCTAGAATTGTAGGGTTTGAAATTTTGTTGTCATGATATATGAGTTTAATTCCATAAGATTAAGAACATTAAACTAAGGCTCTTGACATCCATTTGATTAATGATAGAACATGAATTGATGAACTTAAATCAAATTGTGAATTTAAGGTTGTTGAAGAAAGATATGAGAATAATATGTAAAGGGATTTTAAGAATTTAAGGGTAATGAAGGGTTTATAGATTAAGGAAGTTGTCTTAAAAGTTTTAGGCTCCATTTGATTGATCTTTGACTATATATGTGCATATTTTATAGGAAAGTAAATTGAAGTGGTGGTGGAAATCTTAGAAATCAAGGACTATATTGGATTTTGGCTTAAGGTAAGTGGTTGTGATATTCTTTTATGTTTTATACTCATTTGATAAACCTACCTTGAAAGTTTGATTACGTTTCTATATCAATATGGTTTGAGCATGAATAAGATTGAGAATTTGATGAATATGAAATGTACGCAATGGCTTTTGTGAATGTAAAGTGTTTGTGAAATGATTTGAATGAATTTTGAATGTTTTGAGCTCTTGAATGTTTAATGAACGATTGGGGGGAACATGTTCCATCTATTGTTTGACCCAACTAGCGGGGTTATAGCTAGTTTTTGACCCACCTAGCGGGGTTATAGCTAGGAAGCTTTGGCCTACCTGACGGGATAAACAGTCAGGACTGGATCCAGTTTTTGACCCAAGAGTGAGTTAGATTATTCTTGAGCTAAATGATAACAAATACATGTTGTATTTGTGAATGTTTGATCAATGATGATGCCATTGCTATGTATATATATATGTGTGTGTGTTTTGAATGGAAAACGTTTCAAATGTTGATTTCTTGTGTTAAATGATGTTTTGAGAAAGTATATTATGTATATAACATGCTCATTCCAATAAAGGACTATCTATATCACTTACTGGGCATAGTGTATGCTCATACCACATATCTCGTTGTTTTTGTAGATTTTGTGAAAGATGGAAAGTATAGGGAGCCATTTTTGTAGATTTTGTACTTATGTAAAGATATAGAAAAGTTGTAATAGATGTTTTGAATTGAATGATGCTGAAGTGTTACATCTTGATTTTGATGTATATAGTAGTGATGATAAATGAAGACGTTAGTTCTAAGTTGTATATACTATGTTTGTTTTGGAGAAACATGTATTATATAATGAAGATGTTAGGATTGAATATGTGTACCTATTGATTTTCATGACTATGTATGGCCTAAGTATAAATATGTTGTTCATTTTGCTATGTATGGTGTGTATAGCACATGTGTATATGTTGTTGTTGGAATAGAAGACTTTTATGATAGGGGCTTCGCACGTTTGGAGCCTGTTTCCAAGCGTGTGGCCGTGCCATGTCGAACTGGGGACGTGACAATTAGCTCCTGAGTTTTGGGAAGATTAGGCGCAGCAGAAGATGATGGATAATCAAGGCAAAAACTGCAGCACATGAGCCCTGCAAAAACGAACATGCAAAGGGAGAGCTTCATTGCGAATTGGCTGGTCTTGATCATTTTAAAACAGAAGGAAAAGTTTGAGGATTGGGAATTTGATTAGGTGAATGAAGTACAATAATGCTTCCGGGATCGAGAGAGATTTATAGAAGGGTTGGGAATGGATTTTTGTGTTTGTTTGTAGCGGTAAGATTTTTGTGTTAATGTTTTAACCAAGCAGCCGAATATGTTCAATCCTTGCATGGCATGCGATGATGTATCCAAGTTTGTGTGTGGTGTTGTTTTTTTTTTTAATGAAGGGTGAATGCCTCCAGTGAAACCTCAATTTGAAGCATCAATCCTATGCCTTCAATGTTCAATCCTTCCATTGAATATCTTCAATGTAATATGCATTTGAGTTGTAAACTAGAGAGGGGCTTTCGAACAAATTGAACGAAAAATGTTGTTTAGGAGGTCCAAATCTCTGACATTTAACCCCACCGAGGCAACCCCAAAACTAAGTATAGTTTTGGTTATTGAATTTTAAAAAGTTATATTTTGCCTCATCAACTTGAATTTTTTCACAAAAATAATTATTAACTCATTTTTCATTCATTTGACAAGTAACATAGTTTGTTAGTTAACATTTTTTATTATTCAAAACGATGTAATTTTGTACCACATGATTAATAACATTACTTGTCAACCAAATGAAAAATGAGTTGAAAATTATTTAATTAGGTGACAAAATGCAAGTTGATGAATCAAAATATAATTTATTTTTTCAATATTAAAGACCAAAACGATACTTACCTCAAATTGAGGGACTATTAGGGTTGTTTATCCTTTTATAAATTAAGATGGAAAGAATAAGTTGTATATCCAGTAATATCTATATTCTATGCAAGTTTTGGGTTTCATCATTTATGGAGATCGGATTCTTTGTTAAACATTATCCTGTTTTATTCTATCCAATATTTTAAAAGACGTCATTTCACTAAAATTAGGGATTAAAAGCATAAATATCGCTAAAATCAAATTTAATATTATTAGACTCTAACCAAGATATGAGTGAATCTTACGATGTAGTTTTACTCTTGGATAAAATACGATAGGATAATTTTGGACAGAGGGATCCAATCTCTCGTTCATGTAGTTGTTTCTTTCCTTTTTCTTTTTGTGTTTAATCATTTCATATTATAAGGTAGATTCTTATTCCTCTAATACAACAAACATTTGCTGAGCATAAGAACTAAATGTCATTAAGTAGTTTGTTTAGCAGTTTATATAGAATCCTATTTATTATGCCTTGATGTGATATACATCAATAACCATTACTATATATAATAGGGATCAATCCCAGAAAAAAATTGTTTGGAATCCATATTTTATTTTCAACTCAATGACAAGAATATAAACTATTAAATTATAGCAAAAGATTGAGAAAATAAATTTTCAAAAAATCTTTAGTTTTTGTAGGTTGTATTCTTGTACTTTGAAGAAAAAGCACAATATTTGGAAAAAAATATTAGGCATATTTGTAATGCTTTGTTTTATGTTTCAAACTCAATGAAAAATGTGTAAACTAATATGGCAAAAAAAAAGGAGTAATTGTTTTTAAAAAAAATCTCAATTTTTGTGGCAATAGTCTTGGGTTTTCATAAGAAAATTAAAGTGATTTTTCAATAATTATCTATGCATACTTTTACCTGTCTATTTTTTCCAACTTAATAAAAAGTGTGTAAATCAATAGAATATGAAAAAAAAAGTAAAAATTTCAAAAAGTTTCAATTTTTTGGATTATAACCTTAGATTTTTTTTTTTTGAGAAAATGAGATTTTTCCAAAAACTATCTATGTATGCTTTTAACTATCCATTTTATGTTTTTAACTCAACCAAAAAACACGTAAACTAATGGGGAAATAATAAAAAATTAAAAAATCTCAATTTTGGAGGCAATTTTAAAAGTCATATAGTAGAGTGCAAAACTTATAATTCATATAATAAGACCTAAAAATCAAATTTCAAGGTTATATGCCCATATTATCTATTTTCAAATTTGAGCTCCCAATTAGATTAAAAATTAGGGTTAGTTACACTGTGCTACCCTAAACTCTGTGGATAGCTACAATTCACTATCTTTTACTTTAAAAATATACAATTTAGTACACTATAGACTAATAAACACATTAGATAGATAACAACCATCCAAAATAATTGTGAACTGATATAAATATCCCCATCAAAAATATTTGAAGAAAATATATAGCAAGAAATTTTCAAATATTGGAAAGATTGATTTGCTATAACACACACTATTTGGTCAAAAATAAAAGGTATAAGAAATGTATCTAAGTTGGTTGTTTTTCTCATGCCCCGAACCCTCGAGCCCAATAAACCCGTAGGCCCATATATAGGCTCTAGCACGTGATGCAACTAAAACCCGTCACACCCAAACCCTACTTAATTCGGCTCGTCCTCGCTATACTAAAATAGATATCCCAAGTTGGACTTGCATGCTAGACCCTATACTTATATCTTATTCATTATCCTTATACATATTCGATCTAGGATTGGGGTATCACATTCTCCCCCTTAGGGCCTTAGCGTCCTCGCATGGCCTAATCAGGATCCCAACCAGACCCACATCGGTGGTGAAGGATTCTAGAGCTGGCTCCCTCCCTTAGGTTGTGACAGGCTCTAGTCACGTCATGGGCTTACGTGCGCATGTGGGTTTACAGGTTTACTGAACTCACAGGTTTGGGGTGTGACAGAATGGTATCAAAGAATGGGTCAGACCTCACCTACGTAGTGTTGGAACTAAATGTTACATTGACCTAAGAGTGGGAGCCACATCTAGAATCCTTCACCACCGAGGTGGACCTGGTTAGGATCCTGGTCGGGCCTTGCAAGGACACTAAGGTCCTGAGGGGGTGAATGTGATACCCCCAATCCCACATCGAATATGTATAGAGCTAATGACTAAGATATAAGTATAGGGTCTAGCATGCAAGTCCAACTTGGGATATTCATTTTGGTATAGCGAGGACGAGCCAAATTAAGTTGGGCTTGGGTGCGACAGGCTCTAATCGAGTAACGGGCTTACGTGCGCATGTGGGTCTACGGGTTTATTGGGCTCGCGAGTTCAGGGCATAACATAATGGTATTAGAGAATGAGCTAGATCTCACCTATGGAGTGTTGAAACTAAGTGCTACATTGTTTTAGGGCTGGAGCCACCTCTAGAATCATTCACTACCGAAGTAAACCTGGTTGGGCCTTGTGAGGACCCTAAGGCCCAAAGAGGGTGAATGTGATACCCCAATTCTATATCGGATATGTATAAGAATAATGACCAAGATATAAATATAGGGTATAGCATGCAAGTCCAGCTTGAGATATCCATTTTGGTATAGTGAGGACGAGCCATATTAAGTTGGAATTGGGTGCGATAGGCTCTAGTCATGTCATGGCCTTGCGTGCGCATGTGGGCCTACGGGTTTATTGGATTCACGGGCTTGTGTTTGATATATATATATATATATATCACTTTTTTTTAGTCTATTAGTTTACTTATTTTCAAGAATTTCACTCATGATAGGTTAAACTTTCGTTTCATTGCCGAGAAAGCAAAATCTAAAGGTTATAAAGTAGAGATGATAATTGTTGGGGACGATTGTGATTTACCCTTTCCCAGAGGAATACCTGGAAGAAAGGGTTTGGCTAGAACCACTTTTGTTCATAAGGTAGCTGGAGCTACAGCAGGTTGTGGTTTTTCACTTTCAACCATTGCTAGTGAAGCAAAGCATACATCAGAAGTTATTGGCACAATGAGTGTTGAATTGTCTATTTGCAATTTGCCAGGCCAAGTTATATTAGATCGTTTGGGCCTTGCGAAAATGGAGCTTGGTTTTGGAATACATGGAGAACCAAGTGCTTCTGTAGCTAACCTTTAGCCTATAAATGTGATGGTTTCTAATGTTCTGAATGAGATATTGTCTATTGGCACAATGGGTATTGCATTTTCTATTTGCACTTTGCCAAGTCAAGTTAGATCAGATTGTTTGGGCCCTAAGAAAATGGAGATTAGTCTTGGAATACATGGAGAACCAGGTGCTACTGTAGCTGAACTTTAGCCTGTAGATGTGGTAATCTCTCATGTTCTGAATTAGATATTGTCACAAGAGATGAACTATGTTCCTATTACACAAGGTAGGTAGTAGAGTTGTTCAATGGATTAGGAGCCACTCCTGTAATGGAACTGATGATTGTAACTGGGAAGAGAACCAGGTGCTACTGTAGCTGGCCTTTAGCATGTAGATGTGGCAGTCTCTGATGTTCTGAAGTAGATATCGTCTATTGGCACAATGAGTGTTGCATTGTCTGTTTGCACTTTGCCAGGTCAAGTTAGATCAGATTGTTTGAACCCTAGAAAAATGGAGATTGGTCTTGGAATACATGGAAAACCAGGTGCTACTGTAGATGACCTTCAGCCTGTAGATGTGGTAATCTCTCATGTTCTGAATCAAATATTGTCGTGGGAGATGAACTATGATCCTATTATAGGAGGTAGTAGAGTTGTTCTGATAATCAATGGATTATGAGCCACTACTGTAATGGAACTGATGATTGCAGCTGGGAAAGCAGTGCCTAGGTTACAGCTGGAACATGGACTAACTGTTGATAGGGTATATACAGGCTTATTTATGACTTCCCTTAACATGGCAAGATTTTCTATTTCTATGATGAAATTAAATGAAGAAATTTTGCACCGTTGGATAAGGCTCTATGTTGGGCTGTAGGTGCTGATGGTATTCGTCCACCTGCCAAGATTCACGTACCTCCTCCACTATCTCTTTCAACCAAGAGTGATGAGACTTTGACTAGACTCGAACACGCGAGCCCAATAAACCCGTAGGTTCACATGCGTATGTAAATCCGTGACGCGACTTGAGGCTGTCAAAGAGTGATTAGACTTTGACTCGACTCGAACCCGCGAGCCTAATAAACCCATAGGTCCACATGCGTATGCAAGTCCGTGACGCGACTAGAGTCTATCGTACCCAAGCCTAATTTAATTTGGTTGACCTCGCTATACCAAAATAGATATTCCAAGTTGAACTTGCATGCTAGGCCCTATACTTATATCTTAGTCATTATCTTTATACATATCTGATGTGGGATTGGGGAATCACATTCACCCCCTTAGGGCCTTAACGTCCTTACAAGGCCCAACCAAGCCACCTTAATGTGAAGGATTCTAGAGATGGCTCCTGCCCTTAGGTCGATGTAGTACTTAGTTCTAACACTCCATAGGTAAGTTCTGGCCATTCTCTGATACCATTCTGTCACACCCTAAACCCACGAGCCTAGTAAACCCGTAGGCTCACATGCGAACACAATCCCGTGACGTGACTAGAGCTTGTCACACCCAACCCCAGCTTGATTTGGCTTATCCTCGTTATTCCAAAATGGATATTCCAAGTTAGACTTGCATGTTAGGCCTTATACTTATATATTAGTCATTATCGTTATACATATATATTCGATGTGAGATTGGAGTATCATAATTTTCGTGTCATTTTTTTGTACTCGTCTCACTTGGCAACATGATATCTAGTGAACGGTTTGATAAAATAATTAGTAAGAAATTTTCAACAATTGTCAATTTTGATGATTTATGACTCACGCATTTTTGGTAAAAATAAAAAGTTCAAAAAATGCAGCTAAGTAGGCCATTTTCATTCCATTTTTGGCACTTGACTCACATCGCAACATGATATCTTGTGAAAGATGTGAAAAAATTGGATAGTAAATGTTAAACCCCGGAATTTTCATAAATAAATATCGTACTTAATCATTTAGAATGTTATGTTTTCCATCATATGAATTTTATTTTAGAAACGAATATATATTTAATTAGCTTTACCAACGGATAAGAATTTTGATTTAAGATTATTAAATGGAAACCATGTGTTAAATTTTAATTGTTGGTTTACAAGGCAATGCTAGAAAATTTTATGGTTTAATTTTAAAATCCTAAAAAAAAAGTTATAGGAGTTAATTATATGAAATGATAATATTGGGGACTCCCTTGAGTGCTTCAAATATAAAGGGTTATATAGTAATTTAAAAAACTTAAAAAAAACAAACGAAGAAAAGGACAGTGTAAAAAGAAAAATTGCAAAAGTAACATGTAGTTGCTATTGTGGACACTCTCTTGTCTTGCATTAAAAAGGGCACTCTCGGATGAATGAGTTTTCTCATCCTTGTCAACTGGAATCTGTTGTAATTGTTGTAATTGATATATCCGTTTATATGTGGGACTTCATGTCTATATAACAGGTATTGATAAACTAGGTACGTTGGAACTAAGTGTTGTGCAGAGCTAAGTGCTACGCCACTTTAAAGACGGGAGCCACCTCTAGAGTCCGTACGAGCCACCTCTAGAGTCCAACGTTACCAGTGACTTTTGAGAGATTGAGATATGCTTGGTGAAAAGTGTGACAATATACTTGTGCCCAAGCGTGGGAAGTGAATGACACATGACTGTTATATGATTTTCGAATTGTGTGAACGTGTTATACGTGTATTGTATTGTATTGTATTGTATGGCCCCTAATAGATGTTGGCTTGGAGGGTGATCGAGACGGCGTCGGGCTGACGATTACGCCAAGACCATACCTATGAGCCCCGTCACGCGATTAAGGAGTTTTTAATCCTGTTGACGGGAGTCGGAGTGGCAAATCCGGATGCCACGTTAGGATTACGGAGCCATTATGTCACTGACTACTAAGAAGGATAAGGTAGCTTCTCAAGTCGTGCACGCAACAATGAATTGTTAGGGGATATAAGGTTGGTAAAGGCAAGGCCAATCATTACAGGTACTGATTATATATCTAATGTTTTATATAGAGTTAACGACAAAGTTATGTGATATATAGATATGTGCATTGCACAATCTTTTATGTGATATTTGAGACTTTGTCATATGGTTATTTACATTGGAAAAACGATTGTCATATAGTTATTTGAATTGGAAAAATGTTTAACTGAAATTGTGCTTTTTTAAAATTAATTTTCTGAAAATTATCCATTACTCCCTTCACTGAGCTATTTTGAGCTCACCCATTTTATGAAAATATTTTCAGGGCGACTCTAGTTAAATGGTGAACTAAATTCTGGATTTTCAGATACGCTGAAGTAATAAAAGTGTAGAAAGTTAAGGTATTTTAATCGTTCTGATTTGGATTGTAATCACGTTGATAAACAAAAGTTTATTATTTTGAATGGCTTGTCTTTTGGGGATCTAAGATAAGATGAATATTGTGTTCAAAATTTTATTTGTAATTTTCAGGTTATAATTTATTAATGTTCAAGGTTAGGGCCCAGACATAAGTCGGGCATAATCTAACGCTCCTGTCACATTTCCATTAAGGGAATTGGGCAGGGTCGTTACAATAAAATTTTTAAAAATATTTACAATTTTGTTGGACTATAACACATGAGTTTTTGGTAAAAATGAAAAATCTAAAAACGCGACAGAGTTGGCTATTTTCTTTTCGTTATTTGCTCCCACCTCACTTTCGATCTTGATATCTAGTGAACTGTTTAAAAAAATTGATAATAAGAAATTTTAAAAGGCTATAAGACAAGCAATTTGGAAAAAAAATAAAAAGTTTAGAAAACATTCCTAAATTGACTGTTTTCGTGCTATTTTTTGCACCCATTACAATTGTCAAAAAATATCTTGCGAACGGTTTGAAAAAATTAGATTGTAAGAAAATTTCAAAAATTGCCAATTTTGTTGGACCAACTTCTCATTTCTCTTTCTCTAATTTTTTTTCTTTCTTTCTTTATGAGAATTTCACTTTTTGTATTAGGAGGATAAAATTATAGAAAGGGAAAAAGAACTCCGTATATTCTGTTTCAATTTATAAATATATTTTACTTAAATCAAGTAATTAGTGAACCCTAAAAAATAAATATTAGATACATCACATGAATTTGAATTTATGTGTGTGTGTGTGGGGTGTGATTAGGTGTGTGAATGTTTTTAAGTTTTTGTGTTCTAATATACTTCTATATATTAGATTAAATATAATTGAAATATTAAATAAAGTCCACTATGATAGGGAAACACAATACATTAATTTAATTCGTTAAAAGTTTTATATTAGATTCTTAAGAAAATGAGAACTTTGCCCCTAAAAAATCACCAAAATATAACTTCTACTATTAATGTTATATTTATTTTCAAATCATCAACTAAAAAAACGAGAAATCATGATGAATGAAAAGTTAAAAAGATATGTTTTATTAAATTTATTTTCAAATCATTAACTAATAATTTATTTCTAAATATTTAAAATTATCAAATAGTTTAAACTATGTCCCATGGAAGCAATTATAATTGCGTTATAAATAACGAATGCCTACCAACGAATACCAACTTTTAGAACAAATATAATTAAGGAGAAATTCAAATCATTGCAACGTTAACCTTTAATTGTTTAATATTCTAAAATTTTAATTTAATTGTCTAAATCTATTACTTCATCACTATATACAAGATTATTACAAATTTAAATTCATAAGTTAAAATTTTTGTTTCATCTAGTTGTCGCCTTGGATATTGCAATGCTTGTTTAATAAAACCAATATTATCATATTGTGCCTCTTCTTTAAACTAACACAACAGAATTCAATCACATACCATCAAAATAAATCTTAATATTATGTATACTACATATAATTATGCTAAATGCGTAAAAAGACATTAGGGCTAATTCAATAGTTAGAGAAGTGGCCTTTTGACTTCTAGAGCTAGTGTTCGACATTTGTAAATATTATATAAAATTTATTTTCTTATTTTTTATTGCAAAAACCCTAGGCTTGTAGTCCACCAAAAATGGGTTTTTTTTTTTCTTCGAATTTTTACTTACCATTTTAACGATCATTCATGATTTTCCATACTTTCTAATAAATAATGAGCAAAAAAAAATACACCATTAAGAACTAGCATGTCTTTTAGAATGGTATCTTTTTGCCGGAAACCAAGACTATAACTCACTGGAAATAGAAAAAAATTAAATTTTTTTACTTTTTTTTTCTCATTCTTTTGGTCACAAATCACGAGTTAATATGTTTTCCGTTTCAATTTAGAGCAACAAATGAGGAGGACTCCCCCTTACATTGTCGTTCCTATCTCTAGAGTTTCAGAATTTAATTTAAGAGTACTCTCTTCTTTACAAACATTTGTAATTTCAATGGCTTGTGTGTAATATGAATGTCGTCACATGACTAATAACATTCATATTAGCTCAAACTTTAACTCCCACGACAAAAAATTCCCCATACGTCTTACATGTTTCACCACAAATGATCGTTGTTTCATTTTGTTTTGATAATTTAATATAAACAAATATATTAATTTGGAATGAGATGAGAAGTGAGTTAAAAAATCTTATCCAAATATACACGAAAATTTTCAAATTAGTACTGGAAATCCAAGCCTGAAGAGATTGAGAAAAATATATATATAAATTCAAACAACCTGAACAGATTGGAAAAAAATGATAACCCATTTTTAACCTACGTTAATAATTTCTCATCTCCACAGTCCACACCGAAACAAGAATCCAATAACAAGTATTTTTCATTAATAAAAAAATTACTAGCCAAAACAAGAACATATAGGAAATATTTTACCCTAATCAATAAATTCCTAATTAATGGATAATCAGTAATATCAAATTACATTCATCACTATATATCCTAATTAATAAAAAAAAACCCATTATAACCCGAATAATCTAATTAGATTTTAAAAAATAAAAAAAAAAACTACACCCACGCTTGTGTCTAACAGCCTCATAAGTCCCATAAACAGCACTTGCAACACAAATTTAATTTATTCATAACCCGTTTAGCTTTTAGACTTGTCAGAAAATCATAGTCCAATAAAGGATGGAAAATTGTGGTTTAATGCATGAGAAGAGGAAGGAAGAAAAATCCGCAATCATAATACTAGAGTAGAGTAGAGTAGAGTAGAGTAGAGTGGAGTAGGTGGAGGAGGAATAATATCCACAATCATAATATTCTGTTTCAGTTTATAAATATATTTGGAAAAATTTTCAATAAAAACGGTGGAAAGTTATAAAATTAATAAAAAGGGTTTACCTTTTATTAAATTAAATTATTAATAAGGGTATAGATATGTTTTATACCAAACAATCATAGAAATATATAAAGAAAAATAATTATTTAATAACAAGATTGGTTAGGTAATTAATTTTAAACCTATTGCTTATATATTTATCAAAAATTAAATATTTATTTCGTATTAATCTCACAAAATTTAATATTTTTAAATTTTGTTGATTTCTTAACTATATAGTGATAGAAAATAATTTAAAAGTTTAATTATTTTTTCTGTTATAATGTAATATTAGTATGTATGAAAAGAAGTATTTTTAAAAAAAAATAAAAAAAAAATAATAGAGCATTTATGCAATGAAACGTAAATTATACCATTTTATTTTGTACATAATTTTTTGGTTACTAAAGTACAAAAATAAATATTTATAATTTTATAATTAAATATTTAGCATTTAAAATTTTTCAACTTTTGAAATTTGAGACTAGACATATATCAACGAAATATCTATGTATTTCTAAAGTTAATTCAATATTTAAAAAATTGAAATTAAATGATACTACAACACTTATGTCTAATATCAAACTTTCAAAAATTCAATATATTTAAATTTTAAATATCTGATTTTACAATTACAAATACTAAATTTCATAATCAAGCAGCCCAAAAAAAGTATTATAAAACTTAATAGTTTTTATTGTTTCATTACATAACTTCTATTTTTGTCTCTGTTTAAAAAAAAATACATTTTTACATAAATTTCTATATACATTACAACACTAAAAAAAATTAAATTTATGAATAATATATAATTAAGAAATCAAAACTTATTAACATTAATTTCTTAGGTTAATATTGATTGAGCAATATGTATTTGATTTTTTTTATAAATATATAAGATTTAAAATTAAATACTTTGAGATTTTTATGCAAAAACATTATTTAAAAAATAGACAACTGTTTGGTAGGAAACTTTCCATTGCCCTTATTAATAATTTATGAAAAGTTACATCATCTTTATTAATTTGACAAGTTCCACTGCTCTTATTAAAAATTTTCCCAATATATTTAACTAAATCTTACTAAGTAATTAGTAAACCATAAAAAATAAATATTAAATACATCACATGAATTTATAAGGCTGAAATAAGAATTGAAATAAAAGATCATCAGAGGGAAAACATGAAAAATATAATGAAATCTATATTTCGCAATATTATTTATTTTTTATTTTGAAAAATTACAATATTAAGTGCCTGAAATTTGAAATTAATAGAAAATACCAAGTTTAGATTTTTAATATGAACATGAATGATTGTGAACGGTGCCAAAATAAATAAAATTTAGATTTTTGACCAAATTTTTATTTTTATTGGCTATAATACACATTTTTAGCCAAAAATGGAAAGATCTAAAACGTGTTGATTTTGACTTTTTTTATGTTTTTTCCACCCACCCCGATTGTGAACATGCATCCAAGTGAATATTGCCAAAAAAAGAGAAAATTAAAGTTTTCACTAAACCTTCATATTTAATGAGTTATAACATATGTATTTTAGTAAACTATGACAAAGTCAAAAAACGTGTTGATTTTGGCTTTTTTTCCTACTGTTTTTTTATCCACCTTAATTGTGAAAATGCATAATTATGAACGATGTAAAAAAAGTAAAATTTAGATTTTTTTTTACCAAATTTTTATTTTTCATGGACAACACACACATTTTTAGCCAAAAATGGCAAAATACAAAACGCGTTTATTTTGACTTTTTTTGTACTATTTTTTGCACCCACATTGATTGTGAACATTCATTTCATTGAATACTGCTAAAAAAGTGAAAATTAAAATTTTTACCAAACCTCCATTTTTCATGAGTTATGACAAATATTTTAGTAAAAAAATGGCAAAGTAAAAATAAGTATTGATTTTGATTTTTTCCCATACTATTTTTTTCACCCATCTCAATTGTGAGAATACATTATTGCGAATGACGTAAAAATTTATATTTTTTTTACTAAATTTTAATTTTTCATGGGGTATAACACATGTTTTTTAGCCAAAAATAGAAAATTCAAAAAAGTGTTGATTTTGACTTTTTTTGGACCACTTTTTTCACCTACCCCGATTGTGAACATGCATTCTAGTGAATATTGTCAAAAAAATATGAAAATTAAAATTTTCACTAAACGTCCATTTTTAATGGGTTATAACACAAATGTTTTGGTTAAAATGGCAAAGATAAAAACTTGTTGATTTTTGGCTTTTTTCCTATTGTTTTTTCACCCACTTCAATTGTCAACATGCATCATTGTGAATGGTATAAAAAAAAGTAAAATTTAGATTTTTTTACTAAATTTCTGTTTTTCATCAGATGTAACGCACATTTTTTAGCCAAAAATGGTGAAGTCCAAAAATGCGTTGATTTTTACTTTTTTTTTTTACCTTTTTTTGCACCCATCCCGATTGTGAACAAGCATTCTAGTGAGTATTGTAAAAAAAAGTCAAAATTAAAATTTTCACCAAACCTCCATTTTCATTAGTTATAACACACGTATTTTAGTCAAAAATGGCAAAGTAAAAAAAAGTGTTGATTTTGGCTTTTTCCCTATTTGTTTTTCACCCACCTCAATTTGAACATACATCATTGTGAATAGTGTCAAAAAAGTGAAATTACTTTTTTTTTTTTACCAAATTTCAAATTTTCATAGACTATAACACAAGTTTTTTAGCCAAAATTTACAAAATCTAAAAATGTGTTGATTTTGACTTTTTTAAAAAAATATTTTTTACACCCACCTCGATTGTGAACATGTATTCAAGTGAATATTGTTGAAAAAAGTTAAATTTAATAGGATCTATTTAGATATATGTTTTGTTTTGAGAATTGAGAAAAATAAGGTATAGAGTTGCGTTTTATGAAATGTATATTTTTTAGAATAGAATTTAATATTTGGATTGATAGGTTTTGTTTTTATTTGTTTTTGTGTAAAATAATTATTTTATTAATTAAAGTTTAAAATAAGATTTTTTTTCATTTTTTTGTATTGATTGGTGGTGGTTAACGTCTGACCGCAGCCAATCAACGGCCGACAGAATCCTGACCAAATCCTTGCTGGCCAAATGTCAACACTGTTGACTGACGTGGTCCGACGTTGGCCGCCACTGGTCAACACCAACCTATTTGTTTTAATACAAAATGCTCTCACTTTTTGTTTTGAAAAATTTGAAAAAAAAATTTTGAATTTTTTTTAATTACTTTTCAACTTTTTTTCACCACAATTTATGAGTTCTCATGTTACCCATTAAATTATGAGCAAGAAATGGACGGTAGAGAGGATAGAGTCTCTTTACTAGTAATTGAAAGGTTTTCGCTAAAAATTCAATGTTGTAATCCACCAAATTAAAATAAATGGTTTTTGAAATTTTGTTTTTCTATTTTCTTGTTACAATTCATGCTTTTAGCCTTTTATACATGTTGCACATTAGTTGAGAGTAAAAACGGATCACTAAGAGCATACAATGACTGATTTTCAGAAATTGCTATTCTTTTTTCCAAAAATCCAAGGTTATAGTCCACAAAAAATAAAGAATTTTTTTTTAAATCTTTACTTTTCCACCTTTTAGCACAATTTATAAGTGTACATGTTTTCCATTAAGTTTGAAGCAAAAAAAAAAAAAAAAAAAAAAAAAAAACTATTAAGAGCGCCCATAAGTTGTCTTTTAGAAATTGTAATTTTTTTTTTGGGTAAAAAACCTAAGGTAATATATTACAATCACCCTTTTAATGGGCCAAACTTATAACAAACATGCTTCTATTGTCGTTAGTTGACTAACTTGATCAATAAATTTTTATTGTGAAATTTTTTAAAATAGCTATAATAAGTTCTAATCACATGCGATAAATATAGAAAAACTTGTAAGTTTTATTTATTTATTTATTGTCATTTCACCCCTTCTTGTAATGGTGGTTTGATCAAAAGGTGTTGAGAGTAGTTTGGTGAAACCACATCATGTACGTATTTTGATTAAACAGCAAAAGCGGTAAATGTAATTAACCTTATAACAATGGTAATGCATCTCAACGTTCAATTGATCAACAAAAAAATAAATTTATTTACTCTAAGCTAACTAATAATGAAGGAGAAATCAATACATATACAGTTAATGAAAAATATAATATATGCCTATATGGCTATGCTAATAATCCAAACTTCTTCATACATTCTTTGTTGTTCTTACAGCTTAGAAAAAGTACTGCCACCTGAATTATTATTCCCACTGTAAAATTTGCCTGTGGGTAAGATTTGTGGTGGTAACAAAGCAATGTTTGCAGCAACTTGGGCAGCATCATCAGCTGTATATTTACCCCTTCCACCAGTCATGGAGGTTTGAGTGAATCCAGGACAATAACAATTTACACTCATTATTAGCCCACAATTATTATTCTTGTAACGTTTTGCTAACACTACTGAGTATGCATTTAGAGCAAGCTTTGATACTGCATAATCTGTCCATACTTTTGGCCATCCTTGTTTTTCCCATGTCCCATTCTTCACATTTTCAAGAAATTGATTCACCATTTTTTCTATTTTGTTTTCAGATAAGTTTTGCTCATCCATAAGCATCCTTCTCAATTTAGGGTTTTTAAGCTTCTGCAAAAAAAGGCGGGGTTTAATGAAGAATAATTATATAGTCTTTTATTTTTTACGTAAAAATAATTAGAAGAAATAGCATTGTATATTAGACAAGTTTATGAACATAGATAAACAAATTTATAGTAAAATTAACAACAAAAAATACATCATACACTTAAGTCTTAACAACTTTTCAAGAAAAGAATATTAGTAATTTACATGAACATTCACCAAGGCACAACTATATATATTCATAAGTCTTTAAAAAAAAACTATATTCATAAATGAGCAGATTGGAACTGGTTTTCAAAATATATAACTAATTGATCATTTGTCCAAAACAAAAAAGTTATTAGCCTATATATTTTAAATTTAATTTAGGCACTCAATTTTATTTTATTTTTTTTTTTTTGAAGTATTCCAATCAAATATATCTTCCTCAAGTTTCAAGAATTTTATGTGTATAGCCTTGTCCTTTGAACCCTTACAATTAAAAATAACCAAATTGTGCTGAGATTGTTATATTTGCACTTTTCATAAGATGTGAAAATTTAATAGTTTTGAGATAAATTATTTGAAGAATCCAAGATTAATTCATTGCATTGACTTTCATACATATATATATATATACATCAATTACTTTTCATTTCCCTCTAATTTATTTACACTTGATTAAAGGATATAATTTTTAATTTGCAAGCTATAATGAGAATATTGTTACTTACATTTAATAGGCCAAGTCTAGAGCTAATGTTTAGAATCCGACCAACAGAAGTTGAGTGACGAAACATGGGCAAAAGAGCCTCAATCAACAGTTTTGGTCCATAAAAATTGGTTCTCATCACTGTCTCAGCATTCTCCACTGAATTTTCATGAATGTCATTGAAGGATACAGCAGCATTATTTATCTGCATGCATGAAAAAAAAAACACAAAATAAATAACTATAAATTCATTCATTATTATTAACTAATATGTATGTTAACTCATGATTAATTGCTCTTTGACGCTCTAGGAAACAATATTAATTTTTTGCACCACCAAACAATATTTGATGCATTTATAAACCGTGTAAAACAATATCATATACGGGCGAAATTTTACAGTATTTGTTAACTTAACGCAACTCCCCTTCTTTTTTTTTAAGGTTTGAAATGAAGTATATAAATAGACAAACATGCTAATTTACTTAACGCAACTCCCCTTCTTTTTTTTAAGGTTTGAAATGAAGTATATAAATAGACAAACATGCTAATTTAGTTATAAGCAGATGATACATTAAACAGTGTAACAATTTTTTTTGCATTGTCTAACAATAATTGATGCAAAAATCGTGTATTATACATAAACCATTTGATTCTAAATAAATATCATTTTATTTTATATTTACAATTTTACACTTGCCTACTCTTTAAAGAGTACTGCTTTAGAATTCAAAACTCATTATATTGATTAGTATTAGTTAAGGATTTTTTAATCATTTTTACTTATTTTCTAAACGACATTTGTTCACTATTTCAAAATTTATGTTTTTAATACTATTTCAAAGTAATTGTGATGTACACCTAAATCTTGTTGTGTACACTCTCTTTAATTGTGATGTACACCTAAATCTTGTTGTGTACACAATTAATCTTGTTTCAGTACATACCTATATATTGTTGCTATCTTTTTTCTGTTTTTTTTATCTACTTTAAAGAGGAATAATGTTAATTAATGTCTCATTTAACCAAGATAATATGACTCTTTTTTTTTACTTTTTTTTTCTTTTTTCCCTTTAATTTCCAACTCAGAACTGACAAACACAATCCCAAAAATGCTGCAAAATCAGACATATGTTATTTTACATTATCCATAAGGTCCATAAATTAGAGGTGAGTTCAAACATCTCCAAAAAAATACATATATATTTCTGATCAAAGAAAATAATTAATAAATGAAAACTTTATTTTATTTTATTTCCAACTTCTATCCATCTTGCATAGTATTTGTATATGCTCAAAATAAATATATTTCAAACAATGAAATTAACTAGAAATTTAATTTATGATTAAACAAGTTTACAAGCAAATTATATATATTCCACAATTATAAAGAAAAATGAACATGGATAAACAAACATATGTATAAGGCTCACCAGAATGTCTAACACTGCAAAATTTTCTTGAAACCAAGAGGCAAATCTTTTGATGGATGAAGGGTTTGATGCATCAAGATGAGAGAGATGAACATGTTGGAGACCAATGCTTTTGAGTTCTTCAACTGCTTCTTGTCCCTTTGCATAATCTCTTGCTGTTAGGATCACTGTTAGTCCTAATTCAGCCAGCCTTTTTACAAGAGCAAAACCAATACCTTTGTTTGCTCCTGTGACTATTGCAACTGTATCCTTAGACCACCATCTGCAATATTAAGATTCAAGCAAAAATATTATGCATAAATTGTGAACAAACCATACATGCATGTATCACCATCAAAATTCTCAGATAAATCCTTAGATTAAGAGGGACATTTAGCAATCATCAAAATATACTGAAGGTTACTTGTTCTAATCTCCCAATATCCCAGTTACATACAACAACAACGACTAAGTTTTTATCGCACTAACTGAAATCGCTTATGCAGATCATATTTTCTCACCGTGCTCGAATATCCCAATTACGTGAGGACTATTAAAAAAAAAAGGACAGAGGTACCAAATATTTTAGTTACCTTATTGTGGGAAGAGAGGGAAGTAAAGAAAGGGTTTCAGCTGATTCCTTTGATGCCATTTGAAAAGCCAAAAACTCAGCTGCAATATGGTCATTCATGATGAGGGAAGCAGTGAAGGCCTCTATATATACAAAGCATAGTGTACAAAACCAACCAAACAATAACAAGAACAATAACCATTAAATATTAAAAGGGTAGCTGCCATTCAAATTTTTTGATTAAAAACAACAACGGGGACTGCCTAAACACCAAGAGGGAAATAAAGCTGATCATAGATGTACTCTTATTGTGATGTATTGACTGATAAATATGAATTCTCTCGTATAGCCTCGTGAAACGTATTAAATAATTGAATCATTGTATGGCTATGGTCCAACTAACTAAAGACACATCTGAGGTCATATTGACAAAACCGTATTCAATTCCATGTGCATCACTGCCTCCATTTCTCTTTTCGAGTTTATTGGACTTCAACTTTCAGTTCCATTCTTTATCCTTTTGCTGGACGGTGGTATATATCCAACTCCTCCATTTGTGGTACTTGAAAATGAAATTGGTTTGGCATCTTCATAATTATAAATATTCTTTTCCCAATTCGCTTTGTTTATGTTTATATTTCTGATATAATTGTTCTTAGAGATCGATTCTCCATCTAACATTATTTAATATTATTTTGTCCTTCGTTTCATTAAAATTATGCACTAAAAGTATAAATAAAATCAAATTTATAATTATTAGAGTCTAACCTAAATATATATGAGTGAATACTATTACGTAATTTTAATTATGATTTTATTAAAATACTGTCCTTTTATTTATTGAATATGATAAGACAAAATAATTTTGAATAGGAGATCCCATCTTTTGTTCTTATTAAATTTCTTTCTACATATAACTGAGAAATCAAATTTTAACGTGGGATAGATTGATGGAAAATAATAACCTTTAAAAAAATACAAAATTTTGAAGAAATAGAAAGAGCTTATTAAATAATAATAATAATGGTGCATGATAAAAAATAAAACCTTACAAGTAGTGTTTCTATAGTTTTAGTAAAGTTAAAATTAAATTAGAAAAGAAGTTGAAACGAATTAAAAAAATAAATGAAAATGGGTTTGAAAGTGGTTAAAATAAAAGAAATTTAGTTTAAAATGGTGCACATCATGGAGTTTTCCCCGATAATCAACCTTTTAGATCTCATTGTTTCCTTTGAAACTCTTTATTACAATAGTGATTTTGAATTGGAAACAAAATGTTAGGGTCGTTTAAAAGTTACTGATACGATTGCCATAAGGTGCAATTATTAATCCCAGCCTTTTTCTTCTCAGTACATTTTGTTTAGACAATCAGCAATAGGGGTTCAATCATATCCTCACAGGATCAAGTTGAAAAATACTTAAGTGACACAAAACCCTGAATATATTTTATTAGTCATGTAAAGTTGATGACTATTAAGTTGTTTGTCTCCAAATTGTGTGCATATGCGAATTTTTTATGAGTCTTTAATTGCAGAGAAGATGTAAGCAAACCAAACATTGATGACTAGTATATTGTTTTCTTGCAAGTTTTGCTGAACATATATCTCCTCTTAAACAATTAAAAAATAGTTAATTAATAATGATCATTCATGAAAGTCATGATAAACATTATACATGTTCAATTGTTTAATTTAAGAAACTTCTGTTAATATAGATAAACAAATTCATTTATGGACCAAGTATTGGCATTTTAATTAAGCTCGTGTAAACCAAGGCCTTTATATATCTATCTTTCTCTTTTATAGGAGAGTAAATTTCCCCTCATTTTTTCTTAATTTATAGCCATCTTCTAGGCATGTTATAGGATTTTTATTTTTTATTTTTAAATGGAACAAAGATGTTGTCAAAACTAGCTTAAAATTATTGCCTTAGCCTCATGCAAGCATGGGAAATAATTATAGATACATGTTGTGGTTTTAAACAGGAATAATGTTAAGATAATATATATATATAATCTTAATTAATATGTAAATTCCCCCAAAAAAATCAATAATCCTGCCTCAAAGAAGTGAAGCAACAGAAGCAATTTTACAAGGCAGAATTGCCAGGTAATTTGTGTCAATGGTCTTTCAACTCAAAAGTATAATTCGTTTTAGACCTTAATCTAGAACAAATTTAGCTACGTCCTCGAAATTACTAAATTGATTTTAAATTACTAATCGTTCTTTTTTTTTAGTGCAATTATTCTAATTTCGACGTTTACGTGACATGTATATGAGTAATTATATCAATTTTCGTCCATCAGATGTCTTGCTATTTGTCATATGCATATCAAATATTTGTTCAAAAGATAGATGATGAAAAATAGATGGAGGATTAATTAAATCTAAATTAGCAATTTTAAAGATGCACTTGAGACATTTCTAAGATGGAGAATTGAAGCCAATTATACACCCAAATTAAGAAATCATTAACACGAATTACTCTAAAATTGCCTAATCACAATTTGTGGTAATAGAATTAACTAAAATGTATGTTTTCGAAGTAAAGAGTAGAGCAAAGTGTAGCTACCCACAAAGTTTACGGAACAAAGTGTAATTAATCATTCTTTTAAAGATCATAAAAATGTTTTATTAAACTCCTAGTATCACCAATTACATATAATCTTGTTGCATGGAGTTTTCATTGGTTGAGTTTTATAGTATATTCTTGACCTAATTAGCTTGGGAATCTTTCTATTCTAGCATGCTATACTAAAATAATAATAATAACATAAGATATAAAGGAGTTTGGCTCTCAAGTCACATTAAGGCAAAACACTTGAAAGCCATGGTTGGCAGCTGAAAGAGCATAAAAAGTAAAACAGCCAAACAAAAGTAATATTACTATATTTGCTAAGAAAAATGCACATGTTTTCTTCCACCAAAATAAAATTCGGAAGTTTTTTAGCTTGTTAGGTTTAAGCTAGTGTGTTCTCTACACAAATTTATTGTTAATGCTTTGCATGCTTGGATTCCACTATTCTAGAATACAAATTGTTGCTTATGTTTGTGCTTAATTAAGGGTAAATCACCTTAATGATCTCTCAACTTGGAGGTAATTAAGTGTCATTTTTCATTCTCAATTTTAAAAAGGTTATATTTTAGTCTTTTAATTGGGATTTTGTCATAAAAATTGTCCTCTAACTTAATTTTCATCTGTCTAACAAATAACGACGTCGTTTATCAGGTGATATTGTTCATCATTCAAAATAACGTCATTTTGTACTATATGAATAACGTTGTTACTTGTCAAATGGATGAAAAATAGGGTGACAACTATTTATGTGACAAAATTCAAATTGATGGACTAAATATAACTTTTTCAAAATTGCTAATCAAAATAATACTTATCCCAAGTTGAAAGATTATTGCACTCACTTAGCCCTTGATTAAAATTAAGCTAAGGCATGACAATGTGGAAGTGGATTTTAACCAGTCCTATGAGCTGAGGTTGATCATGTGGACATGTTCCCACATTATGCATTAAATAGTGTCATTAATTTAAGAGATGATTAACTAAGGAAAGCAAAAGAACCCCAGCACGGTCTCAACTAAATAATTGTAAATTCATCTCCTCCCAAACCTGATTTGAAAGTGACTAAAAGAGTATGGTTTTACATCAATTCTGGTACCAAACTGATCTTATATCCTATAGTGGCAGACAAACATTCTATCAACATGTAAAGTTCATACATTAAACAAAATGTAATTAAAGTTCTAAACATTTAAAACATTGCAAGGTTTAGTTAGTCCTTAAATGCTTTAAAAAAAGAAAATTTGAGTCTTGCAATAGAAGTATAAAAGTCATAGTACTAACCAATTAGAACAAGAAATGTAAAAGGGAATTATTAGTTTTTCCTTTATTCCTTGGAAAATAATGTAAAAGGAATTGTGTATAACAGCATTGTGACCTTTAGCACAACTCTCCTGATTTCACTTTCTTATCATGGATTATTGCCTACACAGCCGTGACACTGCGGTAAATTATCTATTCTAAAAATTTATGTGAAACAAGTTAATATATAAGACGTGATTTATATATGAAATGAATAATGAATCAGTGTTGAAATTATTTATTCCAATTTTTTACTGTTTTTATTGTGCGTTAAAATCTCAATTAATTCACAATTACAAAAAGGATAAAAAGAAGTTTCTATAGATGTCAATAGGATTGGGATCCCTTTAGATTATTACAAAGACCCTTTGCTAATAACTAAAAGAAAAAGAAAACATAAGGGTAGTATATATAATCTGGATTAGCAAAGGCATTTTGTGATGGAATAAATTTCTCTCCCAAGATCCAAAGATTTAGTACAAAATGAAAAATCATATTCCAAAGATTTTATTTCTGTGACTTTCCAGTTTGATTAGACCCCAGTAGTAGTTTTAATGTTGTGAAAACTTCATTCTTCACCAGATTGTTCTCATAATCAAACCAAGAAATAGTTTAGTTTACCAAGGGCAAATAATTAAAGAATCATTTCACCTTCAAAAGGATGAAATATGAAAGAAATTGTGGAATAGTTGAAAGGGAAAAAGGCTTGAATGCTGCCTTTTCTGATGAATTCTAATTCATTAGGGTACTTAAAGCCAAAAATATAGAAGCCTCATCAAATGTCAATGCACTATCAATCTATCTAAGGTATATAACATCCCAACAGGAGTCTGGGGAGACAACCAAAATTGTACAAAGAAAATGCTAACCCATGTTTATTATCAATGAGTAAAAACAGCTTCAAAAGGTGGGTGACATTCAAATCTCAGGTTGCATCTTCTCACATTCTTCACGAATTGATTGGAAAAGGACAGTCGACAAGTATCGTTCTCCAAAGCTTGGGAACACAACCTACAAATATATAGAACCAATCAAAGAGTTAAACCAATTGCTAAACAGAAGGTAATCTGGAACTAAGTTTCGCATGTTCGTCACGTTATCCATGAACTGGACAAAAGAATTGACAGTTTTGCTACTGGCATAGGTTAATTGTTGAACGAAAAACTGAAGAAGAGTATAAACTAGCCAAGTACGTATTTAACAGCCATGAGAGTCGCCTGTTAATTAGAGCACCCCCCATGCATCACATCGAAAGTAGCTCTAAATACACACTTATTCACAGAGCACATTTGGTAAAACCCGGGTCTAAACCTTAAATCTTCCTCAAATTTAGGCAAAGAACATCATGAATATGTACTAGATTGCATAAAGTTAATGAAGCATTTTCGTGTAATCTGAACCATGGAATACTGCTTGCACAGCTAGGAGCAAGTATTTTAATATAGGTTAAAACAATTTTCCTCAAAATTGGAAAACCAATACAACAATGATTTACTCTATGTAAGAAAGCATTAATATACAAAATGTTGGTTCAGGCCAAAAGTGAAGACTCAGTTGTGTACAATATGTAACCTAACCACAATCTCGGAAGAAAAAGTTAGCATTATCATTTTGAAGTATCTCCATCAATCACACGGTGATGCATGCATATTAAGATTTTTATTTCTAGAAATTTAACAGGAGTTCAGTTCAGTTATAGTTTTGGCACATTCAGGACCATAAATATGACATATTGTCTACAGAAGTATTATCTATTTGTCGAAGGAACCCAGAAAATTGGCACCATGGCTAAGTTGAGAGGAAACTTTCCTAATTTACTACACAAAACCAAGAGATATAACAGACTTGCCACTTGACTACATAACCTTTTTGAACTACAAAATCAATCAGAATCCACATCGGATATGACCAAAGTGGTACAGATACCAGAAGACATACCGTAATAAGCTTTCCCGCATTCTCAGGTTTCTTCGCAACTCTGAGGGCAGCAGCGGCAGCTGCCCCCGAAGAAATGCCGACCTGAGAGTGAATAGTCCGAATAACAATGATGCTGATATTGAAATAACCGATAGAACAAGGTATGTGCATACAACTAAAATAGTCCAAGAAAAAGAATCAATTTATAATTTCAAAAAGGGAGAAACAAATAATATGAAAATAGATAAGTGTGAAGTATCTAGTTATAACATGATTTCCGATGACTACAACAACAACAACTACGCCTTTATCCCAATATGTGGGGTCGGCTACCCGATGACTAAGTATACAAAATTAAAACATCTCTGACATATCATAAAAATGAATCACAGAGATGCTGCAAGTTCTTTGCGCAGCTCTAGCTGGTTGGCCTGCATTTTCATCTTAAACTTTCAGAACAATGCTGGAAAAAAGAAAGAAGGGTTTTGAAGGATGAACTTGGGGCAGGTTAATTGAACAGCATTCAAGTGAAAAAGGCCCTTAACTAATTGAGCATCCTCAATTCTCAAGGTTGTTTCACTAGAAGACTAAATAAAAAGTAAAATCAACTGGAATTACTGGACCATTCTACCCTTTTCCATACTTGACTATTTATACTTTTTTTTATGTCCAGCAGGAACATCCACTCAAAACATAATCCTTTAAAACAACTATTCTTTTGGAAATTGAAATTAATGTCGATTGAAAACTCTATATGCTCCCACTGAAGGAAACTAGAAATTAAAGAAATTTGACAACTTGCTCACTAGAGAACACGCATGAATACCATTAATTTATTACTTCCCTAGTTCTCAGGTAAGACCATAAGGAAGCCTTTTTGGGAGCCAGTGGCAACCACGAAAGCATGCAAAATTCAAATGTCATGCCTTAAATACAGTAATGCTAATGCATATTTTACTAGAGTAGTATGACAACCTTCTGAAGAAGCATATGTTGCACATTTGGAATTTCAAGAGCTAGTTAACCAATTTCCACATTTGGAAGATGAAAGTTCTTGCCACACCCAATAAGAACAATTGCAACATACAAAAACATATAGCAAAGATGTAGATTTTACCCAAATAATGACTTAAATTTAACTTTCTTTTCATCAAAAGTCTAGTAGTGAATTAAGTTTGTAAAGTTGTACAAAATGACTGACCAACAAGCCTTCTTGCAGGGCTAACTGCTTTGCAAATTCAACAGCTTCATCACTGGATACCTGGTGGAAACAATAGTAAATAGGAATAAGGAAACCAAGTAAAAGAAGAACGGGATAGTAAAATTTCCTTCTGAATGAGTGAACATTTCCTCTTTTTTCTTTCTTCTAACTAAGTCACATGAGTAAAATTATTCAGTTGAAAATTATGAGAATCATGAGCTGTCATCGCAATAACTTGATCATTGCATTTCATCTTCTTGAAATGTTATCCTCAAGGAAGTAACAGAATCATCAAAGTTAGCAACCAAGTATAAATTGTTCGCACTTGAATTCTCTGATATTCCATATTTAGGTCAATAAATGGAAAGCGGTCCCCTTTCGAGAGATAAAAGAAAGGTCAACACAGATCATAAAAAATACAAGTAACATAATGATTTCAGTTAATAATATTAATATCCAAAAGATGGATAAAGCATTATGGAAAAATAGTTTCATACTTCTATTACTTCGTCCATCACTCCTTGATCTAAGTTTCCGGGGATAAAACCTGCTCCAATGCCTTGAATTTTGTGAGGGCCTGCATGTCAAATTGCAGCCACTAGAAAAATAGAAAGATTCAATTCTCAAACAAAAAACAAGCATGCTATTGTTTGCATGTTCTTACCAGGCTTGCCACCAGAAAGTATGTTGCTCTCTGTGGGTTCTACACCAATAACCTGGTTTATATGGTACAAGACAAAAAAATTCAGTATCAAGAAAATGTACCAAGGCACCGAAATGCATGCATATGACATGTAAGAAGATCTTTACATCTTCCAGAAATCGTAGAAAGTGATTTAATAAACATGAATGTCTATAACGACAAAGCGAACTTGTCAAAGATCTATCCATTGCTAGAAAACTTGAAGTATCAAGAAAAAGTCAATACCTTAATGTCAGGATTTTGTTCTTTCAGAAACTTGCCAACACCTGATATCGTTCCACCAGTACCAATCCCTGCAACAAGTATATCTACCTGGCCTTTTGTGTCCTCCCAAATTTCTGGTCCAGTTGTTTCATAGTGTATCTACAAAAGATGAGGAGGATGATCTTCCTTTTCTTCTACAAATGAAAACTTCAAAATAGCCTAATGGCCCTCTGACAATTTTCAGCTTGCTTATATTGGAAATAGCCTTTCATCTTTTTATTCTTGTTGGTAAAGAATAGAACTTTGATATCATTTCATTTTACACATCTGTTTTAATCTTCTACTTTTTCCATTTTCCTTTCTCCCAAAAGAGGGAAGGGAGGAGGACATAGGTTGATGGTATGTGCCTAACGACAATGGATTCTATCTTAGATGGTAGGACCGCGAGCCAAGGTAATATTCTGAGCATGTCCAAGAAAAAAACAAGAGATGACTCAACAAGATCTGGAGAATTACCTTGGGGTTTGCAGGGTTGTCAAATTGTTGAAGCATATAGGCATCTGGTGTGCTATTCAGAATTTCTTCAGCTTTTTGAACAGCTCCTTTCATGCCTTTGGCAGGATCAGTTAAAACAAGTTCAGCACCAAACGCTTTTAGAAGAACCCTTCTTTCAAGACTCATAGATGCAGGCATTGTCAATATTAGCTTGTATCCTCTAGAAGCAGCTATAAAAGCAAGACCAATGCCTGTGTTCCCACTTGTCGGTTCAACCAAAATACTCTGAAAGGAGAGAATAAATGAATGACAAACATACTGGAGAACAAGTACAGTAAATAACAAGGCATATAATTTTAATATTGAATACTTGAAACCAAACATGTCCGATGACTGCATGGAAGGTACAAGAGTAAAGCATGATATTTCTTGGCCTAAAACGTTTCACCTCCAAAAGAAACCGAAGAATATTACCACCTATGTATGCAATTGAAGATTTAATTTTTATTATTATTATTATTTGCTGGCACAATATTTTCCTGTAGCACTCGAAGCTGTAATATCTGCCTAAGCACAAGAGACATAATTCTTGCACCTAAAGATTCTACAACTATTCAGAATCATCACTGTTCTTCAAAATACTCTAAAGTTACAAGTAACTAAGCCATGACTAATATCTCAAGCACAACCACATCAAACAGTTTACCCAGCTGCACATGTGCCAGAAGACATTCCATATGTGACAATAAGTTCCAAAGTCTAAAAAATTCAGCCTTCAGTGACCTGGTTGTTAGCAATTTCATATGAGACATCTTTAGGGAGAAACAAGGGACTCTAGATCTGGACGTCATGATACATACAAATCTACATCAAGAGCAGCAACATATGCTTGTCCTCCTCATGTTTCCTTCCAACTCTTCAATCTGACAAGACAGCAGACTCAGTCTGAATTATTGTTTCATTTTTAACCCCTCTTTTCGATATTAGAAGAACTATGTCCAAAATAGCCCCAAGGATGAAACTCTGACAAGTATTTTCAACAATAGACCCTTAACCATTTATCTTCAATAATTTTCAAAATACAACATGGTTGCTAGGAGAAAGCTCCAACGTCCAGACTGCGAAGAATGTAACACAGAGATTTCAGCCAGAAGAGAGTATCCTAATCTCCAAATGCCATTACTCCTTTTCTTCATATCGACAACTCATCATCATGTGATCAATTGATTTTGGAAAAACCGAAACCAGTTCAATAGGAGAATAGCTGGGTCCATATTTCTCTAGGAAAAGCAAAGTACAAAAATGAAGGTCGATGCCTCACCAGCCTCAATGCATGTAAAGCACCTAAACCGACATATTTATTTCCTATCCTCAACTCGTGCCATCTTAAAATGAATCAAAGTGCTGACTCTCAGCAAAAACGTTTCCTGAAATCTTCTCCTTTTAGATATTCAATTCTCAAAGTATCAAATTAGTCTGAAAGCCTAACTAGGACAATTCGGCTCTTAGAAATTCTCCAAGTTAGTTTATTTCTCCCTGTTCCACAAATACTTGTTAAACTTCCAAGTATTGGAAGCATCACTAAATAGAGGATTTAAAAATGTTGATGCCAACAACAGGAACAAAGGTCGATTTTGAATTACATCAGAAGCAAAAACAATAAATTCTCAGGTTGTACAATCTCAGCTGCTTCAAGCCTCTGTCATGATCCCAGTTTGCCTTCAAGTTTTTGCAGGAATTATGATTGTATTCTTTCAATTTATAAGCTTTTCAACTTTGGTTTCCACACTTGAACTTGACAACGGGAGACAATGTTGCATCAGAATTGTTAACTAAGCCACTAAAATGTATATAGAGATGATGCAGCATTCCCAGGACGAAAGTACCACAGTACAAATATAGTAGAGTAGGATGTGGGTCTGTAATACATGCAATACATGTGGTCAAACAGATCAAATAGCATGTTATAAGCACAAGCTACATCAGTCCAAGGGCTACAAATAGACACAGGAAGATTTCATACAATAGTTTTCATGCACAACAGAAGATAAAATGAAAAGTTGTAGATTTCAGTAATCATTATGGTTGTTTGAACCGAACCAATCAGCCAACATTAAACATTCAATTTCAAGAATGGATTTTGGTTGATCATTTTACCTTCCCTGGGGTAATAGCCCCTTTCTCCTCAGCATCAGCAATCATGCTGTATCCTATCCTGAAACCAAGAGCACTCTGTAAGGGGAACAAATGCATTTCATATCTTTTGCTTCAAACAAACTGAAATTCACTGCTATTCTAATAGCAACTTTATCACATTAGTTGGCCAGACCATTGAGTTTATACACTAAGATTAAAATTCAAAATTTTTAAAATTAAAAGCAATAAAATTTTGCCAGATAATTTAAGGACATTTCAGAAACACCTATGCTAGAATAAAAATTATTAAGGTCAAAGTGCTTCATGGTTCAAGCACTTCTCCGATATATACTCTTTTTTGCTTTTCCTATGTTGGATTAAACCTGTTCCCGTTTTCCTAATTGCACCGGCTTGACTCATTACCACAAATAGAGAATGCACTTGATTTTATAGGGGTGACCCATACGATGAGAGACCCGGAATGGAGTATAAACAATGAGGATTGAACATGACCACTTACTGTTATAGTTTCCCAATTATTATTTTCTTTTGAATTTTGAAAGTAAGCAACAACCCCCTTCAAAGGCACAATATTTCTGACAGTGAAATCAATAACAAATTTACTTACCTATCCTTGACACTGCAACATGGCTCCATAATTTCAAGTTTTGCAGCTATATGTGCAACAGAACCCTTTGCTATATTATTTAAGTACACCATAGGCGTCTTCCCTATAAGCTGCGAGACAATAGAAAACACATAAGTTACTCAATATTAAATGACACATCAAAGAGGGAGGCTGAATTTATTTCTAATAAGAAAAGGAACATAAAGTTATACCACAAGCTACTAGGAAAAGCTGGCATTTCTGTACTTAGTGTTCTATCCAAAAACTTTTGTACTAATATTGTGATTCAGGCTATAGAAGACACTAAGGCAGGGAAAAATGAAGTTAATAGTCTCAAGGGAAACATGGAATCTTTTCACAATGTCCCAGATTCTAACAATAATATCACCTAAGCTTCCTTGTTAGAATCAGCTTCAAGAGAAATAATGAGAGGAGGAAAGAAAGATTCTCTAACTTGGGATGTAGCTCAAAGAGCCATTAACCAAGGTTATAGCTAAGAAGGTGAAAGATGAACCAGTTAGGTGACAGTTGGAATTAACCTTCATATGTCAGTGCACTGTCCCCCGTTCCTCTCTGGCTCTCTCCCAAAGAGAAAATTGAAATAACAGTTTTGACGGCAGTGTAGTCAATAAATTACCAGGCCATTTAGAACATAAAGCAACGTCATGCCTCAAATGCTCAATTCAATAAAGAGGCAAGATAAGTGATGTAAGGTAAACCAAAAGTTCAGAGGTTCCCACAAATATTTTACTTTATACTGACTGGAAAAAAAAAACAAAAACCAATTATTGTCCACTACTTCGAATTCTCCACCGTGAAATGCCACAAGGATTATATGCGTACCTTGCCTACGCATCCACAACTAGCCATCCTTAAAAAGGATGTGCAATACAGGCCAAGAACCCTCTATATTCCACAGATTTGAACTGATGAAAACTCAAATAAAAATTTCCACTTATGCACATAATGTCGAGAAGGCAAACAAAAACCAAAAAAGATGAAGAAAGTATCAATAATTAAGAATCGAAACCTCCGAAACAACGAAAAAGCAAAACAATTTAAATAAAGATCATTACTTTCTTAATATATTTTTTTATGATAAAAGTTCTGTTACCATTTTCAAGTATATGAAACATAAGACAACTGAAACTTGAGGCACAAAACATGAGCAAAACAACATATACAAACAAATAAATCCTTCCAAAAGTGGAAAAAAAAATCAAGAGATCTTAAAGAAATACATAGCCTGAAACCATAAATAACTACAAAATGTAAACTTCAATTGAAAATGGAAAGATATAATCAGGCAAATTACAAGTTACAGAGAACCGATAACTTTCCAGTCAGAAAAAAATAAATTCAATAAATTAGCAATAAGTATTCCACCATATGAAATATCATTTGGCGAAAAAATGAAAGCAACCTACAACAGAATTTGCATCTAAATTTGAAACTATGAATAAAAAAATTCCAACTTGATCAAAATTACACCAAAAATTCCTATAAAGATTCAATCTTGCAAGTAATTGTACCAAATGGAGAATATCAGAATGATACAGATAACAAGACAGCTAAATTCAGTATCCACAAGTAACAGCAGCACTCTAATAAGAACGCAAAATCCAAATAATAGGATAGCAATTGCCAGCTTTTTTGCATTTTCTCAAGAAAACATTTAACTCAGCCCAGATTAGAATTCAACTGAAAAACTCCAGGGGAGATAATGGTATGATATAACTAAATAACCCTTATCATATTCTACTAATAACAGGTAATAACCCTTCTAAAGAGGACAAATATTCAATCACAAATGAAAACTTTTGCACTTTTTTGAAGTTTTCAAGAAAAAAGAAATACAGCCCATAAGAGAATTCAACCGAGAAAATCCAGAAATGATGATAGACACAAACCTGAGTGACATCCTCAGCTATGTTAAGTCCCTCAATCTCAGTCTGTGACTGCTGTTCAACAGACACTGCTTTGCAGTATATAGAAGAAAAAGCTTTCTTTTTGTTGACTTTTTGGCTGGAAATACTGCAACTAGTGTTCTTGAAGTTCAGTGAATTGACCCCAAAAAGAACCCTTTTGAGAAAAGAATCTTCTGAGTAAAGTTCAGACTTGGATTTGCAAAGAGAAGTAAAGGGCTTGTTGATGAAGGAAGAAACAGCCATTGCTGAATTGCCCTTTCTCTCTTCTTCTCTTTGCTTTTCTTCTCTACTTATCCTTACTGGTGTTTTGTTCTGTCTGAACTTTTCCTATGTTTTTGGCATTTGTGGTAGATGTTTTGGCTGTTGAGTGATATGAAACGACAACGTTTGGGGGGCCAACAACAAGAGGGTGACCTTTTGAAAGAGCCCAATTCATGTAGTCCATTCTTTGGTAGGGCTCATCATTATGGAATATGGCATCGTTCTTTCTTTGTAGATTTAATAAATGATAAGGATATGAAATTAATATGTTAACAATAAAAGGATGATATGTACTATCAAGTAGTATATGCTCCAAAAGGCGTAAATTCCGGACACTCAAACCGAGCCACGCTAGCCCTGCCCTGGGCCTGCACGTGACAGGTAAATCGCGGGATGTGCCCTAACTGGCAGCCTGCAAGGATATCCAACGGGATTCGAGCTCCAGGTGCGCCCCTAGTAATATTTCACCCAGGCAACGCACCCACACGGAGTCGAACCCGCATGAAATGCTATTTCTCCACACCTTATCTCCTTGCCACTTACCAGCTAGGTTATGCCCCGGGGGCATCAAGTAGTATATGCTATCTCAATAGATTTGGTCATTGAAATTTGTGAAATCAATAATGTTTCCAATTTTAACTAATTTTATACCATTTTTTTCTTTTGTTAAAAATGATAATTTTCTTAAAAAAAAATTAAACCTATTAATCATCTTACTAGCTCAGAATCATTGCATTATTTTGAATCACAAAAACTCTAGTGAGACCGTCTCATATATAAGACGTTATACGCGAATTATACATTATACGCTAATTTTTTATATGTTATATGCTAATATTTGATACTTTATACACTTATATGCTAATTTTTTATATTTTATACGCTAATCTTTGATACTTAATGCATTAATTTTTTATATTTTATACATTAAAATAAAATTCATACGCAAGTCCATATATGAGAGGGTCTTATAGAAGAATGGCCTATTTTAAATTGTTCAACTTATAAAATCAATACAGTACAAGTAAATTAATTAACAAATGGTCCAACATCACTAAAACAATGCATTACAAATCTAATTTTAAACCAATTAAGAAGATTATATTTTACAAAATTTTAAATGAATTTGCTGAATTTTAGTTAAATTTTATCATTGACAGAGTGGGTTCTTTACATAAATATTGTCCTTTCTTATTTGAAATTGGAAAAGGGTATTTTGAGATAGGGTTAATTTCACTTTGCCTCTTTGTGGTTATGAAAACTTCCTTTTTACTACCATATGGTTTCATAATGTCTACATAATCTCCATGTATTTTAGACTAAAGTGAAAAATAGATAAAAACCGTCTAAACTAACGTGTGAGCATGTTGCACATGATGGGATTTGCGAGTCAAACTTACAAATTTTGATTTTTATAATAAAAAATACACAAATTCTTATGCGACATGATTAATGATGTGCGTCCACGAGCAATTGTATTATAATTCTTGTATAAAATATCAATTTTTGCGTATCAATTATCAATATTAGTGTATAAAGTATCATACAAAGTTTCATTTAGTGTGGCATATAAAGTATCAACTTTTCGCATATAATGTATCAATTTTTCATGTATAAAGTATCAAATTTTCGTGTATCATGGATCATTTTTCACATATCATGATTATGATATCATGGTATTGGCTAAGATAATATATGCCTCAATCACATATTGATATCCTAAGTATAATGCATATAATTTGCGTATAGTATTTTCTCTGTCTTGATTTAGTAATTTTTGTCTTCTTTTTTTTATTAGGACTAAAATTACTAAAAATATTATATGCTCTACATTTATCACATATTACAAGAATTTATTAACTTTTTGCAATTATGTGTGTTTCAGGAAATTCATGTGCAAATGATTTCTTGCCGCTTAAATCAATCAAGAGAGGTACGAAACAATTAGACACTAATTTCAAATGATACAATATTTCATACATAATGTTGATGTTTAAAGTAAAATGGACTTCCAAATATTATATATACTTTCAAATTTTTTAGTAACGGGCGCAAAATGCCTAATTAGAAAATCTCATTTCGTTTTCCATATTTTCATTTGATTAATTGGTGCAAAACGAAGACAACAAAATCAAACACAATGGATTTTCTGTTACATTCAATTTTTAATAATTCCTTTTATTTGACAGAATTTTAGTTAAAGATACCCCAACAGATCTTCTCTTACATTTCCTGTTTTAATCTATACTTCAATCTATAAATATAAGCAATATATATTTAACACTTATCCCTTAAAATTCATTAATCACTTTATAGAGTTTTAGTAAAATATACGTGACATGTAATTATAAATTGAAACAACAATTGAAATAGGGAATGAAATAGAATATGCGAAATGTAAAGATATGTGGCATGCATCCATATAATGAATAGAAAAATTAAATAAAAGTTCCGAAATGATTACTTTATTATTACACAAATATATTCAACAGATAAAATGATACATCAAAAGAAGCAAAGCACAGTAGGGGTAACATTTAAGGTACAAATTGATTCAACGTATCCAGAATTATTTGACGTATTAACAACAACCGCAACAGCAACAGCAACAAGCCATATTATTGATTGTCTATGGAACAACAATCAACAGTGTAGGAGCTGCAAGTCATGTTAGAATTGATTGTCTATGGAACAACAATCAACAATGGAGGAACTTCACATTTATCACCAAAACTGGATTAGAAGACGAAATTTCCAACTGTTTTCAATTCATATAATATGGTGAGTTTAATTATTTCCAAGTTCCTCAGCTCCTGGAACACCATTCGGTGGAATACACCCTGGGAAACTTTTTGTAGGCACCTTATAAATTATATAGAATTAGTGGTAGAAGTTCTATTTTAATTTTTTTTTTTATAAAATTCTAATTTTTTTTAAAAATCAATTAAAATTTTTTAATTTTTTTATAGGGATTTAGCCCCCTCAGAACCGCCATTGATTGCTTGTAATATCATGCTCAGTACTAGCATATGAATGGACCAACCCATTTTCCTGCTTGGTTTATTAGAACTATTCATTGTGACGAACAGTTAGTTACTTAATTGAGATGTAACTCTTATTTCTACTCAATATAATTATCGTTTTTTATTAAAAAAAAAAAGGGAATCTTAGTAAGTTTATCACCAATTTGAAATTGTGCTGCAGCAGGAATAACAAATGTAGGAGCAGGACCACGTACCCATGAATTTGTGTATGACGTTGCGGAGTTCAGATCTTCTATCCAAGATTATCTCTGTCTTATCGTGTCCAAAATTAAATTCGTTCACTCATTCCTTGGTTGGGGTAAAATAATTTTAAAATGATTTTAGTGATATTTATACTTTTAATCCCTAATTTTAGTTAAATTATATCATTTTGGACATTAGATAGAATATGACAGAAATAATGTTATACAGAGGATTTGATCTTGACATTGCGGGAATGAAAGATTACATAAAACGATGGGTAACAAAATCCTAGTGATCATCTGCCTAAAGTTGGCATTCCCTTTTGCCATTTTCCAATTCGTGTTCATAATTAATTCACTATGTATGCAAGAGAGATCGATCAAATGGATATAATGATGTAATATATTGCACTATATGAATTGATGAAACTTGAAAGACCTTATATTTATAGATGAACAAGTTAACGGCCTTACTTTGTTATTTTAAGATTTGAATTGTATAGATGTTTACTTGCACGAATGCATATGCATTAAATTTTTCAAATGAGATGGGATTTTTTTATAAGATTATGCTGTTTTATTCTGTGCAATCCTCAAAATGACGTCGAGCATTTTATTGAAATCAAAATTAAAATCACGTCGCAAAATTTACTCATATTTGGGTTAGGTTTTATAATTATAAACTTGATTTTAATAATATTTATGATCTTAGTCCTGATTTAAACATTGAATAGAATAAGACAATAATTTTAGACAGAGAATCTGATCTCTTTTCAAATGCTATATAGTTTCATTAGATCAAATTCTCTGTCGAAGTATATTGTGTCTTATTCTGTGAAATTTAGTGAAATGACGACGTTTTATTACAATCATGACTAAAACGATATTGTTCTATTAAAAATATAACTAAAACATGATAATATGGCGTAGTTTCACAGTTATGTTTTTAGTTATGATTTAAATGAAACCACATTGTTTTAGTCATTATTTTAGTAAAACAATCTCATTTCACTAAATTGGATAGAATATGATACAGTACTGAAGATTTGATTCCTGGTCTCCTCCTTGAATTGGATAGAATATGATAAAGTACACTTGACTGAGATTTAATTCCTGGTCTCCTCAAACATTTAGACTAGATATTAATTTATAGGTTTAATTATAATCTTTCTCGATCGATAGTTGAATCAAATTACAAAAGAAATCCTGAAATTTCGCCAAATTACTATTTGCTTTATATATGAACCAAACACGATCCTTAATGAAGATAGTGCAATAACAAAAAAAAAAAAAAAAACTATTGAGTTAAGGCTTTGAAAAATTATTTGTTATACGTTTACTAGATCAAGAGGCGAAACTGTGATATTTACAAACATAAAGAATTATTTTATAATATGATTAATTTCAAAGGAAGTAAATGCTATTAACCCTCATTTATATATCCTTTTGCATATCAATTGTGATTATATATCGAATCCATTAGCATGATTTGATGAGAACATTATCAATTACTAAAAAATAGATGGACAAGTTTTTGATTTGATGATAACTTTACCAATCACTCAAAAAGTATCAGCTAAGTAATCTCAAGATTTCTGCAATGTATATAAAATTCAGCCAAAAATCAACTCCACGATAATGATATATATATCATGATAATCTCAAAGAAATAGATCCAAAAATGTATGTTTATTCCATTTAATCTTGCTAGCTCACATTTCTTCATATTTAATTAATACTTCCAATTAAATGATAGTGTAACATAATTGGTCTCTTCTTTCTCATCTTTTGTCTCGTTGTTAATGAAGGTGTTCTTATGATACAGAGTTTTATACGAGGTCTTCCCCATGTCTTGCTTGATAGAACAAACTGGAGTTATGAGAATGTGAAAATTGAACTTGATATTTGGAATTCGAGGTTGTGGTAAAAACCTCAACTTTGGCAGTTCTAATCATTTTCAGATATCTTTTGAGATTTATGAAGAAGAACGCATGCCATGGACTGAATGTTAGTTTTTACTGGTATAAATGTATGGTTAACTTGTGGGAATGTTGCAAGTTTTGGTAAAAAAGTGATTCAGGTTCTCTGGGCTCGTTTGCTTTGTAATGGTTGAGCTTCCTCTTCTCTTTACTGATGTCAATGTATAATTTTTATTACCTGTTTGACTGTAAGGAACGGATTCTTCTCGTAGCTCTCTATCTTTTATTTTGTTGCTTTAAGAACTCAATAACCTTCTTTATTCTTGGAAATAGGTTATAAAGGAGGTAGTTGCTGACTTTGTTGTAAGGCGGACATGAATAATTTTGGAAGTTATGGTGCATTGAGTTGGAACTCCCTCTTCTCCTTTTACTGTTCTGAAAGAATATGTGACATGTATGTTTTCAGGAAATTAGGGTTTTAATTAATGATACAAAAATTAAAGAAATTATCGTTTAATTGATGGGAGGATAATAAAGTCTTTTAATAATTATATAAATTAATAAAGTTAATTTAACGCCCTTAATAATAAATACATTAAAGTTGCACCCTGATTAGTAATAATGACTTGAAACCCGACCTTTTTCCAAATTTTCCCCTTATACTTTTAGTCCTTGATTTTAGTGTTATGATGTAGTTTTGAATGTTTGATAGAATAAGATAAAATAATTTTGAACAAAGTATCTCATCTCTTAACTAATATACACAACTACTTTTTATTTGTAAGGCAGAAAATTATGTTTTAATTGTTCAAGATTCATCATTCAAATATTACTCACATGATAGACTAGCTACAATTGCAATTTTCAATAGAATCAAGACTGATAAAAATGGAATTCTTGGTGGCTTTGATTTGATGCATTGAAGACTTACAAAAATTCAATATTTCTAATAAATAGTGAGTGGCGACCCATCTCGTTAGAGGTTCTGCCAAATAAATAAAAAAAAAAAAAAATTCCTCTTCAACATACTTGCTTGGGGGGTAAAACTGTCTTTTCGCTGCAACTACACACATTACATAAAAGAGGGAGTCAGAGAAATTTGTGAGCAAGCTACTCTTCAACATGCTTGCTTCTGGGGCTACAGCTGTCTTTTCGCTGAAGCTGGTCTTCAACATACCTTCTTTTGTTGGAATTGCTCTCCAACGCTTCAACAGCATAATTTCTTTCTTCTTTTTTTTTCTTCCCTTTCGATGAGATTGAGGAAGCTGACTGTTTAGGATGCCCAACTTTTTCTGTAAATGCTAAAGTTTGACAAGTGTTCATCCAATTCTTTCACCTCACTCTCCCTCAGCCTCTCGTTTCTCTCTCATCAATTTCTCACTATGCTTTTATTGCTTTCCATTGCTTGGTTCCTCATTCCTCCTACTCTACTGCTCAGTGTACTTTAACTTGCTGTACTCTTAAACGAACAAAATTCAGCCCCAACCGAAAGTTTGTCCTCCCGCCACTTTCTTCTCACTCTCTGTACTCGTAGAAATCCAGCTTCAAATTGAAGTTTTTTATTTATTTATTTATTACAGTTTCAATGGGGAAGTCTAGATTTGCTAAAACTAGAGGTAATTCAAACTTAATTTATCAGTATTTTTTTATGTTTTTTTTTTTTATTTTTTTGTCTGTATTGAATTAGGTATGAAGAGACCGAATATTTCAAAAGTGCTTAAGAATGCAAAAGAATTGCAAACAACAATCGAGAAGTGGAAAAAATCGTGCTCAGGTTTTGTAGTTCTCTAATTATTCTTAATGTTTGTTTTAATGATTTTCGTTGAGATGAATTTATGGGTTTGGTTTGAAAATTTGTATAGAGGATTGGTCTGAGGGAAACTCGGATATGGCTTCAGAGGATGACTTAGGGACAACAGTAGAAGAAGAAGAAGAAGAAGAAGAGGAGGAGGAGGAAGAAATTGTTTTAAATAGAGAGCCCAGTATGTATGATAACTTATTGAAGAAATTGGGACTTAGTTTTTTTTTTTTCCTTTCTTTATAACAAAGAAAACACAAAAGAAAAAAGAAAAAAAAAAGAGAGAAAAAGAACTCCCCACCCTTTTCTCTCTAACTTTTTATTCCGGAAGATTTTTACCATTTTTCTTTGATTTTTGTGGTTCTTGTCTTTCTCTTATTGATTATTGTGTTTCAAATAACCTAATGGATTTTGTGTTTGCCAACATAATCATAATTTAACGGGTTTGTGATTGTTAAGGTATGCCATGCGACGCTGTCTTATTTATGCCCCTTTTGTTTTTATTTGTTTTGAAAACCCATTATTTTTTTTGTAATTTTTTGGGCTGTAATTGTATATATATAAATTAGTTCGATTTTGACTTTTTATATTCGTTGTTGTACAGATTAATGGTGTCCAAATTCATTGATTTGTTATTAAGGTTTTCAACTTTCGATCTGAATTTGAATAATCAGAACAAGATAAGAGCCAAAACTGAGTTTAGGATTTTGGAATAATCAAGATTTGATATTGATTGCTGGTTCATTCGGGTGATTATTATTTATAATATGTAAAGGGATGGTGAGCACTACATTGAGAAAGATTGTATCCCCTTGCTGGAGACCTTCTGTTGATAATGACAATGAAGGTCAATATAGTGGTAGAGGGGGTGATGTGGGTTGTAGAGTTGATGGATTGTGGTGGTATAAAGATTCAGGACGCCATGTTCATAGGGAAGTTTCAATGGCTGTAATTCAAGCAAATAATGTATTAGAAGATTATAGCCAGGTCGAATTGGGGCCAATGAGCTTGCAGGAATCCGGTCCCCAAGGAACGTTTGTTGGAATTTATGATGGTCATACTGGTCCTGAGGCTTCTCGATTTATAAGTGACTGCCTTTTTTACAATGTCAAGAGTATGTTTTCTTCCCCTTGCTATTCATATAATTCTTAGTATTGTTTCCATTTTCACAAACCAATTTAATTGGGTTTGTGTAATTATTGTAGCGCTTTGATTTATTTACATGATACTGATCTGAGAAAAGAGCATGCCACATTGTCATATGTTTGTTACAAATTCATTATGATAGTCAGAGCAGAAATGAGGCAAGTAAATGGTTATTTTTGACTTTGGTGTGGTTACCCGTTTCTTTAACTTTTCTTTTGTTAATAGATTTATTGCATATAACTGCTGGCAACATGTATATGTGCATGGATCAAATTCATGTTTTGTTTCACTCTTTTATTATCTTTCTTGTTTTGTTTATTTGGAATTGTAGAGGGAAGCTGAGCAAGAGAAGAAAAGGGGAAATGCGAAATCTTCTATCTTGGCTCAATGGAGTAGAGCAGCTGCTGTTCATAATCAGTCCGAAGGTGTAAGTCTGAATATAATATATATTCACTTTCAAGTGTGTGTGTGTGTGCAACATACTGTATATAACTTTTTGTCCTAATACTTAATTAAGATTTAGTGATGAGAAATGATAACTTTGGATCTATCGGTTAATTCCCATGAATCCATTTGCAGATAATGTTGCAAACGTATATAGTACTTGCGGAAACAGATTATTTAATCTTTTGTGCTCATGAATAGTATAGAAGTTTATTGTATTTTGCTTCATATCTATTGAGATAAATCTTCAAAATAGTAATTTAATTTCTGCAGTGGAATATCAAGTTCTTGCTAAGATTTCTACTTCAACATGGCTGCTTGTAGGGGTAAAAATGGCTTCTCACTACATTAGAATTGTTGGCTGCATTTTCATTTTCCACACATAGATGAATGACTCTTCAATTTATAGAGACCAAAAATAATTTCTCTCCTCCCTGGTGAGTTGCGCCCGCTAATTCCAAAGGGCTCTCACTGATATAATTTTTTCTTCATCATTTTTTCATTTTTTTTTGTTCTTTCACATACTTTCTCAACTCTTTTCCGATATTTTGTCCTCAAATCATAGTGCTTGTATCTTTCTTTGTTTTTCTTGATTGATGATGTGCTATCTCTGAAATTTTTATTCAATGTTGGTATAGTACTGAATTGGGTTTCCTTTGTTCCCTTATTTTAGTGACTATTCTTGCTTGCCTCGGTATTGCCCCAAAATGAGTTGTTGATGTTCATGAGATGTTATTTTGTAACTGTGGATTATCTCACCACAAGAGGCAACACTAGGATTTTAAGTCCTATGCATATGATTCTCTGCAGAAAGTCACAAGACGATAATGGTGATAATGTACTGTGGTGCTGGCTGCATTTTAATGCATGGAGGTTAATTTCCAACAGCGCAGTCTGCTCGTGTTTTTTTCCTGCATTGCTGATCCTAATGACTGAAGCCCATTTACCTATTCGATCATTATCAGGATTTTGAGTATGGCTGCTGCTAAAGGTGGGTTCTTTTCCTTTTTCTGGTTTCTTTGAAATTACTGAATTTGACGTTGTTTGAATTGGGATTTATGCTAAAGATTGAATTTTTTTGTGTAGGATATAAAAAATGACATGAAAACAGTCCACAATAGTCATTTTTTTAGTCTAGGCATTTTAAGCCAAAAAACAATGATTATAGCCTACGAAAAATGTTGATTTTTCAAAAAATATATATATTTCTTTTTTTAACACCGTTCACTAGATAGCACATTACCAATATAGGTTTATGCAAAAAAATGACTTGAAAATAGTCTACAATAGAAATTTTTTGAATCTTGTTGTTTTTAGTAATAAAAAAAACTTATGTTATAACCCATGAAAAATAGTGATTTTTTTTTTAAAAAAATTACATTTTATTTTTTCAACCCCATTCACTAGATAGCACATTACAAATATAGGTCGGTATAAAAAATGACATGAGAAGAGTTCACAATAACCAATTTTTGAGTCTTGCCATTTTCAACTAAAAAACGTTGGTTAAACTCACGAAAAATGATGATTTTTCAAAAAATTTACATTTATATTTTTTTAATACTGTTCACTAAATAGCACATTGCCAATATAAGTAGGTGAAAAAAAAAGACATGAAAACAATCCACAATTGCCAGTTTTGAATCTTGCCATTTTCAATAAAAAAAAATGTGGGTTATAGCCAACGAAAAATGTTGATTTTTCAAAAAATTTACGTTTCTATTTTTTTAACACTATTCAATAGATAGCACATTACCATTATAGGTGGGTGCAAAAAATGACATGAAAACATTCCACAATAGCCAGTTTTTGAATCTTGCTGTTTCTAACTAAAAAACTTGGGTTATAACCAACGAAAAATGATGATTTTTCCAAAAATTTCATTTCAATTTTTTTAAATCGGTCACTAGATAGCACATTACCAAAATAAATGGGTGCAAAAAATGACATAAAAACAGTCCATAATATACAATTTTTGAGTCTTGTCGTCTTCAACTAAAAATCATGAGTACTAGCTTACAAAAAATGATGATTTTTCAAAAACAATTATATTTCTATTTTTTTTAAATCGTTCATTAGATAGAACACTAGCTACCAATATATGTGGGTACAAAAAATGACATGAAAACAATTCACAATAGCCAATTTTTAGTTTTGACAGTCGAAAAACGAGAGTTATAGCTCATGAAAATTGATAATTTTTTTTAAAAAATTACATTTCTATTTTTTTAACACCGTTCGCTAGATAACACGTTACCAATGTAAATGTGTATAAAAAATAACATAAAAACAGTGCACAATGGCCTAAAACCCACACCTCCTTCTTTTTTCAGAAAATATAAGGTACCCCATTGAATCTAATGGTATTTTCTTATATTCAAGTTATTTCTTCATAAGAAGTTTGCTAAGATCTTTATTTTAATAGTTACATATATTTTTCGTTTTATGGGATTTTTTATTTTCTTGTGCAGTTGAGCATCCCTCAATATATTTCTGGTTCGCAGTTGGTGATCGATCATCAAATCATGCTAATATATTTTTTAGTAATTGATAATATATGAACATGGGATTGGTATTCATTAAACAAATTTCTATGCTTATATATTTTTATTAATCGATAAAGTTGTCATCAAATCATGCTAATGCATTCGATAATCACAAATTTTATAACCAATTAAAAATCCGGAAAATCTGGGATTCTCTAGCTTGATCAGACTGTAAGCAGCCAGGAAATATCCTTCCTCGTTATTGGGGGCATAAACCAATATTAAAAATTGCTCAGTCAATACTCTTGTTTTTTGTCCTAAATGCATGCGACCTCTCTCTCGTTTGTTCAGATTTAGCCTCAGGAGTGCTCTATAATCAAGAGATTGTAGATCTTTCAAATAACAACCAACACATGCAAGACAAATTATTGGAAGACAAACAATTTCCGCAAAGAACACAAATTGCGAAGCATTTAAAAAACGTCATTGAATAAAGATAATTTTAGTACGGTGAAAAAACCAAATCACAAAATAAGACGAAATTAATTAGGACTGGAAAAAGGGCGTGACAGCGGCCAAAATAAAGGAATTTAAGCAAAAAACAGCTTTGGTTTTGAAATCTATCCTATAAGTCTTGTAGATTTCGATGTTGATTTATTGAAAATGCCTAATTTTAATAACGATTCTAACTCAATAACAAAAAGTTATACTCGTTTATGTAAAAATTAATATTCATATGTAAACCATTCTACATCAACAACATATGTAAACATCTCATATCTCAGTATTAACTAATTGAAAGAGAATAAGAATAATACTCAAAAAAATATGTACTAAGTTTGACATTTTGAAATGGACACATTTATTGTAAACTAGTTCTTGAAATCACAAGTAACATGCACTTCAATTAAATAATAATGACCTCGTTGTCATTGATTAATTGCAGCAAGAGAATCCCGGATTTTCTGAGATATTGCTTAATGTTGTTATTTCTTGGGCAGATGGCGAAATTGTAATCAAACGTAACTGGCCCTTTTAATTAATTCAAGTGGTAGTGGCCGAAAGAATTAGTGCTTGAAATTGAAAAACTATATTATAATTTGAAAGCTGTTCAAGATTTTTAATCAAAATAGTCCATTTGTTTTGTACCCCCAACAATTTTCTGTTTCATAATGTGTTTACTTCTATAAATATACGTTATGTATGTTCAACATTTATTAAGATTCACTAATCACTTAATAGGGTTTCAATTAAACACACAAGACTTGTATTTGTAAAATAAAACAGATAATGAAACGAAATTAAAGATTCAAAGTGATTTTGCACTAAAATTCTTGTGGAAGAATTGCCATTAATAATCAATATTACAAATTCTTAATTATGACTATCGTTTAAGAGTGTATAATTTTTCAGTTTTTTTCTGGTCTTAGTTTCTCAAGATAATGCATAATATATGTTGTTATCTACGAATATTGAAAATTTGAGGTGGAATTTCCTTGTAAGCCTTATGACCTGTTTGATAACTGAATTTAAGTTTGAAAATTAATTGATTCAAATCTTGACCAAATAAGTTTATTTGATAACTAAAAATTAAATGTTTTGATGATTTGTAGTACGTACTATTATATATGTTTGTATGAATTTATAATTATTGGATATTCAAAATTTGTCACTTTGCTTAATTATGATTTGTCAATTAATTGTTATATGACTACTTGTCTTTTTATCTTCTCAAATTATTGTTTTTAAGATTAATAAAGTAATTAATTTATGCTTGGCTTTTGTTTTTAACATCTTTCTTAATTAATTAATTTAAAATTATTGTTTTTAAGATTAATAAAGTAATTAATTTATGCTTGGCTTTGTTTTTAACATCTTTCTTAATTAATTAATTTAAAATTATTGTTTTTAAGATTAATAAAGTAATTAATTTATGCTTGGCTTTGTTTTTAACATATTTCTTAATTAATTAATTTAAATAACTTTGAGAACTAGAGACCAATTCTTAGAATTTTTTATTTTTATTTATTTATTTGGGTTGATTGGTTGAGTTCAAGCTTCTTATATTGCAACTTGATTATGAGCATATGTGAGAAAATTTCGAAAAATCATCCTTTGCATTTGTTAAAAAAAAAACTTTTTTTAAGCTTGATAATGCAATTGTGTCACTGACATTAAAAATTTATACTAAATTTATCATTTCATCCAATTTCTCTTTAATTTTTCCGAGGGAAAGATATAATTTATGGGCAAAAAACCAAACACCCCATTTTTCTGTTCAAGCCCAAAAGCAAGAAGAAAATGGCTAACGAAACAGCGCATACAAGTTTTCTTATTAGCCAACTTTATTCTGTACAAAAAAGTGTTCACTCGTTTAGCATATGCATAATTATTCACCATTAATTGATGTTAAATAATCTTGCCATCATTGATTTGTTTTTTTTTTTTCTTTTAATCACAAATTATGTCACTTCCATGATAGAAAAGGCCATAATTAACAAAGAGTTTAATACAATGAACAATAAAGGAAACAATTATGTATATAAATATAAATCAATTACAACGGAATATAATTTTGTGGCTTTATATAACCCCAAGAGAGAAAATTAAGCATAATCTATGCCATTACAGAAAAACGAATTTGAACCAATAAATTAAATATAATTGAAACATTAACAACAAAAGCCAGCAAAGAGAGCACAGGAATTCATGGCTAGTGGAAATGAATCTAGACTTGGAATGGCTGAAATGGTGAAGCCCACTTGCTCCTATCACCAACATCTTGAACTTTTCCTCCATTATTATTGCCGCCTTCCACAAAACCATAATATCTCAGCACAAATGCCAAAACAAGAACCAACCATTCCAAGCAAAAGATCACTATAGACAACCCTCCAACCATTTTCAGAATCAGAGCTGCATCATCTTCTCTAACGTAAGATTTCAGAGCTCCCAAGAAGTTGGAAGTTGTGGTGAAGATGAGCACTGAAACAGAGCCCTGAAAGATTGCAGTCAGCACGGTGGCCACCATGTGCAGAGCGTACCACTTGTTTGAACCTCCGGAAGCTGCACTGCACCCAGAAATGGCACCGGCAATGGTAAGAACATGGAGGAGAATGAGCAAGAAACCGGAGACGGAGGGGACCAAACGGAGGGAGAGAATGAGGAAGATGCAACTAGAAGCTGCTCCTAAGAGGATGTAATTACTCAAGAGAAAGATTTTGTGTGTGTGATAGTGAGATTTTGCGACATTGTTGCAATCTGGGCTGTTGATTGAGAGACCCATAATGGTGAAATTTCCTGTTTTTGCTGTTGATTTCTGGGATGAATGAGGAAATTGAGCTGAGATTGAAGAGAAAGATGTGTGTATCTACAGAGCTGAGATTGATGGAAGAAGGGGGAAAGGGAAGTTTGGGTATTTAAAAGTGTGATGGATTTGACCGTTGCCATCAATTTTAACGGCTAGCTTAGGACTCTTTTGCAACGGCTATATTTCATGAGCTGCCCGCTGCTGGCATTTACTATTTGTAATTAAAAAAATAAAGTGAGCTACTACAACTCAAAAACAAACTGAAAAAGACAAAGAAATTTTAAAAACTAATCAAAAAATTAACTTTATCAATACAATCAATTAAAATGAGTTGATTTTTTTTTTATTTTTAATTTACATTGCGAAAACAAAATAACTTTTAATGCAAAAGGGCTCATTTTAGAGCATATATGAACATCTTCCTATTAAAGCAATCTTTGATATTTGCACTTTTTTCTTGAATTAAAAGTAAGTTTAAAATCGCCAAGTCACTTGCTAAAATAGCATGTGAAGTTAAAAAATTTCTCAAAATTGGTTCTAAGAAAAAAAAATTGTATGAATTGTTAATGCTGACCAAGCTGAATAGGGCATCAACAATGTCCATTTTCTTGAGGTTGATTAAGAACTACATTCAACAAATCCATCCACAACGGCACAACCCAACTTCTCCAGTAATAAAATCACTAAATGAATAAGGGGATGATATCAAACTTTTCTTTTCCTAGTAATCACTGAACAAACAAGAGGAAGACATCAATTTTTCTTGGAAAAAAAAAGAATACACCGTTCAAGAATTCGGCGAATGCACCCGAAGCTTTCCCACAAGCATCAACATCAATCTCATAATGACGACGGCATGGGGTTTTAGACTTAGCCACAGGTGCCAAAACTGGATCCAACCATTTCATAACCGTAAATTCAAATGTCAACCAAACAGCAGATATGTTACAAGGTTTAGGTTGAATCAGGAATACATGGTAAAGTAGATTTAAATGATCACTCCGTATCTCAAACAAACATACATCAGTTCTGTAGATTGGCACAGCTTTAGACATTATCAAGTTACAATGCTAAATCCCTTCCTGCGTTTCAACTAATAACTATCTAACATGTGCTAGTGCTGTTCAGACCTCACCTAGATATATCTGTTTATCGCTACTGCAGGAGCCAACAATAGGTTCGCTGGGATGGAAGACACATTCATTAACAGATCCGGTATGACCAGGAAGTTTATATAATATGCGTCGAGTAGTTGTATCCCATATGTAAACCATGCGATCAGAACTTCCAGAAGTTACTTTGCTTCCATCAGGTGACCAGTTACATTTCAACAAGTTCTTTTCGAAATTGTGCTGGTGACCTTCTAAAATCTTCACACAACGGTTCTGGGGGGCATACGGGCGCATATCCCATATGCGAAGTGCACAGTCCATACCATTTGTAAGAAGATATGAGCCATCTGGACTCAGCTGCATACCTGTTATCATATCCTGATGACCTTGAAGTGTCATAGTAACCTCATTCCTCCGCAGATCCCAAACCTTGACATCATTGTCAATACCTCCTGTGTATATTTTATCAGATGCATCAGAGAAACTAACTGCAGTGATTTGGTATTTGTCTGGAAAAGTTTGTATTGCACCCCTTTGACGCATATCCCAAAGTTTTGCAGTACCATCATCGGAACCACTGACAATAAGTGGAGGGCCTCTCCGAGCAGCAGCACAAGAATTCACAAAAGAGGAGTGTTCTGCCATCTTTTTTATCTGTTTTCCGGTCTCGACATCCCATGCCCTAAGTGTCTTGTCTGGGCTTGCAGAGATTAATGTCAACCCATCAGTTGTCCATTGGACATCCAAAACAGCATTCTTGTGTCCTTTTAAAACCATGTAGTTCTTGCAATCACCATGTACATTCCAAAGAAATATTTCTTTGTCATGCGAACCAGATGCAATGATGTTCCCTTCGGGATTGAACTTCATTGTGTATATGGCACTCTGATGGCCAGTTAGTAACATTATTGGTGATTCCAAAGTCGATTTTCGCTGTTTCACATTAATATCAGGACCACTGTTTACTATGGTAGATATTTCCATTGGCCTTGGACCAAGCATAGACAAAGCACTTTCAGTTTGCATCTCGAGTTCCACTTGATGTCCAAAAATAGGGGTGTAAATCAACCTCTAAACCTATAATAAATGATTATAAGCTTAGTCAATTAAAAAACAACAACAACAATTAAGCATTTATATGGTTCGCCATCATGTTCTATCTATAGTCAATTAACAAACGCAATGTAAAAACACATTTTCCTCCAGCAGAACTAGAATATGCATAGCAAAAGAAACCTCATCCGGACCCCTATTTGGCGAGATATAAGCAATAGATTAAAAGACAAGCTATAAGCACACATCCTAATTAGTATAGGCATGGGCATTAGTGCAGACAAGAAAGCATTTTGAGTCATTAACCTGATCCTGAGAGACTATGATCAACACCTCAATTTCAGAACACCAAATGAGATTCAGAAACTACCATTCTGAGAGGACACAGAGGCAAAGAAGAGGCCAATATTTGAAACTTCACTCAAACTAAGCTAAAGGCAACTAAAACAACAAAGGTCCAGCCATAGCAATTTTACTTCCCCTTTTTATAGAATACTCAATACATTTTTGGCAAATACCACATCGCAAATACCACTTCACTAGATACTTGAAGTTTTCATGGAAGAAGTCATCCTACAAATACCACATCGCAAAAAATACTCAAGCAAAAGAATGAACTAAGCAGTCAACATTCAACAAAAGCTGAAAACTGAATTGACATAGTAGTTTTTATTATAGAAAGTGAAAGAACATTCTACCACCTGTCTTGCCAAATTAAAATATGTTGGCAAAGCTTCCAATCATTTTCCAAACAACAATCTTGGCATCAGTAGAAGCACCAAAAGACTAAATGGGAAAACTAAAACACAAAAAATAAGTACATTTACAGAACCACTAAATAAGCTTGAGCCAGAAAAACCAAATCGCTTAGATAGCCAAAATTATAGGCAAAAACATGTTTACACGAATGTAACAAGAAACTTAAATGGTAAAAGCTAAAAAACACACAGAGATAGATATACGTATACAGGAACAAATATTTTTCAGCAAAAAAAGCACATTGATAGTAATTAACCGAAAACAATGGAAAGTTAAAAAAATATCAACATGGATAAATAAGTTCCCATTTTCTGAGTTATTGGATGACTTAAAATTCTTGTCAATAACTAAACAATTACTAAACAAATAAAACCCTTCAATTACTTTCCCACACACGAACAAAAAATCCCAAACTTTCATTAATTCACATAAAAAGTAATTCTAAAATCCCTCCAGATCCCAACCCAGCACCCAATACAGCTCAAACCCATCATTATTTTCTGGAAAGCAAGAGAATTTACCGCTCAAATCCATTATTATCATAACTAAATCTTCAAGATTTAACATTTCAAAGATCAATAAACACAGTCTGGGCGGGCGCTTTATTACTACATGAAGTGCATCATTCACGAAACCGTTAAAAACCCATTGTTTTACACAGCTAAACAGAACAATATAGGTAAAAACTACAAGTAAAAATCCATGAAGAAGGAGTATACCTTGATTGAAGGCTCAGTGGAAAAACCCTACAGCAGAAGGGTTCTTGAGAAAATTATGCAGAGGAATTATGCTCTAAAAGTAAATAGACGAGAAGTGCAGAAATTAGCCATTTTTATTGGGCTCCATTTTTGGGCCTGCATGGAGGAGTGGATTATGATATTCCGGCCTTTAATTTAGAAGGTCCAAAAACTCTTATTTTTATAGAATTTTAAAATATAATATAATGACTAAGTCCTCGCAAATATTTTGAAATGAGTAATGATAGGGGGATTGAAAAATTAGAGTAAAAACGTACAATGACTGACGTGACAGGTATAAAAAGACAAAATTGGGTATGTTGTATAACTTTCATGTAAACCTTTATAAAAAATTAACACTTGTCATTTTAGTTAGTTTTCTCATTTTTTAAAATAAACTAATACCCTAACCAAATGATAATTGAACCCCCAAGGGATAAGTGATTGTACACGTGTCAGTTATTTATAAGTTGATACATAATTTTATATTTTTATACATAATGGATAATTTTGTCTTTTTATAAGTGTCACGTCATTCACTATTGGGTTTTACTAATATTTTTCACTCTGTATATCATTACTCTTTTGAAATTATGTATTTTATGACAGGTGAAACATCTAAAATCTTAAAATATAACATCATGGTTTAATCGAAAAGGAAAAAAAATGTAAAAAGTATTTTCACAATTTAAAAAAAAAAATCATTACTCACATTTGGAAATGATGTAATTTTATTACCTACATTAAAGATTTGCATATGCATTAAATTGACCTCTTTATTTAAATATGTCTACTTTTTTTAGCCAAAATATACATGTGTGTAATAGCATTTGGAACGATTTTCTTCTATCATAAAATGGAAAAGCAATGTACCAAAGCGTGGGAAGGGAAGCAACTAGGGGTGTAATCGAGCCAAGTCGAGCTCGAGTACACCCCTAATCGAGTAGCTCGTTTAAAAAATTTCCCTACTCGAGCTCGAGCTCGAGCTCGATCGAGCTTCAATAATCAAGCTCGAACTCGAGCTCGACTAAGAGCAATTGAGCTCGCGAGTAGCTCGATCGAGCTCGAGCTCGAGTATTTTCTCTTTTTTTTTATTTTTTTTATTTTTTTTATTTTTTTATAAAAATTATAGGATGTATTTGCAATTTTTTAAAATTTAATGCGGTCAAATTATAATTTACTATAAATTAAGGACTAAAATATAATTATAAATAGATTAAATTATAATTTATTAAACTACAGGGACTAAAACATAAATATAAATATTAAAAATAAAAAATATATATATATACTCGAGTAGCTCGCGAGCTACTCGAGTATATGTAATCCGAGCTCGAGTCGAGTAGTTGACCGAGCTGCTCGCGAGCAGCTCGCTCGTTTTACACCCCTAGAAGCAACAAAAGCAAGAATGTGCTTCTCACAAAGGATCGTCATGACTAGAATGATCTAAAGTGAATGGTGGACTCAAGTCGATAGCACTACTAGTGCTTGAGCCTCGGATTGCATATTAATAAAAACCTTCTATTGAATTCAAGGAAGTAACTCATGAGAAAGAGTTGCGATTTATATGAGTTAGACCCTTAGTGCATCAATGCCTCGCTTGCCTTTAACTTATCATTTGATATATTTAATGAGCTTCAATTATGAGTTAAAAAGAAAAAAGAAAAAGAAGGACTAAGAATAACTCCTAACGCTCTTATAGCATCCCGATGGGAAGTAGAAGAGGTGTAACAATCCCTTTTGACTTCTTCATGTATCTAATTTGAATAAATTATTTAAGGCAATACAATTATGTAGTTCGAGTATTAACTGAAGTGTTATTCTTATAGTTTCTCGTATTGCTTATATTGTTTGAGCGTTTTAATCGAAGAAGTCGTCAATTTCAGTATGGAGCTACCTTCTTCACCTAACATGCTTATTTCTTTAATTTGAAATGATTGATAAATCAAAGGGAACCAAAACTTGGTAACATGATTTACACAAATATTAAGTAGCACAAACTTGTGAGTAATCTTCACTTCTTCGAGTTTCATTTCAGGCAATTTAATATGGATTATACCCACTAACCTAAATCAAATGATAGTTATTTCCCTCCTATATTATTTTTATAATCATATATGTAATTTAAACACCATTGAAGTTCCTTTTGTGCCCTTTATTTTTAGATTAGGGGCATTATCTTATAAGTGTATTTGTTGGTTAGATATTTCATTAATGGAATGGTCATTTGTTTACAATAATTCCAATGGTTGGTTAGTTTTATTAGTGTTAACAAGTTACTATGTACTCAAATTAGAGGCAACTCTCCTCATATGATTGTAGAGGAATTGGTAGGAAACATGAAATCGGTACAAATTTTAATGTCTGTAACGAAATTGCATTTCTTCTATCCGCGAGTTATAAGAAAATGAAAAACAATGAATTTTGTAATAACCACTAAACTTTTTATATTAAAAAGTAATAATCAACTTAATCAACGATTGAGACATTTGTTCCTTAAAATATAAATAAACAAATCATTGAGAAATTTGACCCACATCCTATATGCTATATGGACTATTATAGTGAACACTTTTATGAAATATTAACCTCACTCAAACCTGGGACTGGGAGTGGTGGGAAGGCAGACCATATTTTATTTTAGGACAATTAAACCCCTGATCTTTTCATATAATTCCAAATCATGTCCCTAGAATCGCCATCGTCGGACTCACAGTCACCGTCGACGTCCTTCAACAACCGTGACTGGTTCTTCCCTTCTCAATCCTTCGTTCCTTCTTCAAAACACTTCCCCAGAGCTCCCGCCCGCCGTTTCTCCTCTCCTTATCCCAAAACGTCGTCGCTTCAGTCTTTTCAAGCTCCTTTTACTGCAACTCCTCCTCCTCCTCCTCCAACCTTATCATCGTCGCCATCATCAACTCATACTACTGCTGCTACTACTACTACTACTCACAACAACAATCATGATCACTATCCGAAGTATCCCTCCGTACAACGACGTCGGTCCGGTCACTTCAGCTACCATCAATTGAGAAATGAAAAGTCAACGGCTCAAACCGCCGGCCCCGGCGACAACCCTTCCGTTTCTAAGAATTATAGTAAGTCCGGCGACGCAGTTTCCGAGCTGAAGGATGGTATTAATAATAATAATAAGAAAAGTGAAACGACGACGTCTTGGAAGAAGGAGTTGAGCTGGCCGTTGTCTATTCGTTGGCAGATGGCGTTTACCATTGCAGTGAGTTTTATTCAACTTTTTTTTTTGACTTTGACTTCAGTCAATGGCTATAGTGGACCCCACGTGATATATTATTATTATTATTATTATTATTATTCTGTGCAGCTGACGTGGCAGTGTTTTTTGTTGCAGGTATTAGTAACAGCATTTTCATCACTGGTGCACAAAAACTTTGCATTGCACAATGAGGTTATTGATTTACAGGTATATATAAATATATATGATGTTCCTTGTTTAACAAGTAACTGAAAATGATTTTTTTAAAAAAAAAAAATTATTTATAGTGTTCTAAGAATTCTTATGTAAATGGTTTGAGCAAGTTGCATGAATATGAATAATTTTTGGATTTGATTAACTTTATTGCATATTCTTACTATAATGTCAATGTAAGCTTTTTTTTTTTAGATGATTGGGGATATGGGTTTTGATTCATATCACCAGTACAAAAAAGGGATTTTTTTTTTTTTTTTCTGATGTGAACAAAGATTGTGTGCCATGAATGGAAGTCCACGAGAGTAGAAGATAATCCAGAATGTAATGCAAGAAAGATTAATCCCAACTAAGCGGATAGAGTTTTGTAAGAGAACTTGGTTTGCCTTCAAATCATAACTTGAGTGTAGAGTAGTTTCAGTTAGGCTTCAAATTGTTAATGCAGTCAATGGTATTCTATGTTCAAGCTGAATATGATGTGCTAAATGTTTATATTTGTAATACTCTTGCTTGTAATGTGATGTGCTAAGGTGAATCTGGAAGAACCCTTTTAACTCCACTTGCTGAATGTTCGCTCATAGCATTTCCTGTTTCTGATTATTCTTGTTTATGTTTTGTCTCTCTTTTGTTCCTTGTTGTCATTTGGCAGAATCAAATTTTCAAGCTCAATAACCGATTAAGGATTTGCAATTTGCTGGATTCTATCGATGTTATTGATGCAACATCTCAAGAAATCAACCATATTGCTAACAGAAGCTTGAAAAACACAGCTCTAGTTGCATCACTCACATTGTTATCGATTCCGTTTCTTTTCCTCAAGTATGTTGACTATGTCTCAAATTCTAGAAGATCTTCAGACAGTATCACAGAGGAAGTATCTTTGAATAAGCAGATAGCATACAGGGTGGACATTTTTTTATCCGTCCACCCATATGCTAAGCCGCTTGCCTTGTTAGTTGCAACATTATTGCTGATTTGTCTTGGTGGAGTAGCACTTTTTGGGGTTACAGATGATAGCTTAGCAGATAGCTTATGGCTATCCTGGACTTATGTAGCAGACTCCGGCAATCATGCTAATTCTGAAGGCCTTGGTCCTAGGTTAGTTTCGGTTTCCATTAGCTTTGGTGGGATGCTCATATTTGCGATGATGCTCGGACTTGTTTCAGATGCAATTTCTGAGAAGTTTGACTCTCTGAGAAAAGGAAGAAGTGAAGTAGTCGAGCAAAACCACACTCTTATCCTTGGTTGGAGTGACAAATTGGTGCGCCTTTGTTCTTAAAGCCTTATTCTTGTAACTTCGAAACTGTAGTTTTACACCTGAAACTTCATTTCATGCGCTGCATAAGTGTGAACCACAGCTGTATTTGCTTAGGTTACTTTTGCTTACTCAGGGATCTCTGTTGAATCAATTTGCCATAGCAAATGAGAGTTTGGGTGGAGGAATGGTTGTGGTTATGGCTGAAAGAGACAAAGAAGAGATGGAACTTGACATTGCTAAAATGGAATTTGATTTTCAAGGAACATCTGTTATATGCAGAAGTGGTAGCCCTTTGATTTTAGCTGACCTCAAAAAGGTAAATGTCCTTGTCCTGGTCTAATGTTTTAATTGTTTTAAAATGTCTTCCCCCTCTGTATGGTTTTCACTATAACCAGCTGCTTTTCTGCGATGGTTTGGTTTAAGTCAAGGTTGCTTGATTTTTGAAGGGTTTGCATTAGCTTTACTCGATAAGCTAACTGAATATTGTTTTCCCCAGGTATCTGTCTCTAAGGCTCGTGCAATAATTGTCCTTGCAGAAGATGGAAATGCTGATCAGGTCATCTTCATATGAGAAATCAATAGATCTGATTTTGATACTAAAGATGGTTGACTGCTATTAAAGAACTTCTTTTGCTATGTAGAGTGATGCTCGTGCGCTGAGGACAGTTTTAAGCTTAACAGGAGTCAAAGAAGGATTAAGGGGACATATAGTGGTTGAGTTGAGTGATCTTGACAATGAAGTCCTTGTTAAACTTGTTGGAGGAGATCTTGTTGAAACTGTTGTAGCACATGATGTAATTGGTCGGTTGATGATTCAATGTGCTCGGCAGCCAGGTCTTGCCCAGGTCAAATTTAAATTCTCTCTTTTTTGAACTGTTACATGCAGACAATGATATGCATGTGTAAGTGTGTCAAGTTCGAATAACATATATTATGTGAATTTGGCCTGGCAGATATGGGAAGACATCCTTGGCTTTGAGAATTGTGAGTTCTATATAAAAAGATGGCCACAGTTGGATGGAATGCCATTTGAGGATGTCTTGATTAGCTTCCCTGAGGCCATTCCCTGTGGAGTCAAATCAGCATCATATGGTGGAAAAATTATTTTGAATCCTGATGACTCTTATGTTCTACAAGAAGGAGATGAAGTTCTTGTCATTGCTGAGGATGATGATACATATGCTCCAGCAGCACTGCCAACGGTGCTTCCCTTTCTTTATAACATAGGAATAGTACAAGTCTCCTGGTCTTAATAGATCAATTCCTTTCATTTCCTATACCAAATCAATGGTTGCTTGTGCCATTTTAACGTAAAATTATAAGACAGGAACAAAATAACTGAAACTGGAAGATACAAATATTAAAAAATAAATGAAAAATTATGAACGACTGGGTTGACTTGATGTTTCCATTATTACTAGATATATATAATGCTAGTGCTGTCCCTCTGCTTGAACCTTACCACTGCTAACTTTTGACTAATGACTATCGACCTGTTTAAATCGACTGTTGACTGTTTTTTGTCACCCTAGTGAGCAAAAGCATCCAGTGCTGGTTTTGGTTTGTTTTTTCAGTCCGACACATAATAGTCATGTTTCCTAGATTGCCAATTTGAATGCATATGAAAATGCAAAGTACAAAGTGCATGAAATGCCGCTGCATTAGACCTCAGATGGTGTAGGTGTATGTGGTCTTACCCCTGCAAGTAGTGAAGTTACTTTTCCAGAATTTGAATAAATTTTCCAAACAGAAGGTTAGAATAAGTGGTGGTTCCATCATCTATATTTGTTTCTAGTTCTAACGTGTATTTGCTTGTTACCCTAGTGCATCAAAAAAGGGTACTGCCCAATCTAACCGAAGAAATTTGAGAAATGTGGGCGTTAATTTATTTTCAGTATTGTTAGAAATCACATTCACTAATTCCTTTGAAGTTTGTATGGTTAGCGTTCTAATGTTGGTTTCAGAAGTAGTTCTCTTGGCAATGGCTGTGAAGTATTCAGATTTTACCTTTCTTTCTTTTGTGAGAACTCCTTCTTACTTGTTTTCTTCATACCTGTTGAAACTAGAATTATTCTGGACTTCAAGTTTGTACTCTAAGAGCATTTAGTATTTCCTCCATCTAATGGAACACTCAGATGCTAACATCTGTGTTTGGGGAACTTCTATACATTTTTCAAACTATGTGATCAGGATCAGCATGTTAAAACTTACTATAGAGAAACCAGGTCCTAAAATTCTAAGTACCTCAAAACTTGCAATGTTCTCTCACTCAAGGAAATAAAAAGGAAAGAATTTAAATCATTTCAAAAAAACAATTAACATCCAATGGTAGGCCACTCTTGAAAGAAATGCTCTTCTGCCATTGACATTAGGGTGATTAGGGTGATTCCTGCCATGGAATCAAACTAAGTGGGGCATACCATAAACAAAACTTACAGACACATAGTTAATTTGGTTATTCAGGTCAAAGAAGCAACATTCATACACATTGCCCGACCAGCAAGAAAGCCACAGAAGCTTCTACTTTGTGGATGGAGGCGGGATATTGATGATATGATTGTGGTAAGCTCTATCAATCAAAACCCCTGATTCCTTTTTCTCTTCACTTGAATGCTGCAGGTTCGGAGAGGACCTCTACCCAAGGACTTTATTGTTCCAAAAACTGCAGAGCGAATACTTTTTTGTGGTTGGCGGCGAGATATGGAAGATATGATTATGGTACCATTACAAGAAGCTACTACTATATGTTTCCAGTACTTACACCAGTGCCTTATGTGTTCAGTGTGCTGGTAGCTGTACCCAAAGCACATTCTGACATTCATCTACAACCCCCTTATTCAACATGGAGTATAGCTATCAGGCTCTTCAAACTTGGGACTTTATTTGATTATTTGGCCTTTTAAGTTAAGGCATAACATCTGAAGAATCTTTTTACTCACTAGTCAAATTAATGTCTATTATATTGTGATTAGGTATTGGATGCATTTTTAGCACCTGATTCAGAGTTGTGGATGTTCAATGAAGTTCCTGAGAAGGAGAGAGAAAAAAAGCTCATAGATGGCGGCCTTGACATCAACAGGTTGGTCAATATAGAACTGGTTAACCGTGAAGGAAATGCTGTTATACGACGACATCTTGAAAGCCTTCCATTAGAATCATTTGATTCTGTAAGTAACATGTTTTTAAGATTATGTCATAAGCATCTTTCTGGAGTATTGTCAGGGTTAGCGAATTAATGATGGTAATAAAATATCTAAAAAATGTGGTGCTGCCAAAGTCATCTATGAAAGGCCAACCATCAGCAAGCAGTAACTTTAGACCAATGTCTTGATTAATGACGCTGTTATTCCCAAAACTACTGCCAATATGTGAAATTATTCTCTCCTTACTAGTTGGCTATTTACTATTGCTTGTCCTGGAACATTCAGATCTTAATTTTGGCTGATGAATCAGTTGAAGATTCAGCAATCCAGGCTGATTCAAGATCTCTTGCCACATTACTTCTCATTCGTGATATTCAGGTACTTTGTCCAAAAAATATCAATTATTGACTTAATTTCCAATCATCATTCTTTATCCTTTTCTTCAGAGTTTTTTTTTTTTTTTTTTTTTTAAATTTTCTACTGAGTTTTCAATTGTAAGAAAGCAATTTAACAGCTATCAAGGGAGGAATGTTGTCATACGTCTTTCTCATTGCTCTCTCGATTTGTTTCGAATCAGGTGGTTATTTGATAAAAAATATTTGATTTGTTTTGGCTGTTCAAGCAGGATACCTAGGTTCTGATGAATTTAGTGATTTTCTGCATTCAAGATACTGTTTTCATTTGCTCATGGTGGATATCAAGAGCCCATAATAAAGAACAGCCTACTTAATTGTCCTCAAACTTCCTCAAATGTGTTAGTTTTTCTTTTCTTTTTTGGATATTTGGTATGTGCACCTGGTTTTTTCCCCAGGTTCCTTAAGATAATGTAACTCTATGGGATCCTTTTCCATGGTATTGCTTCTCTTACCATTAGCAGATACTAGGTTGTACATGAGCAAAACTGATGCTTTTTCTTCTTTCTTTCGGGGAAAGATGTGCTTATGAAATTCATTTTGGTGTCCATAGTATCCTCCCACCCCATTTGTATATATATATATTTTTTAAACTATTTTCTATTGAACAAAGTTACAAATTTCTCTCTGTGACAATTTGTTGTTTTAAGGATATCTGTGAAAGTTAAGGTTGAGAATTGTGATGTGCATATAATACATGTCTTTTCCTATAAGCCAAATATGACACATTCCTTGATTTTCCACAAAAACATCATTGACAGACCACTTAGATCGGACCAGCAATGATGATATGGAGGATTGACTGGCTATAGCTGTGCCCTCTTGCTGTTTGTTGTGGTTTTTAGTGACATTTGATAGTGCAACAAAGAGCATACATGGTGTTCTTTTTATCTAGAAAATTACATTTATGAAAGTTTCTTTTTGACTTTGCAGGCAAAACGCCTCCCATACAGGGAAGCTATGGTTTCCCAAGTTCACAGAAGTAGCTTCTCGCAAGGTTCCTGGATTGGGGAAATGCAACAGGCTTCAGATAAATCTGTTATAATAAGTGAAATCCTGGATCCCAGAACTAAAAACTTATTATCTATGTCAAAAATCAGTGACTATGTTTTATCGAATGAGCTTGTCAGCATGGCACTAGCAATGGTTGCAGAGGATCGGCAAATAAACGATGTACTGGAAGAGCTTTTTGCAGAAGAGGTACTCTTTTCTGCTTCGAAATTGGCTTTTCTTGCTGGAAAGAATTTTTTCCTTTTCTTACAACATAGTTCAACACTTATATAGCTGAAAGTACAGCAAGGGAGGCCCTTTACCAACTATTTTAAACAATGTGATATTTTGAAACCAAAGGCAACCAGATGCTACCATATCAGTGAATTTAAACTTTTTAAAGCTAAATAGCTTTGGAAATTTGAAATTGTTAGGGGTAAAACGAATCTTACGTTGTATGTAATAGCCCAAATTAATAATGAAAACAGTAACGAGATAAATAAATGAGACAATGGATACAAAGATTTGTCTGAGAATAATGAGGAAATTAACTGCATTCTAGTCAAAATAGTTCTGTCTACTGCTATCTTTAAGACATCAAGAAATTAATACTTCATCTTTATCAGGGCAATGAGATGCAGATAAGAGGTGCGGAGTTGTACCTCCGGGAAGGAGAGGAGTTGAGTTTCTACGAATTACTCCTCCGAGCACGTCAAAGAAGAGAGATACTGATTGGATATCGAATAGCTAACACAGAGAGAGCTGTTATCAATCCTCCAGTGAAGAATGAGAGGCGGAAATGGTCAGTCAATGATGTTTTTGTGGTAATTGCTGAGAAAGAATGATAAGTTACCGAACAGGTTTATCCTAACATGGATCTTTTTGGAAAGACAATGAAGTTCTTCATACCTTGGCAAAATTCCAAGATGCAAAAGAGGAGATGAATTAAATAGACTCAATCCTTTCAACGCCTGAAGATGAAGTTTATGCCGATGTGACCAAAAGGCAATTTTGATTCTGTCAATGCATGAAAACACAAACTTATGGAGCCAATGAGTCGAAATCTGTAGATATTATTTGTAAATTTTTTCTTTTTTGCATTTATTTTCTTTGGCTCTCCTCTTCCTTCGAACGTGAAGTAGAGCTCAAATAGCCATGTTCTTAATTTTATTGCCTGTCTTAGTTCATAAGATCAGCATTGAGGAATCAACAGGAATATTAATTGAGATCCATTGAGGATGTTCTTGTTTTCATGTTGATAAAGTGTGATAAGGGGATAAATTAATCTGATTATTATTACATTACATATATATGTGATATAAAGTAGTGCACTTGATCTGCCTACCAGAAATGATGATGGCTTTACCTCGTGTGCTGTATCAACATAAGAGAAAATTCAGGCCAAACCCTGTGAATTGTGTGCAACAATCTTGGTTAATTATAGCATATTCAGGCCAAACTCTCTGTCACAGATGAATGGTACGGCCATATAGAGATGACACAAGGATTAATGAACCATCCATCCGGTTTGTTTGAACTTTGAATTTGAGACATATTGTGGCTTAATCCATTTATTTTAATGATGAAAAATATATGAAAGATTAAAAAAAAAATCACTTTTACATGAATTCGGACAACTTCAGGTTCAATTAGGACGTCTGAATTTACTTTGTGAAAATTTCGTTTTGAGTCTGTAAAGTGTATTTAGACGACTTCCCCTGCTTTAGGATGTCCGAATTCACACTTTTTAATTTCTTGAGAAAATCGAGTTCGGATGACCTCCCTTGAGGTTCGGACGTCCGAACGTACTTTTGACCAAAAATCATTTTAATATGTCATCCGAATTCGGACGTACGAATTCCTGTGAAGGTCATCCGAATTCAATTTTTTAGGTCAATAACGGTTAGTTTTTTGCATTTAATGCTCCACATACCCCAATTCTCATTTGACCATATAAATGGGGATGTTTCTGTTAAGGTTTTAACTCAGAATATTCATTGAGAAATTTCCAAGTGCAAAATCTCATTCAATTCTCTTAAGAGCAATTATCTATTTCTAACCACCAAAATCTTTGAGCTTTAAATTGTTATCTTATTATATATTGATCTAGCATTTATTATTGTATTAAATAGTGTTGGAATAGAAATAGTGAAGAATTTATTGAGTTCATCTACCTTCAAGAGGCCTTCTTATTTCACTATCAAAATTTGGTAAGACTCTGAAGGTTAATCTTAGGTAGAGTGTAAAAGTCTTATCTCATAATTTAGAGTAGTTATTAGGTTGAACTTGCCTTGTTGATTTGTATGTGAACAAGTTGGTTTGAATCTCACCTTGTAAAAAAATTCAATTTAGTGAATTGTGAAATTCTAAGCTAGGTGCTTAGGTAGTGGGTGTATACTCTTCAAGGGAAGACTTGAACCACTTTAAATTCTTGTGTTGTGTATTTGATTTATTTTTTGTTATATCTCTTTATCATTGCTTAGAAGTAGATTGAAGATTGTGCATCAATTCTTATATTGTTTTATCTTCATACTCTTATTATTGGTGAACATTTTAAGTTAGGTTGAACTAAATTTTGAATTAAGTTCAAGTGATTAACTTAATTAATTTTTAATTAACCTAAGTAATATTTTAACCTAATTCACCTCCCTCTTAGTTACCTTTAGGACGGTATCAGAGCCTAATATCTACACATCTAAACTTAAAATCCTTAGAGAAAATCATGGCAACAAACAATGCAATATTTCTAGCTAGAGGGACACACAAGTTGGAGAGAGAGAGTTGAAATCTATCTCAAATCCATTAACATTGAGATATGGTTCATTGTTGAAAGAGAGCCCTATAAAGCCCTCATTATCATAGGTGGGGAAACTAGAGAAAAGAAAATAAATGAGTTTGATGAATTTGATAGGAGAAATTTGACATTAAATGCCAAAACCACTAATGCCCTATATAACTCCCTAGATTTGAATGAGGCTTAAGAGATGTAAGGATGCATATGAGAGTTGGAAAAAATTGAGAGAGATGCGCATGAGGGAATAGAGGACGTTAAATAGGAAAAGAAGTCACTCTTACTTGCTCAATATGATGGGTTTAAAATGGAAAATCATGAAACCATTGATAAATATTTTGTACATTTAATAGCATAATCAAAAATTTGGAAAACCTAGGAAAAATATATCCCTTAGGTGAGCTAAATAGGAAAATCTTGAAAAGGAAACAAAATATATGAATTTGAAATACTTATTTTTTGTAAATCTATTTGGTCCAACATATAGAAATAACTTTTTATTATTGATTTAAAGTAAATTGCACTATATCTTTTTTTTTTTTAAACAAAAACACATGGAAGTAATATAAGTTTTTTTATAGTAACTTTAAAATTTTCCAAACAAGAGGGTTGTAATTTACCCTTAAAAATTGCAAACAGTAACTCAACCTGTTGGATTTTTACCATAATATTCATATGTAAATATATATTATCATAATCTTAAAGTTATTACTCTCGTCATAATATTTTAGTTCTTAACAAGATATCTACATATCAATTAATGTCAGCAAGTTTTTATTAATATGACATAATATTAATAAATTCAATTTAACCATAAAAGTTACCCTATCGGTTGACTTAACGTGAGAATTAACCATAAACATTAATATTCAATTAACGTGAGAATTCGTTATGTACGTAATATGACTTAACTTCATGGGCGGTAAATTCAATTAACCATAAATTTTTTGTGTTGAGATATATACTAATTAATGTTATTATAACGGATTATATTAGAAGTAATAATAGAAAATATGAATTTCTTGTTTTTTTTTTTTTACCTGATGATTGGACACTTCTGTTGATGTAAAGTCTCATGCACTTATCTTACATTTAATTTGATGATTTTTCATGCTTACTCATTAACGACAATGATAAGATTCTTTTTGTACATAATAATAGAAAAACTTATTAAATCTAATTGGTTTTTTTTTTTTTTTTTTTTTTTTGAGTTTCACTCAAGTGAAATTCTATTATCACATATTCGCCCACTTATCCATTCACTATATATAAATGTTCGTGTTTGTAAAATTAAATTAATTCAGTTTCCTAATTAAACTAAGTTTACAAACAAACTAATTAAGTCAGTTTCCTAATTAAACTAAGTTTACAAACAAATTAAGTCAGTTTTCCAATTAAACTAAGTTTGTTTTAGACCATTTTTTTTTTTCGAGACCAGATCCTTTATCTAATATTTATCCTATCTTATTCTGTCTAACGTTCAAAACGACATAATTTCACTAAAACTATTGACTAGATGTATAAATATCACTAAAATTACTTTACAATTATTACACGCTAACTAAGAGATAAGTGAACTTAGTTTTAATTAATACAGAATAATACATGAAAAATTTTGAACCGAACATCCTGTATCTTTTCTTTCTTAGCTAATTAGTACTTATTGATAGGGCGGCATTAAGCAATTGAATCTTGTTTCCTATTTCCTCTCTCCAAATTTGAGAGGGTAATTTACCAATGTTATCCTAATCCTAACAGGGATCAGAACAGAAGTCACACTTCCCTCCTCTATAAATATTCGTGCAATCTTTGCGTTTTTTTTTTCAGGAATGAAAAAAAAAAAAGTCATTAGTGTTTGGTGAAAGCATGGAAATAGTCGAAAGAAAAAAGAGCAAAGGAAGAAAGAGAAACAAGGAATAATAATGTGCATATTCCTCGAGAATTATGTGAGGAAATTCTTCTGAGGCTTGAAGTAAAGGATCTACTTAGGTTGAAGAGTGTTTGCCAGGAATGGTACGGCATTATATCCAGTTCAAATTTCATTGAGCGACAACTCCAGCAATCAATGGAAGATCCTGAACAAAACCATCATATGATTTTCTCAAATTTCCAACTAGTCACAGTTGATTATAATTCTTGTTTTGTTGAAGAAAACAAGAAACCACGTAAATCCATAAGAACTGAAAACTTCCCTCTGCTGCAATCATATTCTCGAAGGTCCCATATCATGGGATCCTGTGATGGTTTAATATGTCTATCCAGTGAGCCCTTAGAGCTTATATCCCATGTATTCATATGGAATCCTTGTTCAAGAGAGTTGTTTACTGTGCCAAAACCTGATCGTTCCCATTACAAAAATCTCTATCTTTTTCCTAACGAAGAAGAAGAGTTCTACTGGTTTGGCCGCCATCGCCATGGTAGTACTAGTACAACTGGAACTTACAAACTAGTGATGGGATTTGGTCACTGTACAGGAGCTGAATACCGCTATGACATCTATATATTGAATTTGAATCCTTCCAAGGGAGGAAGAATATCAAGATCGCATTAGTGGCGAATGATTGAAGAAAAAGTGGAGGGATGTCATATTAATCCAAAAGAAAGGGGTACTTTCTTGAATGGAATTGTGCATTGGCCAGCAGTTTATGTTGCTGTTGAGGATACACATGTTGTGGTTACATATGATTTATCACTGGAGAAAATTGGCCAGATATCAGCACCCAATGTCATTCCATTCCGTCACTTTCCCACATTCACTTTGGGAGTTTTTGATGAATCCCTTTGCGCAATTTTCAATCCTGCAGACACATTTGAGGTATGGATATTGAATAATGAATATTATGGAGTGGAAAAATCTTGGAGTAAGTTGATGATATTTGGAGGCAGTATTGAATATTGCAACTCAAAACTTTTTAGACCATTAGGATATTTCAAGAATGGTGATCTATTGGCGAATGTTGTTCGGGGAGATTCAGCATTCGTAAGGTCTAGCATTAGTACTGGGAAGGTTGCAAAGTTTGTTCAAGCTCACAATCATAGATATTGGGACCCAATCACGCTTGTGGAGAGTTTAGTTTCACCCCATAGAATAACATTCAAGTAGCTATGAATTATACTCCTTTATTTGGAGTTTGATACCGAATTTTTTATTGGATTGAAATTCTTTAACATAAATTTTTTTTTTCTATATATAAACGTTTGTATGTCTTTATTTCGAGGTCGTTATTCAGATTTAAACTTTGATATTTTCAATAAATATTTAAATTCTGCAAAATTTGTCTTAAATTTGTCTTTTGTGTTTTTTTGTTAATAAACGCTTGTTTTTTCACAAATCAAAGAACATTTGCACAAATCTATCCCTTTTGTATTCTTTGCAAAGAAACGTGTCTTCCATGCACAAATCTGTCCCGTGCTAGCTTGGCTCATTCATATTCATGATATTTCTTATTGGTTGATGCTTTAGTGACTAGCCACAGAAAACATCAAGTTGACAAAGCCAAATCTCAGCATCTTTAAATTCTCTCTGCTAGTATATATAGAGAGTGCATGTTTTAATGATCATACAAAATGCAAGATCCTTATTATGTTACAGAGACAAAAACCAAAAACTGCTGCTACTTTACTGTCTTTTTTCTATAATAAGTAGCTCTTTCTGTTAAATTAGCTTTTAACATAGCATAGACCATCGATCTATAAACAACATATACAAAAGCCATTTAAACTCAGCAGAGATGATCAGAAACTACAAACTGCATACGAATCTCCTCGAATTCTATGCCTCAGAAAGATCCAGTTTCTCACTCTCAGGTGCTGTTAGTTCAGGCGATGGGTTTTCGGTTTGTTCACTGTCAGATGGTTGAGATTCATGCTTTGCGGCAGCTTGCAACACTCTGCTCTGAACATCTGAAGATGATGGTGACGTTGGTAGCCCGTTGCGGTTTGCTTCTATCTTGCCAGATGCCCATGAAATTGCTTCACCTCCTAATCTAACTGGAGTGAGCAGTAGCCTAGGAGCAAAACAGAACAATTATTTAGTTCATCATGCTGTTAATATTTTAAAGTAATCCTACTGATTGGAAATCCTACTAATTCAAGAAAAGTTGGAGAACCAAGAAGTAAGAGATCAGGTTAATAATGTGACAAGTTATTAAAACAGGTCCTCCTACATTTTGTCAGTAAGCCAGAAATCTGCTAAGACCGCACTCCTTTATCTTATTCTCTTACATTATCTCATTCTCCAGCTGGTGATTAATTAAAGAAACATTGAACATCAGGTTGCTAAAAACACAGTTTCGTCCCTGCAATACAAATGTTTGCTTGCGAACCCACTACAGACCTCGAATCTAAATTTTATTTGTAGGATTGCAGTCTTATGCAGCTTCGGATTCAGAAACAATGTGCATGGTAATCTTTTCTCCTTTCAATATTAATATATAACTAGAAAACAAAGAAGCGACAGTCAGTCTAACTATAAGGATTTGCGGTTGCCTCTCCAAGGTGTGATCTAAACTAAAGGATGAAATACAAAGAGAATGTGGATGATATGAAGGTTGAGTGGCATCCTAATTGTCCTTCTTTCCAATCTATCAAATGCTACTATGGTCAGTCTAGCTGTAAGAAATTTATTACCATTTAGTACCGTTTTGGACTACAAATAAATATCTTTGTTTGAGGCCTATTTGGAGTCTGTAAAATTGAGTACACACAATAAAATAAAATAAAATAAGTAGCCAAAGTAACAAACAAACATACAGATTTGACCAGAACAATACTTTATGAAGTAAGATTTTACCTTGCATCCTGCTTAACATCCTCCACACCCTCATAAGAAGAAACCCTCCTATAGATACTCTGGTTAAGAGGTTAAAGTACACCAAGTTGTGAGTACAACAAAGCATAATGGTTATTCTTGAAATATGAGAATGAAAACTCCAATCTGATCCTTAGGACATAGAGTTACATATAAAACTGAAAAAGATAGGACATATAATCAATAGGTTTACCATGTTGCGTGCATGTAAATTTACTACTTACTGAATGATTTTAATTTTTGATTACTAAATCAGTTATAGAGAAGATGGCTGAAATCATTTTTTTTCATAGGTTTCTTAACCTTAAATGCATTATCTTTCAAAAAGGAGAAAAACAATGTTGCTATTTCATTTGTTCACTGCATTGCGTTCCGGATATCCAGGAGTAAATAAAATATCCCAATCTCTTTTGCAGCAGTGCTTGATGTACAACGTAATAGACCATTTAGGCAATACTAAATTTGTTAAATTCTTATGATCTACCGTCTTTCATATTCCTAGCATCTGAGCATTGAGGAGGATATCTGTCAGCTTAAGTAAACCTCAGATCAAATAAGATGAACACCCGAAACGGTGTCTAAGTTTATAATTGTTGGAGTTCAAACAACTGTATTTGTCGATTTCTGAATCAGAATAGGGTATTACTTTCTCAAAATTCAGTGTAAGAAGCAACCTCAACTTCCTTCAAGATATAAGAGTGTTTAAAGACAAGGGGGATAATTACCTGAGCAAGACCAAGAACACCAATAATCTGAAGCGTCTTCTCCCACTCTGAACAAAACTTCATGCACTCAGTTACAAGGGAAGAACAAGCAGTAGATTGCACATAGTATTCAATAGATTTAATACGATAACAAGTTAATTCAAGCAAATCTTTATCTGAAGGTGTTTAATATTTTTTCATGAAAATGCTATGTCTAGAGTTTCAACTCAGTAAATAGTAACATGCATTGGTCAAAAGCTTCTGAACAAAATTGGAGCACAAATGATTTTGGAGAATGGTCTTTATACCTCAAAGAAAAGTGCAGATTTGTTTCTGTACCGTACCAAAGAAAATAAGACTTGCTACTGCTTCATCCAACCAAAATTACTTATTGTTGCAGCAAATATGAAAATTAAGTTCCTGGTGAGCATTTTCATTTTTTAGTGTTAGGTGCTAATCAGCCTTCTCATCAATGAGCACCTAACCCATTTCACAAACAGATGCAGTTATTGATCATGTAAAAGAAGACCAAACTGCACAGCCTTTTCTCATGTTATCATTAGCCTTTGGGCATCAATTATCTGCCATCATCCTTTTTTCTTTTGTGTTTTTTATTTCTTGAAGTAAACATATCTACTTTTTGAGCTCCCTAAAGTACATTTCCTTGTAATTTCCACATGTAATTGTTTTGATTGCCACCTTATAATTGGAAAATTATCCAGAAAGTTCCTTTGCAGCAATCTGATTGCAAAAAGAGAGAGACTGACACACACACATTCAGAGAGAGAACAGCTCACCTAGGGCCGCATATGATGCTGCAATTACCCCCTGTTCATGGAGTAATTGGATTAGTTTTAGAAGTTCGAAAATCAACTGATACAACATTTTCAACAAAATTTTATGAAAAATTTCCATGTTATGTTATAAACACAATCAAAGAGGAACCAAAAAGTTTACTAAGGACAATGATTTCATTTTAGTTTTCAGAAAAAAGAAAATGTGAACTAACACCAAAGATTCAAACCCAGTGTCAATTGAATCACCAGGAGAAATTTTCACCAACAAATTAGTGAGCAGAGATTTGGTCTGAATTCCTTCATAAACATCTAAAGTGGATGTTTAGAGCAAGGTTCAAATGTACATTATCTTCCATCCAGTCCACAAAATTTGAACAGGTGTGCTAATTAGATGAGAAAACTTGGGAGAAAAGGTAAACCTTGTGATAAAAGATTAAAGTGCACAAGATGGATACTTGCGCAAGTGTTTCAGGTTCCTTCCATGATCATTGATGGCCACAGGTAACAATCTCTAACTAACACCCAATTCACCAATCTTAATTATAAAAACAATATAAAAGAAAAAGGATTTTCAAAACACTCAATCAGTGAAAAGTACCACAGGGTATCAGCTCTTACCGCTCCATACACAAGAAGTCGCAAAGGTGTTGGATTGAAATCCTCTATTATGGCCTCAGCATCCTGATAACAACCCAAAATTTCATTATATACAAGTTAAAACCAAAAGGAGTTGCACAGAGAATGAGAGAGAAACATCTGTCTGGAATGTGGAATAGACAAGCGTCAATGCACATGGTTTGTGAATAGAACAAAGTTGCAATAAATCTCTGGTCCCTGGTTCCAAATGCCACCAATTCTATGTTTGCTTGAACTATTTCACTACATTTATGTTTCAGTATAATGGATTTCAAGAATCTAAATTGACTAGCAGTCTCTTTTGGTCCAGAAACAGCAACTACTTCCACAATCAAATATAAAAAAGGAATATACATGTAGAACCCAACATAACATGCTTGACCACATGATAAAATACAACAACAAGGGTCTGCTATATGGATCATATATCGCTATCGTATTCTAACTACACATGTTTTCATTTACATTTAATTATTTCTTTCAAATTCTTTTTATGACCACGTGATAAAATATACAAGAAAAAAAAATATACCCAAGTGTGAACCCATTAACCAACTGAATGAAGTACAAGAGCAAAATAACATACAAATGCATTAATAGACTGGATTTCCAACAAATACAGCAACATTGAGATGGAAAATGATAACCACTTTAAAGAGAGAAATTGATACCTCATTGAGGATTGTAAGAGCCGTTTCCGGTCTCAGCTCCTTAACTCGAAGACCCTCTCCAACCCAAGACTGAAAGCCACCTTGAACCAGATATGAACTCTACAGTATCAACCACAAATATGAGATTAATGGATTATAGCTGTAACTGAGGCACCAATTATCAAGAAAGAAGGTAAGTTGTCCAGTTGTCATTAAATGTGGGTCTGTTACCTAATCTAGATATAAAACCAGTTTATGCCAAAATAAATTTAATTTGAATGGAATGACATTGAAACGTAATGGAAAATGGTCAGCACTTTTTAACAACTAAAGGATAAATTGCTTGCTATCATTGGAAAACATAATGGAAACAGTAACCATACTTCAAAATCCAGTGTACTGTGGACAAGAACTTTAGCTGAACCATGAAGTTCATCAAAACTTCAGAAATTTGCCTTAGATACAATATAAAACCTCTAAACTTTTGGCTCAAGTATTGATCAACTTTTCTGCTTAGATATATTATTAATATTATTTTTATGAAAAAGAATGTTGCCAAAGAAAAGGTACTTGTAGTCTGAAAAATGTAACTCCATTGTTGTTTTAGATTCTGTGCTTTAATCAGAAAGGTTTGGAATCTAAATGACTAAAAGAAACTATAACATACTTCAAGCTTTTTACCTTAACTCCGAGTTTCGTCATTGCTCTTGCTATTCCTTTGGAGCGGGCACCATTGGCATCCATAACTATGACTTTGGACCTGTCCTACAGATCATATAAACCAGTAATTGGAATATCATTCATAAAGTTTGCAGATAAAACTAAAATGCGCTGTTGCATACACAGAAATTACTAGTTCAGCTTCAGATAAGCTGTTATAGTTTTGGAAAATACAGGACCAATCTACAATGCCATTGTTATCAGGTTTTTTGTTCATTTCAGTATGTTCTAAATAAACTCCGTTTCTTTTTTTTTCCACATTTTCCCCTATATGTCCTGTAGGTCCACTTATTTCCACTACCAAAACAAGGTCATTGGTACCATTTTTTTTGGAAAAGAACAGAGAGCAACAACTACAATGCAGATCAATGAAGTTAGTGCGAAGCTTAAATAGACATACTTGAACAATCTTTAAGTTCCGAATCACTCCAGCAATCAACAAATCATCGAGATTTCTCCCACTGTTAAGTAACTTTCGCACATTGCTATCAACCTGAAATTCATGCAAACAAAAATATAAATGTGTGATCAGTGTAACATGCAAATAATTTTGTAATCAAATCATTAAATAAACAGAAAACATTTTAACTACATTCATGCTGAGAATTCATATGTTCCTTTTCCTACAGAAAGATGAATAAAACATGAAAGCGTAACAACCAACCTCGGGTAAAAAAACACTGGCATATCGATATCGAGCTGCTCGTCGAAGATCAGGAATACCATCTCTTTCCCTGAGATCCTTTATAATAGCAAAGACATAACCAGAGAAAATGCACTATTAGACATCTTATACCTGGGACAAAGAATAGTGCTCTTTTTATTCATGCATTGACTCTGAGCGAGAACCCAATATGTGAAGAAGTAAGACAAGATCAAAATTACAGCCCGCTTTTAAAACAAAAGCACTAAATGTTTTTTTGTATATCCAACCCCACAAAAGTAAAGACCATAAAGATTTTACACTCTCTTGCCTCAGGACGAATGTCAATTAGTACAGCATCTTCCTTCCCTGTCAAGAGTTCCAAAGTTGACCTGGCAGATAAAGCTCCAGTATATCCACTGTAATTAAATATCCAGTACCAAGCCCTGCAAAGATCTGATATGCAATATAATTTCCCATAAAACTTCAACTAGGAGGAAAAAACTCATTTCCCACTACAAAATAAAAGTTAACACAAACATGGAGAAAAGGACATTTATACCATAAAGTGGCTGATGCTCCAAGGAAAAGGAGGAACGGAATGATTGGATCATTGGGGTCCAACCCAAGATTCTTTTCCAATTCTTGCAAGATGTTGTAACCCTGCTCGGCAAAACATGAAATCATCACGAAGGATTTGAGAGATTGGCATTGGAAAAAATTGCATGCGGCTTTTACCATTGCATTTCAGAAACAAGGAGGGAAGTCATGTAAATCTCAACCAATTGAAATCAAATAATTCCTCATCTTTGAATTATTGAATTAGAATTGAAGTTATCAGCCTAAAGAGTAATCAGTATCAAAATTTAAGCAGACTACAGGATGCATAATGGTTTCTATTGAGAGGATGAATTTTGAACATACTTGTTGAAAAGCTGACCCAACTGGCGTTGTGAATTCAGCTAACTTGTTCTCAGATACATTGAGTGCATTCTGGATATCTGAGGGGAGCAACTTCTTCAGTGAATCATAAGCATATGCAGCTGAAGTGAACCCCTTTTCTAGAGAATACTCAACTATAACTATAGTACGCCTCAACCCATCAACAGCAGTAATTCCTAGTCTTCCTGAGGCTTCCTTTAAGCCAGTAGAGATGCCAGATAACTTATTGCTCGCTAATTCTCCAGTTCTATCAGAGGCTGATGTCAACTCAGCAGTGATATTATCAACTGCTTCGCTAGCATCTTTGAAAGCAGATTTTATCGATGATAAAACAGCATCCAGTGAGCTGTTCAGAGCATTTTCCCCCTTGTTGACTAAATCACTCACGGACTTATTAGTTTCAGCAACAATATCCAGAGCTCTTGATTTAATACTAGATAAAGTTTCTGTATCAACATTTAATGTATCAGATGGTAGGGAAGGATCACCTCCAGTAACATCCCCGGTTAATATTGAATCTGGATTAGCTGACTCAGCAGGAATATTGGTATCATCAATCAGTTGATTAGTGAAAACCATTAGTTCCTCCTCATTGGCAGAAACACTAGAACTCTGAACAAACTGAATATCTCTTGTTCCAATGGCAAATGATTTGTCTATTGTCCCTGTTGGATAACTGCCATTAGATAAAAACTCAAATTGCTGGTTATCTAGTTCCTTCTGAAAGGAACAGTTGTTCATAATATCCACGAAGCCAGAACGTTCACTGTGCTCTATAAAGTTCGAACAGGAAATTTTAGCAGGCAGTTTGCTGAAGCAAGCTCCAGGTAGGTGAGTTCTGTTAGAAAACTCTGGGACCGCATTGTCCACGATATTGCACCTAACTTCAGATGCTGTGCAATATGAAGAAATGGTTCTTAATCCCCCGTGAATGGAGATCTGCAAGATTGGCATGTTTAAGTAGCAAATATTGATTTCAATGGCAAAAAGAAGTACACATGCATCAAAAAGTTATACACATTAAACATCCAAGAGAAAAATAAATGTGAACTACATATACCAGAAAACAGCAAAACTGAAATAGTTACAAGACCAAATTAAGGGAAACTATCTACAGCATATCCAATGAAAGGATAATCTTGTTGAACATGACTTTTTTTAGCACTTCAAAAGTCCAGAATTAGTCATGACAAACTGTTGCTCAGATAAAAATTAATCTCTACATATGACTTTTATAGGTTGGAAAGCATTTTACATCTCTATAGTAATGGGAACACTAAAACACCGACCAAACGTACATCTTTGGCATGCTGATGCATCAAGCATGCGAGAGCTATCCATGTCATTGAGAATGCAAATGCAGATTTTTTTCCCCACTTCAGGTTCAGAAAGAACTAAGCAAGAGAGTATCAGAGTGGTGTTTACCAACATCAACCCAACAACCTCTTAGACCAATATTGTTCAAAAAATTCAAGATTACTCTCACCAAAATGCATCAGTTGATCAATGAAAGATATTTTATGCCAAAAGACTGCGCTAAATGAAGATCTTGACTCAGGAAGTCTCTCTCCTATACAAAATGTCAACTATAGCCACGACATACCATGCCTCATGTAGCTGGTATTGACTTTGGCATCTTATGAAAAGGTCAATTGGACTCTCATCTTTTGGGACTCCCTAGGTAATCATAAGCAACAGTCTCAGTTTGGTGATTGCACACTAAATACACATTTCGATGCTTCACAGATAACGATACTAATAGAAACATATCAGTCTGTTTTTGTGTCTTCTTTTTCTTCAATCAAGTTACTTGCAAGTTTATCATTTTGCATTACTAGTTACTTCTGTTTGAATAGCAGTGACATAACTTCGAAATATAATAAGATTCAGTCCTGTTGATAACTACACAGACTAGAACAAGTTTTTGCATGGAGCACTATATTAGTGAAGCATACTTAATACGAAGAAGTCCATGGTTAATTGCCTTATATCTTTATTAAATTAAAATGTCTATGCAGACAAACAGAATAAAAGAACAGCGGATAAAAAATCCCATCTTTATTCAGAATATGTTAGATCATTAATACAAAAGGAGAAAGAAAAAAAACAATTAGTGTTCATCAATTGCAGCAGAGGCTAGAGATTGACAATTTTAACATTTGTCAATAAGATCACTCTAAAAAAAAGTTGGAGAAGCATAAAGAGAATTCCCTATTTAGATGACATTCAAATGAACATTACCTGTGAATGAGTAGAACAGCCAGTGGTTGCTGAGCAAACAGGCAACATTGCAATATGATTTGACGTATTTTCCTGAATCCAAATTGTAAAAGTATTCAAAATCCACTCATTTTTCCAACTTTAGAAGAACTAAAAAGAGATTTAATTGAACCCCAACACTCAAAATTTTCTCTCCCAATATATGAAATTCACATAAAGCTGTTAACTTTGACTGACATTAAGCTAAACAAGAACAACCCATTCAAGATTCACACTTTACAAAACATTCTTGAGATGGGTTTTTCAAACTGATTCAGATTACATTAAAAAATCAAAGCATTTCCCATAAAGAGTGTGGTCTATAGCTTCCAGTTTTAGATTTTTTTTTTTATTATTTTTTTGGAGCATGGATTTAAATAAATTTAGCACTTATACTATATTAAAATTATCCAAAGAAATGACGTGGAGTTGTTGGAGATGAGAGATATGAGCTGTGATTGGCTGAACTGTGTGGTTCGGTGGTTTGAAACCGTTAGCTCATCTCTGTGGCCATTACCGACCTCTCGTTTCTTTTCTTGGTGGGGACAAATTGTACTGATAGTTTTTGTTTCATGGCATTGGCATGCTTTGTGTATGGATTAATGGCTAAATGCCACACAATATTTTTTGTGGACTTTCTCCTAGGAATGATGAGCAAAGCAAATCTTAATTTGGACTATCCACACACTCCCAAGAAGTATAAACTGCCTGAACAAGAAGATTTTTGTGGGTTTATGCGTACAGTTTTAGGAGTCTTGCAAAGTTGCTCAAAGTGCCAAAACAGAGTCGATCAAGATCAACTATGGTGGCATGCAAATTTACAGTGATGGATAATTATGAACTGAAATCTGGATTTTTAAACAAATCGAACAATAGATCAAATATTTAGGATGAAATTTAGTAAAATTCAATCCGAAGTAAAAATGAAAATCTATTCTTTTTAAGTAGAACAAGTTCTAGTTATATGTAAACGTTGTCAACGAATTGAAATCTCAAGGGATGAAATTCCTTGCACCATTGAAGCATGCACAACAAGATTTACTATCTTTGTGTTGTAACAAAAATTAATGTGAAATCAATCCATACATGAGATGCGTTACATATATATAACAGGTAATTAGCTGTCGATAAATAATTTTTTACCATTTTTATTGTTTGATTTGAAAATTTGATTAACTCTTGCTTTATATGTGAATTCACTCCAAGTGATCATTGATGTATAAATTAATTCCCGAATCCATGAAATACATGCCAAGCTTTGCAATGTTTGGATCTATCATTCAAAAATAAGTTAAAAGCAAACCAAGTGCTCAGATGTTGATGTATAAATTAATTCCTGAATCCATGAAATACATGCCAAGTTTTGCAGTGTTTGGATTTATCATTCAAAAATAAGTTTAAAGCATTTTTAGTTTCAAATGTTTGCTCACCGGACACTTTCAGTACTAAATATTTTAACCTCAACACTTTTTAGTTTTTAAACTTTTATTCATAAAATGTAAACACAACCATTTATATTTGAAATGGGAACACACAGGATCATGCATGGCTTGCATTTTTCCTTGAATGGTCCATTTGTTTCCCTAATCTTATGGAATATTTATATGTACATGGTATGTTAACCTAAGTATTATGCTTGAAAGATTTAATCTGTGTAAATCTTGTTACAAGAGTGATCTGAAAACCTCAATGTTTGAGAAGAAAAAGTTTTTCTCTGTGTTTTTGCTATCTACGGGCAACCAGTGGCTGATGAAAAAGCGGGTTCACTGCCCCCAAAATTTGAAAATTTATCATTCTACCTAATGAGAAACGTATATTTGGATGCGGTGTTTTAGCCAATTTCTCATCTAATTCTAAATTAACATGTTTGTTTACATTTAATTCTTAAAACAAAAATTTTCAAATTCTCTAACTACAAAATAAAATATTTTAATCTTTTCAACATCTTTTTTTTTTAACTTTTTATTTGTTTGATTTGATCGGTGGCGGTTAAATGTTAACTACTGTCGATTAGCCGGTTGCAGTCAACTTTTGATTACTACCATCAAAGCAAATAATATAATAAAAAATATATAATTTAAATTTATTTCATAAAATAATTCTTCTACGCAAAAATCAATAAAAATAAAACTTATCAAATCCAAATACTCAATTTTCAAAACCAAAATATTCCCTTTGTAAAACTCAATCCAATTCCACGTTTTTTGCAATTCTCAAGACAAAATACATATCCAAATATATCCTTAAATTTCACTTTTTCTGACAATATTCACTTGAATGCATGTTCATAATCAAGACGGGTGTAAAAAATATATATATTTTTTAAAACAATCAAAATCAATTCGTTTTTAAATTTTGCCATTTTTTGCTAAAATACGAGTGTCATAACCTTTGAAAAATATAAATTTGATGAAAAATCTAAATTTCACTCTTTTCGCTGTTCATTAGAATGCATTTTCACAATTAAAATGTGTGTAAAATATAGCAGGGAAAAAGTCAAAATCAACATGTTTGTTGACTCTGCCATTTTTTACCAAAATTAACGCGGTTTTGGATTTTGCTATTTTTTTGGATAAAATGTATGTGTTATAACCTATGAAAAATAAAAATTTGATAAAAAATTTAAATTTCACCTTTTGTGATACCGTTCACAAGTATGCATGTTCACAATTAATAAAGGTGAAAAAATAATAGGAAAAAAGCCAAAATTAACACGTTTTTTGACTTTGTAATTTTTTTATCAAAATACGTGTATTATAATCCGTGAAAAATAGAGGTTTGTTGAAAATGTTTGGATAGGACTTTTTAGCCAATTTCTCATCTCATTCCAAATTAATATATTTGTTTTTATTCAATTCTCCAAAAAAAAAAAAAATTCTAACTTCTCTAACCACAAAATGAAGGCATTTTAGTTTTTTCGATATCTTTTAATTTTTTTGTTTTTTATTTATTTGAGTTGACCGGTGGTGGTCAAAGGTTGACTGCCACCGGTTAACCCCAATAATTTAAAAAAAATTCTTATTTAAAATTATTTAATAAAATAATTATTCTACACAAAAACCCATAAAAAAACTTATCAATCTAAGTACTCAATTCTCAAAACAAAAATATTTCTTTTGCAAAATGCAACTTGAAATCTCGTTTTTTGCAATTATTAAAACAAAACACATATCCAAATAGGCCCTCAAATTTCACTTTTTTCTGACTATATTCACTCGAATGCATATTCACAATCGAGGAAGATGTAAAAAAAATCACAAAAAAGTCAAAATCAACGCATTTTTATATTTTTCCAATTTTGGCTAAAATACGTATGTTATAGCCCATAAAAAATCAAAATTTGGTTAAAATTTTAAATTTCACTTTTTTTATACCGTTCATTAGAATGCATGTTCACAATTGAGGTACGTTAAAAAATAGTAGGAAACAGTCAAAATTAACACGTTTTTTTATTTTGCCATTTTTACTAAAATACGTGTGTTATAACCCATGAAAAATAGAAGTTTGGTGAAATTTTTAATTTTTACTTTTTTTGACAACATTCACTAGAATGCATATTCACGATGGTGGTGGATGCAAAACATAGTAAAAAAAAAATCAAAATCAACGCACTTTTGAGTTTTACCATTTTTTGTTAAAATATATATGTTATAGCCTATGAAAATAGATATTTAGTTAAAAAACTAAATTTCACCATTTTTTTATACTGTTCTGTTCTCAAGAATGCATGTTCAAAATTGAAATAGGTGAAAAAATAATAAGAAAATTGCTAAAATTAACACGTTTTTTTACTTTGCCATTTGTGATAAAAATACGTGTGTGATAGCCCGAGAAAAATGGAGGTTTGGTAAAAATTTTAAATCTCACTTTTTCCTAATAATATTTACTTGAATGCATGTTCACAATCGAGACAAGTGTAAAAAACATCACAAAAAAGTTAAATTCAACGTGTTTTTAGATTTTCTCATTTTTGGCTAAAATGCATGTGTTACAACCCACGAAAAATGAAAATTTTGTGAAAAAACTAATTTTGACAATGTTAATCAGAATGCATGTTCACAATTAAGGTGTGTATAAAAAACAGTAGGGTAAAAGTCAAAATCAACACATTTTTTTACTATGTAATTCATGAAAAATAGAGATTTGATTTTCACTTTTTTTTGACAATATTTACTAAAATGCATGTTCACAATCGGGGATGGGTGCAAAAAAATAATACAAAAAAAGTTAAAATCAACGCATTTTTTTATTTTGCCATTTTTTGGCTAAAATACGTGTATTATAACCTATAAAAATGGAAATTTGATAAAAAAAAATCTAAATTTCAGCTTTTTTTGACACCGTTCACAGGAATGCATGTTCACAATTGAGGTAAATTAATGAAAAAATAGTTAGAAAAAAGTCAAAATCAACATGTTTTTTCACTTTGTCAAAATACATGTGTTATAACCTGCAAAAAAGTGAGGTTTGGTAGAAATGTTTAAATAGGGCTTTTTAGTCAATTTCTCATCTCATTCCAAATTAACATGTTTATTTATATTCAATTCTAAAAAACAAAAAATTCAACTTCTCTAACTACAAAATGAAGACATTATAATCTTTTCAACATCTTTTAATTTTTTTAGTTTTATATTTGTTTGAATTGGTTGGTGGCGATTAAAAATTGATTGTCGCCGGTCAAACCAAACAATTTTAAAAAAAAATTATTTAAACTTTATTTAATAAAATTATTCTTCAGCACAAAAACGAATAAAAAAATTATTAATCCAAACACTCAATTCTCAAAATAAAAATATTCCTTTTGTAAAACAAAGGCATATCAAAACAAACCCTTTAACATTTTCAAGTAAATTCTTTGGTACATTTTGTATAAATAGCACTTGTTTATTTCTAAAAAGAGGTTCAGAAAGAATTAAGCAGATAAGGAACTGAATTAGTACGCCATCAAGTGCAGAAAGACTTAAGCAGGAATCTTTTGTGACAAGTTCAGAGATTTTAGTCTGTATGGCGAACTGAAGAATTCTACCTTTGCATCTGGAACCTTTTGCTTTGTTCGAACTCGAGAAGGATTGAATTCTTAATTTGTTCAGTATATGTCTCCTTGAAGCAAATTAAAGCAGCATCCAACATAAAAACGTTGAAGTTCTGGATATATCTCCTCCTCTAGTCATTGATTTTGACATGCATGAGTGAAAAGTGCGTAAAAATTCCAAACTTAATTCGGCGTTTATCAAGCATGCATGCACGGATTATTGCAAATTTTGAAATGCTAAGGACAGGAAAATGTTCTGCTTGCAATGCAATGCAGTGCAGTACGTAGTTTTTAATCAACTGTTGGAGAGGTTTTTATGCCTGAAATTTTGATACAAGCAAGCATTGAGCTTCCATTCCAATTACTTTGCAAATCCAATGCAACTCTTTCCAATTTTCTATCGTTTTCATGGCACAGTGAAATTGCGATTAACTTATTGTTTCATATATGAACTATTTTACAGGAACCAACTGATTTTGATCTCGTTAGTGTTAGAATATGGATTAATTAGTGGGCTTGGTATCAACATAGGGTTCATGTCTATATATATATATGCCATTGTCAGCCATTATCTTGATGGAAACATTTACTAGAAGGCGGCCTAATTAATGATGTGATTATATGTATCTGAATGATTACAAGAAGAAGATTGTATTCTTATTTCGTTAAATTTATAGAACAAGAAGATTAATGTATCTGATTATATACAATCTTTTTCGAAAGAATGTTTCTCAGATTGGATTGTTCTCTCAACAAGAGGATTGATGGTGTGCTTAAATTTAATAAATATGAGAGCCATTGACGTTTGCATGGATTAATTAAAACTAAATTAATTAAGGGTTCAACTCAATTTCATGTTAAAAGTCAATTAATAATTACTTGCAGGCAATAAGAGTCTTTCAACTCCTTCCTTTAACTAATTGTTCCTTAGTTTTGAACAACAAAAAATTAAGTGAGAGTTAATTAATTTAACACAAAAACTCCTCTAAAACCGTTTTATATTTAAGACGTGGTTCATATATGAGACGAATAATTAATTACCATCGAAATCGTAATTCTAGTTTTATGCCACTTTTATAACTAGTTGAAATCGAGATTAACTCGTTGTTACATGTATGAATTCACTTCACATGACAGCAATGCTTAATATAATTAAACTTAGAATGGATTACCTCAGCCTGCAGCATATTAATTACCTGCAGTTCATCATATTAAATATGGTTTATATATTTGGGCAGAAATTTGTACACCAAAATTCACAAAAGAAGATCATGGTACAAGCATTAATTTAAAGCATAAAACAAAAAATCTTTGATTACAATCTCAATTTAAACCACTTTCAATTGAAATTGATTTACACTACCATTATAATATTGTAGTACTTTCTAATATATATCAAAGTAGTGAAGCATCCAAGATGGGATGAATTTGAAATCCATCAACGATAACAACCATAGTTCGATGAGCAAGAGTTCTTGACAGCACTACAATGGTGACGAGCTCCATTAAATTGTCCATATACACACACACACACACTCACTCTTAACAGCTGCATTTGTGCTTAAAATTTTTTATTTATAAAATTTGGGGTTGGCATTCCGTGTATCAGATTTGCCAATAGAAGAGAAAAAAAATCTCTTTGACATCATGAACAAAAATCGTATTTTGTATTTATAATATAATAAATATTTATTTTTCTTGTTTTCTGAAAGCAAACTATTTAGACAGTACCCTAGCTACATTATCTATGCAATAAAAGATATGATTATTCTACCCTTTTCTTTGTTAGAAAATTTGTGCATCTAATTGATCAAAACAAATCCGCAATAAATGAAATAGCTAGTTCAAGCCTTCAAGCGTCTTGTTAATTAGTTTATGAGTTATTAGGAAACTCATTAAGAATATCATTTCTAACATATTTTTCTTGGTCAAAATAATGGTAAATGATTTCAAATGATCCCTCGATTTGGAAGTAGATATCGTTTTTAGTCGGTAATTTCGAAAAAGTTATATTTTGGAGCTTCGATTTGAATTTTATCGTAGAAATAATTCTCAATTCATTTTTCATTCATCTATCAAGTAAACATTATTTATCAGTTGACACTATTTATCATTTACAATGATGTTATTTACTTGTCAAAAGATAAAAAAAAAAGAGTTAATAATCATTTACGTGACAAGATTCAAATTAAGAGACCAAACTGTAGATTTTTCAAAATTAAAATCAAAAGGTTACTTACTCCTAAATTGAGGGACTATTAGGGATTATTTACCTACAAAATAATGTTTACAAGTGTTAAGGTCCTTAATTCACTTCTTACATTTTCAAATTAAGAATTTATAATTTAATGCCTAAAACCCTATAGTTATAATTAGTCAATAACGATTTTAAAAAATTGCAGTTTGTTACTTCTAAGGATCAATATAGACACAGAATTAGCACACCATATATATTTATATCTCTAAGTCCACCAAAGAATCTTGCTATTTTAATTGTTGTGTCATCCATCAATAACCAGGACAATTATATAAGTCAATGCTTTATCTGATCGATCATTCTTTTGTCTTCTAACAAATCAAGGGAAGTCCAATGATTTCCAGTATTTTGTTTTTTGTCCTAAACTCGGAAGTCCAATAGTGCTGAGGAAATAAAATCAAAGAATATATTAATTAATTCCTAGAATTCATATATTCTTAAGTGAGATTCCGAGTTTCTATTCTTCTAACTTTCCAGGTTCAACTTGTTGACAATCCAGGCAATTTATTTATTGTTATGCCATTCATGTTGTCATGATCAGTTGGCCTAAATTAATCCCTTTAACTGCAGGCCAAGAATCTGTTGATTTTTGAAGAGTATAGCGACAACAAATAATTAATGAATAAGTGAATTAATCATAATGCTTAATTTCTGGAAATATTTTTAAGATCAATTTAACGTTTCTTGTCTTGCTAGCTAGTTTACATTTTCTAGAAAACTATATATATGAGGTGATTGATGTGGGAACAAAATGCCCATCCGGGAATCTGTTCAGGTTTGACTAAAAATCTTGATCTTTTTTTATTTTATTTTATTTTAATTAGAGATTGAAGCTATCTAGCAATGGTTGCAAGCTCGCCATTTGCCATGGACATCCTCAACAAAAGCATTTTTTTTATTTGTTTATTGTACATTAATGGAGGATGAACTCTTATCATCTAATTTAATTAATTAGCTAGTCGATCTACAGTTGCATTACATAAAAAGTATAATTAATCCAGAATAAAAAAATGGAACAAAATCAAGATTCATCTTAGAAGATTTCGTTACTTAATTTTGTTAGCTTTCATTAATTTTCTTGAAAATAGATCCCAAGTAGTAGTCCATTTCAACATTCTAATTGAAATAAGCTTGTTAATTATCAACGCCGGATTGATGTCCATGCTCCCATTGGATCTTGAATGACATTTCCTATTTCAATATCTGTGACATTTGAAATAAACATATGAACAACGCCTAATGATTATTATTAGGATTAATGAAAACTTGTTATCCACACTGGATTAGTGTTATTAAACTCCGATCGGACTGGCCGGTTCGACAGACAAGGTGTCCGATCCGAGTTAGTAGGAAAAATTGAATGTCAAAAAACCGGTCAAACTAGGTAAAAAAACTGGGTTCGACCGAGAAAAACCGAAAACAGGTTAAAACTCGGTTTTTAGTTTTGTTTTGTTTTTTTTTTACATTTAAATCTAATCAATAGTAATTAATGTTTTTCAATCAATACACCCCACTTATCATTAATGATTCCAATATACTATATTTCAATATATTAAAATTTGAATACATTCAATTATCATAAATACTTTAATTTATCATATTCATGTTTTAATTATCATTAATGATTCCAATTTATCATATTCCAATATTTTAAAATTTAAATACATTCAATTGTCATAAATACTTTAATTTAATTATCTTTCAATTATCATAAATGCATTCAATTTATCATATTTTAAGATTTTTAATAAATTATAATTGTCATAAATAATTTCAATTTACCATATTACAAAATTTTGAATATATGAAAGTTATATTTTTCATCAATATTTTCAATCAATCACATTCATACAATTTAAATAAATATGAATTTTAAATTTTATCATATAATATTATTGTTTTTTTATTTAATTATTATTTTATTGCACACAAAATTAAATTCAAAGTATGATATGTCATTAATTTTTTTAATTCACAAGTTTAAGTTTTGAAATAAATAAATTGTGTATTGAGAGCTATATTTTCTAACTTATTTTAATATGACCGATTTGATATTAAATTAATTAATACTTTATTATATCTCACGTATTTTAAAGAAATTTTATTGAATTATAAACAAAGTAATTATTAGTATTATTAAACAATACGATCCATAATTTTTTTATGGATGAAAAACTAAGAATTTAATTGAATATTATTTTTTCTATAATTTGGTCATTTTATTTTGACATAAAATGTGAGATATATTAATATTTATATTAAATATATTTATGACATTATCCAATTCTTAACACCGGTTCGACCAATTGAACTCTAATCCAATAGTTCTATCGGTTCGTACTTCGGTCTGAGGTTTAAAACACTACACTAGATTGATGTCTACGTTCTCAATGGATATCTTTTGTGACATTTCTTGTTCTAAGCTCTATAATATTTTAAATAAACGTATCACTTGTCTTTTCATTAATTAAACGTGTAAACTACTAATTAATGAATACTAAGAGAAATAATGAAAAGAAATATCGTGCATTTATATAAAATGTGATACGAAGTGAAATATGAAGTCTCGCATAGTGGTCTATGCCATTGGCATTACCTTTGATGGAAGCATTAATTTAATTACTAGAAGGCAGCAGGCCTAATGACATGATATGTTCATTAATTAATGTTGTTCAAAACATACAATTAATTCATTTTAAAGTTTATCAATATCTAGTGACATTTGGTCCAGTAGTATATGTTAATACTTAATACTGGACACTTTTCAATATTTTACTCACATGCAAGAGTTTAAACTCCTTCCCTTAGTTGTTCCCTTTGAACAACAAAAAATTAATTTAATTAATTACTTAGAATTAATTTAGAGGAAAAAAAAAACAAAATACATACTATCTTTGAACGCTCGTTTGAATATCAAACAAACACATAAGAGTACTCCAACAGACAAATTAATTTAATTTGTTGATATACAGTTGTCCTTCGGCTCCTTCCAAAACAAAAATTCAATGGCCAAATTAATGGATTAATTCTTGCACACTAGAATTTCAAATTGAACAAGAATTTTCAAATTGACATAAGTAACTGGCTTAGTTTAGTGGTTCTAATTGCCAACTATAATATATATATGTATATATATATATATATATATATAGATATATATTGTTTTTTCTAAACCATAGAAATAGTTAACTTAACTATAACTCAATCAATTTAAAAAAAAAAAAAAATAGAGATGGAATAATAAGACAAAAATTGCACACATACATATACTTTTCCTTTTCCAATTTAAATCTCATAGTCCTACAATTTCATTACTAATAAGAAAATGAGTAAATTTCATCATGGTTTAGTAGTAGAAGGAACATATATTGTATTTTAATTTTTCTCTTCTTATCTTTCAAAAACTACAAGCTTTAATTTATTTGTATGGTCAAAATATTAATATGTTAATATGACAATTCACCATAGATATTGTGTAATTAATTCTTAATTATTATTATTGCAACAAATTAATAAGAAATGAAACAGTCAAACAAATAAATTAGTTCAACGTAATGATCTTTTATTTAAACACTCCAACAGTACTTTTCACTCTTAGAAGAAGAAACATTAGATCTCCGGTAGAGTGAGTTCATATATGCAATGATGAATTAATCGCGATTTCATCGCACAATAAAAGCGACACGAAATTAGAACTACAATTTCAGCTGTGATTAATTGTTCATTTCATATATAAATCACATCTTATATGAATCCGTTTTACAAAAGTTTTTATGTAGAATGAAATTGTATACTTATATTGGCAGAAAACAAGCAACTTGGAACAAGAATAATTTCCCATGATCTAACATGATCTGGAGACATTGAGAATGTTAATCAATGATCCTTTTCAAAATTAATTATTCCTTGCGCAGTGCTCCAAGGCACCTATATATATGTATAGCTGCATGTTTGTATTCTCATGCACAGTAATTAACATCGATCAAAAGTTATCGACATATATATCAATTGTGTCATATATGGCACGAAAATTTCTCAAGGTTGCAGTGATCGGTGCTGGAGTTTCTGGTCTTGTAACAGCCCGTGAGCTCCAAAGAGAAGGTCAACATGTTGTGGTTTATGAAAAATCAGAACAAATTGGTGGAACTTGGGTGTACAATCCAACAGTCGAAGATGATGATCTTCTTGGCATAAACCCTGATAGACAAATTGTGCACAGCAGTCTCTATTATTCGCTTCGAACCAATCTTCCTCCACAGCTTATGGAATTTACAGATTATCCCTTTAATGTTAATGGTGGGATTATCAATCGCGGTAATAAACAGGTATACTTTCCCAGGCATCAAGAGGTGCTTGAATTCCTGAAGAATTTTGTCGGGCATTTTGAACTTGATAAGTTTATTCGGTTTAATACCGAAGTTGTTCGAGTTGAGAAGAAGAATGATCACCATCATCATCATCAGTGGGTTGTTCAGACAAAAACAAATGGCAAGATGGATTCAGAAGAACTATTCGATGCGGTGGTGGTTTGCAATGGTCATAACACTAAGCCAAGACTGGCAGCAGATGTTCCAGGTACACCCAGTCATGTAGTCAGGACACGTATAGTTACAACGCCCGGGCGTAGCTCAGTTGGTAAGGGTGCAGCATATTTGCTCTAAGGTGCAAGGTTCGAATCGCAGGAGAGGCGTTTAACCACCCTCACTGTGAAGGCCTCCTGCATATCTGCCTCTGAGTACCTGATTTACCTCCCATGTGTTGCTCCTGGGGCGGGGTAGCGTGGGCCGGGTGTCCGGAATTTACTCCTTTTGCTCTAAGGACACGTATAGTTACAAAAACAACAACTAAGTATTTATTCCAATAAATAGGATCGATTATACGAATCACATTTCAACACCGTATTTAATCTAAACTCGTTTGCTCGTTTATATTTTTATATATATAATGCGATCTGCATCATCGGAATTCGGAATGAGATCATACAAAACTTTGATTTCTAGAATTAGCTAGTCAAGTAATCTTAGTTCTTTTGGTAAATCTGCAAGGAATCGAAAAATGGCCTGGAAAGCAAATCCATAGCCACAACTATCGAGTTCCAGAGCCTTTTCGGGATCAGGTAATGATCATATATATATGCACTCTTTTACTTCATGATTATGAATTTGTGGGAGCAATCTTCAGATTAAGGTTCAAATCTGTTGATTAATTTTGATAAAATAATACCAGATTGTAGTTGTGATTGGTGCTGGACCGAGTGCATACGATATTGCATTTGAGATTTCTAAAGTAGCCAAAGAAGTTCATCTTTCAACAAGACTCCCTCAAGCTGAAGCTAGGAAATTTGAAACTTATGACAATGTATGGCAGCATTTAAAGGTAATAAAAATGGGTACATTTATATGTTGCAATACATAAATTATGATATTCAAATGCATGGGATCGATAAAAATAATACAACAGCAGCTAAACATTCTTCCAACTAATTAACTAGGATTTGTTATATAGATCATATTTTGTCATCGCGCTAGATTACGCGTTGATTCCTAAATTTTTATATGATTTTTAATGTCATATCATAAAGTGCATGTGACAAAGTTTTATATTGGTTAGTTGTAAATTTACCGCAACTCTCTTTTTTTTTTTTCAAATTTGAAACCAAGTACTTATAAGTAGACTGGCTACTTATAAATAGAATTGATAAAATAGGAAATATTAATTTGTACAGTATTGAAACATATATAGAATCAATAAATTAATATTGCAAAACTTTTGTCCAAAAATTAGTATATATAATCTTCAAGACAATCACTTAATTAATTACTTTTTATTGTCTTTTTCTTTAGGTATCATGAATGAGCAAGATTTCTTCTTTCTTTCATTTTTTTTTCTTTCTAAGTCTTACAATTTGTTTGATGGGTGTGCTAGTCTGTTGTGTTTTTTGTTTTGTTTTTATTTAATTTATTTATTTAACTGCAAAATCAATTTCCAAATTCCTTCATATATGTGGGATTAATTCATACTTTTGAAACTACTTTTGTAGATCCAATATTGCAATGAAAATGGTGAAGTATGTTTCGAGGATGGAGAATTGATTGATGCAGATGTCATTCTTCATTGCACGGGGTATTGAACAATTTTTTTTTTTGATTCTGCTGCAATTAATTAAGTTAATTATATATGCATCAAATTCAAACCCTGAAGAAGAATTAATTAATGATAAATAATAATTAATTAGATCACATTTAATTTAAGAATGGCTGCATGCTGGTTCAACTACGATTTTCCATTTCTGAAAACAAATGGAACTGTAACAGTTGATGATAATCGTGTTGGACCATTGTACAAACATGTTTTTTCTCCACAATTTGCTCCCACGCTTTCTTTTGTTGGAATCCCAAAACAGGTAAAAAAAAACATTTATGTTTAATGCATGCTATTAATATATATAGATTCCACAATTGTTCTCAAATGAATATTTCTGTTTGGGAAAATGCAACACATTCTTTTTTTTATTATTATTATTTTGGTAATTTTTATCTTTCTAACCAACTTTTCTTCATTTAAGGAAATGGTATTTGGGATTTTTTTTTCCCAGTAATGCAATAAAATTTCATTTTTGTTTTTCTATATTAATAAAATAATTTATTTTTTAGAAGTGCAAGTTCTACTCCTTTTTATTGTTTTGTTCCTACAAAATTAACAATAAAAATTATATCTATATTTTCTTAATTAGATCGATGAAAATATAGCTTGTACAACTACAAGGTAATGGATTATACGTTCATTATTCTTTTTTTTTTCTTTTTTAATGAATCAAAACTAAATATTCATATAAAAAGAGAAACTAAATTAATGACATTTAGTTAATCTCCAATTTTATTTTATTTTTTGTCTTTGTTTTGGAAATTAGACAATCAATTTTCTTATGATGGAATTGCAAGCAAAGTGGGTGGCAAATGTTTTATGTGGGAAGGTAACTTTACCATCCAAAGAAGATATGTTGGCAGATACTAAAAAACATTACCAGCTTATGGAGGAAACTAGGGTTCCAAAGCATCATACACACTCTCTACCCTTAGGTTATGATACGGTAAGATTAATTCTGTGTGTGTGTGTGTGTGTTTTTTACATGTAAAATTTTCATCTTATTGAAAATTATACATTTGTAAAAGAGAAGTGAGTTTGATATGCTAATAATTAAATGAAAAATCCCTAATGACCAAAAAAAAAAAAAAGAGAAAGAAATTGACAAAAAAAGAAAACCAAAACATTATTCACATTTAAAATGATGCAATTTTGTTACTCATATTAAAATATTATATCAAATTTATCCTACTATCCAATTCTGTTTAATCTTTAACGGAAAGTATTTATGTATTCCGATGATAACACATATATACTTTTCATTAAAAGAATAGATGGAGGTAGATAAAAATATCAATTCAGTGCGTATTTTTTGTGTGAATGACGAAATTATATAATTTTAAATGTGATTGACAAAAAAAAAAATTCAAAAACATGTGGAGGACGCCTTTTTTTTTTTTGCAATGTCTTCCGTAATTAAATTTCGAAAGGATGTTTAATTAAGTTTCTTAATTGGTATACTTAATAACAATATGTATTGTCCTTATACCTGTTTTCAGTATATATATTTGGACTGGCTAGCTGCTCAAGTTGGGGTACCACCAGCTGATGAAGAACAAAAATTGCTATTTAAGAGACTTGTTGAACATCTACTTAAAAAGAAGAACAAAAAGAGACTTGTGGAATTGGTCACAATCTTATAATGAATAATTAATGGAGTCCCAACAAGATTAATTGAGTGAATGAAGACATGATCCTTCAAGCATTGATCCTGTCAACAATCTTTTTAGGTATATATGTGTATCATGGAATCCATGAAATGTTCCAATATATGATTGTATCACAAAAGTTTGTGTATATCATTCACAATCTTATTAGGATTATGACATTGGTTAGTAACCTCAAATCCAAAAAAAAAAAAAGAAGTGGTATGTAATTGTACATAAAATAATTAGGTGGTATATATCGATGAAGTGAGTTCATATATACAACTACGAGTTAATCGTGATTTCAACACGCGATAAAAGTAACAGAATATTAAAACCATAATTTCAACAGTGATATTTTATTTTAGTTTTTACAATAACTTAATTTAAATATAAATAAAAATATGTACATTAATAAAAAAAAAATGATTCATATAAACGATAGCGCGATTAATCAATTAAATCAAGCAAGAAATCAATTGCTCAAGTTACAATAACTTCTAATAGAAAAGTACACGACATCAATTTGTGACAGAAATGTTTATATGGTTCGATCATAATGCTCAATTAATCAAAATAAAGAGCAAAAGTGTAGGCATCCTCCATACTTGTGAAATACCAACCTATAAAGAAAGAGGCAACAAACATATGCCATCTTGTGTATAAATGATATTTCGCTATCAAATTTTATTTCTTCATATTAATTTAGAGTAAGCCATCAGACAAACTAAATTAAATTTTATGACGATGAAAAAATATATCACCCAAAGAATGAAAAAGAAAAAACATTCTTGTGTTCCAACTTAATCATAAACATACTTATTCTATCAAGAAGTTACTAAGCTCAAAAAGAATAATGACTAAGTTTCAATGGATGCAAACCAAGTAAAATTATATTAGTTTAGGTTAATATTCTAGGGATTTGGAGATTTAACTATCATGGATTTCATAATTATTTGAACAAAATAAAAAAAGGAAACTTAAAACAAAAAAACCACTATAAAAGTTTCAATATTTTTAAGTGCACCAATTTGATTTGTTTTATGAAATTGATATGTTGTATAAAATCTTTAATACATATGAAGGCTAGCAAACTATACATTTCTTCTAGTTTGAGATGATACCATTTTGGTTTTAAAATCCTTTATTTTGTTAATTTCTTGTCAAATATATGGAATGCCAAAAAGACATACAATTTTTTTTCCTTTTCGGGTAGAATTGAAATCAATAATATCTGAGATATATAATAAAGTCTACACATCGAGAAAAAAACCATAGTAATGATCAAAATAAATATTCAAAAAATAATTCAATGAAAATTAAAATCCAACCAAACAAGTTTTGCTCCTACAAATTATGTTACTTGATGCCAAAATGATGTTTGGAATTGAAAAAAAAAATTATAGGCTGGTTTATAAATATATGAGTCATCATATTATTTTTTCCTAAAATGTAAACTAAAATATTCTTAAAAATGTGACAAACCATTTCTCAAAAGAAGAAGTAAAAAAAAAAAAGGCAGTGACCATTTTATTAATTTCGCAACTATTAAAAAAAAAGAAACTATAAAATATTATAATTCTTTTAGTGGAGTTCATGGGTTAATCTTATTTAATTTTCACAAAAATTTATGTGAAATCTATTTATATATAAGACATGGTTAGGGCTGAGAACGAACACGAACGTTCACGAACAAGCTCGGAATCGGCTTGATTAAAGCTCGGCTCGAGCTCGTTTATTTAATAAATAAACGAACACGAACAAGATTTTAGGCTCGATTAATAAATGAACACATCGGTGAAAGCTCGTTTATGTTCATGAACAGCTCGTTAAAAAGCTCGTTTATAGCTCGATTAAAGCTCGTTAAGAGCTCGATTAAAATATTAATTATATAATATATATTGTACTTATATACTAAATATTAGAAATAATTATATTTTTATATATATTTATTAAGTCACAAATCACAATATACGAGTGTTTGAATTGTTATAATAAGCTAATATTTTATAGGCGTTTGAATTGATGTATTTATTTGAGTGAAAATTTATGTTAAAAAATTATACAATTGTAAAAAAGTTATTGTTTTTGTGAGAATTTTGAATTATTTAGTTGGTGTTGTTTATTTGAACAATGTATGTTGTAATTTATTTTATTTACATTTGAATATAACTAATAGATTGTGTTAACTATTATCAAAATATTTGATAAATTATTGTATCGTGATTGAATAATCTTATTTGTGCCAAAAAAAAGTGATAAAAAAACAGAAAAAATAAAAAAAATTAAAAAAATTAAAAAAAATTTTTAAAAAAAAGTAATCGAGCTCGAGCTCGAGCTCGGGCTCGAGATCGAGCTCGAATAAAGGTTAAACGAGCCGATCCCGAGCCGAGTTCGAGCTCGAAATTTTGTACTCGAGCTCGAGTTCTAGGCTCGACTCAAGATCGAGCTTGAGCTCGAGACTGAAGAAAATTAAACGAGCCGAGCTCGAGCCCGGCAAAGCTCGGGCTCGGCTCGGCTCGGCTCGATATCAGCCCTAGACATGGTCGTATATAAAATTGACAATTAATCAATTCTAAAATTGCAATTTTAATTTTTTACGGTTTTATCGTGTTAAAATCTCCATTTTATATATCAATCGGCTTTATGGAGATCACCTATTAAACTTTTAATTTAAAAAAAAAAGTTGAGGGTGGTGATTGTTCTAATTAAACAATGATGAGGTCAAATGTGAGAAACATGTATAGTTTTGGGAAGTATTTTATAATTAGCCTAAAATTAGATAGCAAATAAACAATTATTCCTCAAATCCAAGAATTCTTCCATTCATTCATTGTCAGGATGATCGATCAGCGAAAACGATTTCTTTGCTCCTTCATTTAGACTAATGCACCGATCCAACAGGTCAGTCCCAACCTCTTCTGTTCTTATTCTTCTTCTTCTTCTTTCTTGATCGTGCAATATTTTCTTTGTTTGCTGTAGCAATTACAAGAACTCAATTATGCTGATGATGTTGTTTATAGGTTGTTATTGTTGCTAATTATTGATGCTGTAGAATCCAAATATATGACTGATATGCTGTTTGTACATTGCAAGATTGAATTTTGCTTTGTGGGTTTTCTTTATTTTTGCTCTTGTCAGCTTATAGTAGTGATTTGTTGTTGAGTATTACGATGGGAAGTTGGTGAGAACTGGAAAAAAAATATCGTCAGTGACTTGATTTGATTTGTGGGTTCTGATTATTTCGTATAGTTGTATGCGTTGATCTTATTGGAATTATGCATGTAAGTGTTTTTTTGGATCATAATATACCAAGAATTCGGGTTTTTCGGCATTTAGGAACTTTCCCTGTTCTTTTCTGAAGGTATTAGTGAAATGTGCTATCAATTTATAATTGAAAGCTGTTCAAGCTAGAATAAATCCATCAGAGTGATGACTTGATTTGCATGTCAGTTTTTTCAGTTATTATATAGCAAGAATTCAGTTTCCAGTGTTTTGAGTTTACTTGGCAAGTGGACATTTCTGAAACTTGTGCGGGGAATGGTCCATAATCTTTGACATTATGGAAGAAAGTTGGTAGCTTTGCTACGTTCAGTCGCTGTTCCGATATCTGTATTCGTTTTTAGCTTATTGGATGGGTTTAATTTATGTATTGTTGTAGTATGATTTTTTTTTTTTTTTGAAGTGCGGTATCTTTTGTTGGCTTATGCGATTTAGATTTTGTCGGGTTGCTTTTGATGCAAAATTTGTTTACTGATTCAGAAGATATAATCGATAAGGCTTTCGAGAGTGCCTGAATTAGTTCTCTCTTACAGCATGGAATCACCTGGTGAGCTTCTAAGATTTTTTAGCTCTTGCATTGAGCAATTTCATTTTAATGTTTTTTCCAATCATACTTTAGTTTTCAACATGCCGTCCTTTTCAATTTCTTGTCAAAATAAGAAAATGGAATGATATTTCTTATGATTCTAAATTAAAGAGAACTATATTGCCATTTCAGCATACTTTCCTGAGAGTTGCTAAAGTAACCATAATTTGATTTATGTTATCTTATGGTTTATTTGTCTTTTTTTTGTTGTCTGGATTTGTATAGTTTTGCTTCTTCAGTTTTCTTGGTTTTCAGCCCATTATGTGTGTATGTCAAACTTGTTGCAGGTAATGTTCCACGGGATACATCTGTTGTTGTGGTCAAACTAGATTCTAGTGAAGTATATATTGTTGTCAGTTTGTCTTCCAGGGCAGACACCCAGGTGATCTATGTTGATCCTACTACTGGGGCACTTTGCTATATCGCCAAGCCAGGATATGATGTTTTTAGTTCCCAAAATGAAGCTTTAGAATACATAACCAATGGTTCAAAATGGTTGTGTAAGAGTATAACGTATGCTAGGGCTTTACTAGGCTATGCGGCCCTTGGGAGCTCCAGCTTGCTGCTTGTTGCAACAAAATTAACTGCCAGCATTCCAAATTTGCCTGGTGGAGGGTGTGTGTACACGGTGACTGAGAGCCAGTGGATCACAATTTCACTTCAAAATCCTCAACCCCAGGGGAAAGGGGAAATTAAAAATGTTGAAGAATTGACTGATCTTGACATTAATGGTAAGTATTATTTCTGTGAAACGAGGGACCTTACCCGGCCTTTTCCAAGCCACATGCCTTTACAAGACCCTGATGAAGAATTTGTTTGGAACAAATGGTTCTCAAGCCCCTTTAAGAACATTGGACTTGGCCAGCACTGTGTCACTCTTCTGCAGGTTTTTTTTTTTTTTTTTTTTCACACTTGGTATTTTCACATTATGTTTCTTAGATATAATTGTATCTTGATTAATTTGGTATCTTTGCATTTAGCGTGCATCAATAAGACAAGACATGACTTGTTGGCTGAATTGTAATCCTAAATGATATTTGATTTTGACTTTGAGAATGTCAGTACAGGCATGTAAATCATAGATTGGAATGATAGCTTGATGGAAAAAAAGTTGATGTCTGGTCTAAATGAATTGTGAAGGTATTTTCTTGACAATGTATAGGTATTTCTATGATGTGGTGAACTGTTTAAAAGCTACATTCAGGTGATGTATTGTTTGACATGGACCCCTACATATGTCTATTTTTAATGAGTCTAAAAATACAGAAAGTAGGAGGATGTAACACCTTGCTCCATACTGAAGTTAGAAACTTCTAAAATAAGCTACATGCAATTTGTTATGCAAAGATGAGTAATAGAAGGCTCTAAGTTTTGCTTTAGAATTACTTTGAAGTGCTTTCTGCGACACCGAGATTTGCTAATGCATTTGCTACCTAATTTGCTTCCTTAAATACATGTGAATAATGAAATCTTCTTCTGGACTTATTATTTGGATGTGCTGCAAATTCCATTCGGCTTCCAGATTGCCTGACTGTTGTGTTCACAACATCAGAGGATAGTCTATCTCAATCTAGACATCATTAAAATTCAGTTTTAAGAGACATTTAATGCTGTCTAGTGGAGATGTTTTGGCCTCCAGTTAGAAGCTATAACGTGAAAATTGGACAAATGATTAATATCTCCACTGCTGGTCCTGATTACTCCTACTGCTTTCGGTAGGTCGGATACCAAACACCCATCTTTATTGGGGCTTTCAAAGATCTTATTGGGGAGAGGAAACCATCTAACATCCACCATATTAAATGACATGTTGCAAATAATGCAGCAATCCGAATATAAATAGAATGCAAATCTTCTTCATTGGATTTCATGGAAAAAAGCTGATGAAATGCCGTGAAGTGAGTGCATGTACTGCACAAAATGAGCTTCACACTGTTTTTAATCCTCCTGATATGCTCCATTCCTTGACTTTGGACATAAGTAAAACTTGTATCTGTTAGACTTTGACTCCTGCTTCAGAAGTTGAAGCAAACCACCAGGAATTTATTCATAGTCTCATATGTGTTTACTAATAGTGCAGATAGCATATTGGCTGAATGATTTCAGACCTGCATGTAAGCTGAAAATGGGAAAGAAATGATTGCTACAGTTTCTACTGTTGGTCAAACGTAAGAAATGGAAGTCAGCATAAAACTTCTGCTTTTGACATTGCCATCTATTGGCAGAGAGATAACTAGTAATTTCAACAAAAAATATACAGGTCTTATTAGGAATATGACAATCTCGAAGCATCTAGAAGTTTAGAGATAACCTTTTCTTTCGAATAAGTTACAGGCTGATGTAGCAGAAAAGACAACTAGATATGGGGCTTCAGATCAGCTGATTGTTTGTAGCATTGAGAAAACAAATTCTTTTATTTCTTATTTCTACTTGAGATGGTGAAGCTTGAACCAGTTCAAGCATTCCATTTTTTAAATAGAAAAATCTCCAGCTTGAGATTGGGAAGAACAACATCAGATCTCCTCTTAGCAAGATTTTTTTTTATCATAATATTTAAAAATTATGGTAAGGCTATTTTGGATACTGTAATTTAACATGCATTTTTATGTATATTGGGGTACATGATTGCCAGTAGTTTGAAGAGCAATTATAATATAATTTTGTTGTATAACACTTTATACTGAAAAGATATTTTTGCTAATTGAACCAAATATATGATTCATAATCATGTTGTTGTTATTAAACCAAACATACATTCCATTCCTTGGTTCATTAATTTAATCAATAACTGGAACATGAATCTTGGTAGCTTTCTTGTTAATATTCGCTAATCTATCCAAACACAAGAAAGAAATGTTCTTGTCTTCATTTTCCTCATAATCAAATTCATCGAAATCATATGCCCAAGTAACCTTTCTTTCCAGCCAATCAAACGAGGCCGATGGATTTTTCAGGAAACTGTACGTTTAAGAATCATGGTCGCTTGCTGGCTTTGGATCCTCTTTCCTGAACTCAAAAAGGAGTGTGTGGGTTTTGGGGGAGGAGTAGAGGGTAAGGCTCGTTCAAATGGCAAGGCGAAAACATTATTGATCTCAAAATTGATTTATAGCTAAATTTTATGTTTGAAGCATTTGTTCTGGCAATATAGTTGTTTGAAAATAACAACTTCTGTCTTTAAGAAAAAATTGATATTCTTTCTGTTTCTCAGAAAAAAGAATACTTCTATTTCCAATAGTAACCCCTAAGTTCTTGGCAAAAGCAGGTAATAAAGGTGGTGTAACCGACATTCCCATCCTTAAAATTTCAGGGAAAATAGTTTCTTGAGGAATTTTATAATAAAACCCTTTGGAGAAATTGCAGTTTCCTATTTATCTTGTAATCCCAATCCTAGTTATCTTTATGCATCTGTCGCTTGAACCATAGAAGATGTTCTATGGCTTTTTTAGCATTTCCTAATTACCGTTGCAAAGCAATCATACTTAGAAACCTTGCATTTGCATGGTTTCTAATGAGTGATTTAAGATACTCAGAGCTTCATTTGTGTATTTTAGTGCAATTTACTGAATTTCACTGCGTATAGACTGACATACTATTGTATATCTGGTTGATGGATTTAAGTTCTGGTCTCAAAAAAGTAAAAGAGGAAAGAAACCAAGTTAGAATTATATAAACGGAAGTGAAATGGAGAAGGTTTTTTTATTATTGAATAGGAGGGACTAGTAATGATTGTTTAATTGGTAAACTTTCATAATAGATTTACTTGCAATGTCTGACAGTGACATTTGAATGTTCTTTATATTATAATACGTATATCTAATTCTCACTCGTGTGATTAATGTCATCTTTCAAGTTGCATTGGATTATGCTATTCTTTACTGGAATTATCACTTTGTGTTTGCTTCTTTGGCAATGGGATTTGGGATTTATTAAGCTCAATTTAGTGGGGCATTCTTTTGATGGAACTATCTCTGAGTCTTGATTCCTTTTTATGTTTTTTTTTTTTCAAATGTTTGTTGATACTTTGAATTATCTACCTACCTTTACTTTGAGCTGTCTTGGATATTTTCCAACTCATTTTGATTTATAAACCAAGTATCTGCATAAGTTGGTATCTTTTGGTATTTGAATGGTTATAACATGAACGTAATTTCACATTTAATTGAGACCAGTTTATAGGGCTTTGCAGATTCTCGAAGTTTTGGAAGCTTAGGCCAGCTGGAAGGAATTGTTGCTCTTCTTGCGCGTCGTAGTAGGCTGCATCCTGGTACTCGCTACTTGGCGAGGGGTATAAACTCATGTTATGGCACAGGTATGTATTCTTTTTCCCACAAAAATAAAATATTTGCTTTAACTGAAGGGGATGAGTTCTACAGGTATGAAATATGAAGGGCAATTGTCATGATAGCTGCTAAATTATTCATTGAGGGAAGGAATATTCTTGTAATTGGTATTAATTATTAACTTAGTTTTGGGTTTGGGTGTTGGGTTATGTGTGGGGCAATTAGATCCTTCATTGGGCCCCGAGGTGCATGAGTATTCTGCTATGTGTTAGCACTCAAACATCTCAAATGCGACCCTTAGTCTTCAGGAAGAAATACCGCTTTTTTCAATATTCACTGTATCTATACTGTTTTACTGTAGTTCCACGTTCCTTTATATTTCTTGCTTTCATACCTCTGGACAGTGGCTCTTTCTTCTTCTTTTCGTTGTCCATGTTGTTGTATATGTTTGACAAGTATACTGGTTGTGTCTCATGCATAGATTTTATTTGCTCAGTCAATTGGTCATTATTTGTTGACTACTTGTAACTATAAATCTTTCTATGATTTACTTGCAATACCTCTGCTTAGACTTATGATAGTTAGGTTTTCCGTGGTAAAGTTATTTGTTCAATGCCTATGAGTTTCTAAGACTGACGAGCAATCATCTTTTACTTTGGGTTCGAGGGATGTCTTCTGCACTGTAAGCTTTATACATGTCCAGATATAGCCTGCCATACGGCTTTTGTCTTCCCCCTGCTAAATGAACTTAGGAAAGGAGATGAGGTTAGAATTAAGTGGCCATGGAATCCTCCAGGAAAATGTGCTAGAGGTTGCAGAATAACTGCTTGCCGATCTCTAGGAAATTTGTTGATGAGATGCTTGAGAAAAAACCTAGGATAGTAATTGAATTTCGTCAACATAGTGTGGATAACTGTGGTCTTTCGCTTATACGGTAACACCACTTGGTCCATTCATAATGTTTTGTCTTGTAACTATACATTGGATCCCATACGAGCTCGAAACTGTGTTCTTAAGTTGTTAGCATTTCACTAAGTTGTTATATATTTATTTTATTTCTAATATTAATGGTAGGGAATGAAGTGGAGTGCGAACAACTTGTATGGGTACCCAGAAGAGCAGATCAGAGCATTCCTTTCAGCACTTACGTTTGGCGAAGAGGTACTATTCCTATTTGGTGGGGTGCAGAGTTGAAGATCACTGCCGCTGAGGCAGAAATTTATGTTTCAGACCGTGATCCTTATAAAGGAAGTGGTCAATACTTCCAAAGGTTAACTAATAGATATGATAAACGAAACCTAGATGTAGTTGTCAGTGGGAATCAGAAAAAAAGTGCTTTGGTTCCAATTGTATGTGTCAACTTATTGCGGTATGGGGAAGGAAAGTCAGAATCAATTTTGGTTCAGCATTTTGAGGAATGTTTAAATCATATTAGATCAACCGGAAAACTTCCATATACTCGAGTGCATTTGATCAATTATGATTGGCATGCGAATATTAAATTGAAAGGAGAACAGCAAACAATCGAGGGACTTTGGTACCTTTTAAAAGCACCCACTGTTTCTATAGGCATTTCTGAAGGAGATTATCTTCCCTCGCGGCAACGAATTCAACACTGCAAAGGTGAAATTATTTGTAATGATGACTTTGATGGTGCTTTCTGCTTACGATCTCATCAAAATGGAGTAATACGATTTAATTGTGCGGATTCGTTGGATAGAACAAATGCTGCTAGTTACTTTGGTTCACTTCAAGTTTTTGTAGAGCAATGTAGACGGTTGGGCATATCACTTGATAGCGACATAGCATATGGCTATCAATCAAATAATAATTATGGTGGATATATTGCTCCATTGCCTCCTGGTTGGGAGAAACGATCTGATCCTGTAACTGGGAAATCATATTATATTGATCATAATACGAGAAAGACCACCTGGAATCATCCTTGTCCAGATAAGCCATGGAAAAGATTTGACATGACATTTGAGGAGTTTAAGAGATCAACCATCCTGTCCCCAGTATCACAATTGGCTGACCTTTTTCTGATTGCTGGTGATATTCATGCTACTTTATATACTGGTTCCAAAGCTATGCATAGCCAAATTCTTAGCATATTCAGTGAAGAAACAGGCAAGTTCAAACAGTTTTCTGCTGCAAAGAATGTGGGAATCACTTTGCAACGAAGATATAAAAATGCAGTTGTTGATAGCTCTCGTCAGAAGCAGTTGGAGATTTTTCTTGGACTGAGGCTCTTTAAGCATCTTCCTTCAGTTGTGATCCAGCCTTTACATGTACGTCATTCTCAGGATTATATCTGCTAGTTTTTTTTATTGCTGTTTGTAATTATCAGTATACGAAGCCTATTCTTGTTGCTGGCATTTTGGTTATCCCCAAAAGCTTGTTTCTTCTTGCCTTTGCTTATCTTTGAACCACCTTCTTAGTGCGGGCATATATTGGACCCCGAACCTAAGCTTCTATTCTCAGGGTTCTATCTTCTAATTTTTCAGTTGCAGCTTGTAATTACCAGTATGCCAAACCTATACTTGTTACTGGCATTTTGGTTATCCCCAAAAGTTTGCTTCTTCTTGTCTTTGCTTTATTTGAACCATCTCCTTAGTGCAGCGTATGTTGGACTCTGAACTTAGCTTCTACCCAGTTCAATTTGGGTTACATTCATTGGCTTTTTTCGTGAGCAATATAGCTTTCTTATTGATTATTATCATACTATAAGAGTTTTTACCTTTTTGCTGTTCAGACTGGGTGTTGAGATCAATACCACAGGATTCAGCATTGTTGTTTAGTTTCAGCATTGTTGTTAAACGATTTTCAACTAAGCAGTTGAGTTTATTGCTTGTAACTGCATGTGCCCTGTGTCTTTGCTAGTAATAATGTGTGTGGTCTGCAAAAGGATAGTTAGTTTTCATAAACCAGAAAAAGGTGAAAGATTCTAATTTTCAGCTTCTTTTGATTCAAAAACTTTGTGCTGTACATGTAAATCCAATGAGTTCAAAGTTTTAGGACAAGAGTATGCCAATTGTCCTTGGTGAAATACTCTTACTGCTAGTGTTTGATTGGGAAGTAAGGAGTTATAGAAATGAACTACATCTTCCATTGATAAACTTGATTATCAACTTACATGGGTGATTGGCTACGATAAGTCCTTTGGGATCATGAGAACATTATTGTATGATATGTAACTGGTGACATAATTACTATGTCCAGAAGATCAAAAATTGTGAATCCTTTGGCTAAATGCTCTGGCTGTATGCTTGTGTGAGGGGAAGACAAAGCATGTCCGTACACTGATTACGTTAGATGCTGAATTACCCAATCTTAGTCTTAGGGTCTGTTTGATAAAACTGAAAACTGACTGAATATGAAGTCTGAAATCTGAAAGTAATAAGTTTCTGAATTTATTAATTATATCTGTTTGATAATCCAACTGATTTTTCACATATGAAAATATAGTATGTGAAAATATGTAGCATACGAGAATTTATACAGTTTGTATATATTTATGGTATGTGAAAATGTATGTAGTACGTGTTAATATATATCACATTTTAAAATGTGTGTAGTATGTGTAAATATGTTTAGTGTATGAAAATGTGTGTAGTATGTATAAATATATGTAGTATGTGTAAATATGTGTAGAATGTGAAAATTTGTGTAGTATGTATAAATATGTATAGCATGTGCAAATGTGTGTAATAGGTATAAATATGTGTAGTGTGTGTAATTACGTGTAAAAAGAAAAAAGTTTAAACCTTGTTAATTATGTCATATTAAAAAATATTTTAAAACTCTATAATTGTCCATACTCTCAAATTAAGCAAATTAAGTCAAATTCTATTGCTTAAAATTGTCATCATTTGCCTACATTTTTAGATCTTCTTAATCCAGTAAGATTTGCTATTTGTGTTGATCAAACAAACTTAATTGGTTCAGATTTGAATCAATTAATTTTCAGATCTTAATTGTTTTATCAAACAGTCCCTTAGTAGTGAATTGGACCTTTTGCATAGGAAGCACCCTTACTGTGTTTTGTTTGACATCTAAAAGGAATATTTCTGAACTGGAATTGGAGGTGAAATTTTAGTTTTCTTTCACAAGTTATTTGTTCTTTGAAATCTTTTGAATCCGTGAAGAATAATGTCTGATTTTATGGAGATATCGTTACAGGTACCTTCTCGTCCATTCGGGTGCTTTCTTAAGCCAGTTGCAAGCATGATTCCAAGTTCTGATGGTGGAGCTAGTCTTCTTAGTTTCAAAACAAAAGATCTTATTTGGGTACTTGGTCCATTTTTAAAATAGTTTATCATGATAAGCTTCTTTTTAGACCTGTTTTTTTTTTTCTGATGTTGGATAGAATTTTTTTCTTACTGTCTGCATGAAGATCAGAACCCATCCATGATAATTCTCCATATTTATTTTACTTACCAAAATGAAAGAAGAATCATTTTTTTTTTTGGGGGGGGGGGGAAGGGGGTTTGGGGGTTTCTTTTTTAAACCGTAAGTTATTATTTAAATCGAGAAAGCCTAAAACTAATACTTTTAACTTAATACATGTAAGGAAAGAAACATACTGAATATTTTATACTCCACAGGTTTGTCCTCAGGCTGCAGATGTTGTTGAACTTTTTATTTATCTTAGCGAACCTTGTCATGTCAGTCAGCTACTTCTTACCGTTTCACATGGAGCTGATGATTCAACTGTTCCATCAACAGTCGATGTGAGGATGGGGCGTTATCTAGATGGACTTAAACTTCTTGTTGAGGTTTGTTATATCTCTAGTTAGTGTTAAATTCCTTGAACTTAATTATTTGCACTTCTATATTTAAGATGGTTTGGACATGTGCATAGGAGACCCATAGATGCGCCAGTGTGACGTGTAGAAAGTAGAGAAAAATCAACCCAATTTAAAAGGAAAAGGGGGAGACCTAAAAAGAATTGTAAAGAAACAATTAAAAAAGATATGAATACTTAAATATAAATGAAAACAAGTTTAATGATAGAGTACAATGGCAAAATATGATCCATGTAGCCGACCCCACATAGTGGGATAAAGGCTTAGTTGTTGTTGTTGTTGCTGTTCTATTTTTACACTTGGAGGGTTTGTCTCCGGCAAGTGAATGTGCACTTTAGGTATATGTTCTAACACAACCATAGTTATGCCACATGCGTTTTATAAAGAATACATGATTCCTGAAACAGAAAGTTAAGTAATGGAAATGAGAGTGAAGAACTAGATTGGTCTTTTTCCTTTGTGCGCTTTGTGTTTCCTTATCCACTATGGTTCATTTTTTAGCCTTGCAAGGAAAACTGCTGATCTTTTGTTCTCCTCATGCATGACTACCTCTAATTCTCGCCCTTGCTAATCTTACTATCCAAAAATCTCTCTCCCTCCTTCCCAAGACCCAACATCCAGAAGAAACGATAATGCAAAATGGAAAAATGAAAAGGAAAGTCATCTAGAGAAACTAAACATGGTTAATAATGTCATTTAGGTGTGCGTATTGATTCGTTATTGAGGATATGAACACGGACATCAGTGATGATAGATACCTACATAAGCTAATTTGATCATGTATCTGAGGCAGTGTTATAGATAATTCGATAATGCAGAAGTACACTTTTTAAAGACTATGCATGGACCTCAATCCCATATAAATATGTTTGTTATTGGGCTTTATCTGAAGATCATGTCATTTCCTTGTCAAGAATTATGCTTAACTTTTTCTTAAACTACAAATGATCTTCAATCTTGTGTATGTGTTTATATTATTGAGCTTAATCATGTAATGTCTCCTTGTTCATGTTCTTCAAAGTCAACCTCTATTCAACTTTTACCATTTTCTCCTTCCCTTTTCTTTGCAGGAAACTAGGTTGTCTTTGTCATTGAGTTGAGAATTTCTGACTGGTTGCTGTTTGTGTGTAGGGAGCTTCTATTCCTCAATGTCCAAGCGGGACAAATATTTTGATTCCCATACCAGGACCCATTAGTGCAGAGGACATGGCTGTCACAGGAGCGGGTGCTCGTCTACATGCACAAGATTCTTCCTGCCTTTCTTTATTATACGACTTTGAAGAACTAGAAGGAGAATTGGATTTCCTTACTCGTGTTATTGCGCTTACATTTTACCCTGCTATGGCTGGAAGTGGCCCAATGACACTTGGTGAGGTAAAAAAAGATAGCTTGTAATGATTTAGGCATCTTCCACCTTTTCTGTGATAAGCTCTTTTCTGCATGGGTTTTAAGTAGTGTGAATATTCCTTGACTTAGCTAAAAGTATCTCGTCAATGGATATTTTACCAATAAGTTTGTCTGCCTGGGGTATTTTGCATGCTTGATGCATGCTGACTATGGTTAGTAGGTGTTGTGAAGTGACATTTGTCTAACAGCTATTTTGCACAAGCTTTAGTGCCATTCCATATTGAACTACTATTTCTTTTGAAAGTGTTGAAAGAGAAAATTTGATTAGAGTATGCAATCTAGCAATAAGTGCTATTTTATGTTAGTTTTCCTCATATGCATTATCAATCAGAAAAGAGGAGAGGAGATTTGTTCTCGTCAAGTTTCATAGTTTCTTTTGTCAACTCCAGTGGAGTATCATAGTTTACACTCGAATATTTTTCAGATAGAAGTACATGGAGTGTCTCTTCCATGGAGGCACATATTTACTCAGGAAGGCCCTGGTGAAAGATTTTGTGAACGTGCCACTGCTCATCAGAAGGAAGCTTTTCTCTCTGTATCTGACGCAAATCCTATTGGTGCGGCTCTATCTGATGATAAAATGTCATCACATATACCACAAGCAGGTAAATCTTCCAGCTCTGGATGGACCTTTTGACTGGAGAAGAAGAATATTCAGACTCCATTTCAGAACCAGTAATAGAACCTACAATGCATGACGGAAGTGACTTACTTGACTTCTTGGATGATGCTATTATTCACCATCAGAATGGTGGAAACAAAGTTGCAAAGGTTATCTCTTCTCAAGAGCCTTCAGTTAGTAGCACTGAACAATACATTAAGTGTTTCAAACTACTTTCAGGACCTCATATGGTATGTTATTCTATTGCTGGTGGGAACATTTGTTTTTTTTCCCTGTCATTCCTCAAGAACTTTTATTTTTTCCTGACAACTTTCTGGTGTTTAGTTTTTCCCCCTGGAGTGCAATTCATATCAGTAGTTGAATATTCTCCTTTTTTATTTTTATTTTGCAGGAAGGGAAATTAGATTTTATGGAATCTATGAAACTGGAAATTGAGCGGCTTCATTTGAATCTTTCTGCTGCTCAGAGGGACAGAGCCTTATTGGCTGTTGGAGTGGATCCTGCAAGTATAAATCCCAATTTATTGCTTGATGATTCCTATACTGCAAGATTATGCAGGGTGGTGCAGACAATTGCTTCGTTCGCGCATTCTTCTCTTGAAGACAAAACTATTTCTTCAATTGGTCTTGAGATGACTGAAGATAGTGTTATAGATTTCTGGAACATAACAGGGATTGGGGAGGGATGTTTGGGTGGCATGTGTCAGGTTCGTGCTGAAGGTGGATCTCCTGCACGTGCATCCCCCGCCTCAAAATCTTCCATTGTTTCTTATATCTTTCTGTGTTCTGAATGCGAGAGAAAGGTTTGTAAAGTCTGTTGTGCCGGAAAAGGTGCTCTCCTACTATCTAGCCATAACTCTCGGGAGGTTTCAAATCTCGGTACTGCAAATAGTCAGGGAGGATCAAGCCACGGAAGCTCAGCTGATGTATCTTCAAATCGATCAGTCACATTAGATGGGGTGATTTGCAAAGAATGCTGCCATGATGTTGTGCTTGATGCCCTGATTCTGGATTATGTCAGAGTATTGATTAGCCAGAGAAGACGATCACGTGCTGATGAGGCGGCACATAAAGCCCTGGACAATGTCGTGGGATTTTCCATAATAAATTGTCTTCCAGAAACAAATCCATCTTCTTATAGTCAGAATGCTAGGAAGGTATTGAGACAATTAATGAATGGAGAGGAATCACTTGCTGAGTTTCCTCATGCTAGCTTTTTGCACCCGGTATGGTTCTGGATCTTTTCTAGTTTTTTCAAGTCATATATTCAACTGGTCGTAGTTGATGGTATCTGTTTTCTGCTGAATTATTGATTCACTTTAGTCTATTCCTTACTTTGCAATTACATTGACACAAATGGAAAGTTTTTTCCCTTTCCTTCATCCTGTTAAAGGATAGAAAATTGCATGTTTGAAACGTATTTGATCTTTAGATCCCATAAAACACTCGTCAGTGTCCTAAGACATGGTTCACTCTGGATTAAAATCATCATTTGGCACTCGAGTAAATGATCCTATCGGATCTCAAGTGACCAAAATGAGAACTTCGCTGAATTTGCTGGAGTCAACTGAAAGAAGAATTTGTTTACAGTTAGGATATTCCTTACCAAGTCCTTGTAACCCTGGTATAAATGTGTATCGAAGAAAGAAGTATGTAGATTGTGGTTTGGCAATATAAAAGACCAAGGCAGCAAGATCATAGAGAAGACTAGTGGTAATGAATTACTACTTTTTTCCTCTTGCTAAAGACAGTTTAAAATATTTTGGGTAAAGCATTGAAAATCATCACTTATAACCAACTCCAAATCACGATGGAGCTTAGATGTTGTCTCATTAGTCAGAGTGCGAATAAGCTTATGAAAATGGATAAGAATTTCAAAAGAATGTCCCATATGATACCCTTTTTTAGCTTGTATCTATTTAAATGCACCTGATCATTAACCTGAACTGGTATGAGTGAGATTTGTAGTTAAAGAAAGTCAAACCCAAACTTTCCATTTTGGAAATTGACTCCTTTTACTCTTCAACCTTTAGTAATACTTCTCACCTTCGTACATCCACAAGTACTAAGATACTTATAGTTTACTGTTTGTTTACAAAAGTGCATATCAACATGTTAGTTTATTTTGTACTTAAACTTATGCATGCTTTGATAATTGATACCTTAAGTTTTCCAACCTCTATCAGCTCATGCTGTCACTTACTCTTTTGTTCTTAAAATGATTTGCTTGACTTGGGTAAATCAAATACCAGGTTTCTATTTTCAATGTTTGTTCCCTGTCATGTTGGATTTAGAAGCACGTGACCACGTCAAAGGACATGGTGTACCAGATAAGGTTATGACGTTGCTTGACAATCCTAATTGACCTAGGCATTAGAATCATAGTATGACAATAATCTAGATCACTTCTTTTAAAACTTTTAGATAACGTTATTTGATCTTTTGAAATGTTTGTAGTAGTCTCAAGTGAATGCCACTAAGAAGGATGCAGTTGACCAGATGCAGGTAGCAGTGACATGTAGTAAAGCAGTATCAAGGGCCAAAAGATGGAGTACCATCTTAGGACACCTTTTATTAAAGATTTGTACATTTGAATCACTGTGGTTATGGTGTTCTTTTATGGCCAAAAGATTGGAACAAAGATTGGGTTTCATTTATCCATTTAAAACTTCAGGTTTTTAGCAAAAACAATGTCTCAAAAAGGAATGTAGTTCTGACTAAGAATGCTTACGGTTAACAAATATGAGTAAGAAATTCTAGGAATCTCCTGCAGAAGCTCCTTTAGATTCAGGATTTATTAAAGTCGTAGGACTCTAATACATAATCATTAAATTGATCACCAAATTCATTTTAACTTTTCTATGCTTCTAAAATCTGTAATTTCTTTAATATGGTTCAATTACAGAAATTATTCAGTTTACAGAATTGCTGCAAGTAGCCAACATTTATACAATACGTATTCTGAATGACCATTAAATTTTTTGAAGTGCTGAAATGGTTGCAATTTCTGGTTTTGATCATGTTAGACTGTCAACCTTTCTAGTTCATTGCATTTGTATTCAAGCACCTGTATAGAATATTGATAAAGTATCAACTGGTCAATATGCAATGCAGGTGGAAACAGCAGTAGGTTCAGCACCCTTCTTATCGTTACTGGCACCTTTGGATTCTGGGTCACGCCATTCATATTGGAAAGCACCACCAAGTGCTTCATCTGTTGATTTTGTAATTGTCCTTAGCAATCTCTCTGATGTTTCTGGTGTCATTCTTCTAGTCAGTCCTTGTGGCTATTCGATATCTGATGCTCCTATTGTAAGTCCTGCTCTCTGGTCAGCTTTGTAATCCATATAACTGCAGATATAAAATTAATTGTCATGATAAATTTAAAGGTGAATCTCTGTCCAAAAGTGCCAATTACTGTCACTTCTAAGCTTGAACTCTCTGTAGTCATGTGGCTGCCTGATTTTATTGTTATGTGATGTCAGAAAACTGCTAGATTGATATTTAATAGTGATGCACGTACAAATGTGTTCAGAACTCCTTGCTGCCTGGTATTTCATCTTCTTTCCCCTTTAACAGTGGGGTAAAGGAGACTGGAATAAGAATAAATCATTTAAGGAGTAATGAAAATATAGTCTTCAATTTCAGAGAGAAGCAGCAAGTAAATATTTAAACTCTAGTTCTTGTAAGCTTCTTTGCTGCAATGGTTCCTTTGTCTTCTTAAAGATGTTGAAAATTCTTGCAAACTGTGAAGTTTGGTTTAAATTGAGTAGTAGTATCATATGAAAATTAATTTTCTGCTGTTATAACTCTTATGCTTGTTACATGGCATTCTATGATTGGAAAAATTTGTCATTTGACTGTTACTGAAAAAATTCTCTTGGTATTCTTTGTCATATGGCAGAATATATATAGTAGCAAACACAGGCTGATTGTTCAAACTTTTATATGGATATAATCGGTAGAAGTCATACTTAATGTGCATCAATTCTTGAGTATACAAGTACATTGGATCACTTTTAAGTAGAAAATCCCGGAGGTCATTTAACTCTTTTGCTAATATTATTCACTGGCATCCCACTTTTTTCAGAATTCAGTTAACGAGCATCATTGTACTCCATTTGTAGGTGCAAATATGGGCAAGCAATAAAATAAATAAGGAAGAAAGGCAACGTGTTGGAAAATGGGATGTGCATTCCCTGATCGCATCTTCCTCGGAACTCTGTGGACCAGAAAAATCTAGTGAAGACAAAGTACCTAGACATGTAAGATTTGCCTTCAGGGAGCCTGTTCAGTGCCGGCTTATTTGGATAACTTTACGCCTTCAAAAAACTGGTTCAAGCTCTTTTAATTTTGAGAAGGATTTCCATCTGTTGTCTCTGGATGAAAACTTTTCTGATCTAACAAGGCGTGCCTCTTTTGGTGGACCTGTTGAAAGTGATCCCTGCCTTCATGCAAAAAGAATTCTAGTAGTTGGAAGCCCAATGAGAAGAGACACAGATGCATCATCCGGAGGCTTGGACCAGACACGTGTACGAAATTTGTTGGACAAGCCCCCACGATGTAATAGATTCAAGGTAAAGATACTGCTTGATGTTTTTCTAATAATATATGAAGGTTTAATTCAAGTGTGGTGAAAAGTTGTTATTTCCTCTCTTTCAGGTTCCAGTTGAGGCTGAGAGGTTAATTGACAATGATATTGCATTGGAACAATATCTTTACCCAGGCGCGCCTACTTTAGCTGGGTTTCGTTTGGATGGATTTAGTGCTATAAAGCCTCGAATTACACATTCACCATCTTCAGATGTATATATAGGGGATACTTCTTTGAGTATTTTGGATGACAGACTAATAAACCCTGCTGTACTGCATATTCAAGTATCTGCATTCCAGGTAATACTAAAACAAACTGTTCATCTGTTTTTCCTTTCTTTTAAAAGGTGATGTGTGGTGGGGGTGGAGGCGAGTTCGAGTATTGTGGTATTTTCTTTGAATTCTTTTTTAATGTAGTAGAACTATGATATTAGTTGTTGTGGCTTAGATACAGGCTAAACTGGCTATCTTGATAAAAAACATTTTCTGGTGTACAAAGCAACAAGTTTATAAAAGTTCTCGAGGAATTAATTTAGAACTCTCTCCATGAGGTGAATGATGATATCAAGATTTTCAAATGATGCCAAAAATGTTTAGCCAGGTGACTCATGGGTCCATAACACATCTATATGAAGCTGTGAAACTCATTCTGAAACAGGAAGGAAATTTTCTCAATTTAAGAACCAATCCTCTTTGATGCAAAGCCTGGTTGAACATTCAACAATGCTTGTTCTCGTGTAGCTTTCAAAACCTATTCTTTTTAGCCTTTCAATTTACAATTAGCGAGCGTTGTGGCAGTAATGGGTTTAGAGGATTAGACATCCCCCATGCTATGGTTCCATGTTTAGATAGCTTCCTAAGAGTTCTAGATGGAACAATGTTAAGCATCCTATCCACCCTGATAAAGAAATCTCGTCTTGTATGTAAAGCTTAAAGGTCATGCTCTTTCCTTGAACATGAAAATGATGATTTGAGGTTATGTTTCTGACATTGTCCATTACTGAATACTACTTAAATGCAAGAGAGAGAGGGATGGTGGGTCCAAAAAAATGTTGTTTTGCATTTAATCGAAATGTTATTTGGATATCTACTTGTATTGATTCAGTTTGTTTGCTAAATTTATGAGCACTCTTTTTTGTCAGTCAGTCTGTGTCATAGGACTATGAAAGTATTGGTCTAATGGAGGTTAATGAGACAAGTAATGAAAACATAAAAAATATCTATGCAAATGGGATCCTTGAATCAATACACTTGTGTTCATGTTAAACCCAAATTTCTTGTGTTTGAATAATAGAAGTTGTACTCTCAGTAATAAATATTCATCACTGTTTGGTGTATTCTGGTATTTCGTTCCATTTGGATGAGTTGGCATTTCAATAGTATGCTTGGTTTGTTTTTACCTATTGGGCAATCGTTTAGTTGGCTGCTATAGAGTCCCATTCACTGAGAGATCTGTTGGCTGAAATGGTATTTGATAACCGCATCCTTTCATATGTTATTACTTGTTTCCTGGCTCTTTTTGTTTTTTTTTTGTGAATTTCCCACCCCAGCACCCCCTCTCCCCGCCGCCACCCACCCCCCCATGTCTACAGTTTGATTTCATCATTTTCTGTTTAACTGAAAGTTGTTCCTTGTCACTTCTGCATAGGAACCCCATAATATGGTCACAATTGCAGAATACCGGCTTCCAGAAGTGAGGGCCGGGACACCCATGTACTTTGATTTCCCTAGACAGATAAATACTCAAATCATTGCATTTCGACTTCTTGGAGATATTGCTGCATATGCTGATGACCCATCAGAACAGGTTGACTCAGATTTTCGAGGTCGGCAATTTGCATCAGGGCTGTCTTTGTCAGGCAGAGTTAAGGTGTATTATTATGCTGACCCTTATGAACTTGGGAAATGGGCTAGCCTTTCAGCTGTCTAGTAAGTATAAGATGTTAATTCAATGCCTTGTGATTGATTTTTGTGTAAAATGACAAATTGTAATTCTTTCTTGTACTTTCGAACTATCACGTCGTGGCAATTAGTGAGCCATTGGTGTTGAACTTGTATACAAGGGTAAGTATACAACCCTCGTAAGATTTTGTTTAGCATGAGGGCATTCAGCATAGATGTACTAATTTTCAGTTTTACTCGTCGAAATCGACGTTATTTACTTTCTGATTTCAAGAACTTTTGTAATGAATTATAATTAAGTCAATGATATACCAAAAAACATTTGTTAGTTTCAGTTCTATGGTAGAATGAAACTTGAAATATCATTTTTGCTTCAATTCAATCAAAATATCATTTGGTTGTGCATCACCTCAATCTCAACTCTTTAGGTCAGTTTCTAGTTTCCACAGATATTGTCATGTATCTTGTTCTCATAATTGAAACAAAATGAAGTGATGAGGTTAGAAATTGGGTGAGATAATGATCTGAAAATGGATTCAGTTCAACAATATAATGCATCTTCTTTATCTTCAAAAAGTGTTTTATTCTTTCTTGTGTATTTGTTTGGTTGCAATGATTTCCTTTTCATTTTTTTTTTCTTTTGGGGTCTGAAAGTGTAGGAATCCTATGGCTTAGCAAGAACCCAGAAGTCACATGATGTTTTTAGATAAAAAATTCAAAATTAAAATTTTTTATTCATAGGCAAAGTGTGGAAATAGTTGGAGCAATTATCATTTTCAATCCACCAACAAAGATAGAGCAATTCTTCAATGGTTGGAACTAACTACAGTCATTTCATTCCCCAAGAAAACAATCAAAGTGATATTCTGCATGGGAAAGTATTGCAACAATTAAAGCTATCTAGGAATCAAACTCAAATGCAAATCCAGCTTCATTGTAGACTTCATAACCACCAAAAATGATCAAAACAAGACAGCTATGGTCACAGTTAAAACACTGCCTTTCAGCTATCCAACTTTGATTCACAGTCAATTCATATACAACCATCAAAAGCTCCAACTTATTCTAATCTCCAACAAGGGTAAAAATGCATGGACTAGCCTAAATTATTGTGGTCTAAGTAAAGAAGACCAGCACAAACAGGACAATAAACAAAACTAGTAAGAACAAAATCATCATGTATTGACCCTTTGCCCCTGCCTTCTTCAATACCATGGCAACCTTTTTCTGCAAAGAAGTAGAATTTGAATTCAATAAGATCAACAGATGAGAAAAGAGAAAATCAATGGCGCCGGGCAAATACTGAATTTCAAATATATCATCTTAAATCATATTCACTGGATGAAAATGATGGAACCAACAGAAGATGAGAAAATCACAATTAATCAAAATAATCACCTGAACGAAATCAAGGCGATCAGATGTACTTTCCATTTCTGTACCTAAATCACCTATTATCTTCTCCTGCACAATAGAAAATTTAGATTAGCATGCAGATTGACTCGGGAAAATCTTACTGGAATACAGACTTCTAAAGGTTTAAAATGCCGAAATTGGTTTTAATAGAAATATCAATTAAGGATAATCTTGGATAGAAGATAGGCAACTGCAAATTGCAAATGCTGCAACTTCAAGTTATATGACAGTTCTAGATAACATAAACTATAGTTTACTATGTTTCAAACAACAGTACCTGTGCAAGCAGTTCTTCATGTATGGTAAGGCCAACACCTCCAATTCTTTCGACACTAGCACTTAGTTCATCCAACTCTTCATCTTGTTGCCTGCACAATCCAAACTATTACATGATGGAAACAAACAAAACTCCAGTTCCATGCAGGTACCAGAATCCTTTAAGCTTCTCCCAAAATTTTATGCCATAATTCAAATTTTCGAGTACTGTCAAAGATTTGGCTATCCTTTCTGTTTTGAACTTAACAAGAGTGATACTGCAATTTACAATTTACAACTGAGTTTCCCTTCAATTAAATTGACTAGGAAAAGTATCATTGAATATCAACTTGTTCTGTAATGAAGTTAAACATAATTTACAAAAAAACAAAGCCATAGTTCTACCATTCAATTGCTAACTGACAAACAGTTCCAAAACAAAATTAGTACATCTCAAGGTTTTTCTATGTTCATAAGACAGAAGATGGTTAGCTTCTCAGCAAGTTTTGGATGCTCAGCAGCGGAATAACTGTTAATCACAAAATCAGTAAGTTAGGCTTTTGCATCTTCTTTGAAGAGAAGAAAGTGATAAAGATATTAACTACACAATCAACTCAAACTCATTCAAAATTTGGGGAGATGAACAGATTAATTTCTGCTCTGGCTTACAACTACGATATAACCAAAACTTCAAACCTTGAAGAACCTATCCTAACAGAAGAAAAAAGATAGGAGCACAAACAAAAGATATTCCAGATCAAATAGAAATGAACAACAAAACAAATAACTCAAGCGATTGAGAGAGATGGAAGAATAGAACAACTAATCCTACTTTATAAGAAGCAGCTGCCTGTCTGATTCAGATGATATGAGATCATCGGTAGCTTGTGAATTGAATTGACTGGATCTGTCTGTCTGATGAGAATTTGGAAGCCTCATAAGTTCTCGCCGCATTCCATTAACATTTGAAGTGCTTAAGCCATTAGAATCTTTCCCAACCACTACTTGTTTCTTTATATTGGCCACCTATCAACCAAAAACAACCAGTTCTTTTAGTTAAATTTTCTTATAACAATCCAAAGCTAATCCAATTAAAAGCATTACATAAGTTATGTGCTAAATAATACAAATCATACTTATAGCCAACCCCACTTAGTGGGATAAAGGCTTAGTTGTTGTTGTTGAATATTTAAAAAAGTAGAACAAGTCTATAGCCAAGTATCTGTAGCATGAGTTACAAAAATTCAATTCTCTTGAATATGGAACTTCTTAAAATAGATACCTGACCACGAGCATTGTTGGTCCATCTTCTTCTTCTTTCGAGCTCTGCTTCATTGATACCATACCAAGAAGGGTCTCTTGCCGCTACAGAAATCGTTTTATCCAGTTCATCCACCTTTCTATCACAAAAAACAGATCTTCAGTACTGAAAGATTCTTACCCACCTCAATCAAAAGTCAAAAGATGCAGAGAAACATAGTGAGGAGCACACTGAAATACAAACATCACATCCATCATAAAAGTTCAAGCAAATAATCATCCTTCTTAAAGCAATGTTTTTAATTTCACAAGATACTACATTGAAGGTATAGAAAGATGCCATATGACATTAGCAAATGTATCTGTTTGAGTTTCAAAGTAAAATCATAACATGCTACTTCTAACAGGCAACTAGAACGTTATGTTATTGATTGTCAACAAAAGCATGTCTCACGAACAACAAAGAGATTCCATCTTATTGAACTAATTAACATAGCATATACCTGCCAGTCAATGCTCTCACAATTAGTAAGAAGTTCTTTCGTAAGATTTTGTTGCTCTCCACTGCCCGGAGGAACACGCTCCCATTGGTGAAAGCTAGATAGCAATTTGTCAATCTAGCAAACAAGTAATTCAAAAGTTAAACATAATGTTCGAAAATTGAAATGCACGAGCAGACAAAAACAAATTTTAACTAGGAAATTGTTTGGCAGATACATGACAACTACATTAATACTAGTAAACACCCCAATCATCCCAAACGAGCAGAATCCAAAGAACTGCGATAAAAATGAGTATCAACAACTTCAAAAAGAGAAAGAAAACACCATGTTCTGCTATTAATATACACTAACGGATTGAAAATCAGAATAAACTACTGGCAGACATTAATGAATCATGGGTTTTGCAAAAGATGCGATTTTGACAGCTTAACTAACAGTTGATCTGAAAAGCAGTGATCAAAATTCTACAAAAGAAACAAACTTACAGAATCTTGGATCTCTTCCTTCACAATATAAAAAGGGTCTTGAGCTGAAGATGACATCCTTTTAATAGCGTACTCAAAATTGAATCTTTTTTTTATTAAAAATAATCACCTAAGCACATCAGAAACACTGAAAACGCATCAGCAAAACATACAGACACACTATTCAGAATATCTAACAAAAACCCTTTAACTAAAAAGCCCTGAATTCATCAAAAACCAATCACACAATCCCCCAATCACCATTCACCACACACTCACAAGTCACAAACACATAGTGATTTTTTTTTTTCCTGCAAATATCAAGAACTATAATAAATATGAAAAGCACCGACGAAGGGCTAACGAACCTTAAAATTATGAAATCAAATCTAGGCAGAACAAATTCAGAAACTCCAGATTTGTTCCTTCATCAGCAGCTTGGTGTGGTGCCAACTGAAAACGGGGTTCAAGATGGGAATGGGAGTCGTTACACGTTTTTGTATTTTATTATTATTTATTTTTATTTTTTATTGACTAAAATAATAATGGGCTTTCAATTTGGGCTTGTGTAAACAAGATCTTAAACATCGCCTAGGCCCATATCCAATCAATTAACTACACTCATAATTAAGCATGGCCAAATTGGCGGTTCCGGTTCTGGAACCGCCAGTTCGGAACCGGCGGTTCAGGTTCCGGAACCGGAACCGTGGCCCCACGGAACCGGAACCGGAACCGAATCATCTATGGACGGTTCGGTTCCGGTTCCAGATTTTATGGAACCGGAACCGGCCAATTTTTTTTTTTTTAATATTTCTATAATATCACTTCATTTTCATTACATAATTTCTTAGTTTTCTAATCTTTATGTTGTAAATTTTAACGTTTATAGTTTAGGGTTTAGGATATCAATTTTTTTAATTAATTATTTAATTATATTATTATATTGTTCAATCATTCTTTCAATACTCTTATCATTTATATATTTTTCTTTCTCACTTATCTAATCCTTCATAATTCTATTTTTCTAAAACATACATATATTAGTTTAATTTCAACTATTAATCCAATTATATTATTTATCAACTTAATTTTCTAATTTATATTATCCTAATTCTATTTTTATATTATGCTAATATACTATTTGAATTCCAATTAATAGTTCGATCATTCTCTCAATACTCTTATTCTTTCTATATCTTTCCTTCTCACTTATCTAATATTCATAATTCTATTATTCTAAAAAATTCATATATTAGTTTAATTTTAACTACTATTCTAATTATGTTATTATATTATACTAGTTGAATTGTAATTAATAATTCAAATATTCAAATATTCAAATATTCAAATATTCAAATATTCAAATTATTTTTATATCCTTGAATTTCATTTATCTAATTCTTCATAGTTCTATTATCTAAAAACTATATATTAATTAAGTTCAATTGTAACTATTATTATTCTAATTATGTTATTATGTTATATTATTTGAGTTTTAATTAATAGTTTAATAATTATTTCAATAGAAATCAAATTTAAAAGTGGGATTACAATCGAAATTCGAAACTAAAAATCGAAAAAAAAAATCGAAATTGGAACAAAACCGGAACCGGATGGAACCGGAATCGAGACGGAACCGGAACCGGAACCGGCCCTCGGCGGTTCGGTTCCGGAACCGTGGCCATGGCTACTCATAATTATATAAAAACGTAGTACATGTTTGAACTAGTATAAAAATTTTTGAATTATTTTTTTTGAAATTCTATTATCACCAAAATTGAGTTAAATTACAAAACAAATTTTAAATTTTACCGTATTGCACTTTATTTGCCTTTATATATCTGTAAATAGCCAATGCCAATCTAAAAGACCATATCGGATTTCTTGTTCTACCCGCACGTGCCACTATCGGTTGCATTTTTTAAGAAATGAATACGTGTCATTTTAGTTAGTTATTGAATTTTTAAAAATTAAACTAAAATCCTATAATTAGTGAAGATAAGTTATTATATACATGTCAATTTTGATAGAATATAATAGAGAGATACGTGATGATGGAAAAGGAAATTCAATAGGGAAAACCGAGGAGAGTTGGGTGAGGTTGGCAACTATAATAAAATTCCGTCACGCGAATGATATAGATCATATCATATTACTCTTTATATCTTTGATCAAATGACCGTCATCTAATTTTTAAAATTAAACTAAAATCCTATACTTAGTGAAGATAAATTATTATGTACGTGTCAATTTTTTATAGAATACAATAGAGAGACACGTGAGGATGGAACATGAAATTCAAAAGGGAAAAATGAGGAGAGTTGGGTGAGGTCGGCAACTATAATAAAATTCAGTCATTTGAATGATATAGATCTATCATATTACTCTTTATATCTTTGATCAAATGACCGTCAACAAAGATGTCAATAAAGAAATCATTGTAGTAAAAATTTATTGTGAATATTTTAAAATTTTCATAATAAAAATTTATTGACTTGTTACTAAAGCGTTCATAATAATAAAGATATTCGCTATATATTTGGCAAATCTGAAATTTATAATATTCACAAATTTGAATGTTTGTTTTGTAATTCAATTTAACCTTACAGGAGGGAAATTAACCTAATAAAACACAATGTTTTTTTCTCTAGTAAATGTAATTATTTGACATACTTAGAATTTTTTCTTATATTATGTGTTTCAATTTATTAGTTAATGCAAGTATTTGACCTATTTGTATCTTCAGTTCCCTTCCTTATTTCAATCGTGTTTCAATTTATAAATACAGGTCACTTCCTTATTTCAATCGTGTTTCAATTTATAAATACAGGTCACGATATTTTATTAAAACTCTATCAAATGACTAGTGAAGATTAAGGAATAACTGTTAAATACACGTAGTTTATAAATTGAAAAATGAATTAAAGCATGAGATATATAAGAAGATCTATTAGGCATTTGACTTCACAAAAACTCAATAGATATTGAGTTACATTAAAGTGTTTCATTATCTTTGTTTCATTCTATGATATACGCAACCACATATTTTTAAATTTAAATAAAACTCTAAAATCCTATCCGGATAATCGTTAAAAAGACAAGTAGCGTATATCCAAAAAAAATGAAACAAAGAATGAACAGATTAATGTAACAGAAATCAGAATGAAATGAGTATTTGGCGAATTAAGAGATTCAAAGAATTATTTGAGCAAAAATAAGTAAAAGAATTAGACCGGGTCCTAATAATATATAAACGGATCCAAAAGATCCGAATCCGTATCAAGAACTCATTTGCAGCCCTACAATGAAGATTATTAACGATTTGAGGAAACAGCGTCGTTTAAGCAGACCCTCCTAGAAAAACAAAAAGAATAAACCGCTGCGCTCATTGAAGAAAACAGCGTCGTTTCGAACGATTCCTGTATGGCTCACCGCTAATGTCCCTCCTTTCTCAATTTTGAGTTTCAATTCACCGTCGTTTTGAGTTTTATTTTATCCAAATTTTTTATTTTTTTCTTAATTTTATTTTTACTTTTTTTATTTTTATTTTTGCAAAAAAAATTTCCAATTTTATCATCAATAATCCATCTGAGTTTTCAGTTTCCAGTTTTGCCCTCCGCCGTCCGTCCAATTCGCCTTCGCCAGAGACTTCCGACCACCGGTGAGTATGTTTCTTCACCCCCGGTGGCGCCGTCTATGTATGTATATGCTTTTGAATTTTCCGTACGTTTTTAATTCAGCTTATGATTGCTTAATTATAGGTGATTAAATTTGAGAAATGAGGAAAAATTAGGGTTAGAGTGAGTAAAGTTTGTATTTTAATTAATTTGGGAATCTTAAAGTTTTAATTTTTATACTTATACTTGGTGGGTGAATAAAATTGGATTTTCATGTGTAGAAATGAATAAAAAAGGGATTTTGTTGGTTAAAAATTGTTAATATTTAGCCTAAAGGCTCACATTTTTGTAGGTTTAAGGTTAAAAATGTGATCTTTATTCACTTTAAGAGTCATAGGTAAATGCATTAGACTGATGAATTGAGGAATTTTGAGCGATAAGGCAAGAGATCACTTATTTTGTATTTAGATATTTTAATGTGTTGAGGAAATTGCTAGGTTAAGACAATGCAGGTGGATTAACTTCTTGTTTATAAATATGGATGGGGTGAGTGATTAGGATTAAAGAGTTAAAAGTGTACGACTTTGCATGTTGATGGTATGTTCGAACGTAAATGATTGCATAGCATAGACAGTTAACATTAAATGGTAGTCGAGAAATGTTGCAATTTAGTTTATATGAACCTCAGATATGACCGGATGTTGATATTTTGACTTGGCATTCTGCCATATATAGAAATGGAGGCTGAAAGGGTTAGGGCATTGATGTGTTTAGGACTCCGGTAGTTGTAAAATCTTGTTCATTCACGCGGTAATGATCGAGGTATAATTGAAATATTACTTAATACGTTAGCACATTAAAAAAGTGGGGTGTTTTTGTCTCCATGTAGCAATCAGGACGTGGTTATTGTGAATTTGATGTACTAATTGTACTAAATTACGGAAATGAGAAGTAAGCAATCTTTTGTTTGTGCCACGTGATTAGTTGCTGTGATGCTCTTGCTTATTATTATGAGAACTTCTGCTTTGACTTTTGAATTCTATCAGACTATACATTACTATTGCAAGACAGTTTGACTGACTTTAAAATTATGCCAAGTGATGAGAGTTTGGAAGTACGGTTAAGATGGTTTAGACATGTACATATGAGACCTTTAGATGCCCAAGTGATGCATGTAGAAAATAGAAAATCATTTATTCTCAAATTAAAAGGGAAGAGGAAGACCAAAAAAGAATTGGAAAGAAACCATAAGAAAAGATAAGTTATATTTAAATATAAACGAGGAAATGAGCTTAGACTAAGCACGGTAGAGAAGTGTGATCCATATAACTGACCCTACTTTATGGGAAATGCTTAGTTGTTGTTGATGAGAGTCTGGAAGCACTTTTACACTTGTTGGGAAGAGTAAAAGAAAGTGAGAAGCTTTATAGACAAGCATATAGGTCTTCAATTTAAAGGAAATTTGCATAACATGCACGTGTGTCTAAAATTTATGTGATTTGGAGAACTTCATTTTCAGTACAGTGAGGTAATTGGAGTTCTCAGGATAGAGTTGGTCCATGATATGTCTTTATATGGACTGGTAAGTTTCTGATCTTGGAACATTATAAAAAATTCTGAACAATTGTAAAGTTGAACTTCCGAGACCAACATTTGTATATTTCTGAGTGAAGCATTCAACTCTCTCCATTACTCTAATCCTTGTGGTTTTCTTATGTTGCAATAGTAAGCAAATGTAAATAGGAGCAGAAATGGACATCCATGCAAGCAATCCTGGTCCAGTGGATGATTCTGTCCTGTATGATCAAGATAAGCATGTTTCAGCTGCCATTTGGGAGGGTCAGGTGATTACAAACCGAATAATTGTTATTTGTAGTTTGTTCTTTTGATTTCTTGTGTTTATCAATATTCACAAAAAATCAATATCAAGCAGGAGCGAGGTGCACTCAGATGCCATGAACATACTTCGAAGCTGGACCGGTGGGTTCTCTCAGACAAGCAGATTGAATTGGTAAAGAAGGCTGGATTTGGTTACTTGAGGTTGATACCAGCGATTAGTCTGGACAATCCACTTATCTCCGCTCTGGTTGAGAGATGGAGAAGAGAAACAAACACATTCCATTTTACCGTTGGAGAGATGACAGTGACACTTGAAGATGTTGCATACTTGCTGGGCTTACCTATTGATGGTGAACCTGTTATAGGTGTTACATATACCACGTGTGATGCAGTGTGTGTCAAATATTTAGGAAGGGGACCTGACTCTGGATACACAAGTGGTGGGATGGTGAAGCTTAGCTGGTTGAAGGAGACTTTCTCTCAGTGTCCTGAGGATGCCTCAGTTGAAGCTATTGAGCGCCATACCCGTGCCTATCTTCTTTATCTTGTGGGGAGCACAATATTTTCAACCACCACTGGTAATAAAGTCCCTGTGATGTACCTTCCGTTGTTTGAAAATTTTGACGAAGCAGGGAAATATGCATGGGGTGCATCAGCTTTATCTTTTCTGTATAGAGCTCTTGGTAATGCCTCACTTAAATCTCAGAGCACAATTAGTGGCTGCTTAACTCTCCTACAGGTGTGTCAAAGCTGAGAAGCTTTCTATCTGTTGTTGGATTTTAATACCTAGATATTAGTAAATAAAGAGCCTGGAAGGAGACAGCATGGCTGCATTTCTTTTTAGTCAATTGACTCTATGCTGCTTTGAAGGATTTATGTGATATATTTTTTGTAGTGCTGGAGTTACTATCACCTTAATGTTGGTCGACCAAGACTTAACCACGACCCAATCCATGAGTGCTTTCCATTTGTACTCCGTTGGAAAGGGAAGCAAAGCGGACCAACATCAAATCGTGATGTAGTTTTCTATCGCAAAACATTGGACTCCCTTAAGGCCACTGATGTAAGTTTGTGAAAACTGCATTTTCATTTATGTGCAAATCCTTTTCTTTTGTCTGGCTCAAATGATTTTACTTGTGAAATGTTCATCCCCAGGTCGACTGGTGTCCTTACACAAATATTAGTCATACTGTTATACCTGCAAATATTTTAAATAGTCTCATTCTTGGGAGATCGAAGACAATGTTGATATGTTTTGACAAAGCAGAAAGACACCTTCCAGACCGTTGCCTGAGGCAGTTTGGCATGAACCAAACAATTCCAGAAGATGTGCAGAAGTGGGAGAGGAAGAGTCGTGGAGTAGATGGTGGTGTTGACCTCTCTTTAAAAATGGAATCAGAGCTCAATGAATGGGCACATCGCCGTCTTCATATTGTTGAGGCTGAAGAAGATGTCGAGGAAAGTGAATACATGCAGTGGTACTTGAATATAACACGAAAGTTGGTTGGGAGGCCCATACCAATCTCATCAGAGTTTCAGATGATGGTAAGCATTGGAATAAAGTTGTACTGGACGCAAAATCTGTGGAAAATTGACTTATTGTCACTAGCTACACATTTGTTTTATTAGGTCTCTCTCTCTCTCTCACACACACACACGCGCGCACACACACACACACTGTTTGAAAAATCACAACCTTAGCCCAAACTGATATATTAGGTGGAAATGATTTATGTGCATTCATTCTTTTTGGATTTTCTGATTTAATCTTTTGTTTTGTTGATTGACTGAACTACAGAACACAGCACTAAGGGACATTGCCCTTGTGGCTGATGCGCTTTCGACACGTGGGATGGATGATGAACAGACACATGCAGTGACAAGAATTAGGTTTCTTGCACATGAGTGCTTGAGGGACCACGTTGGGGTTTCAATTGTAGTTGCTAATGTGCAAAATGAAGTGGGGAAAAGGATAAGAGGGAAGGAGAAAGTAAGAAGGAAGGGTATGGGGAAAAGGAGAAGAAAAGATGATCTAGAGCATTATAATGTGCCCCGCTTGACTCCTATGGTTGGTCGTCTACCTTCATATCATGGAGAAAATGAGATTCTTCCATTAACATATGTTGCACGTCATGAAACTGATGATATACAGTCGTCTCCTGTGGATTGCAAAGTTGATGAAGTAGAGGTTTGTGACGAGGCTAATGAGGTTGATGACTCACACTTCCGCCGTACAGCTGAAGAAGCTGAGGATGATCAGCCTTCACAGGAAGTAGACCAAGGTGCTCCAGAGAGGCCTTGTACAGCTACTGAGGTTGTTCAACAATCCTCCCTGGAAAGTAGCGAGGATGTTGCACGGCAGGTGGAGGCACATTAGCCGGCGTATCTTCCAAGGTTAATAACTTGAGGAATGTTTATATGTTCTTTCCATTGTGATTTATGACTTTTTCATACGGAAAAGATGCCTTCTTTTCTTGTGTGGTTAAGAACTTGTATTGACTTCCATTCTCATTATTGCAGGGTTTTAGGTTTATTCATGTGCGCCGACCAATTGCTCTTTCTGGATCCTCAGTATTCTTTAGACTACAAGTTCATTTGTCAAGTGATGCTGGCGGTAGTTAGCTACGTGGACCAAATGGTTTCGTTCCTTGAAGCTTATGTGGTAGTAATTTAAAGAAGGAAAAGAATGAGATTGTAATCTATTTGACATATATTGTTCGGTTTCTTTAGTTAGGTAGAATATTTTTGTCTAATTAAAATAAACGATTTTTTTAGCTACTTTAGTCTTTTATTCATGAATTGGCCAAAATACTTAGATGACTTTGCTATGAACTGATATTCCAGTAACTTTTCTCCTCATTTATACTCATCACCGATTCCTTCACCTCTTTAAGTGGACGAATTCTGTTTGTACATGGAAAAGTCGAAGAAGATTGAACGAAACTGAAAAAGATCGTATCCAGGACGGATGACATTCGAAGGCAGCAGTTTGATTGTTGCCATTATATGGTCATCTGGTTACCTTGGACAAGGTATCCTACCATTGTCTGATTTGTCTTGTGAAAGCTCCAAGCTGATTTTAACTTCTTATTTCTTGCTGAGCTTGGGATGTTTTGTGGACTTCTTGTATTAGTTGTGTTAACGCCTGTTTTTACTACCCCAAGCAGACATTAAGGGTGTGAGAACTAACTAGCCAGTGTACCCTCCATTTTAACTTGTAGGAGTTGTGGACTGATGTTGGACAGAAGGAAATTAGACATTATTAGCATAGATTGTGCTAGTTTGAATGTTTTTATTACTACCATAAGAGTAGTTGAACTTGTTGGCTTGTGGTTACTTTTAGTTTTGAACAAGAATGTTATCTTCTGGTTCAATATACTTGGTAAATTGTTGATTACTATGGTAAGAGATTAGATTATCTGTCTAAAATTATCCTATCGTTTCATTAAAATCAAGACTAAAAACATAAATATCACTAAAATAAAATCTAGTGAATCTTATGGCGGCATTTTGAGCATTGGATAAAATAAGATAGGATAATCTATCTCCTATGGTCAAACATTGACGGATATTAGTGAATTCCAAATTGTATCCAAGGAAGGGAAACATTTTTTATGTTTGTGAATTGATTGCATAAGGAGTTCATTCCAGTCAGATGGAGCCCAAAAAAAAAAAGGAAGGCCAAAATGTAAAACAAAGGGATATATCAGAATATGCCTAAATGATGGTCCACATAGTGAGACCTTATCAAAATTGAGCCAATCAACTACAATGAAGGATACACTGTCCAAACAAGCACTATCCATTTTGAAGTTTTATTTTGCATCACAGATAACTTTATAAAGAAAAAATGTCAATTCATTTGAATTGAAACAATTAGCAGGTGATGCAAAAATCATCATGGCCCATTCATTATTAACCCCTACAGCAACAGCAGCAGCAGCAACTAGTGCAATACCAATTTCAACAACATCAAAACTAAGCAGCAGCACTCATTCCCAGTCTTTGAGTTTCAATAGAGTTTGCGCATGCCATAGAGCTTCACACAAATCTCCAGACACCAGCATTGTCCACCGCAGGTTTGTGGCATGTTTACCAAATATTGTTATACCATAATGCAATTGAGTTTAGTTTAATTATATGGTCTAAGTTCTTGTCCTAAATTATGGTAAAAAACAATGGTTTCTGCATTGACTTGCATTAAAGTCTTGACTGCATAGAGTATGAGCACATAGTTAACTTATGATCTTGTTTAAGACATGATGGCAAAATTCACATTCATGTAAGCATTTATATTTGCATTGGGTGTTTTAGAACAATGTTTGCAATCTGAACAAGAACAATGTCATCATTTGGTTTAATGTTGTATTGAAATGATAATAATAAGTTTATGGTTATGCTTAGTTAATGATTATATAAGATTCGGACGATGAAAATAATGAATGATGATTAAGAAACTAAGTAAAATAATGAATTAATGAATGATGGAGTGTGTCTGTGATGCAGAAGTTTAGCATTAGCTTTGGGTGGAGTAGTGCTAGGCCTGAATTTGGGTGAAGAAAGTGCAAATGCTGCCAGAAGACCACCACCACCACCACCAGAGGAGAAAAAGGATCCCAATGTAAGTGGGGTTACTGCAAAAGTACTTGCAAGTAAGAAGAGGAAAGAAGCAATGAAACAGACAATGGCAAAGTTAAGAGAAAAAGGGAAGGCAATCATTCCAGAGCCATCTCAAGATTCTCAACCTGAATAGCCTTAATTTGAGCATTAGTTTTTTTTCACTGTTAAGGCTAATTTCTTGTGTGTAATATTGGAAGATTGGGTATGACATGCATGCATTTTGGAAGAACATTTACTCAAATTATTATTATTATTTAGCTTTTCTTACAATGTCTTCAAACATATGAGTTTTCTATGGATTTGTCTATGAAAGATACAAGGATATATTCTGATTTACAAACATTCTATGGCATTATATGAAGTTTTGCATAGTTAAAAACTTCAGTAATTAGGCAAGTTTAGTTTTTCCCAGAAAGTGAGCAATTCTAGAAATCCTAAACTGAGAATCCATCTTCAAGAAAAAAAGGTCCAAAAACACAAGTTCAATTTACATTTCAGAATAGAGGCAGAAGCATCCCTTTTCTAGTTTGGAAACATTGCTGAACAAAGGTAGTTACATAAACCTTTCTCTATCCACTTCAACAAACAGATTGCACATACTAGACAAACAAACAGTCTTGATGAGGTACTCTTTGATTTGTATGTTTGAATGGCATGACATTGTAGATTCAACTGATGAATGTTACAAATATTTGTTGTTGTATCAGTTCATCTTCATTAGCCCCTTTACTAGCTGCTGTTTCTAAGTTGCGGTATTCGTTGCAACTTGACCGCTATTCAGAAGGCATAAACCTATCCGGGCAACCTTATTCGAAATTTAGAAGTAAAAACAACATAATGTAGAATAGGAACAATAATCTAACAAATCTAATAAGAGCATTCAAATAAGAGGTTAAGGAGGTGGAGTTAAAAATAAAATCAGATTTTTTTTTTTTTTTTTTTTTGAAACTTATCACTCTCATGATAATTCTAAGAGTGTTAACTTCTCTAACTAGCAAAAACATTCTTAATAAATCCCGGCAGGCCTAAATGAAACAGATATACAACTATGTGTTATAGCAGGCCAAATTTATCAAATAGAACTGATCTTTCCAAACAAACGGGTGCTGCAGCCATAAATTTGGCAAAATGCTTGCAATGTGAGCAACAAAATCAGCAATATTGCAAGAAAGAGTTTGACAGCAGTCTCAGATGTAATAAAATGATCTTTTATAAATCTCCGGCCTTTCACTCCGAAAGTGTTGTCATCTATCATGTTCAGTTTCTGAGTAGTCCGTTCTAGATCAGGCCTCATTCGATTCGATTTGCTTATCCCATTAAACATTTTAGCAATTTCTTCACTTGGCAAATCAGTTTTTATGATGTTCTTTTTCTTGAGCAAATCTGCATCTTTGGATGTATCAATAATGCCACACATGAAATCCACATATCCAGAAACTATACCGTTTGATCCTGAGGCTACTTCATATGCAACCAAATTTCTTAATATCACTTCTGAATCAGTGTTCAATCTGATCACTGGAAGGTATAGTATGCGATTCTTCTCATCATACTTGATTCCAATGCCTGGATGAGGCCAGACTTGGAACTGCATTTTGGAAACTTCATGAAGTTCAGAAGCTGAAGGAATTTTGATCTCATCGATTGAAGAGTTTGCTGTTTGATTATCCTTTCTGAAGAGGGTAAAAAATTGCTGCAGTGGCAAATTTGCTAGCAACATTAGAGGCTTTAGCCCTGTCAAATCAGCTGAAATCTTTGCAACTTGTGTAACTTCATCAGCAATCTCACTTCCAATTCTGGTCTCGATTCTTTTGGACATTTTTCTATACCAATTTTTCACAATCAAAGTATACATGTAACTCAAAAGATGAGGGCTGGTTGTATCACCAACAAATGTTGCACTATCTGTGAGTTCAAGGGGAGTATGAGCTTTACAGAATGACAACATTTGTGAAAACTAACTCCTTTTCATACCATATTCTCTCCTCCTCGATCTCATCCTCATTCTCGCCAAAATCTTCTTCTTCTTCTTCTTCCTCGTCACCCTCATCATCATCATCATCGAATTCTTCCTCTCCATTTGCCTCTTCTTCAGCTGGAGGCTGCAAAGCCTTCCAAATTTCCTTTAGTACAATGCAAGGCAACTGGTTCTCCATCATTATGATGTCCTGTGCTAACTTCCTATCATTAAAATCAGTACTTAGTTTACCTGAGTACCCGCTCAGTAGGTGAAGAAAATATATGCCATCAATGGCCATGACCCATGCTAAAGTATCACCATCAAGATCCAAGTACTTGTTGTAGCAAGAACGTATAGATGGCTCAAGCTCTTTTACCTTGTCCACAATTAAAGTCTTGAAGTTTTTATACTGTCTTGGCTTCAAAAATTTCTTCACTGCCTCAAGTTTTCTGCTCTCCATTTCATCAAGATCAGGCCTCAAATGATGATATGCTCCAATCCCTATCTACTGAGGTGCATAAGCTTCTGGATTTGTGTCACATACACTTTAGGGACTCGAAATATGCTTGGACGGTTGTCAACATAAACGATGAAATGTTCACTAAACTGATCAACCCAACGATTTTCACTCATCTTTGAACTGAAAATTGAGCTAGACATTGTGCTAGAAAATGGATTCAGTGAGAATGATTAGTGTTGAATCATTGTGCTGGAAGGAAATTAAGGCCAAAAAATTAAAGGGATATCAAAGAATGTCTAAATGAGGATCATAGTAACCAGAACTTGTCGGAAAATTCAGCCATTATCATCAACTACAAGAAAGGATCCACTGGTCAAACAAGCACTGTCCTGTCCAGTTTGTAGTTTTATTTTTGCACTACATATGACTTGTAATGGAGAATCAAGTAAGAATGTTAGATCGTTTGAATTGAAACAATTGGCAGTTGATGCAAAATCATGGCTCATTCATTAACCTCACCAGCACCACCAAATACTGCAGTACTACCGTTATCACCAGCAACTACTGCAATTAATGCAATAGTACTGCTAGTGTGGGTTCCCTAATGAAGCACCCACCACCAAACTATATAAAATCGCCTGTCATTCAAAGTTTATGATTCAGTTTTGTTTTTAAGAGTTTATGTTTAATCAAGCAAAGTAAAAAACACACAAAAGATATGGGTCAAAGATGCTTTCATTTCTTGAAAACATGCAAGAAGTTTTCACTTTTCTGTACACCAAAACAACAACCAACAAAGTAAGCAAAGTGTGAGAAAATTTTGTTAGAGGGAGATAAATGTTATTGATATTTTCATTTTAAACAGTGGAGATATTTTGAATGGATTAAACTCGATCGTTTATTTTATTTTAATCAAAACATTAGGAAAGAAAATTGATTATAGTTGGATATAAAATTATTGTTTATAGTTTATCAGAAATACACTGAAAAATTGTCTGTACTTTAATCCAGTGAGGACCGATAATACTCCAAAACATAAACACGAAAACTCCTATGAAACGGATTTATATATGAAATGTTGTTCATATATGAAATAACTAATTAATGGCAGTTGATTTCGTGATTCTAATTTCCTATCGCTTTTAATGTGTGTTGAAATCGCGATTAACTCCCGTTTCATGTGATACTACCTAAAACATAAATATACAACTAGAAACAGGACCAATTGTACTTTAACAATCCACATGATCAACTGATAAGATCTAACATCTATCAGGTACAATTTCACACAAAAATATACAATGCAAGTGCATGTAAACATATTCATACTATTCAACTTCAACATGTAAAAGGTCAATTAACAACTAGTAAAAATAATGAACAATGGAGGCAGCTGTGATGCAGAGGTCTCCAATTTGGTTTGAGTGATGGAATGCTTGGCCTGAATCTGGGTGAAAAATGTGCAAGTGTGGCCATAAGACCACTTCAACCTCCACCTCTACCTGAGAACTGGCAAGTAAGATGCAAAAGAACTGGCAAGTAAGAAGAGGAAAGAAGCAATGAAACAATCAATGGCCGAGTTAAGAGACAAAGGGAAGTCAAGTATTCAAACCTTTCGAAATTGTATCGTCGAAAGGAACCGAACCCCTTCAGTAATACCTCAGGCTGCAGCTGGCTAAAATGTTTAACCAATATATCCCATGTTCCATGCATAACTTCCCTGATATATATGGCAGGATGCAGATTATAAAACCTGCTGCAACTCTTCAGCTAGTTGAACTACTTGATTGAGTCGTCTTCTTCTTCGTCTTCTTCTTTGTCTTCTTCTTGGTGTTGCTGTTCTTTTCCTTTTCTATGTCCTCTAAGATACTGCATGAATAATAAGGTTGGAAAAGGATAGACATGACAAAAAGAAAATAGAAACATGGTACTGAAGAAATTGGAGAATTTTGCATTAATTCTATTTGGAAAAGCGAGCTTACTCGATCCAGAAGCCTGGAGCTGAAACTTCATACATTTCTGCGAAGATATTGGGAATATGGGAAACCTTGAACCATTCACAATCGGGGTCGTTTTGCATCGCCCATCTTTTTAGTATTATAGGACTGTCATCGACCCTCAACTTCCTCAGTTTCTTGAGGCTTTGCATGATTTCCTTGGATGGAAAATATTGAAGATTTTCGCATAAGCAGAGATTTAACTCTTGAATGGAGGAAAGCTTCTCTATCCAATCTGGCAAACCTTCTATACCATAATACCATAAACTCATTTCTTTCAGAGAAGTGAGGTGTTGAAGTTCTTCTGGCAAAGAATCCCAGTGAGGATCCCCGTGGAAGGATAGACGAAGAAGGGAAGAAAGATTTTGAATCCCTGTGAAAAATGTTCGGACTGTTTCAAACTCCTCTGAGAGAGGACCAATCTCGAGGTCAACCAAGTTGTTAAGCTCACCAAGTCCCTTGGGCATGGACTTCAATTTGCCACAGTAACTAAGCTCCATGTATGAAAGATTTGGCATTTTCTGTAAATCAACTGAAAAGTCGATGAGATTTTCGCAGTACGTTAGTTGTAAGAACTGAAGAGACTTGCAAGACTCGATTAAATCACTCGATACACTTGTTAATCCTGCGCACTCAGAAATTGTCAGCCTAGAAAGGCATGTTAGGCCTCCATTAATCCCATTTGAAGTCTGAAGTGATTTGAGTTGTGGACACTGTGATATCTCCAACTTTTCTAGAGATTGGAGTGAATCCAGGTCTGCTGGCAATTCTTGTAGGCTCCTGCAATCTTTGATCACCAACTCTTGAAGAGAGGTAGCACCCCAAGACATATGAGAAACAATATGTGTTAAATCTTGGCAATTCTTAATCTGTAGACAAGCAAGATTTGGATTGTTTTTCAGTAGCCCATCAGGAAGATGAGTGAGCTCCTTCACACCATCAATCTGGAGATTTCTGAGTGTTGTTAACTTGCTATTGCATATATTTTTCATGGATGAGCTGCTGTTTAGAGACTCAATGATCAATTCATTGAGCGATGGGAATTCATGACTAGGAGCAGTTGTCAAACTGGAGCAATCAACGATAGACAATCTCTCAAGGCTAGGAAACACTTGTACTTCATAAGCTAATTCAGACTTTTCTTGATCCACTCCCATCCAATCTACCAGCCTTGGCAAATTATCTAGATTGAGACTTCTGAGTGCTGGAAACAATGTTTTTGTAGTTTGCCTACCTGCAGTTTCATTGCTTTTGGACCCGGTTTCATCATAAAATGAAGGTCCAATGCAAGTAACCTCAAGCAGTTCACTGAGCTCAAGATAATGGAGAAGTGGGAGTAAGCCAAGTGTCGGGATTTCTTTGCAGTGTTTGCAGCGTATGAGTTTAACCTCCACCAAGTTGTTTAGTCGTGCAGGTTCACCTCCACGACCAACACATACAGACATGTTCATTAGCCATGATGGAAATCTGTCTCCCATGAAGTATTCAATCATTAAGCTACTCAGATTTGGGTGAGGCTGAAGGCCGTCCAGCACGTTCTCATCATTGTTGTCACCTTCTCGAAGGAAGTAAATCCAACGAAGTTGCAGCTCCTGCAAGTTTGATTTTCCAAATAGATCAGCCTGCTCAGCTTCTTTTTTGTCTTTCACGAGATCAAGATTGCGAATTTCTAGTTTGCCTTGAAGATTTTTCAGGCTTTTGAGTTCCCCAATTGGAGGACCTTTAGCCTCACCAATGTTGTAGATTGGTAAGGTCTGAAGATTAGTTAATCGTCCAATCTCCCATGGCATATGGAAGAACTCATCACAGTAGTAATGGAGGTGCCTCAGGCTAAGCAAATTCTTGAAATTTTCAGGAAGTTCTTTAAGGAAATCGCATTCAGTGATCTTCAATGTCTGCAACTTGTAAAGGTTGCAAAATGAGGCTGGCAAAGACTTTATTTTTGTCCTCGAGATATCAAGATATTGCAACTTTCTCAACTTGCCAATCAATGCTGGCAACTCTTCTATATCTGCACCACAGAGTTTTAAAACATGCAAGCTGTTGAAATTAAGCAAAATATTGTCAGGTAAATTACTCATTAAGAATAATGTCTTCAAGTGACTTGCTTTCTCTTGGACAATCTTTGTGGTTTTTTTGCCAAAGGACTCCAATGCAAGGTGCCGAATTTCAGGAACTTCATCTTGAACACTTGCATGACAGTTGATGCTCTCGAATCTCGATATAGAAGATGCATAATCATGCACAAGATTGTGCATCTTGCATTGTGTGATTTTGTTGCCTTCATCTGCTGTTACAGCTTGAAGTAAAGAACTGCTCAATAAAATATCAAAGTATCGATTTCCTACCTCCTCCATCGCATCATTCCTCATCTCCGAATCTATAAATCCTTCTGCCATCCAAAGCTGGATTAGCTGCATTCTGTCTACAATAGAATTCCTCGAAAGCAACGAACAAAATGCAAAACATCGTTGGATGAATGGAGTTGGCAGGTAATCGAAGATCAACTTGAGTATCTCTGGGACAATATCGTCTGCATCTAGAACTCCACTCTCCAAGATTGACAACCAGAACTGCCTTCCTTTGTTCTGCAATAGGCTTCCAAGTAAATGTGCAGCTAACGGTAGACCTTGACACTTTTCTGCAATTTGCCTTCCTATGTCCTCCAACTCCATTGCTGTTTCTCCACCCGCGCTTACCTTTTCTTTCATTATGGACCAACAGTCTTCTGGATTTAACTTCTCCAAGAAATAGGATTCCTGTGCTGAAACATATGCTGCCTGTTGTTCATTCTGATCAGTAATCACTAAAATAGTATTACCTCTGACTTTGGAAATGTCCATCAATGTCTGCTTAAATTCTTCCCATTTCTTTGGTTTGACATTCAACAGTCCCATGTCATCAAGGATGAGTAGAAATCTGTTTCTTTCTAACTCCTTCCCTAGCTGCTTAACCATATCCTTTTGCTTTTCCGAACGATCGATTGTTTGTTTCGAAGATGATTCAAGGGTCAGTTTCAGAAGCGTTGTAAGCTTAGAATCACCAGACACATCTTCCCAAATTCTTCTATCAAATCTTTTCATCACTCGCTGATCTTTGTAAATTGACTGAGCCAATGTTGTTTTTCCAAGTCCCTCTTTTCCAACTAAGGAAAAAACAGACAGAACCTCTTTCTTATGGCCAATCAGCATTTCCACCATCTTTGACACATCATTCTCTCTTCCTAATATCTTGGGATAAGCAATAATCAAAGAGTCAACCTCCTGACCACTTGGTTTTAGTACTCGAGGGTGAGAAGTAGCTGTGACTGCAAATTCTCCAGAAGTTGGAAAGTCTTTTACTTCCTTATTGATCATCTCCAGTTTTGCAATGATTGTCCTTACTTTAGGCACCATTTCATGGCGAAATGCTTTCATATCAGAACTTGAGGAAAGGATGCCTACCTTGCCCTTTGCTTGGTTTTGGATCACCACTTCATGTTGGATGATTCCATAGTCGAACTCAGCCAAAGCATTATCAGCATCATAAGCTAAAGCTTCAAGCTTCTGCAGCCATGGCTTGATGATCTCTCCCTTGTCCTGGAGTCTCTGAGTGTCCCCAGAAATAGTTTGTATCATTGACAAAGATACTTGCAGTTTCTCCAACTCTGCTCTTGCAGATTTCACAACATTAGACTCTTCATGACTGGAGTGGGAAAACAAATTTTTCATCATGGCATTCAGGGATGCGCTTTCTTGATCAGAACCAAACACAAGATTGATGTCTTGAATAGCAACTGAGATTGTTTTCTGCAATAAAACCTCCACTGATGCCCTTAAAAGCACAGCTTCAGCCATCTTTGTTACAAGTTCTTTCTGTGATTGGACAAGTTTGGAAAACAAATTTTTGATTCTGCAGCTGAAGAAGTTACCAATAGCTCTATATATATGAAAATAAATTGAGCACTGTATAATTCTTTAGTTTAATTCAACACTCTACTTTTCAAAGTTGAATCATTCATTCATTTACTTGTTTATTACAAAAGTAGTGATCACAACGTGGGAATGCAATTTTCTTTTTCGTCTTTATGAGCGTACCAACCATTGGGGCTAGCCTGGTTAGGAAGTTAGCTTCCCGAGCTACAGGTGTAGAGTTTGATTCCTGTAGGATGCATGTGAGGGTGTGTGTTATAAAAAAAAAAAAAAAAAGAGCGTACCAACTCCGTTTGCTTATTAGTTAGCGGTTCCAAATTCGAAAAAATAGGAGAGTTGTGTTATATTAACAACTAACATAAAATTTTGCTACGTTTATAATACGATGATTGAATATGATATGTATAATTGATCTTATATGGTGAGATAAAAGCGTAATTATTGTAGTTGTACTCTTTATGACCACACCATTTGTTTAAGAACGAATATTAGGTGTATTGTTGATTAGTTGATATTGAAAAAAATATAAATTAACTTGCCATCATCCTTTGTCATAATCTTGGCTTATCTACTGCCATTTTCCTTATTTATATGTTTAAATGTTTGTAATGCATAATCCAATCAAGTTGCTTTAGTTTATGTCCAAAGAACACTTTCCTTTGGGGAAAACATTGCTGTCTGCTCATATTACAAATGCAGGGAATATTTAATTCTCCACTTGCTGTCTACTTTGATAAAGATGACAATACAAAGTGTGCAATATAAAACTTGTAGAAGTAATTGGAGAAAACAAGAATCAGTGGGCGATCATGGTTTGTGCACGAGTAGTTTTCCATCCATCCATTCTCATTGTTGAGTTTCCAAGGATTTTTTTTTTTTTGATGCACTTGTCGCATATTGGATTATGTGATCTACAAATACTCCCTCTTAACACTAATTTATAGTTGGCTGATGTGTCTTTGGGTATATATAATCCATAAAAAAATATTTTAGAGAAATTGATTGATGTGGAACGGATTGGAAACGCACACAAGATCAATGCAAAAAAGAAAAAAAAAAGACTAATCGTGTCGTTAATTTCAAACAGAGATAACTTTTTTATTCAAATTCAAAATCGCTATTATAATATAGACTTTGTCCCATGATGCAAGCCGTTTTTATCCAAAATTCATTTGTTTTACGACATGTTTGGACCCTTTAGTCCTTTAATATTTTTTTTTATTTCTTTTCCATTTGCATTAGGGTTTCTCAAAAATATACAAATGTTTGTAAATCTTTATTTTTGTTGTTACGACTACTAATTATTCAAAGCAGCTTTTCAAATTCTGTGAAATTTATTTTCTTTGAAAAGATTTGTCTTCCATTAGTGTGTTCTATGTTGTTGACTAGCATATCATGATTTTTTGTTGGTGTATATAATGTTGGAAAAATCGCAAAATGTAGATGCTGAAATTGTAATTCTATCTATTACAAAAGTATGGATTTGGATGACTTCGAATAAATTACATCTTCTTTCAAGCTATATTTGTCAGCTGTACTAATTTAAAATAAAGATATTCGAACTTGTGCACAAAGACTTATAAATCTCTAAGGACAAAAAATATTAAACTGTTATAAAAATACTACAAACTTGTAGTATTATATTGTGTAACAAGTTGTTATACCACTACTACAAAGTAGAGATATAAATCTTATGTTACAACTACTACTATCAAATATGAAACCAGTATGAAAAATGCTAGAAAGATAGAGAATATTATAGAGCAAAGTAGAACAAAATGTAGTAAGCCTTTCAACCATCTTTCTCTTTCACATAATCCTCTATTTATAGGCTTGAGGTACCTTGTAACTTACAATGTGCTAAATGAAAACACCAAGAGTTACATAAGTTACATAGGTTACAAAGTAATGGGTGATAATGGGATGATGTTACATGAGTTATAGGAATAATGAGAGATAAAGTGGTAGAACATGGTGTATTTGGATGGACATTCACAATGTGTTCATAACACTCCCCCTTGGATGTCCATCTTTAAGATAAACGCCTCGTTAAAACCTTACTAGGAAAAACCCAATGGGATAAAAACCTAGTGAAGGAAAAAGAGTACATTTTTCATATATAACATTGCCTCGTTAAAAACCTTACCAGGAAAAACCCTAATGGGAAAAAAAAACCTTGGTTAAGGGAAAAAGAGTACAATGTATAATAACTCCCCCTCTTAAGCACATCATTTGACATCTTTCAATCGACGCATTCCAATCTTATATACTAACTTTTCAAATGTTGAAGTCGGTAGTGATTTAGTGAAAATATCTGCCAAATTGTCAATTGAACGAATTTGTTGTACATGAATTTCACCATTCTTCTGAAGATCATGCGTGAAAAAGAATTTTGGTGAGATGTGTTTTGTTCTATCACCTTTAATGTATCCATCCTTCAATTGAGCAATGCATGCAGCATTATCTTCGAACAAAACAGTGGGAACTTTCTTATCCAAATGCAAACCACATGTTTCTCGAATATGATGGATCACTGATCTCAACCAAAAACACTCCCGACTTGCTTCATGAATTGCCAATATTTCATCATGATTTGAAGAAGTAGCAGCTATAGTTTGTTTCATAGAACGCCAAGAAATAGCTGTACCACCACATGTGAACACATAACCCGTTTGTGAACGACCATGATGAGGATCAGATAAATATCCAGCATCTGCATAACCTATTAGATCAAACTTAATTGCCTTAGAATAATAAAGACCCATATCTATCGTACCTTGAAGGTAACGAAATATATGTTTTATACCATTCCAATGCCTTCGTGTAGGTGAAGAACTATATCTTGCTAGTAGATTCACAGCAAATGAGATATCAGGACGTGTGTGACTAGCAAGATACATTAATGCTCCAACAGCACTAAGATATGGTACTTCTGGACCAAGTAATTCTTCATCATTTTCACGAGGTCGGAAAGGATCTTTATGCACATCAAGTGATCTTACAACCATAGGCGTGCTTAAGGGATGTGCTTTATCCATATAGAATCTTTTAAGCACTTTAGCTGTATAACCCAACTGATGCAAAAATATTCCATTTTCCAAGTGCTCAATTTGCAATCCAAGACAAAATTTTGTCTTTCCAAGATCTTTCATTTCAAATTCTTGTTTCAAAGAGTTAACAGCTTTTTCGAGCTCTTCAGGAGTTCCAATAATATTCAAATCATCAACATAAATTGCAATAATTGCAAATTCGGATGCAGATCTTTTAATAAAAATACATGGACAAATAGGATCATTCATATAGCCTTGTTTCATCAAATATTCACTAAGGCGATTATACCACATGCGTCCAGCTTGTTTTAATCCATATAAAGATTTGCACAATTTAATTGAATAAAGTTCTCGAGAACTGGAATTATTTTCCTTAGGCAACTTGAATCCTTCAGGGATTTTCATATAAATATCATTATCAAGAGAGCCATACAAATAGGCTGTTACAACATCCATTAAACGCATTTCAAGTCGTTCATTTGCTGCCAGATTAAGCAAATAACGAAAAGTTGTTGCATCCACCACTGGAGAATATGTCTCCTCATAATCAATACCAGGTCTTTGGGAAAAACCTTGTGCAACAAGTCGAGCCTTATATCGCACAATTTCATTATTCTCATTTCGTTTTCGCACAAAAACCCATTTATAACCCACTGACTGCACATCTTCAGGTGTGCGTATTATTGATCCAAAAACTTTACGTTTTGCCAACGAGTCTAACTCTGCTTGAATTGCGTCCTTCCATTTTGGCCAATCATTTCTTCGTCTACATTCATCCACAGACTTTGGTTCATGATCCTCGTTTTCATTCATGATAGTAATTGCTGCAGCATAGGCAAATTTATCATCGACGTCGATTTTATATCGATTCCACCTTTCCCCAGTCATGACATAATTTATTGAGATCTCATGATTATCAGAATTTTCAGGTACCTGAACTTCTTCTGGAAGTTTATCATTTGTCATGTCGGGAATTTCCATTTTTGAAGATTCTTTTGGAATCTCAATTACCTCGATTCTGCCATCATTATTATTTACTCCTTTTCTCTTTCGAGGATTTTTATCTTTGGAACCGATTGGTCTACCACGTTTCATGTGTGCCTTTAATTGATTACTAGTGGTAGAAGGTCCTTCAGGGACATTAATTCGAATTGGAGCATTAACAGCCGGTATGTGTGACTTAGTTACACGTTTTGGGTCAGTAAAAGCATCTGGCAATTGATTTGCTAAACGTTGCAAATGAATTATCTTTTGAACTTCCAGTTCACATTGATTTGTACGAGGATCAAAATGAGATAATGATAATTCATTCCAACTAATTTTCTTAACCAGCTGTTTATTTTCTCCCTCTAATGTTGGGAAAACTGATTCGTCAAAATGACAATCAGCAAAACGAGCCGTAAATAAATCTCCAGTTGTTGGTTCAAGATATTTCACTATAGATGGAGATTCATACCCAACATATATTCCCAACCTCCTTTGAGGTCCCATCTTTGTGCGTTGTGGTGGAGCAATTGGAACATAAATCGCACATCCAAAAATTCTAAGATGGGTAATATTTGGTTTCTGACCAAAAACCAATTGTTGGGGAGAGAATTCATGATAATTTGTTGGCCATATGCGAATTAGTGTTGCAACATGCAAAATAGCATGTCCCCAAACAGTTGTTGGAAGTTTAGTTCTCAAAAGCAATGGTCTCGCAATTAATTGAAGACGTTTAATAAACGATTCTGCCAAACCGTTTTGTGTATGAAAATAAGCGACAGGATGTTCAACACTAATCCCAATAGACATACAATAATCATTAAAAGATTGGGATTTAAATTCACCAGCATTATCAAGATGAATTGTCTTGATAGGATAATCTGGAAAATGTGATCGTAACCGAATTAATTCCGCAAGCAATTTCGCAAACGCCAAGTTGCGAGTTGATAATAAACATACATGTGACCATCTAGTTGATGCATCAATTAAAACCATAAAATATCTAAATGGTCCACAAGGTGGGTGAATAGGCCCACAAATATCACCATGTATGCGTTCTAAAAATGCAGGAGATTCGGTACGAATTTTCATTGGTGATGGTCTTATAATTAATTTGCCTTGAAAACAAGCAACACATGAGAATTCATTAGATTGAAGAATCTTTTGGCTCTTCAAAGAATGACCTTTTGAATTCTCTAATATTCTTCGCATCATTATATAATCGGGATGGCCTAACCGGTCATGCCAAACAATAAAATCATTATGATCAATAAACTTCTGGTTTACTGTTGCATATATTTCAATTGTAGAAATATATGTATAATATAATCCGGAGGAATAAGAAAGTAATTTTTCTAATATAATTTTCTTTCCAAAATCCATACTTGTAATATACAAGTATTCATTATTACCTTCACTTTTAGTCTCAATATGATATCCATTTCGGCGAATATCTTTAAAACTTAACAAATTCCTTTGAGACTTAGAAGAATATAATGCATCTTCAATGCAAAATTTTGTTCCTCCTAGTAAAATTATTATTGCTCTTCCGGAGCCTTCAATCAATTTTGTACTACCAGATATAGTACTAACATGAGTTTCTTTCATGATTATATAAGAAAAATATTTCTTATCTTTTAGTATGGAATGTGTTGTTGCACTATCTGCCAGACATAATTCTTTGTCTTTGATCATTGAAACGTCCATATTCTTCACAAAAGAAAAATTTTAAATGACAAATGTTTTAATTTCTTTAAGTATAAAAGAAATATTTAAAACAAATATATTAATAATAAGTATTTTTATTATTATTTGAGTACATCTAATGAAGATATTTGTTCATTACATAAAGTGAGAAACTGAAAATTTTATTCATTATATCAAAATAAAAAAATTAAGATGTTTATTCATTACATCAAAATAAGTAACTAAAATACTTATTCATTACATTGAAATAAACAACTAAAATACTTATTCTTGGATATTTTCATCACTAATCAAGTGACTAGTATTACCTTCGGGGTGATTGACAAAGAAATCTATATTATTTGATTCCAAACATTTGGTATTTATTTTTCTTCAAGAAAACATACATTTATTTCTTCTTCAGGAAGAATTTGAGACATTAAATATTAATCAATAAATATAAATAAATTGCACAATTAAAATTTACATAAAAATACAAAACAATAATTTATGTGTTATTGCAAATTATATAAATAATACAATATAAATAAATTGCATAATTGAAAATTTACATAAAAGATACAAAACAATAAAATTATGTAATCATATTACACCTTCAAGGTGATAAATAAAATATGATTAAATTGCACCTTCAGGGTGTTCAAAATAATATAATATGTTGAGATTCATCATATTAGTATTATCATCATATTTTATCAATAAAGTTTGTCTCAATATCGTGGTATTTCTTTTTCAATGATATTTGATAAAGCTTAACGATATGCTTCGTAGTACGACAGGTACGAGTCCAATGATATTCTATACCACATTCGTAGTAACTCTTTTTGCCATTTTTTCTTTCAATTTTATTAACCCACTTCTGGAGGTTATTTTATTTCTTGTCACGGTAATCATTATTTTGATTATATGGCATATTTTTATCAAACATACCGTGCTTTTGAAATGACAACCAACTTCAAGTGGTTGAATTTTTTTTTCTTCCAAATTAATCCATATATAATATTCAATATATTATATCCAATAGTACAAATTTATAATAGAAAATAAATTAATTGAAAATGAAAAGTATTACCATATGAACTTACCAAAATTCCAAACCTATATTTAACAATTCTTTCAATATGAACCTTGAATTTGATTTGCTCCAATTTTCTCAATTGGTAGAGAACTCGTGCTGATAACGTGTTATAAAAATACTACAAACTTGTAGTATTATATTGTGTAACAAGTTGTTATACCACTACTACAAAGTAGAGATATAAATCTTATGTTACAACTACTACTATCAAATATGAAACCAGTATGAAAAATGCTAGAAAGATAGAGAATATTATAGAGCAAAGTAGAACAAAATGTAGTAAGCCTTTCAACCATCTTTCTCTTTCACATAATCCTCTATTTATAGGCTTGAGGTACCTTGTAACTTACAATGTGCTAAATGAAAACACCAAGAGTTACATAAGTTACATAGGTTACAAAGTAATGGATGATAATGGGATGATGTTACATGAGTTATAGGAATAATGAGAGATAAAGTGGTAGAACATGGTGTATTTGGATGGACATTCACAATGTGTTCATAACATAAACAAGAGTTTTTCAAAACTTATGGTTATTTTCCTTAAAGCGAAAATTTTGTAACTTTAATGATTCGATGACGGAATATAATCCTTATAACTGATCTTATTTGGTGAGATAAAAGTATAGTTATTGTAATTGTAGTCTTTATGACGAATATTAGGTGCATTGTTGATTAGTTGATATTGAACGATACAAATATAAATTAACTTGCCATCATCATTTGTCATAATCTTGGTTTATCTACCGCTCCATTTTCCTTAGTTATATGTTTAAATGTTTGTCATGTCATGCATAATCCAATCAAGTTACTTTAGTTTATGTCCAAAGAACTCTTTTCTTTGGGCAAAACATTGATGTTTGCTCATATTACAAATGCAGGGAATATTTAAATCTCCACTTGCTGTCTACTTTGATAAAGATGACAATACAAAGTGTGCAATATAAAACTTGTACAAGTCATTGGAGAAAACAAGAATTTGGATGATTTCAAATCGTGTAGAAAACTACACTTTTTTTTAAGCTTATATTTGTCATCTATAGTGTGGATTAGATTTACGTTAAGATGAAGGTATTAGAAGTTGTATACAAAGATTTATAATTAACTCTCTAATAACAAAGAAATATTTAAACAAGAGTTTTTCAAAACTTGTGCTTATTTTCTTTAGAGCAAAAATGACCCAAATAGATTCTTTTTATGGACTCTCAAAAGTTAAATGCACAAAGAGTAGCTCCTCTACAGAGATAGGATATAGAGAGATAGGATCCTCTTTACAAGATTATCCTGTATTAGATTAAAACTGACTTCTACATTCATTCAACTTTTGGTTAGGGTATAATAATTGTAGAGTGATTTCAGTCATATTTATGCTTTTAGTCCATAATTTTATTGAATACGTTGTTTTGAATATTAGACATAATAAAACAAGATAATATTGGACAGATTAGATTTCACCTTTGCCCTTTGACATTATTAAAAATGTTTGCACCATATAATCCACATAAAAGGTACATTTAAAAATCTTTCACAAAGAACAAGTTTCAATTTGTAATTTTGTATGCTGTATATATGTCCTTTATCCACCTTCTATATAAAAAAAGTTAACATAGCCTACCCTAGAAAAAACAAAAGTATTATAGCCTGCCCTAGGAAACACCTGTGAAGAGAAGGAAAAAAAAAAAAAAAAAATCCCAAATCACTTTCTTAGCACATGGTTTTAGACTTAAAGTTGGGTTGTTATAGCAGAACATGACGCTAATCACGCATGTTTTAAATAAAATTCCATTTCTTTTATTAATATAAGGGTCCATATATATGTTGTTTTGCCAAAAAAAATTATGTATTAATTTATATGGAAAATCATCCATATATTCATTATTTTAATACTACTAGTGGATTATAAGTAGATTCGACATACATAGGAAAAGTTTTCTCTAATGTTGTAAGTTGTCAACATTATCACAAGTTATTATATATGATTAATCATGGTTTTAATTTATTTGTATTTTGTGTTAGCGTGAACAACCAAAGAAGGATTCAAGTTTGGACAATAGAATAACATGAGAAAGCTAATCATGTTTACAGACTAGCAAAATAGCCAACTATATATATATATATTAGAAACTAATCATGTGATGCATGTGTTTGTTTTGTAGTATATTATTTAAAAAGAAGGAAATGAATAAAAATAATTAAATTATAAACAAAAAGGTTGTATTATATGAATTTATTTTTTTTCGAATTTTATCTTATTTCGTATTGAACTTTTTTTCTTTCTTTTTCTTTCTTGACGGGATAAACACTTTTCAAATTATAAAGTATTGTTGTTCGTCTTCATCTATATATCTTTGATGCTTTTTCCTTCTTGATTTTGTTGACTTGCCTTCATTGATTTCCTTAATTGAATTTTGAAATTGATCAATAAATTATGTGAGTGAAACTTATTGAATTTGTATAAAAGAAAGTTTGTGTATAATAAAATTTATGTAGTTTTAAGTTTATTACTTGATACTAACCATTGTTCATTTGGATGTATTTGTATTGTAAATGGAGTGATGCCTCAAAGTTAAAATTAACATGACATAAAAACTTTGTAATTATGTTTTTCATATAGTAATGAATTGATAAATTTAGCCAATTATATTTAAAACCTTAAAATGTTGAACATTTGAAGGTTAATGAAACAATGATTGAATTTTGAACTTTTATTTCCTCTAAAATTTGTACTTTATTGTTGGCCAAATCTCCCCATAGTATAATTTTAAATGCTTCCATTTGCACAGTTTAAAATATGTATAATAAAAATTTAATTGTAATTACCCAGTTGGTAAATGTGTGTAGGGATGAGAACGAAAACGAACGTTCACCAACAAGCTCGGGCTCGCCTCGATAAAAGCTCGGCTCGAGCTCGTTTATTTAATAAATGAATGAACACGAACAAGATTTTAAGCTCGATTAATAAATGAACAATAAATGAACACATGTGTGAAAGCTCGTTTACGTTCATGAACAGCTCGTTAAAAAGCTCGTTCATAACTCGATTAAAGCTCGTTAAAAGCTCGGTTAAAATATTAATTATATAATATATATTGAACTTATACACGAAATAAAAATATTAAACAATAGAAATATATAATTGGGTTTATATATATATATATATATATATATTTATTGACACACAAATCACACTATACGGTAGTGAGAACGAACATAAACCTTTATGAATAAGATCGGGATCGCCTCGATTAAAGTTCCACTCAATTTTGTCTACTTAATAAACAAATGAACACAAACAAAACTTTAGATTAGATTAATAAATGAATAATAAATAAACAAGCAAGTGAAAGATTCATTTAAGTTGTTCAACAACTTGTTAAGAATTTAGTTAAAATATAAATTATATAATATAAATAATATATACCCTAAGTAAAACTCTTAAATAATACAAAAAATTGATTTTTTATACATATAAGCACACAAATCATTATATGTTTGAATTAAATTTATACATTTATGTAAAGAGACAAAATATATTAATTTAACTAAATTATACATTCTTATACGAGCCGCGAAGTGTTCATGAACAAAGCTCGGGCTCGTCTCGGTTCATGTAAACCGGCTTGAGCTCGTTCATTTAATAAATAAACGAACACGAACAGATTTTTAGGCTCGATTAATAAACGAACTGGGCCTGAACACCTTAAAGCTCGGGCTCGCTTCGGCTCGATATCACCCCTACATGTGTGTGGTACATTTGAGTCATCTTTATATGTTTGGGTGTGTGGTTTCATAACTATTTCAATTGCACTATTTAATTTTGTATAATTTGGATGCCTATTTGTCACTTGTGCTTTGAAATCAAATACGAAATATTCATTAGATATAATTCATGTGTTTGTTTTATTATTTTTATAACAATATGAGTATTTTGATATTTGTCTCGTATGTAGAAAGATGAATTTTTACTTTTTTTCTGATTTTTTTTCATTAAAATATTTTCCGCATTTATTTTTCTTAGTAATAAAACTTTTATTTTCTATTGTGAATTCTGATACAGTATAAAATATTAATTAGATATAATTAATATAATTATTTTTAATTTTTATAACAATATTAGTATCTTAATATCTGCATCTCTCTAGCAGGATGAACTTTTATTTTTTTTCCTAAAATCCTTAATTTTTTTTTAAAATTTAATTAAATTAGCTAATTTTATTACTACTCTATTTATGCTTTCTTGATTGATTGATTTAAAAAAATTATTCAATTTCTAATTATATTTGATAATAGTCCTACAATCACTTATTATATTTTATTAACTTTAGTTTACACTTTTTTGGTATTGTTCTTCATTTATCTTCTATCCAGTTAAATTAACTTTTAAATGCTTAACTATATGCCTACTATTATTGTAATTCTTTATTTGTTAACAATTTGGAGGAACTTCAATTGTGAATAGAGTGATGTTTAAAACTTATAATTGGTTACCTAAATATTCAAAAATAAATTAATAGTTAATGATTTAAAAATAAAATTTTAATAGTATTTGGCAAAACTTATCAAAATCCTTATTATGTTTTATCATATTTAGTAATACCATATCATATTTGATTGTGTCTAATTTAGTATAAAAATGTATATTGGAACTCAAAATCTTAGAATGATTCGGTAAACCACTTAAATACGAAATCAATAGTAAATTATGATAAGTATTCTAGTTTCAATGAATCTTTTTAGATCCACTTTTTGTTTCCATGTAACGGAAAATGTGTAAACAAATAGATTATGATTAAAAATTTTAAAAAATAGAAAAATTTTAATTTTCATGAACCATAACAGTGTTTTCAAAGAAACATAACTTTCTAAAAAAATTATCTATGTACTTTTAATAGTCATTTTTCGGTTTTAACTCAATGAAAAACTTTTAAACATAGGTTATGAGAAAAAATAGAAAATTAAAAATTTTAAGAAATTTTTATTTTTTAAGATATAACTTTGAGATTCTAACTAATTGAATATTTGTAGTATTTTGTCCAATTTTTAAAGCCTTTATCAGGCATCAATCCTTGCATTTCGTCCAATTTGTAGGATCATCCTGATAAAGCCTTTATCAGGCACCAATCCTTGAATGCTTTAAGCTTTTTTTTAGTGTTTCACCATAATAATAATAATACACATCACTTATGCCATATAATTAACTAAAATTATTAAATTTAGGAAAAATATTAAATGCACATAAATCCTTCCATAACTTATCCATATCATTTGTTTAAAAACATTAAATGCGAATAAATCCTTCCATAACTCATCCATATCATTTGTTTAAAATTATAATGTATTTATTCTATCTAATTCAAATCACTAAAAAAATTAAAAATAAAATATCATTAAATTAAATCTACAATTCACTAAAAAAAAATTAATTATTACTAAAATTAAATCTACAATTATTAAGCCCTAACCCCCAAATGTGAGTCAACCCTACGACATTGTTTCATTAAAATTAGGGATTAAAAAAATAAACTATCACTAAAATTAAATCTACAATTATTAAACCTTAATCCAAATATGAGTGAACCCTACGATATTGTTTCACAAAAATTAGGAATTATAAGAATAAAATATCACAATAATTAAAATTTACAATTATTAAACCCTAACCCAAATGTGAGTGAACCCTACGATCTGATCTGAGAATAAAATCAAAGAGTTTAATAATTAATTATATGGTGTAGATAGGGTACATTTTTATTATGGTGAGACTTTAAAAAATGATTACATGGCACAAAATAATTGGTGCCTCCTGATAAATTCCTTGTCAGGCACCAATTATTTTGTGCCATGTAATCATTTTTTAAAGTCTCACCCTAATAAAAATGTACCCTACCTACACCATATAATTAATTATTAAACTCTTACCCTACCTACACTATATAATTAATTATTAAACTCTTTGATTTTATTCTCAGTAGGGTTCACTCACATTTGGGTTAGAGTTTAATAATTGTAAATTTTAATTATTGTGATATTTTATTCTTATAATTCTTAATTTTTGTGAAACAATATCGTAGGGTTCACTCATATTTGGATTAGGGTTTAATAATTGTAGATTTAATTTTAGTGATAGTTTATTTTTTTAATCCCTAATTTTAATGAAACAATGTCGTAGGGTTGACTCACATTTGGGGGTTAGGGCTTAATAATTGTAGATTTAATTTTAGTGATAATTAATTTTTTTTATTTTTTTAGTGAATTGTAGATTTAATTTAATAATATTTAATTTTTTAATTTTTTTAGTGATTTGAATTAGATAGAATAAATACATTATAATTTTAAACAAATGATATGGATGAGTTATGGAAGGATTTAGGCGCATTTAATGTTTTTAAACAAATGATATGGATAAGGAAGGATTTATATGCATTTAATATTTTTCCTAAATTTAAGAATTTTAGTTAATTATATGGTATAAGTGACGTGTATTATTATTATTATTATGGTGAAACACTAAAAAAAGCTTACATGGCATTCAAGGATTGATGCCTGATAAAGCTTTATCAGGATGATCCTGATAAATGTTACACCCTATATATATATATATATATATATATATATATATAATGAATCCCATTGGGTTTAGTGGTTGGATAATGCATATAATTAATTAACTAAATTTTGTTGTATGATTCTCTCTTAAATTTAGTAGAAAAGTTTGTCAGAAAAGGACATGAAAATGTGAAAACATATCATGGAAATGTTGAAGTTTTGAATTGGAATTGGACCCTTAGTTTACTTAATTTATTGTTCTTTTAATTTTCATTTGTGTTTGAAAGATCAAGGTTAGATGCGCGGTGTCTCAGTGGGTTAGAAACACTAGATGTGACACCGATAATAAAACAGTAATGGACAATAATAAAAATGCAGAAAGTAAAGAGACAGGAGGTTGGTAACGCAGTTCGGCAATTGCCTACGTCTGTGGGGCCATGCCCAGAAAGAACAATCCACTAAGTTCACAAGTTATAAGACACTCGGTCTGACACAAAGTAAGACACCATCTTATCTTTGTTACCGCCTCTTCCTAACTTCTCGTGTGAACAAGATTGTGCGAGCTCCTCTTGACTTTGTGTTGATTCCTCCCGGAATCCGTGGTTCAGCAAGATCCCCTTGCCCACGATGAAGACAAGCTCCCCTTGTCAATAGTGACTCCTCCCAGAATCCGTGGTTAATGCAAGATCCCCTTGCCCACGATTGAACTCCTCCCGAGCTCCTTAACAACCTCCTCCCGAGGCTGTGATTGAATCAAGAACACAAGGATTGCACCTTCAATAATATGACATTAAGATGCGAACAAGCCAACACACTTTGATCAAAGATCTCCAACAAAGAAGTGTGTTCACAGTCTAATGAAGACCGAAATAAACATCAAAGCTTCACACGATTCAAAACAATTCGCCCACCCAAAATACGTGTGATTGAAAAGATCATATAGGCACACCAAATCTTCCCATGTTTATCTCCAAATCTTCCTATGTTTATCTCCAAAATTATTTCCAAATAATTCAAATGGAAAGATGGAAAAACATGTGCCTTCAATACTTATATTTTCCAAAGATAGCTCTCCAATGATAACTTCCAAGAATACCAAGATAAGCTCCCATAAATATCGAGATAGCATTAATCTTCAAATCAATCTTCTTTGCATAGATTGATTTAATTTGATTTATGCCTTCAATAAGATCTTTCCTTATCTTGCCAAAAAATCAATGCCAATTAAAAATAAATGCCACGCCACGTGTGCATTAACAATCTTTCCCTTTGACATTTTTTGGCAAAATCCAAACTCTCCCTGTATGCTGAATCGCCACATCTGCACAAGACATTGCGCATGACACAACAAAAGACACCAAGTTCACTAAGAAACATCACTGCACAAGACATTGTGCATGACACAGCAAAAGACACTAAGCTCCCAGCATACAAATGTTTAAGGGATTACAAATCAAATATCCAAAATAGCCAAATTACTCCCCATTTTTGCCATAAAAAGACAAAAGGGCACAAAAAAATAAAAATAAATCATAAAGAATTGTCTTAAGAAGAGTAAAATAAATAATCATCAGAGTCATATTACTCAGAATCCTCTGCACCATCAAGCACAAGGCCAACTGAATCTGCTAGCAATTGAACACCAGCAACAACATCTGGAATTCTTTCATCTGAACCAGTAACATACCCACCAGCTTGGGCGCTGGAAAGGGCCTGACTGTTAGTGACACCAGGAGTGACACCTGTTCGACACACTACCTGAAACACTGTAGTTTACTTCATTCAGGGACTCTGTCACGTCTTCTTTAGGAACATCAGCTATTTCCAGAGAATCATCGACTTGAACATTCACAGATTCCATAACATTTCCTTGACCCAACTTTTGATGCCATATGACAGAATCTTCCATGCTTGGTTGAGAATAGGTGGACAAAGCAGAAATGAGATAACAATTATCAGAAGATCTTACTCCTTCCATGATGCACATATTTTGATTGGACACAATATTCTTCAAAAACTTATCGTTACCGATCATGTGTCTAGAACACCCACTGTTAAGGTACCACTCATCATTTGTTGCAGCTTTCAAAGAGGTGTAGGTAAAATTGCACTTTAAATTTGACTTCTTTACCCATCTCTGTTGTGAATCTCTGTGAGAATAAAACTTTCTAACAGTAATTTGTCTCAATTCAGCAAGGTAAGTAAAACATCTAGGGTGAATATGACCACGACGATTACAATAATGGCAAATAGGTATAAATCTGTTACCTTCACCTCTAGGAGCCTGATAAGAATAATGAGGATTTGACTTCTTCACGTTCTTTGCACTACTCACAGCAACTCCCTTCTCTTTGTAATCATTACCTTGCATTGACACTGGTTGTGACATTGAACTTTCTCTTTTATAACCAAGTCCAGAATGATCACCACTGGGTTTACTGGTCTTGAGGATGTCATCCAACTTGGAAGAACCCGAATTTAACATTTTGACATTTTTCTTTATGTGATTTAGCTCGTTAGTCAGATTCTTCACTTCCTCCTGGCTTGATCTCAGATTGGCTTCCAATCCTTCAGCAGAGTTTTGAAGATTTAGCTTCTCATCTCTCAAACCCCCAATTTGAGTACGAAGATGCCGAATTACTCTAACAAATTCAATACATTTCTCAGAAAGGATCTTATATTTAACAAGAATATCTTCTTCCGTGATTTTATCTTCTTCTTCGTCACTATAAGTCGCCATATTTTCGGTGACACTACGTGTAACATTCTTGACAACACCAGTGTCTGATTGTTTATTTTTCGAAGCAAGAGCCACATGATTATTATGAAATTCATCTTCTCTATCTGACTCATTTTCACTCCAGAATGTGTTGAGAAAATTCTTCTTTTTCTTCAATGTATTAGCACATTCCACTTGAACATGCCCAAAGCCATCACATTCTCTACATCGAATTTCCCTGCTGTTGAAAGGTTGGTCAGATGCATGATTTTCTTCCCTGTACTTCTTATTGCTAGGTAATCCACTTTTGATGTCGCTAACACTGGTCTTGACACCTTGAATATTTCTGCCCAATCCTTTCATAACTCTGCTAAGGTTATAAGACAGCAGTGCTAGAGATTCCTCAAGGTCATATTCACCATGATTATCCATCCTTTGCATTTCTGCTTTTAGAGCCATCTCTTTATCCTTCTTTGCTTTCAAATCCACTCCAAGATTCATTTCAAACGTTCTAAGAGATCCCATCAGTTCTTCTAGCTTCATCTTGGAGACATCTTTCGCTTCTTCAATGGCTGTGACTTTATAAGCAAAACGTTGGGGCAGAGATCGTAGAGTTTTCCTCACCAATTTTTTTTCGGAAAAGCTTTCACCAAGAAGGAACGCCTCATTGACGATGTCACAGAGTTTGGCGTTGAACTCTGCAATACTTTCATCTTCATGCATTCCTAGGCTCTCAAATTTTGTAGTTAGCATCTGCATTTTTGATAACTTTACAGCCGACGTCCCTTCATAAGTGATCTGAAGAATTTCCTATACCCTTCTGGCTGACTCACATGTGGAAATGAGTCTAAACTAACTGGGATCAACACCATTGAAAATAGCATTAAGAGCCTTTGAATTACTATTTGACAATGCATTTTTCTTAGCGGACCAACTTTCTTCAGGCTTGGGAGATGTGATACGCTCTGTGTCGGTAATCATTGGAGAGTCCCATCCAGTCAGAATTGATTTCCAGGCCTTCTTATCGATAGCTTTGATGAAGGCTCTCATTCTGGCCTTCCAATAAGCATAGTTGCTGTCATCCAATAAAGGTGGAGGCATTGTTGAACCTCCTTCCTTCATAGAGTCCATTATACAAAAACCAAGATCAAGTCCTGCGGATCCCGCCTAAGAAACAAAGACGACCCGCTCTGATACTAATTGAAAGATCAAGGTTAGATGCGCGATGTCTCAGTGGGTTAGAAACACTAGGTGTGACATCGATAATAAAACAGTAATGGACAATAATAAAAATGCGAAAAGTAAAGAGACAGGAGGTTGATAACGCAGTTCGGCAATTGCCTACGTCTGCGGAGCCACGCCCACAAAGAACAATCCACTAAGTTCACAAGTTGTCTGACACAAAGTAAGACACTATCTTATCTTATCTTCCTAACTTCTCATGTGAACAAGATTGTGCGAGCTCCCTTTGACTTTGTGTTGATTCCTCCCGGAATCTGTGGTTCAGCAAGATCCCCTTGCCCACGATGAAGACAAGCTCCTCTTGTCAATAGTGACTCCTCCCGGAATCCGTGGTTAATGCAAGATCCCCTTACCTACGATTGAACTCCTCCCGAGCTCCTTAACAACCTCCTCCCGAGGCTGTGATTGAATCAAGAACACAAGGATTACACCTTCAATAATATGAAATTAAGATGCGAACAAGCCAACACAATTTGATCAAAGATCTCCAACAAAGAAGTGTGTTCACAGTCTAATGAAGACCGAAATAAACATCAAAGCTCCACACGATTCAAAACAACTCGCCCACCCAAAATACGTGTGGTTGAAAAGATCATATAGGCACACCAAATCTTCCCATGTTTATCTCCAAATCTTCCCATGTTTATCTCCAAAATTATTTCCAAATAATTCAAATGGAAAGATGGAAAAACATGTGCCTTCAATACTTATATTTTCCAAAGATAGCTCTCCAATGATAACTTCCAAGAATACCAAGATAAGCTCCCATAAATATCGAGATAGCATTAATCTTCAAATCAATCTTCCTTGCATAGATTGATTTAATTTGATTTATGCCTTCAATAAGATCTTTCCTTATCTTGCCAAAAAATCAATGCCAATTAAAAATAAATGCCACGCTACGTGTGCATTAACAGTGTTGAATAACACATTGTATTGAATCTAATGAAACAAGAATAACACATTCAAATGAGAGGTTAAAGAAAATGCAACAATAATGTAAACAAGAATAACACATTGTATTGAATCTAATGAAACCATTCAAATGAGAGGTTAAGGAGTTGGGATTACAAATGAAATGAGAAAAATATCATAACTTCAATTGGTTTAGCATTTGCCACTTAGTTTGTACAGACAGAAATAGATTCAAATTTTGGTTTTCGCAAGCAAAAATCAACTTTATGACCCCACCATTTGTTTAAGATCGAATATTAGGTGCATATATTGTTGATTAGTTTATCCATTTTCCTTATTTATATGTTTAAATGTTTGTCATGCATAATCCAATCAAATTGCTTTAGTTTATGTCGAAAGAACACTTTTCTTTGGAGAAAACATTGATGTTTGCTCATATTACAAATGCAGGTAATATTTAATTCTCCACTTGGTGTCTACTTTGATAAAGATTACAATTGAAGACAACGAAATATGTGTTTTATTGTATAACATTTTATGTGCTTTAAGAGGTGAAATTTGTGCTTAATAGTGATAATTATGATAGGTTTTGGGAGATTCCAAGATTGGAGCATGGTAATGAAGGAAGGTGAACTTGGGACCTTTTTCTAGAAGATAAGGACAAATGGATTAAATTTGAAGAAATTTGGCAGCTCAAGGACTCTTTTCAGATACCAAATCGGTGGTGGAATAGAATTAGAAAATTAGCTTGTATGCTAGAGTAAAAGCCGCAAGCGGCAAATTAGAATTTGGAAACAAGAAAGATTCATATCTTTTAGTTGATTTAGGAAATTGTTATCTTCCCTCCTATATAAGGGAACAGATTAATTAGGGTAAAAGGTCTTCGGTTGTTAGTTTTTTGCAGTTTTGTAGTTTTTAGTACAGGAACAGACGCACCGTCGTTTGCCCAAATGACGGTCAGCTCTGTTTGATTTTCTTAATTCAGTTTTATTATTTTTAAAGCTTTTGATTGTTTTAGTTATGTTTAGTGAGTAGTTACTTTTCTGGCGATAAGTAAGGAAGCACTAATCGATGAATTAATTGTGAGACCTAAGTGTTTTTATTAAACTATTTCATATTTAATTTCAAAAGTTCTGTAAGCCTAATGTTAATTATCTAGATTTATTAAAGCTTGATCACCTTTAATCAATTTAGATAGAGCCAATTAACCCCTTGTTAAGTCACTGAATTTTATAGGTAAGATTAATTAGTGGTGAAACTACTGTCTAGATAGATGGGAATAATCGGTTAATGAATTGTTGCATGCTGATCATGATATGATTTGTTAGAGTTAGGATTTTCATTCTAATGCTTAATGCTTTTGTAACATTAAACCGGGTGTTCACCTGATTCCGGCCAGGTTGTGTTATGAATAGAGAATTGATTAATCTTATACTTATCAATTATCGAATAATTAAGAAAGAATTGGGTGACGTCGGAGCTAATTCTCGGTAGCCTATAACTAACTGGTTAATATGAAATTGTTATCTTTGAGTCGATGAGCAATGAAGCATTTGTTAGTGTGGAATTACTTGTATGCCGGATTTTTCCTTTAAATAATTAATTTCCGTATTTTTGTTATTTGTTAATTTCGTCATTTAATTCCTTTAGATTTATTACTTTAATTATAAATTGAATTGGTGTGACACATTACAAATTAACTAGTTTTGGAAAAGAATTGGTGTTCTCTGTGAAAACGATCTCACTCCTCTATATTATTTAATAGTGTTATGAGAGAATTTAACTTTGGTAGAATAACGATACACCAAATTTTGGTGCCGTTGCCAGGGAACGGCAATTATTTTCTATCTTTTAGTTAATTTGTGTTGTTCTTTGGTTTATGTCTAGATCGTCTAACCCTAAATTGCTTTTTGATCCAGAAATTGAAAAGACAACTCGTAGATTGAAGAAAGAGACGAAAGAACATCGCCAAAGAACCAATTATGGTTCAAAAGTTGACGCGTCGTTTGCCCAAATGACGATCACACAGAATCAGAACTAGCTTTCTTGACTGACGAAACTTACATGGCTGAACTTCCACCTCTGAACCAGTCTCCTGGCGGTAATTTGCCACCTGAACGTGCGCAGGAACAACGTGTCCCTGTGATTAATCCATTGGTGCCATTTCAAGCTCCATTGAATGATCGATCATTAAGGGAGTCTACTAATCCAGTGATTAATTACCGATCTTCTTGCATTGTGTTGCCTCCTCTTGCAACTGATTATGAATTGAAAACATCCTATCTTAATTTATTGCCTAAGTTTAATGGAGATGTTGGGAAAGATCCTTATATTTTTTTACATGATTTTCTTAAAGTATGTGAAACTGTGAACAATAGAGGAGTATCACAAGAATACATTAGGCTAGCTAGTTTTTCTTGGTCCTTAACTGGAAACGCTATTGTTTGGTTTAAAAGTCTCACTCCTAGATCTATTATAACATGGGATGGCATGCAAAGAATATTTCTTATGAAAATTTTTCCCGCATCTAAAATTGCATCAGGTCGAAAGGAAATAGTAGGCATTAAACAAGAGTATGATATGTCATTAACTGCATATTGGAATAGATTTAAACGTTTATATAAAAGTTGTTATCAACATCAAATTACTGACGAACTTTTGCCTCTTTCTACATATCAAAGTTTCAACATTGGCCCATTAGCTGACACACAAGTTGTTATCCAATTAGCTGATTAGGTCATTATTTTACCCATTAGGGGTACTTGAAAATGTTTTAGTGAAGGTTAGAAATTTCATATACCCGGCTGATTTTTACATTCTAGATACGGGCAGCTCTTTTGATAGAAATGTTGCAGTGTTGTTATTGGGTAGACCATTCATGAAAACTGCTAAAACTAAAATTGATATGGATAAAGGAACAATTACTTGTGAATTCAATATAGAATCTATAACTTTCAACATTTTTGATGCTATGAAAATATCCCATTAATGTGGAAAATGTTCATTCAACTACCTGAAAAATGAATATACAACTAGAAACACGAACAATTGCAATTTACCAATCCACATGATCAACTGATAAGATCTAACATCTGTCAGGTACAATTTCACTCAAAGATATACAACGCAAGTGCATGTAAACATATTTATACTATTTAACTCCAACATGTAAAAGATCAATTAACAACTAGTAAAAATAAAGAACAATGGAGGCTGCTGTGATGCAGAGGTCTCCAATTTGGTTTGAGTGATGGAATGCTTGGCCTGAATCTGGGTGAAAAATGTGCAAGTGTGGCCAGAAGAGACCACCTCAACCTCCACCTCAACCTGAGGAGAAAAAGGAACCCAATGTAAGTGGGCTTACTGCAAAAGAACTTGCAAGTAAGAAGAGGAAAGAAGCTATGAAACAATCAATGGACGAGTTAAGAGGCAAAAGGGAAGTCAAGTATTCAAATCTTTCGAAATTGTATCGTCGAAAGGAATCGAACCCTTCAGTAATACACTAATACCTCAGGCTGCAGCTGGCTAAAATGCTTATCAAACCTGCTGCAACTCTTCAGTTAGTTGAACTACTTGATTGAGTCGTCTTCTTCTTCTTCTTCTTTGTCTTCTTCTTTTCCTTTTCTATGTCCTCTAAGGTACTGCATGAATAATAAGGTTGGAAAAGGATAGACATGACAAAAAGAAAATAGAAACATGCATGATCAGTAAATAGTACTGAAGAAATTGGAGAATTTTGCATTAATTCTATTTGGAAGAGCGAGCTTACTCGATCCAGAAGCCTGGAGCTGAAACTTCATACAAACCTGTGAAGATTTTGGGAATATGGGAAACCTTGAACCATTCACAATCGGGGTCGTTTTGCATCGCCCATCTTTTTGGTATTATAGGACAGTCATCGACCCTCAACTTCCTAAGTTTCTTGAGGCTTTGCATGATTTCCTTGGATGGAAAATATTGAAGATTTTCGCAACAGTAGAGATTTAACTCTTGAATGGAGTAAAGCTTCTCTATCCAATCTGGCAAACCTTCTATACCAAAATACCATATAGTCATTTCTTTCAGAGAAGTGAGGTGTTGAAGTTCTTCTGGCAAAGAATCCCAGTGAGGATCCCCGTGGAAGGAGAGACGAAGAAGGGAAGAAAGATTTTGAATCCCTGTGAAAAATGTTCGGATTGTTTCAAACTCCTCTGAGAGAGGACCAATCTGGAGGTCAACCAAGTTGTTAAGCTCACCAAGTCCTTTGGGCATGGACTTCAATTTGCCACAGTAACGAATCTCCAAGGATGAAAGATTTGGCATTTTCTGTAAATCAACTGAAAAGTCGATGAGATTTTCACAGTGCGTTAGTTGTAAGAACTGAAGAGATTTGCAAGACTCGAGTAATTCACTGGATACAATTGTTAATACTGTGCACTCAGAAATTGTCAGCCTAGAAAGGCATGTTAGGCCTCCATTAATCCCATTTGAAGTTTGAAGTGATTTGAGTTGTGGACACTGTGATATCTCCAACTTTTCTAGAGATTGGAGTGAATCAAGGTCTGCTGGCAATTCTTGTAGGCTCCTGCAATCTTTGATCACCAACTTTCGAAGAGAGGTAGCACCCCAAGACATATGAGAAACAATATGTGTTAAATCATGGCATTTCTTAATCTGCAGACAAGCAAGATTTGGATTGTTTTTCAGTAGCCCATCAGGAAGATAAGTGAGCTCCTTCACACCATCAATCTGGAGATTTCTGAGTGTTGTTAACTTGCTATTGCATATATTTTCCACGGATGAGCTGCTGTTTAGAGACTCAATGATCAAGTCCTTGAGCGATGGGAATCCATGACTAGGAGCAGTTGTCAAACGGGAGCAATGAACGATAGACAATCTCTCAAGGCTAGGAAACACTTGTACTTCATAAGCTAATTCAGACTTTTCTTGATCCACTCCCATCCAATCTACCAAGCTTGGCAATCTATCTAGATTGAGACTTCTGAGTGCTGGAAACAATGTTTTTGTAGTTTGCCTACCTGCAGTTTCGTTGCTTTTGGATCCGGTTTCATCATAAAATGAAGGTCCAATGCAAGTAAGCTCAAGCAGTTCACTGAGCTCAAGATAATGGAGAAGTGGGAGTAAGCCAAGTGTCGGGATTTCTTTGCAGTGTTTGCAGCGTATGAGTTTAACCTCCACCAAGTTGTTTAGTCTTGCAGGTTCACCTCCACGACCAACACATACAGACATGTTCATTAGCCATGATGGAAATCTGTCTCCCATGAAGTATTCAATCATTAAGCTACTCAGATTTGGGTGAGGCTGAAGGCCGTCCAGCACGTTCTCGTCATTGTTGTCACCTTCTCTAAGGAAGTAAATCCAACGAAGTTGCAGCTCCTGCAAGTTTGATTTTCCAAATAGATCAGCCTGCTCAGCTTCTTTTTTGTCTTTCACGAGATCAAGATTGCGAATTTCTAGTTTGCCTTGAAGATTTTTCAAGCTTTTGAGTTCCCCAATTGGAGGACCGTTAACCTCACCAATGTTGTAGATTGGTAAGGTTTGAAGATTAGTTAATCGTCCAATCTCCCATGGCATGTGGAAGAACTCATCGGAGTAGTAATGGAGGTGTCTCAGGCTAAGCAAATTCTTGAAATTTTCAGGAAGTTCTTTAAGGAACTCGCATTCAGTGATCTTCAATGTCTGCAACTTGTAAAGGTTGCAAACTGAGGCTGGCAAAGACTTTATTTTTGTCCTCGAGATATCAAGATATTGCAACTTTCTCAACTTTCCAATCAATGCTGGCAACTCTTCTATATCTGCACCACAGAGTTTTAAAACATGCAAGCTGTTGAAATTAAGCAAAATATTGTCAGGTACATTACTCATTAAGAATAATGTCTTCAAGTGTATTGCTTTCTCTTGGACAATCTTCGTGGTTTTTTTGCCAAAGGACTCCAATGCAAGGTGCCGAATTTCAGGAACTTCATCTTGAACACTTGCATGACAGTTGATGCTCTCGAATCTCGATATAGAAGATGCATAATCATGCACAAGATTGTGCATCTTGCATTGTGTGATTTTGTTGCCTTCATCTGTTGTTACAGCTTGAAGTAAAGAACTGCTCAATAAAATATCAAAGTATCGATTTCCTACCTCCTCCATCGCATCATTCCTCATCTCCGAATCTATAAATCCTTCTGCCATCCAAAGCTGGATTAGCTGCATTCTGTCTATGATAGAATTCCTCGAAAGCAACGAACAAAAGGCAAAACATCTTTGGAGGAATGGAGTTGGCAGGTAATCGAAGATCAAATTGAGTATCTCTGGGACAATATCTTCTGCATCTAGAACTCCACTCTCCAAGATTGACAACCAGAACTGCCTTCCTTTGTTCTGCAATAGGCTTCCAAGTAAATGTGCAGCTAACGGTAGACCTTGACACTTTTCTGCAATTTGCCTTCCTATGTCCTCCAACTCCATTGCTGTTTCTGCACCTGCGCTTGCCTTTTCTTTCATTATGGACCAACAGACTTCTGGAGTTAGCTTCTCCAAGAAATAGGATTCCTGTGCTGAAACATATGCTGCCTGTTGTTCATTCTGATCAGTAATCACTAAAATAGTATTACCTCTGACTTTGGAAATGTCCATCAATGTCTGCTTAAATTCATCCCATTTCTTTGGTTTGACATTCCACATGTCATCAAGGATGAGCAGAAATCTGTTTCTTTCTAACTCATCCCCTAGCTGCTTAACCATATCCTCTTGACTAATTTCCGCACCAACGATGGTTTGTTTCGATGATTCGAGGGTCAGTTTTAGAAGCGTTTTAAGCTTAGAATCACCAGACACATCTACCCAAATTCTTCTATCAAATCTTTTCACCACTCGTTGATCATTGTAAACTGACTGAGCCAATGTTGTTTTTCCAAGTCTCTCTTTTCCAACTAAGGAAAAAACAGACAGAACCTCATTCTTATGGCCAATCAGCATTTCCACCATCTTTGACACATCATTCTCTCTTCCTAATATCTTGGGATAAGCAATAATCAAAGAGTCAACCTCCTGATCACTTGGTTTCAGTACTCGAGGATGAGAAGTAGCTGTGACTGCAAATTCTCCAGCAGTTGGAAAGTCGTTTACTTCCTTATTGATCATCTCCAGTTTTGCAATGATTTTCCTTACTTTAGTCACCATTTCATGGCGAAATGCTTTCTTATCAGAACTTGAGGAAAGGAAGCCTAACTTCCCCTTTGCTTGGTTTTGGATCACCACTTCATGTTGGATGATTCCATAGTCGAACTCAGCCAAAGCATTATCAGCATCATAAGCTAAAGTTTCAAGCTTCTGCAGCCATGGCTTGATGATCTCTCCCTTGTCCTGGAGTCTCTGAGTGTCCCCAGAAATAGCTTGTATCATTGATAAAGATACTTGCAGTTTCTCCAACTCTGCTCTTGCAGATTTCAGAACATTAGACTCTTCATGAATGGAGTGGGAAAACAAATTTTTCATCATGGCATTCAGGGATGAGCTTTCTTGATCAGAACCAAACACAAGATTGATGTCTTGAATAGCAACTGAGATTGTTTTCTGCAATAAAACCTCCACTGATGCCCTTAAAAGCACAGCTTCAGCCATCTTTGTTACAAGTTCTTTCTGTGATTGCACAAGTTTGGAAAACAAATTTTTGATTCTGCAGCTGAAGAAGTTACCAATTGCTCTATATATATGAAAATAAATTGAGCACTGTATAATTCTTTAGTTTAATTCAACACTCTACTTTTCAAAGTTGAATCATTCATTCATTTACTTGTTTATTACAAAAGTAGTGATCACAACGTAGGAATGCAATTTTCTTTTTCGTCTTTATGAGCGTACCAACTCCGTTTGCTTATAAGTTACCGGTTCCAAATTCGAAAAAATAGGAGAGTTGTGTTATATTAACAACTAACATAAAATTTTGCTACTTTTATAATACGATGATTGAATATGATCTGTATAATTAATCTTATAAGGTGAGATAAAATCGTAATTATTGTCGTTGTAGTCTTTATGACCACACCATTTGTTTAAGAACGAATATTAGGTGTATTGTTGATTAGTTGACATTGAAAAATATAAATTAACTTGCCATCATCCTTTGTCATAATCTTGGCTTATCTACTGCCATTTTCCTTATTTATATGTTTAAATGTTTGTAATGTATAATCCAATCAAGTTGCTTTAGTTTATGTCCAAAGAACACTTTCCTTTGGGGAAAACATTGCTGTCTGCTCATATTACAAATGCAGGGAATATTTAATTCTCCACTTGCTGTCTACTTTGATAAAGATGACAATACAAAGTGTGCAATATAAAACTTGTAGAAGTAATTGGAGAAAACAAGAATCAGAGGGCGATCATGGTTTGTGCACGAGTAGTTTTCCATCCATCCATTCTCATTGTTGAGTTTCCAAGGATTTTTTTTTTTTTTTTGATGCACTTGTCGCATATTGGATTATGTGATCTACAAATACTCCCTCTTAACACTAATTTATAGTTGGCTGATGTGTCTTTGGGTATATATAATCCATAAAAAAATATTTTAGAGAAATTGATTGATGTGGAACGGATTGAGAACGCACACAAGATCAATGCAAAAAAGAAAAAAAAAAAGACTAATCGTGTCGTTAATTTCAAACAGAGATAACTTTTTCATTCAAATTCAAAATCGCTATTATAATATAGACTTTGTCCTATGATGCAAGCCGTTTTTATCCAAAATTCATTTGTTTTACGACATGTTTGGACCCTTTAGTCCTTTTAATATTTTTTTTTATTTCTTTTCCATTTGCATTAGGGTTTCTCAAAAATATACAAATGTTTGTAAATCTTTATTTTTGTTGTTACGACTACTAATTATTCAAAGCAGCTTTTCAAATTCTGTGAAATTTATTTTCTTTGAAAAGATTTGTCTTCCATTAGTGTGTTCTATGTTGTTGACTAGCATATCATGATTTTTTGTTGGTGTATATAATGTTGGAAAAATCGCAAAATGTAGATGCTGAAATTGTAATTCTATCTATTACAAAAGTATGGATTTGGATGACTTCGAATAAATTACATCTTCTTTCAAGCTATATTTGTCATCTGTACTAATTTAAAATAAAGGTATTCGAACTTGTGCACAAAGACTTATAAATCTCTAAGGACAAAAAAATATTAAACAAGAGTTTTTCAAAACATATGGTTATTTCCCTGGTAGCGAAAAAAAAAAAAAAAACCCTAATAGATTCTTTTTATAGACTTTTAGAGCTGTCTAAAATTATCTCTATTTTATAATGTTAACTACGTCGTAAAGTTCACTCATTCGATCTAATAATTTTGAACAGATGATCCATCTCTACAAGAGGTACACCCTTTGATGTTTCAAGAGTTATAATATCAACTTGTAACTTCCAAAAATTACAATTCTTTCATTTATATGAATTACACTTGTTCAATTCCAAGAGCAGTTACAATGTTTGTAACCTCAAAAATGAAAAGTCACAAATATTTAATAGTTTCACATTATTGAAAATATTTCCACGGTATAATCCATAGAAAAGGTACATTTAAAAATCTTTCACAAAGAACAAGTTTCAATTTGTAATTTTGTATGCATATCCTTTTATCCACATGCAACCTAAACAAAGTTAACATAGCCTACCCTAGAAAAAAACAAATGTATTAAAGCCTGCCCCAGGAAGCATCTGTGAAGATAAGGGGGAAAAAAAAAACCCTCAAATCACTTTTTTAGCACATTGTTTCAGATTTAAAGTTGCGTTGTTATAGCAGAACATCACGCTAATCATGCATGTTTTAAATAAAATTTCATTTAATTAATACAAGGGTCCATATGTTGTTTTACCAAAAAAATTATGAATTAATTTATATCAAAATAATCCATTCATGGTTTTAAAACTACTAGTGGATTATAAGTAGATTCGACATCGATAGGAAAAGTTTTCTCTAATGTTGTAAGTAAGTTGTCAACATTATCATAAGTTATTACATATGCTTAATCATGGTTTTAATTTATTTGTACTTTGTGTTAGTATGAACAACCAAAGAAAGAGTCAAGTTTGGACAATAGAATAATTAACATGAGAAAGCTAATCATGTTTACAGCCTAGCAAAATAGACAACTATATATATATATATATATTATATATATAATATGTTAATTGTTTGGGAGGTTAAAAGCAAAAACTTATGCAAGTTGAAAGGAATATGATCATGACTCTCATTTGGTTTAGTGGTTGGATAATGCATATAATAATTTACTAAATTTTGTTGTATGATTCTCTCTTAAATTTAGTAGAAAAAGTAGTCAAGAAGGACATGAAAATGGATAAAGTTTTGTATTGGATTTGGACCCTTTCTTTACTTTATTGTTCTTTTAATTTTCAATTGGTGTTATAGCAACTAAAACCTTTATTCCACAGTGTGGAGTCATTAAATGAGTCATACTTTGTTATCGTATTTTATCTATATACGTCGGCTAAACGGATCATACTTTGCCATCATATTCTATCTATACTGTGAAAATGAAACAATAATGTAAATAAGAACAGCACATTGTATTGAATCTAATGAAACCATTCAAATGAGAGGTTAAAAATTTGTTGCTTCTATTAGTAATATAGAAAAACATTGGCCAAGAGGAAAGGAAAAACAATAAGTGAAGAGCAACCCTTCACAAACAAGCATACAAACAAACTAGCTAACAAAGAGTTTTCTCAAGAAGATTACAAGAGTTTTCACTTGTTTAACTGGAAAAATAAAAATCCTTAACAAATCCCAATATATAGGCCTAAATGAAATAGCTCTGTAAAATTAACCAAAATGATCAAACAGAACTAATCTTCCCAAACCAACGGGCACTGCAGCCATAAATCTGGCAAAATGCTTGCAAGGTGAGCAACAAAATCAACAATATTGTAAGAAACAGTTTGACAGCAGACTCAGATGGAATCAAACGATCTTTTGCAAATCTACAAGCTTTGATCTTGAAAGTATTGTCATAAATCAAGTTCAATTTCTGAGTGGTGCTTTCTAGATCAGTCCTCATCCGATTCGATTTGCTTATCCCATTAAATATTTTAGCGATTTCTTCACTAGGCAAATTGGTTTCGATGATGCCATTTTTCTTGAGCAAATCTACATCTTTAGCCGTATCAATTATGCCACACATGAAATCAACATAGCCAGCAACAATGTCATTTGATCCCGAGGCTAATTCATATGCCACTAAATTTCTTAATATCACTTCTGAATCAGTGTTCAATTTGATCACCGGGACGTATAGGATGAGATTCTCCTCATCATATCTGATTCCAATCCCTGAATCAGGCCAGACTTGGAACTGTATTTTGGAAACTTCATAAAGTTCAGAAGCTGAAGGAATGTCAATCTCCTGGATTGAAGAATTTGTAGTTTGTTTATCCTTTCTGAACAGGGCTGCAAATTTCTGCAGCGGCAAATTTGCACACAACATTAGAGGCTGTTGCCCTGTCATATCACCAGCAACCTTTGCGACCTGCACAATTCCTTCAGCAACTTCATCCAACGATTTGTCATCAAATTTCCCAATAGACCAGTTTTTCATAATCAAACTGTACATACAACTCAGAAGATGAGGGCTGTTGGTAAGAAATTGTGCATCATCTGTGAGGTTAAGGGGAGTATGCGCTTTACAGAAGGAAACGATTTCTGAAAACAACTCCTCATCATCATTCTGTACTTCATCATCCTCTTCCTCGTCTTCTTCTTCTTCTTCCTCTTCAACTTCGCCATCATCATCTCCTACTTCCTCATTATTCTCCTCATCATCATCTTCATCTGGAGCCTGCAAAGCCTTCCTGATTTTCTTTAGTACAATGCATGGCAATTGATTTTCCATCATTATCATGTCCTGTGCTAAGTTCCTGTCATCGACATCGAAGTTTCTTTTACCTGAATACGTGCTCAGTAGGTGAAGCATATATACGCCATCAATAGCCATGACCCATGCTAAAGTATCACCATCAAGGTCCAAGTACTTGTTGTAGCAAGAACGTATCGATGCCTCGAGCTTTTTTACCTTGTCCACAATCAGGCTCTTGAAGTTTTTGTATTGTTCTGGGTTCAAGTACTTCTTCACTGCTTCAAGTTTTCTGCTCTCCATTTCATCAAGATCAGGCCGCAAATGATGATATGCTCCCATCCCTATTTGCTGAGGGGCATAAGCTGCTGGATTGGTGTCAGAAACACTTTTAGGGACTCGGAATATGCTTGGACTATTGCCAATATAAATGATGAAATGTTTACTCAACTGATCAACCCATCGATGCTCGCTTGCGTTTGAACTGAAAATTGAGCTTGACATTGTTCTGGAAAATGGAGTGAGTAAAGATTAGTGTGGAATCCTTTTGAGTTGCTAATTTTCAGCAATGCCAGGGAAGAAGATGAATAGCAGATTATACTTAAAGTAGTTTATCAGCACTTTATAATATGCTTTTGTTCATGTTCATGGTGGTTGGAAAATTGGTTTAATGGCATTATTTGTTTACATTAAGTTATCATGCAAGTTGTGTTAAATTAATCAAATCAGTAAGAGAGAACTCAAGCCTACACCAAGTCATGACAAAGGTATGGTTGTTTAGAAAGTAGCTAGTGGTGTTTTCATACACTCACTTTTGTGAAATTTCAAATTTTTTAAGGGACTAGAATACAGATATGAGCCTTTTTTTTAATTTCTATTGAATATTGCTTGATCAAATTATTCCTAGAATTTATTAAAACATAGATTCTAAATTTGAATTCCACCTAGTTATAAGAAGTTTGTCTACCTTTGTCGGTGGTAAATCCGAAAAAATGAGGAGGGTTGCATTAAACCACTGGTAACCAGCGTAAAATTTTGTCACATCTTATGATATGGATCATATTAAAAATTGTGTAGAGGGTAGGAAGCTCATGTGAGTTTCAATTGAGTACAGTGACAAAATGTAATTCATATAGCCGATTTCAATTAGTGGCATAAGAGAATTAGTTGTTGTTCTTGTTGTTATAGGTTCTAAAATTGACTAGTGCAATACTCATGTGATGCATATGAATTGCATATTCTTTTCTTTATTTAGCATGTATCTGAAATTAATTTGGTCAGAAGTGAGGATCAAAGACAGTTAAATCCATGGTCTAGACTAAGTTTTCATGAGTTGTGTTTGGTCATTTCAGGATCAATGTTCAGGTTTGATTCTGCTGCTTTTTACTTGGGTCAGAAATCAATTTATTGATGAACAAACTTGCACTAGCATGCTGCATCCATAAACGTGAATGACTGCAAAGAAAGAAGCAGAAGCAGCAGCAGCAGCACTATGGAGAAAAACAGCTTGAGAAACTTGTGTAATTTCCCTTTGCATAGGATTACTACTCTCCTGATGATTGATGAATAAGTTATTGCAACTTTTTTCTGTCATCAGACAAATGAACAGAAATTTTTTTGAGAAATTATAACAAAAGAACACATTCTGTAGGATCAAGAACAAGAACAAATATTCAAACATTCTATTAATGTCGAACAAAACACTGAGAACTACAGCCGTAGATATCACAAACTGCTTGCACTCCCAATAGTAACACTACCAATATATAAACAAAGACTCTAATGCAGTCTTGTGATCGAATGAATTGTTGCTTTATCGATCTCCAAACTCTGATCCTAAACGAATCATCATAACCTTTATTCAATTGTTCAACAGTTTGTTTCAAAACAGCCTTCTGGCTATTGTACCCATTGGATCTATTCATCCCATTAAATATCTGAGCAATTTCTTCATTTCCCATTTTACTAACAATGATTTCCCTATCTTTGAGTAATTGAACATCCTTAGCAGTATCAATTATGCCACACATAAAATCCAAGTATTCTGAAAATCTCATATATGAACCTTGGCTAGCTGAGGCCTCTTCATATGCCTTCAAATTTCTTAAAATCACTTCTGAATCAGTGTTCAAATGCATAACGGGGAGACAAAGTGCGCGTTCTTGCTCTTTATACTTGATTCCAATTCCATTTCCTGTCCATTTTTCGAACTCTAAGTTTGTAATACCATGAAGTTGTGACACCGAAGGAATTTTGATTTCTTCCACCGTGGTTTGAACAGCCTTGTTGAAGTGTTTGTAAAGCTCCATTCCCTCACGCAATGGCAATCTTGCTAACACCATAAGGGGCTTGAACCCTGTTAAATCAGATAAAAGAGTTGCAGCCTCTTGAAATCTAGCCAGGTCTTCATCCGAGCTCATCAATGGCTCTGTCAGGCTTGTGGGATTCTGGTTCATGGGAGGGATCGTTGGTTGGTTTACGTTATTACCATGGAAAGAAGCCATATACTGAAGAGCTGATACAGAGTGCTCATTCAGTTTCTTTGGAGGGCTCAATTCTTGCACTACCCAATTGTTCATAATCAAATTGTACAAGAAGGCCAAAAGATGAGAATTAGTAGCTTCATCCCCAACAACTTGATCAATTTCGCATGATAATGCAAGTGGAGAATGTGCCTTACAGAAGTAGAGAAACTCGGAAAGCAATCGTAGTTTACTGTCCATTTGGTCAGGCCTTTTAGTACTGGACCCTTGTTCAGAACTTTGAGCAGGATTCAAATCCCCTTTGCCTCTTTGAACTTGTCCCATTGTACTACCAACCATTAAATCCTGAGGACTTAAAACATGAACAATTTTCTTCAACACAATCCCAGGAATTTGATTCTCAAGTTTTAGTATCTCCTCCGATAACATTAAGTTCCTATCATCAGAATTAATAGTGCTTAAGAGGTAGAGTAGATATGTACCATCAATAGCCATGATCCAAGCCAATGTATCTCCATGAACATCCAAATAATTGTTGTAGCATGCACGTATACATTGCTCGAGTTCTTTCACTTTATCGACGACTAAACGCTTGAAGTTCTTGTACTCTTCCGGCTTTAAAAATTTCTTCAATACCTCAAGCTTTTTGCTTTCCATTTCATCATCAAGTTCCGGCCTGAAATGATGATATGCTCCTAAACCAATTTGCTTAGGAGCATAGGCTCCTGGCTTTGTGTCTAATATTCGTTTTGGAACTCGAAAGATTGAAGGGCTGTTTTCAAAATATATGATGAAATGTTCGTTGAATTGATTAGCCCATCTTTGCTCACTTGTGCTTGAGCTGAAAAATGAGCTAGACATTTTGTAGGAAAATGCAGTTTAGTTCTTGACTCTGTAATTTCATTTGGTTTAGTTCCCTGTAGAACTTTATAAATGTTGAGAATGGTGATGGACTAATGGGCATAATTAAGCCGCCAATGGTGAATTTTCTCCAAGATTTTTCTCCAAATGTTCCGGGCTATTTACGCATTTTACCTGGACAATGATTTTTGAACTAAGGAGAGCCATGCAGTAATTCTATGGTGACTCTTCAGATTTCTGACTATTTGAAGTCTCCATCCATTTTATCCTCCCAAATTTTGCCATTCATGAAAAATAGAATTTGCACCAAAATCTTATAAATGTGGTCCTCAGCACTAGTATTAACTATTTTCAATTTGGAAAAAGAAAAAATCGCAACATTGATTAATATAAAAGAATCATTTCGTCCCCATGGTATATATTGTATAATAGAGTCTTATTAGGCTGTGCATGATCAGTCCAATTAAAAGGATTAAAAGGCGAAATAGTTACTTAAAATAGGATTAAAATGCGAAATAGTTACTTAAAATAGGCATAACTTTATGCTCCGAGTGAAGAATCACGATAGTGAACATTCATGTTGAAAAGAACGACGAAATCTACAAGATTGCCCTATAGCCAAAGCCATTTTTAGCCGAAATTCTTTTTAGTTTGATCGTTATATATCAAGCGATTTTTTGAATCTTAATCAATTTTAATTTGTATTTTTATTTAGTTTCAATTTTGTTTAAACCATTAAACGCTTATAGGATTTTGTTTTTCATCCTACGATGTTATCATTATTTTTAATAAATTCTTGAAAATTTGTGTTCTTTGCAAACATTGTTATCTTTTATTAATATATCCCTATGGTATGTTAGAGTTCCAAATTTATATTGCTATATGTAAGATATATATGGATCAATCATACATAAATAACAAAAGAAAAAAAAATACAATATAAAGACTGAAATTTTGTATGAATTGTTGTAGTCAACAAGTTTGGGAGGTGTTGCGTGCATGGCAACTTCCAAGTGATTTGATTTGATCTCCAATTCAGGGATTCCAATTGTCATGAATTTGGCTTTGGGATTTTGGGAGGTTTGTCGTAGTGTTGAAAGCGTTTCTACAATATTGGGGGTGACAATGGACCACATTAACTTGTTTGTACACTTCTTGCATTGATTTCAAAGAGAGATCACCATGTCAAGAGTCAAGGAAGGTTTGGAATAATTAAGAAGGAATCAAATGGGAACAATGCATTTTGTGAACAGCAATTTGCCAATGTTTTTTTCAAATTAAGTCGATTTTATGTGTTTTTGATCTTCTCTGTATCATTTAGTGTATCAGTGTATCACTTTCTATAAATGTTATAGTGTACTTTTTTATAAAATTAAAACCCTATTTAAAAAATAAATATGATTATAAACGTATCAAAATCTTATAGAGTGATGCAGAAAGTAATACATAAAATCCATTACCCAACAGGGGTTGGTTCGATGTTTACGTCTTTATTTATTCATTGATGATCTAACTTTTTAATTATTTTGTTTTTTTTCTTGTTAATTTCTTCCTATATATACAATTTTCATGCTCATGCGCGATGCCTCAAATCCGATCAATGTTCATCTGTACAACAATGTTAATTTCACATCATTCATTAATATTCCACCGAATGGTGTTCCAGGAGCGGAGGATCTTGGAACTGGCCCAATCATAACATATGAGTTGAATAAAATTTGTCCTGCCGTCTTCTACACTTGTTTTTCTGGTGATGCTAATTGTTCAAATCCTCAATTAATGTCGATTGTTGTCAAAGGTTAATCAGCGTCAAGCTTTGTTGTTGTGAGCCATCAAAATAATCAATAAGAAGATGGGTTGCATATATCGGTCATGCAGTATATATCTACATAGCCATAGCGATGGTTATCAAGGGGAGTCCTTTAAAATTAATTACGTATATATTGCATGTGTGGAATCAATTTGTAATCACAAAAACTCTTATAAAACGAGTTTATAAATGCGTAATAAGCATACGCTATTATACTAATATTATATTTGATATGTTAATTTTTGGTATTGGATTGAAAATTTATACGCTAAAGTGAAAATTTGTTAAGCTAAGTAAAAATTTGTTATGCTAATTTTTCATATTTGATAAGCTATTGTTTTAAATTGATACTTTGGACTGAAAATTAATACTTGATATGCTAATTTTTGAATTGATATGCAGATCTCATATATGAACCCGTTTCATATAAGTCTTGCTTATGTGTAATTATTGTATGAGTACTACCTAATCATTAGTCAATGGATACTTTGTTTCACATTTCATACACCACTCTGTGTTTTACATATTAATATTTTAATATTTAGTTTTAGTACTATTTATACCATTAAAATCTACACGTATTCTAGTTTATTTGAATTTAAAAATTATTTTTAAAAATTTTAAACTATTTTGAGTGATTTATTTTTCTTTTTCAGTTCAAAAGAAAAGATAGAAATTTTCCAAAATAATTTAAAAACATAAAATTAGATCAAAGAATACTAATTTTAAAATTAATGTAAAGAGCGAGGCCGAGTCGTGCATTTTTTTTACTCACTCTCACTTTGATAAATGTGTACAATTTCATTTTTTTTTTTTGAAAATTAATTATATTGCAAACTGAAGGTTATAAAGTTACAGAATATGAGGCTTTAAAAAATATCTGCTAAAATGGATTGGATATCCATCTCTGCGGAGGTAAGTCCCGAAAGTTGTTGAAGAAAAAGAAGACTATTAAGCCTTTTAGACAAGCGATTGACTCTGCTTAGATGGTTGATAGTAGTAAATAATCTTGACAAAGGTAAAAGATTTAAACGCTTGAATTGGAGATCAGATTCATTGTCCAAGATTATATTCTATTATATCTAATATTCAAAATGACGTAGTTTAACTAAAATTAGAGACTAAAAGCAAAAATATTATTAAAATCATTGACCCTAATCAAGAAATTAATAAGTGACCCTACGAGGTAATTTAATCTTGAATATGGAAAAACATAAATAATCTTGGATAGAGTATCCTTGCTTCTTGAATTGCTAACCACTGCATTGCATAATTTGCATTTAGCCACAATTGAATTATTATTTAGGTTTACAGTTCCACCACAATAGCTAGAGTTTCTGTAACCATTTTTTTATCATATTTGGAAAGTAAAAACATAAGGTTCACCCTATACTTACAAAGACTTAAACAAGTGTTACTTCATCGACAAACATAAACAATAGCACGGAGAATTAGGAATTAAGCACTATATGGGGATTTGATAAAAAAATATTTTTGAATTGGGCGTGACTAAATTTGGGAAATTGCTAGTGTGTTTCTTTCAAGTAGGAGGAATTATATCCATAGTTAGTTTTATTTTCATATTTTTTATGTAACTCAAATCTTGTGTTCTCTAATTTTCTCTATTCTCTAAAGAAATCTAATTCTCAATATTTCAATATATGACAATTGACAGTTTCTTTGTCGATTAACAAAAATTACCAATTTTCGTTAAAATATGTGTGTTATAACCAGTGTTTTGAAAATCAAATAAGACCGGCCAATCCGACCGATTGGATTGAGGACCGGTCCTTGGTCTGGTCTTGTTATCATACAAAAACCGCTTTTGTAAAAAACCGATCAAAAAACTAGTTTTGACCGGTTTGACCGGTTATTTTTTCCTATTTTGGACTGATTATTAGTTTAGATTTTAGCTCAATAACACTTATGGGCTATTATCAATTTTGGATTTTGAAATGTTATCCTTTACCTTTTAATGTTGAGTTCAATATTAATATATTTGGGCCTATTGTTATTTTTAATGAATAAAATTATACTCTTTAATTTTTTTATTAATTCACTAAGATACATCAATAACTAAATAATATATATGTATTTTATTATCATTTTGAGTAATTTGTTAATAGAGTAAAATGTTTAAATAAAAGAAAATTTCACAAATTTTGAGATATTATGATTTAATAAACATTTATAGTTAGATAAAAGTATTTTTTTAGATTATTAATATATTTAATATTTAAATTTATTTATGATGTCATTCGATTTTTTGTCCGAGTTTACTCAAGTTGACCCCTTGACCCTTTAACCTAGTCGGTTCATAGTCTGCTCCGATTTTCAAAACATTGGTTATAACCTATGAAAAATGAAGGTTTTGTGAAAATTTGAATTTTCATTTTTTTTACAATATTCACTAGAATGCATGTTAACAATCGAGTCGGTGCAAAAATGGTACAAAAAAAAACCCAATATCAACGGATTTTTGAATTTTGTCATTTTTTTATAATACATGTTTTAATCCATGAAAAATGGAGATTTTATGAAAATTTAAAATTTTACTTTTTTTTAACAATATTCACTAAAATGTCAAAATCAACGCATCTTTAAATTTTACCATTTTGGTTAAAATACATGTGTTATAGCCTATGAGTTTCACTTTTTTTTTACTCAATTCACTAGAATGCATGTTCACAATTGAGCCAGGTGCAAAAACTAGCACAAAAATGGCAAAAATTATTACATTTTTTTACATTGTCATTTTCAGCCAAAATACACGTGCTATAGCCTATCAAAAATGGAGATTTGGTGATAAATATGAGTTTCACTTTTTTGACACAATTCACTGGAATGAATATTCACAAATGAGATGGGTGTAAAAAATAATACAGAAACGGCCAAAATTATTATTGTTTAAATCAAATAATAAAATAAGAACTATACTATTTTTTTTGACAATCTATCTAAACAAAGGGTAAAGCATTCGGATTCCTTACAATTAAATTCTTAAGAATCAAATGATCAAGAAAAATATTCATTTTCCTCAAAATTAAAATTCTAAAATCATATTCCTATTAAAGTTTACTTTCCTGCCAACCAAACGAGCCCTAAAGGTAAAGTACAAATTTACATTCCCCACAAAAGATGGCTCCAACAATTGTTTAGAGAGAAATCTCTTCAAGTGTGGGGGAATTTGATAAGTTAGTTTTATACCAACTTATATATGTTATTTCACCTAGCTTTTGACTTGTTTTTCATGCAAGTGTGCAGTGTTTTGTGTCATTGTGTGCATTTATGTGGTTTGAAGCTTTGAATGATAAAATGAGGAAAAAAGACCAAAAATGTGAGTAGATGAAGCAAGAGTGTGTTTTAGGTTAGAGAATAAAGGAATAACTCAAAAGGCTTGCATTGGTGCCGTAATGTGCTTGTTTGACATTTTAGGCAGAATGGTCAGTGTATTTCATTTGGGTGTAACTTTCTCAATGCTAATCCACATGAGGAGATCTTGGATGTTCTGAAAAGCTCTTTGAGTGTACTTCAATTCTTATGTTTTAACTTTCTTCTAATTCTGTGTGCAGATATGAGAAACGTTGGAATGTTTGTGATTGCTACATTAGGGTTTTGAAGGGTTTTCATTGATTCCTTTCATTGCCACAGTTTGGTAGAATGTTAATATCTTGAGCTCCAGACTTCCAATGATGCTGATTCTTGATCCTATGGAAACCCAAGAGAAAGATTTACAACTTTTATGTTGACCCCAAGCTCTGATTCGGAAGTGAAAACCGGCGATGCATCGTGGTGAAACTTTAAGAAAATATTTTTGGGTTTTTATATTTATCAAACTGAAAATAAGAAAGTAAATGACAAAGAACAATAATGAAATGGTGATTTGATTTAAGTTACTAATTAAGCAAGTGTACTCTCGAGATTATATTTTATGGTTATATAAAAAGCACAAGTACATCCTATCTATTGTCATGCAAAACAAGGGTAAATAACATACTTCACGTCCTCCTATGTGGTAAGAGGCAAGGAATGATTTAGACATTTACCTACTTAGATATTAACTAATTTGTTAAACCCTCCTATGTGGTAAGAGGCAAGGTTTACTTCCTTAATTACCCCGGAATCTAATGCAACTACCAACAACCAAACACTTATCCCCAACCGCTCATATGTGGTAAGAGGCAACGCCCGGACCAAGTCACGCTAATGTTAAACTAATCCCCCAAACTCCTCCTATGTGGTAAGAGGCAAAAGCTAAGGTAAAATTAATCTAACAAATTCACAACCAACCCATAAGATATCCTAAACAACCTACTCTAATCCTCCTATGTGGTAAGAGGCAAGATTAAAGCAAGTTATCTCTAAGTAATTTACTGCACTATAAGAAAATATTCATCACACATAATTCGGATCCTAATCATGCATAATTATGAAGAACACAGCAAAACTCATTCCACTAAGACCATAAGATAGAACATAGCATGTAAATTAAGCACAAAAACCCTTATTCATAATCCCGAGAGTACAAAATATTTAGCCGAGCATGGCTAAACAATAGAATTTCCTTTTACTTGGTAGCACCAACATTGTAATTCAAAATAATGTTGCTAATTAACTTAAATTACCTTAATTAACAACAAGAATTTTACCTAAAAAATATAGTCCAATTGAACTCAAAATTGAGATGATAATATAGTCCAATTGTACTCAAAATCACTCGGCTGGACTAGAATTTTACCGCAGTACACACACAAATATTGTCAAAATTAATATTACATAAGAATTAAGCAAAAATCATAACTCAATCAATCACACAATTAACGCAGGAATATATAGTCTTTAATGATTGATGTATGTTTTTCCAAGAATTGCTTAATTGTGTAATTAATCACTTATTTTGGAATGTGTTTGTTTGGTTGCCCGAATTTGGCCCCTGATTACCGATGTTCACATCAGCTTGGCCTTTGATATGAATTCTTTTGTTTGCTTAATTGGAGGACCATGAATGATCATGGACTTAAAAGAAGAAAGCATAGCCCGTTCTTGAGGGGACATGTTGCTGGTAGTTTTGAAGTGGCTACGTTGTGGTTGTTAGGCTAATATTTCAATGTTTTATAAACTGCTCTTGATCCTTGGTTGAGCTGTATTCAACCTTGTTAAGTGCTATGAATGGAATTCTGTATAAATGACTCCAGTGGTGCGATGATGTGTGATGGAATTGTTGCGGATGGGATTTGGAACTTTGGATTGCTAAGCCTGAACGTTTAAGACTAGTTTTGCTTTTGGTTTAGTGGGCCCCACATGTCCAAGTGCTAAGCTGGACAGAGTGCTGCAAAACTGGTATCATGACCTAACATGTGAACATGGATATGCATGTACTTTAATGAATCAAAACTGCCTGGTAAACTTGTGGTGACTCAGAAATAGTCAGCTTGATGAACGTGTTTTGGAACTCTTTTGGCTCTGGAATAGTAAGCTGGCTGAATGGACCTTGGGTTATTCATCCAAGTACTTTGAAGTAGATCAATTGGATGCTGTGAGGCGTTTGTTTTCTTGTGTTGAAACTGGACTGCACTACCTCATTTCTTCAGCTGGAAATACATAAGTGGTCTGTGATCGTTGCTCTAGGAACGATTGCAAACTCTGATAATCACTTGCAACTTTGTATATAACAGATTTTTCGGCTCTGAATAGGAAATAGAATGTTAGGTTTCACTGCCTTTCTTTTGTCTCATTTGATCAGATTGATATTAATGTATGGGGTAAAGATCGTTGCTACTTCGGTTGATCCTTTAGTAGCGATTCTCTAAATCTCATTTCTTAATTGTTGAAATTGCATGTAATAGAGTATTACTCCAAATTTATGGCTTTTATTTTGTTGTAACGATGCGACGGGTATATCCGGCATCGTATTTTGTTCATGGTGGTATATAGTTCGGTTTAAATTTAAAAAAAAATCACTTATTTTAATAAAGCAACACACCATGAACGATCATTTGGAACGGGGAATCTTCGTAGAGCAAGCTGCTTCAAAATGCTCACCATCTCTTTTTGATTTCTTTGGTGCATGGATTCTTCATGGACAGAGTGTCTGCATAATCTTTAACAACGTTGAGCAAGAGAACAAGTATACACACACACACACACTAGTTGCATTACAATAACACTAACAAAAAAAAATAAAATTAAGTACGTATTTTCAAGTAAAATCAACATTTATTTATATAGCACCAATTAATGAGAGTTATGCATATAAATTATTTAAGATCACATATAAAAAATGAAATCAATAAAAAAAAAAAAAGCAAAAAGAGAAGACAAGCATGGTTAACAACATATCTAGGAAGAAAAAAAGTTTGTTTAATTTAGAGGTGAAGGCAATGTGACCGAATGTCAATAACTTATTTAAATATTTTTATCTTATAAGATTGTTATTTTTGTTTTTGAATCAGTACTGCTTAATTATATTGAAAAATATAGATGAAAAATTAATATTTGTTCATTCTTCGGGGGAGAAAACTAATTAATCATGCATGGATCCAACCAAATGTGATGGAAGACTTGTAAACAATGCAATAATTAACCCCTTAATTATGTTAAAAAAAAACACAGAGATTATACTACATGCATGATTTAATTGAAAAAATATTGAATAATTAATTGGTCCTGTGAATCCCACATAAAATTATATGTGATCAATATAAGATAATTAATGAATTTTCTTTGTCAATTGAGAGAAGTCATTATGTGTTTAACATATTTTCATTAGAGATATATTAATGAAAAATCCATGAATTTTGATCGTATTCAATATAATATCTTTGAGGAGTTAATGATTACACACAATAAAGTCTCATCATTAAGTCTTGGACAAGAATTTTGGACTTTTATTATTTTTTTTTTACAAACGAAAGTCATGTATAAAAACGGCACACTGTTCGCTTTGAATTCGCAAAATTACAAACGAATCCGACTAGCCGCGCACACAAAGGGAAGATTGCTTCAATATTTGTGAGATTAAATTATCTATCTAATATTTATTCTATTTTATTTTATCTAACGTTTAATTGACCTACTTTCACTAAAATTATAGACTAAATGCATAAATATCACTAAAATGACTTCACAAATATTAGAGCCTAACTAAGAGAACCCTACGACATAATTTTAATTAAAATAAAATAATAAAGGAAAAATTTTAGACAGAAGATCTGGAGTCCAATATTCTCATATGGAGGGCTTCCCAGCCTTTCCTCAACCTTCTTTCCACCAACTTCTTAGTTGATAAAACAGTGCCATTTGACTCCACAAAAGATTTCAACATGGCTCTTCTACTGTCCTCGCTAGCATCCTTGTAAATCTCCCGAAAAAAATTTAGTAAGAGCCGCATCTCCAATTCGCCATCTAGTTTTCAATCCTTTTCCTCCTTTTTCATTTGAGCCTCCAGCTTATCCCAATCTTTATTTGACTTAGACGAAGGGCAAGTGGGTATGAAGTCTTGTTCCATGTTTGAACCCTCCCCCTCCCCCATTGTAAACATGCATTATAATAAATATTATAAAAAAATTAAAATTAAAATTTTTAACAAATTTTCATTTTTCATGGGTTATAATACTCGTATTTTGACAAAAAAAGCCAAATCCAAAAAGGCAATGATTTTGACTTTTTTTTTGCACCCATCCCGATCGTAAACGTACATTCTAACAAATATTGTAAAAAAATGAAATTTAAAATATTCACTAAACCTCTATTTTTCATTGATTATAAACAGACGTATTTTAAACAAAAAGGACAAAATGCAAAAACACGTTGATTTTGACTTTTTTTTACCATTTTTTACATCCACTCCGATTATGAACGTGCATTCTAGTTTTTTTTTACCTTTTTTTGCATCCACACTGATTGTGAGTATGCATTCTAGTGAATATTGATAAAAAAAGTAAAATTTAAAATTTTCACCAAACCTCAATTTTTCATGGGTTATAACACGCATATTTTAACAAAAAAAATTATAAAATTCAAAACACATTTATTTTGACTTTTTTGTACCTTTTTTGAACCCCCCCTCCCTCGATTGTTAATATGCATTCTAGTGAATATTGTTAAAAAAAATTAAAATTTTCATTAAATCTTTATTTTTCATGGGTTATAACACACGTATTCTAACAAAAATTGGCAAAATAAAAAAATGCATTTATTTTGATTTTTTGTACTATTTTTTGCACCCACCCCAATTGTGAACATGCATTCTAATGAATATTGTCAAAAAAAAAGTGAAATTTAAAATTTTCATCAAACCTCTATTTTTCATGGGTTATAACATACTATTTTAACAAAAAATTGGCAAAATCTAAAAATTCATTAATTTAACTTTTAATATTTTAACAAAACAATTGGCAAAATCTAAAAATTCATTAATTTAACTTTTAATATTTTAACAAAACAATTGGCAAAATCTAAAAAATCATTGATTTTAACTTTTATTGTTGATTTTCTTCACCCACCAAAATTATAAACATGCATTCTAGTGAATATTGTCAAAGAAAGTGGAATTTAAAATTTTCACCAAATCTCTAATTTTCATGGGTTAAAATATACGTATTTTAACAAAAAATGTGAAAATCTAAAAACACGTTGATTTTGACTTTTTTGTACTTTTTTTGGACCCACCCGATCATTTATTTTAGTAAATATTGTCAAAAAATGAAATTTTGTTATGAATATATTGTGAATGTCCATCCAAATACACCATGTTCTACCACTTTATCTCTCATTATTTCTATAACTCATGTAACATCATCCCATTATCACCCATTACTTTGTAACCTATGTAACTTATGTAACTCTTGTTATTTTCATTTAGAACATTGTAAATTACACGGTACCTCAAGCCTATAAATAGAGGATTATGTGAAAGAGAAATGGGGTTGAAGGTTTACTACATTTTATTCTACTTTGCTCTATAATACTCTCTATCTTTTCAGCATTTTTCATACTTGTTTCATATTTGATAGTAATAGTTATAACATAAGATTTATATCTCTACTTTGTAGTAGTGGTATAACAACTTGTTACACAATATAATACTACAAGTTCGTAGTAGTTTTATAACACGTTATCAGCACGAATTCTCTACCAATTGAGAAAGTTGGAGCAAATCAAATTCAAGTTGCATATTGAAAGAATTGTTAAGTATAGGTTTGGACTTTTGGTAAGTTCATATGGTAATACTTTTCATTTTCAATTAATTTATTTTCTACTATGAATTTGTATTATTAGATATAATATCATGAATATTATTTATGGATTAATTTGGAAGAAAAAATTCAACCACTTGAAGTTGGTTGTCATTTGAAAAGCACGGTATGTTTGATAAAAATATGCCATATAATCAAAATAATGATTACCGTGACAAGAAATAAAATAACCTCCAGAAGTGGGTTAATGAAATTGAAAGAAAGAAAAATGGCAAAAAGAGTTACTAAGAATGTGGTATAGAATATCATTGGACTCGTACCTATCGTACTACGGAGCATATCGTTAAGCTTTATCAAACATCATTGAAAAAGAAATGCCACGATATTGAGACAAACTTTATTGATAAAATATGATGATAATACTAATATAATGAATCTCAACATATTATATTATTTTGAACACCCTGAAGGTGCAATTTAATCATATTTTATTTATCACCATGAAGGTGTAGTATGATTACATAATTTTATGATTTTGTATCTTTTATGTAAATTTTTAATTATGTAATTTATTTTTATTTTTATTAATATTTATTTATAATATCTCAAATTCTTCCTGAAGAAGATATGAATGTATGTTTTCTTGGAGAAAATTAAATACCAAATGTTTGGAATCAAATAATGTAGATTTCTTTGTCAATCACCCCGAAGGTGATACTAGTCACTTGATTAGTGATGAAAATGTCCAAGAATAAGAATTTTAGTTGCTTACTTTGATAAGTATTTTAGTTACTTATTTTAATGTAATGAATAAGTATTTTATTTACTTATTTTGATGTAGTGAATAAGCATCTTAGTTTCTTATTTTGATGTAATGAATAAAAATCTTAGTTTCTCACTTTATGTAATGAACAAATATTTTCATTAGATGTACTCAAATAAAAAAAATTATTATTAATGCATTAGTTTTCAATATTTCTTTTATAATTAAAGAAATTAAAACATTTCTTATTTATAATTCTTTTCTTTTGTGAAGAATATGGACGTTTCAATGATCTTTTTTTTTAATTTTGCTAACCTCTTTGTGAGGGTGGTCGCCACTCCGTATTTATTAAATAACTTGGTGGATGATGGACATACCCTAAAATCATCCTTACAAAAGATGACCTTTTGAAAATGGCTCTATTAACAAGCTTAATGGATCCAAACTCAAAAGGAAATTTAAAATATAAACTTGGAGTACTTCCTCCATTTACAAACAACCGTAACAAAAATCTATTACACAAAAGACTCCTATAATCACAAGGAGTGACAAAAAGTCCCTTATTCTTTGGACAAATGATAGGCCGGCATATAATTTTTGACACATCTCCACAATTTTCCTTCCTGAAATCAGAGCTTCCCAAAAGCACTTTTCTTTGCATATTCACATCTTTAGGAAAAAGAAGAAGATCCTTCACATTCATTAGTTCCTCCGAGTCTAGGACTGCAGCTACATATTTTCCTAGCTTCCTTGTATGATATTTCCCTTGTAGTACTCTTGTTCTTTCATCAGTAGCAGTAGCACTTACCATACCAATGTTCTGACTCGACTTTGCATTAGAGGAGTTGGAAGAGGAGTAGGAGGAGAGGGAGGAAAAGGAAGAGGGGGTGGGGTAACAACAACACATCCAACTAGGCAAATCAGTTCTAACTTCAGCAAACTGGAGCCTATAAACATGAAGGAGGCAAACCAACCCTAACCACAGCAGGCTGGGGCCAAGCATTTTACCTGAGAAGTGGTGGTAGTAGTGATCTTGGGGGCACATTTCGTTGCAGTCAGAGGCCATCACCATTTGTTATCCCAGGCCAAGAGCGTGAACTCTGTCCAGTCTGCTTACCTTTACTCTTTTCAAGGAGGGAAAGCCTGAATTATCAACTCGGATGATGTCTTGGAAGGCTGGGTGCCCTTGATTCTGCCCATTTAAAGCAATCCATAAAGCTGCTTTGTTCCCTTCAGCATGACTTAATAGGATTCTGCATTGTTTTTGTATGTGTTCCAGTAGGACTTAATAGGATTCTGCATTGTTCCCTTCAGCAGGACGTTTCAATGATCAATGACAAAGAATTATGTCTCACAGACAGTGCAACAACATTCCATACTAAAAGATAAGAAGTATTTTTCTTATATAATCATGAAAAAAACTCATGTAAGTACTATATCTGGTAGTACAAAATTGATTGAAGGCTCCGAAAGAGCAATAATAATTTTGCTAGGAGGACCAAAATTTTGCATTGAATATGCATTATTTTCTTCTAAGTCTCAAAGAAATTTGTTAAGTTTTAAAGATATTCGCCAAAATGGATATCATATTGAGACTAAAAGTGAAGGTAATAATGAATACTTGTATATTACAAGTATGGATTTTGGAAAGAAAATTGTATTAGAAAAATTACTTTCTTATCCCTCCGGATTATATTATACATATATTTCTACAGTTGAAATATATGCAATAGTAAACCAGAACTTTACAGATCATAATGATTTTATTGTTTGGCATGACCGGTTAGGCCATCCCGGTTCTATAATGATGCGAAGAATATTAGAGAATTCAAATGGTCATTCTTTGAAGAGTCAAAAGATTCTTCAAACTAATGAATTTTCATGTGTTGCTTGTTCTCAAGACAATTAATTATAAGACCATCACCAATGAAAATTCGTACCGAATCTCCTGCATTTTTAGAATGCATACATGGTGACGTTTGTGGACCTATTCACCTAACTTGTGGACCATTTAGATATTTTATGGTTTTAATTGATGCAACAACTAGATGGTCACATGTATGTTTATTATCAACTCGCAACCTGGCGTTTACGAAATTGCTTGCGGAATTAATTCGGTTACGATCACATTTTCCAAATTATCCTATCAAGACAATTCATCTTGATAATGCTGGTGAATTTACATCCCAATCTTTTAATGATTATTGTATGTCTATTGGGATAAGTGTTGAACATCCTGTCGCTTATGTTCACACACAAAAATGTTTAGCAGAATCGTTTATTAAGTGTCTTCAATTAATTGCAAGGCCATTAATTTTGAAATCTAAACTCCCAACAACTGCTTGGGGACATGCTATTTTGCATGCTGCAACACTAATTCGCATAAGGCCAACAAATTATCATGAATTCTCTCCCGGACAATTGGTTTTTAGTCAGGAACCAAATATTGCCCATTTTAGAATTTTTGAATGTGTAATTTATGTTCCAATTGCTCCACCACAATGCACAAAGATGGGACCTCAAAGGAGGTTGGGAATATACGTTGGGTATGAATCTACATCTATAGTAAAATATCTTGAGCCAACAACTGGAGATATATTTATAGCTCGTTTTATTGATTGTCATTTTGACGAATCAATTTTCCCAATATTAGGGGGAGAAAATAAACAGCTGGTTAAGAAAATTAGTTGGAATGAATTATCATTATCTCATTTTGATCATCGTACAAATCAATGTGAACTAGAAGTTCAAAAGATGATTCATTTGCAACGTTTAGCAAATCAATTGCCAGATGCTTTTACTGACCCAAAACATGTAACTAAGTCACACATACCGGCTGTTAATGCTCCAATTAGAATTGATGTCCCTGAAGGACCTTCTACCACTAGTAATCAATTAAAGGCACACATTAAACGTGGTAGACAAATTGGTTCCAAAGACAAAAATCCTCGAAAGAGAAAAGGAGCAAATAATAATGATGGCAAAATCGAGGTAATTGAGGTTCCAAAAGAATCTTCAAAAATGGAAATTCCCTACATGACAAATGATAAACTTCCAGAAGAAGTTTATGCATCTGAAAACTCTGATAATCATGAGATCTCAATAAATTATGTCATGACTGGGGAAAGGTGTAATCGATATACAATCGACGTCGATGATAAATTTGCCTACGCTGCAGCAATTACAATAATGAATGAAAACAAGGATCATGAACCAAAGTTTGTGGATAAATGCAAACGAAGAAATGATTGGCCAAAATAGAAGAACGCAATTTAAGCAGAGTTAGACTCGTTGGCAAAACGTAAAGTTTTTGGATCAATAATGCGCACACTTGAAGATGTGTAGCCAGTGGGTTATAAATGGGTTTTTGTGCGAAAACGAAATGAGAATAATAAAATTGTGCAATATAAGGCTCGACTTGTTGCACAAGGTTTTTCCCAAAGACCATGTATTGATTATGAGGAGCCGTGATGGATGCAACAACTTTTCGTTATTTGCTTAATCTGGCAGCAAATGAACGACTTGAAATGCATTTAATGGATGTTGTAACAGCCTATTTGTATGGTTCACTTGATAATAATATTTATATGAAAATCCCTGAAGGATTCAAGTTGCCTAAGGAAAACAATTCCGGTTCTTGAGAACTTTATTCAATTAAATTGTGCAAATTCTTATATGGGTTAAAACAAGCTCGACGTATGTAGTATAATCGCCTTAGTGAATATTTGATGAAACAAGGATTTATAAATGATCCCATTTGTCTATGTGTTTTTATTAAAAAATTTGCATTCGAATTTGCAATTATTGCAATTTATGTTGATGATTTGAATATTATTGGAACTCTTGAAGAGCTCGAAAAAGTTGTTAACTCTTTGAAACAAGAATTTGAAATGAAAGATCTTGGAAAGGCAAAATTTTGTCTTGGATTGCAAATTGAGCACTTGGAAAATGGTATATTTTTACATCAGTCAGGTTATACATCTAAACTGTTTAAAAGATTCTATATGGATAAAGCACATCCCTTGAGTACGCCTATGGTTGTTAGATCACTTGATGTGTATAAAGATTCTTTCCGACCTCATGAAAATGATGAAGAATTACTTGGTCCAGAAGTACCATATCTTAGTGCTATTGGAGCATTAATATATCTTGCTAGTCATACACGTCCTGATATCTCATTTGCTGTGAATCTACTAGCAAGATATAGTTCTTCACCTACATGACGGCATTGGAATAGTATAAAACATATTTCGTTACCTTCAATGTACGATAGATATGTGTCTTTATTATTCTAAGGCAATCAAGTTTGATCTAATAAGTTATGTAGATGTTGGATATTTATCTTATCCTCATCATGCTCATTCACAAACGGGTTATGTGTTCACATGTGGTGGTACAGATATTTCTTGGCGTTCTATGAAACAAACTATAACTACTACTTCTTCAAATCATGCTGAAATATTGGCAATTCATGAAGCAAGTCGGGAATGTTTTTGGTTGAGATCAGTGATTCATCATATTCGAGAAACATGTGGTTTACATGTGGATAAGAAAGTTCCCACTGTTTTATTCGAAGATAATGCTGCATGCATTGCTCAATTGAAGGATGGATACATTAAAGGTGATAGAACAAAACACATCTCACAAAAAAAAAATTTCATTCATGATATTCAAAAGAATGGTGAAATTCGAGTACAACAAATTCGTTCGAGTGACAATTTGGCAGATATTTTCACTAAATCATTACCAAATTCAATATTTGAAAAGTTGGTATATAAGATTGGAATGCTTTGATTGAAAGATGTCAAATAATGTGCTCAAGAGGGGGAGTTATTAAACATTGTAATCTTTTTCCCTCAACCAAGGTTTTTTTCCCATTAGGGTTTTTCCTGGTAAGGGTTTTAACGAGGTAATGTTATATATGAAAAATGTACTCTTTTTCCTTCACTAGGTTTTTATCCCATTGGGCTTTCCTAGTAAGGTTTTAACGAGGCATTTATCTTAAAGATGGACATCCAAGGGGGAGTGTTATGAATATATTGTGAATGTCCATCCAAATACACCATATTCTACCACTTTATTTCTCATTATTTCTATAACTCATGTAACATCATCCCATTATCACCCATTACTTTGTAACCTATGTAACTTATGTAACTCTTGTAATTTTCATTTAGAACATTGTAAGTTACAAGGTACCTCAAGCCTATAAATAGAGGATTATGTGAAAGAGAAATGGGGTTGAAGGTTTACTACATTTTATTCTACTTTGCTCTATAATACTCTCTATCTTTCTAGCATTTTTCATACTTGTTTCATATTTGATAGTAATAGTTTTAACATAAGATTTATATCTCTACTTTGTAGTAGTGGTATAACAACTTGTTACACAATATAATACTACAAGTTTGTAGTATTTTTATAACAAATTTAAAATTTTCATTAAACCTCCATTTTTCATAGGTAATAACACATGTATTTTAGCAAAAACTGACAAAATAAAAAAAATCGTGGATATTGACTTTTTTTGTACCATTTTTTGCATCCACCCTATTTGTGAACATGCATTCTAATGAATATTGTCTAAAAAAGTGAAATTTAAAATTTTTACCAAATCTCTATTTTTCAGGGGTTATAACACATGTATTTTAACCAAAAATTGTAAAATCTAAAAATGCGTTAATTTTGACTTTTTTGTATAGTATTTTGCACTTGCCCCGATTGTGAATATGCATTTTAGTGCATATTCTACAAAAATGTGAAATTTAAAATTTTTACCAAACCTCCATTTTCCATGGGTTATAATACAAGTAATTTAACAAAAAGTAGGCAAAGTCCAAGAAGTCATTGATTTTGACCTTTATTGTATGATTTTTTGTGCCCACCCCAATTGTAAACTTGCACTCTAGTGAATATTGTCAAAGAAAGTAAAATTTAAAAATTTCACTAAACCTCTATTTTTCATGGGTTAAAACACATGTATTATAACAAGAAAATAAATCTAAAAACGCGTTGAATTTGACTTTTTTTGTACTATTTTTGCACCCACCCAATTGTTAACATACATTCTAGTGAATATTAGTAAAAAAATAAAATTTAAAATTTTTACTAAACCTCCATTTTTCATAGATTATAGCACGCGTATTTTAGCAAAAATTGGCAAAATAAAAAAAAACAATTGATTTTAACTTTTTTTGTACCCTTTTTGTATTCACCCCGATTGTAAATATGCATTCTAGTGAATATTGTCAAAAAAGTGCAATTTAAAATTTTTACAAAATCTCCATTTTTCATGGGTTATAACACATGTATTTTAACCAAAAATTGAAAAATCTAAAAACGCGATGATTTTGACTTTTCATTATAATGTTTTGCACCCACCCTGTTTGTGAACATGCATTTTAGTGAATATTGTATAAAAATGTGAAAATTTTAAATTTTCACCAAACCTCCATTTTTAATAGGTTATAACACATGTATTTTAAATTTTTTTTGGCAAAATCCAAAAAATCGTTGATGTTGACTTTTATTGTATGCTTTTTTTGCACCCATTCCAATTGTGAACATGCATTTTAGTGAATATTATCAAAGAAAGTGAAATTTAAAATTTCACCAAACCTCAATTTTTAATGGGTTCAAACACATGTATTTTAACAAAAAAATGACAGAATCTGAAAATGCGTTGGTTTTTTTTTGTACTCTTTTTTGCACCCACCCGATTATTAACATACATTCTAATGAATATTATCCAAAAAAATGAAATTAAAACTTTTTACTAAACTTTCATTTTTCATGGGTTATAACACACGTATTTTAGCAGAAACTGACAAAATATAAAAAAAAATCCATTGATTTTAACTTTTTTTTGTACCATATTTTGCATCAACCCCGATTGTGAACATGCATTCTAGTGAATATTATAAAAAAAATGCAATTTAAAATTTTCACAAAATCTCCATTTTTCATGGGCTATAATACATGTATTTTAACCAAAAGTTGCAAAATTCAAAAACGCGTTAAATTTGACTTTTTTGTATAGTGTTTCGCACCGGTCTCAATTGTGAACATGCATTCTAATGAATATTTTCAAAAAGAAGGTGAAATTTAAAATTTTCACAAAATCATCATTTTTCATAAGATATAAACACAAGTATTTTAACCAAAATGGTAAAATCTAAAGATACATTGATTTTAACTTTTTTGCACTAATTTCGATTGTAAACATGAATTTTAGTGAATATTATAAAAAAAGTGAAATTTAAAACTTTTACTAAATCTCAATTTTTCATGGGTTATAAAATAGAATTTCTTTCCTTTTTATGTAGATAATTAAAAAGCAAAAATAACTCAATCAAATCATACAACGATTACAGGAGTAATCTTTATCATCATGATGTTTTGGCATGCATGTACCCTGCAAAATTGCTTCTAAAATCACTTATATTTAACAAAGCAACACCATTAATTTGGAGTGGAAAGTAATTAATTAGTTAAGTTAGGTAGCTTTGTAAAATAGCTTGAAAAATGATCTTACAACCTCTCACTGATGACTTCTTTGGTGGTGGATTCATAGACAAAATCAAGATGTCTCAATCACATTGATGAAGGTTGGTGTGATATTCACTTCCTAATTTAATGCAGGGATGGATTTCTTTCACAAATTTTGAACAGAAAAACAATATTTATATGTTCACATTAATTTTAGTAGAATTATGACTAACACAAAAATCACTCATCACTTAACTATCAGAAGATTAACTTGATGAAGTACTAAATATAATAATCTAATATAGCTCCAAAAATGAGAGGCATATTAGTTATTTAAGCTCTTTGTACACATATAAAAGAATGATCAAAACAAGGAAAATATATATAGCAAAAAGAGAAAACATGGTTAACAATATAAGAATGTGTTGGAATATGGGATAAATACGCCCATGATAGATTAGTCTGACATTATATCAAAGTATGAGATAAAGTTATATGCATTTCGTACGCACATCATATTCTGATAAAGATAAGAAGACTATCCCTATCTTGATGCTTTCTTGTAACTCAAGGATAGGAGTCTAATAATCTTTATATATAGAGAATATCAGACTAAGAATAAAACAACGATAGAAAATATCGTAATACATATTTTTTCCTCCTTAGTATTATATTTGGTTCTGTACTTTGTATCTAATTGGTGGATTACAATAGATCCTCGAGTAGTTTCTATTTCCGTGAGTTCCTTTTCTTCCAGAGCAGTGAATTCTATACCTGGAGTAGAATAAGATCTCATCTTCCACTCTTCCAGGTTAGTTTCCTAGAAAACTTTAATTGGTATCAGAGCCCAGGTTATGTTCTTGAGGAACAAGAGGTATTAGAAGCCTGGACCTCTGTGATGGCAACGCCTAATGAAGGTCGCTCTACTTTGGCACAACATGAGCGTGAGGCTTATGATAGTTGGAAAAAGAAGAATAGTACTGCTCGCGTCACATTGCTAAGTTGTATGGACAATGATCTGTTGTGCGAGTATGAGCAATTTGCTAATGCACATGATATGTGGACAGCCCCCAACCAAAAGTTTGGCAAGACTTCACCCACTAGGCTGCGTAGCTTGACAATGAAATTTGATAGCTATAAAAAGCATCAAGACTACTCGATGAAAAAGCATCTGAGGGTCATGTCAGGCATGATACGTGAGCTTAATGAGGCAGGAAGTAATCTCACTGATGAGCAACAAATCCAAGAAGTGATTCGTTTACTTCCTGACAACTGGGAGCCCATGCGAGTCAATTTGACACAGAATGATAGCATCAAAACCTTCAGGGAGGTTGCACATCATTTGGAGTTGGAGGAAGAGTGCCTGATGGCTACCAAACCTTCAAGTGTGTTAGTTGCTCAGTCCAATGCTGGCAAAGCTCCCAAGCTTAAGTGCAAGAGGACTGGGGTGCTCCTAAAAAGGGATTTGTGCCGAATAAGAAAGCCAAGCACAAAAGAGAAAAACGAGCTGGCAAAAAGAACAAAAGCAAAATGATCTGCTTTCACTTCTTGATTGACTTACGTATTTGCTCATACTTGCTGCTTGCTTTATTGAACACTTTTTATTCTATCACCTCCACAATTCTTAATTCAATCCTCTCCCTGTTGGATACGATCCCGCTTGCCACTACTACTTGTTTTGGTGATTTTGGGTAAAATTGCAAGGGTAGACGACGCTCCTTGCCAATGACCAAGTGTTAATTCAATGATAGAATAATTAAACAGAAAAACAGACAAGACAAGTATACAAATGAATGGGAATACAGAAAAGCCGAATGGGAAAATCAACGGAGAGGAATGTGTTGCCTCGAGGGTGAACAACTCATATAGATCTTTCTTTTATTATCCTGGACTTGTGTAAACATATGTGAGGAGATGTTACTGCTAGTGTACTGGGATTGATCAACTTGGTAGTTCTCACAACCCCATCTCACAATACTCCTCGAACTTCCCTTGGTAGGGCAAATTCTTGGCACGAGTGGAATCCCAAGATCTCTATTCCTCTATTGTGATTCTAATTCAATCCCCGACTATCTCCCTTGGTAGGGCAGCTACCCAGTTCATAACCTCGACTCACAACACAAGAACAATCTTAGACCTCCTATAGATTGATGTCAACTGTCAGTGGGTACCGCACAGTCAAAATCACAACATTTACAGGACCTAAGACTCACATATGCATGTTCACAATCAGTTCATGGTATGATCGATTTTCTTTGGTAAGTCCACACGAATCTCAGTGGGTACCGCAGATTCAATGTGAAGTTAAGCTAATGCAAAACATTAAACACAAATAACACGGATAAATTTCTAAACGAATGTCTCAAATAAGGTTAGATCCATACAACTGACCCCTCAAAGCAACACTCTAGGTTTAGTCGATCATTTTGATCGGCTCAGAATTTGCTATTACAAAGATACGAGTAAATGGGTAAGATATTGAGTTCTCTATCTCTGTAATTTCTCCTCTTGATAAACCCTAACTCTCCTATCTTGATTCCCCCAATCCTCTCTCTCGCTTTTATACTTTACTCCCGATGACTTGGCCTGGTGAGGTTCTTGGAACTTTCCCTTTCTTTGCGGAGATGTCGCCACGTGTCTGCAGATATTAATCAAAGCGGAAGTGAGGACAGGTGTTTAGCACAAAACTTAATGAACAAGAATTCTCAATGCAAAACATCAAACATTTGGTGCCCATGAGAAAGATGTATCATTTGCTTGCTTGTGTGAGCTTGTGTATGCTAAGTGCAATTGTGGAAACAGAGTTCAGTGCATAATGTTGGTGCAGGTGTGCAAGTGGATATACAGAAAATGTACAAGACAAATGCATGAACGAGAATGCAAAACAATGTGCATGTGTGCAAATGAGTGAGGGTGGCGGGCGCCTCGGTGCGCCCGTCGTTTGTGAGTGTGTGGTGTGGGCGCCTCGGTACGCCTGCACCGTGTGAGTGTGTGAGTGGCGCCCGCACCGTGTGTGTGTTTGTGTGTGGTGGGCGCACCGTGGCGCCCGCCGTGTATGTGTGTGTGTTTAGTGTAGTGTTGTGTGTGTTGTGTGTTGTGTGTTGAATGTTGTGTTGTGACTTGTGTGACTTGTGTGTTGTGTGACTTGTGTGACTTGTGTGACTTGTGACTTGTGAGGCCTTAAGGGTCGAGTGGGTGTGTGCGTCCAATTAACATCAAAGTCAAACCTTTCGTAACATTTTCACCACTCTTAGCCACTTCCTACAATTGTAAGTTTATGAACATTTATGTGCACAAGTCAGTCACAAAGCATTCCTTTTACTAGATTTCTATGTGAAAAGGCTAAGTATACAAGACAAATAAGTCGGTACAAACCCGACTTATCATGGATTTGACATGCTTTTTGATTTAATAAAACAAGGGGCTGGCATTCCCAACCCGCTGAGAGGGATATTGCTTTAAAAAAAATAGATGCTTTCACAGGTTCACTATTAATAGAGAGTTGTAATCCATGGCATCCTATTGAGTTATATATATAGAGAATGCATGCATGTTCTGTCTTCTATGGATTTGAAACCATCCTTTTTATATATTCACTTAAATGGTGATAACTTAAATTATCTTAATTAACAGCAAGAAAATCAAACTGTAATAGAAGAAGATGAAATTAAAATAGTCCTATTGGACTCAATATCACACGGACCTAGTATTAGAAAGTTACCATAGTTTACAGACACACAAATGTTGTCAAAATTAGTAGTATTACAAAAGAAGCTAGCAAAAATAATAACTCAATGAAATCACACAATAATTATTAATACAGGAGTAGTCTTTAATCACTTATTTTAATAAATTATGCAACACCATTAATGATCATTAATTTGGAATGGAAATATATTAATTGTAAGATTCGTACAGTTAATTGCTTGAAAATGCTCACCATCTCTTTCTCACTTCTTCTGTGGATTCTTCATGCATGGACAGTCTATGCATGATCATAAATTTTAGTAGTAGAATTGGCTAACACATTCACTCATGATCAGTTAACTATCAAAAGAGATAATGACTTTCATGAAGTGCCAATTATATACTCATCTAAAATATGCATAGACTAATATAATAAAAAAAGTATTTAATTAATTCAATAAATTATTTCATATTTATCTTATAACATTATTTTTTAAAAAAAAATTGTAATTAGTGCTTATAAATTATATATATAAAAATATAGATAGAAAATAAAAGAAAAATATATTTTGTTATTTCTTTGGGTGAGAAAAGTAATCATGGATCCAATTAAGTTCCAACCAAATGGGGAATAGAAGACTTGGAAATAATTAATGCAATAACACCTTTTATTTTATTTTATTTTATTTTATTTTAAAAAAGAAGAAGAAATTTTCTAGTGATTATAGTAAAAAAATAAGTAAAATTTAAATTTTTTCTCAATTCTCCATTTTAAAGGGTTATAACATACTTATTTTGTTAAAAAAAAAGGCAAAGTAAAAAAACGTAGCGATCTGGACTTTTTCCTATTGTTTTTTCACCTATATCAATTGTGAATATATATGCATCCTTATGAATGGTGCAAAAAAAAAGAAAAATTTTTTTTTTACCAAATTTCTTTTTTTCATTTGTTATAACACACGTTTTTTGCAAAAAATTAGCAAAATTCAAAAACTCGTTGATTTTGACTTTTTTGTACCTTTCTTTGCGCCCACCACCTCTATTGTTAACATGCATTCTATTGAATATTGTTAAAAAATCAAAATTAAAATTTTCACCAAACCTCCATTTTTCATGGGCTATAACACACAGATTTTGGTAAAAAAAAAATAGCAAAATAAAAAAAGTAGTTATTTTGGCTTTTTCCTACTATTTTTTCACCAACCTCAATTGTGAATGTTGTAAAAAAAAGTGAAATTTAGGTATGAACCAAAATTTTCATTTTTAATGGGTTATAACACACGTATTTTAACAAAAAATGGCAAAATCCAAAAACGAGTTGATTTTAACTTTTTAATGTAATGTTTTTTGTACCCTCCTCGATTGTGAATATGCATTCTAGTAGATATTGTTAGAAAAGTAAAAATCAAAATTTTCACCAAATCTCTATTTTTCACGGGATACACGTATTTTGGTAAAAAATTGCAAAGTAAAAAAATGAGGTTATTTTGGCTTTTACCTTAGTGGTTTTTCACCCACCTCAATTTTTAACATGCTTTATTGTGAATGGTGTAAAAAGGTGAAATTTAGATATATTTTTTTTAACAAACTTCCATTTTAATGGGTTATAAGTTTATAACACGTGTATTTTAGCAAAAAAATGACAAATTCAAAAATATGTTGATTTTTTTTTGTATTATTTTTTGCACCCACCCTAATTGTAAACATGCATTCTAGTGAATATTATTTTAAAAAGTGAAAATTTAAATTTTTGCTAAAACTCAATTTTTCATGGGTTATGAAACACATATTTTGTTAAAAAAATGGCAAAGTGAAAAAACGACTTTTGCATACTGTTTTTTACAAATATTTTAATTGTGAACATGCATTCTAATGAACAGTGTCGAAAAAAGTGAAATTTAGTTTTTTTCACCAAATTTCCATTTTCAATAGGTTTTAACACACGTATATTTGTAAAAAATAGCAAAGTCAAAAGACGTGTTAATTTTGGCTCTTTTGCATACTGTTTTTTACAAACATCTCAATTGTGAATATTAATTCTAATGAACAATGTCGAAAAAAGTGAAATTTAGATTCTTCACCGAATTTCTATTTTTCATGGGTTATAACTCAGATTTTTTTTGGCTAATCATCCCATTTGCGGGAGGGGCGCCACTCCCTATTTTATTGATAAAAAAAGAGTACAAGATTTAATGGCGGATATAACCCCACCACTGATACATTTGAAAAGCTATAAATTGGGAGGAGGACTTCTCCCTTACATTTATGCTTGATCTTGATTTTTTGAATAGAAATAATGAGTACTTCCTCCTTTACAATTGCTAAACTAGATTTATAGTATTGAAGAGGGGGAGACATATCCTCTCTTTCACAATTCCCAAGATAAGCTTATGCTCATTAAACACAAATGGGAAATGTAAATATTTGACGAAGTGCTTAGGCAGCAAAAGGTCTCCATAGTTTAAGAAAGTTACTGAGATTGAAGATGTGAAAATCAGTAGACATTGGAAGCTCAACATAAGTGGCCATGGATTGGGATTCTTAAAGATAACAAACATAATAAGCATGCCAAACACAGTTTCACAATTTTTGGAAAAGGATAAGGCAAAAAGGCTGTCATTTTTTTAAATACCGAAACTTTTTTTTTTCAAAATTTAAAAACAACATAAAACAGACTAATTTGCAAGCAAAATCGCAGAATTTGAGAATTATCACAGAAAGTGATTTACGAAGATGGATAAAATGGCCTAACATCAGCAGCCAAACATCCATTTCCTGAGATAAAATGCAAGGTTTTAACAGAAAGGGCCTAACTTCAGCAGCCAAAATTTTTTTAAACTTGTGATAGACTAAATGGCCTAACATCAGCAGCCATTGGTCTTTTTTGTGGTGTGCAAAAAACTATATTGGAAATGTAAAGCAACTTATGAAGTAAACGGTTTGCATTGGTAATGGTGTGATCTTTTGATATACGGGATTCCCAACCTTTCAAGTCTAATTACCTTTCTAATTTTTTCATGAAGTTTGCTCTCTTCTAGGATTATCTCATTCGGTTGGAGCATGGCTGAATTTGCTAATAAGTTGGCAACCACATTTTCCTCTTTTTGGCACTTCTTCCAAGTATTTGGTGGGCAGACATTTTGCAAATCTTGAATCAGCTGCCTGAGTTTCCAGGGACTGTTTTCCTTTTTCTTTAGCCATGAATGTATGTTGTTTGAAGATGATGCAATGCTTATATTGAGGTGAGACCCTTCTGACAGCATATCTTTAACCTTTGTATGGCAGTTTGCATGATAACCTGTTCACTTGAGATCAAATTAGTGGGAGAGAAAAGCATAGTAAAGGCAAAAATAATTAAGCACTTACTGTCTCTTAAAATTCCACCTCCTTAGCCTATGTTGTGATTGAGTAAACCATGAATGTTCAGAATGTAATGGTCTTCCACAGGTGGATGCCATTTAATGTAACTAATCAAGATCTTTTTTTCAGGTTGCAGAACAGAATTCCAGAAATGATTCCATGGAAAGTTTATGCATTTAAACTCTGTGAATGCAGCCTCTAAACTAATTTTTATTTCATTGAAGATGCTATTTTTTATTGACTCATAGTTCCATGAATCTTCTTCATATATGATTTTATTTCTGATTTTCCAAATTTGCCAACATATGATGGAAGGTTATATTTTGACAATGAAACTTAAGGATAGGGAATTAGGGGGAAACATAATGCCTATTTCGCTACCAAATGTTTGCCATAATGCTGAAATCATGTTGCATTTGAGAAAATTATGATTTACTGAGTCCTCTCCATGTGGGCAAATAACACATTTAAAAGGACCATGAATGTGAAATCTGTGAAGTAAAGGTCCTATAGTGACTTGAGCTTTTAAAAGTTTGAGCATGAAGAATGAGATTTTTTGTGGAATAAAAGGGTCCCAAACAAATAACAAAATTCAAAAACATGTTGATTTTTCATTTTTTTGCATTTTTTTTACACCCATCTCGATTGCGAACATTCATTACAGTGAATATTTATAAAATGTGAAAATATTACCTTAACCAAATCTCTATTTTTAAGCGTTATAACACACTTGTATTGGTAAAAAAAATGGCAAAACCAAAAAACGCGTTGATTTAAACTTTTTTATTACTATTTTTTCATGCACCTCAACTGTAATCATGCATCCTTGTGAACGGTGTAAAATAAGTGAAATTTAGATTTTTTTTTATAAATTTTTATTTTTCATGAGTTATAACACACGTATTTTAGCAAAAAAATGACAAAATTAAAAAATACGTTTATTTTAATTTTTTGTACTTTTCTTTGGATCCACCCAGATTGTGAACATGCATTCTAGTGAATATTTTTTTCAAAAAAAGTGAAAATTTTCAAATCTCCTTTTTTCATGGGTTATAACACACGCACTTTAGTAAAAAAATACCAAAGTAAAAAACGTATTGATTTTGGCATTTTCCCCACTTTTGTTCACGCACCTAAATTGTGAACATGCATTCTTGTGAATGCTGTAAAAAAATAAAAATTTGGTTTTCTTACCAAATTTCTATTTTTAATGAGTTATAACACACGTGTTTTAGCAAAAAAATGGCAAAATCCAAACATGCGTTGATTTTGACATTTTTCGGTACTGGTTTTTGCACCCACTCTGTTTTTGAACATGAAATCGATAAATATTGTCAAAAAAGTAAAAATTAAAATTTCACCAAACTTCCATTTTTCTTTAGTTAACACAATTTCTTTTGTCAAAAATGGCAAAGTCAAAAAACTTAAAAATTTTGAATTTTCTCGTACTATATTTTTACACACACCTCAATTGTAAACATTCATTCTAATGAACGGTGTAAAAAAAGTGAAATTTAGATTTTTTTCACAGAATTTCCATTTTTCATGAGTTATAACACACGTATTTTAGCCAAAAATGGAAAAATCCAAAAACTCATTAATTTTACATATTTTTGCAATTTTTTATGCCCACCTCAATTGTCAACATGCATTCCAATGAATATTGTAAAAAAAGTGAAATTTACTTTTTTCACCAAACCTCCATTTTTCAACGTTTATAACACAATTATTTTGGTAAAAAATGACAAAGGCAGAAAACGTGTTGATTTTGATTTTTCTTTATTGTTTCTTCATCCACCTCGATTGTGAGTATGCATCCTTGTGAACGGTATAAAAAAAGGTGAAATTCAGAATTTATTTACAAATTTTCTTTTTTCTTGAGTTGTACCACACGTATGCAAATTAAAGAAAGTTAGCATTACAAAGTCAAGAACAAATACAAAAACAAACAACAAACCCGGAGCAACAAAGATGGAAAAAGGAAATCAATTGTTCATACGTTCATGGTCTTTATAGACTGTCCCAAAATTATCATCTTGGATCTTCTGTCGGATTAAACCGAAATACAAATAATTAAGAAGTCATTATCTGCTAACAAAGATATATATATATATAAACTATAAAGAAGATTGTTCATTGGTTGATCTTGGCTCTGATGAATCTGGCCAAATTCCTTATTCATTGATCAAGTAATTTAAATTTTTTTAAAAAAATTAAAAAAAGTGCCATCCGGACATCCGGACATAAGTCTGGATGAACAATTGTTTTGTTCATCCGGACTTCCGGATTAAGTCCGGACGAAATTGTTCGTCCGGATTAAGTCCGGACTAATTGTTCGTCGTCCGGACTTAATCCGGATGAACAATTGTTTGTCCGGACTTAATCCGGACGTCCGGATGCCAATTTTTTTAACTTTTTTTTAAAAAATTTAAATTAATTATATAAAAAATTGTTATTGTATTTTTATTATATTATTTCTAAGCGAAATATTTAAAAGGTCCATTTGTGTAATTATAATATTTTTCAATGAACTTTTTTCATATTTATATATGAACAACATTAATATTTATCCAAATTAATTAGCTTAATTACTCTTCCAACCAATTTTTAACAAACCAATTTTTAAAAAAAATTAAAGATAAGAACAACTTCATATCCGAAATAAATAAATAGAAACAATCAAAATAAAAAATCATAAAAATAGATAAAAACATTAGCAGGAAGAAGAAAAAGAAAAGCGAAAACAGAGATAAAAGCAGGGTAAAAAGAGAAGGCGAAGTTGCTGTGCGTGTAGGTGTGGAACTCGCGCGGAAAAAAGACTGAGTGTTTAGTTTTCTTATACTGTTAGGTGAGTGTTTAGTTTTCATCCTTCCGGATTTAATAAGCGTTAAAAAAAAAAAAGTTTGCATCCGGACGTCCGAACGCGTTTTTTTTTTTTCCGAATTCGCATTTGGTGAATTGTGATTGGCTGAAAAAAACGACTCACCAAAAGAAGGGTACCAAACAAGTTAAGAATCTAAATTTCATACGACAGAAAACAGCGCAAAACCGAGGAGAGACTGGACTTGATATCGTACAAACAGGGCATGGTCAGTCATTTGGAACTCGCGCTTTAGTCTTTTAAGATATATTTGCAGTTTTTCATAGCCACCCTTATATGACTTCCATTGAACCCTCCAAAATTCTACCGCTCTCACACCTTTAATTTTCTGGTTGGCATGGCAATGCAGATTTATGAACTTTAATTTGCAAATATCAATTTCTTTCCACACAAGAATTTAAAGGAGTTCGCAGCAATGAAAAGATCTTGATACAAAAACAGTGGAGGAAAACCTTTCCACATTATTAAGCCGATGGAAGCAACAAACAAGAAAAATAAACTAAAATCTCACATATCCTCAAACAAACAAAGATTTGAGGCTTGAAACTTTCACTATTTAGGCATAGACATCAGGGTTAGCAAGGAGATAATCCTCAAAGATTTTGGTGAGTCCATGGGCATTTTCCTTGCCTTCTTTCAAATCCTCCTCCTTGATAGCATCACCCTTAGTGTGATACTCACAGGTAGTTGTAATAATGCTACCTCCATCACTGAAGCATCAAAGTTGATCACATAAGCAGTGCCGGATCCAGAAATTATAATTTAGAGGGCAAAATTACATAATATTGTTAGTAAAAATTATATTCTAATTTTTGGTGGAAAATTCTAATTTTCTTAGAGATTCAATTGAAAATATTAAATTTTTTTTTGGGACATAATAAAATTTTTCAAATCTTTGGGGCGGCCGCACCCCTGCCCCCTTGCATCCGCCCCTGCACATAAGTAATTGATTCCAACTTGTCAACTAGTAAATCTCCTTCAATCAAACTGTATCTGCATATCAACTTCTCAATGTCAATCTCATCAATTCTGTGTTTCATGTACTTCCGTTGAGAAGCTATATATATCACATCAATTCTCAGAGTCAAGCCTGCCTTCTGGAATTTCACTCCTTAAATGTTGTAGTCAAACAAACAATCTTGCAAATATTAAAGTTTTTTTTTTCTCTTTCCTCACCTGGGTTTATATATTACAACAATTAATCATTTATTACAATGGTGGGACTGTTATATAAATCATATTTTGTCATTGTTTCATACCATATATAAGATTTGATAAAGTTTTACGTTGATTATCAGTCTATTGCAACTTTTTCAAGTTTAAGACCGATTTACTAATAGACATACAACTTGCTTATAACGAGTAAGAATTTGGGGTTATAATGCTATAGTGCACTATTTTGGAAAGCTTAGAATTAACCTGTTATGTTTATGTTTGAATTTGATGAGGACTGTCTCAATGGTGATGGGCTGATTGCATTTCTTTGAATACTACAGAATTTTTTTTTTTTTTTTTGTGTAACAATATATTTCCCATTTCATCATAGAAATATTCAGTATTTTCACACTGAGCTTCCGGAATATCAACACTTTTAATTTGTTGCCATGCATATTTCAAGCCTTTAGGCTTTAACCAACTTTAATGATGGATGATCATCCTTCTTGTATTATATATATATATATATATATATATATATATATATATATATTTCTCGCCACTGTTGATTAATTTTTCATATTCGAACAAAGAAGATGCTTCCATACGTAATTTACAGAAACTGATTAATTAAGTTAGGGCGATTAGGTTAAATGATGAGAGGCTACTTGTTTTATTTTCCAGGTTCTACATACCAAGTTTAATGAATTTATATTAGCTAGCTGGAGTTTGAATGGTTGTCCAATTCCCTAAAGATGAACAATTTTGTTCAAAGAAAGACAACGTATGAAACGATAGTTAATCGCAATTTTGACATACAATAAAAATAAAATAAGTAAAAAATTAAGATCACAATTTCAACGACGACTATTAATCATTCGCTTCATATATGAATTATGTTTTATTTATGAATCGATTTCACACAAGTTTTTATGATTAACTTTAACAACATGAACATCAATTACGTTTTATATATGAATAGGTTTCACAAAAGTTTTTATGATTAACTTTAATCACATGAACATCAAATTGTCATAGAAGAAGATGAAAATAGTATAATTGGACTCAAATTCATATTTTACCACAGTACAAACAGATGCAAAAATATTGTCAAAACTAACACTACATAATTAAAAAGCAAAAATAATAACACGTACCTAGCAGAACAAATTGCTTGTATAATTAATGACTTAATTATTTTAATAATCAAAGCAACACCATGATGAATTAATGATGATTTGGAATGGGAAATTAATTGTAAGATTGGTAGAACTGTTTGAAAATTTGTATAGACTAGTTGAATTACAATATAATAAAAAAATGTATTTAATTTCAAGTAAAATCAACATATATATATTTATGCTTTCTACACTATGGATATTAAAAAAATGAAATGGATAAAAGAAAAATAGGAAAAAGAGAATGCATATATGGTTAACAAGGAATAGGAAAAAGTTTATTTTAGAGGTAAAGGCAGTATACGTGGGTGTCAATATTAACTTATTTCAATACTTTTATTTTTGTTTATTTATAATTAGTCCTCAATTAAATACAGATGGAAAATTAAAGAAAAGAATGCAATAACACCTTACATTTTTAATTTTGTTTTAAAAAAGAAGATAATATATATGTAGTACCTGCATGATAAATTAATATTGAATAATAATAATAATAATAAAGGAAAAGGAAAAAGGAAAACAGTAAGTGGTGCATCAAAGTGATGATATAGGAAATTTGGTTCCAAATCATAATAATTTGTTTATATTTAAAAAATATAAGTAAAATAAGCAGAAATTGATAAATTCACACACAAATTCTATGGCTTCTTCTGGATTACTCTTCACGCCTATTATTCGATGACCACCGAAGGAATGTGAGATATCTTATGAAAATCTTGTCCTTGTTCTTGTTCATCCCCAATATTCATCACTGTTCTAACTCTGTTGTTGAATCCTTCTGGCATACGTTGGAGAGTTAATTCTTTTAGGGAAGTTATTGATCTCAATCCATCAGGAATCTTCTCTAGTTTATCGCATTTTACAATGTCTAAATTTGTGAGCTTAGGCATGGCTCCTTCATCCACCTTCCACTTCTCTAAGTTTCTCAAACCTTCAAGAACAAGAACTCTTAATTGGGGGAAACCCGTTGAGTGGCAAATCATTTCTTTCCCCACATATGACCCGCCCTCCAAATCAAGTTTTCGAAGGTTAGGAAGCTTCTCAAGTGTTCCCATTGGGTCTTCCTCAATTTTTGAACCGTACAAAGTCAACCAACGGATGCCTAGGCCTCCTGGACCTGGAGAGATGCTGCTGCTTGGTGGTGGTACTGGTGGTAACTTGTTTAATAAACGTCCTCTTATGTACATTTCCTGAATATAAGCACATGAAAGTAGCTGCTCAACAACAACTAATCCCTCCTTCTCTGATGAGTTCTTGAGAGAATCATGCAGCAAGATATCAAGTTTACACATGCGTAAATGTTTCATGTTTGATGATATACTGTTGATCAATTGTTCCAGCTCCTCAATATTGAACGCAACCACTGCTCTTAAAGCTCTGAGATTGGTTAATTTGGACAAAGTTTTACCATCACAAAACTTATTGTGGAATCCATTAAGTGTTTCCAGTTTGCTCAAACCATCAAACCGCAACTTACACCATTGTTTAATAATGTCAGAATGATATGGAAGGTATAGATGTCTTAAATTTTCCATCTTCCGCAGCACATTATTGGGCATTCTAACCATTCTAGCACGGCGTAGGTCGAGGGTCTCCAAGTGGTGTAGATTGCTGAAGGAAGATGGCAACTTAAAAAAATGAGAGCCTCTCAAACTCAAATATCTCAAATGGATCAGCTTAGATATTGATTCCGGTAACATGCAGTTGAATTCAACAGGAATAAATAAGCAACAACAGCACCTACCAAAGCCTTGTTGACCTTCAATCGCCAACACTCTCAGCCTCTTGAAATTCTTAAATTTTATCCTCGGTTGTTCACGCTTCCATAGATTACCCTCTTCTTTTGCTCCTCCATACCTGAAAGATCGAAGTTGCCTCGTCTGTTCTTTTCTTGGAAGATGAACATTAGAGTCATCCAATTTGCTCAATCGAATGTCAAGTCGATAATGCCTCTCCAATGAAGAACCTACATAATCATCATCTCCTTGTGCAAACTCAATCACCTTAAATAAACCTTCCTCTTTTGCTTTGATCAAGCATACATCTCTCATCAGATCATGAAGTCGGCATGATTTAAATTTTGTAATTGCAGCCTCGTACTCTTTGTGCATCTGAACCTGAACCATGCACCTATTTGCTAATTCTTCCAAATACCGCTCAGCAACCTCCATCATTGTTTCTTTCCCTATTCTATCGCTTTCAAATACCATACCTTCTGCTATCCACAGTTGATACAACCTTTCTGCTTCTATTTCAGAATCTTCTTTGAATTTTCCCAAGTAAACAAAGCAAGGCTTTAACTGGTAAGGCAGGTCATAGTAACTCAAAGCTAAAATCTTTGGGACTTCCCCTTCTGGTTGTCCGATGATTTCTCCTTTCTCTATTAAGGATCTAACATTTTCGCCTACTCTAATCCACTCATTCAAACCCTTTTTAGTGCTAAGCATTCCTGCAAGAACAACTACAGCCAGTGGAAGACCTCCACAATACTTCACCATTTTCTTGCCTAACTCTTCCAGTTTGCTGAAATCTCCACAATCTGTTTAGCCCATAAAAAATGTAAGATTTGTGATTTTCTACACTTTTTTAAGAACCAAATATGTTAGAAAAAGTAAATTTTTCTAGTATAAAGTTGGCACTAGTAGTCTTGAAACAAAGTAGATATTTATAAGTGTCACTGCTTGAAATTTTGAGAAATCAGAATTATATTTTTCTCAAAAAAATTTTAAAAAATATTCTTCTTTCTACATAAAATTCTGCTCTTAAAATTTTATTTGAACTCTGGCTTCCTCTTAAATTTTTTTGCTAAATGTTGTTATAACAATAATCTAATTATTTGAAAACTTTTATTGAGCTCAGTAGATAGTGTACGTACCTCTGTTTTCCCTCAATGATTTCTTTTGTAGCAACTTCCAACTTTCTTGCTCGTTCAACAATCGTGGCTTATGGTGGTAACCATTCGGGCCAATATGCTTTGCCACGCTCTCTATGCGAGTTGTGAGCAAGATTTTGCTTCCTTCCTCTGCAATGGGGATAGCATGTTTGATGCAATCCCAAGCGTCTCTTGTCCAAATGTCATCCAAAACAATCAAGCATTTTCTGCCGTGTAAAACTTTACTAAGTTCCTTAGCAACCAAATCTTCTGGTTCGCTGCTAATTCTTTTGAAATCTTTATCCCCTACAAATTTCCTTAGAATTCCCAATAAAATATCTTTTGTTTGCCATTGTTGTGACACACAGATCCACGCAAAACCACTGAAGTAGTGTCTCAACTTGGGATGATGGTACACTTTTCGAGCAAGAGTAGTCTTGCCTAAACCCCCCATTCCAAATACTGAAACAACACTATGATGCTGACCATCTTCATTTTCATTCATCAAGTATTTCACTAGCAGTTCCACATCGCCATCCAGTGCAATGAAATCCGGATCAGCAACGAAGGAATAAGTTCGCCTTAATTGCCTTTGCATAGACGAACTTGACCCTTCTTCTTGCACATTGGTCGTTGCTACATCAAATTCTCGGAAGTTTTGTGGAAGATAAGAGATTCTACTTCTCAAACTTTGAATCTCTTTGCCCAATCTGTGACGCGAACAGCATCCGCAAGCATACCTTTTAAGGGTATGTACTGTGCAAACTTGTTGCCTTTGGGATGAAAATCTGAAAGCATAATCTTCAACCAAATCACTTGCTTCATAAGCAATGGCTCTGAATTCTTTAAGCCATGGTTGGACACTCTCCCTTGCACTCTGCTTTGTATCTGCATATCTCAAGAACCTTTCTATGCGTCCCAGATCATCGTGAAGCAGCCTCACTTGCTCGCCCACCCCTCGTAGAAACCTTCCTTCTTCAATCAACAAATTCCCAATAGTTTCTACTGCAAAAGATACGATTGCATCCGCCATTTTTGGATTAGATCGATATTTGTTGCTGGGATATATGTCATGCGAGAGCCAACTAATTAAGTTAATAACAGTTCAACAATCAATAAATAATTGATATCAAGCGGTACTCATTCACGTCCTCAACAGTTTTGATCAGTAGCTAATTAAATTATTGCCCAATATGATCATTTGAATAATGTATATATGTTCACACTTTACAGCCATTCTCAATAGTTAAATGTGCCACTTTTGGCTGGTTGTCTGTGTACTTTTCTTGTTTAATAATATCTTCAAAGGTTCCATCCAGCACAACGGAGCCAATATTCCCAGCTGAGTGTAAAGATGGAGATAATGCCGTCCCCAAGTGGTTCAATTAGTAAATTAAACTAATTTATAGGAACTAATAAAATAAACAAATTTATTTTAAATTAAAAAAAAAATCATTAATTCAACTATTTGATAGGCTCTAATAAAATAGATTAATTTATTTCAATTTTAATTTTTTTTTAAAGGTAAAGTCTTACAATTAAAATTATAAACAACCAATGCATGAGAAAGTAATAGTTTAAAGGGGTTAATCTATTGTTTCCTAAAAAAATAAGAAGAAGCAACAAATGGTCATTATTTATACTAGGAATAATTTGACATATATACCTCCCTAAGTTTTATGACAATATTTATAGAATTCTCCTCTCGTATTTGAGAATTAAAACTTACCTTGCTCATTTTTAGAGTTTTATTAACAAGTTTAATTAGTCCGCTACAATTTATGTTACATTCAAAAATAATTTTTTTTTTTCTAATCCTTATTATAATTTTAGGATTTAGGGTTTAGAATTTAGGTTTAGGGTATCAACTTTTCTAATATATATTATTCTAATTCTATTATTATATTATATTAACATGCTACTTGAATTTCAATTACTAGTTTAATCATTCTTGATTTCTTTCAATACTTTTATCCCTTCTATATCTTTCTTTTCACTTATATAATCCTTCATAATTCTATTTTTCTAAAAACTCTATATATTATTTCAATTTCAACTATTATTCTAATTATTTTATATATCAACTTTTTAAATTTATATTATCCTAATTCTATTATATATTTTACTAATATACTATTTGATTGGATTCTCTCAGTCTCTTATTATTTTTATATATTTTTTTCTCACTTATCCAATCCTTCATAATTCTATTACAAGGGGTGTAACAGTTATGAGGATCATCTTGATAAACCCTTTGTCAGGTACCAATCATTGAATGACATGTAAACCTTTTTTTAGTGTTTTACTATAATAATAATACACGCCACTTATATCATAGAATTAACTAAAACCCTTAAAACACTAAATTTGTAGAAAATAATTAGGGTAAAATACACTAAACCCCTTTATACTATCACTCACCCCTTGTAATTTTAATTACAACAATTAAAACCCTTAATTTTTTAATTTAAAACTAATTAATATAATATATTAATTGCCATCAATGATTAAACGGAATTGAACACCCTATTTTAATGTAAGATAATAAAATGAAAAAATTAACTTTAAAATAAAAAATTATAAACCTAACATAAATAAACAATTGCTCAAATACCAATTTGGAAAGCAGTGTGAAAAAAAGTTATAATTTAACGTCACACTAACGCGTTCAATCTAACCAAATCTCAATAAAAGTTAAAAGTAAAACATCACAAATAATCTTTGAAATCATATTCTTAAATGCCTATCAATAATCGATATAATCAAGAAAGGCAATCTTTTCAGGATTAAAAAATTATAAAAAATAAAAACAAATATCAAACGCATTAGTTAAAAAAATTACAATAAAAGCAAAATTCAATTATTAAACTTCATCTAAGATTAAAAAATAAAAAAATTACAAAATTAAAGTCATGTAAATATTTATTCTTCAAAACTTAAAGCACCTTGATCTTTGCACTTGAAGTAATACTTTGAATTTAAAAAATCAAATTCCTACGAAAGAATAGACAATATATTTTATACTTTTGTGAAAAGATAAAAAAGATAAAGAAGATGTTGATTTCTTGAGGTTTGAAAAAAGATAAAAAATGTTGACATGTATATCTTTAACTTATTTCAAAACTTAATTTAGTTTTAAAAGAATTTTATAGTTAATTATATGGTAGATATAGTGTATTTTTATTAAGGTTAAAATACACTAAACCCTATTATACTATTGCTTTGTTATACCTTTATTCCCTATAGATAATTATAATAATTAACTCCCTTAACTTTTCAAGTTAAAGAAAATTAATAAAAACCTTAAATATAATCAATGAAAAGATAATTTTAATCCGACTAAAACTCTTTAATAAATACGAACAACCAATTAATTTATGAAAAAAATAAATAGAGCTAATGTAAATATAATTTTAACCTTATTAGAATTGTTCAATATTTAAAACACTCAATTAAACTTTAAAAAATATAAAATATAATAAATTGACATGAAACTAACCAGCAATGAAAGAGAATTTTCAAGATATATCCTACAATATTTGTCATGATTTTTTCCTTAGAAAAGCATAAAAGGATTCCTTCTTATTCTTTTGTTATAATTTTAGATTTTCAGTTATTGATTACTTTTATTAAATAATTTTTTATTTTCAAGTTAATCTTGCCATTTTATTATCTTATAATAAAGTCATGTGTTCAATTTCATTTAATTATTTAAGTGCAATTAATATATTAGACTAATTATTGTAAAATTAGAAAATTAAAGGGGTTAAATATTTTAATTAAAACTATAATGGGTGATTGTGGAACGAAGTAATAGTTTAAAGAAATTTAGTGTATTTTACCCTTTTATTAAAATAAAACTTTAAAAAATGATTATATGGCACTAAATAATTGGTACATGAGAAGGATTTATCAGGATGATACTAAATAAAAATGGAAACTGAACAATATTTTTGAAATTGATTTCTCTTTTCTACATGAGAAGAGAGTTCAACACTGCTTATATTTATAAGCATTATTACATAAGGAAATTACATAATGAAGGAAATTACATAATGTAGGAAATAATACAATGAATGGAAAGATATGATTTAAATCAATCAATCCTTAATTGTGTGATTGCAATCAACCATTAATTTTGAGATAAGATTGCAATCACTCAATTTCCACAATATCCCCTTCTTACTCTAATTGTGGAGATGATTATGGGGATATTGGTTGAGTTATTTTAATATTTCCCCGCAAACTCTGCCGGGACTGGAGGCAAAGTTTGAGCCTAAGAATTTTGCTTCTTGTTGATGTTGTTGTTGTTGTTGAATACATCCTCACAAATTGGGGTTGGAGGCAAAGTTTGACCCTCTAAATTTTGCTTCTTCTTGTTGTTGTTGTTGAATATCTCCTCGCAAACCGAGATGAGATTGGAGGCAAAGTTTGATATGTTCATATGGATGCCATATGCCCATTCCATCCCCTTATGCCCACTGCCGATGAATGACAGCCTCGCCACTTATTAAAACTAAATGGACAATTACGGATCCACCGTTTTAATTGGCATTAGAGTTTCCTACAATAAATTAAATACTACACAATATTCAACAATCATAGAAAATTCATAAACTCTATATCATGGAGCATAAAAGGTACTTGTCTAACAAATTTATTTAAGTTCAAATTAGATCTCACAAGATTTTTAATTAATGCTTCATCAATATCTTAACCGGATAAATTAATTTAGCTAGAAAACATAATTAAATAAAAGAAATAAGAATTAAGAAAGATAGAATTCATATTAAGAAAAGATAAAGCTTACCAATTTAATAAAAACTAATGGACGAACTAATTAACAACAAAAGATTTGAAGAGTTAAAATGAATAAATTAAAACTAAAGGACAAAGAATGCTAGACGAAAACGATGCTGGACTTATAAATATGAATTGGAATCAATAATTAGAATCAAAGCAAAGCAATTTAATACGAATTGCATCAAATCACGAATTCTAATAACTTCCTAACTTTAATTAATTGAAATCTAAACTAAAGAATTTTAAAACTAAAACTTGACGAAACAAAAAAACTTGAAAAACTAACTACTAAAATAATGAAAGACTAACTGACTGCCTTCATACGTAGAGCTCTATTTATATAGAGCTATTGAACCAAATTCTTCTCAACTTCCTAATACTACTCAAATTCCCCAAAAGATGAGAATTATCCTTATCAACCTAAATGTCTTTTAAAAATCTTAAATTATCTCTTAACAAGAGATAATTGAACGTATCATTCCACCACTTCAATGTCTTCACAGAATTCTCTCCTAATAAATAGGAGAATTTTCCTCTAGCCTTAGATTGTGCTCTTCCACTTCACTTCACTTAAATTCCCTTTGAAGATGTGTCTCTTGAATCTTCCCAAAAGTATGTCCAGATACAATTCCCAGCGTACTTGCACTTTTAGTAATCAACAACTTCCTCCAGATAAACCTGCAATTATCAACACTTTTTCCAATTAATAATGTCAATATAATCCAAAATAAATATAGATAAATATCAAAATATTGACATTATCAACTCCCCCACACTTGAATCATGCTTGCCTCAAGTATGGTTAACTCATAAAAACATAAAACACATTTACACAAAATGACTAAAAAGACTCTAAAAACACATTTGACTCAAACAGTGCCTTTAACTAAAATGAATAACAACTTGGATTTGAACAACAACACCATTTTACCAACAAAATTATCTCTATTTCAAAACAATTCAAAATTCCCCTTCATTCCATTTAAAATAAACAAGAATTAATATCCTCTGAATTTTCACTCATAATATCACACATTGATGAATAGGAAATTCCACACATCACAATCAAATGACATTACCATAAATTTGCAATGAGGTCATATCTCCACCACATAAGAAAATGACTTTATGCATAAATCAAGAAGGTCTTTTTAAGGTTGAAACGGGGCTAAGGTTAAGGGAAGGATAAAAGGATATTAATTGGCTAGAATTTATCAAAGAATAAGTAACCAAATCAAAATCTTTACAAACTTCAAAAACTACTCCTTGAGATTTTTTTTATTTTTTTGAGCAACCACGGCTGCTTCTCAATCAACTTTTCAACCAACAACAATTATTTGCATTATGCCTCATCTTTTTTTTTCTTCTTTTTATTTTCTAAGGAGATTTCTTTCATTTTCTTTCATTTTTTTCTCCTTTTATTTTTCTCTCTTTTTTTTTATTTCCACAACAAGGATTTCATAACTTGGAACACAAATACCCAAGGAGTATTAAATAGACTCAAAACTTAGCTAACATATTCTTTGACAAAATGGGCTAAAAAAGAAAGTTAAATAATAAGGTTTATGGCTAATTTTTGTGGTTTTTTTTTAAAAAAAAGGTTTGGGCTCAAAAGAGTTCACTAGGGGTCAATTTAACAAGGTAGGAATTTTTAGAAAGTTAAAAGGGTTTAATCCTAGTGCCTTAATCATTTTTATGCACAAATCACAAATAATTTCAAAATGTACCTCAAAGCAAATTCTAGAATGTCTATTTAATTATGATATACTCTCAAAAAAAAATTATTAAGCACCAAGAAAGTGGTTCTTGTACTTAAGTTCAAAACTCACATTAATAGTTTAAAGAAAAATTAATTCTTGCAATTTCTCATTCCGGAACACATACAAGGTATTTAAATTATTCTAAAATAGAGATTACAACCAAAATTTTCCAAAACATGCTCAAATCCAAACAATTATTATTCACAAAGTTTAAGGCATCTAAAAACACTTTTTTTTTTACTAAAAAGACTTTAATGACAAAAACTTGACCCTTTTGAAAAAATAAATAAAATTAAATTAAATTAAAATTAAGAATTAAATTGACAAAAAATAACAAAACCAAATAAACTCCCCCACACTTGAATGATACACGGTCCTCCATGTATAAACAAGCATGAAAGAAAAAAAAATAAAATAAAAACACTAATAACACAATAGACATATCGCAACAAAATAAATAATAAACATGGAGTTGAATGAAAATTTACTGGCAAAGTTGTGACTTGGAATGTTGAGAAATTGAAATCCAATGGCAAAAAATCGTGAAGATTGTGGGATGATTTTTATTTACCTACAAAAGAAAAGAAACATACTTAGAATTTATTATTAAAAGAAAAACATCTTTTTGATTTTTGAATAAACTAAACAAATAAGAAAATTAGAATTTATTAAAGAATGAAAATAAACTATGGGTTGCCTCCCATTAGCGCCTTTAGTTATTGTCTTTGGCTAGACATGAATGTGATACTCAAGTAATTGGCGTGGTGTACTTCAAATGAGCAGGGAGAGGTTTTGACTCCAACTTGAGTTCCTGCAAAATAGGCATATGGATTACCTCATTCATTTGGACAAATAGGCATATGACAATGTCCCTATCCATCTTGTTTTGTGTCAAATGCCATTTAAGATCATCCTGCACAAAAGTATGTTGCACAAATTCTTCAACCAGTGGTTCAATAGTATTAACATTAAAAACAAATTCCTGGTCATATGGGCATTCTATGGCCTCGATGAGTGGGACATTAATCTCCACTTTTTGGAAGATGTTTAAGAAATCTTGTGTCTCTTCTTCCTTCTTCTCTTGAAGAAACCTGTCAGGAAAATGTGGTGTCAAAACAATTTGATGCTTAATAACTGTAGGTTTGCTACTTACCTCGAGTTTATGTATAGACTCTGAAATGGGCATGTTATTTGACTCCAAAACGGGAATATGGTCAATTTCTCCCTCATCAAATTCTGAAATGGGCATTTGATCAGCTTTTTTCTTGTAGAATTTACTTTCAAGCATTATAGCACTTACATTCTCCAACGGATTCACCTCCACTTGTAATGACAATTTACCTTCATTAGTTGCCAACTTTGCTATTGTTGTGGCCATTTGAGTGAGTTGTGTGCTCATATTAACAATATTGGCTCGTGTTTCTTGTTGAAACTTGAGATTTTCACACGCAAAAGTTTTAAGCATATCTTCTAAATTTCAACTCGGTATGGGCACGGGTGGTTCTAATAGTTGTTGTTGTGGTACAAAGGCAAATGACTGTTGTGAATAAGGTAAGTGAAATTGGTCGAAATGGGCATTTCGGTATTCAGTTGACGTATATGTCAAATTAGGTTCATCATGCCAACCGAAATTGTATTGGTTAGGAATTGGTTCATAATACCCCTGTGGTTGCCATATGGGCATTTCATCTTGTAGATTTGGACACTTATATGTTGAATGCCAATTTATGTAAATACTACAAAATTGTACCTCATGCATTTGGTGGGATGTATCAACTCCAAATATTTGTCCACTATTAGCCATGTTGGACATCCAAGCATGCATATCCATTGTCTAGTTTGTCCTCACCTTGTGAACCTCTCAATTTATGGATTGTAATTCAATAGTCCTGCAAGATTAGAAAGTATCACAAACTCAAGAAAGATAGAATAAAATAGTAATGAAGAAAAAATTACTGATGCCGCTCCCCGGCAACGGCGCCAAAATTTGATAGTGTCGTTACGCCACCAAAATTAAAACCTACTCTTCACTAGTATAGCAATGGAGTAAGATCGTCTCCCAAGGGAACGGTTGTAACTTTTCTTCAAACTTGTCACAAAAAGGATTAAAAACAATTAAACAAAATAGACCTTTAGAGAATTTAATCAATAAGAAAGAGAACCCGGTTAAAACATTGAATCCACACTAATTAATAATTTGATCCTTGATGAAATGATTAAATCTATTTGACAAATAAATCAGTTATAGTTACCGGGAACGCCACTGACATAACCTCATTTCTCCTTACTTGTTGGTAATTAAAAGGACGCCTTATTAACTACTCTCTAATTAATAAACAAGCTAAGAGGACGCCTCATTAACTTTAATTCATTAACAGCATTATGATGAGAGAAACCTAATTATGATATGTTCATATGGACACCATATGCCCATACCATCCCCTTATGCCCACTGCCGATAAATGACAGCCTCGCCACTTATTAAAACTAAATGGACAATTACGGATCTACCGTTTTAATTGGCATTAGAGTTTCCTACAATAAATTAAATACTGCGCAATATTCAACAATCATAGAAAATTCATAAACTCTATATCATGGAGCATAAAAGGTACTTGTCTAACAAATTTATTTAAGTTCAAATTAGATCTCACAAGATTTTTAATTAATGCTTCATCAATATCTTAACCGGATAAATTAATTTAGCTAGAAAACATAATTAAATAAAAGAAATAAGAATTAAGAAAGATAGAATTCATATTAAGAAAAGATAAAGCTTACCAATTTAATAAAAACTAATGGACGAACTAATTAACAACTAAAGATTTGAAGAGTTAAAATGAATAAATTAAAACTAAATGACAAAGAATGCTAGACGAAAACGATGCTGGACTTATAAATATGAATTGGAATCAATAATTAGAATCAAAGCAAAGCAATTCAATACGAATTGCATCAAATCACGAATTCTAATAACTTCCTAACTTTAATTAATTGAAATCTAAACTAAAGAATTTTAAAACTAAAACTTGACGAAACAAAAAACTTGAAAAACTAACTACTAAAATAATGAAAGACTAACTGACTGCCTTTATACGTATAGGTCAATTTATATAGAGCTATTGAACCAAATTCTTCTCAACTTCCTAATACTACTCAAATTCCCCAAAAGATGAGAATTATCCTTATCAACCTAAATGTCTTTTAAAAATCTTAAATTATCTCTTAACAAGAGATAATTGAACGTATCATTCCACCACTTCAATGTCTTCACAGAATTCTCTCCTAATAAATAGGAGAATTTTCCTCTAGCCTTAGATTGTGCTCTTCCACTTCACTTCACTTAAATTCCCTTTGAAGATGTGTCTCTTGAATCTTCCCAAAAGTATGTCCAGATACAATTCCCAGCGTACTTGCACTTTTAGTAATCAAAAACTTCCTCCAGATAAACCTGCAATTATCAACACTTTTTCCAATTAATAATGTCAATATAATCCAAAATAAATATAGATAAATTTCAAAATATTGACATTATCAATTGTGTGATTGCAATCAACCATTAATTATGAGATAAGATTGCAATCACTCAATTTCCACAATATCCCCTTCTTACTCTAATTGTGGAGATGATTATGGGGATATTGGTTGAGTTATTTTAATAGATACACATTAAAATGACATCGTTTTAATAAAACTATGATTAACACATAGGATTCATTCAAATCTCACATCGCTTTGACTATTGCACAAAATAAAATAGAATAATTTTAAATCAACTTCAACTTCACAGAGGACTTGGAGCCTTTAATGAACACAAGATCTTGTTTGATTTTTTTATCCAACATGCCTGGCAACAGCATTGTTAGTTAAACTATATAAATACTCTAAGAATCCATCACAATGCATAGTAACACGACTTAGCTATGTAGTTGTACAATTAGTCCCTGATTCTGTAAGACCCTGAAAATGGATTAAAAGAAGATTGATATTGATGGACCTTTCCACTTCTCTCAAAGTTAGACTCTCAGTCATCTCAAATGGATAAACTTATCCTTTAAATGGGTATATATTTCTCACATATTTAAAATTACTATTATAATATAACATTTTGAAATTCTTGACGAGATATTTTAATAATAAATGGAATGAATACAATAGAAAACAATTTTACCTTTATCTCACCAAGTGGATTATGTATATGAATCACACTTTTTTTTTAAAAAACAAACCGACTTTATATACACCCATGGGCAAAATATGGTGTCGGACATACCCGAACACACCATTACAAGTACATGAAAGCCATAAATAAGGAGTATTGCTCCTTTACATGAAATATCTCTAGTCTAAGAGAGGGATTTAGAGAAAAACTACTTAAGGCCCTTCCTAAGTAGTATTGCTCTTTATCCCACAAAATGTTAGCTGCCTATACACTATCACTGACTGTAACTTCCACAGCCAATCCAAAAGACTCAATAGGTTAATTTTGTTTAAGGTTACAAAATGCAGAAGTGCAACCATCAAAGTACTAAACCAATGCCAACAAACATGATTATAATATCACAGCTATTTATCATACGGCCAAATTGATCTAACTCCGGTAATCAGGGGCCTTACCTATGGTTCCACCTTTTAGGTTCGGAATAACAAATGAAGGGATTACGATCCCTCAGCTTTCTCCCGGAAAGTTCATTGGCTTTGGGGCTAATAAGAGCTTCCATATACTTTGTTTGCTTTGACAGCTTCCGGCCTTGTTCCATCTTTTCGACGAACTTGCCTAGCTCATCTTCAGGTTCCTCTTCATAGCTATTCTCGGTCCATTGGTCTTCCCCATCATCCTCATCTTCAGATTCTGTTGGTAAATTTTGTAGGATAGCTAGGTCCGAAGTTGAGCTAACTCTATGCATTGTAGATGTTTCCCCTTCCTCCCAGCTTACTCTCACGTTGATGGAATCAGTATTCGGCTTCTTGCTAGGAAGTTCCATCTCTACATTTTCGGCCAGCACTTCACTTGGAATTTGTGCATTTTCGGCCAGCATTTTTGAAGTCTCCTTCACTGAATTCCTTTCATTCATCAGACTTGAGGGGTGATCGGCAGAAGTCCTTTCTTGTTCATCAATGAGTTGTAATATGTTGTCCTCACTGCCCACTGGAATCTGTGCTTCCTCATTTGTTTCCTCCCTAGTCCTAATTTGCACCAAGTCCTGATTTAAATTCTCCAATTGATCATGAACTTGAATCCCCTCCTGTTGCACATTGGATTCTGATGTCTCTTCTTGAATTGGGTTAGAAGGACAAGCCTCCTTTGTGCCTTCTAAATCCCGTTCCGTGCAAACTTCAGGGTGGGTCTCCTCATCTCTTACGATCGTTTCCTTTGGCTGGGCCAACTCTCTTGTATCAGGGATTGGCTTGACTGGGATCCATGTTTTTTGCACAGTTGGTTTCCACGATATGGTTTACACATAGCCGCTGAATGGCCCATCTTTTTACAGTCCATACAATAATCCGGCAAGTCCTCAACCAAAATCGACTGCCATCTCCCTCTCTCTTTGCTTCCTATCCAAACACGACTCGGAATCGGCTTCAAGACATCAACTTCCACACACACTCTAGCCTCACTAGGACGTAGAATTTTCCCAGCAACAGCCGAAGCAAGGTCTAATTTCATTGGATTTCCAACAACCGAACCGAGAGAAAACAATTTCTCCTTGTTGAATAAATGAATTGGAAGAAATGGAAACTTCACCCACACAGGGGCAATGGATGATTCTTTATCTAGACAAAAATCTGGTGTCCATTTTGAGATTTTGGCTTGGAAACCACCAAAATTCCAAATTTTTTTCAACCACATTCTATGAAAATCAGCTTCAACATCAAACTTGAAAAAGACATTTTTTTGGTCAAGCAATCCAACGTTGCACTCACCTTGGAAGGCGGCAGCCAGGATATGCTTTCTAATAGCCACCATGGAAGGTCTTCCCTTAGCAAACCTTCCAATCAAGTTACACTGGAATGGAGCTGCCAGGAGCTTCTCTTCCTCATCCGAGATGAATAATGCCGGCTCCCCTTTGTACATCGAAATGGTACTCTTGGTAGCTGGAGCAAAGGAGACGTCAACTTCTTTGGACCATTGTGCTGAGACAGCCTCTCGAAAAGACCTCGGTCCTGTTCGGATACTGTGAGCAGAGGTTCCTGTTTGGTGTGGTAAAGACTTTGGCATCACAGAAGGAGGCAACATGGCCGTCTTCCTTGATTGTAGAGGTGGAAATCCGGCGGGGTCAAGATGGTCCCCTTCCGCCATTGGAAATTTCTCTAGTAGATCAGCAGATCCATGAGGATGATGTGTCGAGGGAAGGGTTGAAATGTCTTTGACCTTTGTCTTGAGCTTAGAAGCCGCCAGGGGGTCAGCCATAGAGGGAGGGGGTGAGATATTTTGTTGGTTCATGGAAGCTACTGCCTTGGGGCTATTCCGCTTCGGTGTAGCTAGGTGACGAAGTAGAGGATGGGTTGAACTTGTGAGTTGGAGCTGAAGTGGAGTGGGGCGTAGAGAGGTCCGAACAGATGCAGCTCTAGATGCTTTAGGTAGAACAGATTCAGCTCTAGAAGCTGCGGCTATGGAGAGGCTTTGAGCTACAGCTGCCATGAGGTAGATACCGGAGAGCTTTAACCCGTGGCAATCTTCAGAAGGTGGTGGCTCCGGCCAAATGGCCGGAGCCAACAGTGTAGATACGTTGGTTACTCTAGAGTCGAGAACGTCAATACCCCAGGTGTTGTGTTAATCTGATGAGTGTAATGGATGGTGTGTTAAGTGTGGGGCCGGAAGATGATAGTGGTGAGATTTGGGTGGTGGATAGTGGTGGATAGTGGCGGAGGCAGATTAGGTTTAGATCAGATTTGTAGTGAGAAGAGAGAGCATGAGAGGGACCGGGCTAAATTCCAAGTATATGAATCACACTTTGATGCTACGGTTGAACACAATACATAACTAGTTTTTTTAGCTATCGTTTGCATGATATTTTAGTTGATTTGTGATTTTGTAGGATTTTGGGATGTGTATGATCTAAAGGGATACTCACTTAGATTTTGTGATTATAAAGTAGAACACAATCTCATTTGTTACCAAGAATAACGTTAGTGATTTTCTATAAAGAATGGATGTTGCACACAAGTATGCACTTGGGAAGATGCTGGTAAGGAGCCCCATTCAAGGTCAAGGAATTGTGGCTTTTTCCATGGTAAAGAAATTCCAAAATTTGTGATGGACAAGTACGGGTGACCACGGTTTGGAAATCGCCGAGGGAGGTTCCGGAACCGGCAGTTCTGGTTCCTATTTCGGTTTTGTTTCAATTCCGATTTTTTTCGATTTTTAGTTTCAAATTTCGATTGTAATTCCATTTTTAAATTTGATTTCTATTGAAATAATGATTAAACTATTAATTGAAACTTAAAGAATACAACATAATAATATAATTAGAATAATAATAGTTACAATTGAACTTAATTAATATATAGTTTTTAGATAATAGAACTAGGAAGAATTAGATAATTGAGATTCAAGAATATAAAAATAATAAGAATAATGAAATAATATTTGAATATTTGAATTATTAATTAGAATTCAAATAGTATAATATAATAACATAATTAGAATAGTAGTTAAAATTAAACTAATATATGAATTTTTTAGAATAATAGAATTATGAATATTAGATAAGTGAGAAAGAAAGATATAGAAAGAATAAGAGTATTGAGAGACTGATAGAATTATTAATTGGAATTCAAATAGTATATTAGCATAATATAAAAATAGTATTAGGATAATATAAATTAGAAAATTAAGTTGATACATAATATAATTGGATTAATAGTTGAAATTGAACTAATATATGGTGGTTTTAGAAAAATAGAATTATGAAGGATTAGATAAGTGAGAAAGAAAAATATATAAATGATAAGAGTATTGAAAGAATGATTGAACAATATAATAATACAATTAGAATAATTAATTAAAAAAATTGATACCCTAACCGTAAACTATAAATATTAAAACTTACAATATCAAGATTAGAAAACTAAGAAATTATGTGATGAAAATGAAGTGGTATAGAAATATTTATAGAATTATAATTTTTTTTGGCCGGTTCAGGCAACATCAGAACCGTCGGTTACGGTTCCACAAAATCAGGAACCAGAACCGAACCATCCATAAACGGTTTGAATCCGATTCCGATTTTGTGGGGCCACGGTTCCGGTTCCGGAATCGAAAATGTGCCATCTCTATGGACAAGGAAGATGACATGGAATTGTATGACTTAGAAGAAGATTAACATCAATGATGAATTTGAACAAGGTCCAGTGGTATGTCATTTTTGTACCAAAATAAATTACTTACTCTAAAGGATAAACAATAGTATAGCAAGAGTAAGGTCGATCCCACGAGAAACGGAAATACTATCTCTTATAGCTAATTCTAGAAAATTGTCATGAATAAGAATGATTAACAAGTAAGAAAAATAAATAAAACTAATTGAAGAAATTACTAGGAAAAATACATAAAAAAAGGAAAGATCTGGCAATAAGTAATTTCCACACTAATCAATTGTTCATTGTTCATTGACGCAAAAATAACAATCTCATTCTAACCAGTTAATTATAGGATACCGAGAATCAGCTCTGACATATCCCAATTCTTCCTTAGTTGTTTGATAGTTAACAAGTATCGGTTTAATCAACTATTTCCCTATTCATAACATAACCCGGCCGGAATCAGCCGATCACCAGATTCAATGTTACGAAAGCATTAAGTAGTAGAAGAAACTAACTCTAACAATTCATATCATGATCAACATGCAACAAATCGTTAACCAATTATTTCCGTCTACCGAGACAGTAGCTTCGCCACTAATTAATCTTACCTATTAAATCCAGTGACTTAACAAGGGATTAATTGGATCTACCTAATTCGATTAAAGGTGATCAAGCTTTAATTAAATTAGATAATTATCATTAGACTCAGAAAACTCTTGGAATTAAATATGAAAGAGTTAATAAGAACAATTAGGTCTCACAATTTATGCATGATTAGTGCTTCATTACCTACAGCCAAATAAGAAAACTACTCAGAAAACATAATTAAAATAAAACAAGAATTAAAAGAAATAAACTAAATTAAGAAAATCAAACCGAGACTCCTGTCGTTTGGAAAAACAACGGGCGTCTGTTCTAGTTCTAAAATCTGGGCTACTGCAAAACTGCTCCCAATCTGAAAGCTGCGCCAATGAGTAGTAAAAAGGTGTCCCTAACCCTAGTTATCCTACTCCTTTATATAAAAGAGAAAAACATAATTTCCTAATTTAATTCAAAGAAAGAAATCTTCTTGTTTCCAAATTCAAACCAGTCACACACGGCTTCAATTATAAATACATAAAATAGTTTCTTAATCCACTTCTTCCACCCATTTGGTAGCTACAAACACTCCTTCTCCTGCCCAAACTCTCCATTACTATCTTCGGCCCGTAATTCTTTCTGAAATCTCTCCAAATCAATCTTTATCTTCACGCCATGCTCCTATTGTAAACTTCCAAATTCTGCAAAGATTACCATTAATTAGCACCAAACTCACCTAACAAAATACATAAAAAGATATAATATAATCTGAATAATTAGTGATTATCATCCAGTCAACCAATTGATTGAATATTGTAAGAGATTTAACTATTGACATAGGAAAACAACAAAGTATTTGTAAGAGATTTAATAGAAGGTGTAATGAGATTTTTAAAAAAAAAAAATCATAGCCGCAAAATGACCAGAATAATAGCTCAAAATTGGGATTATTTTTTCTTGAATTTAAATGTAATTTTTCTGATTTTAGGAATAATTAAACACAATTTACCAAACATAACAATAAGATTTTGAGAAAACCATAGAAATAAGTTCTAGGCTAGCTAGAAAGAGGTAAGCTCTCAAAAATTATATAGATCAATTGTATGAATATTATGATGATAAGGTGAATCCTAACTCAACCTGAAAACTGTTGTGTCCAAGTGAGGTTTGACCCAACCTTATATACTAGCTTGGACCTCTTTGTGGAACCGATGTGGGATTCACATCATTCACCCACTCTTAAAGAGCCAATTGCCTCAGTCGGCGATCTGACGGACTCCAGGGGCCTTAACTGCCTCCGTCGGCATTCTGTCGGTCGTAGCCCAAGGAGCAGGGTGTGGTTCGCACAAGTGGCTCTGATACCAAATGATAAGGTTCTCATTGATTTGATCCACCTTTGGGCGGATTTGACAACCTTATTTATCCACATGACAGGTCTAGCATGGAAAATTCCACAACAAGTTCACCAGACCAAAGAATTCAACGAACACAAGAAGAATAATGGTTAGAACAGAAACACAAAGAATAAGAAAGAAACAAAGAAAATAAAAGAAAGATATGGAGCGCGATTCAATGGAAACTTGTCCAAAGCCCCAATGCTATTACAAAACCAACTTGACTCAGGTAGCACCTAAATCAAATCAGATTTTGCTGTTCTCAAACTTAGAAAAAAAACAAGACTATTGGCTTAATCTCACTTTAGGGTTTAGAAAACAATAGCTCAAACTTAGTTTAAGGTCTCTAAGGATTTTGGGATCAAATTTTGCTCTGCAAAATTATGACTTCTTATTTCAAAATTCAACTACTAAAATTCATGGATTTACAAGACTTTAAATAGGCCCAAAGACTTGCCAACAAAGTAAACCCTACATTCCTAAAAAAATAGTTTCCTAATTGGAATAAACTTTCCTAAAATAGAATTAACACATGCTTCAATCTTGCAAGGCCTTTAGCCATGTGAAACCACTATATTGAACATATCAATGTTCATGCAAGAACATTGGATCACGTTCCTTATTGAAAAGAAATAACAAAAACGGATTAAAAATCGAAACCTAAAAAGCTGTAAAAATTCCCAGCGTCGCGACGTTGGGGTATGAACATCGCAACGTGCCCCGACGTCACGACGTCCCCCGACCTCCACGTCGCGACGTAACTCTCTGGAAGTTTGAGGTTTGAAAAATTGGAATTAAAAATCCAATTTTTAATTCACGACTCATTTCAGCAAGTCGCGACGCCCGACCTTCCACGTCGCGACGTCCATGAACGTCGCGATGTTCATACCCCAACATCGCAACGCTGGGAATTTTTACAGCTTTTTAGGCTTTGATTTTTAATCCGTTTTTGTTATTTCTTTTGAATAAGGAACGTGATCCAATGTTCTTGCATGAACATTGATATGTTCAATATAGTGTTTTCACATGGCTAAAGGTCTTACAATATTGAAGCATGTGTTAATTCTATTTTAGGAAAGTTTATTCCAATTAGGAAACTATTTTTTTAGGAAAATAGGGTTTACTTTGTTGGCAAGTCATTGTGCCTATTTAAAGGCTTGTAAACCCACGAATTTTAGTAGTTGAATTTTGAAATAAGAAGTCATAATTTTGAAGAGCAAAATTTGATCCCAAAATCCTTAGAGACTTTAAGCTAAGTTTGAGCTTTTGTTTTCTAAACCCTAAAGTGAGATTAAGCCAATAATCTTGCTTTTGTTCTAAGTTTGAGAACAGCCAAATCTGATTTGATTTAGGTGCCGCCTGAGTCAAGTTGGTTTTGTAATAGCGTTGGGGCTTTGGACAAGTTTCCATTGAATCGCGCTCCATATCTTTCTTTTGTTTTCTTTGTTTCTTTCTTATTCTTTGTGTTTCTGTTCTAACCATTATTCTTCTTGTGTTCGTTGAATTCTTTGGTCTGGTGAACTTGTTGTGGAATTTTCCAATCTATACCTGTCTTGTGGATAAATAAGGTTGTCAAATCCGCCCAAAGATGGATCAAAACAACGAGAACCTTATCATATTATAACTTCAATACTTTTTGAATATACTTTAACCATCAATTTTTTATGTATACATATGCACAAGATTAAATGTTGTATGGATATTATAATTTTAAAACTTTTTAAATATACTTTAGATAAAAAATTATTTCTTAACTCATGAAAAGCTTTATAAAAGTTTTGTTATTTGTTATTACTTTTTTTCTTCATTCTTAATTTCTGCCTCTTTCCTTTCTAATATTTGGAATGACGCCGCTAATATGCATGTAATTTAATACGCTTCAACATTGATATTTTACATCCATTAGCTAATTAATATGCATGTAATTTAATCTTGCTTGGCATGTCAAGCAAGATTTTTCGCTCAATTTCTTGCTCATGTTAAGTTAAATTTGGTCAACTGAAATTGAAACCAAACCATCCTTGGGTGATTCGGAACCAAACTATACTTTGGTGATTTGGTTACGGTGGAACAAATTTTGAACAATAATTCAAAGTGGCAGTTCATTTTTATATATATTATTTCATGTATTTCCTAACATAACTAGTTGTAACACTGTCATACCATTTGTCTCTCTCTCTTCTTTCTACCATTCCTCCATGTTAGGTGACAAATATATATATATATATATATATATATAAATCTCATAATATTTCTTCAATAAATCAAATTCCGCCTACTTATAGGTAATTGTCTATAAGTATCAAGTCATTAATTTAGAAAAAGGAGAATAATAGTGTCAGGTTGGCAGTCAGTATAAAATTTTTTCACTCAAATTGCATGAATAATATTAGAAATTGTATAAAGGTTAAGACACTCCCCGCTTTATGGAGTGCGTCACAAAAGGTCCGACTATGGCATATGGACAAGAATCACTGCATCTTTAAGAGGGTTTGAGTGTAGTGAAAAATATGCAAGAGTACTCGTACATTAATAGGAGGGATTAGATTAGGAGTGTACATGATGCGGTTTGAGTAGTTTTACATAAAAATTTTAACCGCACCATACCTTTGTGAAAAATGTAAACCACAATCAACCATTAAAATCTAAAAATCATGAAATGCAGTGTATGTTTTTTTAATACGTACGGTGTGGTACAATATATGCAATTTGAACTTATGAAAAAATTAATATTAGAAATAATAATAAATTTGAACATGAAAAAAAGGCATAATAATTCAAACAAATATTACATTACATAAAATATATTTAATGTAATGATTAGTGCATATTTGAAATTAAGAGTCTGCTTTCAAGATTATATTTAGAACTTATTATGGATTTTTTAAGCTGCAATTAATCTAATGTGTGATAATATTTTCAACATATTTATAATATAGTAATTGTTGGTCCTAGATGCAATCTAAGAAGGGGGATTGAATTAGGTTTGACAATTAAAACCTCTATCAAAAACCGATTTTCCTAAACTAATGTTTCTTTGAGGCATTTAATCAAACACTTGTGGTGTGTGTGAATATTATGAATCCAATTAAACAAAGTTTATCCAGAGATCAATTCACATTAATTCAACACAACAACTCAACTAATTTGTACACACAATTATGATCATAATATCAATAAGAAACTTAATAAAACATATACATCAAGAGAGCAATTTAAGCATGAAAATAGAATTAAAGCATAATAATGAACACAAGAGATTTATAGCGGTTCAAGTCTTCCCTTGGAAAACTCTACATTGATTAGCTAATCTCTCAAGTTTAAGATTTCAATAATCCACTAAAAAAGAATCTCTTCACCAAATGTGAGATTCAAATATTTTACAAACCTTCAATGATTAACCAATTCTATTAGCAACCAATACTATAAGATGTGGTTTTACTCTCCCTCTTGGAGAAACCTTTCTAACTTACTAATATGAAGATTACAACTCTTGAAACCCTCTCAAATAAGGTGGATAATTACAATTGAAGCTCTCACACAACTCTTCTCAAAGAATGATTTTTACAAGAGAAAAGATTAGCTCACAAAGGATGAAGAACAATTTAAGCCTCAATATTTTTCTCTTTTAAATGATGAACAAATCAAGAATTTTTTTATCTTTTGGAGAATATTTTTACACTCATTTTTCTTGCTCAAAGATCAATCAAAATGGCTATGTATGTCCCAAATATTTTGAATGATGAACAAATCAATAGCCTTTTGATCTTTTGGAGAATGTTTTTACACTCATTTTTTCTTGCTCAAAGATCAATCAAAATGGCTATGTTTGTCCCAAATATTTATAGACATCATTCGGAAAGCAAAATGGGACAAAATACTCATTTTTCAAAAAACTAGTTGTTACTCAAATTTGAATCCTGTCAGATACATTCGGATGTCTGTATTGACTGAAAGGTTTTCTGAATTGACTAGTCAATACAAGTTCGGAAGTCCGAATTGGCCAGAGGTCATCCAAATGTACTTTTCAGAAAGTTTTTAAAATCTTTGATAAATTGGTTCGGACGTCCGCAACTCTCATGGGGTCGTCCGAATTGATATTTTTTTGTCAAATTTTTTATTTTTCAATATTTGAATCATTTTGTAAAAGTTTAAAACAGCTTTTATGAAATCTTTGTTTCAAAAAATACTACATTTTCAAGTTTCATTTTTTTATTCATGTTACTTGACCTTTTGAATAGTTCAAATATTTTATGAGCTAATTTACAACTATGGTTTGGGGTTGAGGTTGGGGAATCTACTCTAATTTATTTAGTCTGTATTTTTTCAACTTTTTCAAGACTTTAAACTTCACCTTTGCCAATTTTCATACCTATAACTTCCAGAAGTTTGTTGAAACATTAGTATACATAATTGTTTATTAACACCAAAATAACAAATAGATTTAAAACACTAGGTGTTTGAGTAATGCAATTAATATTTTTTATGTTTGTTTTAGTGGGAAATTGTGCTAGAAAGAATTATTTATTATTAAAATTCACTGTAGCAAAAAGAACTACTGTAGCATTGTTTTTTATCTTAAAAGTTTTTCTAAAAAAAATGGATAAAACAAACGAGTTTAATTAGATTTGTAAAATAAACCATTAAAACACCATCACCACCACGTGGTATAAACTTTGGTGTAGTAAGAATAGAAATAGAAATGAGATAAATATTACTGGAAACTCAATATTGTTAGAGCATGTAGTAGGTGGTGAAATATGATAAAAAAAGTACATATATATATATATATAATATTTATATACTTAAATATATATATATATATATATAAATCAAAATAATGTTTTTAGGGTGTTTTATTTCGTGTTTTTAATGCGTCTAATTAGTATTAAATTCTTTTTATTTTTTGGAAACAAAGGGAAGTGTAAAAAGAAAAATTTTACTCCGAACAAAAGTAGATTTTGGTGTAATTCTTGGAATTGACGGTGAATCAAGGTGATCAAAGGTTTTGCTATAAAAGGGAGCTAGGAAGACAAGAAGAGAATAAGTAGCTTTTCGAATTTAGGTTTTAATTTTATTCTTAAGACTTATTTTATAAGCTTATGTTCCAGCATTTATTCACATCTTCTTTTTTGCTTATTAATTCTGTCATTGTTTATTAATAAATTTTGTTTTCACTTGTTAAATTAAAAAGCTTTTCGATTTTGCAAAAACTCTTGTGAAACTGTCTCATATATGAGACGTATACGTGAATTATACTTTATAAGATAATACGTTTTTTTTATACGTTATAGGTTCATATTTGATACTTCATACGCTAATACTCTAATTTTTTATACTTTATATGCTAATCTTTGATACTTTATATACTAATTTTTCATACTTTATATGCTAATTTTTTATATTTTATACATTAATTTTTTATAAATTATACACTAATTTTTGATACTTTATACGCTAATTTTTGATACTTTTTACGTTAAAATTTTATAAATTATACGTTAAAGTCAAATTCATACGCAAGTTTCATATATAAGATAGTATCAGAGGAAAATGGTCCTTTCGATTTTATTTAGTTGTGTAGTTGTATTCAAATTCTCCAAAAGGATTATTAGTTTTGAGTCATTTAAAGTAAATCAAAGTACCTTTTTAGTTAATTTTCCTTGCATAACAGATTAAAACAGAACAAAGAGAGGATTCCTTTCAGAAGACCATTTGTTAATCGAATTTGGTGGGATAGCTTTACTATTGCTTCAATCAATTGGTGTTGTTCAAGATTTGTAATTAATTGTTCCTTAATCATATTGCACTTTGGTTAATTATTGATTTATCATCTTATGTTATTCTTGTCTTTTATCTCCTTAGATTTATTTATATATATAATAAAACTTAATTAATTTTAATTAGTTGGTTTGTATTATATGATCATACTTAATGGGTACAAAGCTAATGAATCTTTTGTTCTCTCCTTGGCAGGCAACAAATTTTAATTATTTATTTTGAAATATTAATTTCACATACTTTAATTGGAGGTAATTATAAATATATATATATATATATATATGTTTATGAACCAAATAATTAAAAAAAAAGCTTAAGCATATATACAAAAATCTTTAATTTCTAAGGTTATTTCAGAATCAGCCATGTATGGCCAACCTTTTACCAATTAATTATAGAGCAAAAGGTGTAAAAGGCATTCAATTCTTTTCAAATATGTCTTTTAGTCATCAAATTATTACCGGGATAAAAAATATCATCCACTAGTCATTAAGTATACTGCTTTAGATAATTCGTCTAATTCTTCTTCTGTTGTTTCTAGAGCCGTAAACCAATTTTTCAAGTTCAATTTTGCCCAATGACACTAATTAAGAAACCTCCATAAATATAGGGAAATAAAGAAAATTAATTTTTGTTTGCTTTAGTTAGTCAATTACGATTAATAATTCAAAAGATGCATCTATAGTATGGTTGTTGCTCCTAATTAATTAATTAATTAATTAATTGCCTCAAAATCCACAATGAATGATGCAATTAATCTTCAATGTGTTCAAAAGGTTTCCACCGAGTTAATTAAGTCTCTCATCGAGTCATTTAATTAATTCACCAAAACTAAAGCGAAAATAGTTGATATATAAGATGTGATTCATATTGAAATTAGATAATTACTGATAGTTGAAATCGGAATTCTAATTTTTTGCATCTTTTATCGCGTCGACCAATTAAAAATAATTTTTCTACACTCATTAACTAATTAATTAAGGTATATTCCTAAATCAGTTTAAGCATGCCCAGTGCTCAATAAAAAAAAATTCTGCTCCCAACAAACCAAAAAAAAAAAAAAAAAAAAGTCGGTGTTTGATGTTATTAGCCTCAAATATGTCAAAACCTAAACTTACTTTGTTTCCTTTTTTTTTCCCTCTAAAGAAAATTAAAAGTTACTATTATCTAGTTAGCTGCCCATTACTGTAAACCTAAAAGAAGCCGAATTTTTTTGCTACTTTTTATGTTCTATATATATTTTTAGTATTAATATTTGGGAACCAAGAAATTTAATATATATATATATATATATATATTTATTATTAAAACTTGTGAGTTTTTTTTTTTTTTTTTTAAATTAAAAACCCTAGAAATCAAGAAAAAAAAAAAGCAAAAACCATTATATGATCCATGGCAAAATTTAAGGGCTTACTCCAAAACAGCCAACCATCCAAGATGATGATGAAAACGAAGAAGAAGAAGAGATCATCGTATTTGTTGGCATGCACTAAGATGATAAAGATGAAGAGATTGTTGGGATGCAATAAGATGAAAAAGAAGAAGAAGAGATCATCATCTTTGTTGGCATGCAATAAGATGATCAGAAAGAAGAAGCCCAGATCATCGTCGTCGTCGTCTTTGTTTGCATGCAGTAGTAAGATGATGATCACAAAGAAGATGGGATCAGAATCAACAACTTCAAGGGCCCCTTTAGATCTCCAAATCCCACAAGATGTTTTGATGAAAATATTCGTATTACTCCCAGCAAAATCTCTCATGCGATTCAGATGCGTTTGCAAGTTTTGGAAAACTTTAATGTCCGATCCTTACCTTGCAAAGTTGCACTATAAGCACGCAAAAACTACTAGGCCAGAAGCTTCTCATCTTTTGTTCTATCTTAGAACGCATGCATTGTCTGCAAGATCAATCTTCCCAACAAATCTTGATGGAGTTTTGTCTTCGCAACTTCCGACGTTTAACTTCCATGAAGCTTTACCATGCACAAATATTGTCAATGGTTTGATTTGTTTGTATGGCCGACGAGACTATAAACTTAGCTTGCTCAATCTTACCACTGGCGAAAAATTAACCCTTCCAGTGACTAAGTTCCTGAGTCTGCCCCAACAATTTAGTAAACCCTCATTCTTTTTGATTTGCAGGAAGAGGAAATATAAAGTGCTCTTCATTGGTAATGATTGTTGTGAGATTTTCACTTTGGGAAAAGATCATTCGTGGAGGGATATAGAGAGACCGCCTCATATGACTATTAAGGGGACGATTTGCTGTAATGGAGCTATTTATTGGAAGGATAAGTTGTCCGTGGATGATTGCAGAATGGTACAATTTTTCGATTTTAAAACGGAGAAGTTTGAACTGCTTAAGCCTCCCAGAGAGGTTGATAGAAGTTGCCAATTGGCTCAAATTGCAAATTATATTGGTTTTGTATGCAGAAAAAGTTACAGACCTCAAATGTTCAACTTGTGGACATTCAACTGTGAGGATAAAAAGTGGATTAGGGATGTTATAAATCTGGGATTCATGCCAATTACCAATCTTGAGGTCATTGGTCACACTAGAAAAAGCAGCAGTGAGATATTAATGACGGCGAAATCGAGATGTAATGGCGCTTTACGGTTGATTTTTTATGATTTAGAAACAAGAACATGTAGAGCTCCCACTCAAATTTCTGTTCCTGGGATGCCTAAAGGTGCAGCTAACCATATGCTTTCTTATGTGGTCAGTGCTGCTGTGAGCAATCATGTGGAGAACATTATTCCTTTGGCAGTAGTTTCAAGTGATCAGAAAACAAAAGGAAAAATCTGCAGAGAATGCAAATATGCTAATAAGATTACATCATTATTCCTTATGTAATTAGGATGATGGCCATATGGCTTGATTTTAGTTTTCAGTAACGTCTTTGCTGAGTATTTAGTTTTAGTTATTTGTTTCCTTGCACTCCATTGCTTTTCAAACCATGGTTGGTTTTTGAGATGCAGCATTGCTTATTATATCATGGTTGATTTTTGACTTTGCATGTAATCTTTTTACTTCTTTTTCTTTCTCTTTTTAAGGTTAATGTTTTTAGTTCAATCTTAACTATTCACTTCATGTTTAGTTCTTCAATAAATTGGACTTTGAAATTAAGCAAAAAGCACCAACGGTACTCAAAAGGATTCTCATTAGACAAAACTTTTTGTATTTCATGTAAGCTACAATAACAAAGGATGCCAACTGCCTGCCCAGCAACTAAGGGAGGTCTCTGGGATTGGGAGCATTGGAAGTTGCCATAACACACAGCCAATCTAAAGGAGGTCTCTGGGATTGGGAGCATTAGAAGTTGCCATAACACACTCCCAATCTAAGGGAGGTCTCTACATTGTTCACCTTGCATTTAAACACAAATTGTGCTAGGAAGGTTTTAGTTTATCCCACTAGTACTCTTCCTCCTGTGGTTATGATATCAATCTTTCCAGAAAAGATTTTGGCGAAGACTACCAGCAACTCTCTAGGGAAGCGACCTTTCCAGTTGCCAGTGTTGTGAAGCTACCCATTCTATGAATTGCAAGTGAAGAACCAATTCCCAGTGTTTGAAATTTTCTTGGATCGCATTGAACCCTTTTCAGAATCAAATCCTGTTCCAGAAGATCCTATATCAGCTTTACATCCTCATTTTGAATATGCTGAAGAAAGTAATTGATTTGAGTAAAAGAAAACAATACTGTGTAATTCAACTTTAGGAATTAAAAGCTCTTAGCTTTGATGCACTTGTTTCCTCAAACTTCCAAGAGGACCATAATGTTTTTGGTCAGCATTCTGCACCTTACACTTACAGCTACTATTGTTGAGATTTATGCCGCATCTGAGGCATATGCCTTTGCACTTTGGGTCACAGATTTCATCAATAGTGATTTCTACATGCAACAGATCTCTTATGGGTTTTGAAATGTCGATTTCTTTATCTTCCGGAGGAAAATGTAGCTGATCATCAAAATCTATTGAATCATCATCGTCCTCTTCCAGTGCATCGTACGCAAATGTTCTGAACTTTTCTTCCCCAAAAATTACACCCATATTTATTGTATCTGGTTCTTCAAAAGGTTCTTCAGTTAGTAAAAACGAGAAGTTCGAAAAGATACTCTTCCCAGCTGGCTCACCGCACCTAGGGTATATATCAAAGCACAGAACACACAACTAAGAGGTAAAAACAAACACAGAGAAAGCACATAACAGAAAATGACAATAATAAGATTGAAGAGCAATAACTTGTATAATTTGAGATGGTCACAAACTTAATTCTCAACTAGAAATTATAGAAGAGCATACTTCCAATTATGTATATTTCAATGTAATCCAAAGATTCATCATCAAATACGAACATGGAGGCAGGCGCCAAAGACCCTAAAACCAGCTCTCTGTCAATTTCAACCTAATCCAAAGACCCGAGACCATCTCTTTAAACCACCTTATGACTGACCCCTCAAAACTTTGAGAAATCTCTAAAACCAGCTCTTACACCACTGTACTCCAGCCCTCTTCCATACATTGCATACAAACAAAAAATCAATAGTAAGAACAAAGAGATACAGGCTGACATATAAGCATGCATATTCACCATTTACTATTTATATAACATCAGGAATAAGTACTCAAGTGATAAAGCCTTTGCTCATACTATGAGAGGATTTTTAGAACACAACAATTTCAGCAACTCCTTTTGTAGTAAATGTTCGTTATTTGTTCTGATGCAGTCAGCTTTTGCATTCGTAATGGTTCTCTACATGGGCAGATTAACAGTTAACTAGGAAAACATTTTGGGAGAGACAAAACCCTAACAACAGTTGTGTACAGCTTTTCTGTTCCCCCCAAAGATAAGTGGGAATCTTAAAATTGGTAACACTGCAAAAATAGTGAATCTGCAAAAGGGCAAAATCAAGAAACACAGGCTTATTCATTCCACAAATAGTTGCTTATTTACCTTGGGTCCATGTTAGAACCGATTTGGATTTGGTCCTTCCAAAGTCATCAATAGGTATGACTAAATAAGGCGTAGCGGGCAGATTTTTAGCGGTGGCTCATTTCCTCCCATGTTCCCACAATCTTTTACGCTTGGAATGTGACACAATTTTCTTCTGAGAAACTGTACACTTGCATCAATTTCCTACTACAATTGTGTCAGAACATGACGTTAAATTCATGGGAAACTTTGGGAATAACGTGTACAGGAAATTCAGTGCTTGTCTTAGCACTACCCACACTCAAACTAATAGGCAATTTGAAGTGGTAAACCAAAGTTTGGGTGAAAAAGTATTGCATTTTAGGGATAATGTGAAACTTTTGGAGTTAATTTGTCATAAGCAAACTTTCCATATGATAATGCAGCCAATCACACTAACAAATATTACTCCATTTCAGACAGCTCTTGGTCACAGGGCATAGCATGTGTTAGTTCTTGTTCCCCAGGCAGAACTATATAACAAGTGAAGTTACTAAAGTAAAAGGTGAACTTATGTGGAGGATCCACCATGAAGTCTATTGAGCTATTTAAGCCAGGAATGTACGTTATATGGAAGCTGGCAAGCTGCAAATGCATGGCGACATTTCAAAGAATTTGTACAAGGAGATCAATTAGTATCCACTTGAAGAAAGAGAAATCTCTAACATAGGTTATTACAAGCTGCAACACCCTTGGTTGAAAATTTTGAGGAAAATTAGTCTGCCTAATTTTGCCTTGGAGTCAGCAGATGATCTTCTCATTCTCTCATTCTCAATGGTTTCCTATTTGTATAACTTTCACCGTGTTGAAGCTGAAAATGAATCACTTATGGATAGGGATTGGACCACAACTGCCAAGAGGTGCTGAACATTAAAAAAGTTCTTTCACATAGTGACAATCTGTTTCATCGTTTTCTCTTCAATTGGCTACATAAACCATCTAAATCATCAACATGCATTTCCATGAGGAGCAGAAGTAGCTAGATTCCAGTTTTTTTATCAAAATTCTGATCAAGTAGCTCACAAACTGAGACTGGTGTAGAATCAGCCACACGCTTTAAATTCATCTAAAATGCAATTGGAAATTTAATAGTGTTTAGACTTTGCAATCTTTAACCTTCCTTTTACATAGTTTCTGTTTTCTAGATAGCTTGACATGTCAGGATTGAAACTTAAGAATTATAAGATCTTAAGATTAAGCTAGGAGTTTTACTATATCCCATTTTCCTTGTGATATTTTCCACAATACAGAGAGTTTCTCAAAAGTTTCAGCCGTTTCCTTTTGCTCTGCCTTCCTTCTAATTGTCATTTTAAGAACTTCCATGTTAGCACCTATTGACAGATCATATTTTTCAACCTGACTCCCCTTGCTGAAAGGTACACACACGCTTATACACATGAGTGAGTGAGAGAGAGAGAGAGAAGGCGAAGAAGGGTCAGAAAGGGAATAACACAAAGTGAAACAAGCAAATGAGATGAAAGGTATTGAAACAACAAAACAGTTTGGCCTAAGTTTTTGTCAAGCCTAACATGAACATACACAACTAATTTTGATTGTATTGTCAAAGCACATTCGAAAACATAGTTCCAGAAATGTGTTTCTAGAGATAAGTAATCGTGCATTATTGTCCCAAATAACCCGATAACAGAAAATCTTAAGATTTTTAACATAGATTCTCAAGCCAATAGCCTGTACAAATCAATTAAAAGTGGCAAAGATAAGGGGTTCCGAGCAAGATCAAATAAATATATCTCCATATGTCATGAAAAAATAAAATTGCATTGAATCTTTGGAAAAGAAAAAAAGCAATAGATCAAAGAGCTAAATCAATTTTACTCAATAAAAATATCTAAGTACAGCATACTCACTTATATAAAGCCTCTATATCACAAACTATTTTAGCCGACGAAATAATTATAGTTTAATCAGAGTACTTGAAGTTAAATTAGTAGGCAAATATGTAACAAAAAATGAGTGAAAATTGAATACCTATTACATGGAAGAGAAATCACAGTTCGAACGATCCCATCCAGTCTCAACTTATGCTTCTTCCTTGTCACATCTAGGGAAATCAGGACAGGAGTTCCATCTGGATAATCTTTTACCGCATTTGTGACTTGTAATCCCAATTCTGAAGCACGAGATTTTGAAACCGCAGAGGAAATGTTTCCTACTCCTAGCCTCTCCAAAGTTGTGCAGTACTCTAAATGCAATATTGAAGCGTTTCTCCTATAAATAACAGCTCCTTCCCACGGTGATCCTGATTCCTCACCTTCCATTTCGCCTTGCTCTTGAACATTCCACTCAAAACCCTCCACACTTTCCTCGCTAAGCAAATCACTATTGTGGTTCCTAGCTCTCAACTTAAAGGCGGTTGGTAATGATCCTTTTAGTAAAGGGATTCTCAAGTTCATCATCCTATCAAATGGCTGATCATTTGAAGAACATTTACAAGGAACCCAATTCAGGGTAGGATGTAAAAGAATTTTTTTTGGGACTTTCACGTTGCATAACTCAATTTGCATCATATTCCAAGGCACTGCAGACAACGAAGAATGAAGCAGCATTTCTAGAACAAGATGTTTTTTTGAGGGTATGAAATTTCTTTGCTTATAAGAACAAAATATGAAATCAAATCCTAAGAAAGAATAATAATCCTGAACAGGTCAAGCCCTCCAACAGCATCTGCATAATAACAGTTTATCTATGAAAAACTTAAACAAAACAGAAAGATATGTATAGGGGCAAACACGATATGCAAATCCCAATTGTACAGTGCAACACCAGTACTGTAATCCAACAAGTAAAGGGAAAGCAAATACTGGAAGCAAACTAATAAATTTGATACCTGCAGTGGAATCTTTGGAGCATAGCAGCCTTGCCTTGATGAAGATTACAGAAACTGAAGGGGGAACTGGGAAGTTTTAGCTTCCTTGCTTGAGTGTTTGTGTTGGAGATAAAATATGGGTACAATACATTGAAGCACATCCAATGTACAAGTCATATAAAACAAGCAGAACTCCAATTTAAAAATCAAACCTTTTCCTGAGTTATAAAATACGATTTTTGTGTTCCTTATTGAAATGAAATGGGTTTTTCCAAGTAATTAATCTAAAAATAATAATTACTAAAATTTTTAAAAAATCACAACTTTGTGTGAGTTATAGTATATGTTTTTTATGTCAAAAAATAACCCAAATTTTTAAAAATATTAATAAGGAACATGTAGTCTAGTGATTAATCCAAAAAAAATAGTTGATATAATTTTTTTTCAAAAATGACAAATTTGTGTGAGTTATAATACACGTTTTGTGGGTAAAAAATGACCCATTTTTTACCAATATCAACAACGAACATGCAATCTAGTGTTAATCCAAAAAAAGATTTACTCAATTTTTTTAAAATCAAAACTTTTGCTGAGTTATATCACACGATTCCATGTAAAAAAATACCTGTTTTTCATCAATTTCAAAAAGGAACATACAATCTAGCGATTAATCTAAAAAAAAAGAATTACTAAATTTTTTTAAAAAATCACAAATTTTTGTGAGTTATAACACATGTTTTTTAGTAAACAAATAACCCAAATTTTCAAAAAAAATTATTAAGGAACATGCAATTTAGTGATTAATCCAAAAAAATGAGTTAATCAAATTTTTTCAAAAATGACAAATTTACGTTTTTTGGTAAAAAATTACCCATTTTTTCACCAATATCAATAAGAAACTTGCAATCTAGTGATTAATAAAAAAAAATAGTTGCTCAATTTTTTTTTTGAAAAATCACAATTTTTCATGAGTTATAGCATACGATTTTATGTAAAAAATGACTCGTTTTTTTACCTATTTCAATAAGGAACATACAACCTACTGATTAATCTATAAAAAAGAAGTACTAAATTTTTTTAAAAAATCACAACTTTTTGTGAGTTATAACACAGGTATTTTTGTAAAAAATGACCCAAAATTTCAAAAATATTAGTAGGGAATATGCAATCTAGTGATTAATCCAAAAAAAAAAAAAGAGTTACTCAAATTTTTCAAAATGACTAATTTTCGTGAGTCATAGAATACGTTTTTTGATAAAAAAAAATGACCCATTTTCTCCCCAATATCAATAAAGAACATGCAATCTAGTGATTAATTCAAAAAAAGAGTTACTTAATTATTTTGAAAAATCACAACTTTTTGTGAATTATAACGCACGATTTTATGTAAAAAAAAATGACCCGTTTTTTCACCCATTTCAATAAGGAACATACAATCTAGTGACTAATCTAAAAATAATAATTACTAAAATTTTAAAAAAAATCACAACTTTTTGTTAGTTATAGCACACATTTTTTTTGCAAAAAAATTACCCAAAATTTCAAAAATATTAATAAGGAACATGTAATCTCGTGATTAATCCCAAAAAAGGAGTTAATAGATTTTTTTTTCAAAAATGACAAATTTGCGTGAGTTATAACACGAGTTTTTTTTTTTTGTAAAAAATGACATATTTTTTCACCAATATCAACAACGAATATGCAATCTAGTGTAATCCAAAAAAAATATTTACTCAATTTTTTTTTGAAAAATCACAACTTCTGTGAGTTATAGCACACGATTTTATGTAAAATAATGACCCATTTTTTCACACATTTCAATAAGGAACATACAACTAGTGATTAATCTAAAAAAAATTACTAAATTTTTTTAAAAAATCACAACTTTTTGTGAGTTATAACACATGTATTTTTTTTTTTGTAAAAAATGAACCAAATTTTCAAAAATATTAGTAACGAACATGCAATCTAGTGATTAATCCCAAAAAAAAAATTACTCATATTTTTTAAAAAATGACTAATTTTCGTGAGTTATAGCACACGTTTTTTTGGTAAAAAATGACCCATTTTTTCACCAATATCAATAAGGAACATGCAATATAGTGATTAATTCAAAAAAAGAGTTGCTCAATTTTTTAAAAAAATCAAAACTTTTCGTGAGTTATAGCACACGATTTTATGTAAACTCATGACCCGGTTTTTCACCTATTTCAATAAGGAACATACAATTTAGTGATTAATCTTAAAAAAAATGATTACTAAAATTTTAAAAAAAAAACACAACTTTTGTGAGTTATAGCACACGTTTTTTTTCAAAAAAATGACCAAAATATTAAAAAAAATTAATAAGGAACATGTAATCTAGTGATTAATCCAAAAAAAAAGGAGTTGATTGAATTTTTTCAAAAATGACAAATTTGCATGAGTTATAGCACACATTTTTTAGTAAAAAATGACCAATTTTTTCACCAATATGAATAAGGAGCCAGCAATTTAGTGATTAATCCAAAAAAAGATTTACACTTTTTTTTGAAAAATCACAACTTTTCATTAGTTATAGCTCACGATTTTATATAAAAAATGACCCGTTTTTTCACCCATTTCAAAAAGGAACATACAATCTAGTGATTAATCTAAAAAAAAGAATTACCAATTTTTTTTAAAAAAAATCTAAAAAAAATCACAACTTTTTTGTGAGTTATAGCACACATATGTTTTATAAAAAAATGACCAAAATTTTCAAAAATATTATTAAGGAACATGTAATCTAGTAATTAATACACAAAAAGGAGTTAATCAAATTTTTTCGAAAATGACAAATTTTTCTGAGTTATAGAACACATTTTTTTGGTAAAAAATGACCCATTTTTTCACCAATAACTATAAAGAACATGCAATTTAGTGATTAATCCAAAAAATGGAGTAAATTTTTTTTTTTGAAATATCCCAACTTTTCGTTAGTTATAGCACACGATTTTATGTAAAATAATGACCCGTTTTTTCATCCATTTCAATAAGAAACACGCAATCTAGTGATTAATCTAAAAAAATAACTACTAATTTTTTTAAAAAAACCAAAACTTTTCGTGAGTTATAAGACACGTTTTTGCAAAAAAATGACCCAAATTTTCAAAAATATTAATAAGGAACATGTAATCTAGTGATTAATCCAAAAAAAAGAAGTTGATCAAATTTTTTGAAAAATGACAAATTTTCGTGAGTTATAGAACCCGTTTTTTGGTAAAAAAATGACCCATTTTTTCACCAATATCAATAAGGAACATGTAATCTAGTGATTAATGTAAAAAAAGAGTTACTCAATTTTTTTTTAAAAATCACAACTTTTTGTGAGTTATAGCGCACGATTTTATGTATAATAATGACCCATTTTTTCACTCATTTCAATAAAGAATATACAATCTAGTGATTAATCTAAAAAATGAATTATTAATAATTTTTTTAAAAATCACAACTATTTGTGAGTTATAACACGTTTTTTTTGCAAAAAAAATGACCCAATTTTTCAAAAATATTAATAAGGAACATGGAATCTAGTGATTAATCCGAAAAAAATGATTTTTTTTCCAAAAATAACAAATTTGTGTGAGTTATAGCACATATTTTTTTTTTTTGTAAGAAATGACCCATTTTTTCACCAAAATTAATAAGGACTATGTAATCTAGTGATTAATCAAAAAAAAGAAGTTACTCAATTTTTTTTGAAAAATCAAAACTTTTCGTGGGTTATAGCAAATGATTTTATGTAAAGTAATGACCAATTTTTTCACCCATTTAAATAAGGAATATACAATATAGAGATTAATCTTAAAAAAATAATTTCTAAATTTTTTAAAAAATCACAACTTTTTGAGAGTTATAGCACACTTTTTTTGTAAAAAAAATGACCCATTTTTTCAAAAATATTAATGAGGAACATGCAATCTAGTGATTAATCCAAAAAAAAGAGTTACTCATTTTTTTTTAAAAAAAAAAGACTAGTTTTCGAGAGTTATAGCACATGTTTTTTTTTTTTTGGTAAAAAATGACCCAATTTTTCACCAATATCAATAAGGACCATGTAAACTAGTGATTAATCCAAAAAAGAGTTACTCATTTTTTTTAAAAAAAAATCACAACTTTTCGTGAGTTATAGCACATGATTTTATGTATAAAATAACGACCCATTTTTTCACCTATTTCAATAAGGAACATATAATCTAGTGATTAATCTAAACAGACGTTTTTTGGTAAAACAAATTACCAATTTTTCACCAATATCAACAAGGAACATGCATTCTAGTGTTAATCCAAAAAAAAAAGAGTTACTCAATTTTTTTTGAAAAATAACAACTTTTTATGAATTATAGCACACGATTTTATGTAAAAAAAATGACCCGTTTTTCACCTATTTTAATAAGGAACATACGATCTAATGATTAATCTAAAAAAAGAATTACTAAAATTTTTAAAAAAATCACAACTTTTTGGGAGTTATAACTCACATTTTTCTGTAAAAAAAACGACCAAAAACTTTATTAAATATTAAGAAGGAACATGAAATCTAGTGATTAATCCAAAAAAAAAGGAGTATCTCAAAGTTTTTCAAAAATGACAAATTTTCGTGAGTTATAGCACACATTTTTTGGTAAAAAATTACACATTTTTCACCAATATCAATAAGGAACATGCAATCTAGTGATTAATAAAAAAAAGAGTTACTCAAATTTTTTCAAAAATGACTAATTCATGTGAGTTATAGCACATGTTTTTTTTTTGGGTAAAACATGACCCATTTTTCACTAATATCAATAAAGAACATGCAATCTAGTGGTTAATCCAAAAAAATAGTTACTTAATTTTTTGAAAAATAACAAATTTTCGTGAGTTATAGCACACGATTTTATGTAAAAAAAAATGACCTATTTTTTCACCTACTTCAATAAGGAACATACAATCTAGTGATTAATCTAAAAAAAAGAATTACTAAACATACAATCTAGCAATCTAGTGATTAATCTAAAAAAAAGAATTACTAAATTTTCAAAAAATCACAACTTTTTTGAAGTTATAACTCACTTTTTTTGTAGAACAAAATGACCCAAAATTTCAAAAATATTAAGAAGAAAACTGAAATCTAGTGAACAATCCAAAAAAAGGAGTATCTCCAAGTTTTTCAAAAATGACAAATTTTCGTGAGTTATAGCACATTTTTTGGTAAAAAATTACCCATTTTTTCACTAATATCAATAAGGAACATGCAATCTAGTGATTAATCCAAAAAAAGAGTTACTCTTTTTTTAAAAAAAATCACAACTTTTTGTGAGTCATAACACACGATTTTATGTAAAATAATGACCTGTTTTTTCATCCATTTCAATAAGAGATATACTATCTAGTGATTAATATAAAAAAAGAATTACTAAATTTTTGTAAAAACCATAACTTTTTGTGAGTTATAGCACACATTTTTTTTTTGTAAAAAATGACCCAATTTTTCAAAAATATTAGTAAGGAACATGCAATCTAGTGAGTAATCCAAAAAAAGAGTTATTGAAATTTTTTCAAAAATGACAAATTTTCGTGAGTTATAGCACATGTTTTTTGATAAAAAAATGACCAATTTGTTTTTACCAATATCAACAAGGAACATGCAATCTAGTGTTCATCCAGAAAAAAATTTATTCATTTTTTTTTAAAAATCACAAATTTTTGTGAGTTATTGCACACGATTTTATGTAAAACAATTACCCGTTTGTTCACTCATTTCAATAAGGAACATGCAATCTAGTGATTAATCTAAAAAGTTGTGAATTTTCACAATTCCACAATTTCACAATTCCACAGCGATTAACAAACTGTCGGCTCCTTTCAACCACACTTTGGTCGGAAAATTTTCTCACGGACGGCCTCCACTGGAGGAAATAAGGAGGGCCTTTTCTAAACTTGATTTTACGGGGACTTTGGAAGTGGGTCTAATAGATTACCGGCACGTGCTGTTACAATTCCATTCAGAGGCTGATTACCATCGTGTCTGGTCCAGGAGCATTTGGCAAATGGGAAAGTTTCCGATGAGGGTGTTCAAATGGTCTCCCTCCTTTCAAACCTCTAGAGAATCCTCCATTGTCCCGGTTTGGTTCCAATTACCAGGCCTCCCTGTTCATCTGTTTGATAAGAATGTGTTATTTTCTATTATGAAATCAGTGGGGGACTCCAATCTCTGTGGATGCAGCTACACTACACTTGACGCGTCCGAGTGTAGCAAGAGTGTATGTACAAATAGACTTGCTTCGAGATTTTCCCTCTAGAATATGGATTGAACATGGTGATGAAGGGGATGGATTTTGGCAGCGTTTGATCCCAGAAAATCTGCCGATGTATTGCTCTTCCTGTTTTCGTCAAGGACATTCAAAGGAAGGTTGCTCAATGAATGAGATTCGGGTGCAGCAGCGATGGCAACCAAAGGTTACTGAAAAAATGCAATCCAAGGTGCGTTCGCTGGAGTTGGAAAATAATCAGGAACCTCCAACCAATATTGGGGTCCAGGAGAACACGACCGTGGCCTCAGCAGCGGTGGTGTCTGGGTCGGTGGAGGATATTTTGGAACCTACTGTCGATGTTCCTCCATCGGAGTCTCATGTGCTGAAGACCACTAATATTCCGGTGACTGTTCCTACGCCTCATGAGGTTAGTGATCCTTTGATAAACGACTGGATATCTGTTTTCCAAAAGGTTTCTGGAAATTTTTCATCTTCGTTGTTTGACGGACAGAATTATTGTAGTAAGGAAAATTTGATAACTGATGGGATTAATGTTGATTCTGCTGGTATTCATGAAATTGTGGATAATACGGTTGCTGTAAATGCTATTAATGTCGCTGGTGATGATATTGAGATTGATGTGGTATCTAGTTTGGGAACAGGTGTGGGTAAGGATCAAGCTCCTACTGTTGGGAGTGTTGATCATGTGGAAATTTTGCGTGAAGACTTAGCGGCTGATAATCGTGAGGTGAGGGCTCTGGGGGAGGCTAGGGTAGAGATCCCAGAGTTTTTAGCTTTGGAGCACAATCCTGGATTGAAAATTGCTTGGCAAAACTTAGTGGGAATGCCAAGGTCTGTGCCAGGGAACTCTGATACTCGTATTGTGGAGGAGATGGTGGATAGTGAGCATGCTGTTGATGGTTCTCCTACAGTGACAGATACGATATTTCTGAAGAATATGAGGCGTGACAATCTGGAGGAGGAGAGGAAACGTAAATATAGACTATCAGATCGAATTCTTCGATCTATGCTGAAGGCCTCCAATAATGATCCTTCTAGATCGGTTTCCTTATGAAGCTCATTTATTGGAACGCTCGTGGAGTAGGGAATTCTGAAACACTTCGTAGATTACGTCGTTTTAAGAAGGATCATGGCATGAGTTTATTGTGCATAGCTGAACCGAAGCTGCCGGAGCTGGAAGCAGACTTGGTTCGTTTGAAGTTGAAGTTTGCTGGTGTACTAGTTAATAATTCTAATCGTTTATGGCTGTTTTTCTTGTCTCCTCTTAAGGTTTCTATTTTTTCACAAGGCACCCAACATCTCTCGGTTTTGGTGTCTTGTCCGGGGTTAATTGAGAACTCTATAATTACATGTGTGCATGGGTTATCGTCCGGAATGGAGAGACGTGAGTTGTGGAGGGAGTTATAGGATTTGCAGATTGCTGATCGTGGCTGGCTTGTTTGGGGTGATTTTAATTGTGTTCTTTCTGCGGAGGAGAAGAAAGGGGGAAAGAGTTTTCACCCCATATGATTTTTCGCAGTTTATTGAGAATAATGAATTAATGGATGCTGGTTTCTTGGGTGCACATTATACCTGGTGCAATAACTGGCGGCGGCCTCCCCGTATATAGAAGCGTTTGGACCGTGCTCTGCTAAATGAGGCATGGTTGGATGCTTATATCTCTTCGGTTCAGCATCTTTGTAGGACATCTTCTGACCATGCGCCGTTGTTGCTTGAGTTAAAATCTAAGGTTGGGGGTTCTCAGAAGTTGTTTCGGTTCCAGAATTTCTGGACCCTTCGTACAGATTTTCTTCAGGTGGTGCGGAATTCTTGGTGTGCTCCCCCAATTTCAGCTCGGCCTCTCGTCCGTTTTTGCATGAAATTGCAACAGTTGAAAAAGGATTTAATTGCATGGAATCATACTATGGTAGGTAATGTTTTTGATCGGGTTAGGATCGCGGAGGAGGTTGTTCAAAAGGCGGAGATTGTGTTGGAAGGTAATGACTGTGTAGCGGCAAGAGTTGCTCTTAGCAAGGCGACTTCGACTCTCCAGTTGGCCTTGAGGGATGAGGAATATTTTTGGAGACAAAAGTCGAATGTGAAGTGGCTTGAGTGTGGGGATAAGAATACGGCTTTTTTCCACAAATCTGTCAAGGCTCGTCAGGTCCGTATGGCTATTCATGCAATCCGGGGAGTGGATGGTATTTGGCTTCAGGATGGTACTAGTATTCGAGCTGCAGCGGAGGACTTCTTTTGCCAGTTATTAACTGGTGATTCTCCTGTGGTGGATCACACGAGGTTGGGGATTATTCCCCAACTGTTGTATGATAATGATAATTTGATTTTGGAGTCTGATCCTACTCTGGATGAAGTGAGGGAGGCTTTGAATGATATTGATAAGGCGAGTGCTCCGGGTGCAGATGGATTTTCTAGTTGCTTCTTTAAGACGGCGTGGGATATTATTAAAGATGATTTATATGAGGCGGTTGTGGAATTCTTTTGTGGAGGGGAGCTTCCGCGGGGGGTCACGGCTACAACACTTGTTCTCATTCCAAAGAATGATAACCCGCAGAGCTTCTCAGAATTTCGTCCGATTAGTTTATGTACCGTTCTTAATAAGATTATGAGTTAAATCTTGGCGAATCACCTTCGGGGTTTTCTTCCACGTTTGATTTCCCCACAGCAGAGTGCTTTTGTCAAAAATCGGGCAATATCAGATAATGTTTTGTTGGCTCAGGAGATGGCGTATTCAATGAATTCTAAAACTCATCATGGTAAGGTGATCCTTAAGCTTGACATGATGAAAGCTTATGATCGAGTTTCGTGGGTTTTCCTTTGTGCTGTATTGCGCCGTTTTGGATTTGAGGAGAGGTGGATAGATATGGTGTGGAGATGCGTGGCTAACTGTTGGTTTTCAGTTATGATCAATGGCTCCCCTTCTGGTTTTTTCCGTTCTACTAGAGGTTTGCGACAAGGGGATCCTTTGTCTCCTTCTTTGTTTATATTGGTTGCGGAATATCTGTCTCGAAGATTGAATGGGTTGCTGGAGTCGAGGAATTTCTCTCCTTTTCGGAGTCATAGGTTGTCAATCCCGGTTACTCACCTGGCCTACGCGGATGATGTTCTGATTTTTTCTTCTGCGGATCGGGTTTCGCTGATGGAGATCTCTAAGGTTATTGCGGATTATGAAGGTCTCTCTGGACAAAAGATTAATGTGTCGAAGATCAATTTCTTTCTTGATTCTAAATCGTCTTTGGCGGTGCGTCGTAGGGTGGCTCGCCTTTCAGGGTTTGCTCAAGCGGAATTCCCATTCAAATATTTTGGGTTGTCCAATATATATTGGGCGACAGCGGGCTGGTTTTTTCCAGCAGATGATTTTCTCGATCCAGCAGAGGTTGTTGAGTTGGCAGCACAAATTTCTGTCTTTTGGAGGTCGGATTGTCCTGCTTAAGCATGTTTTAGCATCCCTCCATGTGCATATATTGGCGGTTTCGCAACCGCCTAAGAGTGTTCTCCATCAGATTACTCAAATTTGTGCAAAATTTTTCTGGGGTGGGCCTTTTTTGGACCGGAAGCAACATTGGCTTGCCTGGGATCTCTTATGTCGGCCTTATGATGAAGGTGGTGTGGGGTTTCGGAAAATTGAGTATATTGTGGAGTCCTTTGCTGCGAAATTATGGTGGACTTTTTGCTCTCAACACTCTTTATGGGCACAATATATGCTTGCAAGGTACTGTCGGAGGGAGCACCCGGTAGTAGTCGGGCCTCGGTGGGGAGATTCACATGTATGGAGGCGTTTGCTCCGAATCCGTTCGAATTGTGAAGAGTTGGTTGGTTGGTTTGTGGGTGATGGTTCCCTTGATCTTTATCATGATAACTGGCAGAAGGTAGGAGCTCTTTCTTATTTGGCGCCTGGAAATGGGTATACCTGTTTGAAGGATCTTTGCATAAATGGTGTTTGGCAGTTGCACAACCTCTCTCTTCCGCTCGATATTCGTAATCGAATTTCTGAGATGTCATTGTCTCAGCATTCGCCCCATCCGATTTGGATGGGGGGTGCTTCTGGTATATTTTCTGTAGCATCGGCTTATCATCTTTTCCGTTTTCATAGTCCTCAGTTTGAGGTGTTTAAACGTATTTGGCAGCCTGGAATCCCTCCTAAGGTCTCCTTTTTACTCCTTCGATTATACTATGGTCGGGTTCCTTTATCTCATTGGTTGCGCAAGCTGGGTGTTCATGGCCCTTTTCCTTGTTTATGCTGTGCTTCTCCAAAGGAAGAATCTTTGGATCATGTGTTTGGTTGGGGATCTTTTGCGACGATGGTTTGGGGTTTCTTTGGTAGGGCAGTTGGTGTGCGACAGCGTCCTCGTTCTTGGCGGGGACAGTGTAATGTCTGGTGGAATTTACGGGGAAGTGCTTATAGTAGATTCTTGTTCCGTTGGCTTCCGGCTGTTATTACTTGGCAGTTGTGGAAACGACGGAACTTGATGTTTTTTGAAGGAAAATCTTTGTCTTGGGAATGGGTGTGTTCCTTAGTGTTGCGTGATTTAATTTTAATGTGGAATCTTCGGTTCCCGACATTTGCTGTGGCAGGGGATTGGAATCGAGTGGTTGATGGTGTGTTGAATATTTCTGTGCCAGTTTCAGTTACTCGAGTTTGTTGGAGGCGTCCTCCGATGGGTGTTGTGAAGCTGAATGTGGATGCTTGTTCTCGTGGTAATCCTGACCCTGGTGGAGGGGGTTGCTTTGATTCGGGATTTGTCTGGTCGGTTCGTTGCTGCCCGGGTGATGGGTTTTGAGTTTGTGACCAGTCTTGAGGCCGAGGCTTTGGCTTTGTTAATGGGTTTCGAATTATGTGAGCGCTGGAATTGCGTGCAGGTATTGGTGGAATCAGATTCTAAGGTGCTGGTGTCTTTATTATCTGGGGCAGGTCATGTCCCGTGGAAATTGAGGGAATTGGTACATCGGTTGAGACAATTTTCGTGGGTAGGGTCGCTGAGCCATTTGTTCCATGAAGCTAATCAACCTGCGGATGGCCTTGCTAATGAAGGCTGTTGTTGGCAGTTGGATTTGGAGTTTTCTTCCTTTGAAAGTTTGCCTTTACATGTTAGAGGTTGTCTAAATATGGATAGGTTAAGTATTCCTAGTTTTCGGATACATCGTCAGTCCGTGTAACTGTTTTGTTTGCTCTTTAGCTTCCACTGTAATTTTGTTCTTATTAATCAAATGGGAGTGGCGGCCCTAAGTTCGCCTTAAAAATATATATATATATATATATAGCACACGATTTTATGTAAAATAAAGACCCTTTTTTCACCGATTTCAATAACGATCATACAGTCTAGTAATTAATCTAAAAAAAATTACTAAATTTTTTTAAAAAATCACAACTTTTTGTGAGTTATAGCACACGTTTGTTTTTGTAAAAAAATGAACCAAATTTTTAAAAATATTAATAAGGAACATGTAATCTAGTGATTAATCTAAAAAAAGGAGTTAATCAAATTTTTTTAAAAATGACAAATTTGAGAGTTATAGCAAACGTGTTTTAGTAAAAAAAGACCTATTTTTTCACCAATATCAATAAGGAACAAGTAATCAAGTGATTAATCCAAGAAAAAGATTTACTTAGTTTTTTTAGAACTGACAACCTTTCGTGAGTTATAGCATACGATTTTATGTAAAATAATGACCAGTTTTTTCACCCATTTCAGTAAGGAATATACAATCTAGTGATTAATCTAAAAAAAGAATTACTAAATTTTTTTAAAAAATCACAATTTTTTGTAAGTTATAGCATACGTTTGTTTTGAAAACAAATAACCCAAATTTTCAAAAGTATTATTAAGGAACATGTAATCTAGTGATTAATTCAAAAAAAAAAGGAGTTACTAAAAAAATTTCAAAAATGACAAATTTTGGTGAGTTATAGCACACGTTTTTTGGTAAACAAATTACCCATTTTTCACCAATATCAATAAGGACCATCTAGTATTAATCCAAAAAAAAGAGTTATTCCATTTTTTTTGAAAAATCACAACTTTTCCTGTTTTATAGCATACGATTTTATGTAAAATAATGACCCCTTTTTTACCAATTTCAATAAGGAACATACAATCTAATAATTAATCTAAAAAAGAATTACTACATTTTTAAAAAAATCACAACTTTTTGTGAGTTATAGCACACGTTTGTTTTTTCAAAAAAATGACCCAAATTTTTAAAATTATTAATAAGGAACATGTAATCTAGTATTCAATCAAAAAAAAAAGAGTTACTCAATTTTTTTTTCAAAAATGACAAACTTTCTTGAGTTATAGCACACATTTTTTAGTAAAAACATGTCCCATTTTTTCAACAATATCAACAAAAAACATGAAATCTAGTGATTAATCTAAAAAAAGGAGTTACTCAAAATTTTTTGAAAAATCACAACTTTTTGTGAGTTTTAGTACATGTTTTTTGGGTGAAAAAATGGAATAAGGAACAAGCAATCAACTGATTAATCCAAAAACAGATTTACTCAACTTTTTTTTTGAAAAATGACAACCTTTCGTGAGTTATATCAAACGATTTTATGTTAAAAAATGACTCATTTTTTCACCTGTTTTAGTAAGGAATATACAATCTAATGATTAATCTAAAAAAAATTACTAAATTTTTTAAAAAAATCACACCTTTTTGTGAGTTATAATATACGTTTGTTTTGTAAAACAATGACCAAATTTTCAAAAATATTATTAAGAAACATGTAATCTATTGATTAATTCAAAAAAAGGAGCTACTCAAAATTTTTCAAAAATGACAAATTTTCGTGACTTATAGGACACGTTTTTTGTAAATAAATGACTCATTTTTTTACCAATATCAATAAGGAACATGCAATTAGATTTATTTTTTTTTTTTTGAAAAATCACAACTTTTCGTTAATTATAGCACATGATTTTATGTAAATAATGATCCGTTTTTTCACCCATTTCAATAAGAAATATGCAATCTAGTGATTAATCTAAAAAAATAATTACTAATTTTTGAAAAAAAAATCACAATTTTTCATGAGTTAAAGCACGCATTTTTTTTTTTTTGCAAAACAAATTGACCAAAATTTTAAAAATTATTAATAACAAACAGGTAATGTAGTGATTAATCCAAAAAAAGAGTTACTCATTTTTTTTCAAAAAATCACAACTTTACATGAGTTATAGCACACAATTTTATTTAAAATAAAGACCTAGTTTTTCACCTATTTCAATAAGGAACATACAGTGTAATGATTAATCTAAAAAAATAATTACTAAAATTTTTTAAAAAAATCACAACGTTTTGTGAGTTATAGCACATGTTTTTTTTTTTTTGTAAAAAAATGACCCATTTTTTCAAAAATATTAATAAGCAACATGCAATCTACTGATTAATCCAAAAAAGAGTTACTCAAATTTTTTCAAAAATAGCAAATTTTTATGAGTGATAGCACACGTTTTTTTGGTAAAAAATGACCAATTTTTTCACCAATATCAACGAAGAACATGCAATCTAGTGTTAATCTAAAAAAAGAGTTACTCAACCTTTTTTTTTTTTTAAAAATCACAACTTTTCATGAACTATAGCACACGATTTTATGTAAAATAATGACCCGTTTTTTCACCCAGTTCAATAATGAACATACATTCTAATGATTAATCTAAAAATAATAATTACTAATTTTTTAAAAATCACAACTTTCTCTGAGTGATAGCACACGTTTTTTTTTGTAAAAAAATGACCCCAATAAGGAATGTGTAATCTTGTGATTAATCCAAAAAAAAAAGGAGTTAATCGATTTTTTTTTTCAAAAATGACAATTTTTTGTGAGTTATACCACACGTTTTTTGGTAAAAAATAACCAATTTTTTCACCAATATCAATAAGAAACAACTTTGATTGATGTGTACATTGAATTCATGAGATTTGGGTGTTGGTCCAAACACTATGATATTAGTGTTGTGGAGGTTACACCATTATCTTATCATTTTAGAAATTTTGATTTTGATAGAAACTAGTAGATTACACTGCCGTAAGCACGGTGGGATTTTGCCCTACACAAAAAAAAAAATACTTGTATTTGTGATTATAAAATGCAATTATGATTTTTCAGCAATTAAAATAGGAAAAATTACAAAAAAAATATCATAATTTATATTTATTGGAAAAACTCTTTTTTTTTTATCTGGAATATTTAAAATGATACAATTTCGTCGCTTTCATTAAAAAAATTATATTAAATTTATCATTTTATCTAATTTCGTTTGATTTTTGAACAAAAAGTATACATTTACATTGTCCAACGATAATATGTACTTAAAAAAAAAGAGAAATTAGCTAAAGAAAAAAAGATGATTACCTTCATTTAAGTTGCTGCTAGAAAGTTAGCTTAGGAAAAAAAAAAAAAAGAAGTGAGTAATTAACTAATTTTTAATATAAAATCGGACTAAAATTAAATATTGAGTAAACTTTAAAACAATGGAACTACGTGTAACTTCCCAACTTGAGGAAAAGTCTCAATAATACTTAACAGCTCAAAGGGAGTAGTTGCACGAAATTATCACGGAATTTGTCCACCATTTGACCAACATCGTTCCTTCCAGAAGCTCAACTGAAAATGACTGCATTCAACTTGACTTCAGATTCCATTTCCAAATACAATAATTTCTCAGTGGGAAGTGGAAACTGATCTGCAGTCATCTCCCTCAGCCTCTTCAATCACTTCTAAAATGAACTTTTTTGTTTGCGGTCAATTCCATTTATTCTCGTGCTCCAACACTACCCTACACACTCCACAATGCTTTGATTAACAAAAAGAAAGGCAAGTTATAATGACAGGATTGATTGAGCTTTCACAGTAATCATTTTGTAATCCATCCATGATCCATGCCTCCATGCCCACTAATTTATTGGAACTTTTAGAATCAATAATATTCAGAAGTGATCAATCATCAATACCTAAAAAGAACATTAAACCTGCCCATATATCTGGGTGATCAATTTATTTGCCAGTAATAAACAACTCTAGTCTTATATATCATCACTAGCTTGTTAAGCGTTCAAGTACTGATCAAATAGAATTTACCAAAGAGTTAGTGCATGAAAAATAAGTAAGGCTGCACACATTTCACTGTCTGGTGGAAATGTAGAATGAGAACAACTGTACAAAAGCAGTACAGTCGATCTCCCCTAGACCTACTCCTACTCCTAATGACCCATTTTTTCACACGTAAAGTAACATACAACCTAGTGATTAATCTAAAAAAAAAAGAAGTAATAAATTTTTTTAAAAAATCAGAACTTTTTGTGAGTTATAATACATGTATTTGTTTTGTAAAAAATGAACCAAATTTTCAAAAATATTAGTAAGGGACATGCAATCTAGTGATTAATCCAAAAAAAAAAGTTACTCAAATTTTTTCAAAAATGACTAATTTTCGTGAGTTATAGCACACATTTTTTTGGTAAAAAATGACCCATTTTTTCACCAATATCAATAAGGAACATGCAATATAGTGATTAATTCAAAAAAAAGAGTTACTCAATTTTTTTTTAAAAATCACAACTTTTCGTGAGTTATAGCACACGATTTTATATAAAATAATACTCCGATTTTTCACCTATTTCAATGAGGAACATACAATTTAGTGATTAATCTTAAAAAAATAATTACTAAATTTTTAAAAAAAAACACAACTTTTGTGAGTTACACCACACGTTTTTTTTCAAAAAAATGACCAAAATATTACAAAATATTAATAAGGAACATGTAATCTAGTGATTAATCCAAAAAAAAGAGGAGTTGATTGAATTTTTTCAAAAATGACAAATTTGCGTGAGTTATAGCACACGTTTTTTTAGTAAAAAATGACCCATTTTTTCACCAATATGAATAAGGAACCAGCAATTTAGTGATTAATCCAAAAAAGATTTACACTTTTTTTTTTGAAAAATCACAACTTTTCGTTAGGTATAGCTCACGATTTTATATAAAAAATGACCCATTTTTTCACCCATTTCAAAAAGGAACATACAATCTAGTGATTAATCTAAAAAAAAGAATTACAAATTTGTTTGTGAGTTATAGCACACATATGTTTTATAAAAAAATGACCCAAATTTTCAAAAATATTATTAAGGAACATTTTATCTAGTAATTAATACACAAAAAGGAGTTAATCAAATTTTTTCACAAATAACAAATTTTCCTGAGTTATAAAACACGTTTTTTTGGTAAAAAAATTACCCATTTTTTCACCATTATCAATAAAGAACATGCAATTTAGTGATTAATCCAAAAAAGGAGTATTTTTTAAAAAAAAAATCACAACTTTTCGTTAGTTATAGCACACGATTTTATGTAAAATAATGACCCATTTTTTCACCCATTTCAATAAGGAACACGCAATCTAGTGATTAATCTAAAAAAATAATTACTAATTTTTTAAAAAAAATCACAACTTTTTGTGAGTTATAACACACGTTTTTGCAAAAATATGACCCAAATTTTTAAAAATATTAATAAGGAACATGTAATCTAGTGATTAATCCAAAAAAAAAGAAGTTGATCAAATTTTTTGAAAAATGACAAATTTTCGTGAGTTATAAAACATGTTTTTTGGTAAAAAAAAATGACCCATTTTTTCACTAATATCATTAAGGAACATGTAATCTAGCGATTAATGTAAAAAAAGAGTTACTCAATTTATTTAAAAAAATCACAATTTTTTGTGAGTTATAGCACACGATTTTATGTATAATAATGACCCATTTTCTCACCCATTTCAATAAAGAATATACAATCTAGTGATTGTTCAGGGGTTGTCGCTACCCTGCAATTTTACCCAAACTCAACAATAAATGCAGCAGTGATGAGTGGGATCGTCTCCACAGGGAGAGAGTTGTAATCAAGTATTGAATAATGATAGCAAGCATGAACAATTAAAAAGGCACGAAATAATACTCAAATGAATGAAAATGCAGGAATGTTGGAACGGGAGATAACTCAATAAAATGGGAGGTGTTGCCTTGAGGGTAGAACAATTAGTATGGATTTTTCTCTTGTTATCCCTGACTTGTGTGAACAAGTGTGAGGGGACTTCTCTGCTAGTGAGCTGGGATTCGATCAACTTGTCAGTTCTCTCAAACCCATTTCACAATACTCCTCTAACTTCCCTTGTCAGGGCAAGTTCTAGGTACGAGTGAGACTCCCCCAGATCCCGATTCTCCTACTGTGAGCCTCGATCACTTGGATATACTCCTTGTCAGGGCAGTCATCCCAGATGTAATCTAAATCCACAATACGAGAATACTCTTGGTCCTTTCCTATAGTGGCAGTAGTGAGCCTCGATTACTTGGATATACTTCTTGTCAGGGCAGTCATCCCAGATGTAATCTAAACTCACCATACAAAAACACTCATTGCCCTTTTCTAAATCACGAAATGTACAGGACTAAGACTCACACAAGCATGTTCATAATCAATACAAGTTGGGAATGACTTCCTTAGGCAAGTTCACAACAATCTCAGTGGTCACCGCAGATTGAATATGAAGTTAATCTAATGCAAAACATCAAACACAACAAGTACAGAATAATGAACATAAATAACACGGATAAAATTCTAAATCAAATGTCTCAAACAAGATTAAATCCATACATATAACCCCTCAAAGCAACACTCTATGTCTAGCCGATCATTTTGATCGGCCCAGAAACTAAGATTACAAAGGGGTGAATCAGGATCATGTCACTCTGTTTCCCTTCCCCCTCTCTCAATCGTACTCTCTGGTTTCTCTCAAACCCTAGACTTTGCTCCCCCAAAGTCTCTCTCTCCTCTGATCCCCAATAGAATGAGATCTCTAAAGTCCCGGATCCCCTCCTCAGCGGCTTCTCTTCACCTTTATACTTTCCCCTTGCTGGGCTGGCCTAGTGACCTTCCTGGAAATTTCCTTTCTTTGCAGGGAGAATGCCACGTGTCTGTGAATAAGCCAGCAAAGGTAAAGTGAGGCCATGTAGTTCACTCAATACTTAGTCATTAAGGAATTTTAATGCATTTCTTCAAACAATTGATGATCAAACGTGAACGTGTGTGAGTGTCTGATAATGTGCGCAAAATATGTGCGGGAGCATGAGTGCGGTGAGTTGTAACTAAGCAATAAAATCGTGCATGTGTGCAAGTGGGTGAGTGAGTGCGTAGTGGCGCGCTGCCCGCTGTGCATGTGTGTGTGTGTGGTGCGGGCACCGTGTGTGCATTAGGAGGGGCAGGCGAGCTAGGCGCCAGCCCTGTGTGTGCGTGTGGGTGAGGCGAGCGTGTGTGTGTTGAGTGGGCGGGCGCGCTAGGCGCCGGCCATGTGCATGTGTGTGTTGTGTGTTGAGTGGTTTGTGTGTGATGTGAGTGATTCGTGAGTGTTGTGAATTGTGAGTGACTTGTGAGGCTAAGGAGAGTGTGTGCATATTTTACATAATTGAATCAAACTTAACACATATTCCCCACACTTAGCTATTTTCATCAATTGTAAGTTCATGAACAATAATATGCACAAGCCATTCACAAAGTATTCCCTTTACTCAATTTCTATATAAAAAGGATGTGTATGTAAGATAAATAAGTCGGTAAAACTCCGACTTATCAACCCCCCACACTTGAATCTTTGCTAGTCCCGAGCAAAGGAAAAACGAAAACCATGCCCTCATCCATTCCACATTCAAACACTCGTAACAACATCATCAGCAATCCATTTTCAAATTTTTCGCATGCACAAATATCCAGTTGCCGAGTTCATAGTTCATCCAACTTATACAATTTGCCAAGCAAGGTGAAATGAATAAAGACCAAACCGTCAGCGTGCAGTATGTGCTGAGAGTTTCTCATGATTCCCACCTTGTCTATACAGAGTACTCAAGTAGACACTTAAAGAAAATTCTTGCACCACAATCCTTTTGTCCACACACACGAACACTTATTATTGCAAAACTTAACAGAAATTAACTTGCACATTGGTGCTTATTCATGCCGCACTTTGGTGCTTGGCTACCCAGGGTTTTGTGGCTATTTTTTCCATTTATTCGTCCACTGGCTTTTTCTTCATATTTGCACAAATTCAAATAGTTTGTGTTCGTGTGTGTTTCCAATAGACTATGTACTCAAAATACAAGAATAAGTGTTTACGAGTAGAAAACAAATACACGTAAAGAATTATAAGCTCTCTCCTATGTCAAATTTGTTGCTGGCGTTTCTATCTTACTTTGACATCGCACTTTACTTATCAAATTGTACTCATCGAATAGACACTGTAAATCTCAAAAAAAAATTTGCATACATAACAATTAAGTAACATTCATGGATTTGCAATGATGCTGGGAGTGCGAGTGTGATTTGGCGTGCAAGTGTGTGGAATGGACTGGATAATGAACATTTGCACAACACAACAGAAACACTCACATTTATCGCAACAATAAGGAAATTCAAGCACACTACAAGGTCAGTGCTAGACACTGACTTTTGCTCCCAACAACACAAGAACAGTAAAACAAGAAGAAAACACACCACCTAAATACTAAACAATCCACCCTATCACTCGTCTCCCGCACATATGATAACACACATAAGCAATTTTTAAACAAAGGCCCTCGGCCTCACAAACACAAGCATCACTTCAAAGAAGTTCCAAGCATAGCCAATCACACAAACATCAGCAATTTACAAGCACACCCCCAATTCATGAATGTCTCCCCCCACACTTGAAATGAACAATGGTCCCCATTGTAAAGGAGAGAGACTACTGCGTTTAAGTGCCTGGAAGTGGGGGTTGGTTGGAGAAACGGGAGAAGCAGGGGAAGGATGGTGTAGTATTTCTGAAATTTGGTGCACTCGAACCCGCAGTAGAGCTCATCCCTTGTTGCATGACTACCCTTCGACTGCTAGTATCCACAATCATTCTGGCTGGGTTGTCCATCTCCTCAATTGGGGGAAAGTACGAATTTGGTCCCCGAGATTGATGGTGGTACACCATCATCAAATTGAGATTGTGGACTTCGGTTTGGCACTGGTTGATCTTGTTGTCAATGGCCTTCCACTGTGTGGTCTGCTCTTGTTCCATTGATTCTATTCGTGTCCCAATGATGCCCATGCAGTCCTGCAGTCCAGTCCACCTGCCTTCCATTTCGTCAATGTGTTGCATGAGGGAATTGTGGTGGTTTTGGAATGTAGTTTGAAGTCCCTCAAGTGCAAGTTGCATATTGTTGAAATTATCGAACCCTTGCGGTGGTTGCTGGTTGGGTGGTTGTTGGTGTGACTCGGCTGGGTTCACATCGACATCAATGTCGTCCATTATCGGTATCGGTTCCACCTTTCTCTCTCCCTTGCCTCAGCTTCTCTCTGCTGTCTGTCTTCTTTTTCTTGATACTGATAAAATTTTAGCTGGCCATCCTTGACTTGTCATGTTGACACTCGGCATTCCTCTCTGGTGGACACTTTCACTCCATGCTTTATAGCTTGCTCCAGGATCAAGTGTGGGAAATACATGGCTAGATTGTGCTCAGATATGACCTGGTTGATATATGTGGTCATGAACCTTCCCACATCTGTAGTTAACCTTCTTTGGATGGCATACACAAGAAAGATTCTGTCTCTGGTTACTTTTGTGTTATGGGTGGTGGGCATGAGGCGGGAGTTGATAAATAGAAGCCATGTCTTAGCCTCCGCTGTCAAATCCTTGAGCCGCGCATGCCTCAGGTCACCGTGTTGGTTTCTCACCCAATCTGATCCCGGAAGAGTCAGTGCTTGTAGAATAGTGTCGGGGTTTCCCATTTTGATCAGGTCACTAAGCTCGTCTGTGTCGTAGTCCGGGAGCCCATAATGCTTATTCACCATCTCGCTGGTGAATTTTATGTATTTGCCTCTCACGAATACCCCCTTCGCCTTGACTTCTTTCTTATCGACCGCAGCAGCATTCGCATAGAATTCCTTGGCAACAGCTACATTGCATGTCTCTGGAGCTACTGTCAACGGTTTCCACTTGTAGTGCTGGATGATGTCTGTGTATGGCTTTTCGGTGATGCGAAAGGATCGTTCAACATGGATGTGTCGGACGGCAAATTCACAGAATTTTTCTTGAGCATAGGCACTGACAAATCTTTGGAGGACCACCGATTGAGAATTTTTCCTTTTCTTGCTACCAGTGTCTTGTGTGTCCTCAGCTTCATAATTCTCGGGAAAATATTCCTCGTCTGACTCAGAATCGGATGAGGTTTCATTCACCAGGACATTGGCCTTTCCTTTCGACGCTTGACCTTTGGAAGTGGTAGCAGGAGTTTGAGAGTATTTTTTTTTGGTGCCATGGTACCTGAAAATTCCCACATTGCATGAGTTGTGTAACACCCAATTCCATCATGTCTTTTGGATTCACGTAAAACCCAAGCATGCGTCATCATACAAGATCATGAAAGTCTCTCATCAAGCTTTGCAAGGCAATTACACCCTACTGTCTAATGCATGCTATACAACATTCCAGGATTCTCATTATGCCATCCAAGATAGTTGGACATACATGGGCAATTAAAAGACATGAAGCGCATTTGGGAATTTTCTCATGTAAAAATCGGCCCCAAAATTATATCACAACTAATCACAACATCATTAGCACACCAAAATTCGTTCATCACAATTTATCAACATCATTCATTACCACGGTGAAACATGGAATCATTAAAACATCATGAGCGTAACTCATTTGGCATTAGTTCAAATCATGGGAAATTACTCTCACAAGCTACCATTTTCAGAATTTACAGTGCACACAAGTAAAGAACTTCCTTGAGGTAATATTTAGCATGCGAAATTCAAAGAAGGAAGGATGATAACCACAAACAGTTCAACAACCTATTACGCCAATAGCCCATTACAATCATTAAATTTGCACATTCTAATTGAGCTGTTCAAATTTGCATGGCCATTCTACGTAAATTATCACATCTTGGAAATTGACCAGATGAGCATAGAGCTAAAGAATAAGAAATGCTTACTTGGCTTGAAGACTGGGCACAGCAAAATTGCAAAACAAGGAATCAAATTTTTGTGGAGCACTACCAACTTCTCGAAATGGCCTATTCTATTGTTGCATTTCCTCTTGGCCGAATATGCACACTTTGATGCATTGATGCATGTGAATTGCTTGATGAATGGAATGCACAATGCATGGTATTTATAGGGAAATTTTCCATGCATGGTTCGGCTATCCCAAGCTAGAAAACAATTATCATGTGACTTCACAAAATGACAAAATGACTACATGACAAGAAGGATGCAAACAAAGCATTGTGTAATCAAATCAACTTTCCTTTTGCATAATTCGGCCACTTGAACAATTGATTGCTACCAAACAAAGTTCTTGGCCCCACATTATCACATGTCATCAATATTTCATCCATTTTATCATACATGGCCGATTTCTTTTTGAACAAAATTGGGGTCAATCTTCTCAAAGTGTCGGTGCTAATATTGTGTGGAATGATGCATGTGAGAATGGCGTTTCACTGTTGCCCCTTCCTTTTCTCCAAATCGATTTGACAGTTCCCTGAACTATTTCAGAAAGGTGGAGAATCTCGGTGTGTTCATCTCACACGTATGAGATTTTATTCTCACCTTTTGTCAGTGCAGAGAATATTTTCGAAACTGTTTACCTGTCGACCTCCGGATGTACGAAACTCATCTGGTTGACTCCATGTCGATTCCGAGGTTCCTGCAGATATGCACACATGATGTTTTTAAACTCAGGTGTTTTATTGGGGTCACAATGTATTGAAATCAACAACTATCAAATAACTAAAAGTAAATGGTCGGGTTGCCTCCCAACACAGCGCTTGGTTTATTGTCCTCAGCCCGACATGGAAGAGTTGATGTCAAGTAGGTGGATTGTCAAGGAATTGGGTGTGTCCTTTGTCTTTACTTGACCCACCCAAAGTCTCGGCACCCACATTTCTGCTTACTGGGTGGCGCTTCTTTTTCTCTTTCCACACCATGCGCTTCAGATAGTTGAATAATGGTTGGCATTTCCGCTTGGTTGGTTTTTTTTCTGGTTGGGGTGCGCTCTTGTTCCTGTACTCAACGTTCTCAAGCCTCACCTCAGTGGGCACAATTTCCACCTTTTCGTCAGTAGAGACAACAAAATCAAGATTTTCCTTTGTTCCGTTCAATTTCCTCTCATCAACACAATTTCCATTAAATTCATGATCAGAATTCCTTTTCTCAACAGAGTCATTCAACACAAGTTGTTCAATCATATTTTGCAATTCATGCACAATTTCACTTTCTTCATCAGTTAACTCATTCTCAAAATTATCATGCATATCACTTTCACCAGGGTCATGTGTTAAGGCAAGAGACTTACCTGTATGTTCTGACTTAAGTGAGGGAGGGTGACCCTCCACCAGGCCTGCCAGACAACATTGCTCAATGGTCTGAGGGTGCTTCATCGCATAATCCACATTGAATACCACTTCTTCACTATTGACTCGGAATGTGATGGTTTTTCCTTTAACTCCTATGAGGGCATCCCCTGTTGCCAAGAATGGCCTGCCAAATATAAGTGGGACTTCGGGATCCTCCTCCATGTCCAAGACTATGAAATCCACTGGAAGTACAAATTTGTCTACCGACACCAACACATCTTCCACCATTCCAGTCGGTTGTACCAAGGATCTATCTACTAACTGTAGGAGCACAGCCACAGGTTTAATCTTCTCTCCCAGACCTATACTCTTGGCGAGGGATAGTGGCATCAAGTTGATCCCTGCCCCGAGGTCGCACAACGCTTTATTGAAAAATTTTCCTCCGATAGTGCAAGGGACTGTACAGCTCCCAGGGTCCTTGAGCTTGGGAGGGAGCTCATTGTTTATCCAAGCCTGGCTCTCCTTAGTCAGCGGAATTGGCACCTCACAACGTAATATTTGCTCTTTATTCGCGATTAGATCCTTCAGAAATTTAGCATACCGAGGCACTGCAGTGACTAGGTCCAGAAGAGGGACATTCACGTTGACGTTTTTCACCATGTCCAGGAACCTTGTAAACTGGGCCCCCTTCTTGGCCTGTACTGGAACGCGTTGGGGAAAAGGTGGGAGGGGTGCAAACTCCAGATAGTTATAGGGGCTGGCAGGTCCCCTCTTCTTCTTAGGCTCAGGAACCTTCACACTTTCCTCCTCATCCTCCCGTATTTCTTCTTCCACAATGATAGTCTCCTCTGGGACTTCTTCCACTGATTCTTCATTTCCTCCCTTGTTCTGATCCTTTTTGATCTCCTTACCGCATCTTAGTGTGATAGCGTTGCACACCTCTCTCTCCTTCCCTTTTGGGTTGGGCTCGGTATCACTAGGCAGGGCGCCCTGAGGGCGTTGGTTGCTCGCCTTGGCCAGCTGGCCTATTTGCACTTCTATGTTCTTGATGGAGGCCTCCACTGCAGAAGTCCTCTTCTCATACATGTCCATCCTTTCCATGATTGTTTGGAACATTTCATCTGTGGTCTTCCTCGGTTCCCTATTGCTCGACTCTCCATATTGGAAGTACTGTCTTTGCTGATTTCCCTGATTGTTCTGTCCCCAAGACCCTTGACTAGACTGGTTTCTATAGCCACCATATTGCTGTCCATATTGCTGTCTGTTGTTATAATTCTGAACATATTGAACAGACTCCTGTGTGAGCTCACATTCATCGGTGTGGTGTTCACCTTTGCATAAACCACACATCAGCACAGGAGCAGTGTTTGCGGCCTTGAGAGTTTGGATCTGCCTTGTTAGGGCCTCAATCTTTGCTTCCAAGGAAGTCTCCTCGTCCAGCTCCAGCACTCCTCGATGTTTTCTTACAGGTGCCTTCCTAGTTTCCGGGAACAAATGCTCATCGTCAGCTATGGAATCGAATAGCTCTCTTACTTCCGGGACACTTTTATCCTTGAGGGCTCCATTAGCCGAGGCCTTAACCATTAGTGAAGATTCGGGGGACAATCCTTTGAAGAACGTGTTAAGCTCCCTTATCTCTCCAAGGTCATTGTTGGGGCATTGCCTGAGCAAGTCATTAAACCTATCCAATGCTTCCTTGAAGGTCTCCCCATCTTGCTGCTGAAAGTTCCTTATTTCAAGTCTCATTCTCTCCAGTTTAGATGGGGGGAAATATTTGGCCAGGAATTTCCTTTCCAATTCCTCAAAAGTGGCTACCGAGGGCCCTCAAATCGAGTTAAACCAGTGCTTTGCCCTATCTTTAAGAGAGAGTGGGAACAATATCCTTCTCACCTCATCAGGTGTGATTCTTTGCAGCTTGAAGGGGTTACATAATCCCAGAAACCAATCTAAGTGCTCGGTTGGGTCGTCATTGCTCAATCCTTGAAAGACCTGACCCTGAGTTATCATCCATACTATTTGAGTTGGGATTTGGTAACTCTCCACATCCACATCTTGCCTGTTGTTCCTCCGCTCGAAGTTGACCGCGAAATGATCCCCAAACCTTGGTGGTCGGTCACTTGGTCTCTCCTCCCCATGTTGGGGCCTAGCTCTCTCTTCACCCTGTTCCGCCATTTCTAGAGCCCTTCTCCTTTGCCTCAAAGTCCTCTGGAGCTCTGGATCAAAATTAAACTCAGGTTCTATCCCACGAAGTCTGGCTCCCACTTGCATAAGCTGGATTACCTACACAATCCAAAGACACCTCCAACGTAGATAGATTACTGAATTCAAAACAACTGTAGAAATGGGATGAAATAATCTTGACAGGATCACCAACTATAATCAAAAGTCAATCAAAAGAAACATAACAAATACTGAAATACGAAATACCAAAAATTCGAAACATAAAACTATCACAATCAATTCCTAATACTTAGCCTCTCCCCGGCAACGGCGCCAAAAATTGTTCAGGGGTTGTCGCTACCCTGCAATTTTACCCAAACTCAACAATAAATGCAGCAGTGATGAGTGGGATCGTCTCCATAGGGAGAGGGTTGTAATCAAGTATTGAATAATGATAGCAAGTATGAACAATTAAAAAGGCACGAAATAATACTCAAATGAATGAAAATGCAGGAATGTTGGAACGGGAGATAACTCAATAAAATGGGAGGTGTTGCCTTGAGGGTGGAACAACTAGTATGGATTTTTCTCTTGTTATTCCTGACTTGTGTGAACAATTGTGAGGGGACTTCTCTGCTAGTGAGCTGGGATTCGATCAACTTGTCAGTTCTCTCAAACCCATTTCACAATACTCCTCTAACTTCCCTTGTCAGGGTAAGTTCTAGGTACGAGTGAGACTCCCCCAGATCCCGATTCTCCTACTGTGAGCCTCGATCACTTGGATATACTCCTTGTCAGGGCAGTCATCCCTGATGTAATCTAAATCCACAATACGAGAATACTCTTGGTCCTTTCCAATAGTGGCAGTAGTGAGCCTCGATTACTTGGATATACTCCTTGTCAGGGCAGTCATCCCAGATGTAATCTAAACTCACCATACAAAAACACTCATTGCCCTTTTCTAAATCACGAAATGTACAGGACTAAGACTCACACAAGCATGTTCATAATCAATACAAGTTGGGAATGATTTCCTTAGGCAAGTTCACAACAATCTCAGTGGTCACCGCAGATTGAATATGAAGTTAATCTAATGCAAAACATCAAACACAACAAGTACAGAATAATGAACATAAATAACACGGAAAAAATTCTAAATCAAATGTCTCAAATAAGATTAAATCCATACATGTAACCCCTCAAAGCAACACTCTATGTCTAGCCGATCATTTTGATCGGCCCAGAAACTAAGATTACAAAAGGGTGAATCAGGATCATGTCACTCTGTTTCCCTTCCCCCTCTCTCAATCGTACTCTCTGGTTTCTCTCAAACCCTAGACTTTGCTTTCCCAAAGTCTCTCTCTCCTCTGATCCCCAATAGAATGAGATCTCTAAAGTCCCAAATCCCCTCCTCAGCGGCTTCTCTTCACATTTATACTTTCCCCTTGCTGGGCTGGCCTAGTGACCTTCCTGGAAATTTCCTTTCTTTGCAGGAATAATGCCACGTGTCTGTGAATAAGTCAGCAAAGGTAAAGTGAGGCCATGTAGTTCACTCAATACTTAGTCATTAAGGAATTTTAATGCATTTCTTCAAACAATTGGTGATCAAACGTGAACGTGTGTGAGTGTGTGATAATGTGCGCAAAATATGTGCGGGAGCATGAGTGCGGTGAGTTGTAACTAAGCAATAAAATCGTGCATGTGTGCAAGTGGGTGAGTGAGTGCGTAGTGGTGGGCGGGCGCGCTAGGCGCCCGCCATGTGCATGTGTGTGTTGTGTGTTGAGTGGTTTGTGTGTGATGTGAGTGATTCGTGAGTGTTGTGAATTGTGAGTGACTTGTGAGGCTAAGGAGAGTGTGTGCATATTTTACATAATTGAATCAAACTTAACACATATTCCCCACACTTAGCTATTTTCATCAATTGTAAGTTCATGAACAATAATATGCACAAGCCATTCACAAAGTATTCCCTTTACTCAATTTCTATATAAAAAGGATGTGTATGTAAGATAAATAAGTCGGTAAAACTCCGACTTATCAGTGATTAATCTAAAAAATGAATTATTAAGAATTTTTAAAAAATCACAACTATTTGTGAGTTATAACACGTTTTTTTGCAAAAAAAATGACCCAATTTTTCAAAAATATTAATAAGGAACATGGAATCTAGTGATTAATCCATAAAAACGATTTTTTTTTCAAAAATAACAAATTTGCGTGAATTATAGCACATTTGTTTTGTAAGAAATGACCCATTTTTTTCACCAAAATTAATAAGGACCATGTAATCTAGTGATTAATCCAAAAAAAGAAGTTACTCAATTTTTTTTTTTTTGAAAAATCAAAACTTTTCGTGAGTTATAGCAAATAATTTTATGTAAAATAATGACCAATTTTTTCACCCATTTCAATAAGGAATATACAACATAGAGATTAATCCAAAAAAAATAATTACTAAAATTTTTTAAAAATCACAACTTTTTGAGAGTTATAGCACACGTTTTTTGTAAAAACAAATAACCCAATTTTTCAAAAATATTAATAAGGAACATGCAATCTAGTAATTAATCCAAAAAAAGAGTTACTCATTTTTTTTTCAAAAAAATGACTAGTTTTCGAGAGTTATAGCACATGTTTTTTTTTGTAAAAAATGACCCATTTTTTCACCAATATCAATAAGGACTATGTAATCTAGTGATTAATCCAAAAAAGAGTTACTCATTTTAAAAAAAAAATCACAACTTTTCGTGAGTTATAGCTCATGATTTTATGTATAAAATAACGACCCATTTTTTCACCTATTTCAATAAGGAACATATAATCTAGTGATTAATCCAAACACATGTTTTTTGGTAAAACAAATTACCCATTTTTCACCAATATCAACAAGGAACATGCATTCTAGTGTTAATCCAAAAAAAAAAAGAGTTACTCAGTTTTTTTGAAAAATAACAACTTTTCATGAATTATAGCACATGATTTTATGTAAAAAAAAACGACCCGATTTTCACCTATTTCAATAAGGAACATACAATCTAATGATTAATCTAAAAAAAGAATTACTAAAATTTTTAAGAAAATCACAACTTTTTGGGAGTTATAACTCACGTTTTTCTGTAAAAAAAAAGACCAAAAATTTTATAAAATATTAAGAAGGAACATGAAATCTAGTGATTAATTCAAAAAAAAGGAGTATCTCAAAGTTTTTCAAAAATGGCAAATTTTCGTGAGTTATAGTACATATTTTTTGGTAAAAAATTACCCATTTTTCACCAATATCAATAAGGAACATGCAATCTAGTGATTAATAAAAAAAAAGAGTTACTCAAATTTTTTCAAAAATGACTAATTTTTGTGAGTTATAGCACATGTTTTTTTTTTTGGGTAAAACACCCATTTTTCACCAATATCAATAAGGAACATACAATCGAGTGATTAATCCAAAAAAATAGTTACTTAATTTTTTTGAAAAATCACAACTTTTCGTGAGTTATAGTACACGATTTTATGTAAAAAAAATGACCCATTTTTTCACCTATTTCAATAAGGAGCATACAATCTAGTGATTAATCTAAAAAAAAGAATTACTAAATTTTTCAAAAAATCACAACTTTTTTGAAGTTATAACTCACTTTTTTTGTAGAACAAAATGACCCAAATTTTCAAAAATATTAAGAAGGAAACTGAAATCTAGTGAACAATCCAAAAAAAAGGAGTATCTCCAAGTTTTTAAAAAATGACAAATTTTCGTGAGTTATAGCACGTTTTTTGGTAAAAAAATTACCCATTTTTTTCGCTAATATCAATAAGGAATATGCAATCTAGTGATTAATCCAAAAAAAGAGTTACTCATTTTTTTTGAAAAATTACAACTTTTCGTGAGTCATAACACATGAATTTATGTAAAATAATTACCCGTTTTTTCATCCATTTCAATAAGAGATATACTATCTAGTGATTAATATAAAAAAAGAATTACTAAATTTTTGTAAAAATCATAACTTTTTATGAGTTATAGCACACGTTTTTTTGTAAAAAATGACCCAATGTTTCAAAAATATTAGTAAGGAACATGCAATCTAGTGAGTAATCCAAAAAAAAGAGTTGGTGAAATTTTTTCAAAAATGACAAATTTTCGCGAGTTATAGCACATGTTTTTTGGTAAAAACTGATCAATTGTTTTTATCAATATCAACAAGGAACATGCAATCTAGTGTTCATCCAGAAAAAAAATTTATTCATTTTTTTTGAAAAATCACAAATTTTTGTGAGTTATTGCACACGATTTTATGTAAAACAGATACCTGTTTGTTCACCCATTTCAATAAGGAACATGCGATCTAGTGATTAATCTAAAAAAAATTACTAAATTTTTTTAAAAAATCACAATTTTTTGTGAGTTATAGCACACGTTTTTTTATTAAAAAAATGGCCCAAATTTTCAAAACTATGAAGAAAAAACATGGAATCTAGTGATTAATCCAAAAGAAAACAATTTTTTTCAAAAATGACAAATTTGCATTAGTTATAGCACACGTTTTTTTTTATAAAAAAAATGGCCCATTTTTTCACAAAAATTAGTAAGGACCATGTAATCTTGTGACTAATCCAAAAAAAGAAGTTACTCATTTTTTTTTTGAAAAATTAGAACTTTTCGTGATTTATAACACACAATTTTATGTAAAATAATGACCTATTTTTTCACCCATTTCAATAAGGAGTATACAATATAGTGGTTAATCTAAAAAAATTTACTAAATTTTTTTAAAAAATCACAACTTTTTGAAAGTTATAGCGCACATTTTTTTGTAAAAAAAAGACCCAATTTTTCAAAAATATTAATAAGAAACATGCAATCTAGTGATTAATCAAAAAAAGAGTTAATCAATTTTTTTTCAAAAATGAAAAATTTTCGTGAGTTATACCACACGTTTTTTGGTAAAAAAATGACCAATTTTTTCACCAATATCAACAAGGAACATGCATCCTAGTGTTAATCCAAAAAAAAGAATTACTCAATTTTTTTTTTTGAAAAATTACAACTTTTCGTGAGTTATAGCACACGATTTTATGTAAAATAATGACCCTTTTTTTCACCGATTTCAATAACGATCATACAGTCTAGTGATTAATCTAAAAAAAATTACTAAAATTTTAAAAAACCACAACTTTTTGTGAGTTATAGTACACGTTTGTTTTTGTAAAAAAATGAACCAAAATTTCAAAAATATTAATAAGGAACATATAATCTAGTAATTAATCCAAAAAAAGGAGTTAATCGAATTTTTTCAAAAATGACAAATTTGAGTGAGTTATAGCAAACGTGTTTTAGTAAAAAAATGACCTATTTTTTCACCAATATCAGTGAGGAACAAGTAATCTAGTGATTAATCCAAAAAAAAAAGATTTACTCAGTTTTTTTGAGAACTGACAACCTTTTGTGAGTTATAGCATATGTTTTATGTAAAATAATGACCAATTTTTTCACCCATTACAGTAAGGAATATACAATCTAGTGATTAATCTAAAAAAAGAATTACTAAAATTTTTAAAAAAATCACAACTTTTTGTAAGTTATAGCACACGTTTGTTTTGAAAACAAATAACCCAAATTTTCAAAAGTATTATTAAGGAACATTTAATTTAGTGATTCATTGAAAAAAAAAGGAGTTACTCAAAATTTTTCAAAAATGACAAATTTCCGTGAGTTATAGCACACGTTTTTTGGTAAAAAAAATTACCCATTTTTTCACCAATATCAATAAGGAACATGCAATCTAGTATTAATCCAAAAAAAGAGTTATTCCATTTTTTTTTGAAAAATCACAGCTTTTCCTGTTTTATAGCATACGATTTTATGTAAATAATGACCCCTTTTTTTACCAATTTCAATAAGGAACATACAATATAGTAATTAATCTAAAAAAAGAATTACTACATTTTTAAAAAAATCACAACTTTTTGTGAGTTATAGCACACGGTTTGTTTTTCAAAAAAATGACCCAAATTTTTAAAATTATTAATAAGGAACATGTAATCTAGTATTCAATAAAAAAAAAAGAGTTACTCAATTTTTTTCAAAAATGACAAATTTTCATGAGTTATAGCACACGTTTTTTTAGTAAAAACATGTCCCATTTTTTCAACAATATCAACAAGAAACATGAAATCTAGTGATTAATCTAAAAAAAAGGAGTTACTCAAATTGTTTTTGAAAAATTACAACTTTTCGTGAGTTCTAGTACACGTTTTTTGGTAAAAAATGACCCATTTTTTCACCAATATAAATAAGGAACAAGCAATCAACTGATTAATCCAAAAAAAGATTTACTCAACTTTTTTTTTTTAAAGATGACAACCTTTCGTGAGTTATAGCACATGATTTTATGTTAAAAAATGGCTCATTTTTTCACCCATTTTAGTAAGGAATATACAATCTAATGATTAATCTAAAAAAAAGAATTACTAAATTTTTTTAAAAAATCACACCTTTTTGTTAGTTATAATACACGTTTGTTTTGTAAAACAATGGCCCAAATTTTCAAAAATATTATTAAGGACCATCTATTGATTAATTCAAAAAAAGGAGCTACTCAAAATTTTTCAAAAATGACAAATTTTCGTGACTTATAGGACACGTTTTTTGGTAAATAAATGACTCATTTTTTCACCAATATCAATAAGGAACATGCAATTAGTATTTATCCAAAAAAAGAGTTATTCAATTTTTTTTTTGAAAAATCACAACTTTTCGTTAATTATAGCACGTGATTTTATGTAAATAATGATCCGCTTTTTCACCTGTTTCAATAAGAAACTTGCAATCTAGTGATTAATCTAAAAAAATAATTACTAATTTTTTTTAAAAAAAATCACAATTTTCATGAGTTAAAGCACGAGTTTTTTTTTTTTTGCAAAAAAAATTGACCAAAATTTTCAAAAATATTAATAAAACACATGTAATCTAGTGATTAATCCAAAAAAAGAATTACTCAATTTTTTTTTTTTTTGAAAAATCACAACTTTACATGAGTAGCACACGATTTTATTTAAAATAAAGACCCAGTTTTTCACCCATTTCAATAAGGAACATACAGTCTAATGATTAATCTAAAAAAATAATTACTAAATTTTTTAAAAAAAATCACAACTTTTTGTGAGTTATAGCACATGTTTTTTTTTTTTGTAAAAAAATGACCCATTTTTCCAAAAATATTAATAAGGAACATGCAATCTACTGATTAATCCAAAAAAGAGTTACTCAAATTTTTTCAAAAATAACAAATTTTTATGAGTTATAGTACACGATTTTTGGTAAAGAATGACCAATTTTTTCACCAATATCAACAAAGAACATGCAATCTAGTGTTAATCCAAAAAAAGAGTTACTCAACTTTTTTTTTTTTTGAAAAATCACAACTTTTCATGACCTATAGCACACGATTTTATGTAAAATAATGACCCGTTTTTTCACCCATTTCAATAATGAACATACATTCTAATGATTAATCTAAAAATAATAATTACTAATTTTTTTTAAAAATCACAACTTTCTGTGAGTGATAGCACATGTTTTTTTTTTTTGTAAAAAAATGACCCAATTTTTTTTTAAAATATTAATAAGGAATATGTAATCTTGTGATTAATCCAAAAAAAAGGAGTTAATCGAATTTTTTTCAAAAATGACAATTTTTTGTGAGTCATAGCACACGTTTTTTTGTTAAAAAAAATGACCCATTTTCACCAATATCAATAAGGAACAACTTTGATTGATGTGTACATTGAATTCATGAGATTTGGGTGTTGGTCCAAACACTATGATATTAGTGTTGTGGAGGGTACACCATTATCTTATCATTTTGGAAATTTTGATTTTGATAGAAACTAGTAGATTACACTGAGGCAAGCACGGTGGGATTTTGCCCTACACAAAAAAAAAATACTTGTATTTGTGATTATAAAATGCAGTTATGATTTTTCAACAATTAAAATAGGAAAAATTACAAAAAAAATATCATCATTTATATTTATTAGAAAAACTATTTTTTTATTTGAAATATTTAAAATGATACAATTTCGTCGCTTTCATTAAAAAAAATTATATTAAATTTATCATTTCATCTAATTTCGTTTGATTTTTGAACAAAAAGTATACATTTACATTGTCCAACGATAACATGTACTTAAAAAAAAGAGAAATTAGCTAAAGAAAAAAAAAGATGATTACCTTCATTTAAGCTGCTGCTAGAAAGTTAGCTTAGGAAAAAAAAAAACAGAAGAAGTGAGTAAATAACTAATTTTTAATATAAAATCGGACTAAAATTAAATATTGAGTAAACTTTAAAACAATGGAATTATGTGTACCTTCACAATTTGAGGAAAAGTCTCCATAATACTTAAAAAGCTCAAAGGGAGTAGTTGCACGAAATTATCACGGAATTTGTCCACCATTTGACCAACATCGTTCCTTCGAGAAGCTCAACTGAAAATGACTGCATTCAACTTGACTTCAGATTCCATTTTCAAATACAATAATTTCTCAGTGGAAAGTGGAAACTGATCTGCAGTCATCTCCCTCGGCCTCTTCATATTTCCCATCTTAAATTATTATTATTATTATTATTATTATTATTGTTATTGTTTTTCATTTGTCTTTTAAAAAAAAAACAAAAAAGGAGAGTTTGAGTTTGTGGGTTTGGAAGCCGCTCGTGTTTTTCCCTGCTTCTTGGAATCAAAGCATAACAAAATTTGGATTTTGGATTTGCCAGAGAGATACAAAGGTAAAAAGAATTTCATTTTTTCCAATTTTGGGGGCTTCCTTTTATGTTTACTTGCAAATATAAGATGATATCTTGGTTGGTTGTGGTGGGATCATCAACATGGAATATATATATGTTGATCTGTGTTTTGTCTCTTGCAAAATTGGTTCTTAATTTGTGGCTGTGTTCCAAATTGGAAAATTTCCCAGTAAAATACTAAGGCTCTATTTGGTTGTTGCAATTTTTTATTTATTTATTTCATAATTATAAAATAATTTGTTTTTTTTTTTTGGAAAATTTCCCAGTAAAATACTAACGATCAGATTGGTTGTTGCATTTTTTTTATTTCACAATTATAAAATAATTTATTTGTATTTTTTTAATTTTTTTACAAAACTTTTTAAAATTAATTATTCTTGTTACAGTATTTTTTATAAATAAAATATTAAATTTAAATTTTAAATTTTAATAATAAACAATCATTTCTAACATAATTCCCACCAAAACAAATTAATAAAATATTAATTCAAATTTAAATTTTAAACTTTTTATAAATAAAATAATCTCTTATACAAATTCCAACAAAACAAAATCATTAATCCAAACACTCCCAAAATATTTCTTTCTCATAACAAATAAAAAAAAAAAATCATAATAAAATCCAAAAATACTTAATCAAAAGGAGCCTAAATTATGGAGAAATAAAAGATGTAAGTAATAAAAAGATGGGACTTGGATTTTGTTTTAGCCAATTTTATATTAGTTAAAAATTGATTTTTTATTGTTCTTTGTCTTACCATTTCAACACTCTTAACGTATACTTGTTAGGAAAACAGAAAGATGGAGGCATTTGCAAATATGGCGATGGACAAAGTTCAAAACATTTTGAACTTGGAAGACAACCTCAACACATTAGAGACTAAACTCGAGAGATTGAGTTGTCGGGCGTCTGATTTCAAGCAGGAAGTTACAAAAGCAGAAAAAACTGGGAAAAAGAAAAGAAAAAGAGAGGTTGAGAATTGGTTTAAAGAGGTTGAACAAATGAAAAATGAATTCAATGCATTGCAAAACATGATACAAGATGGGGGACTTTTGAGAAACATATTCAGTGGGGATAGTGTTGCAAAATTAGAAGTAAAAGTGGAACAACTTATGGAGCAAAGCCAGCATTTTGATGGCCTTTTGATCGATGATCATGGCAACAGAGGGGAGCCACGGTTGACAACAAAATTGTTTGGTGACAAGTTCGAGCAAGGTTTGAAAAGAATATGGAATTGGTTGGTCACGGATAATTTATCCAACATTGGGATTTACGGGCAGGGAGGAGTAGGTAAAACAACACTGGCCCAGCACATCCACAATCATCTCCTAGAGAAAAAAACGGATTTCATTGTTTACTGGGTGACCGTGTCTCAAGAATTCAGTATCAAAAAGCTGCAAGATGACATTGCCAAACTCCTAAAGGTTGATCTTTCTGGCGAGGATGACGAAGATCGAAGGGCTGCCAGGTTGTCGAGGTCATTGGCTCATCAGCAATCTATGCTTATATTGGATGATGTTTGGGAAGAATTTTGTTTAGAAAAGATTGGAATTGCTGATGGTGCAAACAAGTGTAGAGTGATTTTTACTACCCGTTCATTACAGTTGTGTGACAGAATGCGCTGTCAAAGAAAATTTGATGTGAAAACTTTGAATACAGATGACGCTTGGAACTTGTTCAAGTACACACTCGACGTTGAGACAGTACTTACTCCAGAAGTACAAGAGACTGCCAAGAAGGTAGCAAGAAGGTGTGGTGGATTGCCTCTTGGTATCATTACAGTTGCTGGGAGCATGAGAGGTGTGGTTGATATCTGTGAATGGAGAAATGTGTTGGAACAATTGGAATCATGTTCAGTAGGATTCACAGAAATGGAAGTCAATGTATTTCCCATACTGGAATGTAGTTTCAACCGCTTAAATGGATGTGAAAAGCATTGTTTCTTGTATTGCTGCCTATATCCGGAAGATGAGAAGATAGAAAGAGAGGAGTTAATCAATCTCTTTATTTTGGCAGAGCTGATTCCGAGAAGGAAGAATAGGGAATCAGAACATGATCATGGTCGTACAATTTTGAACAAGCTCGTTAAGGCTTGTTTGCTGGAAGAAACTCAAGATTTTCTTATGCGAGAAAGTATAAAGATGCATGATTTAATTAGAGATATGGCGTTAAGGATAACGGGCAGGAACTCAACGAGAGAGATGAAGGGAGATGTGCCTAGATTTTTGGTGAGTGGCATAGAAGCGAATGTTATAGTGGAGGAAAGTGAATGGACAGAAGATCTTAATGCAGTTTCCTTTGTCCGGCCTTTTTTTTATGATGACCATCGCAGTTTAGAAATTCCTTCAGACATGTCACCCAAGTGTAAGAATCTCTCAACCTTGCTTTTCAAAGCTGCCAAAATAGAAAGAATTCCAGATTCATTCTTCAGGGACATGGACGGACTCAAGGTTCTTGATCTAAGAGAGTGTAGGGATCTCAAAGAGCTGCCTAATTCTGTCTCAAATCTGGTGAATCTCACTGCATTGTTGTTGGGAGATTGTAGTGAACTAGAGTCAGTTCCACCATTGGGAAAACTGAAGAAATTGAGGGAATTGGATCTATCCTATACTAATATGGATGATATACCTCAAGGGTTGGAGTTATTGTTCAAACTCGAACGCCTTAACATGGGTAAGACAAGATTGAAGAAGAAGACAATACCAAAAGGGACATTTTCCAGACTCATCTGTCTTCAACATCTTATATTGCCCAAGTCGGTACACTTTTGGGATTCACAAGTATTGAAGCAATTACAGGTATTTGGAGGATGTTTAAGTTGGATGGATGTGTACAATGAATTCATGACATCTCGCTGTTGGCCCAAACACTATGATATTTGCGTTGTAGAGGACGAGGAGGCACCATCCCGTGATTTTGTAGATTCATATTTTAATTATGATGGAAAGAAGTTGGAATTTGAGAGGTGCAACTTTAAAAAAGGATTGGATGTGAATTTGCTGGCAAAGGACATCAAGGAATTAAGACTCAGACAGTGTTTTGGGTTTTCAGATGGTAATCTCCGCAATTTGATTCGTAGATCAAAGGATTTGGTTTATCTACATATTTCAAATTCAGAAGAAGTAGAGTTTCTGGTCAACTTCTCCTTTCCTCATCCTCCTCTTTATGATGATAATGAACTGGTAGTGCTACCAAATTTGCAATACTTGACGCTCAGTGATTTGCCGAATTTAGTGGGACTCATAAACTGGGGAAGACAGCAGCAGCAACAATTAATTCCACCACCACCAGGAACCTTTTCCTCTCTTACTCGTTTGATTATTAATGGATGCCACAGATTGAAGAAGCTATTCACAGTGCAGTTGTTGTCGCAGCAGCACACCCTGCAGAATCTTGAATGGTTAGAAATTAGAGACTGTGAGCAACTGGAGGAAATGATAGCAGAAAATGATATCGATGAAGGAATGGGAGAAGAAATCCCATTCCACCCTTCTTCTTCAACAGTACGACTTCCTAAATTATCGACCTTGTCGCTCAGTAATCTGCCGCAACTTGAGAATAAAAATTGTAAGGCAATCAGCATCATCTCCGATTCCATCTATAGTATTACGGTATATAAATGTCCAAAGTTAAAAAGAATGCCAGTGTCAGTGTATATTCCCATCAATGCCGGCAATGGACAAACATCTTCTTCTTCTGCTCCTTCTCCTAACACTCTGAAATGGATCAGTGGATCAAAAGAATGGTGGGAATCATTAGAATGGGATCATTATCCTCCTAACTCCAAGGATGCCCTCCTACCATTTTTTAAACCAGATGAATCTGAATCTGACTCTGATTATTGATTTGTTTTCCCACTTTGATTGTTGTAATTTTAGATTATTAATTCTTCTCTATATTTAACTTTTCTTTATTAATTCTACTCTTTTTATTATATGCTCACTGTTGTTACGCTTAATTAATGCACACTGTAAAACCTAACATTAAATATTTTTTTATTCAAAATCACTATTAATATGTCACTATGCATCACCATCACAGTCCTTAATTAATAACTCATTCATATGCTCAACACTAATTAATATAGTGACTTCAATCATATTTCTAATTTTCTTTTTTTTTTGCTATTTTGATCTCAATCTTTCACAACATAATATTTTTAAGTCAAATAATTCATTAACCAAAAATATATATTTCATACATGAATCATTTTATTTACTTTCTTATTTTTTTTCCCACGTATTTCAAGATATTGGAATTTTATAATTTCTTTTCAACAATATTATAAAAATTGTTCAAGAAGTAAAAAAAAAATTACGATCTTTAAAATGATTATTCTTGTAAAAAAAAATTATAGGATTAGTGCAAAGGGTGAAAAACAAATCTTTGATTTTTTTTTTTCTCCATTCTATGATATAACATTGTTCCTAATTCACCCAGGAAAAGTGTAAATGAATAGATTATAATTATGATATAAAAAATGAAAAAGGTAATAATTTTGAAATTTCTCCACCTAAAAGTCTTGCGTTTTAATTTGGAGAAAATAGCGATTCCTAAAATATTATGTAAGTTATGCTTTTAACCGTTTATTGTTTTGTTCTCAATTCAATTGAGAACATGCAAATGAATAGATTATTGAGAAACAAGGTAAAAACTTTGAAAATATCCATTTTTATGGCAACAAACTAGAAAAGTAAATTAGGTGTGTGCTAGCTTTTAATGGCTTGTAGAACATGTAAATTAATACTTTATAAAAGAATAAATTTTTAATAATATTGCACCAATTAACTGACTTCACTAAAATTGTTAACTAAATTCTAAATGAGGAATTAAAGTAACAATAATTAAATTTTCAAACTTTAGAGAAGATTCTTTTGTAATTGTAATAAACTTGAATGAAGAAGGTGCATATGAAATTTATATATCCCCTTAATCAATCCATCAATATGGTGCTTTCTAATAAACTCAAATATGGTAGCTACAAACTCATCAAATGGCCAAAAGCAAATCAAGTAGAACTACTAGCAAATCAAGAAAAACTACTTTTTATTAGAATAGTAATCCAAAGAATATTAAATTGATACTCTAAAAATTCATGCATGTGTCAAACAGTTGAATGATTGTTCCAATTCTTTTTCACGATGCAATACTATAACACAAATCTCCCACAATAGCTTCGACTACTATGATGAGACATACGTTATTTCTATTAAAACGTCTCAATTAAATTTCTTCCAATTAATCTTCAATTGAGATTCCATTACTTTCGTTATACACTTTATATAATTTCCCAATTGCCATCTTCCTTGTCATCTTCATTTATGCTATAATTCTCATAGATGATGTTGTGTAAACAGTGAACTATTCGTAAACCCTTGCCTCTCTCACATTAATTTTGTTTCCCTTTTTCCAGAGAATTCGGGATTCAGTGCGGAGCTACATTACGGGGAACGGGGGCAATTGCCCTCACTGACTCCACCAAATTTGTAAAAGATTAGTATTTTTTTTTTTTAAAATAGTAGTTATCTTCATTTTGCCCTCACTAATTATCTTAAACTAAATTAATTATTTTAATAAAATATTTATTCAACTTTCTAAAAAATGGCAATTATTCCCATTTTGTCATACTAATTTTAAGCAATTACTACTCAATTGCTTATTACTATTCTTATCTAATGTTTATTTAATGTATTATTTTTATGATTTGAATATATAATAATATTATATTATTTTTACTATTTTATACAATTTATATATATAATTTTTATTTAAAATATGCATTGTTATGCTTTGCATATTTAATAATATTGTCTTAATTTTACTAATTTGTAAAATTCAATGGTTTTTATTGATTTAGATAGGTTATAAATTGAAAAGAACTAAAATAAAATTTTACCATTTTATTAACTAAATTTATAATAGCAAAGTAAAGTGACATAAAATAGTATAATAAAATAAAAGTACAATGATGTTTTCTAATAGTTATATAATACTTTTAAAATTTTATTCTTGTTCTTTCATTGTTTTTATAAATTATAATTGTAACTTTTAGAAATACCTATAAAGTGATTAAAAACGTTAGTCATAAATATTTCATACTAAACTACAATTCACATATTTGTATTTGAAAATTGTAAAAAAAAAAAATATTTAGTAGCTTAGTTTGTAATATTAAATTAAAATGTAGCTATATTTCAAAGAGTTGCATCTCTTCAATTGTGACATCTTGTTTGGAAAGATGCATCCCAAATTTGATGTTCTTGTTGAAGAGTTACATCCCAAAATTGTGGTATCTCTTTGAAGAGTTACACCACAAATTTGAGGCACCTCTTTGAAGGGTTACATCCCAAATTCAAGAGCTCTATATATATGTGTGCGCTCTTGGTCAAGTTGGAAGAAAATCTCACTAACTATTGCATTCATATTCTAGTAGAAATAATCCAACAATTTGCTACTTGGTTATTTCTAAAGTCTATTGCATTCTAGACGTAAATTGCCACAATATCCGGTTAGCAAAATAGTAGAGGCAATTAACACTTAAAGAAAAGTCATATACACGCCTTAGACTTAATTATAGTTATAATTCCCTCATAAGATTGTTTGTTCTTTTGCTCTAGTGTTGTACCTTGTTCATCACTCAAATTGTTTGAACCACACATTTTTCCCAACAATCTTAAAGTGTTAATTGTGATTCATGGAGTCTACTCAACAATCTGCAGTTCGAGTTATGAGTCAAGACTTTGTCAAGTTAGACAAACTTGATGGCACGGAACAAATTTCAACCGTTGGAAAGACAAAATTATATTCTTTCTCACTGCCTTGAAAGTTGCTTATGTGTTGAATCCGAATCTTGAACCAATTCCACCACCATCGGCGGAAGATTCGGAAGTCCTGAAAAGAATGCGGAAACAACACGAAGAAGATGAAGTAGTATGTCGTGGTCATATACTCAATACACTCTCTGATTCCATCTACGATCTCTTCACAACGGTCAAAGATCCAAAAGAGATTTGGACAACTTTGGAGAAGAAATATGTCAAAATCAAGGGGCGGATAAATTTTTAATTAAAAAGTATTTTGATTTCAAGTTAGATAATAATTCTTCTCTTATGGATCAAATTCACAATTTGCAAGTCATTGTTTTAAAACTTAAAGACTTTGGTGTTGAAATTTCTGATTCTATGCAAGTAGGAGCAATCATTGCCAAGTTGCCTTCTTCTTGGAATGAATATCAAAAGAAACTGCTTCATACTTCAGAAATTTTGACTGTCTCTAATGTTATAAAACATTTAAGAATTGAAGAAGGTGCAAGGTTATTGCACAAATTGAAAATTGTGAAAAGTGATCCTAAGGTTAATATAGTAGAAGATAAGAAAAAGAATAATAAAAGAAAGAAATCTGAAAACTCTCATTCTAGTGATAATATAAGAAGAATAGAGTATGCTACAACTGTGGTAAAAAGATTCATTACAAGGTTAAAGTATTATCTAAGAATGGTGTTTTTGTAGGAAAGGTTTATGCTTGTAATGGTATGTTTAAATTAAGTATCAATAAAATGAACAATGTTTCTGTTTATTTGCTTAATTCTTCTTTTGATTTATGGCATGGTAGATTAGGACATGTGTGAATCATAAAGTTTTGAATTTTATGGGTAAAAATGGCCTAATCAACTATACTGATAATAATGAAATCAATAGGTGTGAAATATGCATACAAGCCAAAATAACTAAGTTGCCTTTTTCTAAAGTTGAAAGAACTACTCAAATTCTTGAATTGATACATTCTTATGTATGTGAATTAAATGGTTTGGTAACAAGAGGTGATAACAAGTACTTCATTACATTTATAGATAATTTTTCAAAGTTTATGTATGTTTACTTGATGAAATCTAAGGATGAAGTATTTAACTTTACAACTAAAGTGATTCAATAAAAAGAAATAGCAGTACATAACAAACTGAAAAGAATGAAATCCCAATCATCATTGTAGGTTGTAACTCCTTCCACAAGAGGTCTTAAGAAGATTTTTTAAAGTGATCTGGAGGATCGAATAAGGATCTTCAGAACTGAATTCCCCAAGTTCATCTGTTCTTCCTGAATTTGTTTGACTAAACTAGAAGTAGAGTCAGAAGAATTCGAGACCTCAATCATTTCAAGAGTTGAAATGTTCTCTAAACAAGAAGGAATCACTTCTAAATAATAACATTCTTCCAATACTAACTTTTGAAGATTAAAAAACTGATCATCGGAAGCTGTCCATCTGACAAGGTTCGAGGAAGCCAATTTCAAGAATCTCAGTTTCAAGAATTCCCCTTCTTCCATATCCCATGTTTTCCCTGAGAAGGCACCATTAAGTAATTTAAGAACCTCAAGGCTAGGCAGTTTTCCAATTGTAGCAATTTTACACCAAGGCAACCCAAAGCCTGACAGAGTCAGTTTTTTAATATTCATCGGGAAACAAAAGTCAAACTCAATACGATCCGAGCTTACTCTATATGGTAACACTTTAAGTGATTCTAGTCGACTAAGAAAGTCCAGTACCAGAATCTTGTTCCAATTCTCAGTATCATGCCCATATGTGAAGAGTCTGCATTCCAAATTACGGATGTTTGGAAACTTTCTCATTTGCACTTCCATGCTGTCCCAAGAAGAAATGACTGTACCAGAAAGGCTGACCAACTCATATAAATTTGAGGAGTTGTCAAGATTTTTAATAGGCAATGCAAAACAAGCAGGATACTTACTCTTTATGAAAAGATGTCTTAATTTCTGCAGATTCCATAGAGTATCTGGCAATGAAACCATCCCTCCATGTGAATGCACAACAAAAAAAGTCTCCAATTTTGAGAGATTACCTACTGATGATGGGATTCCTCTCATCCCTCCTTGAATTGCCAAGTATTTCAACTGAACAAGTAGTTCTATTTCGCTTGGAAACACAGCACCTATATTAATTTGCCCTATATCCAACACTCTAAGAAGTTTGAAGATGTGTATAATGAATGAGATATCACACCAATTCCGTTCATACCTCCCTGCTTGAGAGAAGAACAGTAGAGAACGTACACGAGAACAAAATAGATTCGACTTCTTAAAATGCTCTGGCTTAGAGTAAATGCATAACCTCCGTAGGTAGCATGGCTCATTAAAAGCTAAAAGCTCATCATACCCTTGTAACAGCTGGAAAAAGTTTTCTTCTTTGGCTTTTGTCATGCAAAAATCATGTAGCAAATCATGAATGCGACAAGCTTTGACACCACCTATGGATCTTTGTTTGGCTACCATAACTAAGCTTCTGTCAACTAAATCCATCATGCAATCGGCCGCAACGTCTTCTAAACTCTTTAAATTCGTTTTTTGGATGAATCCTTCAGCGATCCATAACCGAATCAACCTCTTGACTGAAATCTCTTGGTATTCAGGAAATGATCCAAAATAAAGAAAACATGGCTTCAAATAATCTGGTAAATGTTTGTAACTCAGCTCCAATGTGTTCAAACATTGGTCTGTGCTAGAAATAATGCCCGAGCTTAAACTATCCAGAACTTCTTTCCAACCCTCTAGCTCCACGGTTGCAAGAAGTCCTGCAACAATGATAATTGTTAGAGGTAATCCCTTGCAATTTTCTGCAATTTGCATCCCAATTTCATGTAATGTTGGAGGGCAACCATTCCACAGGGATAACTTCTTCTGCAGTAACTCCCAACTCTCAGCATTAGTGAGTTGACGAAGAAAATGATGCCCTTCTTCGAGCATAGCTGGAGGAGCAACATCACGAAGTCGACTTGTCAAGATAATTCTACTACCATTAGAATCATCAGGTAATGAACCTTCCAAGCTATTCCACGCTTTAATGTCCCATACATCATCCAAAAAGATGAGATATCTTCTTCCTTTCAAATGACGCCAGAGCTCTTCAGCCAAATCTTGTTCAGTCATCTCAATATGTCTATCAGGAATAATATGATTCAAAAGATCAAGTAACACTTTTTTCTTGTCAAATGCTTGAGAAACAGAACACCACGCATGAACATGAAAATGCCACATAACTGAAGGATCATTGTAAACTTTTGTGGCTAAAGTTGTCTTACCTACTCCAGGCATACCCACAATGGCAACGACCCTTAGATGCTTTGACCCTCTTGTAAGCCGATCAATAATTGATGTTGCCTCGTTATCAAAACCTACAACTTCATTAGTTATTGGGGCACTGCTTCGTGATGTTGGGCGACTAGATGTCCTGCTTACTTTCTTGACTTTGATGTCGTGTCTTTTGTCATAAAAAATTTTCAGTGCATCAGTCTTGATATTCCTTGCGTCTTCTGTGATGCAATCAAATGACGTGCAAAACGAATCTGGAATATGTCCAACAACCAAGGGATCAATGAGGAACTCTACCCTGTATGCCACCTCTATGACACGACTCCAAAGAGCTTGGAGTTCCTCATGTTCATTGCGCAACTCCACAATTTCCCCCAAGAAAGATCTTAAGAAGAGAAGTTCTTCTTGAATTCTCTGAACAATACTCTGGGCATTTGAATCAGCCTCACAACTTGTGAGCTCCATCAGATTTTCTAAAAGAGAATCAATAAAACCCAACTCATTGGTCTTGGGAAAGTTGAATGTTGATGATTTTGGAACTTTCTCTTCAACTGCAGTACGAATAAGCTTGATTCTTTCTAACAAATCTAGAAGTCCAAGCTCTATTTTCAGGTCTTTCTGACAAAGTGAGAAAATTATGACTCCGGCATCACATATCACAACAGCAGTAAGATCCCTGATTTTCTCATCAAACTTATTTGGCTGGTCCTTGAAAATGGTTCTCAAGAATCTTAGTCCCTCATACAGTACTTGCAACTGATCCTTCACAGGAACCAGATCACAAGTATCCTGCAGTAGCATTTCCCAAAGATTACGTGCAAGAGAATGAATGAAATCCTTCATTATAATTATAGGATCATCATCCATATCCAGAGTTGGAGCACGTAAATGTATTGATAGTTTCGAGCTAGTCAGGGCTCGAGTGTAAGTCTTGGAAACATGAGGATCAACAGGTTTGATCTTTTGCAGCAGTTTCGAAATGTGAATCTTCATCTCCTCACGCGATCCCTCAGTAGACATCATAAATTGGCACATGTAAGAGAGATGTGCTACATTGGTAACAACATCTTCAATGTGAGACAGCAAATCTTCCAATTGTGAGTGATCAGTTCCTAGCAGTGTGGAAAACCGGATGAAAACTTTCAAGAATCTTAACTCGTCTCCCAAGGCATCTATTAGTTCTACAAAATCATTCTCAAGAGAGTTGCGCGAATTGAGCACATCCCCTAGATTCTCCAGAACAGAATCAATGATTTCCACAACTTCATAAATCACAGGAGAACTTAATGGCCTTGAGTAATCTGGCCAAGTGATAAACCAATCGATCATTTCGTCTTCGAAAGATTCGATGTCGTGCTTAAAATTAATGACTTGGTTTACTTCTTCAAAAGATTGGATGAGGTGCTTAAAATTTAAAGTTTGGGCTCCTTCTTCAAAAGATTCCATGTCGAGCTCAGAAATATCAGTTTGGTTTGCTTCTAGCAAAGGAAACATATGTTCCGGATTATGACATAAAGAGAAAATTCTCTGTGCATTTCTGCAAACCGCATCTTCAATCCTAGTCAGGAGAAATCCTAGACTTGCATCCTTATGAACGTCAACATCTACCATTTTTCTTGCACAAAGAAGAAATGTTCTGAGATTCTTTAGCCTTAACATTAGGATCTTAATGATATACTTGCCCTCATAATCAAAAGTAGAACCGTTTTTCAGCAACTCCAGATCAACCAAGGCAGAATGAATAGAAGTAAAAACGGAGCTCATTTTTTATCTCCGGAAAACTTCACTGGATCCAAATGGCAAAGGAAAACCAAAGTGCAGATTAGAAACCCATTGTTACAATTTGAACAAAGAAAAAAAAAAAACAACAACAAAGTGATCTCAGATCAAAGAAATTGGCTGATGATCAAATTTATAACATTAAACAGTTTCATTCAATCATCGAACACTATTTTTCACTCCTCCATTTTTTTTCTTTTAATTGATTGTTAGAAGTTTACAAATTTGGTTTAGAATTAGAACTTCATGCCATCTCCAAGCACCAAATTTGGTGATTTGGTGCTACTTTGGTACCAAACTCCTCCAAGGTATCACTATTTTTTGGGCCAAATTTGGTGCAATGAATAGTGCAGCAACAAATTTGGTGCTGCACTATTCATTGCACCAAATTTGGTGTAGAGGCTATTTTTTTTTTCAAATTTTTTATACTTTTTATAAATGTAATTTGATGATTATTAAATATTATTAATTATTAATTAAACTTATATATATTCTTAATTATGTATTTATGTCAAAATTTTATTTATAATTTATATTTATTATATTTAAATTAATTCATGTATTTTGTAATAATTAAATTTATAAATAATCTCACTAATTTTATAAAAAAAAACACAATTAATCATTTAAAATTTCATAAAGCATAAATATCAAATTACATTACACATAACATTAACCACACAATATTAGTTCCGATGTTAGATATAACTATGAAATCGATTCAATGGATTAGATGTGTGCATTGTCACATCTCAATATTGTATTTTGAATTTAGTGTTATTGTGTTTTTTTTAGTGAATTATATATTTTATTTTAATTGTTTTTGGTTTTAATAGTATGTGTTGTATTTTCACGTATAATTAAAATATATAATAAAAATTAATAATGAATTTATTATTTTTCAAAATTAATTTGTTAAATATCAACTTATTAAATATAGTAAAATTATTAATTTTTAAATATAATAATTATTATATAAAAAATATGTAACAAATTAAATTGTATGGTGATAATTAGATTATAAAAAAGAAAAATATAATATTTTATAAAATATTTTTTTTTGCATAAAATATAGTGAATGGATTGGAGTTGAAATAGTGTTTGATGTTAAAATTGCACCATTTTGGTGTTTTGCATTAGAGATGCGGAGTTCAGATCATACATACCCAACGTAGGCGCTGACTTCTAGCTCAACCACTGAAGATCGGAGACGGGCGACCCTTTGGGATGATGACTCCAGCCAAGCCTACGGAGCTGATGCGACAGAAAGAATGACAAGGAGGAGGAGGACAGTGGTGATGAAAAGACACAAAACTTCTGACATGTCTTCCGCTGCTGGGCTGGATTGAATTATATATGATGCTCTTTTATTTATTTGTTTGATGGAAATTTGATGCTCTTTTATAAATGGGATTAAAGTTGAGATTTTTATATTCTTTTCTTGTTCAATCTTGATGACATACAGCACAGCATGATGAAAAGATAATGTTTTTTTTCATATTCAGCGTTGACTTAGGATTGTGTATTTAATATTGAGTGTCTTTACTTGTATGAATGAAGAAAGTTTTGAAATTTTCGCATTACAGTTATGTTTAATAGAGATTTTGAGAGAGATGAAAGTGTTTGTTTATTCCAGTATGAAGTTTGTTTTGAGTGCTAAATTATGATTATGGAACAGAAGAGAAATTCTGGTTGAATTTTTCTGGTGTTGAATTTGTAAATGTTTCCAAATGATGCTTCTTCTTGCATTTATAGCATGAAAATTATGAAAATTTGCCTTTCTGAAAACAGAGTGGCCATTATGAAAATAGAGTGGCCATTCTGTTTTCATGGTCTCAAACCTTCATTGCTGTAATAGTATCACTAACTCTATTTTTTTTTTCTCAAACTGAAAACATGAAGAACTTGGTTCCATAATTTGCCAATTGTAACTTGTTCAAGATTTTGGCATGCAACCCATCCATCAACCATTCATCATTTTTAGATTTTCTATGCCTAGATTAGCCAGGGATTTGATAAGCAAATTGTGCAGCAAAAATATGTTGAGCACAAAGGGTGAAATTGTGGATCTTAGAGGCATTGTTTAAAAGCTGACATTTTCAAATCCCATAAAAAGGAGTAGTTTTGCTGATAAGGTAATTCATATTCCTTGTGTCCAGACTCCAGAGGCAATGCAGGACAGGACACAATCTGGAAACGATGCAAAGTTGAGCGAAAAGTTTCGCAAGCAGCGCACACTGGGAATGGTTGGAACTGCAATTTCAATCTAATTAGTTGGAGCCCTGCAAATGTTCTTCTGTTTTTGTTTTGGCTTCTGGGAATGCTTCACTTTATAGAATTGGCAAGAGACAAATTTTGTTTGTAGATATTTTTGGAGGGATTCTTTAGGCCAGGCTTCTTGAAATCCAGCTGGGGTATACTGAAACAATGTTGGACTATATGAAAAATACTTGCAACATCCAGCAAAATGCAATACATAGATAACCATCAGACAATTATTTTGAAAGACATGAAAAGTTTGATTCAATACAAATAAAGTAGCAGTAACTAACAAACGAAACGTCCAGTGTCATTGTCACTGTCACTCCTTCCAAATTCAGCCTTAACAGATTTGCTCAAATTGGGAGATTGAATAAGGATCTTCAGAGAATTTCCCATGTTTATAAATTCTTCCTGAATTCGTTTGACTAAACTTGCAGTAGTGTCAGAACAATCTGAGACTTCAATCATTTCAAGAGTTGAAATGTTTTCTAAACAAGAAGGAATCTCTTCCAAATCATGACAGCTTTCCAATACTAACTTCTGAAGATCAGAAAACTGATCATCAGAACCAGTCCACCTGACAATGTCCAAGGAAGACAGTTTCAAGAATTGAAGTTTTGTGAATTCCCCTTCTTCCATATCCCATGTTTCCCCTGAGAATGATCCATCCAGCAATTTAAGAACCTCAAGATTAGGCAGTTTTCCAATTGCAGAAATTCTGCTCCAGGGACACCAAAAGCCTGACAGTGTCAGTTTTCTAAGATTTGCTGGGAAGCAAAACTCAAACTCCATACGATTCACTACATCGTGAAACGGTGACACATTAAGTGATTCTAGTAGACGTGGAAAATTAAATGCTGGAATCTTGTTACAATTCTCAGTATCATCCCAATATGAGAAGAGTTTGCAGTTCAGTTTTCGGATGTTTGGAAACTTTCTCATTTGCTTTTCCACATTGTCCCAGGGAGAAATAATTGCACCAGAAAGCCTATCCAACGCATATAAATCCGAGGAATCGTCAAGATTTTCAATTGGCAATGTAAAACCAGTAGTAAAATATCGACTCCTTATGTAAAGATATCTCAATTTCTGTAGATTCCAGAGAGTATCTGGCAATGAAACCTCTCCCCCTAGTGAATGCACAATAAAAGTTTCCAGTTTTGTGAGGTTACAAATTGATGATGGGATGGAAGCAAAACCTCCTAGAACTGCCAAGAGTTTCAACTGACGAAGAAACTCTATTTCACTTGGAAAAACAAAACCTAAATGATATTGGCCTAAATCCAACACACTTAGAAGTTTGAAGATGTTCAAGACAAATGAGATATTAAAGCGAGATGGTTCGTACCCTTCTGCTTGAGCAAATAATAGTAGAGAACGTATATGAGGACAAAATATCTTGGATTCCTCAAAATGCTTTGCCTCTGAGTGAATGCATAACCTCCGCATATAGCATGGCTCGTTAAAAGCTAAAAGCTCATCATAGCCTTTCAACAGCTTGAAAAAATTTTCTTCTTTGGCTTTTGTCATACAAAAATCATGTAGCAAATCATGAATGCGACAAGTTTTAACACCGCCATTGGATCTTTGTTTAGCAACCATGACTAAGCTTCTACCAATTAATTCCATCATATAATCTGTCGCAACATCTTCTGAGCTCTTTAACTTAGTTTTTGGGATGAATCCTTCAGCGATCCAGAACCGAATCAACCACTTCACTGAAAGCTCTTGGTCTTCTGGAATTTCCCCAAAATAAAGAAGGCATGGCTTCAAATTATCTGGTAAATGTTGGTAACTCAGCTCCAATGAGTGCATGCATTGCTCGGTACTAGAAATGATCCCTGAACTTAAACATTCCACAACATCCTTCCAAAACTCTTGCTCCATAGTTGCTAGAAGTCCAGCTACAATGACAATTGTTAGTGGTAATCCTTTTGTAATACCCACAACCAAATTTAGGGACCATTTCATAAATAAGCAAAAGTTCAGGGACTATTTGGCAAAGATTGACAAATGGGTCTTAAAACCCGTTTGTTCCTTAGGCTCAAGTTCAGCTTATTCTTCCATTTTTATTCCCCATTTTCTCTCCATTTAGAGCAGCAAGAAGGAATGATGGATTAAAGGAGATAAGAGCCCAATTTCCATTCCAATTTCACTCTTGATAAGGTAAGGAAGCTTATTTATCCAAGTTAATCCCCTTATTTATTGCCTTAGAATAGTAAAGGTTTGGAATTTTGCTATAATAGGAAATGGGTTTTGATTCCATATGCTCAAGAACACCTAGCTAAGGATTTTAGCTTTCCTTTGATTAAGTATAGAGCATGTATTGATAGGTTTAAGTCAATTTATGATGATATTTTGTAGAAGAAAGTTTAAGAGAATAATATGTTAATGGGTTTTAGAATTGTAAGTAAATGAAGTGTTCTTAAACTAGGAATGATGTATAGAAGTTATTAGGCTCTATTTAATGTCTCTTTTGTCATATGTGAAGGTTTTATAGGAAAAGTGAAGTAATTAAGTGGTGGAAATCGTTTATAAAGTGCCAAATTGGAGAGTGATTTAAGGTAAGTGGTTTTGGTATTCTTTTATGTTTTATAAGCTTTTGATGAAACTTATTTTTGAAAGTTTGGTTATATTATTATATCAAAAAGGATTGAGCATGAATAAGATTGTGAATTTGATGAATATGAAATGTATGCAGTGGCTTTTGTGAATGTAAAGTGTTTGTGAAATTATTTGAATGAATTTTGAATGTTTTGAGCTCTTGAATGTTTAATGAACGATTGGGGGAACATGTTCCAACTTATTGATTATGGCCCTCCTAGCGGGTTATAGTAGCTAGGAACCCCTTTGTTTGGCCTACTTGACGGGTTATAAAAGTCAGGGCTGGATCCAGTATTTTGACCCAAGAGTGAATTGAATGATTCAAGAGCTAAATGTGAAAGGTTGATAAATGATGACAAGTACTCAACGTACTTGAGAACGTTTGATAATTGATTATGCCACTTGCTATATGTATATGTGTGTAGATTTGAAATGTTTTTTCAATGTCGGTTTTCATGTGTTAAATGATGTTTTGAGAACATATATTATATATATAAAGTGCTCAATCTAATAGAGGAATAGCTTAACTACTTACTGGGCATAGTGTTTGCTCATACCACATATCTCGTTGTTTTTGCAGATTTTGTGGAAGACGGAAAGTATAGGGAGCTATTTTGTAGATTTTGTACTTATGTAAAGATATAGAAAAATTTGTAATAGATGTTTTGGATTGAATGATATTGAAGTGTTACATCTTAATTTTGATGTATATAGTTGTGACGATAAGTGAAGACTTTAGTTCTAAGTTGTATATACTATGTTTGTTCTGGAGAAACATGTGTTATATTATGAAGATGTTAGGTTTGAATGTGATATTGTGGAAATGTAGGTTTGAATATGTGTACCTATTGATTATCATGTCTATGTGTGGCCTAAGTATAAATATATATATATATATATATATGCGGTTGGGATAGTAAATTTGTGAACAGGAGGCTTCGCGCTTTTGGATTCGGTTTCCAAAGGTGTGGCCGTGTCATGTCGGATTTGGGGCTAAATGTCACGCCCCGAATCCGACATGACACGGCCACACCTTTGGAAACCGAATCCAAAAGCGCGAAGCCTCCTGTTCACAAATTTACTATCCCAACCGCATATATATATATTTATACTTAGGCCACACATAGACATGATAATCAATAGGTACACATATTCAAACCTACATTTCCACAATATTACATTCAAACCTAACATCTTCATAATATAACACATGTTTCTCCAGAACAAACATAGTATATACAACTTAGAACTAAAGTCTTCACTTATCGTCACAACTATATACATCAAAATTAAGATGTAACACTTCAATATCATTCAATCCAAAACATCTATTACAAATTTTTCTATATCTTTACATAAGTACAAAATCTACAAAATAGCTCCCTATACTTTCCGTCTTCCACAAAATCTGCAAAAACAACGAGATATGTGGTATGAGCAAACACTATGCCCATTAAGTAGTTAAGCTATTCCTCTATTGGATTGAGTACTTTATATATATAATATATGTTCTCAAAACATCATTTAACACATGAAAACCGACATTGAAAAAACATTTCAAATCTACACACATATACATATAGCAAGTGGCATAATCAATTATCAAACGTTCTCAAGTACGTTGAGTACTTGTCATCATTTATCAACCTTTCACATTTAGCTCATGAATCATTCAATTCACTCTTGGGTCAAAATACTGGATCCAGCCCTGACTTTTATAACCCGTCAAGTAGGCTAAACAAAGGGGTTCCTAGCTACTATAACCCGCTAGGAGGGCCATAATCAATAAGTTGGAACATGTTCCCCCAATCGTTCATTAAACATTCAAGAGCTCAAAACATTCAAAATTCATTCAAATCATTTCACAAACACTTTACATTCACAAAAGCCACTGCATACATTTCATATTCATCAAATTCACAATCTTATTCATGCTCAATCCATTTTGATATAATAACATAACCAAACTTTCAAAAATAAGTTTCATCAAAAGCTTATAAAACATAAAAGAATACCAAAACCACTTACCTTAAATCACTCTCCAATTTCGCATTTGATAAACGATTTCCACCACTTAATTACTTCACTTTTCCTATAAAACCTTCACATATGACAAAAGAGACATTAAATAGAGACTAATAACTTCTATACATCATTCCTAGTTTAAGAACACTTCATTTACTTACAATTCTAAAACCCATTAACATATTATTCTCTTAAACTTCCTTCTACAAAATATCATCATAAATTGACTTAAACCTATCAATACATGTTCTATACTTAATCAAAGGAAAGCTAAAATCCTTAGCTAGGTATTCTTGAGCATATGGAATCAAAACCCATTTCCTATTATAGCAAAATTCCAAACCCTTACTATTCTAAGGCAATAAATAAGGGGATTAACTTGGATAAATAAGCTTCCTTACCTTATCAAGAGTGAAATTGGAATGGAGATTGGGCTCTTATCTCCTTTAATCCATCATTCCTTCTTGCTGCTCTAAATGGAGAGAAAATGGGGAATAAAAATGGAAGAATAAGCTGAACTTCAGCCTAAGGAACAAACGGGTTTTAAGACCCATTTGTCAATCTTTGCCAAATAGTCCCTGAACTTTTGCTTATTTATGAAATGGTCCCTAAATTTGGTTGTGGGTATTACACCTTTACAATTTTCTGCAATTTGCATCCCGAGTTCATATAATGCTGGAGGCCAACCATTCCCCAGGGATAATTTCTTCTTCAGTAACTCCCAACTCGCATCGTTACTGAGTTGATGAAGAACAACCGGCTCTTCGTCGAGCATATCTTGAGGAGCAACATCAAGAAGTCGACTTGTCAAGATAATTCTACTTCCATTAGAGTCATCAGGTAATATACTTCCCAAACTATTCCACACTTTAATGTCCCATACATCATCCAAAAAGATGAGATATCTACGTTGTTTCAAAGATTCCCGAAGCTTGTCATCCAAATCTTGTTCATTCATATCAATATGTTTCTTGGGAAGATGATCCAATAGCTCAATTAACACTTGTTTCGTTGAATACTTGAGAAACAGAACACCATGCACGAGCATGAAAATAGCTAGTAACTTCAAGATCATTGTAAACTTTTGTGGCTAAAGTTGTCTTACCTATTCCAGGCATTCCCACAATGGAAACGATCTTCAATTGCATCGATCCTCTGTTAAGCCGATCAACAATTGATGTTGCCTCATCATCAAAACCTACAACTTCATTGGTTATTGGAGCAGTACTTTGTGATGGTAAATGACTATATGTCCCGATTTTTCTGTTGAATTTGATATCTTGTGACTTGCCATCCAAAATCTTCAAGGCATCAGTCTTAATATTTGTAATGTCTTCTGTGATGGAATCAAACGAAGTTGAAATAGAATCTGGGATATCTCCAACCACCAAATGGTCAATAAGAAACTCTACCCTGCACGCGACCTCTACAACACGGCTCCAAAGAGCTTGGAGTTCCTCATGTTCATTGCGCAACTCCACAATATCCCCCATGAAAGTTCTTAAGAAGAAAATTTCTTCTTGGATTGTTTGAACACGACTTTGGGCATTTGAATCAGACTTGCAACTTGTCAACTCCTTCAGATTTTCCAAGAGAAAATCAATAAAACCCAACTCATTGGTCCTGGGAAAGTTGAGTGTCAATGTTTTTAAAACATTTTCTTCAACTTCAGTCTGAATAAGCTTAATTCTTTCTAGCAAATCTTGAAGCATAAGATCTATTTCGACATCTTTTTGAGAAAGACAGCAAATTAAGACACCAGCATCACACACCACAACTCCAGTAAGATCCCTGATTTGTTCATCAAACTTGTTTGGCTGCTCCTTGAGCATGGTTCTCAAGAATCTTAGTCCCTCATACAATACTTGCAGCTGATCCTTCATAGAAACCACTGGACAAGTATCCAGTTGTAGCATTTCCCAAAGATTACATACCAGAGAATCGATGAAATCTTTCATTATATTTATAGGATCATCAGCCATGTCCAGAGGCACATCATCTAATCTTCTTGACAGTCTTGAGCTAGTCAGGGCTTGAGTGTAAGTCTCATACACTTGAGGATCAATAGGTTTGATCTTCTGCAGCAGTATTGATATCTTACACTGCATTTCCTGGCAATCATCAGTCATAATAAATTGACACATATAAGAGAGATGTGCTGCATTGACAGCAACAGCTTCAATTTGAATCAGCAAATCTTCCAATCGGGGCTGCTCAATGCCTCTTGAGTGTGGAAAAGCGGATGAAATTTTTCAAGAATATTAGCTTCTCTTCCAATGTTTTTATCAGTTCTAGTAAACCTTCCTTCCCCATGTGACGCCAATAGAGAAAATCCGCTAGATTCTCTAGAACAGAATCAATAATTTCCATAACTTCATGATCTCTAGTTGGAGAACTTGATTGCAACAAGTAATCTAAAGAAGTGATGTACCATCCATCAATTTCTTTCTCAAAAGATTCGATTTCATTTCGAGTCTTGTCCACAACTTCAATAGGAAATCCATATCCCGAACTAAGAAAATAAACGTGAATTTTCCATCCATTTCTGCAAAGTGCATCTTCAATCCTTACCAGGAGAGATCCCAGATTTTCATCCTTATTGTCGTTGTCATCAGTTCTTCTCAGATGTACATTGTTGCTCAACTTTCTTGCACAAAGAATAAATGTTTTGAGATTCCTTATCCTGTGCATCAGGATGTTAATTTTAATCCCATGATCATAAATGGAATTGGCTTTCAGTTTCTCCACAAACACAAGATTAGCTAAGGTCAAATAAATAGATTTGATAATGAAGTCCATCTTGATCCCCTGCAAGACTTTACTGGATCCTAATGGCAAAGGAACTAAAGGAATAAGGAAGATTGAATGAAATGAAAAACCAAATTGAAGATTAGAAACCAAACCATTACATATAGATTGGCAGAGGAACTGAAGAGGAAAGATAGAAAATTGTAGTAAAACCAAAGAAGATTACCAAAGGAAGCAAGTGCAGTTGAAATATGAATCAAACTAAGATCATTGACAGGAATACACACAAAGTAGCACAATTCCAACCCTCTATTTTATTTGTTGTAGACAAACTACATATTTTATTCATCTCCATTTTCATGCTGGTAGTGATAAAATTACTATATCTCAGTCCCACAAGAATCATTATCCAGGAAAATTCATCACAGTCACAGGTAAGCCTCTGCCTGGCATGGCATCCTATTGGTTTTTCAGAATAGTGGGCTCTAAGGATGAATTATTGCTAATAAATTAGTGTTATATGCAACTTGAAAGGGATCAGAACTTAGCTAGCCATTTGGTTTTTGACTATTTTATATACATTCATGCTAGTTTGATGAAAGATCAAGTGTGACTTCTTCTTCTTTTCTACTCATTTTCATATGTAAATGCTTAATAATGACATTGACATGAAGAGTTCAATGAAGACTTGAAATAACAAATACAAATCAATGCAAGAAGTCTCGTCCTGAGGGGATTTTGATGGCTAAAATGAGCTCAAATCATTACAATCTTCAACAATCTCATCAAGAACAGATTGCAAATCAATCCCAAGTTGCACAAATTCATCAGTAACTAGATTCTCCTCTGCCATTTAACAGAGTTTCTAGCGTCACAATCTAGTTTCCTACTAAATTTTGACACTTTTAACTCCTTCAACTATTGATTTTTTTCAAGTTAATTCAATTTGATAACTTCAATTGAAAATTAAAATGAAAAAAAAAACATAATATTTTTTTTTTTATTGTACCTCTACCAATCTTTTCAGTATGTTTCGAAAGAAGCAGTAATGTGCGTTATTTTCTTCAGTTTAATTTTACCAAATTTTCGTAAATAAAGTTTTTTTCATTTTAATTTTAATTTTCAATTATCTGGAAATCATAATAAGATAACAAAATTTTTGGAATTTTGTTGTGGAAATTTTTTAACACTGACACTTTTTTTAATCGTATGTACGCTCCAAAAAACTGCTGCAAAGGAAAACATCACACAAGTCCCTCTCTCTATGATAATATTTTTTATTTTCAAAATTATTAAATTTTGTAATTTTATTTTGTTACAAAATTTTATTTTTTTATAATAATTTTAATTAATTGTCTAAAAGTAATATATTGGATATTTATTGAGAAAATAAATAATTAAAAGACCAAATTATACTATTTGCATAATTAAACTATCAGATTAATATATTTATAAAACAAATTTAATTATTTTAACATTAAAGTTCAGGCATTTAAAATTATTAAAGTACAGACATTTAAAATTAATTGTTTGATTATTTACAATTCACACATTTAATCTGTACGTCAAATATCACACATTCCCAAGCTTCCATTTTAACTCACTTAAATCATAGGACCACAGGAGTTGAGAATGTTGGAACTGACGGAAACATAACAAGTGTTGAAGAAAATTGGTTCTTTCGTCTTCTATTTTACTCATGTTGAGAGTAATTGTGCAAGTCTTCCGTTCTTTATTTAATTGTGAAAGGTTAATTTATTATTAGGGTGAAGGTTTATTCTTGTGAATGTGTTGCAATTGCATGCAGTAGTATCTCAATAGGCATGCATGCATGGTTTGAATTAGGAGATAATTATTAAAGAAAAATAATTATGTATTGTGTTCAACATCGACCGAGTCGGTGGCAAAGTGCGATCTATTTAGTCGACTTTACTTAGTGGCTTAGTGGGACAAAGTGCGATCTATTTAGTCGACTTTACTTAGTGGCTTAGTGGGACGAAGGCTTAGTTGATTTGTGCTGCTTTCAATCCATGTGTAATTAAGACATTTCATCAACAGTTTAGAAATGTTATATTATAACTCAGCAAATATACCATCCAACCAAACTACAATTAACAATATCCCAACCTACCAATATATTTTTGCTAAAGTCATAATTTAAAAAACCTACACCGAGTCTTCTTGAGTCTACTGTCAATATTTGATCCAAAAGCAAAAGAAAAGAGTCTGCTGTCAATATTTGATCCAAAAGCAAAGAAGAAACAACTCGGAATTGGCTCACAAAGATGGATGTTACGAAATTACTTGAAACATTTTGCATTCAACAGAGCCTCACCCTCAAAAGGGTCACAATCTTCAATCATTTGGTTGACACATTCTTTTTGGGTTTCATCATTGATATCAACCTCTTTCCAGTCGTACAATTCCATCTCATATACCTCGTCCATCACAAATTTTGGAATTTCTTTACCACGGAAAAGCCACAATCCCTTAACCTTGAATGGGGGCTCTAAACGAATTACCAGCATCTTCCCAAATGCATACTTGCGTACGAGATCCATTCTTTGGAGAAAACCAGTAACCTTGTTACAGGTAACAAATGAGAGTGTGTTCTCGTCATTGTACTAATAGTCACATAACCAAAGTGAGTAACCTTCTGGATCATACATATCCCAGAATCCTACAAAACCACACATGCACACAACAACAAAAAAAAGTTAAACCAAGGTTGGGTTTTTGCTCTCATGATCTACTCGACAACATAATCCACAACAAAAAGACCAAAAAAATCAGAAAATAATTCGATAATATCTTAAAATTGGATCAGGTTAACTTGAACAGGAAACGAATGAAATAGAAATGTAGGCAAACGAAGTAAAATCATCAACCTGTAGCAAGATTATCAACAAGCATATCAAACACGGACACAATTGAAATATTCCAGAAATGATGTACAAATGTAGGCAAGCTGGATGGTGGACAAGCATATCTAAATACGAACATTATTAAGACATTCCAGTCCCAAAGGCAATTCAGCAGCTAATATTAGAACCATCTTCAAACAATACAGAAACAAACTGGCACCATTATCATGTCAATATATATAAGTGAAACCACGATAAGCACAACTAGTAGAGCAAGTCACATGCATCACAACATTTAACTAACAAGCTGTGAACATAGCAATCGAAATTGCAGAATAATCAATGGAAAGCTATCATCCCATTACAAGAGAGTAACATACTGGAAGCATGCTAGGAAGAGATTGTTCAATTTCACAATGTAATTACATTTTATCACATCCAATTCAAAACCACCCCCACCCCCCAAAAGAAAAAGAAAAATAATACCCAAACAAATCCTTGACTAAAAACCCAAAAAACAAAGGAAAAAAAATAACCTTTTAAGAGTGTGAAAAGGTAACCGAACAAAAAGACTCCACCATCCTTCCCTTCCTCAACCCCTAACGAATATAGTTATGTGTAGGATACATACATAAATAAACAACTAAAAGGACTAGAAGCCCTATAGCAGGATTAAATGCTTAACATTAATGTAGTTTGACTACCCTCATCACCCCAATACTGCAAAAATATAACACATTCCATCATTATCAACAAATGCAGCTTGCAGATTCAGTAAACTCATTAGAGTACTAAATAAAATATATTGTACACCAAAATTTTAGACATGTGGTACATTATATTGCAATATACTATAAACCAACTCTGAACTAAAGCCTAAAACAAAACTTTTCAAAAAATTCAACACATCAAAGAGTCACAGCTTTCCTACACTTAATAAATGAAAATTAATTCTATCACTAATTCCTTAGAGCTATTGGAATCTAACATTAAATATGTTGAGTCCTGATAAGATAACTGACAGGATATTGGGGTCAAAGCAAACAAAAACTGGCAGACAAAATATATTACTTAGGAACCTGCTTTTGGCATCTTGTTTAAGTTAAAAGTAAATGAATATAGTCAGGAAAAAAAAATTGAGCTTCAGTAATAGGACCATTATCCACACCAAAAATAAAGCTGAACGGCATATGTGTACACCAGCAATGATGGTCATTGGGTACCACATTATGGTTCACCTTTCCTATGATTAGATGCATTATGCATTGTGCATCTAATTTCTTAACTTGAACTCACAAGAAATAGTGGCAATTTGAGGTACAAGTCAGTTCTCAAACTTCTTTAAAAATATAATTATATCTAATTATATTCTTCATGCTCAGAAGGAAGACGTTATTGGTTAAAATACTTCTCTTCCACAATGGAAAGTCAAGCCATCGCATTTTGTTTCGACCACAATCATTAAACCCATAAATCAAACAGATACAGAGAGAGAGTTACGAGAGAGACAGAGAGAGAGAGAGTTACCCTTAATGGCAACCTTGCGGAAGTTAGTTTTGGTATTGGAGTAAAGCCTTTTCCATTCATCTAGTACCATCTTACTAGGTGGCAAAAGATCCAGAGAATTCTTTGGCTTTGGCTTTGGCTTGGGTGCTGCTTCTTCTTCCTCTAGATCATCTTTAGGCTTGGCTTCTTCTTTCTTTGCCTGATTCTTGACCTCCTTCTTTGGCTCTTCCTTTGGCTTTGGTTTTGCATGTTCTTTAGGCTGTGCAGGCTTCTTGGATGCAACAGGTGGAATAGATTCAGCTTGTTTCACTTCACCTACAATCTTCTGAAACTTTGGCTGATTAATCAATGTCCAGAAATATCTCTCGACATGTGGGAATTCTGATGTGAAGCTCTTCATCATGATAAATTTAAATCCCATGAGTAGGTTGCATGTCATAACAATGTCAGCCAGAGTGACAAATTCTCCAACCAAGTAGGTCTTAGAGGCAAGATGAGTGTTCCAAGCTCCAAGTGCTCTCTTTAAAGCAGCAATTGCAGCTTCCTCAGCCTATATATGCACAAGAAATCAAAAAAAATTATCATGGTGGTTGGTTAGGAATAATCCAAGTATTTTGCATGTAGAGGTTCCAAATGAATAAAAGATAATTTGACATACCGGAGGGAGGTAAACACGGCAACCTAGTCCCAGTCGTGGATACAACCACTGTGCTATATTGGCATCAATTGCATTGGAGGCAAAATCAATCCATTGCTCAATTTGAGCTTGAGAAGCAGATGCAACCATCATTAAGAGATCAGTAGGAGGAAATTTCAATTCAAGTAAAAATTTGATGCCAATTTTAACGTAGGTGATATGTGTAATGTTGTGTTCTTACATATTCAAAGAGAGTCGAGCCATAGAGGGGATTCTCAGCCTTCAACTTTGCAACTGCCGCAAGAAATTCAAAAAAAAAAACGTCAAAACAAATCCAGCTGGTAACATCATCAGTGAATCAAAATATCCACCACAAGAAAAGTCACCATAGCGTGCAATAGCATTGTTCTCAAATATAGACCCTTCAAGAGTTTCAAGAACAGGAATCTACAAGCACAGCATTAATTGGTTAAAAACCAGAAAACAAACAACATGTAGATTTAACCATACTAAAAACTCTAAGTTCCGGATATTGCAAGCAATCCTGCAAATATAGCATACCTTTCCAATAGGATTCATCTTAAGAAATTCAGGAGTCTCATTGCTTACTCCCATCTGAAAATCTTTTGCAACTCCAACATTAAAGGCACTGTATTCTGCGGCAATCAGTGCCTTGAAGGAATTTTTGTTTTCCGGATACATAGTCTGTAATTAAAAATCCAGTAAACTTTTAATAAAAAAACGCCCCAAAATCAAGCAGAGCAAGGAAAACACCATAAATTACAAACCCACTAATCATCACGAGCTTAAAAACAGTTACAATGGCTAATTTCAATTCTAACAAAAAGGCAAAAGACCCCAACTTTTAGCACATACATCATCCCACATAGTACAAATTCAAATTCTGAGTATATATAGCAACCCAAATCAATATCTTAATTCTCAAATTATTAAAGCAATTAACAAAGCTAATCACCAAAGTAATCAAAAGCATGCAACTTTAAATTATGGGTAACAAAATTAGCAAATTATAACCACAAATTTACCAACATAAATCATAAATAATAAATATTAAATAAATAAAAGGCGAATTTCCATGGAAAAATCCCAGATATATCACAAAGATTGAAACTTTAAGAACTAAAAACTAAATATTGGATCAACTTACCATGGCCATGGCTTAGAAGGTGTATGGAGGCAAAATAATTTTTTTTTTAATAAAAAAAACAGAGAAATTAATGAAAAGAGAAGGGGGGTGAAGAGCGGTAAGCTCTAACGATTTTGGAATATATATATATATATAGAAAAAATATATATAAAGAAATTGAAGGGGGATTTTAGGATGGTGGGAACTGGGAAGTTTTAGGTTCCTTGCTTGAGTGTTGGAAATAAAATATGGGTACAATACATTGAAGCACATCCAATGTACAAGTCATATAAAACAAGTGGAACTCCAATTTAAAAGTCAAACCTTTCGGGAGTGATAGCAGATGATTTTATGTAAAATAATGACATGTTTTTTTATCTATTTCAACAAGAACATATAATGTACTGATTAATTTAAAAATAATTATTATTATTAATTTTTTTTAAAAAAAATTACAACTTTTTGTAAATTATAACACACGTTTTTTCTGTAAAAAAATAACCCAAATTTTAAAAAATATTAATAAGAAACATGTAATTTAGTGATTAATCCAAAAAAAAGAGTTAAAAGAATTTTTTTTTCAAAAATGATAAATTTGCGTGAGTTATAACACATGATTTTTGGGTAAAAAGTGACCCATTTTTTCACCAATATCAACAACGAAAATGCAATGTCATAATCCAAAAAAAAGATTTACTTAATTTTTTTTTTGAAAATGACAACTTTTCCTGAGTTATATCACACGATTTCATGTAAAAAAATACCCGTTTTTTTACCAATTTAAAAAAGGAACATACAATCTAGTGATTAATCTAAAAAAAAGAATTACCAATTTTTTTAAAAAAATCACAACTTTTTGTGAGTTATAGCACACGTTTGTTTTGTAAAAAAATGAACCAAATTTTCAAAAATATTAATGAGAAACAAGTAATCTAGTGATCGATCCAAAAAAAAAGGAGTTAATCAAATTTTTTCAAAAATGACAAATTTGCTTGAGTTATAGCACATGTTTTTTGGTAAGAAATGACCCATTTTTTTACCAATATCAATAAGGAACAAGTAATCAAGTGATTAATCCAAAAAAAAGATTTACTCAGTTTTTTTTTTTTTTGAAAACTGACAACCTTTCGTGAGTTAGAGCACACGATTTATGAAAAAAAAATGACCGTTTCAGTAAGGAACATACAATCTAATGATTAATCTAAAAAAGAATTACTAAAATTTTTTAAAAAATCACAACTTTTTGTAAGTTATAGCACACGTTTATTTTGTAAAAAAATGACCAAAATTTTCAAAAATATTATTAAGGAACATGTAATCTAGTGATTAATTCAAAAAAAATGAGTTACTCAAAATTTTTCAAAAATGACAAATTTTCGTGAGTTATAGCACACATTTCTTGGTAAAAAAATTACCCATTTTTTCACCAATATCAATAAGGAACATGCAATCTAGTATTAATCCAAAAAAAAAGTTATTCAATTTTTTTTTTGAAAAATCACAACTTCTCATTAGTTATAGCACACGATTTTATGTAAAATAATGACCCATTTATACACCTATTTCAATAAGGAACATGCAATCTAGTGACTAATCTAAAAAAATAATTACTAATTTTGTTAAAAAAAATCGCAACTTTTCAGAAGTTAAAGCACATGTTTTATTTGCAAAAAAATGACCCAAATTTTCAAAAATATTAATAAGGAACATGGAACTAGTGATTAATCCAAAAAAATGAATTTTTTCAAAAATAACAACTTTGCGTGAGTTATAACTCACTTTTTTTTTTGTAAAAAAAGACCCATTTTTTCACCAAAATTAATAAGCACCATGTAATCTAGTAATTAAACCCAAAAAAGGAGTTACTCAATTTATTTTGAAAAATCACAACTTTTCGTGAATTATACCAAACTATTTTATGTAAAATAATGACCTATTTTTTCACCCATTTCAATAAGGAACATACAATATAGTGATTAATCTAAAAAAAAGAATTACTAATTTTTTTTAAAAAAATTCACAACTTTTTGAGAGTTATAGCACTTCTTTTTTTTTTGTAAAAAAATGACCTAATTTTTCAAAAATTTTAATAAGGAACATGCAATCTAATGATTAATGCAAAAAAAAGAGTTACTCAATATTTTTTAAAAAATGACTAATTTTCATGAGTTATAGCACATGTTTTTTTTTTTTGTAAAAAATTACCTATTTTTTCACCAATATCAATAAGGACCATGTAATCTAGTGATTAATCCAAAAAAGAGTTACTCATTTTTTCTAAAAATCACAACTTTTCATGAGTAATAGCACACAATTTTATGTATAAAATAACGATATGTTTTTTCACCTATTTCAGTAAGGAACATACAATCTAGTAATTAATCTAGACACACGTTTTTTGGTATAAAAAAAAACCCATTTTTTCACCAATATCAATAAAGAACATGCAATTTAGTGATTAATCCAAAAAAAAAGAGTTACTCAAATTTATTGTTTTTTGAAAAATCACAACTTTTTGTGAGTTATAGCACACATTTTTTTTTGTAAAAAAAGTGACCCAATTTTTCAAAAATATTAATAAGGAGCATGCAATCTAGTGATTAATCCAAAAAAAGAGTCACTCGATTTTTTAATAAATGACAAATTTTGGTGAGTTATAGCACATGATTTTTGGTAAAAAAATGACCAATTTTTTTCGCCAATATCAACAGGGAACATACGATCTAGTGTTAATCCAAAAAAAAAAAGAGTTATTCATTTTTTGTTTGAAAAATCACAACTTTTTGTGAGTTATAGCACACAATTTTATGTAAAACAATGACCCATTTTTTTACCCATTTCAATAAGGAACATACAATCTAGTGATTAATATAAAGAAATAGAATTACTAAAATATTTTTAAAAAATCACAACTTTTTGTGAGTTATAGCACAAGTTTTTTTATTAAAAAATGAGCCATATTTTCAAAACTATTACGAAAGAACACGGAATCTAGTGATTAATCCAAAAAAATAATTTTTTTTTTGTAAAAAAATGACCCAATTTTTAAAAAATATTAATAAGGAACATGCAATCTAGTGATTAATCTAAAAAAGAGTTACTCAATTTTTTTTCAAAAATGACTAATCTTCGTGAGTTATAGCACATGTTTGTTTTGCAAAATATGGCCCATTTTTTAACTAATATCAATAAGGACCATGTAATCTAGTGAATATCCAAAAAAGAGTTACTCATTTTTTCTAAAAATCAAAAGTTTTCGTGAGCTATAGTACACGATTTTATGTATAAAATAACGACCTATTTTTTCACCTATTTTAATAAGGAACATACAATCTAGTAATTAATCTAGACATACATTTTTTGGTAAAAAAAATGACCCATTTTTTTCACCAATATCAATAAAGAACATCAATATAGTGATTAATCCAAAAAAAAAGTTACTCAAGTTTTTTTTTTTTGAAAAATCACAACTTTTTGTGAGTTATAGCACACATTTTTTTTTTTTAAAAATGACCCAATTTTTCAAAAATATTAATAAGGACCATGGGATCTAGTGATTAATCCAAAAAAAGAGTTACTCAATTTTTTAAAAAATGACAAATTTTTGTGAGTTATATCACATGAATTTTGGTAAAAAATGACCAATTTTTTTCACCAAAATCAACGAGGAACATGCGATCTAGTGTTAATCCAAAAAAAAAGAGTTATTCATTTTTTGTTTGAAAAATCACAACTTGTCGTGAGTTATAGCACACGATTTTATGTAAAACAATGACCCGTTTTTTCACCCATTTCAATAAGGAACATACAATCTAATGATTAATATAAAAAAAGGAATTACTAAAATATTTGAAAAAGTCACAACTTTTTGTGAGTTATAGTACACGTTTTTTTGTTAAAAAATGAGCCAAATTTTCAAAACTATTAAGAAAGAACATGGAATCTAGTGATTAATCCAAAATAAAACAATTTTTTTCAAAAATGAAAATTTTGCATTAGTTATAGCACACGTTTTTTTTGTAAAAAATGACCCATTTTTCCACCAAAATTAGTAAGGACCATGTAATCTCGTGATTAATCCAAAAAAAGGAGTTATTCAATTTTTTTGAAAAATCACAACTTTTCGTGAGTTATAGCACACAATTTTGTGTAAAATAATTACCCATTTTTTCACCCAGTTCAATAAGGAACATACAATATAGAGATCAATCTAAAAAAAAGAATTACTAAATATTTTTAAAAAATCACAACTTTCTGAGAGTTGTAGCACACGTTTTTTTTTTTTTTGTAAAAAAATGATCCATTTTTTTAAAAAAAAATTATAAGGAACATGCAATCTAGAGATTAATCCAAAAAAAAGAGTTACTCAATTTTTTTTCAAAATGATTAATTTTCGTGAGTTATAGCACATGTTTCTTTTGCAAAAAAATAACCCATTTTTTCACCAATATCAATAAGGACCATGTAATCTAGTGATTAATCCAAAAAAGAGTTACTCATTTTTTCTAAAAATCACAACTTTTTGTGAGTTATAGCACACAATTTTATGTATAAAATAACGATCTATTTTTTCACCTATTTCAATAAGGAATATACAATCTAGTAATTAATCTAGACACACGTTTTTTGGTAAAAACAAATGACCCATTTTTTCACCAATATCAATAAAGAACATGCAATCTAGTGATTAATCCAAAAAAAGAGTTACTCAATTTTTTTTTTAAATCACAACTTTTTGTGAGTTATAGCACACTTTTTTTTTTTTGTGAAAAAATGACCCAATTTTTCAAAAATATTAGTAAGGAGCATGCAATCTAGTGATTAATCCAAAAAAAAAAGAGTCACTAAATTTTTTAATAAATAACAAATTTTCGTGAGTTATATCACATGATTTTTTGTAAAAAATGACCAATTTTTTTCACCAATATCAACAAGGAACATGCGATCTAGTGTTAATCCAAAATAAAGAGTTATTCATTTTTTGTTTCACAATTTTCGTGAGTTATAGCACACGATTTTATGTAAAACAATGACCCGTTTTTTCACCCATTTCAATAAGGAACATACAATCTAGTGATTAATATAAAGAAAAAGAATTACAAAAATATTTTCAAAAAATCACAACTTTTTTTGAGTTATAGCACACGTTTTTTTGTTAAAAAATGAGCCAAATTTTCAAAACTATTAAGAAAGAACACGGAATCAGGTGATTAATCCAAAAAAACACAAATTTTTTCAAAAATGAAAATTTCGCATTAGTTATAGCACACGTTTTTTTGTAAAAAATGACCCATATTTTCTCCAAAATTAGTAAGGACCATGTAATCTCGTGGTTAATCCAAAAAAAGGAGTTGCTCAATTTTTTTGAAAATCACAACTTTTCGTGAGTTCTAGCACACAATTTTATGTAAAATAATGACCCATTTTTTCACCCATTTCAATAAGGAACATACAATATAGTGATCAATCTAAAAAAAAGAATTACTAAATTTTTTATAAAAAATCACAACTTTTTGAGAGTTATAGCACACGTTTTTTTGTAAAAAAAAGACCCAATTTTTCAAAAATATTAATAAGGAACATGCAATCTAGTGATTAATCTAAAAAACTAGTTACTCAATTTTTAAAAAAATGACTAATTTTCGTGAGTCATAGCACATGTTTGTTTTGCAAACAAATGACCCATTTTTTCACCAATATCAATAAGGACCATGTAATCTAGTGATTAATCCAAAAAAGAGTTACTCATTTTTTCTAAATATCAAAAATTTTCGAGAGTTATAGCACACGATTTTATGTATAAAATAACGACCTGTTTTTTCACCTATTTCAATAAGGAACATAAAATCTATTAATTAATCTAGACACACGTTTTTTGGTAAAAAAAATGACAATTTTTTCACCAATATCAATAAAGAATATGCAATCTAGTAATTAATCCAAAAAAAGAGTTATTTAATTTTTTTTTGAAAAATCACAACTTTTTGTGAGTTATAGCACATATTTTTTTTTGTAAAAAAATGACCAAATTTTTCAAAAATATTAATAAGGAGCATGCAATCTAGTGATTAATCCAAAAAAAGAGTTACTCAATTTTTTAAAAATGACAAATTTTCGTGAGTTATAGCACATGATTTTTGATAAAAATGACCAATTTCTTTCACCAATATCAACAAGGAACATGCGATCTAGTGTTAATCCAAAAAAAGAGTTATTCATTTTTTGTTTGAAAAATCACAACTTTTCGTGAGTTATTACACACGATTTTATGTAAAACAATGACCCGTTTTTTCACCCATTTCAATAAGAAACATACAATCTAGTGATTAATATAAAAAAAAGAATTACTAAAATATTTTTTAAAAAATTGCAACTTTTTGTGAGTTATAACACACGTTTTTTGGTTAAAAAATAAGGAAAATTTTCAAAACTATTAAGAAAGAACATGAATCAAGTGATTAATAAAAAAAACTATTTTTTTCAGAAATGAAAAATTTGCATTAGTTATAGCACAGGTTTTTTTTTTTGTAAAAAATGACCCATTTTTTCACCAAAATTAGTAAGGACCGTATAATCTCGTGATTAATCCAAAAAAAGGAGTTACTCATTTTTTTGGAAAAAGCACAACTTTTCTTGAGCTATAGCAAACAATTTTATGTAAAATAATTACCCATTTCAATAAGGAACATACAATATAGTGATCAATCTAAAAAAAAGAACTACTAAATTTTTTTAAAAAATCACAACTTTTTGAGAGTTTTAGCTCACTTTTTTTTTTTGTAAAAATTGACCCAATTTTTCAAAAATATTAATACGAACCATGCAATCTAGTGATTAATCCAAAAAAAGGGTTACTTAATTTTTTTTTTCAAAAATGACTAATTTTCGTGAGTTATAGCACATGTTTGTTTTGCGAACAAATGACCCATTTTTTCACCAATATCAATAAGGACCATGTAATCTAGTGATTAATCCAAAAAAGAGTTACTCATTTTTTCTAAAAATAAAAAGTTCTCGGGAGTTATAGCACACGATTTTATGTATAAAATGTGAAGACCTAGGGTCTTAATCTTACTTATTTTGATGTTTAACAAACAATTATGTTTATGCTAATGGTTGAAAAAGTGTTTCAATGTGATAGATATACAAAGAAGCCAAGTATGGAGTATTATCGGTTGAAGAAAGAATTGGAAGTGCAAAAGATATGAAAATATGGTAAATTAGTTTATTTGTGTAAATAGCTCAAGAAGTTGATCTACTCTTTTAATGCTCAAGTAAAAATGTTTTCAAAGTGTTTTTTTAATCTTCAAATGATGCTCAAGTAAAAATATTTTCAAAATATTGTTAGTCCTCAAATGAACTTCAAAAGTAGTAGTAAAAGTGAGGAACACACTTGCACAAAGTCACAAAGAGTTGCACAAATGATTTGGAAAACAAAAATTGAGATTAAGCTGAAGAAATCTGCCAGGGTTCAGTATTTCAATCATATCTCTCTCATTTTAAGTTCAAATAGAGTGATTCCGGTGCCATTAGAAATCTAAGAGAAAGGGCTACAACTTTCATGTTTTACATTTTTCCAAATTCTGTCAGGATCATACCGACAAATCGGTTAAACATTTTGGACGACAGTTTCGGACGCCTCAGCTGAGTTTCGGCCGTCCGAAACTATTGTATAAAAAATTACACCCTTTCTGTTGAGTTTCGGACGCTAGTTTCGGACGCCTCCCAGAGTTTCGGCCGTCCGAAACTATGTCTCAAAATTGCCAAACTTTCTGTTGAGTTTCGGACGCCTATTTTGGAGTTTCGGACCCTTCTGCCAGTGTTTTGTATTTTGATCATATCTCTCTCATTTTACATCCAAATTGAATGCTTAAGATACCATTGGAAAGCTAAGAGGAAGAGCTACAACTTTGATGTTTTACATTTTTCCAAATTCCGTCTGAAACATATAGAAAAATGGCTTTCAAGTTTCGGACGCCTCCATTGGAGTTTCGACCGTCCGAAACACCCGTCCGAAAGTTCTAACGGCTAGTTTTTTGAATGTCAAAAATGAACGTTTTCTTGTCATTTTCTTAAGGGTTTAAATACCACCAAATGCACAAACGTTTTAACAACTCCTCCCTTGATTCCTTGAGCATCTAATCTTGAAAAACACTCTCTACAACTCATACATTTCAATTTGATTTCAAAAGAAACAAAAGATCAAAAGTTTCTTGAGCATTCTTTGAGTTCTTCATCTTATTCTTGAGCTATATAGTTTGAGTTGTAAATTTCATTATAGGAATCATATTGTGAGCTAAACAATATCATATCTACCCAATTTGTGGGATTGTACTTCATCTCTAAACATTCATTGAAAGTGATTGTAAAAGGTTTCTCAAGTGAGAGTAAAAACCTTGTACACATAGCTTGGAATTGCTAGTGTAAAGGTTGAGCCTTGGTTGAAATCCTAAGTAAGGTTACTTGGGTTGTAAAAGTGGTTCTTTTGATCTTGCCACAAGAAAAGATCAGTTTATAGTGAAGAGGTTGAAATCCTAAGTTGGAAAACTTGGGTAGTGGATGTAGAGTGCTCCAAGGGGGAGACTTGAACCACTCTAAATTGATTGTGTCCTTGATTTCCATTTTCTTTATTTCTGCACTTATTTTTATTTGCCTATGCTTTGGGTTATTGATATTGAAGTGTTGATATTGTGGATTGAATTTGTGGAATATCAATATATATATATCTTACACTTGTTGTGATTCACACTACATACTCATTTGTGTTGGATTTAATTTGGTTAAGAAAATTTAAATTGATTGTTGCACTTAGAATTTTTTAGAAACCTAATTCACCCCCCCCCCCCCCTCTTAGGTTACCTTTAGAGCTTACAATTGGTATCAGAGCTTGGTCTCTATTTGATTAGGCTTAACAACCTTAGAGTAAAGATTATGGCAATAAACAATGCTATGTTTATGGAGGGACAATCTATCTCTAGGCCTCCAATGTTTAATGGAATTAACTATAGCAATTGGATAGTTAGAATGGAAATTTATCTTAAATCCATTGACATTGAGATGTGGTATATAGTTGAGGAAGGACCTTACAAGGCTGAAATAACTATAGGAGATGAAACTAGAGAAAAGAAGAGGAATGAACTTGATGAACTTGATAGGAGAAATCTTGCTTTGAATGCCAAGGCTACAAATGCTCTATATAACTCATTAGATGTAAATGAATTTAGTAGGATTAAAGGATGTAAGAATGCACATGATATTTGGAACAAACTTAGAGAAATACATGAGGAAGAAACCTCCAAAATCAACAATTGCCTTGAATGTAATCAACTTGATTATTTTGTGGCAGATTTTCCAAAGAGAAAGAAGGTGCTTGAACATGACAACAATGGCAAAGGAAGAAGCTTCAAAGTCACATGGGATGATGACCAATCCATAGAGGAAATTGAAAAAGAAGAGGAAGAAGTTTCACACATGTGCTTTATGGGATTTGAAGACCATGAGGTAAGTAATTCTTCTATTGAAGATGATGATGATAATTGCTATGATCAAGATGAACTTGAGTTGTATATTGCTAGACTAGTAGATGAGTTAAACAAAACCAAAACTCAAAATAAGAGGCTTAAAGCCAAAGTGGAAGAAATCACCTCTAGTAATCAAGAGTTGAGCAATAAATATGATAGTGTAGTTAAAGAGAATTGTACCTTAAAAACTGAAAATGAAAAACTAACAATAGATAGTAACAAGGCTAAAGAAGAGGTTAAAAAGTATGATGAAGTCAAGAAAGAACACATAGGGTTAAGAAAGAGAATAGAAGACCTTAGTGATTGTTTAGCCAAATTCACTCAAGGTAAGAACAACTTAGAAATACTTCTAGGAAATCAAAGGATGGGAAATAGCAAATTTGGATTAGGATACTCACATGAAGTAGGTCAAAGTTCAAAATTCAAACCGGTAAAAATGACTCACAAATCATACAATCATGATAAAAGGATTGAAGATCCTAAAAATAGATCTCACCAACATCATGGACATTGGATGCATAATACACATCACCAACATCATGGGTATGGAATGAATAAAACACATCATGAACATAGAATGTATATTTCACATTATGGAAATAAGAGGTACGATTTTGAACCTAGATTTCACAATACTAGGCCTTACTATAAGACTTCACATTCGTTTAAATACCATGTAATATGTGACTATTGTTGTAAAAAGGGACATACCTCAAGGAAATGTTTTGCTAGAATGGAAGTAGAAAGTGGATCAAAAACATGGAAAAGAAAAGATATCAATGATGTAAGAGCTTAAATTCACACATTGATTCTTAAATGTAGGTATGTTTGAAAATACAATTTTGGATATAAAATAGTTCTTTTATGTTGGATGCTCAAGACACATGACATGCAATTCCTTATTGCTTAAAAATTTTAGAAATAAGGGACATGTTACTTTTGGAAATGATAAAAAGGGAAAAATAATTGGATTAGTGCATATTAGTGCATGTGTTAGATCTTTTGATATGTTTCAAGATGTAGCTTTGTGCTTGGAAAACATATTGAATTTACAAACTGTTTTTGTATTGAAGAATGCATTGTATGATCTCCTCAAGATGGTGCCTTTACAATAAAATTTTCATATCTTAAGAGGCTATGAATTTCATAATATTGTTGCTCATTTGCATTCTAGTTTTGTTGCTTTGAAAGAATGTCAATTACTTGTTAATTTCTTTATCTTTAGGAAGCATCCTTTGAATGCTAATTTTATGGAAAATATATCTTTCATTAAATCCAATTAGATCCTTGAAAATTCTCATGAAGTGATTCAAGTGTGGAATGATTGTGCTAAACGTTCATATGATGAGTACTTTGAGCATATTGAGTGTTTATTTAGAGATACTAGAGTTTGGATGCCTATATGTGAGTCAATTGCAAAATATACATATGAGAGTAAATTGGTAGGGCAAGTTGAAATGCTTAAAACTCTAAGTGTCTTACATGAAATTGATTTTCAATTTTGAATACATGTGGTTTGTTGAAAGTATCAAACATTTTATGATGTTCTTGCATAGAGAGTGTGTTACTTTCTCTCAAGGAAAGTATGGACAAAACAAATTTCATGAATTCGATTCATTTGAGTAAAGAAAATGTTTTCCAACTTTGTTCATTTCTTTTTTCAATTCATGCTTGAATACAAATCAACTTGTTGACTTTAAATAGTGAGTTTTGTGAAAAAAAAAAAAAATTTTGTTTGGTATTTGTGCTAACATGAAGAAAATGAATGAGAATCAAGCATGGCAATCAAACATTAGAAGTCATGGTGGACTTGAAGTTATTTTTTTTAAATATAGCAATGTGATTGAGAATGTGCTTTTGATTGATGACTTGAAATTCAACTTGATTAGTATAAGTTAAATATGTGATAAATTTCTTGATGTATTGTTCAAAAAGATGGTAAAATCATTCTTACCTATTCTAGGCATAACAATGTGTATATACTTCATTTGTGTGATATTATGGTACAAGACATGAATTGTCTTAGTGCACATGACACAACTTTGTTTTGGCATAGAAGGCTAGCTCATGTAGAAATAAATCACATAAATGATCTAGTAACTAAAGAACTAGTTAGAGGCTTACCCAAACAAAAATATGAAAAAGACAAAATTTGTGATTCATGCTAATATGGAAAACAAACTAGAAGTACATTCAAACCTAAAAACATGGAAACTACTTCTAAACCTTTGGAGTTAATAAATATGAATTTGTTTGGACCATCACAAACTACAAGTTTAGGTGGCAAAAAGATATGCATTTGTAATAGTATATGACTATTCTAGGCTCAATTGGATAACATTTTTGGCACATAAAAGTGATACCTTTAAAGAACATGCAAGATTGTGTAAAAAGGGTCAAAAAGAGCTAAGTGAAATATGGATGGACTTTTTGTGGAGATATTTCCTTACGTCATCAAGTACAAGAAAGGCAAAGAAGATGTTGCGGCATATACACTCTCAAGGAGGTAATCTCTTATCTCTACACTTGATGCAAAGATTCCTGTTTTTGAACTTGATAAGGAAATGTATCCTATTGATTTTGATTTGTGTGAAGGCTTATCAAGCTTGTGAAAAATATGCTATAGGAAAGATCTATAGGCATGATCGGTTTATGTTTAAGAGAAAATAAGTTGTGCATTCCAAATTGCTTATTACGTGACTTGTTGGTTAGAGAAGCACATAGGGGTGGTTTAATGGGACATTTTGGAGTTGCTAAGACTTTGTCTATTTTGCAAGAACAGTTATTTATCCCATTATTCATCTTGTTTAATCATTCATGGATTTTGCCATCTTCTTTGGTGGAAATATAATTATGCATTAGTTTCTATGCTTATTGTGAATGACAAATGATAATGTGCTAGAATTCAATCATGTGCAAATCATTCACACTTAATACCTCAAAGGAAAGGTAAAACATGGATTGTGGTACCCTAGGATTTGCATTAGTCATTTGTGTTTAATTATTGAAATTTTGATGTTCATTATCTAATTCCTTCAATTGTTTAACCATTATTGGATTTAGTGAAAGCTTAAATTGTGCATTAATATCTATGGTGATCATGATACATTGTGCATTTGGTATATTGTGCAAAATGGTGCTATAGGTTGTTTGGAAACTTTGAAAATTGGTATATTGTGTATTGTGCAAATTGAGGTTATATTGTACATTAGGGTTGCAACCTTTGCAATACATTATATTGTGCATATTTTTGTGACTTGTATTGGATTGTAAACATTTGAGAATATTTCCTTTTTCAATTGGCATTATGACGGCCTTGTGCATTTCAATTGGCATTAGAGTACAATCATGTGATTAATGAGAAAGCTTGATAAGTTTACTATGTTTTTCTTATGATTCATTATTAATGAAGATGATGTTATTAATTTGGTATCATTCTTGGTTTAATTTGGTATCCATGTTGTTTTAGACATTTATGATCTTTGCTATCTTCCTTGGTGAAAAATTGATTATACTTTAGTATCTATGACTCTTGTGAATGTCATATGATTGTATACTTATATGTTGTGCATTGAATTTTTGTCAAAATTTTGGGTTGTTGGCATGTGGAATTAGTCTATAAACAAAGGAAACTCTGCCAAAATTTTTACAAAATTTCCTATACTTAACTTTTTTTTATTATGCCTAGCCACCCATTAGGTTGCAAGGAGTGGAAAGGTAGTCCTAAGATATAATGTTGTTTCCTTAACACTATATATTGTTCACCATGCAAAGAAAACAAGGTAAATAAAAAATGAGGTGTATGGTTTATATGTGTTCACATTCTTATTTTCACATTCTTATTTTGATGATATCAAAAAGGGGAGAAAAATAAAGGGGAAGAAGAATATTAGAAAAGAGAAAGCATACAATGAAATGGAAGTATACACATAGGGGGAGAAGATATTCTAAGGGGAGAAAAATATACATAGGTATAAGTTATAAAAATGAACATGAAAGGGGGAGAAATATAGAATGAAAGCGTGAGAAAGATATGTTGTTTGAGAAAAAGAAAAACAAAAGAATGAAAGGGGAAGATAAATATGTTATGAAATCATATTATTTTTAGCTCACTTATTTTATTGATGCCAAAGGGGAGAAAGGTATATTATTTATCATGTCATTTTAACTTTCTTAGTTTGATGATGCCAAAAGGGGGAGAAATATATTAAAGAACAAAAAAAAAAAAAAGAAACAAAATAGAATGAAGTGAAGAAAAATGGTATCATGTTGGCTTTAAGATCACTTATTTTTGTTGATGACAAAAGGGGGAGAAAAATATGTAATTAAGTGATGAAATTCATTAGTTGAAAGATGATAGGGAGAGAAATGAATATACTTTTAAAAGTTAGAAATTAGAAAAATAGCAAGGTGGGAAAAATAAAAAGAAAAGGAAGTACACATGTAGGGGGAGCATTTATCAAAATAGGTTTACTTCAACAAAATGTATGTTTTTGCACTTATTATTTATTCCATCACATAATTGGTTTGTCATCATCAAAAAGGGGGAGATTGTGAAGACCTAGGGTCTTAATCTTACTTATTTTGATGTTTAACAAACAATTATGTTTATGCTAATGGTTGAAAAAGTGTTTCAATGTGATAGATATACAAAGAAGCCAAGTATGGAGTATTATCGGTTGAAGAAAGAATTGGAAGTGCAAAAGATATGAAAATATGATATACAAAGAAGCCAAGCATGGAGTATTATCGGTTGAAGAAAGAATTGGAAGTGCAAAAGATATGAAAATATGGTAAATTAGTTTATTTGTGTAAATAGCTCAAGAAGTTGATCTACTCTTTTAATGCTCAAGTAAAAATGTTTTCAAAGTGTTTTTTTAATCTTCAAATGATGCTCAAGTAAAAATATTTTCAAAATATTGTTAGTCCTCAAATGAACTTCAAAAGTAGTAGTAAAAGTGAGGAACACACTTGCACAAAGTCACAAAGAGTTGCACAAATGATTTGGAAAACAAAAATTGAGATTAAGCTGAAGAAATCTGCCAGGGTTCAGTATTTCAATCATATCTCTCTCATTTTAAGTCCAAATAGAGTGATTCCGGTGCCATTAGAAATCTAAGAGAAAGGGCTACAACTTTCATGTTTTACATTTTTCCAAATTCTGTCAGGATCATACCGACAAATCGGTTAAACATTTTGGACGACAGTTTCGGACGCCTCAGCTGAGTTTCGGCCGTCCGAAACTATTGTATAAAAAATTACACCCTTTCTGTTGAGTTTCGGACGCTAGTTTCGGACGCCTCCCAGAGTTTCGGCCGTCCGAAACTATGTCTCAAAATTGCCAAACTTTCTGTTGAGTTTCGGACGCCTATTTTGGAGTTTCGGACCCTTCTGCCAGTGTTTTGTATTTTGATCATATCTCTCTCATTTTACATCCAAATTGAATGCTTAAGATACCATTGGAAAGCTAAGAGGAAGAGCTACAACTTTGATGTTTTACATTTTTCCAAATTCCGTCTGAAACATATAGAAAAATGGCTTTCAAGTTTCGGACGCCTCCATTGGAGTTTCGACCGTCCGAAACACCCGTCCGAAAGTTCTAACGGCTAGTTTTTTGAATGTCAAAAATGAACGTTTTCTTGTCATTTTCTTAAGGGTTTAAATACCACCAAATGCACAAACGTTTTAACAACTCCTCCCTTGATTCCTTGAGCATCTAATCTTGAAAAACACTCTCTACAACTCATACATTTCAATTTGATTTCAAAAGAAACAAAAGATCAAAAGTTTCTTGAGCATTCTTTGAGTTCTTCATCTTATTCTTGAGCTATATAGTTTGAGTTGTAAATTTCATTATAGGAATCATATTGTGAGCTAAACAATATCATATCTACCCAATTTGTGGGATTGTACTTCATCTCTAAACATTCATTGAAAGTGATTGTAAAAGGTTTCTCAAGTGAGAGTAAAAACCTTGTACACATAGCTTGGAATTGCTAGTGTAAAGGTTGAGCCTTGGTTGAAATCCTAAGTAAGGTTACTTGGGTTGTAAAAGTGGTTCTTTTGATCTTGCCACAAGAAAAGATCAGTTTATAGTGAAGAGGTTGAAATCCTAAGTTGGAAAACTTGGGTAGTGGATGTAGAGTGCTCCAAGGGGGAGACTTGAACCACTCTAAATTGATTGTGTCCTTGATTTCCATTTTCTTTATTTCTGCACTTATTTTTATTTGCCTATGCTTTGGGTTATTGATATTGAAGTGTTGATATTGTGGATTGAATTTGTGGAATATCAATATATATATATCTTACACTTGTTGTGATTCACACTACATACTCATTTGTGTTGGATTTAATTTGGTTAAGAAAATTTAAATTGATTGTTGCACTTAGAATTTTTTAGAAACCTAATTCACCCCCCCCCCCCCTCTTAGGTTACCTTTAGAGCTTACATAAAATAACGATATGTTTTTTCACCTATTTCAATATGGAACATACAATCGAGTAATTAATCTAGACACACATTTTTTGGTAAAAAAATTACCCATTTTTTCACCAATATTAATAAAGAACATGCAATCTAGTGATTAATCCAAAAAAAGAGTTACTCAAATTTTTTTTTTGAAAAATCACAACTTTTTGTGAATTATAGCACACATTTTTTTGTAAAAAATGACCCAATTTTTCAAAAATATTAATAAGGAACATGCAATCTAGTGATTAATTCAAAAAAAAGAGTTACTCAATTTTTTAAAAAAAGACAAATTTTCGTGAGTTATAGCACACGATTTTTAGTAAAAAATGACCAATGTTATTCATTTTTAGTAAAAAAAGAGTTATTCATTTTTAGTTTGAAAAATCACAACTTTAGTGAGTTATAGCACACGATTTTATGTAAAAACAATGACCCGTTTTTTCACCAATTTCAATAAGGAACATACAATCTAGTGATTAATATAAAAAAAAGAATTACTAAACTATTTTAAAAAAATCACAACTTTTTGTGAGTTATAGCACACGTTTTTTTGTTAAAAAATGAGCCAAATTTTCAAAACTATTAAGAAAGAACATGGAATCTAGTGATTAATCCAAATAAAACACAAATTTTTTCAAAAATGAAAATTTTGCATTAGTTATAGCACACGTTGTTTTGTAAAATATGACCCATTTTTTCACAAAAATTAGTAAGGACCCTGTAATCTCGTGATTAATCCAAAAAAAGGAGTTACTCAATTTTTTTGAAAAATTACAACTTTTCGTGAGTTATAGCACACAATTTTATATAAAAGGGTAAATAACAAAACACCTCCTTGTGGTTAGGCGATATTTTAAGTTACCTCCCTAACATATTAAAACCTATAATTCGCCTCCTTGTGCTTTGGATTTTTTTGAAAAATGGATGGAAATGAGCAGATGTGACGGAGTTAGTATAAAAAGACAATATACCCCTCTAACAAAACTTTCCCCACTTGTCCTTTGACCAATTAATCAAATCGAAGCAAACCTGCTCTTCTTCCCCTCTTTCCACTTTGACTCACTCAAGAACTAACTGAAAGATCTCCTTATTTCTTCCTCCCTCTATTCAATTACTCGATTGCTACAACAATCCATCCATCCAAAACACAAAAATTAGAGATTTTGATATAGATTAAAATGAACAAAAGAACAAAAGAAAAATTCTCTTGTTTTCTTAATTATAGCCCCAATAATCTCCAAAATTATTTAGAGGCTAAGCACCTGAACCTGAAGCATTCTGTATTGTTTTCACTAACAACAACAGTCTCGAACCACATCATCCATCATAATATCATCTTCCGCAATGTTAATATCTTCCCCATCCTCTTCGTCTTCATTGTTGCTTCCTCCCGGAATCTTTCTGGTCTTGGGACCGTGTTCCAGCCTATGAGTCTCCAGTTCTTTGTCCATTGTCTCCTGCAAGTTTGTCATATCATTGTTTGCTTTCCTACATTTCCTTCCATTTTGCCACCTCTCTAGTTCTTTCTCAACATTCGCAACATAATGCTCAGCAATCTGTTTCTGATATTGAGACAATTCCTGTCTCCTAGCTGCCTTCCATTCTTGAAACATCTGAAAACACCAAAGCATCATAACTTTTGATATTGAGACAATATGCAAGAAAATTGCATCCCATACAACCAACCAAGTTACCATTTTGTTGCATCCAGAAACTAACCAAAATAAGAAATAACCTGCGGTGGGTAAAAAGGTAGAAAATTAGACAGGAGCATCAGCTTTAAATAAAGTCAAACATATTGGGAACCAGAAAGAAGTCAATTTGTTCCATGTAATATACCTTATAAAATTGCCAAGTTTTTTATGATGCTCATTCCATCGGAGAAACAGCAATTCTAGTTTCTTTTCCTTAGCTTTGGCCGCAACACGTGCTCTAAGAGTCTGGTAGAGAAAGGATACAGAAAGTCAAAGAGGTACTCTAATAAAAGCTACAAAATAAATTATATGAGTGCAACATACCACATCTCTCCTCCGCTTTTCAGCAATCTGTTCTCGCTCTTGTTGTCTAAGCTTTTCACTTTCTTCACGCGCCCTTTGCTCAGCCTATAATTCCCAAATCTTAGCATCCAAATCTACCCAAAAATTCCAACTAAAATTGATCTGGTTCAATCGACCATCGATGCTCCACCTGCGGCAGTGTTCACGGCGATGACGGCGGGACGGCGATGGTGGCAGCTATGGTGGCAGTCGTCGTGATGGTGAATATGGTGGTGACGGCCCAAAAATTCCAGAAACATTTCGGATAAAACATTAGATTTACCACCTTGATGCAATTTCAAGAATTATCATGATTTGAATGATGATCTTGGATTTAATCATCTGGAAAAATTGTTGGTGAAAATTGAGATAATGAGATATTAATTTCATTTACAGATCCAATTTGAGAAGATGAAAATACTTTTGATGTTAGGGTTATATTTGTCTTTTCAGTATCACTTTTTAATTAAAAATAAAATTTTAACTGTGATAAAGCGCGTGATCTACAAAATCCGTCAAGTCATTCAAATTCTGTTACTTTTTTAAAAAAAACAAAGCATAACGAAGTAAATAGTAGGTTTTTATACGTAAGGGAGGTAATTTAAAATATCGCCTAACCACAAGGAGGTGTTTTGTAATTTACCCTATATAAAATAATGACCCATTTTTTCACTCATTTCAATAAGGAACATACAATATAGTGATCAATCTAAAAAAAAGAATTACTAAATTTTTTTAAAAAATCACAACTTTTTGAGAGTTATAGCACACATTTGTTTTGTAAAAAAATGACCCAATTTTTCAAAATATTAATAAGGAACATGCAATCTAATGATTAATCCAAAAAAAGAGTTACTCAATTTTTTTTCAAAAATGACTAATTTTCGTGAGTTATAATACACGATTTTTCGTAAAAAAAATGACCAATTTTTTTCACTAATGTCAACAAGAAACATACAATCTAGTGTTATCCAAAAAAAGAGTTACTCAACATTTTTTTTAAAAAAAAATCGCAACTTTTCGTGACCTATAGCACACAATTTTATGTAAAATAGTTACCTGTTTTTTCACCCATTTCAATAATGAACTTACAATTTAGTGATTAATCTCAAAATAATAATTACTAATTTTTTTTAAAAATCACAATTTTCTGTGAGTTATAGCACACGTTTTTTTTTGCAACAAAAATGACCCCAATTTTCAAAAATATTAATAAGGAACATGTAATCTTGTGATTAATCCAAAAAAAGAAGTTAATCAAATTTTTTTTCAGAAATGACAATTTTCGTGAGTTATAGCACACGTTTTTTGGTAAAAATAACCATTTTCTTCACTAATATCAATAAGGAACAAGCAATCTAGTGATTAATCCAAAAAAAGATGTAGTCAATTTTTTTTAAATGACAACTTTTTGTGAGTTCTAGCACACGATTTTATGTAAAAAAATAATCAATTTTTTCACCCATTTCAATAAGAAACATACAATCTAGTGATTAATTTAAAAAAAATAATTACTGAAATTTTTAAAAAATCACAACTTTTTTTGAGTTATATCACATGTATTTTCGTAAAAAATGACCCAAATTTTCAAAAATATTAATAAGGAACATTTAATCTAGCGATTAATCCAAAAAAAGGAGAAACTCACTATTTTTTAAAAGTTACAAATTTTCGTGAGTTATAGCACACGTTTTTTTGGTAAAAAATGAACCAAGTTTTCACCAATATCAATAAGGAACATGCAATCTAGTGATTAATTCAAAAAAAGATTTATTGATTTTTTTTAAAAAAAATGACAACTTTTCGTGAGTTATACCACACGATTTTATGTAAAAAAAAATGACACGTTTTTCCACCCATTTCAATAAGGAATATACAATCTAGTGATTAATCTAAAAATAATAATTACTACATTTTTTAAAAAAAATCACAACTTTTTGTTAGTTATAGCACATGTATTTTTGAAAAAAAAATGAACCAAATTTCCAAAAATATTATTAAGAAACATATAATCTAGTGATTAATCTAAAAAAAGGAGTTAGTCAATTTTTTTCAAAAATGACAAATTCTCATGAGTTATAGCAAACGTTTTTTGGTAAAACATGACCAATTTTCGCCAATATCAATAAAGAACATGCAATCTTGTGATTAATCCAAAAAAGAGTTACTTAATTTTTTTTGAAAAATCACAATTTTTCGTGAGTTATAGCTCACAATTTTTCGTTTACTAGAATACACATACACAATTGAGGTGGGTGCAAAAAATATTACAAAAATGATCAAAATCGACACTTTTTTTACATTGTCATTTTCGGCCAAAATACGTGCAATAGCCCACAAAAAATTGAGATTTTGTGATAAGTATGAGTTTCACTTTTTTTGACATAATTCACTAAAATACATGTTCACAATTGAGATGGGTAGAAAAAAAATAACAAAAAAATGGCCAAAATTGGTACATTTTTAAACATTGTCATTTTCGGCCAAAATATGTGTGTTATATAGTCCACAAAAAATGAAGGTTTAGTGATAAATATGAGTTTCACTTTTTTTTACTCAGTTCACTAGAACACACGTTTAGAATTGTGGTAGTCGCAAAAATAGCATGAAAATAACCAAAATCTGCACATTTTTTGACATTTTTATTTTCGGCCAAAATACGTGTGCTATAGCCCACAAAAAAATGCAAGTTTGATGATAAATATAAGTTTCACTTTTTTTGACATAGTTCACTAGAATGCATTTTCAAAATTGTGATGGGTGTTAAAAACAATACAAAAATAGCCAAAATTGGCATGTTTTTTAACATTGTCATTTTCGACTAAAATAAGTGTGCAATAGCCCACAAAAAATGGAGGTTAGGTGATAAGTATGAGTTTCACTTTTTTGACTTAATTCACTAGAATGCACGTTCATAATTGAGATGAGTTGAAAAAATAGTACGAAAATGGCCAAAATTGGCACATTTTTAAACATTGTCATCTTCGGCCAAAATAAGTATGCTATAACTCACAAAAAATGGAAGTTTAGTGATAAATATGACTTTTACTTTTTTTACACCATTCACTAGAATGCACGTTCACAATTGAGAAGGGTGCAAAAAATTGCACAAAATGGCAAAAATTGGCACGTTTTTTAATAATGTCATTTTCGAACAAAATACATGTGCTAAGCTCATAAAAATGGAGATTTTGTGATAAATATGAGTTTCACTTTTTTGACAGTTCACTAGATCAATGCACATTCATAATTAAGATGGGTTTAAAAAATAATATATAAACTTACAAAATTATTATTGTTTAAATCAAATAATAAAATAAGAATTATACTAACTTTTCTAATAATATATCCAAACACAGGTTAAGTATTTTGATTCCTTACAATTAAATTTCTAAGAATCAATGTGATGAGCACAAAATATTCATTTTATTGTATATTCTTTTATGTGTTAAAGGGGTAAGATATGTGATTAATAGTGGCAATTTTGACAGATTTTGGAAGTGTCATGAGTTAGAGCATGCCGAGAGGATAAAAACGAATTTAGGGAGTTTTCTAAATGATCAATGGCTGGAGATAGAGTTGAAGAAATATGGTAGTACAAGGATTCTTGGCAGATACCAAATTGGTGGAGGAATAGAATTAGGAAACTAGCTTATATGCTAGATTAAAAGCCACATGTGGCAAAGTAGAATTTGGAAACAAGAAGGATTCATTCTTCTAGTTAATTTAGGAAATTGTTATTTTTCCCTCTTATATAAGGGAATGGACTTATTAGGGTTAAGGACGTACGTAGTTCGTCTTCAGAGTTTTCTGCAGATTTGCAGTTGTCCAGATTTCAGAACTAGAACAGACGTCCGTCGTTTGCCCAAACGACGGTAGACTCGGTTTGCTTTTCTTAATTTAAATTTATTTATTTTAATTATTTGTTTGCTTTTAATTATGATTAGTGAGTAGTTCATTTTCTCGCGATAAGTAATGAAGCACTAATCGATGCGTTAATTGTGAGACCTAATTGTTCTAATTAAACTTTTTCATAATTAATTCCGAGAGTTCTCTAAGCCTAATGTTAATTATCTGAATTAATTAAAGCTTGATCACCTTTAATCGATTTAGGTAGAGCCAATTAATCCCTTGTTAAGTCACTGGATTTAATAGGTAAGATTAATTAATGGCGAAGCTACTGTCTCGGTAGATGGGAATAATCAGTTAACAAATTGTTGCATACTGATCATGATATGATTTGTTTGATTAAGGTTTTTTCTAATGCTTAATGCTTTTATAACATTAAATTGGGTGTTCGGCTGATTCCGACCTGGTTGTGTTATGAATAGGGAAATAATTGATTAAGCCGATACTTGTCAATTATCGACTAATTAAGGAAAAATTGGGCTACATCAGAGCTGATTCTCTAATGGCAAATTGAAGTCCAAACCAAAGCCTCGGTGGTCATTGGAGCGAGTCAAGGGGTGCTTAAGAAGAATGGTTCGCGTTTGGAGGCCTAAAACGAAGAAAGAGATGATTTTCGACGTGGGCACCAAAACAGAAAGCCACGTCGCGACGTGGAGCTTATCCGACGTCACGACGTCCATGAACATCGAGACGTCCATCGTCGCTCGTCGCGACGTTCAGCAAGTTTGAGTTTTTATTTTCGCTTCTGTTTCCCGACGTCGTGACGTCTGGCTCCCCCCACGTCGCGACGTGCGGGATTTTTCAGCGTTAATTAATTTCCTTTCTTTTGGTATTTTTAGGTTTTAAGTTAACTAATGTTTCCTTTTATGGTTAATTCGTTTAGGGTTTGTAATAAGCCTATAAATAGGTATTTTTATCAGTTGTAATGGGATAGACGTGAATTTTGAGAATTGAAAACACTGAGTTGTTTTTACGTGAGTTGCTTTCATGAGGAGGGAAATTCAATTTACTTTGTGAAGTTTATTCCTGAGGAGGGAGTTCTTTTCACACGACTGTCTTGTTATTTGTTGGTGAGGAGCCATCAAATAATCGTGCTTACTGTCAGTCTACGGAGATAGATTGATTCGATTTTATTCACATTGATTCTCGAAAAGATCGTGACCAATATTCCGCAACAATTATCAATCTACGTGAGGAGCGTGGTGAGATCGTTATCATTCTCGGTAGCCTATAACTAACTAGTTAATATGAAATTGTTATCCTTGAGTCGATGAACAACTAAGAATTAATTAGTGTGGAATTACTTATTACTTTGAATTAAATTATTTCTGAATTTTTCTATTTATTAATTTCGTAATTGATTCCTTTTACTTGTTTTAATTATTAAATAATTTGTTGTGACCATTTACTAATTAACGAGTTTAGAAAATAGTGTTACTCCTCGTGGGATCGACCTTACTCTCGCTATACTATTGTTTATCTTTTAGAGTAAGTAATTTAATTTTGTACATAAACGACACACCACAATGACCAGGAAAAATATTCATTTTTCTCAAAATTAAAATCTCAAAAATCATATTTCTATTTAACTTTACTTTCTTGCCAACCAAACGAGCCCTAGAGGTTCAATGGATCTTTTGTTTCATTCTTTTTTTCATTCAGTGGATATACACACTATATTTGGTTCGGTGGATACACGCCAGTGTAATTAACCGTTATTGTTTCATTCGGTGGATCCACATTATGTTTGGTTCGGTGGATACACGCCAATGTATTTAACAGTTAATGTTTCATTCGGTGGATACACACCGATGTATTTGACCGTTATTGTTTCATTCGGTGGATCCACACTATGTTCGGTAGATACACACGAGTGTAATCCCTATGTTCTCTTTTAAGTGTCCCCAAATCGAAAAATACACAAATTAAGAAAATAAAAAATTTGAATGATTTACCCTTAATAATGATGACTACACAAATTTCTATCACTTTGATTAGTAATTAATACTATTAAATATATATCTAAATATAAAATAGGGATATAGTTGGTATTTTCTTTATATTTTATATTGAATTGTAGGAAGGGAGTAGTAGTTAAAACACTTAAAACTTAAAAGAGATAAGAGGAAGTATTTAACTATTATATTTCACTCATCAATTGATAATGTTTTAGCTAAAGAAACAAAAGTTCGGAGGTATTGTAATAAAAAACAAAATTACTAAAATTTTTAAAATCGAAAAAAAAAAAAAATCAATGGAAACGAAACACAGTCGTCAGATTTTACACTTGCAAATCTAATCACCAAAGGCTTCTAAAGTTCTAACACAGAACTCTCACAGACACATAAACACACAGTCACACAGTAGTATATATAGCCATATCCCACATTCCCACTAACACAAACCAGCTCAAAAGGTCAACAAAACAGGCAAAACCACCATTCCCATAGCTTCCCACACAAAAAGAAGATAATAATAAGGACTGAAAATTATTTATTATTTATTATTTATTATTTATTATTTTTTATTTTTCCATTTTTATTCTTTTTTTCGCCTTGGTCTATTTATATATAATAAGGGATTTTTTTTTTTGGAAAATAAATAAATTTATAAATTTAGAGAGAGAAAGAAAAAAAAATAATTATGGAAATGGATGATGCAGCTCAGGCATCGGACACCGTGATGTCGGAGGCGGCGCAACCACCTCCTCCGTCTCAACAACAACCGTACCAAGCGGCTGCTGGTATGGAGAATATTCCTGCTGTGCTTAGCCACGGCGGACGGTTTATTCAATATAACATCTTCGGTAATATCTTCGAAGTTACGGCGAAATATAAGCCTCCAATTATGCCTATTGGTAAAGGCGCCTATGGCATCGTCTGGTAAATTTGCCCTAAATCATGCACTTTTTTTTTCTTAATTATATTTGATTTGTGATTTTGATGTTTATGCTTGTTTTTTTAGCTCGGCGTTGAATTCAGAGACGAATGAGCACGTAGCGTTGAAGAAAATAGCGAATGCGTTTGATAATAAGATCGATGCGAAGAGAACGTTGCGTGAGATTAAGCTTCTTCGTCATATGGATCATGAAAACGTCAGTGAGTCATTTCTTTTGTTTTTTCTGCGTTTATTTTTTGTGTAATGAATGAATTCTTTGAGCTGAAATTTGTGTTAATTGGAGTGAATTATTTGAATAAAAATGGAAATTTTAAGCTTCATTTATTAGGATCATTGAATAATTTGTTAATTGAAATTATATGTTGTATGGGATAGGGCAAAGGCTTGAATTTCATGTGTCCTTCAAATGAGGGTGAAAGATGGAAACTTGGAGATTTGAAGATTGGTTTTTTAATGTAAACTGATGGAAGTTTAGTTATTGGTTTAATTTATTAAGTAAAATATGTTGGAATGGATATCAAAAGTGAGAGAAAGATCACATTTTTCAAATTTAGCGTGGGAGTGAAATGCAAATGGTCTGGTGATGAGGGTTCAGATACTTTTCTGGAGCTAATTTTAGCTGAAATTTTTGTTATGAGAATGTATGAAATGTGTTTTTGAGCTGTCTTTGTACATGGTTTTATGTTTACATGTGTCTGACAGTGTAATTGCTAGTTGTTGTTTTGATCTTTCCTAAATGAAGTAGCGGTTTTTACTTGGAATATTGTAAATATGCAGATTTGGAAACTAAAGACAGCTGATTCTGTATCTCAGTTACACTTTATACATCTCTTTCTTCCTCATTCCAACCATTCTTCCACTTTTGAGGCTTCTTTCAGTTTCTTAGTAAGAATGGGGGATGGTATTCTGCCTGAATGGTAGATGCAGGTAATAAATTGGAGAATACTAAAAGTCTGAGCCAGAAAATTTCTCAATTCTGACGCAAGTTAGATTGGATGTAATAAAGTGAAATATGCACCGAATGAAAAGGAAAGCGAGAGAAAGATTCCATTTTGTGGATACCAAGCATGGGAATGAGACATGTATAATCTGGTGATTGTATTCAGATGCTTTCTGAGCCAATTTTTGTTTGAGTTTGTTCATATGTGGAAGGATGAATTACAAAGCTGAGTTATACTTTCTTTCTGTGTGGAATGACTGTAGATGTGTTATTGGGAGTAGTTTGAGATCTTGACTTAAATGGAGGGATATGTACTTGGAATTGTTTGAGATTTGGGAGAAGTGGGAAACCAAAGTAAGACTCCTGATCATATCCTAGTTCACTTCAGTAATTATTGCTGTTTCGAATGTGGTTCTCAGATGATATGTCAGTCTAATGTCTTCATAGATTATCATCACGGTTTGTGAAAAGAAGCTTTCAGGGGTAAACAGCTTACTGCTTAGTGAAATTTCTTGTCTTCTGTAAGTATGGTTAATATATATGTTCCACTTTTATTGTGGAACAATTAATCAAGAGGCTTGTTTCTCTTTCCCTCTTTCAATGTTATGTTGATTGCTGAAATAGAATAACATAATGGAATTAGAGTTTGAAAAAGGTGATTTTTGGCAAGAAACTTTTAAAGCATGCCTACTATATGAACACATGCTAGGAAGATGGACTTCGAGTTCCTGATATTGAATGCTGATTGATTTTGGATAAATGAGGTTTTTAGTTGGTATCAACACTATAAGGTGTTCGTAAAATGAACTTCTTTAACCAAATGAAAGAACTCTTTAATAGAGATTCTTGGTTGATTTGAGCTTAAATACTCTTGTCAGATATCTTTAAAATGATTTTTCTTGTGCTTTAAGTTCGTCACGCATTGGTTTAGGTGGCCATTCCTATTTGTTGTTGGACTAGTCTTGCTTAAAGTAGCAGCCAGGATGTATTTATCTTATGCATTCTGATCTCCTGTAGCCTGATATATACTTGGCTGCTTGTTTTGAATGTGTATTTAGCTATAGCAGCTTGATTTCTCAGTTCAGGAGTCCATTTCAGCTATACTGGAATTCACACCTGTAATTTGTTATTTGATTCACCCTTTATCTTATTCTTTCTCTGTAATTCAATGTATTGTTGTAGGATCCTTTACCACTATAAGCCTTGGAATATCACGTGTTTCAGATAAATAAGTGAAGCAAAATCATCTTTGTTCATATTTATTTGGTAACAGAACTATTATTATTTCTTTTGGTTGCCAAGCATTTTCATTTTTCCTTTGGTGCATCAATATCAAATGTTGTCGCGCATGTCATTTCTATTGTTATAGTGATTTTTATTATTTTTAGTTCACTACAAGTGCTGCCTCTGTAGAAAATGGAAAAGTGGAGGTGCAGCATTTTGGTGCAATTTATTATTGCTTAATGCTTATGTCTTTTTCCTGCAGGTTGTTGCAATTAGAGATATAATACCACCAGCTCAGAGGGAACTGTTTAATGATGTTTACATTGCATATGAGCTTATGGACACTGATCTCCATCAAATTATTCGTTCTAATCAAGGACTATCAGAGGAGCATTGCCAGGTTGTAGTTTGACTTCATTTCGCTCCTAGAAACATTTAGTTGTACTAAAATCAACTTCAATGGATAATATACAACCCTTCTATGCGTCCAAGTGTACTACTTAAGACCTGGCTTGATTATACTTGTGGATTATTCAGATTATGAGACACTTGGACAGATCTCAAGTTTATGATTTCCACTTGTTCTAGAGTTCTTTTCTATACCTGAGCCATGATATCCTTTCCTTTTCTTTCTTTTCAATGATATTTGTTGGCACAAAGATGATTTACACATTTTAACCTACTGGTTATGTTCTATACCTAATTGTGTGATCTATAATGAAACAATACTTATCCAGGTCATTTGTTATAGGTGCCTTTGTTTTTTGGGCTTTATCAATTCAATTGACACACAAATCATGAATCATATCTGTTTGACTATATTTATCTTGTTTTTTTTCCCTATTTAAGATGCATTGGACTATTACATACAAGGTTAACCAAATTTCTCCTGCTGGTGCAGTATTTCTTGTATCAGATTCTCCGAGGGTTGAAATACATACATTCTGCAAATGTTCTGCACCGAGACTTGAAGCCTAGCAATCTCCTTCTAAATGCCAATTGTGATTTAAAGATATGTGACTTTGGATTAGCTCGTGTAACCTCTGAAACCGATTTTATGACAGAATATGTTGTTACAAGATGGTATCGAGCACCAGAGCTATTGTTAAATTCTTCCGACTATACTACAGCAATTGATGTATGGTCAGTGGGTTGCATTTTTATGGAATTGATGGATCGGAAGCCTCTGTTTCCTGGCAGGGATCATGTGCATCAGCTTCGTCTTCTTATGGAGGTATCTTTCCTTGGAGATTGTGGTTACTGTCCTTAGTAGTTAATAAATTTCTTAAACTAAAAGTGAAAAGAAGCACAGGTTTTTGCGGTTAATTAGTTTCACACAGTGAATAGTTCTTGTTGTTCTAGAATGGATTACCTTTAGCACTTGCTCTTAAGAACTTTAGCTGAGATTCAGAACTTTATCTTAGTTGATCGTCTAACTGAATCAGAATACTTGGCTCCAAAGTATATGCAGGTGTGGTTTGCATTTTTTTAGGATATGAATTTTTATCATGTATGCATGATCATATATTATGCAAGATTTAATTGAGTTATTTTCTTTTTGCTTTTAGAGGGTTGGTGGAAGGATAGAGGAGAAATTGATTCTGTGGGACTTAAATAATTTAACTGCAATAATTAGTCTCTTGCCCTTCATGGGTGCCCACTCATCTTGCGGCACTGATTGGCTTCTCATGTATATTTTAAGTTCTTAACCGCTGTATATGACCGAAGGGCAATGGAGAGGTCTGTAAGGTTGGGAATGACTGCCCCTCCTGAGAAGGAAGTTGCTGTTTATGGGAGGTCATAAACCAGAAGTGAACTTGGTAAACATTTTATTAGGGATATGGCAACATCAACCGGGAATAATTATCTGTGGTGGCGGTTGAGTATGTTATATTTGGCCTATTTAACTGGGATAAGCAGCTAAAATCCATTTGAATGAAGCAAAAAAGTGAGTCTCAATTGTTGAAATTAGGGTGGTAATTGATGGTGCCAGTTCTATTTAGTAATAGGCATATTTTGCAGTATAGACACTTAATGATTCCTCTGGACATCTTGCTTTTACTGTTTTATCAGGAGTCCAATTCCATCATATAGGAAGGGTTGTAGCGCAAATAGATAAAATGCTTGCAAGCGGCTTCTTGCCTCCAATTCTTAAATTTTTAGCATCTTGAAGAAAGTGGGAACATCTGGAGCTTGCTTCAAAACCTAGATTGGACTTACATGGTGATTACTATGTATGAGGTATTATTTTTACAGAGGTTTAGATGCAGCGGTTCATTTTTTTAAAGGAAGAAATGGGTTTTTTTCTGTCTTTTATATCCTGTAGTAAGGGATTCTATGGCATGTGCTAAGAGATGTCTCTGAGTCTGCTGACCTCTGACATTGCTCTATGTTTATTTCCTCTGGACCACATACTAAGTCCTTAACTAAGGAGAAATGGGTTTTTTTCTGTCTTTTATATCCTGTAGTAAGGGATTCTATGGCATGTGCTAAGAGATGTCTCCGATTCTGCTTACCTCTGCCATTACTCTATGCTTATTTCCTCTGGACCTCATACTAAGAACTTAACTATGGGTCTAGTTGTCTACAACTGGTTTTAAGTTTCTTTGGTTACTCTGGAAACAGACTACAAACTCACAGGTGAATGTGGGAAGGTTGGTTATGGCACTAGGTCTCCCGGCATAGTCATTTGTGAACATTATTTATTAATTTTTTCAGCAAAATTTAGTGGGATATATATGTTGTTTGTAGGATAATATGTAACGTATTGTATAATGAACTCAGAAGAAGATAATGCGAAGCTGCTTATTTTGTTGGCACAATTCTGAGTGAGAGAAGCCTTGCCAGAACAGATAGTAAAAGATTTATAGCTTGAACATTATGGGACAAGATTCTAAAACAGATGGTTATCTAAATACTTAGTCATGACTAGAGAAATAGTATACAAGAATACTAGTGATAACTTTTATAAAGCAGAAGTGTACTAGTTATGGGACTTGAAACAGGTACAGTTTTGTATTAAGTGTTTCTTGTAATCAGCAAAGTTATTAAGGTTTTGATTGCAGAAAGATGAAAGTTCATACCAAAAAGCCAACTCACTCAAACTGACATGTCATGTTGCAAATGTTATAACTCATCTAAAATCAATTCCATGATTTTTATAATGTCTCTGTTAAAACTCATTTAAAACCATTTCCATGATTTTTTTAATGTCTCTCACAGTGTTTAGAGTAGCTTAGGCATCATCCCCATATGTTCTTCTCTTGCAGCTAATTGGGACCCCATCAGAGGCCGATCTGGGGTTTTTGAATGAAAATGCAAAACGATATATCAGGCAACTTCCTCTTTATCGTCGGCAATCTTTTAGTGAGAAGTTTCCACATGTGCACCCTGCTGCTATTGACCTTGTTGAGAAGATGTTGACGTTTGATCCTAGACAGAGGATTACTGGTAAGGATCTCAAGCCTTTTATGACTTTTCATGGCATTTCTTTCTTGAGCTTCATGATATACATTATCCAATATGTGAATGATTTCGGACACACACAGAAACAGCCTTACAAAAGATGTTCTATACATGCTAGTCAACTGTATACTGAATATATTGCTCAGTGATATAGTTTCGTGTCTTAAATTAGTGATTTTACCATAATTACCTTCATTTTTATGTCTGTGATGATGGGGTTGTTTCTGACTTACAACTTTTTTGCTCCTGTTTCTATTTTCAAATGAAAAGCGCAAGAAAGATTGCCACTACTACATTCAAAAGTCCCATTGTCATGCCACACTATATTTTATTTAATCTTTGGAGCTTTGTTTTTAGTTTTTACCACTTTCATTTTGAGGTTCTGTGCCAGAATTTTGACTTTTCCTCATTGTTAAACCTAATAAAGATAAGGAAGAAAGACTAAAAGAGACTCACAGCATGATAAGGACTAGAAAGGAGCTGGATGGAGTTATATGTGGTTTTAAGTATTTCTCATGTATAACTGACTTTTACTTCCATTGCTTGGTGCTTTTGAAGATATAGAGATCATTGAATCATATTGAGGATTTGCCTATTTAGAGGCACAGGCTATGTTGGATTTCCCGCTTTCATTAATTAACTATAGAAATTGTCATTTTCCTACATATTGTTCTTTTTGTTTCTCCCAAAGCACCCGCGGCAAAAAAAAAAACAAATCCATCTCAAATCCTTCAAAAGGAAAAATAGTCACGTCTTCTTTCGTTCTCTATTCTCTCTTCTCTTTATCTTCCCTAGGATGACTCAATGACGAACAACTATCTGGTGTTCACCACTGTCATTTTCTTTCTTGCACCGCAAATTCACAGACAGTCTCAATGATCATGTTTCTTCTATTAGAAATGATCAACTAAATGTATTTATACAGTTTTTCACTGAAGAAAGGCCTTCTGATTTCGTTCATTAAACATTCAAACTGGGACAGGAGTAGAATGTTAAAATTTTGTTCTACAGTTTCTGAAGTGGCTTATCCTCCATTTTTTAGATCCTCCAAAGAATGCAAGTTTAGTTTATTGTCCCGGCTTAGTTCCCTGGGAATTCATTAAATTAGCACATAAGAGTACAGTTGTTTTTGAATGTTTTCATCTGGATCAGCCTTAATGTCCATTGAAAAGAGTCCGTTATATCTAAGCATAAATTTCCCTTTCTTTCCTACCTTTGGCTCCCTCTTCGAAGACTTTTTCATCGCCTAACATTACTTATTCTCCGTATTTTTTTTCAGTTGAAGATGCATTGGCACACCCGTACCTGACATCGCTTCACGACATCAGTGACGAACCTATTTGCATGACTCCTTTTAGCTTTGACTTCGAACAGCACGCCTTGAGTGAGGAACAGATGAAGGAGCTAATCTATAGGGAGTCTCTGGCATTTAATCCAGAATATCAGCAAATGTGACAAATTTTATTTGCTGTTAAAATGTTGTTCCGTTTATTAGTGTGATTTGAATGTTGCGATGAGTTGTAATTTAATTTTTCCTCCTTTTTCATGTATGTATATATGATCCCATCCAAAACCTTGATGGTTTTGCTATTCAAATATTTGATCATGGGCATAAATTGGTTTGAAACCATTGCCATGTTGTTGTAACGGGTGCTTTTCCTTGTTGTATGATGCTATTAGTTGGAAGTCAAAATTCTAATGTATCAAAATCTCTAAATATGTGCCTTTCTTGTTCCTTTCTTTCTCGTTTTGGTACTACGAATTTTGGTGGCATAGCTCATCTTGCAATGACCGAATCATTTATAACTCTAGCCCTTTTTCTGCTATTCTTTGGATCTCTTATGATAAAATAATTCCATTCTAATTTGTCTAACAAAAAACTATATGGAGTTTTGAGGGAGACCAGAACAAATGAGAAGTTGCTCCATAGTTGGCAATAACATGCTTGGAATGGACATCGAGTTATGTTTTTATTCCTTTCTTCCGAGTTCTTTACATGCTCAACTAAAACAAAAGTTTCCAAGAATAACTTGGGAAATTTTCACATCCACCCATGGGTGGGTACAAGAGGGGTTTTACCTCAATAGAGTCATGGACAGAAATAACAACTAAGTAAACCTTTGGATCATACTTTGTTATCATATTCTATTTTGGTCTAAGTCTTTATACAATTTATAATATGATTCATATTATTTAATTGACAAAGTTGTATACCAGCTGCTAACTTGACGCAACTCTCCTCCTTTTCCCGACTTTAGGACTAGAAAGTAAAAAATGGAGCGACATATGGCTGCCTATAGAATGACGGACACTAAAACCCCGGTGAAGAAGGGTTTTGAAACATGTGGAGAGATGTTACTATTTGATGACACCATTTGTTGTTTCATCATAGCTTAAAAGTTTCTCAACCTTACTATATATGGTCTGAACATGTTGAGATGTTACCATAAACTATCAAACCCATTGGTGTTGGCTTTCAAACTTAAAGAGGTCACAAGGCAACATTTCAACCAGGCTGTGTCAGCCTCAGCCTTTTCCTCTCTTGAAGACTTGCATTAACTATCACTGCCACAAACACAGAACCTCTAATAACAGCAATTGTAATCATAGTTTATGGATCTCCCTGGTAAAGTTTTGGTATTATAGAGTAAAAGAATGAAGAATTATGATCTACAACAGTTATTTCAGCATTCCTAGGTGAATGTTGTTTAGCCAAGATGAATTCCTTACTTAGCATTTGTTTATTTTTGTCTAAGCAATTGCAGTAAGTAGTATCTAATGGAAGAAAGCTATCCAAAAGAAATTTTTTGAAGTTTTAATATCAATTAAATGAATTGTTCATATACTTTCACCTTAACTTTGCAAAATTGCCCTGTTTGTTTATGCTTTATTTACCCAACAAAAGACAATAAAAACACAAAGTTAAGGTGCATAAGATAAAGATAATGTTGCAAGTTCAGGAAGTGCTTAATTTCAGGGCCATTGCAGTTGCAGACTTGCAGCTGAGAATCACAACCCCCACATTGACAGAAACTCAACTTGTAAAACTTAAAACATATATCACCACAACAACATTACCCACATAAATTTGCAATATATCTGTCCTTCTGCTCTAACTGCAGTTCTACAGTGGGAAACACATTAGAAGATTCAAGATTCATTATTCAAACATACACAGGCAAACCAAGAGAAATCCAGCAGCCAAGAGAGCTGATTATGGGAATATAATGACATGAACAAACCTTTCGATCATCGGGACATATATGGCAAGAAAGACAGCCGGTCCGCCCAACCCAATCAAATAATCTTTCACCACATTTCTTAAATTGGAAAATTCAAGAATAATACAGCAGATATTTAGCAGCAGCAGCAGCTTAGATGTGCCTTGTCCCATCAGAAGAATCAAACAGGAGGCAATAGAGGTTTTGAGTATGAAAGAGATATTACTTAAGATGTTATCCATTAAAAATCTTTCACTAAACCCAATAAGAGTGCACAATGGGAGTATTTTAAGATTTTTTTGCCTGCACCATAATCTGATAATTGTTCCAACATAGATTACAGAACCTCTATCTCCGGCGGACATGATGATCTGTATCACTAAAACAGATTACAGTTACAGTTACAAAAGCTGCAATCCTAGATCCCGTTGATTTAGAAAGAATCTCCTCAACTCCTATTATAAGAGGAGATTCATGGTACACATTCAACAACATTAATTTTTCACGCTCTCAAAGAATCTAGAAAGTGGCAAAGGCCCCTCAGCTTCTCTGCTAGGTTGCTTGGATTTTGATTGATGTTTTTTTTCTTTCTTCTTTCTTTTAGACCTCGATTTTGATCCTCTTGACTCATCATCACTTCTTGAAGACTCTGAGGATGAACTTGAAGAACTAGAGTCCGAATATCTCCTCGAATGCTAAAAATGAATAATCCCAAATCAGGTTTACAAATTTATTCAAGCCCAAACAAAGAAAATCATAATTAGCTTCAGCCATCTACTTCAAGAATTGCAGAATATAAAATCAGAGGCAGATTCTTTTCAATAAGCAGCTGCTGGACAGCTACGACAAAAGACATAGGTTCTATCGTAATGGTATTTGCATGCATGGGGAAAGCCAAAAAGAAAGTTACACATACCACAACTATACTGCAGTAATATACTTCATGCACAGAAATCAGAACGACATCACCACTATTTTTTGCTAAACAACACAAAAATGCTTGGGAGGGGCAAAGTTAAAATCTGAATTGCAAATCTTTGGTGTCTTCATGTACAAAGGGGAATAAATATCAAAACAAATACGACAAAATAGTACTTACTGTAAATGCAAAACCTTCAGGATTCAACAACAGGGCAAGATCGTAAAGCATCAACACGTGAAACAGAAACACAAAAATGAGACGTGCAAAGAAGCAGCAGCTTGACAAAATTTTATGATCCCTCAGTTGTGATAATTTAAACAGTTAGTTTATCAGGTGAGCATAGCAATATGATAAATCTCAAACCACAAGAATAAATCTTAGCAAAATTCCTCCCAAACCAGAGAAGTTCACGACGAAGTTCCACAGGGCCAATTTTCTCCATGAGGTTAGTGGCAATGCGACAAATAGAACACACTTACATGCACCCAAATGGGCACTGACAATTTATCACACCAGAAAACAGCTATCTTTCTTGTATAGAGACAACAATTACAGAAGATTTGGAAAAGGAATATGCAAAAACAAGGAACCCAAATAAATGAAGTAAAAAAAAGCATTAATATGTTTCCTTCCTAGGCAGTTCAAATTAAAGACCAATATGACTCCACTGAAACTGCTGAATTGTTAAACAATAAGCAGGTGAATAAAACACATTTGGCACAGTGTAAGTATGGAGTTTCTGCACAATAACTACAACTAGCAGCAAAAAAAAAAAAACTACAACTAGCAGCAGAATAGACTACAAGAAGCTAATTACACCACTTCCCTGTGATGTAAAGAACAGATACTCCTCAAGTTCTTCTGATGAACTGGCGCAAAAGAAAATGATGAGCTCTCGAAGTTCCACATCATAAATAAAGGAGCAACAGAACGCAACTTCCACTATTTTGTGATGAGTAAATAGGATATCTTCCAAATACAAAGTATATATCATGGCATGACAGAATGGGAGCAATAAATATGTTGGAGCTTTGTCTCATACATTTCTTCACTTTTTATCTGGTGCAAATAAAATGTTCTCATGTAGGGCATCCAGAAATGTAGAATTCCTTATTAGTATATTGTAGATCATAATTATGAACTTCTACATTTATATGGATGCACAGATGACACTAGATTCAGGATATTCATAAACCTTATTACAAGTTTAAGAGCGACTAAAACAATGTCTAAAGACAAGGTTTACACAGAATGCCAATCTTAGACAAGTTATATGCTAAACTCTTTAGATGGATGTAACTGATAAATATGCTTAATTTCAAAACTGTACTGTAAACTTTTTTTCCAAATAAACTTCAGGTAATTTATGCCTTTATTCAACTCTTAGCACAAGACAAAACATTAAATTTAAAAATAAAATAAAAAACTTCGAATGCACCTTTCTCTTTTTGCTGCTGCGCTTCTTTGAATCCTTATCTTTCTTATCTGAAAGAACAGAACTCAATATTAGTTAAATCAAATTATATAACAAGCAACAAAATGTGTTTTTCCTTTTCACTACAGAATACATTACCCTTTCTGCGACTAGATGTACTGCTCGAGTGATTTCTTCCTTGAGAAAGTTTGGCGGCCCTTTCAGCATCTAGTTGAGCCCTGTACTCTCGCATCATTCTATCTTTATCCGCTTCTAACTCCCCCTTTTTCATTTCTTCTTCCTAACAGATACCCCATAAGAAAGCAACCAAAGTGTGCAACTTACAAGAATAAAATCACCAAATCAGACATTATTCACAAACAATATCTTTTACTTGATTATCTTTGTTAGACACGGAACAGCAATCATTAGAAAATCTGAAATAATAGTCATGAAATTCAAGTTGATGCCCAAACAATCTAATCTGCACACTGGACCACCCATGTAACACGAGTATAAATCTCCAACTCTACTTCTTTAAGAAGAGCAAAAGCACAGTAATAGTTTCTTTACATATAATTCTTTGTCTGTTGGTAGGTAGCAATTTATAAGTAGGCATTTACACAATAGTACTTTATACATATATTTGACCCATTGATGCCAAAAAGGTGTCAAACACCACGGGAATGCACAATCTACAAATAGGAACTGAGTTATAGATAATAAAGATTAAAGATTCCATCCCACGCAAGCTGGCAGAACCCAAGACACCCTTTAAGTGTGACTTGATATGTCTTCTTCCTCACTTGCAGATGGATATCATAAGTTGTTTATGGGCACCACATGGACTCAAACCTGTAAGTCACTCAAAGTAATCCTATTGCCCAATGTGGAACTTATCAGTTAACAATTCCTATTAGTCAGATATTTGAAGTGTCGTTGGAAACTTTGAATTCACAGAGGTTCATTCATTCCCTCCTAAGTGTTAACATCATAAAGATATGTAAACAAAGTGTCTCATGCATTTCAAGGTCATGGGATTTCTTTGCCCAATTTATGACTGCAATTTCACATGCTACTGAAATTGGAAAATACATTCTTCAGTTTTCCTCTTGAGAGTATCAACACAAGTCTTAAAAGAAAATCACTAGTTACTAACTAGTACTATTGTTTAAATGCGTTACATAGTTGAACAACTTGTGAAAACAAGAAAAACTATGGCATCAACCATTAATGAAATGACCAAGAACATTACACAAATTCAGTCATAGGTGTTTTTCAAAAGGTAATCACAAGATTTATAAGCTTTGACAACAGCAAAAGTTGCCAAACTACTCTGATTTATGAATCAATATGAAGTACTTCCAGTGAAACTTTCCAAGGACCCAATGTTGTTTATTGCAATGGCTTAACACCTTTGGTAGAAGTCCACTCAAGTTTTTATCTTTCCTAGCAACTAATCGTTGATGTGAAGAGTACAAGTACTTTTTGGCTACCCCTCCAAGTCAATTAACAGAATAAAGACGGTGACATCAAGCAGAGTACCTTTTGCTTCTTCTTGAACTCTTCCCAAGTCACAGTATGAGATTTATTGAGGCTTGCCAAACGAGCAGCATGCCACTCTGGTGAATGAAAAGAACCATCCATCTGTGACTGTCCTCGTCAGAAAATGCACAGGAAAACCACCTAGTCTACACAAAGTTACTAATCTACAAGCCAATAACATGGAAACGAATGCAAGAGATGCAGGAATCTATATAACAAAAATTACACGTCCAAATATGATGTTGACCAAAAGCAGAACTATAAGAGAAAAAACTAAGGAAAAAATTTTACCAAAATGTGTTATATCATCGGATTTCTGAATTTCATGAACCAAAAGGCACCTACAGCTTATCTGTTCATTTACAACCATTGCTACCAGCAAATTAAAGCTCCTCATTTGATCAAAATTCGTTCTTGATCATAAAATTGTACTCCAATATTTAACAAGTACTAAACCTCTTGGCCCGAAATCATCCCAAAAAACAATAAAAAAATACAAATTCTCAGACATCCCAGATAACATCTACCGTGAAATAGCATAGTTATATACTGAAAGCAACAAAAGAACCAATTCCCAGTTCATAAAACTAAGCAATTACATCTACTCCAAAAGGGATTTTAAAAAAGAAAAAGAAAAAAGAATGGAAGGGTACGAACCATGCCATCATTGACCTCTTCAGGTGCAGCACCATTGGCCCCTAGCCTTGCTCTCTGCATAGCTTTGTAAGCTTGATTTTTCCCCATTTTCTTGAATTTCTCTTATCTAAATTTCCTCACTGTCTCCAACAAAATTAGTAAATCAGAACCCAACCCAGATGAGGAAAAATTTAAAAAAAGAGGAAATTCTCAGGAGAAAACTATGCTGAAAAAATGGGTTTTAGGTAATAATTTATGTAGGATTAATCATGTGAATGGGTTGAGAGATTTGGGGTCGTAGGTTGAGCTGAGTTTTATGTTTTTTCTGTGTGTGTGTGTGTGCGTGAGAGAGAGAAAGGGAGGGAGACAAAAATAAAAAATAGACAGCGAAGGTGTTGGACTGGGGAGAGCTGCACGTTTATTCGATTTATTGGCTACATTATTGGTTAAACAAAATATTGAAAATAAATAAATAAACAGTGAGCCAAGATAGCTACATAATTCTATCCTTGCAAGCTGCACTTTAAAACTTCAACAGGGATTATTGCAAGAACAACTCATTGTCTTGGATTAAGTCAAGATATTGGTGATTGGACGAAGATTCAAAATTAGCTCATATTAATATACGAAAGGTTGTATAAAGGAGAGGAAGTTAATTATAATTTCAAGACAAAATTATATAAAAAGGGCGTATTATATATAAATTCCTTTCACGGGAATTTAAAAGGCCCATAGGCTATCATAGAATTATTGCATGTTTCAAAATGTTTATATAAACACAAAGGATTAAAACTTAAAAAGATAAAATAAACACTTATTAACCAACTAGGTCTCTAAATTCTGCAACACCAACTGTCAAGAGTTCATATATCACCAATCTTAATTAGTTTATAATTTCTGTTAAACAAAGTCAATAGGTTTGAAAAAATTTCTTGTTTTTGTATTTACTCATCTGGGTTGGGTTCTGATTTACTAATTTTGTTGGAGAAAGAGAGGAAACTTAGAAAGAAAATTGGGAAAAATCAAGCTTACAAAGATGTGCAGAGAGCAAGACTAAGGGCCAATGCTGCTGCCCCCTGAAGAGGTAAATGATGGTTGGTTCGAATCTTTGGTTTTTTTTTTTTTTTTTTGCTTTAGTTTTTATTCGTTTTAGAGTAAATGGAATTTCTTGTCAATTATTTTTCATTTTTATTGAGTGGCAATCGCTTCTTTTATTGCTTTTTGTAGATAACTATGCTATTTTAGTCTTGATGTTATCTGGGATGTCTGTAAAGTTTGCAATTTTTATTCTTTTTCTTAGGATTATTTCAAGAAAAGGGGCCAAGAGGTGTAGTACTTGTTGAATATCGGAGAACAAATTTATGATCAAGATTGAATTTTGATCAATTGGGGAGCTTTAGTTTGCAGGTAGTAATAGTTGTAAATGAACAGATGATCTGCTAGTTGCTTTAGTTTGCAGCTTAAACTTTATTTTGGGATGTTTTAGATCTCTTTGGTTGGTTTCTGAGCTAGAAGGGAAATGTGTTCTCTGGATTCTTGTTTTAAAGGGAAGGGCGATGCTTCAATACAAAGATGGGAATGTATGGAGTCATTAAATTGCGCTTTGTATCAGTGAAAAGTTTTTGCATCTGAAATGTGCTTTAGAATTTTGTAATTTCAATTCTATTCAGTCCAAATTATATTTTTCTTAACAGCAAATTATGTTAGGCTTTGTATTAAATCCTTTTGGTTGTCTGTGGTCAGCATCATATTTGGACGTGTAATTTTCTTCATATAGATAATAGATGCCTGCTTCTCTTGCATTCTTTTCCATGTTACTGGCTTTTAGATTAGAAACTTTGAGTAGACTGGCGGTTTTTCCTGTCCATTCTTCCTGACGAGGACAGTTGCAGATGGATGGTTCTAAAGGAACGGGCTACACTTGAATACGTTTTTTTCCAGAAAAGTTCCATCCATGTGATCAGATAAAAAGGAAAATGGTTTACCCTTGTGAATCTGTGTCTTATGTGTTTGCATACACGTATAAATAGAAGTTAAGCAAAAAAGGACTGTCCAAAATCTGTTGCGCTCCACATGTTCAATGAAATGCTTGAATCATACTAGTTATACCTTTATTGGTTCTTAATTAATAAGAATCTTCCATTTCTTTGTGAAGAAAATTAGATGTAGTTGTTAAAGAAAAATGTCTACAATTTACTTTAAAGTTGCTATTTTTGGTCTAAAGTTTCAATGTTTATGTTGTGAAGATTCTCAATTCTCAATGCAGTGAAGGCTAGTATGGTTTCTCCATTTTGTGTTTTATAAACTATTTTCATTTTGTGACAGCCTTGCTTAAAATGAACAGAAGTTCCAAAGATCCAATTTAATAGCAGAAAAAGAATATGACCCAAAGAAAATGTTACTGCACTTATACTTAAGTTGTCTTGCTGATTGTCTTCTTTTTGTTTTCTAGTTCTGTAGGAATTTCAGAAACCCATAAGTTGCTTCTTCGAAGGAATAATGATGCGATGGCGTTTTCATGATAAATTATGTATTCCAAGAGTGACCTTGGCTAGACTGTACAGTTCAAGAGGGTCACTGCATGATTCTTTGGATGTAATAAAACGGGTGTGTAAAATTATGATGTCTTGCCCGAAACTAGGTATTGATACTGAGCTTGACCAGAATGGGATCAGGGTTTCCCCAGAAGAAGTTGAGGAAGTACTTAAAAGATTTGAAAATGCTGGAATGCTGAATTATCGATTCTTTGAATGGGCTGGGAAGCAACGTAATTATGAGCATAGTGTTAGAGCTTACCACGCCATGATTGAATCTTTAGCAAAGATAAGGCAGTACCAGGTAATGTGGGATCTCGTAAATGCTATGAGTAGTAAGAAAATGCTTAATATAGAGACATTTTGTATAATTATGAGGAAGTATGCTAGAGCCCAGAAGGTGGAGGAGGCAGTGTACACCTTTAATGTCATGAAGAAGTATGATGTACCTCCAAATTTAGCGGCTTTTAATGGGTTGTTGAGTGCTTTGTGCAAATCAAAGAACGTTAGAAAGGCTCAAGAAATTTTCGATTGCGTGAAAAATCAATTTGTTCCTGATGCAAAAACTTATAGCATATTGATTGAGGGATGGGGAAGAGCACCCAATCTGCCTAGGGCAAGGGAAATTTACAGAGAAATGGTAGAATCAGGCTGTGATCCTGACATTGTGACCTATGGAATTATGGTTGATATCCTGTGCAAGGCAGCCAGGGTTGATGAAGCAGTTGAGATAGTTAAGGAGATGGAATTTAGTGGCTGTAGACCAACATCGTTCATTTACAGTGTTTTGATTCATACGTATGGGATAGACAACCGGATTGAAGATGCTGTAGATACTTTCCTCGAGATGGAAAGGAGTGGGGTGGTCGCTGATGTGGCTGTTTATAATTCCTTAATTAGTGCTTTTTGCAAAGTGAACAAGTTCCAAAATGCCTACAGGGTTTTGGATGAGATGGATAGCAAAAGGGTAGCTCCTAATTCAAGGACTTGCAATATTATTTTAAACAGTTTAATTGGCCGTGGGGACACTGATGAAGCATATAAAGTCTTTCGCAAGATGATTAAAGTTTGTGAGCCTGATGCAGACACGTACACAATGATGATAAAGATGTTCTGTGAAAGGGATGAGCTTGAGAGGGCTTTAAAAGTATGGAAGTATATGAAAATGAAGCAATTTGTTCCAAGCATGCACACTTTCTCTGCCCTTATCAATGGATTATGTGACAAATCCGATGCGTCTAGGGCTTGTGTTTTAGTGGAAGAGATGATAGAGAAAGGAATTCGTCCAGGAAGAGCAATGTTTGGCAAGTTACGGAATTTGCTTCTCAAGGAAGGGAGAGAAGATGTGCTTGAATTTCTTCATGAGAAAATGAACCTTTTGGTGAAGGAGCCTTTATGTGATTGAGATCCAAGAATGGTGAGTTGAGATGCAAAATTAAGATCTAGATATATTCCTGTTCAAGAAACATAAGTTCGAAGTTTTGAATCAGAATACCTTTCAATGCCTGAACAACTTCAGTATTTAACTGGTAGTTTTGTCTTTCTTCATTTTTGACTCAAGCTTTACGCATCATTGAACTGTCATGGCTCATCCTGGTGACTTTCATCAACCCTTAGTATAGTTGTATTTGATATACATCTAGTACTTCACTACCCCCTGGTGGCCCCCTGGGCACCGAAAAATGTCGAATAACAAAATTTATAAGCTTTTAAGTTCAGTTGTTCTATTACCTCTATAGTGTGTTTATTCTGTCATGTATCCTTTTGGAAGCTGTGAAAAAACTTTGCTTCCATTGTAGAACTAGCTTTGAGAAAAAATTTCAGTGGTAAATCTTGAATTCACAAATTAATAAATAGAAACTCTCTCCCAGATTGAATTCATACATACTTTTCCTTTATTTTTCTCGGTCATCTCTTGGTTTATCCACTTTCATTTTATTACAAGCGTGAGATATAATACGTGACTTGTTTTTTAGTACATGCATCGAGGAAGTAGTTGATCTTTCTATGTCTTTATTCTAAATTAGTGTAGACCGTTGTGTGCTCTCCAATGTTTCTGACTTTCTCTCGAAATTTGATGAATTTCGGTTTTATCCTAAATCATGTTCAAGTTACAGTAACACATTAAGCTGTATTTGTTTTTGTTGCATATAATTCATGGAATTTATTCTAACACTCATTTTGTAGAAGATACCAAACTTAGTTTCATTGAAGTACATGAAAAGAAATCTTTAGATTTGCAGCTTCAACTACTCTTAAGATTACTTTACTGCTTAAGCTTGATAACTGAAAGATAACCTTGATATATGCCTTTCTCATCCAGATTATCCTACCAAATGTAGACTTGTACTTTCTATTTGTTCCTGTTAATTGGTGTTTGCTGTGCCCTTCCATCAAAAAGTGGAGTTATTCTCTCGAGTTAATGTACGGATGATTTAAGTTGTATGATTACTTTCGGATATCCTATGATTAGGTAAATTCCATAGTTTTAGATTTCATTCTGTTGCTTCCTGAACGACTGATAGACTACTGTTGAACTAGTCTTACAATGAGAAATATGAAACTTGTGAACAACATGGACAATTGCATACCACTGAAACCTGACTCGTGAGTTCTTTTCACTCACAGGCTAACATAACTTTTATTAGTCTTTAGTTATTTTCCAGAAATTCTTACATGATATTTTATGTTTGTTTTAACACAGGCGACAAATTCCTTATGATGATCCGAGAGGGCTTGGTATATCACCTTCTCCTGAAGGAAGATACATGTCACTCTTTGTGGTAGCAGCATGTTTTACATGAGAATTCTGATGTGTGTATGTCTACTCTCAACCAGAATTCTGAAGTAATTTACTTGTTAGCTTCACTAAAGCTTCTATTTTAGGAGCCAAATCATATGCATTTCACTTAGTGCATGCATATTTGTTGCCAAAAGCCTTCATACAGTAAAGTTTTTCACTTGATGCTTAAAGGGTCCGTCGCCGCCCCCAAGGACTTTCTATGGACTGTAGAGACTACCACAGACGTGAAGAAGAAAGTAAAGGTTCTTATCAGCTGGAAAGGTCACCTAGCCGTCGGAGGTTGTCTAGAGACAGGCCGGAACACTCTCACCGACATAATAGATGTTATCATGGAAGCGACGCGGTGGTCTCCTAGCAGGAACAGCAAATCAGATGACTAAGTGGGGGCTCCATTTCTATCATAGTAAGTGTATCCATCGCTGGCCAACTTTTACCTAGTTCCTTGGAAAATTAGGATGAAGGATACATCCAAGTTGTTCAAGCAAGAACATGTTTATGCTTTCAACGCATAAACACAAATTGATGATCTCCCATGCATATTCCATTAGAAACCTAGCTACTGGCAATCTATGAATGCTAGTACTGGCTAGCAACCAATGGAGATTTTGATAATGTTGTGTACTTCCATCCTCCATTTTTAAACACAGAATACATCTTTATTTTGTCCTGAAACAGCTCTTTGTATGATCTGGGATTTTCGGATCTTTAGGTGAGTTATAAATACTGATGTAAGATCAATGGCATTCATCTTTTTGGTGTATGATCTGGGATTTTCGGATCTTTAGCTGAGTTATAAATACTGATGTAAGATCAATGGCATTCATCTTTTTGTAAGCTGGATTTCACAGATTGTTTTCACCACCACAACAATACCAAATCCTTTATCTCACTATGTGATGGGAATCCAGACGCACTTAATGGTGAACAACATTCCCTTGACCCGTTAAATGGAATTGGTGGACCAATGACTCGAGCTAAAACCAAGAAGTTCAATTTGGCTCTTAATGGTTTGATCATGGAAGTGATGGACGACGCATACAAGTTGCTAGAACAAGGTTTCGATGAAGTGAGGACTGATTTTAAGCCTTGGAACCTCATGGTTTTGACATTGCATGGAGAATCTGAGTTGGAGAGCAAGATTGGACAAGTGTTGAATGTTCGTGCCTCCACGTCGCGATGTCCATAGCTCCACGTCGCGACGTGCACCGACGTCGCGACGTCCACCGCCCTCCACGTCGCGCGACGTATTTCTCTGGAAGTTTGAGGTTGAGTTAAAAATCTAATTTTAATTCACGTCGAGATTTCCGCACGTCGCGACAAGCGACCTTCCAGGTCGCGACGTACACCGACGTCGCGACGTCCAACCTCCCACATCGCGCGACGTTGGGAAATTCTGCAGCTTTTAAGTTTTTCAATTTTTGTTCGTTTTTGTTTGATCTTTTCAATAAGGAACGTGATCTAATGTTCTTGCATGAACATTGATATATTCTATATGATGTTTTCACATGGCTAAAGATCTTGCATGATTAAAGCATGTGTTAATTACATTTTAAGGAAGTTTATTCCAATTAGGAAACTATCTTTTAGGAAAGTAGGGTTTACTTTGTTGGCAAGTTTTTGTGCCTATTTAAAGGCTTGTAAACCCACGAATTTGAGTAGTTGAATTTTGAATTAAGAAGTCATAATTTTGCAGAGCAAAATTTGATCCCAAAACCCTTAGGGACCTTAAGCTAAGTTTGAGCTTTTGTTCTTCTAAACCCAAAGTGAGATTAAGACAATAGTCTTGCTTTTGTTCTAAGTTTGAGAACAGCCAAATCTGATTTGATTTAGGTGCCGCCTGAGTCAAGTTGGTTTTGTAATAGCGTTGGGGCTTTGGACAAGTTTCCATTGAATCGCGCTCAATATCTTCCTTGTTTCTTTGTCTTTCTTTTGTTCTTTCTTTGTTCTTTGTTCTAACCCTTTTCTTTGTTTCTTGATTCTTTCTTTGTGTTTGTTCTTTTGTGTTGTTGGTGGAATTTTCCAAGCTAGACCTGTCCTGTGGATAAATAAGGTTGTCAAATCCGCTCAAAGGTGGATCAAATCAACGGGAACCTTATCAAGTGGTATCAGAGAAGTTTTGGTGCTTGAAAATTTCAGGTTAAATTTTCCATCTCGTAACCTTTTCAATTTGTGATTGAATCTTGTGAAATTGGATTGAATTTTTGTGGTGCTAAATATTGAGTGATTGAAATTGCTTACTGAACAAAAAAAAAAAAAGAAAGCAACTCGTCAAAAAAAAAAGTGACGTGAAAAAAAAAAAAATTTGCAGCAAAATCTGAAAACGAAAATTCTGGTTATACAATCACTGTTGAAAATTTGCTATTGATATTCGAAATTCATTCTTGTGTATCTATTTCTTTTCTTGCTAATTTGTCCAAAATTGTGCCTTAACGTGTTCTAAATTGCAATTCTTCATAATTCCTTCTTCAATTCCTTACTTGATTTGTGTGGTATTTGAGTTGAATTATTGATAGGCGGTTTAAGAACTTAGTACTTGCAAAGCAAACTACGAGAGACCCTACATTTGGAGAGTAGATTAGGGAGAGCAATTATACACGAGAATAACCATATTTAAAGAATGAAGTGAACCGACCATACCTAAAGCGAGAACCCGTGAGGAGCCATAATTTTCATTATTGTTTCTTGTGTTGTTTTATCTAACTTGCAGGTATCTTAAATGGCGGAGGAAACTTCAAAGAATCAATCTGAACAACAAATTTCAAAGACTCAATCGGAACAACAATTTCAAATTGATGCCCTTAAGAACATGATGCAAAAGATGAGTATCCAATTACAAAATCTTACAGAAGCTCAACACTCTACTTCTAGGAGAAGGACCTCAACGAAACTTGAAGATGAATTTGATGAGGCTGATTTTGATGAAGAGGAGTTCATAGAAACTGAACAGTCCAAGGGCCGGGGCAAGTCCGAATTTGATGTGGCTTCAGTTAAATTGGATTTTCCAAAATTTCATGGCACTTCAGATCCCGACGCGTTTCTGGATTGAATTTATACAGTGGAGCAAATATTTGCTGGAAATTCTTATTCTGAAGATAAGAAAATGCGAATGGTGACCATACACTTTAAGATTATGCAGCTCATTGGTGGACTCAATTGGTGAAGGAAAGACAGCTCAATGGGGAGCGTCCAATTCGAACTTGGAGAGAGATGCAATCAATTATGAGGAGGCGATTTGTCCCAGCTTATTTCGCTAATGAATTGCGGATGCAAGTTCAAACTCTCACCAAGGAAACCGATCAGTTGATGATTACTTTAAGGAAATGCAGTTGCTCAAGATAAAGGCAAATATTGTGGAAGAACCTGAGACAACAATGGCAAGGTTCTTGGCAAGAATGACTCATGCATTGTCATACAAGATGGGTTTTCAGAGATCCTATGATTTGACAGAGATGTTGCATAATGCTATTCAGATAGAGCGTCATATGAAGCAAAAGGGACGACTTACACCTCGTCAACCTCCTTGGCAAAAGAACAACCGACAGGTTCCATCTAATCCAGTTATGAAGAACAAGCCTTTTGGAGGTAATGCTAAGCCCAAGTCCGTAGAAAGAACACCACCATTTGTTCAGAAGTCAGCCCAAAACACACCCCAAAGATCTAGTGAGGTTAAATGTTATAAATGTCAAGGATATGGTCATATGCAATCAAATTGCCCCAGCAAAAAAGCTATTTACTTCCTTGACAATGGGGATGTTGCTAGTGTTCATTCAAGTGATGATGAGATGCCTGAGCTTGAAGAAAAGACTTATGGTGAAGAATATGATGAAGATACTCCAGAAAAGTTGGAAGTTGCTGAGTCTCTTGTCACCATGAGGACCTTGAGTACACAACCACAGTTGGATGGTGAAACAGTGCAACGTGAGAATATTTTCCACACCAAGTGCATTATTCAGAAAAAGCAGTGCAGTTTGATTATTGATGGTGGGAGTTGCACTAATGTGACGAGTACCTTGTTGGTATCCAAGTTGAAGCTTACTTGTTCAAAACACCCCAAACCATATAAGCTTCAATAGAGGTTAAGGTAAACAAACAGGTGCGCTTATCTTTGTCTATTGGAAGGTATACTGATGATATTCTTTGTGATGTTGTTCCAATGGAGGCAGCGCATGTGTTACTTGGACGTCCATGGCAATTGATACACATGTGATGCATGATGGACGGAAGAATCACTACACCATGGAGAAGGATGGTAAGAAGTACATTTTGGCTTCTTTGAAACCATGGGAAGTATATGAAGATCAAGCCAAGATCTCCAAGGAGTGTAGGCAATTGGTGCAAGCCTAGCAAATGAAACAAGAAGTGGGAAACACCTCTACCCCTTTTAGCAATAATGCCAAGAAATTGGAAGGCCAAAAGATGAAGCAAGAGGAGAAGGAAAAGAGATTAACAGTCTTTGCAAGAAAAAGTGAAGTCAAAAGAGCAATACTAGATAGGCATGAGATGTTTGTACTTATTTACAAAGACTTGTATTTGCTGTCTAGTGATCACCTTTCTACTTTGCCTAGTGCTGTGATTTCTCTTATACAGGAATTTGAAGATTTATTCCCCGAGGAGTTGCCAAATGGTTTACCTCCAATTCGTGGAATAGAACATCAAATTGATTTCATTCCTGCTGCTTCAATTCCCAACAGACCAGCATATAGAGCAAGTCCTGAGGAGACAAAGGAAATTTAAATGCAAGTGGATGGTCTTCTAGAAAAAAGTATTGTTCGTGAAAGCCTTAGTCCATGTTCTGTGCCTGTTATTCTTGTTCCTAAGAAAGATGAAACATGGAGAATGTGTGTTGACTGTAGAGCCATTAACAAGATAACCATTAAATATCGTCACCCTATCCCTAGGTTAGATGACATGTTAGATGAGTTATATGGTTCTAAAATCTTCACGAAGATTGATTTGAAAAGTGGCTATTATCAAATCCGCATGAAAGAAGGTGATGAATGGAAAACTGCCTTTAAAACTAAGTATGGTCTTTGTGAGTGGTTAGTTATGCCTTTTGGACTGACTAATGCACCAAGTACATTTATGCGTTTAATGAACCATGTACTTAGATCTTTCATAGGAAAATTTGTAGTAGTTTATTTTGATGATATACTTGTTTACAGTAAAACACTTGAAGAGCATGTGTTACATTTAAAAAGAGTGTTTGTTGTACTTCGTGAGAATCAGCTTTTTGCAAATTTTAAAAAGTGTGAATTCTGTACTTCATCTGTTATCTTTTTAGGATTTGTTGTAAGTGCTGATGGAATTTCTGTTGATGAAAATAAAGTGAAAGCAATTTTTCAATTTTACAATGATGTTAGGAGTTTTCATGGTTTAGCTGGATTTTATAGGAGGTTTGTGAAGGACTTTAGTACAATTGCAGCCCCCTTAAATGATCTAGTTAAAAAGAATGTGACTTTTGTTTGGACTGATGCTCAAGAAAAAGCTTTTAATACCTTGAAGCAGAAATTAACCAATGCTCCTGTTCTTATGTTACCTAATTTTGAGAAAGCTTTTGAAATACAATGTGATGCCTCCGGGAAAGGAATTGGTTCTGTTTTGATGCAGGAAGGCAAACCCGTGGCATACTTTAGCAAGAAGCTAAATGGAGCAACATTGAATTACCCCACATACGACAAGGAGTTGTATGCATTGGTGAGATCTCTACAAGTTTGGCAGCACTACCTTTGGCCGAAGGAATTCATCATTCATTCGGATCATGAGAGTCTTAAGTTCCTTAAGTTCCTTAAGACCCAAGGTAAGTTGAATAAAAGACATGCTAAGTGGTTGGAATTTATTGAGACTTTTCTTTATGTTGTTAAATACAAGGCTGGAAAGGAAAATGTGGTTGCTGATGCATTGTCGAGAAGGTATAATTTACTTACTTTCTTGCATACTAAACTGCTTGGATTTGATGTCATGAAAGGATTGTATGCTGAGGATGCTGATTTTAAACTTGTATATGAGAATTGTTTGCATAAATCCGAAGGAGAGTATTATTTGCATGATGGTTTCTTGTTTAAAAAGGACAAATTGTGTGTGCCTAATTGCTCTATTCGTGATTTATTGGTTATTGAGACGCATGGGGGAGGATTGATGGGTCACTTTGGTGTTAACAAGACATTACATATTTTGCAAGAACATTTTCATTGGCCTCATATGAGAAAAAGTGTTCAATTTGTTTGTCAAAGATGTATTGTTTGTAAACAGGCAAAGTAAAAAATAATGCCTCATAGTCTATACACGCCACTGCCCGTACCTTTGCATTCTTGGTTAGATATTTCAATAGATTTTGTTTTAGGGTTGCCTAGGTCACCAAGTGGTAAGGATAGTATCTTTGTGGTAGTTGATAGGTTCAGTAAAATGGCACACTTCATTGCATGTTCACGAACCAATGATGCTACGCACATAGCAGACCTTTTCTTTAAAGAAATTGTGAGATTGCACGGTATTCCTCAGACTATTGTGAGTGATAGGGATGTCAAGTTCCTTAGTCATTTTTGGCGTACTCTTTGGAGTAAATTGGGAACTAAATTGTTATTTTCTACTGTTGCACACCCACAAACGAATGGGCAAACTGAGGTAGTTAATAGAACTCTATCTGCATTATTGCGTGCTATCATACAAAAGAATCTAAAGAAATGAGAAGATTGTTTACCACACATTGAGTTTGCTTACAATCGGACTATTCACAGTTCTACTTCTTTTTCTCCCTTTGAGATTGTATATGGCTTTAATCCTTTGACGCATTTGGATATTTTGCCTATTCCTATTAACGAGTTTGTTAATGTTGATGGTGCAAGCAAAGCTACTTTTGTTAAGGACCTTCATGCTAAGGTTCGTGACAATATTGAAAGGAGAAATGAGCAATATGCCAAGCAAGCCAATAAAGGTAGACGCCGCATGGTGTTCCACCCGGGTGATTGGGTTTGGGTACACTTGCGTAAAGAAAGATTTCCTGAGAGGCGGAAATCAAAGCTTCACCCAAGAGGCGATGGACCATTCCAAGTTCTCGAGCGCATTAATGACAATGCATACCGCATTGATTTACCCGGTGAGTATGGAGACGTTGGTGCTACTTTTAATGTTTCTGATCTCTCTTTGTTTGATGCAGGAGATTCGATGATGAATCCTTTTGACGAGGGGGGGAATGATGGGAATCCAGACGCACTTAATGGTGAACAACATTCCCTTGACCCGTTAAGTGGAATTGGTGGACCAATGACTCGAACGTCGCGACGTCCAACCTCCCACGTCGCGCGACATTGGGAAATTCTGCAGCTTTTGAGTTTTTCAATTTTTGTTCGTTTTTGTTTGATCTTTTCAATAAGGAATGTGATCTAATGTTCTTGCATGAATATTGATATGTTCTATATGATGTTTTCACATGGCTAAAGATCTTGCATGATTAAAGCATGTGTTAATTACATTTTAAGGAAGTTTATTCCAATTAGGAAACTATCTTTTAGGAAAGTAGGGTTTACTTTGTTGGCAAGTCTTTGTGCCTATTTAAAGGCTTGTAAACCCACGAATTTGAGTAGTTGAATTTTGAATTAAGAAGTCATAATTTTGCAGAGCAAAATTTGATCCCAAAACCCTTAGGGACCTTAAGCTAAGTTTGAGCTTTTGTTCTTCTAAACCCAAAGTGAGATTAAGCCAATAGTCTTGCTTTTGTTCTAAGTTTGAGAACAGCCAAATCTGATTTGATTTAGGTGCCGCCTGAGTCAAGTTGGTTTTGTAATAGCGTTGGGGCTTTGGACAAGTTTCCATTGAATCGCGCTCAATATCTTACTTGTTTCTTTGTCTTTCTTTTGTTCTTTCTTTGTTCTTTGTTCTTTGTTCTAACCCTTTTCTTTGTTTCTTGATTCTTTCTTTGTGTTTGTTCTTTTGTGTTGTTGGTGGAATTTTCCAAGCTAGACCTGTCCTGTGGATAAATAAGGTTGTCAAATCCGCCCAAAGGTGGATCAAATCAACGGGAACCTTATCACTATGTGTAATCAACAATACCAAATCCTTTATCTCACTATGTGTAATCGACTATATTGATCATACTTCATTATCGTATTCTACCATTATATAAAATTATGTAGAAATAATCAAGAAAACAATCATGACATTTTGTTTATTGCTTTTCTGCTGGACATGTTGATTATTGGCATGCTCTTATTCCCTTGCAATACCAAGGGAACTTCAATTGGATTTGGAGATTGTAGGATATCCAATGACAGTTTTTTCATTTCGAAATGAGTTTTTTATAATTAAAAATTTTATAAATTGGTATCAGAGCTCAATTTCACTTCTAAATGAGTTCAGAATCTACTCTAGAATAGAGAGGGATTTGACTGAAGGTAAATAGGAAAAGAAAATGCAAAAATGAATAAAACCAAAATCACTCTCCAACATCATTGATGAGAGAAGATGGTAATGTCTCAAAAGCAGAAATACTCCCTTCTGCAACATTCAAGCTAACTGTAGTATTGATATCCAAGTGGTACATATAAGAACTGAAACCATCCACATGACAAGTAACTGTACTTCAAAGTATAAATCGATTTCAACAATGACTTGGTAAATATGGAAATAACAAAAAACTGTTCCCTACAATAGCTCAATGCAAAATACAGCCAGAAGTACCAAGAAATTATAAAACAGTATGTCCAAAGCATGCTGCAGCTCATCATAAAAAAACAGCTAATAACCAATATAGCTCGGATCCCCAATATATTCAGCAATTTGTTCAAGGCGAACATTAAGCAGCTCATGCGTATCAGCATCCCGAACAATGCCTGTTTCCTTCTCTGTATCCCTCTCAACCAAACTTCCATATACACCCTTATGCTTGCCATATAAAACTAAAACTGGCCCTCCACGCTTTGGAATCGCAGTCTCTAATTGCTCCTGATCTACACCTTGGATCAACTCCTTACTCTCATCTATTGCTACATCACAAGTTGTTGGCCCAACCATATCGACAACCTCCCCCTTCTTCAAATACAGTCTTCCCCCCTTTATCTCCTTGCTTATGATTCTCACTCTAATATGATTAGTCAACCATGAAAACTTGTCACTCTCATTCCCTTTTATTTCCTCTCTTCCCCTATTACTCTCCTTCATACCCCTCATGGTTTCTTCATCTCTCACCTTATTTTTGTTTCTACAACTACTCTTATCACTAACATCACGTTTCTCTCTAATCCTCAATCCCTTTAGCTTCCTCAAACACCTCTCCTCCTCCACCGACCCCAAATCGGCCAAATCTCTAATATCAACCTTTACCTTCTCTTCACTCTTTAAAACCCTCAAAACCACAGCTTCTCCACCACGTTTCACCTCAAGAATCCTACCCTTCATCCCAATTTCCCTCCCGCCCACTATCCTCACATCTTTCCCCACATAAAACCCTTTTTCATTTCCACTATTCCCTGCCAGCACACCTCCACCTTCACCTCTTTCACTATCACCCTTACCACCAGTTTTTTTCCTTCCATCATCACGGATATTCCCTGCCTGCACACCTCCACCTTCACCTCTTTCACTATCACCCTTACCGCCAGTTGTTTTCCTTCCATCATCACGGATATTCCCTGCCTGCACACCTCCACCTTCACCTCTTTCACTATCACCCTTACCGCCAGTTTTTTTCCTTCCATCATCACGGTTATTCCTTGGGGGCAATTCACCAGTAAACCCTAACCCTTCCTTGGCAGTCCGTTTTGTATACTGAACAACTTGCACATCCTCCTTGGCATTCCGCCCAATTCCTCTCCCCTCAGTCCACCCATACCCAGCCAACAATGCCCGACCGAATCCCTCAACAGGCATATCATTAAATTCATCAAGTCCAACATCTTCTGGCAGCCTCTTTAAATCATCCTTCAATTTTGTCAACAATGGATCAACCCCATTACTTGACACTGTAGAAGGATTAGAGTTACGTAAATTGAGGCCGTAGGACACTGAATCTGATGATGTTGGGTCAGTGGATGAAGCAGGCTCCACTTCAAATTGGAGTGTAGGATATTCAACGCCATTGGATTGAAGTGGGAGATCAAGGTTTTTCATCTTCTTGGCTGGCCTCCATTCATTGGCCTTAGGAGGAATTATGTGCTTATTGTCAGCCTTAGTTGGTGGGGCTTGGGATGCATCAAATTCTGTAACAAATACTCTTGATTCTTGTTCGCTAGCGGCAGCAGTAGGGTCGGAGACGGAAGACTTTTTGAGGGTTGTTTGGGGCTTTGAGGAGAGGGAGAAAGACAGCTTCATCGTCGGCTTATTGAGAGTTTCCAAACGATCATCAGGCTGCTCTGGTGAATGAAAAGAACCATCCATCTGTGAGTGTCCTCGTCAGAAAATATACACTAAAAATAGCAGTATAGCAAAAGATACTAATCTAAAAGCCAATAACATGGAAAAGAATGGAAGAGAAGCAGCCACCTATATAACAAAAATTGCACGTCCAAATATGGTGTTGACTACAGACAATGGAAAGGACTCAATACAAAGCCTAATATTATTTGCTGTTAAGTAAAGTATAATTTGGACTGAATAGAATAGTAATTACAAAATTCAAAAGCACATTTCAGATATCAAAACTTTTTCTTTAACTATAGCATCCATTATTAGTAGTCAGTAACATTTTCATTGATCCAAAGAGTACATTATTGTAGTTTCCAACATGATTAGAGACCAACCAAAGAGTATCATAAAGCAATCCCAAATTAAAGTTTAAGCTGCAAACCAAAAAGAAAAGGACCAACACAGAATTATAAGAGAAAATATAAAGAAAAAAATTTACAAAAATGTATCACATCAACAGATTTCTGAATTTCATGAACCAGAGAGGACATAGCAGATTATCTGTTTATTTACAACTATTACAACCATCAATTTAAAGCTCCCCAATTTTTCAAAATTCATTCTTGATCATAATTTTGTACTCCAATATTCAGCATGTACTAAACCACTTTGCCCCTTTACTTGAAATCGTCCGAAGAACGAATAAAAATACAAACTTTACAGACAACCCCGACAACATCAAGAGTCAAATAGCGCAGTTATAAGCAGAAAGCAACAAAAAAACCGATGATTATCACTTCATAAAAAAATGAAACATAATTGACAAGAAATCCCATTTACTCTAAAAACGGATAAAAATTAAAGCAAAGAAATAGAATGGAAAGCTACGAACCATACCATCATTGAACTCTTGAGAACCAACAGGATTGGCACCTAGCTTTGCTCTCTGCATAGCTCTGTAAGCTTGATTTTCCCCAATTTTCGTTCTAAAATTCCTCTCTTTCTCCCACAAACAAAATCAGTAAATCAGAACCCAACCCAGATTAGGAAAACAAAAAAAGAAATGAAATCTTTTAAGAAAATATTGATGAAAAAAATGGGTTTTAGGCAATGATTTATGTGGGATTAATCAAAATCATGTCAATGAGTTGGAGAGATTTAGGGCTGTAGGTTGAGCTGGGTTTTATGTTTTTACTGTGTGAGTGTGTGTGAGAGAGAAAGAGACAGAGAGAGTTTTAAGGCATCAATTTTATTATATTTATAGGTTATAAAAAAAATGAAAAAAAATTATAAAAAAATAAAAACAAAAGAAAAGAAAAGGATCCAGTCATACCGGGTCGGGTCGGGTCGGGTCAACTGTTTGTTAAAATTATAGGTGGCAATTGGGCGGGTTTGGGCGGGTAGTGAGCGGGTAGTTAACGGGTATTGAAAAAAGGGGCAACTACCCGCTCCTACCCTATTTTGTAGATGGGCGGGTTTGGGCGGGTAATAATAAATTTGTGGGTACCCGCGGGTACCCGCGGATACCCTAATGTAGTAAATTATGGGTAGTTACATGGTAATTCACGGGTAGTTTGCGGGTAGTTGCGGGTACCCGTAATGAGTTACTTTCATAGAGTAATATGGGTATTAGTTAAAATGGGTGACAATCATAACCCTTAACCGGCGAGTCCAACCCAACACAACACTACACAGTTTTTACACATACTATACATTTTTTCACACACTACACACATTTTCACACACTAAGCACATTTTCACACACTACACATATTTTACACATAGTACACACATTTTCTCACACTACACACATTTTCACACACTACACACATTTTCACACACTACACATATTTTACACATAGTACACACATTTTTTCACACACTACACATATTTTCACACACTACACACATTTTTACACACTACACATATTTTACACACACTACACACATTTTCACACACTACGCATTTTTTCACACACTACACACATTTTCACACATTACACATATTTTACACACACTACACATATTTTCACACACTTCACATATTTTATACACACTACACACATTTTCACACACTACACATATTTTACACATAGTACACACATTTTCACACACTACGCATATTTTCACACGCTATACACATTTTCACACATTACACATATTTTCACACACTACACATTTTTTCACACACTACACACATTTTACACATAGTACACACATTTTTCACACACTACACATATTTTACACATAGTACACAAATTTTACACATAGTACACATATTTTCACACACTACGCATATTTTCCTCATCCAGTCATACCGGGTCGGGTCGGGTCGGGTCAACTGTTTGTTAACTTAAAATGGTTATAAAATAAAAAATAAGTGGGTGAGGGGAAAGAGTGAAAGAAAAAAAAGAGAGAGAAGAGAAGATGAGCAAAGGCTTAAATTCAGTATTCTATGCAGAAACATACCATCCAATTCAAGCTGGAAGTATTGATGGAACTGACATTCATCCTCATGATAATGCTGTTCATAGAGCTCTACTTTGTTGCAATTCTGGACTCTGTAAATTCTTAGCATTTCAAGTTCAAGAACCCATCTTTATTTCCATTCTTTTTCAATTTACAAAGTTGCTGTAATTTCTTACCTTTTTGTCTGCCAATTTTCACACTTTTTTTTGGTTTTTCTTCTTCTTTGTAGATGACCCTTTTGGTGATCCAAAGGTTATTGGTGATCCCTATTGCACAATCTTTGTGGGTCGTCTTTCCCACTTCACCACTGAAGAAACTCTTCGCCAGGTGCCATTTTTGAGTACTGAATTAGTATTTTTCTGCTTTTGTATTGTTTTTTCTTGCCTTGTTGTTGAATAGATTGTTGCTTTTGCTTAATTTGTTGAATTGGCGATGTGGGTTTTTGTGTCTTTCTTCAGGCTATGAGCAAATATGGAAAGGTAAAAAACTTGAGATTGGTCAGACACATTGGTAAGCTTTCAATGTGTGTGGTTTTTTTTTTTTTTAATATTAAGTTTTATTTATACTGATTTTTATTTGAAGATTATGACTTATAGTTTATTGTTGTTGTTTTTAGCGAGATAAGTCATGGTTTTTGTTCTGCAAATTCAAGCTGCCACCAAGATTACTAGTATTAGTGTCAAAAACCCAATTTTGTTTTTCTTTCTTAATTGCTACAGAAAAAGTAAAATGAAATCCTGTCAATTATGGCTTGTCTTTTGTAGTCCAATCTTTTTAGCTCAAACATTTACTCACCTTTCAAATTAGAAGTTGGAATAAAGGAAAAACAAATTATTATATAATGGTTTTGGACTTATTAGTGAGATTATCCGTCATGAGGCACTAACTTAAGTTCGAGGAGAAAGTATAGCATGCATATATTTTGTTTTTTAACATTTGACGTTGTGCTCCTATCCTTTTTCATCTGTCACTGCAAAATTTTTACATGGAATCTTGTTTATGTAAATGAATTGCTTGTTTTCTTGCTTTGAAGTAACTGGTGCCTCGCGTGGTTATGCATTTGTTGAATTTGAAACAGATAGAGAAATGCGCCGAGCATATAAGGTCAGCTGTTCTATTAATTGCTGATTACTGCCACTATAGTATCTGCTGTTTTTGTGGTGTTGTTCGACTCTTGCAGCTTGATGATTTTACTCCAATTTTATTTATTTTGCTTGAACTGGATTGGAGAAGTGCATTTGTTGATTGGCTTTATCTTACCCAGAAAAGTTCATCTGTTTGACTGCCCTATAGTAGGTTATTACTTTCATGGCTGTACCCTTCATGAACTTTAACTCCTTGTAAGTGTGGCATTTAGTCAAATGTTGATTCATTGAATCGGTTTCTGTTTTCCATTGGCTTGCTCTGGATAAATCCAATTTGTGGAAACTTTTTGGCTTCAGTATTAAGTAATGGGGCCTGAAGATGTTGGGAGTGGGATACTCTAGATTGATTTCATGTCTTTGTTCCTTCTGATTATATTTTGGGTGCTCCAAAGCTCTTGCATTTCATGTTGGGTATCTGTGTATAAATTCTGGGGTAGCGATTCTATTGCTAATTATGATTTAGTTACAATTGCTAATCATCTGAGTATCCGATTATTTACTGTAGTCTAGAAGTTTAACATTATTATTCTGCAAACTTAGTTTTGTAGGGTACTTCTTGCATGCTAGTATATACATGCATGTGACTAAGTGGGGGAACCTTATACTCTTTTAGCACAGGTAGATGCTAATTTCTTGCATTTCACTGCTGTTCTCATGCTCTGCAAGGAAGAGTCGCTGTTTCTCCCTTGTTATACGTCACACAAGATGACCTAGATTAATAGATGATCTTCTCTCATAGTTTATTAGCTAGCATCTTGAGTACATTTTGGATTTTAAGCTAAATTTTTTTCCATTAAAATTCCATCTTATGGTATTCCTTTACATCATGATATAGAAGCTCAGTTTTCCTACAAGGAATGAGTGTGTTCAAGAAAAACCAGCAAACTTACGAAATAGATTATATATTCTACGTTTTTCCGTCCAGGATGCTCATCATACCTTCATTGATGATTCTGAAATAATAGTTGATTACAACAGGCAGCAGCTCATGCCTGGCTGGATCCCAAGAAGATTAGGTTGGTTTAAGTGTCTCTATTCATTGAAACCTTCTGGAGATTATTCAGTTTTAATAGTCTTCCATTTTTGTAGGAGGGGGCCTTGGTGGTAAGAAAGAGTCTGGGCAGCTTCGTTTCGGAGGACGAGAAAGACCATTCCGAGCTCCCTTGTATGACTTAGCTCCTTTGCTTCATTGACCTATATTAAGTAAATGAAAGGATTTGTTTAAAGAGGACAATTGCAGTGATAGACAGACATATCATAGTTAGAAGTTCGTTCTGGATGTAGGACTTTTTATACTTTTTATTCCTCTTTGTAGATTAATAGTAAAACAAGACAAATGGGGGGTAATTAATTGGTAGAGCTGATTTTATTCTGACCTACTTTTGATATACATGAAATGGTAATGCTTAGTTATGTTCAGAGAAAATTCTTAAACCGGGATCACGAGAGAGTTTGTTATTTAATTTTATAGTCCTTTAAAACTTATTATATTCAGTATATGCATGCCAATTTATTTACACATGCTCACAAAAAAAAATGTTCCTGTGTCCTAATTATTATAGTTTTTAGACTGTCAAATCACTGCATAAAACTTTGGAGCAAATGTAATGCTTTACTATTGAGGGTATGTTTTGGTCTGTTGAACTTTTAAGCAAGAGTAACATATGAAGATCTCAAAGAAACATTTCTAGAAATAAATTTGGTGCAGACCTGGCTATTGCACATTTTGGTGACTCAAGGAAAATGAAAGAAATGTGTTGTCAAGCCTTCAAGCTTTTGGGATAAACTGTTTTCTGATTCAGTTTAAGTTTTAGTATCTTCTACATAGGAATTGATCTTTAGTGAATGCTAGATGTATACCATATGGTTTGTTATCAACAAAAAGTTGAATTTAAAATGCTTTAGAATGCTTTCATTGACTTGTACAGGTATGACCTTTGTGAGCATCGTGGCTACATTAGTAGGCTAGAATTAAGATCTCAAAGATTGAAGAACCTTTGCTTCCATTCCAGAACCTAGACATGAGAAAACTTTAAAGCATTTAAGTCTTCAATTCACAAACTAATAAATATGAACTCTCTCCCAGATTGAATTCTTACCTACTTTTCCTTCTTTTTTTTCTCAATCATCTCTTGGATTATCCACTTTCATTTGATTAAAGGTGTGAGATATAATAGTAGTTTCTCAGTACATGCACCAAGGAAGTAGTTGATCTTTCTATTTCTTTATTCTCAATTAATGTAGAGCACTTTGTGCTCTCCCATATTTCTGACTTTCTCTCGAAATATGATGATTTTTAGTTTTATCCTAAATCATCTTCAAGGTACAGTAGCGCATTCAGCTATAATTGTTTTTGTTGTATATTAATTCATGGAATTATTCCAATGCTCATTGTGCAAAAGATGCCAAGCTTAGTTTCGTTGAAGTACATGAAAAGAAACCTCAGATTTGCAGCTTCCAATTATTCACTGCTTAAGCTTCTTAATAACAGGAAAATAATCTCGACGTATGCCCTTTTGATCCTGATAATCTAACCAATTGTAGACTTATATTTTCTATTTGTTCCTTTAATTGGTCTTTGCCGTGCCCTTCCATCAAAAAGTTGAATTTTCCTCTCCAGTTAATGTATGGATGATATGTGATTTAAGTTGTACGATTACCTTTGGATTTTCTATGATTAGGCAAATTCTATAGTTTTAGACTTCATTCTCTTGACGTCCTGAACAGCTGATATAGAGAGTTGAACTGATCTTACAGTGAGAAATTTGAAATTTATGAACATGGACAGTTGCATACAACTGAAACCTGACTCATGAGCTCTTTTCTTTTCACCCACAAACTAGCGTAACTTTTCTTTAGTAATTTCCAGAAATTCTTACATGATCTTTAATGTTTGTTTAACCCAGGCGACAAATTCCTTATGATGATCTGAAAAGGCTTGGTATACCACCTCCTCCTGAAGGAAGATACATGTCACGCTTTGAGGTAGAAGCCTGTCCAACATAAGAATTCTGATGTGTGTAGTAAATATTTTGATGCTGGGATATTGCATGTCTACTCTCAACCAGAATTGTGAAGTATTTTGCTTGTTATAAAATACTTTTCCGAGTAACTATTTATCTTCACTAAAGCTTTCTATTGCAAGGTTAAAGGGACAAAATCATATGCGTTTCACTTAGCACATGCATATTTGTTATACAGTAAAGTTTTTCACTTGTTGTTTAAAGGTTCCATTGCCTCCCCGAAGAAAAAGACCTTCTATGGACCGTGAAGACTACCACAGACATGAAGAAGAAAGTAAAGGTTCTCATCAGCCGGAAAGATCACCTAGCCATCGGAGGAGGTCTAGAGACAAGCCAGAAGAACGCTCTAGCAAGCACCACAAAAGTAGTAGACATTCTCGACATGAAAAGAGGTCTCATAGTCATGATCATTCCTCCGATGATATGAGTTCCGTGGATAGAGGAAGCTCTCAACAACATAGTAGATTTTCTCGTGGAAGTGACCGGTGGTCTCCTAGAAGGAACAGCACATCAGATGACTAAGTGGGGGCTTGATCTCTATCATAGTAAGAACTTTGTCATATGTCGTAAATTTACCTAGTTCCTTGGAAAAAATAGGATGAGGGATGCATCTCTAGTTGCACAAGCAAAGAAGTTGTTAATGTTTTCAAGCATTACAATTTGCTGATCTCCCATTCATCCATTGGAAGCCTAGCTACTGGCAATCATGAATGCTACTAACAAGTAAAAGATATAGGTTATGTACTTCCAGACTTTAACTGGAATGGAATGGAAGATGTTTCACTAGTGTTCTGAGTGCTTTTTTATGTCAATCTTAAAGTTATTAGCATGAGATATAATATTAATCCTAAAAGTTGCATACATTGACAAACATGCATAGATGTAATTAAACAATCATATCTATCGAACTTCCAATCAAGATTTTGACAAAATAAGAGTAGTAAATATTGAAAGCTGAACAGCAAGCAAACTTGATTATCAATGAGTTTGAAACTGCTGATCAAGACAATAATTGAACATTGAAATAGAAGGGACTGTCTAAAAGACCATGTTTGATGAGTCAGAAATAGAAAAGTCTTGGTGGACAGCTATAAGGACTCTGCTACTTACACCATTGATTTGAATTCGTTTGGACCAAAGTAAGTATGACAAAGTGTTAAAAATAATTTTTTTTTTACAAAAAAAAAAAACATGTTATGAACATATTGTGAATGTCCATCCAAATATACCATGTTCTACCACTTTATCTCTCATTATTCCTATAACTCATGTAACATCATCTCATTATCACCCATTACTTTGTAACCTATGTAACTTATGTAACTCTTGGTGTTTTCATTTAGCACATTGTAAGTTACAAGGTACCTCAAGCCTATAAATAGATGATTATGTGAAAGAGAAAGATGGTTGAAAGGCTTACTACATTTTGTTCTACATTGCTCTATAATACTCTCTATCTTTCTAGCATTTTTCATACTTGTTTCATATTTGATAGTAGTAGTTGTAACATAAGATTTATATCTCTACTTTGTAGTAGTGGTATAACAACTTGTTACACAATATAATACTACAAGTTTGTAGTATTTTTATAACACGTTATCAGCACGAATTCTCTACCAATTGAGAAAGTTGGAGCAAATCAAATTCAAGTTGCATATTGAAAGAATTGTTAAGTATAGGTTTGGAATTTTGGTAAGTTCATATGGTAATACTTTTCATTTTCAATTAATTTATTTTCTACTAAGAATTTGTACTATTGTATATAATATATTGAATATTATATATGGATTAATTTGAAAGAAAAATTCAACCACTTGAAGTTGGTTGTCATTTCAAAAGCACGGTATGTTTGATAAAAATATGCCATATAATCAAAATAATGATTACCGTGACAAGAAATAAAATAACCTCCAGAAGTGGGTTAATAAAATTGAAAGAAAAAAATGGCAAAAAGAGTTACTACGAATGTGGTATAGAATATCATTGGACTCGTACCTGTCGTACTACGAAGCATATCGTTAAGCTTTAATATCATTGAAAAACAAATGCCACAATATTGAGACAAACTTTATTAATAAAATATGATGATAATACTAATATGATGAATCTCAACATATTATATTATTTTGAACACCCTGAAGGTGCAATTTAATCATATTTTATTTATCACCCTGAAGGTGTAATATGATTACATAATTTTATTGTTTTGTATCTTTTATGTAAATTTTCAATTATGCAATTTATTTATATTGTATTATTTATATAATTTGCAATAACACATAAATTATTGTTTTGTATTTTTATGTAAATTTTAATTGTGCAATTTATTTATATTTATTGATTAATATTTAATGTCTCAAATTCTTCCTGAAGAAGAAATAAATGTATGTTTTCTTGAAGAAAAATAAATACCAAATGTTTGGAATCAAATAATATAGATTTCTTTGTCAATCACCCCGAAGGTGATACTAGTCACTTGATTAGTGATGAAAATATCCAAGAATAAGTATTTTAGTTGTTTATTTCAATGTAATGAATAAGTATTTTAGTTACTTATTTTGATGTAATGAATAAACATCTTAATTTTTTTTATTTTGATATAATGAATAAAATTTTCAGTTTCTCACTTTATATAATGAACAAATATCTTCATTAGATGTACTCAAATAATAATAAAAATACTTATTATTAATATATTTGTTTTAAATATTTCTTTTATACTTAAAGAAATTAAAACATTTGTCATTTAAAATTTTTCTTTTGTGAAGAATATGGACGTTTCAATGATCAAAGACAAAGAATTATGTCTGGCAGATAGTGCAACAACACATTCCATACTAAAAGATAAAAAATATTTTTCTTATATAATCATGAAAGAAACTCATGTTAGTACTATATCTAGTAGTACAAAATTGATTGAAGGCTCCGGAAGAGCAATAATAATTTTACCAGGAGGAATAAAATTTTGCATTGAAGATGCATTATATTCTTCTAAGTCTCAAAGGAATTTGTTAAGTTTTAAAGATATTCGCCGAAATGGATATCATATTGAGACTAAAAGTGAAGGTAATAATGAATACTTGTATATTACAAGTATGGATTTTGGAAAGAAAATTGTATTAGAAAAATTACTTTATTATTCCTCCGAATTATATTATACATATATTTCTACAATTGAAATATATGCAACAGTAAACCAGAAGTTTATTGATCATAATGATTTTATTGTTTGGCATGACCGGTTAGGTCATCCCGGTTATATAATGATGCGAAGAATATTAGAGAATTCAAAAGGTCATTCTTTGAAGAGCTAAAAGATTCTTCAATCTAATGAATTCTCATGTGTTGCTTGTTCTCAAGGCAAATTAATTATAAGACGATGAAAATTCGTACCGAATCTCCTGCATTTTTAGAACGCATACGAGGTGATATTTGTGGACCTATTCACCTACCTTGTGGACCATTTAGATATTTTATGGTTTTAATTGATGCATCAACTAGATGGTCACACGTATGTTTATTATCAACTCGCAACTTGGCGTTTGCGAAATTGCTTGCGGAATTAATTCGGTTACGATCACATTTTCCAGATTATCCTATCAAGACAATTCATCTTGATAATGCTGGTGAATTTAAATCCCAATCTTTTAATGATTATTGTATGTTTAATGGGATAAGTGTTGAACATCCCGTCGCTTATGTTCACACACAAAACGGTTTAGCAGAATCGTTTATTAAGCGTCTTCAATTAATTGCAAGGTCACTACTCTTGAGAACTAAACTCCCAACAACTGCTTGGGGACATGCTATTTTGCATGCTACAACACTAATTCGTATAAGGCCAACAAATTATCATAAATTCTCTCCCCAACAATTGGTTTTTGGTCAGGAACCAAATATTGCCCATCTTAGAATTTTTGGATGTGTGATTTATGTTCTAATTGCTCCACCACAACGCACAAAGATGAGACCTCAAAGGAGGTTGGGAATTTACGTTGGGAACGAATCTCCATCTGTAGTGAAATATCTTGAGCCAACAACTGGAGATTTATTTACAGCTCGTTTTGCTGATTGTCATTTTGACGAATCAATTTTCCCAACATTAAGGGTAGAAAATAAACAGCTGGTTAAGAAAATTGGTTGGAATGAATTATCATTATCTCATTTTGATCCTCGTACAAATCAATGTAAACTGGAAGTTCAAAAGATAATTCATTTACAACGTTTAGCAAATCAATTGCCAGATGCTTTTACTGACCCAAAACGTGTAACTAAGTCACACATACCGGCTGTTAATGCTCCAATTCGAATTGATGTCCCTGAATGACCTTCTACCACTAGTAATCAATTAAAGGCACACATGAAACGTGGTAGACCAATCGTTTCCAAAGACAAAAATCCTCGAAAGAAAAAAGTAGCAAATAATAATGATGGCAAAATCGAGGTAATTGAGGTTCCAAAAGAATCTTCAAAAATGAAAATTCCCGACATGACGAATAATAAACTTCCAGAAGAAGTTCAGGTACCTGAAAATTCTGATAATCATGAGATCTCAATAAATTATGTCATGACTGGGAAAAGGTGGAATCGATATAAAATCGACGTCGATGATAAATTTGTCTATGCTGCAGCAATTACTATCATGAATGAAAACGAGGTTCATGAACCAAAGTCTGTGGATGAATGCAGACAAAGAAATGATTGGCCAAAATAGAAAGACGCAATTCAAGCAGAGTTAGACTCGTTGGCAATACATAAAGTTTTTGGATCAATAATACGCACACCTGAAGATGTGCAGCCAGTGGGTTATAAATGGGTTTTTGTGCGAAAACGAAATGAGAATAATGAAATTGTGCGATATAAGGCTCGACTTGTTGCACAATGTTTTTCCCAAAGACCTGGTATTGATTATGAGGAGACATATTCTCCCGTGGTGGATGCAACAACTTTTCGTTATTTGCTTAATCTGGCAGCAAATGAACGACTTGAAATGCGTTTAATGGATGTTGTAACAGCCTATTTGTATGGCTCACTTGATAATGATATTTATATGAAAATCCCTGAAGGATTCAAGTTGCCTAAGGAAAATAATTCAAGTTCTCGAGAACTTTATTCAATTAAATTGTGCAAATCCTTATATGGATTAAAACAAGCTGGACGCATGCGGTATAATCGCCTTAGTGAATATTTGATGAAACAAGGCTATATGAATTATCCCATTTGTCCATATGTCTTTATAAAAAGATCTGCATCCGAATTTGCAATCATTGCAATTTATGTTGATGATTTGAATATTATTGGAACTCCTGAAGAGCTCGGAAAAGCTGTTAACTCATTGAAACAAGAATTTGAAATGAAAGATCTTGGAAAGACAAAATTTTGTCTTGGATTGCAAATTGAGCACTTGGAAAATGGAATATTTTTGCATCAGTCGAGTTATACAGCTAAAGTGCTTAAAAGATTCTATATGGATAAAGCACATCCCTTAAGCACGCCTATGGTTGTAAGATCACTTGATGTGCATAAAGATCCTTTCCGACCTCGTGAAAATGATGAAGAATTACTTGGTCCAGAAGTACCATATCTTAGTGCTATTGGAGCATTAATGTATCTTGCTAGTCACACACGTCCTGATATCTCATTTGCTGTGAATTTACTAGCAAGATATAGTTCTTCACCTACACGAAGGCATTGGAATGGTATAAAACATATATTTCGTTACCTTCAAGGTACGATAGATATGGGTCTTTATTATTCTAGGGCAATCAAGTTTGATCTAATAGGTTATGCAGATGCTGGATATTTATCTGATCCTCATCATGGTCGTTCACAAACGGGTTATGTGTTCACATGTGGTGGTACAGCTATTTCTTGGCGTTCTATGAAACAAACTATAGCTGCTACTTCTTCAAATCATGCTGAAATATTGGCAATTCATGAAGCAAGTCGGGAGTGTTTTTGGTTGAGATCAGTGATCCATCATATTCGAAAAACATATGGTTTGCATTTGGATAAGAAAGTTCCCACTGTTTTGTTCGAAGATAATGCTGCATGCATTGCTCAATTGAAGGATGGATACATTAAAGGTGATAGAACAAAACACATCTCACCAAAATTCTTTTTCACGCATGATCTTCAGAAGAATGGTGAAATTCATGTACAACAAATTCGTTCAATTGACAATTTGGCAGATATTTTCACTAAATCACTACCGACTTCAACATTTGAAAAGTTAGTATATAAGATTGGAATGCGTCGATTGAAAGATGTCAAATGATGTGCTTAAGAGGGGGAGTTATTATACATTGTACTCTTTTTTCCTTAAGCAAGGTTTTTTTTCCTATTAGGGTTTTTCCTGGTAAGGTTTTTAACGAGGCAATGTTATATATGAAAAATGTACTCTTTTTCCTTCACTAGGTTTTTATCCCATTGGGTTTTTCCTAGTAAGGTTTTAACGAGGCATTTATCTTAAAGATGGACATCCAAGGGGGAGTGTTATGAACATATTGTGAATGTCCATCCAAATATACCATGTTCTACCAATTTATCTCTCATTATTCCTATAACTCATGTAACATCATCTCATTATCACCCATTACTTTGTAACCTATGTAACTTATGTAACTCTTGGTGTTTTCATTTAGCACATTGTAAGTTACAAGGTACCTCAAGCCTATAAATAGATGATTATGTGAAAGAGAAAGATGGTTAAAAGGCTTACTACATTTTGTTCTACATTGCTCTATAATACTCTCTATCTTTCTAGCATTTTTCATACTTGTTTCATATTTGATAGTAGTGGTTGTAACATAAGATTATATCTCTACTTTGTAGTAGTGGTATAACAACTTGTTACACAATATAATACTACAAGTTTGTAGTATTTTTATAACAAAACAAACCATCAAAACAACATATTGGAATCAATATCACCATTCTTTTAGTATTAGTTTAGAACTTTAGTTAGGAAATTTAAGGCCCAAATTAAAAAAAAAAAATCTATAGTTATGAGGGCAGTTCTTTTTCTTTTTTTTTTTTTTCTTTTTTTTTGTGGCAGTTCTTGAATGCGTTTAAGGGCTTTGTTTGGTGAGTGTGAAGTGTGAAGGGACAAAGATGACAGCTTCTTGCAATTATTTTTTCCTTCCCTTGAACAAGTACAAAAACAGCAAACTCCTATATATTGACATTCATTCATTCAACAAACAAATGAAGCTTTGATGAGCCCATGATTGACTTCTTGTGTTGTAATTGGAAGATGCAAGCCAAGCTTTTTCTTTCCTCAATTGTGCATCTTGTTGACAACTAATAATCAAGAATAAAATTATCCCTTTTGAAAAAGAAAAAAAAAAGTTAGTCTTTTCAACATATATACAAATTCAATTGGTTTTAGGAAGGAAAAAAATTAGAAAAAATACTAGTAAAAGTTAGATTCAATTATTAGTAAAAGGAATATACAGCACAAAGGATGGAATAATAGTACTAGTATTATAATTGTTGTGGCAGCTTTATTAATTTGTCATCTATATATGATGATGGTCAAAAAAACAAATTGGACCGACACCAATCTAAAGAAACCAGAAAAAACAAGTGAACCAAATTTTTATTGCAATATTATGATATTTAATAAAAATTATATAAATATTGTTGTTTTTATTGGTCGACTTCAATATTTAAAAAAAAAAACTAAACATTATTTTTACTACATTGATATTATTATTTCAAATACTTAATTCTTGATATTATTAAGTAACTCTTGATATTATTATTTCAAATACTTAATTCTTGATATTATTAAGCATAAATAGTAGTATTACATGAAAAAATAAGCTAAATTGTTAACAAAACATTTCAAGAGTTAATTATATTACATCGAAAACAACAAATTTAATTTTAACAAAGAAATTGATCCAATTGTAGAATAATAAAAATGGTTATCTTCAATTTACCTCCATGAAAAATGGCATTTAATCACTTTGCCTCCATAAAAGATTTTTATTAACACTTTGACTCTTGACTATCAATTAAAGATGATAATTGATAACATCATTAATTATTAATTTTAAATGACAATTTTATCCATCAATAATAAATAAATTATATTATATTTGTCCCTCTTATATTTAAACATTAATTTCAATTTATCTACTCCATAATTTTGTGTTAATACTTAAATATTATTAGTTTGAGTCATAAAATATTTGATCAATTTTTTTAACAAATTAAGATACTTGTTTATTTTTTTTCATTTTTTTCCTTTTATTTCATTTTTTTATATAAATAAATTTATGTCATGTTTCTTGTAATGTATGATTTTTTTTTACTCATTTTAGTTTGTTGTGTCTTTATAATGTGATTATTTATCTTATTTGTATTATTGACAATTTAAAGCATTGATTTAATATCTTAATTTTTTTATTATATTATTATATATATTAAAGTAATCTAATCAACATAATAAAATTGTATAATCACAAAATAAATAAATAAAATAATTATTTTCTTATTAGTTTTAAGGTGTATATGTATTATAAATAATTTTTTTTCCTAATAGAGATATCTTTTTTACTTAATAAATTTAATAAAAAATTAATTAACTCTAAATTAAAAATCCATAGATATCAGAGTGGTAAACTAAAATGTTTCATTAATTTTTTTATTAAAGATTAAAAAATTGGACAAAGTATGTATTATTTTATTACCTTCAAAAAAATTAAATAATTCATATGAGGTTTTTATTGACCAAGTACATTAAAAATAGTTAACAAATTATAAAAACTAGTAAACCATATCCAAAATTTATTTTTTTTTAGTAAGATTATATATATTATTCTATTATTTAAAATAATAATAAGAAATTTAATTTGTTAAAGTATATATGAAGCGAAAAAGAAAACAAAATAATGATAAAGTAGGAAAAGATTTTGAGAATTAAATTTAAGGGTAAAATAGTTTTTAAAAAAAGAAAATAAAAAATAATAATTTTTTTAAGGCAAGATTTAAACTTTTCAGTTAAATATAGTAACAGAATATCCTTATTGGTGTAAAGTGCTAATAAAATCTTTTATGGGGGCAAAATGATTAAAGATCATCTTTTATAGGGGTAAATTAAAGATAATCCTAATAAAAAAAAAAGAAAGTTTGTAAAGTTTGTAAAGTTTGAACTTTGAAGAGTAAAGTTTGTAATTAACCCTTTCATTTGGGTTTGTGATGAAAGAAAGAGATTGAAAAGGGTCAAATGATTGCGCGTACTTTGGAGAAATACAGTGTGAACCCATGATTTTCGCATTATTACAAACAGTCAAAACTATAAAAGGAGTGGTCATGATAATGACACCTGTCGGTTTTTGAAGTTCGTGATTTTTATTACTGTCAATGGCTTCCACCGCCACAGGCAGTAGACTGTCAGTCAAGAATGATTCTCGAAATTGAGTTGCCTCTCCAAATTACAAAATTCTATAATAAAACTTTTTCACGTTAATCATACAATATAGGGTAAAAAAAAATTTAAGATCACCAAAAACTTTTATAATCGTATATCTTTAGCTATTTAATTTTAATTTATCTTACTTATTTGTAAATGCATCTAAAAATTTTAAATATTTATGATATATTCTTGAAGAAAATGGAGAATTAATGAAGATGTTACATATAAGATTCAAGTAAGATAGAACAAAATAAGCGTTGTCCATACTCTATAATCGTAAAATATCACTGAAATTTTTATAAAATAGGTATAAAAGTAGTGATGTGTTACGGTTCAAAGTGTTGTACAACTAAATACGAATGTGAACAATAAATAATTAGTACAAATAAGTATGTTGAGATGAATATATAGAAATATTAAACTAAATAGAATAAGTAATTAATGCATTATAAAGAAAGTAAAGATAACTGCAATATATAAGAAAATAAAATAAACACATTTAAACATGTACATGAGAGACCTTTAGATGCTTTAGTAAGACGCAGTGGCGGAACCAGAATAAATTTTTTAGGGGGGCTTAATAGTAAAACAAATTGCGTAAAATAAATATATACAACTACTAAAATATCAAATTGATAATATGAAAACAAATATATGTACATGTTAAAGTATCAAATTGATAATATTAAAATAAATGTATGTAACTACTAAAGTTTCCAATTGACAATATTAGAAAATACACAAAAAAATTTAAACATTAGTAATATTAAAAAAATATAAAAAAAAAGAACTCGTAATAAGAAATAGCGTTAACAACAACAAAATTACTAGACTCATTAAACCAAATAGCAATGAAGAAAGAAGTCGAGGGGGTGAGGTGCAAGGGATGAGTAATTTGCAAATGTTTAGTGGGAGCGAGAGAAATTCACGTTTATAATTTAATAAGTAGGGTGTGAGTGAGATTTTAGTAAATAGGCTTTAAAAATACACATTTAAATTTTTTTTAAATTGTTTTTACTCTTAAGTAAAAAGACGTCGTTTTACTTAGGAAGTTTTTTTTTTACTCTTTAGCAAAACGATTCACATTTAGATTTTATTTTTTTACTGTTTTTTTACTTTTTAATTTTTTTTACTCTTAACCAATACGACGTAGTTTAACTTAAAAGGTTTTTTTCTCTTTAATAAAAGTACGTGGTTTTACTAAAGAGTAAAAAAAAAAACTTTGTCATCTTCATCATCTTCCCCCGGCCGCCGTTGAACCAAAACTCGAAAATTAGTTATCCCAGATGCTCGGACCTTTGCCATCAATATTCCATGCGCCCTCAATCTGTAACAAAAATCATGCAAAAAAACATTAGAATCTAAAAAAATTAACCATTTGTAGAAATTTTAAGAGTTAGTTATAAGAACTTTATTATATATCCAACTGATAAGCTACAGATGATGCACCAAACAGGAAGCCTGGAGGAAAGTAGCCCCTTCTGATTTTTTCCATCAAGTGCAGGGGCGGAAGTGGTGATGGAGTACTAAACTCCTCTTCTCCCGGACCAAGGGGGGCGGTCGCACCTGCTCGCCCCTCCTTGGTTCCGCCACTGGTGAGACGTGTGAAAAATATAGAATTATTAGAAAGATAAAAAAATGGGGAAAAGAAAGATAAAAATGAATAAAAAGAAACTATAAGAATATATATATATATATATTATATTTAAATATAAATGAAAAAAAGATGTTTCGACCGAATATATACGGTGGTGATGTCTAATCCATGGCTGTTTTTACACCCTAGGGTTTTATGACTAGGGTTTTTTGCTTAATAATTAATAAAAACATGATGAACTATCAATGGCTGTTTTTCCAAAAATGAAAAAGATAAATCGACAAAACTTCTTTTTGTAAATCACTAGGTTTTGTTATTCTCATTCTCAAATTACTAATAAAGACTAAGGAGTTAGATCATGGGGGCAATAGGAAAAGAGGAATGTTTTGAAAATAGCATATTGCAAATATTGTTTACTCTTATGACTGGCTATTTTATGATTGTATAATATGAGTACTTGAACATGAGAAGAGAGTTCTACCCTAATCATTGTTATATTAAAAAAAAAGAAAAAAAATAATTAATTACTCACATACATGTCATTTCTTATTTTATCTGTATTTGAAACAATTTTGTCTTCTTCGTATTACTATAGTTTTTATACAGTTCGGATCTTTTGTTATATTATGTATTTTATTCCCTATTTTATTGTATCGATAAATTTCATGTATCTTAAATTAAAACTCTATCAAGTAATTAGTGAACACTAAAAGATAAGTGATAAAAACACGTGACATGCATTAATAAATTAATACATAGAATGAAATATTAAATGTAACAAAAGATCCATTCGGATTCTTATATGAGTTAATAATTTGTTATCAATTTGTTAACTGAGAACTATTGAATTCAATTAATTATTTGTTATATATGGTTGATTTTCAATTTTCTGTTAAGGTCCATCTTATAGATTTTCAAATTTGATCCATAATTAAATTTTAAATTTCATCATAAATAAGTGGTTCAAATGATACTGAAATTGGTAAAACATTTTTCATTGTTATAAGAAATTATGCACCTATATATAAAAATAAGAAATAATATACTTAGACAAATAGTTAACCCTTATGAGTAAAGACAAGTTATATATAAAATAAGTACTCAACAAAATGTATTTTAGTCTCATAAAATTAGTTATTGATAGGCATCTTGTCAAAAAATATGAATTGAGTTTGAATGGTTTTGTCATCTTCAAGATGTTGATGTTTGGATGATTGAAGCAAATAAATAAACACAAGAAAGAGATGTGGAGAAACTTGTAACACATAATTCACATTTGAGTTTTCAATTGTTGATTGTTCAATCAATTGAGAGATACTTGTACATATAATATGATCCATCTTCCATAACAATATAAGTATTATGAATAGTCATTTCAAAACTATGCAATATATTGATTTTAATAATTTCTTTTTTGCTGTATAGTTACATTTATTGTTAGCATAATTGGTTGACACTTTTGCAATTTTTATTAATAGATTTGATTCTTTGTCCTTGTCCTGCCATTAAGAGCAACATTGAAAAATCATACCTACTAGGCTACTACTATACCCTACTAAAAATTCATCAAAAAGGACTATATATGGAGTAGTTCCAATTGAAACCCTTATAAGGCATATGCTAGTAAATTGTAATAATCATTTTTTAACTTCATATATGAATTTGTGATATTTAAATCCCAAAATTATATTATTGCTTTAATAACAGTGACAATTTTGTTTTGTATATAAATTTCTCTTTTTAGCCCAAAAAAGATAAAATTGTTATAAAATAAATGAGAAACAAATTTAAGTTTCCTTGCATTTTACTAAAAGAAAGAAGAATAGACATGCATCCTTTTTTTAATTTATTTGATAAAGAGAAAATGCAGGAATTATTAATTTGAAAAGGTTATTAAGAACAAGAGTCAACAACGAAAGACCCACAAAACGTCAAACATTCCTAAGAGCGCGCCAAACATTGACGATAGTCATTGTTTTAAGTTTTAAACTCCGCATTTACGGTAGACAAACCGGAACTTAATCATCAAACTGCAAATCATGCAAAGCTTCCTTGTTCACTTCATATATATAGCCACTCCATCCCTATGTTCGTGTCTTTCAAACTCCCAAGTATTAAGGAACATTCATATTATATCAATTTCTTTAATTTTATTTTTTTTATGGTTGTTTCTTTCATATTATTAAATAGAATCGTATATATAAATCACATTTACTCGTTGTATTCGATTTAGTCTCATTTTTAAGAAAAGAGAAAGTTGTATATATTTACAAATTTAGAAGTCATGAGGAATTTTATTCTAACCTAAATATCCTACTTATATGTAGCAGTTAAAAGTAGAATCAGGTTTTTATAAAATTTTATATCCTAAAAGCCATTACCTCAACTCATACACATATGAATATACCACAAGAAACAGAGGTTTAAACTCTAAATATTTGTGTTTATTATTCCATGTGCTTAAGTATACTACCATTTAAGTATCAAAGTGAATTTTCCGGTGGTACCACTCGAATTGTTCATTTAACCTTTGTATTGCACTTATTCTAGGCGTTTGTTTGGGAAATAAACTGCAGTTCCTACTTTACATTGCATAGGTGTTTAGAGATTATTGAAGAGTCCAAGAACATAATTGCATTACTTAGAGCACTATACCGTTCTCAACTTCATCAAGTATCTTCCAATCAAAGAAGGAAAAAAATTAATTCAAAAATTAGATTATAACATAAAAAATCATGATTAAATTGTTCTTCAATTTTTTTAGAAAATTACCAAAATGATTACCTCCTCCGACTCCTCATTGAAGTCCAATAATTTCTCAGTCTACATATCTCATTTATTTTTATTTGAGATAATCTTGCATTTGATACATTAACATCAACAATAAATTAATTAATTTAACAATAATTTTAAGTTGGCCAAGCATTTATATATACTTACAAGTTACAAAAGGCATATTTAGCATTACTTTGGCTTTGGCTTGGTTTTACTTGAAAGAAAAAACTAAAATTGAGGTTTAAGCACATTTCTATACTTAAAATCTCACTAGAACTTTATCAATTAGTATGCATAAATTTTGTATCTTGATGAAAAAGTGCTAAAAATAGAAAACAAGAAAATGAAAAAAATTTGCCACCTCCAAAGGAGGCGCGTAGAAGATGGGACAGTAGATTCTTCCTGATGAAAAGGAATAAGAGAGAATTTTTTTTTCACAAAAACCAACAAAATTCCATGCAATTTATTATAAATTTATAGATCTACTTTGACAAGAAAGCCAAAATCAGTATGCTACTTTTTTCAAAAGCTTTGTCATCATTCGTTTTATAAAATTAAAAAGAAAAACAAAGTAAAACTTTATTCTGTCATTTTATTTAAAAAGCTTTTCAATTTGGCCACTTTACAAACATTAAAAAATTAATTAAGAATCTAGTACTTCCAAAAAATACTAACGTAAGTTGTCTCGAAAATTTTAAAAAACAAAAACAAAAACAAAAACAAAAACTTAAGGAAAAAATGAAAAAAAAAATTGCAAATCCCAATGGTCCACACTATTCGATGATTCAATGTCTCCATCTTCTGTTCTGGTCAGAGATTTTTAACCTGTTGCTAGATCTCTTCATCATCACCCAATTTTGCAATATATTTTCTCATTTTGTTTTTAACTAATTAGGGTCCTTTACTTTAATATGAATATTAAAAATTTTAGTACGAATATCATTAGCAATTGTGTTTTGGCTAAAATCATTCGATTGCAAAATTTGACTGTAACAACTTGTCGTTAACTAAATTGATTGTAGCATCTAAGGGTCTGTTTGGTTATTCAAAAATTTGTGATTTATTTTACAATTGTAAAATGAGGTGTTTGTTTTGTTCAACTTTTTTATCAAAATTTTTAAAACATAAAACAATGCTACAGTAATTATTTTTGCTACAGTAATTTTTATAAATAAAATATTGAATTTGAATTTGAATTTTAAATTTTAATAATAAACAATTCTTCCTAACACACTTCCCACCAAAATAAACTAATAAAATACTAATTCAAATTTAAATTTCAAACTTTTATTAATAAAAAAATCTTCAATACAAATCCCAACAAAATAAAATCATTCATTCCAAACACTCTCAAAATATTCTTTTCTCATAACAAATCCCAAGGAAAAAAATTTCATGATATAATCCAAAAATAGCTTGTCCAAACGGAGCCTAATTTGTCGCGTATTAAGTGGATGGCAATGTCTTACTGCAATATCTTATCGTGCATTAAGCGAATTGCAGTGTCTGACTGCAACATATTGCCGTGAATTATAGCGAAATGTAATTCATTTTGTCGATCTCACTTAATGAGGTTAGTTTTGTTTTCGTTGTTTATGTTTTTTTCTTTTAATATTTGGATCAATGATGAGTTTATCATAATGTATAATATTTATACTTTCATGTTAATATTTGATTGATTAGTGTTACAATAAATCATTAGGAATGATCCATAAATGCATTGTGTACATATGTCCCAAATTAGGATTGCTAAGAAACAAAAGTTTAATTTGATAAGCAGTCTTGAGATGAGTAGAAATAGTGAAACAAACAATCCTATAAATATTTTCACACTTGCATGTTTGACTTCCAATTTGCATTATCAACATGCAACCAAATTCTTTAATCCTTTCTTCCTTCTTTTAAGGTAAAAGTAGCAAAGAAATTGGCAAGGCAACAGTTCATACATGCACTAATCGCTATGAACTGAAACTCAACTGGACTGACTTTAATTTCAAAATTGTGATTTACCACTCTCTTTTTTACTAAAGTAAACAGCATTTTGCTTTCATCAAAGACAACAATGTAAATACATCAATCAAAATTAACATCCCTTTTAACCTTTCCAGTTCCCACTTGTCAAATCAGTGTTCTCCCTGACCACTCTTCCCACCCTCATCTCATCCCAAATATACAGAAACAAACCACAGAGACAGAGCAAGCAAGAACAAGAACATGAACATGAACTGATGAATATCCATAGTCTCTGGCTGTTTTGTTCACAATACAGCTAATCCATCAGTTCTTTAATCTTCTTCATATTCTGTTCCCACCTACTCCTTCAATCCTCAGTCCAAATTCCACACCATAATCATTCAAACTCTGAGCATTCTAGTACAATAGTACTGCTCATCAATTTAACAACAGTCTTTGCCAACTCATGTTAACCATGAAAAGAAACAAAAAAGCACCAATCTTTCCTCCTCTGTTTCAGTAGTTGATGGTAGAAGTATTGCTCTCTCTTTCCATCCTCTTCCTTCCCTCTCTTCACTCAGCAAAACAGCTGAATTCTTTGCACTGATAAGAAACTGATGAGAAAGAATAAACAGAGATAAACTCATTAAAAGACTTATTCAGAAATCCCAACTTTACAATGCTGCCTTCTTGTAAAGTTCCAATCTTTCTCATCAGTTTATACTTTTTAACTTGTTTTGTAACCTCAACCTCACTGAGTCTACACTCCACCACTACTGCCACCACCGTCAACCGCCGTCTCCTCCACCAACCATTGTTCCCAGTTGACAGTTCTCTTCCACCAACCACTCAACCTCAACCACCTTACCCCTCCCCACAACCTCAACCTCAACTTCAACCAAAGTACCCCTTTTCCTCACTTTCACCACCCATTACACCTGTAACTCAAAACCCATTTTTCCCTTTTTATTCTTCTCCACCACCACCTCCTCCACCGCCAGCTTCCGTTGGCCTCGCAACTTTTCCGGCCAACATTTCCTCCCTTATCCTCCCCCGCTCTTCTTCCTCCTCCAACAAACCCATTTCCCACAAACTCATTGTCGTCATTATCTCCGTTTCAATCCTCTCTGCCGCAGTCATTGCAGCTGCAGTCGCCTTTTTCCTCCTCCACCAACACCGCCACTACCACTACAACCACCACCACGACCACCCTTCTTCCAAGGCAGACAACATTCGACTCTTCCCACCTAACGCCACTCCCTCCGACAGTAGTACCACCGCTAAAAAACCACCTCCTCGTCCGCCACCGCCACCGCCGCCGCAGCTGTCCCGCCAAACTCCATCCTCCACCAGCTCAGAGTTTCTCTACTTGGGAACACTCGTGAGCTCCAGAGAAGTCAATTATGAGGCAAATAATATTCCCCAAAGTCCCAAAAGTGCCAATTCTACTATCCCTGGCATCTCTTCAGCTTCAGCTTCACTACACTATCATAAGCTGGGCTCGCCGGAGTTGCACCCTTTACCGCCATTGCCACGTCATCATTTCCAGCAAGAATACAAGAATCCCAATGTGGGTTCTGATGATGATGAAGAATTCTTCTCTCCCAGAGGCTCAAATGTGGAAAAATATAGTCCCGAGGTGGGAAATGAATCACACTCTCTGAGAGGTTTTGAGGCGGAAAATGCCCGAATTTCGAGCTCAAATTCATATCGTTATTCGAATCCTCATTCACAGACTCATTCTTTATCGAGTAGTCCCTCAATAGTTATGAATTTGAGCCCCAAAAGTAGTATAAGGTCGATGTCGCCGGATTCCATAGCAAATTTTCCGGCGCCACCTCAGTGTATACCTCCGCCGCCGGCCCGAGAACGGCGAGGATTATCATCATCTCCACTATCTTCAGGGGATACCAAGAATTCGCCTTCGCGGGTTTCGGATTTTTCAGGGATGAATTTGGATTCTCCAGGAGAAAATTTGATTTTTTCCAGGAGGTTTGGTGGTGGGGGACTAATGACTCCACCGCCTCCGCCGCCACCACCACCGCCGAGGTTTTGGGAGACTCCGGTGGTGGGTGCAGGGCCGCCTGTGCTGGTGGCACCTTCAAGAACTGTTTTGGGACAACAAGTGGGAAATGGTGTGTGTAATGCTGAAGCCGCGGAGGGAAGAAATGAGAATGGAGTGAAGCCTAAGTTGAAACCTTTGCATTGGGACAAAGTGAGAGCAAGTTCAGATAGAGCAATGGTGTGGGATCAGCTCAAGTCTAGCTCATTTCAGTAAGATTTCGGAACTAATCAAGCTTTCCCCTTTTGGATTTGATCACTTGTTAAAAGTAACCAATTTGTACTTTTGTGAGTTTGCATTATTATATGATGTTTTGCCACTTTGGGGTCAAATTTTTGGCTTTGCATAAATGAAAAAGATGATTCTTTACATGTTACGTTTGTTTTTGAATGGATTTATTCTTGTTTTACTTGTTCTTTTTGTGTCAACTTTGTCTTACTATGTTCCTTATTTACTTTTAATAATGATGAGGAGTGATATGATGCTCTTGTAGGTTGAACGAGGAAATGATAGAGACATTGTTTACTGTCAATTCTTCAAATTCAAATCAAAAGGATAATACTAGGCGACCATTGATGCCTGTTATAAATCAAGAAAACCAGGTTCTTGATCCAAAGAAGTCTCAAAATGTTGCCATCTTGTTGAGGGCACTTAATGTTACCGTGGAAGAAGTTTGTGAGGCGCTTTTAGAAGGTAAATAAAGATTCCTTTTAGCTTTACTTTGCTAATGTACGTTACTTTGCTAATATTATGCTTTTGATTGCTTTAGTGTTTGTGCTTCATCCTCTTTTTTCAAATGATGCCACCATAATCGTTGATAGTAAATACTGAAGCTGATGTAGATCTTTTGCCTTTGTTTAATGTTTAGGATACCACTCAACCATTGTACACAATTAGGCTACACAAATTTGTTCTATCTAAGTTTCTGATTGATCTTTCACCCTAATTCAAATGTAAATAGGGAATGCTGACATGCTGGGAACGGAGTTGCTTGAGAGTTTACTCAAGATGGCTCCTACTAAGGAGGAAGAAAGAAAATTGGAGGAGTTCAAAGATGAATCACCTTTCAAGCTTGGCCCTGCTGAGAAATTTTTGAAGGCAGTGCTATGTGTACCAAATGCATTCAGGAGGGTGGATGCTATGCTGTACATTGCCAATTTCGATTCAGAAGTTGAGTACCTTAAGAGGTCTTTTGAGACACTAGAGGTAAATTTTTGTCGTCCGTTCATGTTTTGTACTGTTCTTCAATTTTCAACCTTTGCTATTGGCTATGCTAGTTCTGCTTTATTACCACATGTTATTTTGGTTCCATTTCAATTGGTTTTTCACTTGATAGGATGGCACATCTCTTCCTGTTATGATACTTATTAGGTGGTTTTGTTATTTGAATTATGGAATGCCTGAGATTCATGCTCCTGCTGCTTGACCTGTTCTGGTTCTGACATGATAAACCACTATCATGTTTCTTTGACCCCAGTGTCTATACAGCATTAATGTTTCCAGTAAAAGGACAGATAGATAAAACATAGTGTTATAACAATGTATAGTATATCCATAACATAGTGCTGTCTGCTCATTTTAAGTGAAATTAGAAAATCCTACGAATTTCATCACATACCCGCCAATCAGTGAGGGCAGGACATCAATTTAGTGAACTGTTTCATGCAGCAAGGCCAATTGCAAAAAGCTTGGGTAGTGTTAATATTGTCAACCGAGATATTTGTTGTATTTTGATTTCTTCAATCATGCTAACTTTGCAGGAGGCATGTAAAGAGCTGAGGAGCAGCAGAATGTTCTTGAAACTTCTTGAAGCTGTGCTTAAAACTGGGAACCGTATGAATGTTGGAACCGACCGTGGAGATGCACATGCATTCAAGCTCGATACACTTCTTAAGCTTGTAGATGTTAAGGGCACTGACGGTAGAACAACACTCTTGCATTTTGTTGTACAAGAGATCATCAAAGCAGAAGGTTCTCGTGTTGCCACTACTGAGTCAAATCAAGCTGTTGAAATAGATAATCGATTTGCATTACAAAATGAAGTTGAATTTAGAAAAATTGGACTTCAAGTCGTTTCTGGCCTTAGTGGGGAGCTTAGCAACGTTAAGAAAGCCGCGTCCATGGACTCAGAAGCTCTTAATCATGATGTAATGAAACTAGCCTGTGGAATTAGCAAGATTTCTGAGATTTTGAAGTTGAATGAAGGGTTTGCTTTAACTGACAGTAACAGAAAATTTTCAGAGTCTTTGGAAGGGTTTCTCAAGAAAGCAGAGGAAAATATTGTCATGATCCAAGCACAAGAAGGTGTTGCTCTCTCCATGGTTAGAGAGTTAACTGAATATTTCCATGGGAGTTCAGTAAAGGAAGAAGCTCATCCATTCCGGATATTCGTGGTTGTAAAGGACTTTCTTTGCATCCTTGATCAGGTATGCAAGGATGTCGGGAAGATGAATGAGCGAACCATAGTGAGTTCAGGTAGACAGTTTCAAACAATGTCGAATCCAAGCCTTCCACAAGTGTTCCCAGGATTCAGCGGAGGACAGCAACATAGTTCAGATGATGATGAGCGATCATCATTCTCTTAAGCTTTGATAATTTTGAGAGGAATTTCATATCCCTTTTTTTGGCTCCACATTCACAATAGTTCGTCAATGAAGAGAAAAAGAATGGAACTTTTGCTTGTGTGCTCTAGCTTCTCAGAAAAGTCATTTTTCTTGCATGTTTTGCTTCTCTATCTGTACAAATCTATGTAGATTATTTTTAGAGCTTCATCCACTATATAATATAGCCAAAAGGTAAGTATATTAATCATGAAATAATATGGTAGTTTTCAAATGAGTAGAGCTAGAGAATCTCACTGGTCTTATTCTGCTTTTAGCTGGAAACCTTTGGAGCTGCCTATGCTGGCAACCTTGGGCATTTATGAATTGGTATAACTTTCATATTTTTTGTTTGGGAGGGGCTGGTAAAAGATGAAGATGTGGCTATTTCTCATGTTATGTGTGCAACATTTTGTTCATGCCGAAGAACTAAATTGTTTTCACCTCCTACTGTAAGATCATGATTTGCCATTGTCTACAAAAGAAATTGAAGACCAATTCATAGTATCTCATTCAATATTTTGATAATACAAGGTAGCACTTCTAGTCACTGCAATTTAGAAATCCCTATATTGCTCTAAAGAGTAACATACTACCTATACAGAAGCAAACAGAAACTTCACTTTATCCTCAAGATCAATAGAGGACCTAAGCCTTGCTCTCCTTATCTTCTGACAAGGAACAACTTCTAATTTAAGTCCTACATTTTCTCAGCATCCATGCGCTCAATAATGCGTCGTGCCTCTTCCTCAGTAGCAGGTACTACATTCCTTATCTTCAAGACTCTTTTTATAGCATTTGAGCGGACAGTGAATGTGAAGTAGAACTTGTTGGATACCTAATGAAATTGGAATGTGCATGAAAGCCATAAACACAACAAAAAGTTTGAATATTATCTAGCTTCCCAAAAATAATATCCCTAGACGATAAACAATCACTAAAAACAAGATCATGCACGTTTGTTTTGTTCCTGAAGGAAGAGAACATCTGTGTTTATCATCCAGCAAAGGTTGACTAGCGTCGATCATGTCCAGACATTCTACCAAGTTGTTGATTCTTTAAGTGTGCAAACATGAGTGATGTTTCTAATGGAACTACTAAACTGGTGGTTTGGCTATTAATTGCTCTATAGATTCCTGAATCCTCAAATTCCCGAATAATTTTTGCCTTCTCTTTACTGCTCCTTCTGTTACTGTCTTAGGTGGTTGCAGATGCCCATGGAAAGGCCAAATAAATTTTTGTTTCATCTCAGCTGAGTGGAACAAGTCTACTCTGGAGTACAAAATGTCTTTAGCTTATCTTATCCTTCTCATGGTTCAGTCAGAAAAATATAGGTGACAAAAAAGTTAAACTCATTACAAGTTAAAATTACCTCAATTTAAAGTGACACATTCATGGATAATGATCAGTGGGATAAGTATAAACTCATCGAATTAGATGCTAATGAGCTTACCTCACTAGATTTAAGCTCAGGACTTGTAACATGAGCTACAACTTCCACGTTGATCAGAGGCTGATCTGGATTCTCAAGCTCTGTATAGAGGACACATGATTTGAAACGAAGGAAGTTCCCAACATCCACCTGCATTAGCAAATCCATTTATTATAATTCATGAAACTTTGATCACCGATTTGTTATGCCCTCCCTAAGAATATGTGTTTTCAGGCAGCACCTGCTACTTCTAGATCACTGTATTAAGCATGCGCCATTCAACCTTCCCTCCCATATTTGGCTTATTGACAATCCAGACTTATTGAGCTATTGATGTTATCTATCATCACAAAAACCCTTCAGCCAATTGCTAAAGAAATGACTTTCATGTCATTCATTTCTGAATTAGTGCAGTAGTTTGGGGTAAACTAGTTAGTAGCTACTTTTGAACCAATGATTTACTTAGTTAAGCATTTATAGACAACAAAATAATGGATCTGGGACAACTTGAATGTTACCATACATGAGAATATAGTAGTTCTATAAGAATCCATTCAGTGTGCAAATACTGATAGTGTCTTCAGATCCAGGATGCCCATTTTTTACTTATACATCTATTACTAATCTTCAGTTTAGGACATAGGGAGATTCCTGTGCTGACGGCCATAAGGTTGTAATTCAAACAATAAGACAGCAAACTGATGCGGAAAATGCCCCCAAATAATGGTCAGTAACCCTTTCTCCCCCTGTAAACTGCATTACAGCTTTGATCTTTTTCTTTTGAAAACCGAACAAAGTACAGTAAATACACATGAACGGAATCTTGGGTTTATCTAGGCTAATATTGTGATGACATGCAAGTCTTATTGGTAAATGCATAAGATAAAACAAAAAACACCACAAATGCAAACTATGTCAAATTTGATGCTTGAAAGTTGACCCGTGGCTTGAAAGAACAAAAGAGGTAAAGTAAAACCTCATCACACCCAAAAAAGAGAACCAGAATTGGAATTTTGATAAGGGAAAATCCCGGGAGGGTCTAAATGCCATTTAATAATGCTCGTGTAGGCCACCCAATAATACTGTGAATGGAAGGGGCATTAGCTACTCACAGGTTTTAAGAAATCAACATGGTCGACTTCCAGAAAGCATGGTGCCATGCCAGCAAAACTATAAGCTGTAGCAAAGGCCAATTCAAAAGCCCTTCGCATTAAAAAGCCACCAAAAATTCGACCATGGATATTCCTTTGTTGTGGCTGACAAACCAGAGAATTCTGAAGGCATGTATCCTTTATCAGAATGCTATCTCTGTCAGCTAAAGCTGGCATGTCACAGAAGATTCGTCCTTCAGCCAGTAACTCATTGAGCCTATGTACTTCCTCATCATTCTCAAACCCCTGCTTTCTCTCTCCTTTTTTCTTTTTCCTCAGTTGGTTTCGTTCTTCAGCCTCTTGCCAAAGCAATCTTTCCCTTTCAGTTTCAGGCGAGATCTGGTTTACCGGAGCTGATTTTCCAGTTTTGGAGTCACGGGCTACAAATGTGAAGTTTGCTGTAAGAGCCAGAGAGTCTGATGTATTGGGTGTGTCTGCAAGAAATTGGCTTATGTAAACTATACAGGTAATCAGAAAAACAGGAAACAGTAACAGAAAGAACCAAGGAAACTACAGATTCTCGACTCTTTCAGAGAAAGAAACCACTAAATGGTCCTTATTTCTTAATCCTCAATAACTGAGTTTGTCATTTGAGAAATGACATCTAGAAGGGAAATCCTTCTATTACTTTAGAAGATATACAATAGAAATTTTCCCATTATATTACAATTTCTCCTCGTTTTTGTTCTGAATTATCTTCAGACCCTCCCAGGAGCAGAGGCTAGGTCCAAGCATTTCAAAATACCCAATAAAGGGATATTGAAGGCATTACACTTCACACATACATGTTTTACTGTTTAGTGTGGATGCAATTTCTCCAGCAGAGCAGCACTATATTTGCAACAAAATTACATGTAAAATTATCTTTTAAAAGGAGGAGAAAATAAAATCCCAAAAGCAAAAAAGGATTCATTAGGACATAAAGCCAAGGAAGCACTCATTAGGTTCCTTTTGGAGTAGTATTTCAATCCAAACTCAATTTACTCGCATTCAGACAGGAAAAGCTTCTTTGAATATGAAAAGCATCGTTTTATTTCCAAACATGTCATCAGCATTGAGATTCAACTAATTTTTAGACTCTTTCAACAGAAATGTTTGTAGCAGTTTTCATTTCTTACATTAATTAACTTGAAGTTTTGATTGTTTCTGATTACCAGTGTGCAAGAGCAATATAACAAGATGTAAAAGATTTAAAACTTAATTAGACTATCACTCAGAAAAGTGATTGGTTTATCAGAACATACCCCACACCCCCCCCCCCCCCACCCCCCGAGGCATTAGCATCTTTCCAGAAAAAACTTTGTACAAGGAGCAGTAATTTGGAACTTATTCTAATAATTTCTGGACGGTAACATCTGAAGCACAACAAAAATATTCATCACAACCGAATAATAAGCAAGATGGTTTCCCGAGGCCTTGCCAAAGAGCTCAGTCATTTTCCCTCCCTCTTTCTGGCACTGGTCCCTTAAATTTTAATGAACACGTACTTGAAGATGGACTCTCCTAGATGTTTAATCAAAGTATAAAGGCAAGATGGTTTCCCGAGGCCTTGCCAAAGAGCTCAGTCATTTTCCCTCCCTCTTTCTGGCACTGGTCCCTTAAATTTTAATGAACACGTACTTGAAGATGGACTCTCCTAGATGTTTAATCAAAGGACAAAAACAGTGTTCAGTGAATATACTGTTGATTTAGTACCAAAGGAAAAGCAGAGCATCTGGGTGACAACTCTTTAGGACTGCATACATAGCTAACTGAGAAGGAACTCTAAATTGTAAAGGAAGTTTCAACTCTTAAATTAGTCCAGAAATGGAACAGAATTTCCAGAAAAAGAAAACAGAAAACAAAAACCAAAACACCTTGTGCCAATTGAGTCACTTCCAGTTGAATCTCCAAAGATGATCGCCCAACCCAAGTGACTGCCCCTGTTATCGTTAGATCAGTGTCAACACGAATTGGTTTCTTCAGATCAATCTTGTCTACGGATGCAGTGACTAGTAATAAAGGCCTCGTAGTGCTATCATCATTGCAACAATGCTGGCTCAAAAAAACACATAATAAATTAATAGTCCCCAAATTAGCGTAAAAAGAAGAGTAGACGCAATGAAATTGTTACTGAATGCCCAAGTCCACAAAAACGAGCAGAAGTCAAAAGAAGCTTTCAGAATGCATAAGTCCACAAAAACGAGCAGAAGTCAAAAGAAGCTTTCAGAATGCATGAAAAGTAACAAGAAAGAGCATAGCAGGTAAGTCACATCCACATTTTGTTAGGGAGCTTGGTTGAAAATGGAACATCCTTTGCAAGTATCCTCCGACTTTAAACTCCAAAAATTTGTTTCCCAATTTATGCATCAATATAGCTGTTTATACTAGTAGAGGAAACAGTTACTATTTCCCCAGAAAAATGGCTTCAGATATGTATTCCCTTTAGTAAATTTCAGTATCGAAAATGGAAGAAAAATGAAGGGCTACTGTTAATAGCAATAGAAGACATGTATATTTAAGAAAGCAAATGACTTTGAAGAAACATAATGAAATGCAAATCAAAGCAAATGATCAACAATATAATATCACTAAAAAGAGGCCTTACAAGACAAAGCTTTACATATGTATCCTTCCCTAGTAACATCAAAGAGCAGGCAGGAAAAATAAGCATATGGATCACATAACCTCACAAACCACAAAACAGTTTTGGAAGTATAAGTGATTTTAGAATCATGAAAAAACCACAAGAGATTGGTTAAATCAGAATTTTTAAAAATAAAAATAAAATGCGAATGTTTAAATCAGAATTTTAATCAATAAAATCTTCAATCTAACAACAAAATAAAGCTACTGATCTTGTTAAAGAAAAGTGAAAACATAAATATGCTTTATACAAAGTGATTACTACAGACAATACTTTTTGCAATTAAAGCCACTCAATTTCAGTCACAAACATATCCATTTTAAACATTTCTTTCTTAAGCAATTTCATTATCATCTTTCCAATTTTCAGTTGAAAGTCTGAATACCAAAAAATTCAATTCACCACTTCATGAATAAAAGATGACTTTTATGGCAACTAAGCAAAACCAAAGATATATGACAATTCAAACAAAATCAGGAATGAATTCCATAACTGTAACTGTTACCTTGAAGGAAATGGTTCCAGCCAAAGCATCAAGGTCTTCCACCAACTTCCCCATCCTAATCTCATTCCATGGATTCCTATATTGCTCTCTGAGTATATAATCAGTGGAAAATTTATAAACAATACTAGTCCTGCTCTTTGATGGAGGTTTAGCAATCAACTCATTGGGTGAAGAGGCATCAGCTGGAGCATTGTTAAGCCTCTCAAAAATGCTTGACCTTGCTTCCCACAAGGCATTTGTCACTGGGGAATGGTACATTCCAGGCCATAAACTAATTGGTTTCCTCATTGAATTCCCTGCATCAATTGGAGGAGAGCTCTCAAATGGTGAACGCTTAGTGGACTCCACAGGGACTGAATCGCTGGAACCAGAATCCATTGATTTATAAAAGGGGTCTGATGGTGTATCTGAAAAGGTCCTTTTTTGAGGAAATTTATGCAACATTGGATCACAAAATAAGATTTTGGAGATGGGTCTTCCTTCATTGGATGAATTCAGAAAATGGGTAGAAAAAGATTCATTTTTTAGGTGTTGTCTAGATGCAATTTTGGTCCCATTAAAGCCAGTTTGAAGATCATTCTCTTTGGCCTTGGGAGACTGACTTTGATCAAAACAGGAGATTTTGTTGATGGGTTTTGGTTGTTTTGATGAATCAAGAAAGTTAGATTGAATGAATTCATTCTTTTGGGGATTTAGAGAAGAAGGGGCAAGAGCTCGGGTGTGATAAAGGTGGGATCTTGATAAGGTAGGAAGAGTATTATGTCCTGTGCTCACGAAGTGGGGAAAAAGTGTGTAAAATGATGATTTACTGAGTACATCTCTGGTTGAAGCAATTGGGGAAGTTGTTGTTGGATTGAAGAGGGAATGGAAGATTGGTATGGATGAAGAACGTTTCATGGATTCAAAAGGAAAGAGTTTTAGCACTGAGGAAGAACGAAGAATGGAAGTTTTGCTTGATTTTTGTCTGCATGAAATGGAGGAAACTGGACAAGTTGCAGCAGCGTTTTAAAACTTGGACCGGAATGCGAATCGTTAGAGTTATTGTGTTAGGGGCAATTAATCGGATCGGTTGAATCGGTGTCAAGAATCGGATGACGTCATAAATATATTTAATATAAATGTATTAATTAAATATTAACATATCTCATATTTTATGTCAAAATAAAATAACCAAATTATAAAAAAATAATATTCAATTAAGTTCTTAGTTTTTCATAAAAAAAAATCATAGATCGTATTGTTTAATAATGCTAATAATTATTTTGTTTATAATATAATAAAATTTTATTAAAATACGCAAAATATATTAAAGTATTAATTAATTAATATCAAATCGATCATATTAAAATATGTAGAAAGTGCAGTTCTCAATACACAATTTATTTATTTCAAAACTTAAAGTTGTGAATTAAAAAAATTAATGACATGTTATACTTTGAATTTAATTTTGTGTGATATAAAATAATAATTAAATAAAAAACAATAAATATGATATGATAAAATTTAAAATTCATATTTATTTAAATTGTATGAATGTGATTGATTGAAAATATTAATGAAAACATAATTTCCATATTCATTCAAATATTGTAATATGGTGAATTGGAAGTATTTATGACAATTAGAATTTATTAAAAATCTTAAAATATGGTAAATTGAAAGCTTTTATGATAATTGAAAGATATTAAAAATCTTGAATATGGTAAATTAAACTATTTATGACGAATGTATTCAAATTTTAAAATATGGTAAATTAAAGTATTTATGATAATTGAATATATTCAAATTTTAATATATTAAAATATAGTAAATTTGAATCATTAATGATAATTGGGATGCATTGATGGAAAAACATTTACTACTATTAATTAGCTTTAAGTGTAAGTATAAGTATAAATGGAAAGAAAGGAAGGAAGGAAGGAGAAGGAAGGAAAAAAAAACAAAAAGGAAAGGAAAGGAAGGAAAAAAAGGAAGGAAACCGGTGAAGGAAGGGAAGGAAGGAAAAAAAGGAAAGAAGGCAAAAAAAAAAACCGTCCAACCGGTTCCCGATTTTTCCGGTCAAACCCGGTCAAAACCGGGTTTGACTGATTTTCTGAATACCGATTTTTGATATCAACTCGGACTGGACCCTTGGCCGGTTCCCGGTCCAACCGGTCGAACCGGCCGGTCCGGTCCGTGTTTGATAACACTGGTTTGCAGGTGTAGTGTTGGATCTTTTTAGAATCTTTGATGATTCCGTCTGCCTCTGAATTTGTAAAGAAAAAGGGATCACTTTATAGATCTGCTTGAGATTGTAGCTGCCTTTTAACTTTCTTGGACAATTCTTGAAATTTAAAAAAAAAAAAAACTTTCTTGCACTATTCTTGTTGTCAAATCTATATGAATAAATAAAATTTGTTGGAAAATTAAACTAAACTTTTGTTAATTAGAAATTTCCTTTAATGTTTTTCCTAATAGTATTTGTTTCTTAATTAGTTATTGGTAGGAATTAGAAAGTGTGAAATTAAGAAACCTCTAACACTATAAATAGAGGGTGTTAGTGATCTTTGTAAAGAGAGGAGTTGGGAGAGAGAAACCTCAAAGAGGTGTGTTGTGTGAAAAATCCATACGGCGGCTTTGAGAAATCCGTGGACTGACGGATTGTGGTGTTGTATGGTATTTGTGTCATACGTGAGATTTTGTGATTGTAATTCCTCTCCTCCCAAATATATATTTGCTTTTTGTGATTTGGTTAATTTCGATCCTTCAAATTGGTATCAGAGCCAGGTTATTATTTGTTAGCCATGGCAGAGATGGATTTAATTTGTTTTATTCCTAAACTTAGGGAAAAACAAAATTATTTTTATTGGAAGGTTATGATGGAAACCCATCTTAAAGTTTTTGGCTTGTTCCAATATATTCTAGGAGACATAACAGAAGATGTTGATGAAGATGCAAAGATGGAAGAAAGATTGGCATTATCACAAATACACCAGGCGGTTGATATGTCAATTTTTGGGAAAATCTCAATGGCTAAAACATCAAAAGAGGCATGGAATATTTTAGAGAAAACATACATGGGTATCAACCAAGTTTAACAAAATAATCCCTTGATGTTAAAATGGAGATTCGAACTTTGCATCATGGAGAATAATTTGTTGATGTTACAAAGAAGGTTTGAGATTTGCACAATGGAGAAAACAGAATCCATTGAGTTATATTTTTCTCGTTTGTCAGCAATCAAAGAAGAGATGAAATTAAATGGGCGTCATTTGACAGATAAGATTTTTATTGATAAAGCTCTCAACACTTTGTCCGTGAAGTTTGATCAGATTGTGGCCTTGATACAAGAGACCAAAGATTTGTCCACGTTGACAATTAAAGAATTACAAGGTTTATTAATTCTACATGAACAAAGAATTAATGAAAAATTGGATACAGAAAAGGTGATTGTGAACAAAGACGTCACTGGTGACGAACAGAAAGATTGGGATTGGTCTTTTAAAGAGCCAACAATATTAGTTGGTCAACTTCGAATGCCTTCCTATATTGAGGAAGAAGACAATAGACAAAATATTGAACAAGTTCAACAATCAATTGCTGATTCTTCATCTTCAAGTATTGAATTCACTGTAGAAATTGAAAATCTCAACGAAGGAGATTGTGTTGATCATCATGATAATGTTATGGAAGTGGTGGTTGAAAGAAGTGTTGATTCAATTAAGGAAGAGGAAGAAATTATTTGTTCAGTAGAGGAAGAACAAGAAATTCATGTTGTTGAATTTGAGGAGAAAAAAGAAATCGACAATGTTGGTAAAAAATATTCGTGTGATGATACATTGGTAGACATGAATGAATTATCTGATAAAATTGAGATGGTTGAAATTGGTGAGTTTATTGACAAAGAGAAAGTAGAAATCATCAATTTTGAAGAGGAAAAAGAAACCAAATCCATGGTTGAAGGTGAAGAAAATATCACTGTTGATAGTGACATGGTTGAAATAAAAGATATTGAAAATATTATTCAAATTGAGAAATATGATTTCTTGATTCTTGGAAATTACATTAGTCATTCTTTGATAGAAGGAAATGTTGGTATATGGGAGTTTTGTGATAAAGGAAGAGGAACAGAAAACATGTTCAAAAACTTCAAGATCCGGAACTACAAAATTCGTCTCAAGTTACTTGTGAAGACGAAGATGAAGACAAAGAAGAAGATCAAATACAAGATCCAAACAGCAAAAGAAATTTCAAAAGAAATTCAAGCACGTGAACTTGAAGGTATTAATCATATATGGAAAGTTTAGTTTAAAGGGGGATTTGTTGAAAAATTAAACTAAACTTTTGTTAATTAGAAATTTCCTTTAATGTTTTGTTTCTTGAGTTTAAAGTAGTTTCCTAATAGTATTTGTTTCTTAATTAGTTATTGGTAGGAATTAGAAAGTGTGGAATTAAGAAACCTCTAACACTATAAATAGAGGGTGTTAGGGATCTTTGTAAAGAGAGGAGTTGGGAGAGAGAAACCTCAAAGAGGTGTGTTGTGTGAAAAAGCCATACGGCGGCTTTGAGAAATCCGTGGACTAACGGATTGTGGTGTTGTATGGTATTTGTGTCATACGTGAGATTTTGTGATTGTAATTCCTTTCCTCCCAAATATATATTTGCTTGTTGTGATTTGGTTAATTTCGATCCTTCAAAATTGGACAGAACTGTAAAATTTAGAGTCAATATTTCATATTTGTTGGTCTTCATTACTCATGACTCTTAAAGACATTTCTTTTGCCTAATGTATCTATGGTTGGATTCACTGTTTCAATTTATAAATATAGGTAGGATTGAAGGGATAAAAGGTTGAAAACAAAACTAAAGTGTAGGCAACACAATTTAAGAATATCCCCACACTTAATTTGCATCAAGTCTCAAAAACTCATCAAGTAATTTCAGCACCAGCCCCATTACAACCCTTGGAAAAACCTTTTGATTCTTGTTTAGTTTTGCTATTGTGGTATCTTTTGACATATTTGCAAGTTCGTTGTAAGTTTTTCGTGCATAATTCAATTGAGTGGTTGAACTTAATTCTATATATCTTTCAAGTGCTTGGAGTGATCTTGGAGAGTTACTCAGAATTTTATATTTTGACTTGGAAGATTTGATTATGCATGAATGTGTTATTTGGACTAAGCATGAATTTTGTTTTGAAAAGAATTTCTTGGTTTGGTTAGATTCGTGCTTGTGAAGTGAAGTAGTTTAGTTTAGTTTAGTTTTGTTTGTTATTTTCTGTTTAAATGCTGAGGGACCAGCATTATTCAAGTGTGGGTATATTTGATGAGCATAAAATAATTCATATTTTTATATATGCTTTAATATGCATGGTGGGGTGAAATATTAATTAATTGGTTTATTTGTTGCAGAATTTGGAGGTTTCCAGTTCAAATGATGATGTTGAGAGAAAGATGATTTAAAGAGAATTCTTGGGAAGATTTGAAGGAGAAAATATAGCATTGGTGGATATGGCGGCAAGATGATTCGGTGAAAGCTGCCAAGAAGAGATGAAAATCTGACAGTAAAAGGGCGTGTTGACTATTACCAATGATGGAGGAATTTGAATTGGAAGTGGGTTGTTGTAACCGAATATGGTTGACAAATATTTCTAAAAACAAGAAGGATTTTGGTTTGAGTAAAATTAGGAAAAGGAGTTTTTTTCTCTTCTATATAACAGAAGAGGGTAATGAGACTAAAGGGTGATACAGATAGATTGTTTTACTTTTAAATTTGTAGTTTTCGTTTTTGTGAAGTTTTTCTTCTGTTGCTGCCCAGATTCTAGAACAAGAACTGCAGTTCGTCGTTCGGTCGAACAACGGACTACCTGGTTTGATATTTTTTAGTTTAATTTAATTTTCTTTTTAATTATTCTTCTTACCTTATTTAATTATGCTTAGAGAGTAGTTTCTTTATCTGGTAAATAAGTAGAAAGCACTAATCTTGAATACGTTGTGAGACCAAATTGTGTTATTTAATGATTTTGTATTCAATTCTAAAAGTTTTCTGAGTAGAACGTACATTACCCAATTGAATTAAAGCATCAACTTTAATAAAATTAGGTAGAGTCAATTAATCTCTAATTAAATCACTGGATTGAATTAGTAGGGTTAATTAGTGACAAAGCTGCTGTCTAGGTAGACGGAGACAATTGGTTAACAAATTATTGTATGCTGATCATAGTATAATTTGTTAGAGTTAGTTCCTTCTAAGAATTAATGCTTTTTTTAACATTAAATTGGGTGAACGGCTGATTCCGGTCTGGTTATGTTAGAAATAGGGAAATAGTAGATTAAGCTGATACTTGTCCACTATCGAATAAGTAAGGAAGGATTGGGACACGTCAGAGCCGATTCTCGGTGTTCTATAACTGACTGATTGAATGGAAATTATTATCTTTGCGTCAATGAACAACTAATAAAGATTAGCGTGTAATGCTTATTTGCCAGAACTTTATTCTAGATAATTTAATTCATTATTTTTATTAATTGCTTTGGATTTTAACTCGTTTAATTTATATAGTTTTCTCAATATTATTTCAAAATTAATTGTGACGATTTGCAAGTTAACTAATTAGAAAATTTGCCGTTCCTCGTGGGAACGATCTCACTTCCCTATACTATTTTATAGTTTTAGGAGAGTATTAATTTTGGTGCATAAACAACCCACCATTGACATTGATTTTATGGTTTCAATTGTAACATTTAATGTCCTTGACTCTTTTTAATTTGTAATACTTCAACTTATTTAGTTAGTTTTGTCAAATAATTAAATAAAGGAAAAATTGCAAAAAACATCCCTCACATTTGTTTGAAAAACTTTTTTCGTCCCTAACATTTCAAATGATGCAAATTTATCCATCACATTTGATTGAAAAACTTTTTTCATCATTGACATTTTAAATGATGCAAATCTGTCTCTCACATTAAAATAGTGTATCAAATTAGTCATTCCATCCATTCACGTATATTTTTTTTACAAAAAGATGGCACGTACTTGTCCTATGACAAATTTTCATGGAAAATTTTGAAATCACAATCATTCCCCCAATGTTTCAATCAACAACTATATTTTTTGGCGCTAAAAAATTATCACAGGACAAGTATGTGACCTATTCATGTTAAAAAAAAGATATGTGAATGGATGGAATGACCAATTTGGTACACTAATTTAATGCCAGGGACGAATTTGCGTCATTTGAAATGCCAGAGACTAAAAACGTTTTTCAAGCAAATGTGAAGGATGAATTTGCATCATTTAAAACGTTAGGGACGAAAAAAAAATTTCAAGCAAATGTGAGGGACGTTTTTTGCAATTTTTCCTTAAATAAATTAATAGATCCGGTTAAAATACCATAATAGAGAATTACGTAAAAATACTATGGCTCGGTTTATATATAAATTTGAACAACAATTTTAACGACATTTAGTTATCAATTTCATATATAATATCCGGATTATATATGAATAAGTTTCACATGAATTTTTGTACTCCAAAATTATTAGAATGTGGGAATGTGGTTGATAAAGGATTTGAGGAGTAAAAGCATCCACCATTGAACAAGCCAAAGAATTGTAGGAAAGAAAAAAAAAAATGATCAAAGGACTCTTTTTCGGCTCAATACAAAATTGATAATTCTGAATAGGTCTATATCATATTTTGGTATTAATGGCAATTGCTATTAATAATCATAATGCTAGTGATCAATTTCTTTCTAAAAATGTGTATGTAGGAAAATATTGGAATACAATTTATTTTGTTGATGCAGTTGTGCAGACTCGAGCATACAACGGGAGAGAATGTACTCCCACTCATCCATCATCTTCTTGTCAGTTGGCTGTTGATATCATCTCTAGCTAACAAACATGCACTGTTGAGTATGTCGATGCCCTTCTTTACCAATTCTCGCCCTTCTCAAACAAAACAAAACAAACAAATATAGAGAAATGTCATCATGGCAGAAAATCATGCATGCATGCATTTAAACAGTTTCAGCATTGATAGAAAGGCTTCATATATATATATACACACTCAAAAGGGTAATGAATCCATACTTTTTTTCTCCAGGAAAAAAAAAAAACATATCGATGAACTCTATTTAATCATGAATAATGGAGGTTGAAACTAAAAAGAAATAATGAGTTAATTAATGCAGAAAAATTTAAAGAAATATACATATAGTTGTAGGATTAATTACCTGAAAAGGTTTGGGAAAAGTGGTGGTAGGTAAGATCGGCAGTGGTACAAATTGCTTGAACTGATACATCAACGATGTGTTTCTTCTCCAATCCGAGCACTACCGGTGTCACGCCCCTATCCGACGTGGCACGGCCACACCCTTGGACTGATAATTCTCAAGAGTGCGAAGCCTCATTTCACAATTCGTTTAGTATCCTCAAGTCGTCGATCGGACTTAACGTTACATACCATTCCTTCCTAATCTATGATCAAATCTCCTATATGAATAGACATTACATTTGGACCAAGAAACAAGATTTCAAACCTTGGAAACAAATAAAAAAAAACTAAAATTTCTTAGTTGTTGAAAAAGTTCCACACGTCGCGACGTGGAGGCTTCCCCGTCGCGACGTGGGTGCACGTCGCGACGTGGGCAAAATCCACTTCTGCCACTTTTCTTCCCTGTGGACGTCGCGACGTGTATGCTTCCACGTCGCGACGTGGGCAAAGTTTACCCCTGCCCATTTTCTTTCCTCTGGACGTCGCGACGTGGAGAGCCGACGTCGCGACGTCGGGGCATTTTCCTCTTAAAAAGTTCGAATTCCTCTTTCTTTTCCCTTCCCATTCAATACGCTTTCAAACTACATCAATACTACATCAATTTTTTATACACCAAAGCTGCATATACGTCATTCCAATCTCCCAAATCATTCATTTCGACTTGCTTTACATATTCACACATCATTAACAATACTAGGCTATAAATCTTTAATTGTAACCAAAGGATTGAACAACATGCTTTAACATCAACAATTCCATTATACATATTGACATCAATTCAACATATAACTATACATTTCCTTCAAAATCATTTACAATCTATATACATTAACATCCAAAATCAATGTTCCAATATCCCATTGTCCCAAAATGACTGTTATCTATACATCATTACAATAATCACAAAGTAGCTTCTATCGCTTCTAATAGCCCACGTAACCAGTACTGGAAATCTCAGAATCTGCAAAAATGATAATAATAATGGTATGAGCATACACTATGCCCAGTAAGTGATATTGACATTCCTTCATGGGTTCGAGCATGTTATATACATAATATACTTTCATAAAACGTTTCAATATATGAAAATCACATTTGTAAACATTTCCAATCCACACACACATACATATCATAGCAAGTGGCACATTCATTTTCCAATCACATTTACAAATACATTTAGTACTTGTCGTTTGGCTCAAGAATGGCTCAAGTCACTCTCGGTACACTGGATCCAGGCCTGACTGTTTATCCCGCCAGGTAGGCCATTACATTGGGTTCCTAACTGTTTATCCCGCTAGGTAGGCCATTACATTATTTGGAACATGTTCCTACCAATTGTTCCAAGAAACATTCAAGAGCACATTTAACAATTCAAATTCATAGAAACATTTCATCAAACACTTTACTTTCATAAAAGCCACTGCAATACATTTCATAGTCATCAACATTACAAATTAACACATGCTCAATCCATTTCCATATAATAACATACCAAACTTTCCAAATATGTTATCAAAATCAAGTAAAAACATGAAGGAACATCAAACCACTTACTTGAAATCACCCTTCTCTCTTGCCCTTGACTTGTCACAAAACACTTCTTTGATTCACTTACCTATCATAATAAAAGATTTCCACCACTTAATTACTCACTTTCCTATCACAATAAAATTCAACCTCTTACAAATCTAAAACACTAAATAAAGACACTACTTATGGATAAAAAGGTTAGAGAGTTCCTTACCTCAAAATGATTGGACTTGAAGGGTAATTACTTCCTCCTTCTTCTTCAATCCACCCCTTTTTCTTCTTGCCCTAGTTAGGAGAGGGAAAAGAAGTGAAATTGGGGAAGGAAATAAAGCTTAAGTCTAACAAGAAAATAGGTCTTAAGACCAAGTTTGTCAAAATTGCTAAGAAGTCCCTCTAGTTTTTCTTATTTATGAATTGATCCTTATGTTGGGTTTATGGGTATTATAGCCGGCGCAATTTCTCTTCCCAGCAGCGTCTCCTCACTTTGAAAGAAGGATGATTTCGCCATGAATGAATGAATTGTTACAAAAGGAAACTAATTAATAAATCCCTTTCGATCTCCTGCAGTAAAAGTCGCTTTTTTAAGTTCAATTAAAGCTCAAACGAACATGAAACAACAACGTAGGAGTACGTATATATCATTATCCATGCATGCACAAATATTTATTTTATTCTTGTCTTAATTATTAAACATGCATGCATGCATGTATTCTTCTGTAGATATAAATTAGTGATTATTAATTATCTACTTGAGCAACTGATCATCAAAGTATACTTTAGGGTTTTTGAAGGCCATTTTTTTTAACAGTTTTTGGCATGCTACTACTAAGACGTGATTATATTTCACAAAACAAAATGAGTAATGATCATAAAAATAACACAAAAACCAATGAGCAATCGGTTGAAATATAAGACATGATTCATATATGAAATATAAGACATGATTCATATATGAAACGGATAATTAATAATAGTTGAAATTCCAATTCAAATTTTTTATCACTTTTATCACATTTAAAAATCGTAATTTATGATACCGCATTTAAAAATCGTAATTTATGAAACCAGGCCATGAATAAATAATCATAGGGAGTAGGAATATTATTAAATGTGCAGGATTGAAAAATTAATTCAAACAACAGCTATAATCCAACTTAATATAAATTATTAAGGACAAAAGTCAAAAGAAACAAACCGTACGTATATATGCTTATTTGTAAACCGCAAAACAGCACCGCACAATGACAATGAGAAGGAAAAACAACGAGGGAACAAAACTTTTGAATAACACAAACAAGAAAACTGGACGGCTTCAATTGGCCTACAACTCTATTTATAACGTAAGAAAGAGATTTCTTAATGGCTATCAACAACTAATTAGGAAATAAATCTTATTAGGAAACTGACTTAGTTTAATTTTACAAACATTAACATTTATAATGAAAAGATAAGTGATCGACTATGTGATAATAGAATTTTACCTGAACTAAACTAAAAGAAAAAAAACAATTATAGAATAGAACTCCGTATTAATAAGTTTTTATATTTATTATTATTATTATTATTATTATTATTATTATTATTATTATTATATAAAAAGACACTCTAAAAAAAAACAAGAAACTCGTATTTTTTATTATTGCTCCTAATATAATCCTTTATAATTAATAACATTAGTATATATTTTTTTTTAAAGGAAAACTTTATACCAACATGAGCAAAAAACGGTGCCGGATATACCCGACCACACCGTTACAAGCATGTGAACCATAGAGTTGAAGTAGTACTCCATTACATGATATATCCTATGATCTAATGTAGGGAATTATAGAAAAGCAACTTTAGTGATTACCAAAGTTTCAATGCTCTAAATCCCTTAGAGAAGTATATGGATAATACTACCAGCTATAGTGAATAATACTGATTTCATCAAGTCAACATAGCATGGCACATTGCCAGTCAAGCAAATGATCAATCACAAGTATATGCCTCATATAGATTACATGTAAGCACAGCATGGTCCTTCTATGATCAATTGCTTTAAAAGATATAAACAAGACTTTAGAACAAATGGGAAAAAGTTTGGATAAGTACTGTTTAGTGCCAGCATCATTTCTTATTGGTGATGCTGTGGAACGACTAACAAGGGAACTTGACAGTGAAATTAATATTCAGGTTACCCCTGAGGATGTCGCACTTTGTTCTCAGCTTAATGTTGATCAAACAGCAGCGTATAATTCAGTGGTAGAGGCTGCATTGTTAGGTCCAACTAGGTGTTTCTTCATTGATGGCCCGGGGGGGACTGGCAAGACATTACTGTACCGTTCTATTCTAGCGACTGTAAGAAGTAAGGGGTTTATTATGATTGCTGTTGCAACTTCCGGAGTTGCCGCATCGATCTTGCCTGGTGGTAGGACAGCACACTCTAGATTTAAACTGCCTTTAGATACTTGTAGCAGTAAAGTTTGTCAGTTGAGTAAACAAAGTAGCGTTGCAAAAATGATAGTTAAAGCTAAATTAATATTATGGGATGAAGCTACAATGGCTGAAAAATTGGTTGTTGAAGCATTTGATTGTTTATTGAGAGATCTAACTAAAGTTGATGAACCTTTTGGTGGAAAGTGTGTTGTGTTTGGTGGAGATTTTCGCCAAACTTTACAGTTCATAGCTAAGGCAACAAGAGAAATGCAAGTTAATGCTTGCATTGTAAATTCGTCTTTGTGGCCTTCAATGTATAAGCTATCCTTGCGGCAGAATATGAGGGCAGCTTTAGACCCTCAGTTTTCTGAGTATTTATTGCAAGTTGGAGAAGGTTTGCTTCCTGTGGATGAGGTTGGAAATATTACACTCCCGGCGGATATAGTTATACCCTATGACAAAGGAGAGGCATCATTGAATAGGTTGGTAACATATGGCCATATATATTGTTACATTTCTGTTTGTTCACTTTTATACCTTTAATATTGTCTTCTTTGTCCACCTTTACATAATTATCGTTTTAATGTTTTCTTGTTTATAGGTTTTTGGACTCCGTCTTCTCAGACTTACGTTTGTTTTCGGCTAATCCTTATGAACTAATAAACAGGTGTATTCTTTGCCCAACAAATAGTTCAGTTGATGATATTAATGAAATGATGATAGATAAGTTCCCTAGTCAGCGTCGTGTTTATACTAGCACAGATAAGACTGTTGATGATAAGCATCAAGGCAATTTTGAAGATTTTCTGAATTCGTTAAAACCTGAAGGCCTTCCTCCTCATAAATTAGTACTAAAAGAAAATTGTCCAGTTATGCTATTAAGGAATTTGAATCCTGTTGAAGGTCTCTGTAATGGCACGCGATTAATTTGTCGCGAACTGAGCGAGCATACTATTTGTGCAGAAATCGCTACAGGGCAGTATATTGGTAAGAGGGTTTTCTTACTGAGGATTCAATTGCTCAATACTGATAATGAAAAATATGGTGTCGCTTTCAAGCGCATTCAGTTTCCTGTCAAATTGTGCTTTTCTATGACCATAAATAAATCGCAGGGACAAACGCTGGAGTATGTTGGTATCTATCTTCGCGAACCTGTGTTTTCACATGGTCAATTATATGTAGCTCTTTCAAGAGCAAAAACTTCAAGGGCTGTTAAAGTTCTTGTCTTGCCACCTATTATCAATGAAATAAAAAATGATCGCACATATTTACTTTGTGATTAATGGACAGATGTACTTGCTGTTGCTATTGACGTGTTGCCTGTCAAGATTGTTATAAAACCATGGGGTGAAAATGCTGTACAGAAATTCGTCTTAGTTAATGAAGAGTAAGTCTATATAGATTTATAGTGCTACCGATGCTTATTATCTGTGTCGTATTGAAATATACTTTCACTTTTATACTTATTACATCTTCTACTTCTGGTTGCTTAGTCTCATTTAATTTCGATAATGGTTGTTTAGAATGCAGTCCATCATGCTTTCAATGTGGAATCAGTTTGTGACTGTTGAAGGACAGTCAATTATTGATGACCTTCAGAATTTTCTTATTGTTATCTGCCGGCGAGTCAGGGCTTCCTACTATAATGATGAATCCTATTGTGCTTATTAAAAGTTTGCGTGTGGGGGTTTCCAATGAGTTTTGACTATCTTATGATTGGAATGTTTCTCCAGGTATTGAGCTCGCAACATGTCTGGATTCAATGATACTTGTTAACCCACGTGATGAAGAAGCAATGTGATTAAAAAATTGGTTATTTGCATTTTCAATTGCTTACTGTCTTGTCATTCATTGTTACTTTCAAACTTCACAAAAGTTTATTATGTTGTGTCAATAGGGCTGCACGCAACGAAAAGGAATTGAATGAATTTGTACGAGCAAAATCGTAGCTAATATATGCCCCCGATTCTACATTGCGCGACGACAAACCTGTCACTCTGGTTGCAAATATTTTGTCTACTCAGAATGTCGGTGCAGTAATCGTATTTTAAAACTCAGTACTGTGGATTTTTTTTCTCTCTTGTAGTACTTTATTTTCTGAATTGTGTTTGTTACATTCATTAGGTTGCATTGGTGAAAGCAAACATATCATTTCAGAATATTATGCAGACTTATTGGTACATGAGCTGCAAGAATTGTTATGCTTCTACATCAGTATCTCCTGGTTATGAATACCAGTGTAATTTCTGCGGTGAAAAACAGATGCCACAGCCTAGGTTTGAGATTGGAAGTTTGTGTGTATTTAACACACACATCTGCTTCCTGATGTGTTGTCTCACTCATACTCTTCTGAATGCAGGTGTCGTCTTGAATTAGATCTGACTGGTCAAAGTGGAATAATCACTGCCTCACATTTCGGTGAGCAGGCAGAAAAAATCATTGGCTTCACAGCATTTGATGCAATGATGCACACAGACAATGTGAGAAGTGCTATATATAATTCATTGTGTGGTATGTTTGCTGATGTTTACTAATGCATGGTTATGTTTAATGATTTTGTCCTTCTTTTATGTTTATCCCTAAGGGTACCTCCTCCTTTGGACTCTGTGCACAAGGCCCTTGATTCACAGAAATTCCTTGTTCATGTGAAGCAGCCAAAGGCGAAAAATGAGGGCTCTTCAAGGCGCTACACAATACTCAACATTTCTGAGCTTGGGCTGAGTAGCCCTACTCCCACCTTTACCTCAACTGACCGTGCTACATATGAACCAAAGTCAAGCGACCATGCTGCGGATGAACCAACACTTTCACATCATGAAGTCAGTGTAAATGAAACTGCTCCTCAAACAGTGGATAATGTGGACACTACAGGTATTCATAGTTAGCTAGCTGTAATAATGTGTATATATATGTGTATATATATCATATAAAATCTTCATTCATTTTATGATAAACAATCCAATATATGTTTTTTTCCTGCATTTTAATTCAGATAAACATACTACAAAAACTACAGCTCGTCGTTCTCTAGCTGAAACAATGGAGGCAAATTTGACCAATGATGAGGGTGTGCTGGAGACTGTTTCCGAGGGAACTAGCAAGAGACAGAAAAAGAAGTCTATACCATGAATGAAGAATGTAATATGTATTTGCCATGAGGAGCAGCTGCTGTTACCTTCTGATTGAGGAATCCTGTTTCAATATCATTTTGTTCGCTAACCAGCAGTTCTTGAAAATTAATAGTCTCTTTTATCTATGTTATTAGCATGGCAATTAAGCGGCTTGCTTTAACTACTTTTAGCTTTATGAAAACTCTCCAAGTCATTCTGTTAATGGTGCAATAGTTTTGCTTACCGTGTTTTATTTGTATCAAAACTATCAACGAAGTACTGGGAATTGTAGACCTCTTTAAATTGGTGTATTGTACTATCTGGATTTGCTTATGCCACTGTTTGCCTTTGTTCTCTTAAAGGGACTATCTTATTCTGAATTTTGCCTGTCTTTTTTTCCTCTTTGATAAATTATATGTCTACCTCCTTACTATATTGAGGTGTGTAACAAACTTTGAATAGCCTTTTTTACATGGTGTGTAGACCCGGATAATAAAAATGAAAACAGTTATATTTTAGCCTTTGCCGAGACAGGTATCGTTTTAAATTATTGGGTGCATTCTGTCGTGGTCATGTAATGGCCATGGTGCAACTCTCAAATGGGTTGTTGAGCTATATTCCTTACTCTGTGTTCTCTACAATTATGGCGTTTATGAAATAATGCATTGAAGGACAAAACACATGGTCCACTAATATGCTTTTATCGTATAATGGTCATAGTGCAACTCTGATATAGTACAAAATAGATTCCTTATTTTGCTTTCTTGAAACACAGTGACGACATTTATGAAAGCATGCATTGAGTGGTCAGAATATTAAACATACATGGTCCAGAAATGGTCAGCAACTCTTTATGGAAGCATGCGTTCAAGGACAGAATATATGTCCTATTCATGTATAGCAACACATGGTTCTTACATACTATTGATTGTTAAGTAGAGTTGATGTTTGTAAAATGCAGCTTTATATACTTTGTATAAACAAAAAAATGACTTGAGAATCCAATGCAAAACAAAACAGGTGTTTAATTGTTATAAGTATTATATGAAATGTATTCTTTATGTGTATATTCATGTACTCTATTTAAGTGATAGGTTTGTTTCAAAAGTTACTCAAATGCCACAAAGATGTTTTACAAGTTCTGCAAAAGCAATATAGAGATTTTGAATTCCCACGGGTCATTCAATGGAGGAGATAAATTAGTTTTTCCTTCGTCAAAAAAACAAACATTTTGTGCTGTTGTGTGTTAATTAGGTACGTATTTTCTAATATATTAACCAATACATTATTTACATCATAGTAGAAACATAATAAACATATATCTTGAAGATTAGATTAACTCTTTCAATATTTCTATTGTTTTCTTGCAGAATTTCTTTCATAAAATGGAGAAATTATGTAATCCATTTATGAAATGGAAAAGGGTGCAAAAGTATAATGAAATGAAGTATTATCTGAAGTCATTTTCTGGTGAACGTGTACATGTGTTGGATATCAGATTTGCAGAAAATGAAATCATCAATTTTAGCCTTTCAGAGAGTTTTTGGAACTGCTATCCATTCTTGAATCAATATTTAGGTGAGCCAAACTTTTATTCATTGAAATCTGTAGAAGATTGGCTGCAAATTGTTATTCGAGCAGATCCAATTTCTTTTGCAAGTGAACTGGAGAAACCAATGCACACTGATTGGAATACATTTAAACAAATTAGAAAACCATGGTGCTTTTTACTTCTGTGCATAGATGCACAAAAATAGGTAATATATATTATTACATTTTTGTTTTTAATGGTGCTTATGTATTAATGTCATTCTTTTGAAACAGGAAATCCCATATCAACTACATCAGGCGTTTGGATTAACAAAAGATTATGAAGAAATTGAAATATTTGATGGCTTGCAAAAATGGATGGTGGTCTTACATGATCGACATTTTCATCTCGGATGGCCTGAATATTGTATCACTAATATCATAAAGCCAAGAGATCGTATTTTCCTTAGGTACCGTGGTCAAAATCAATTTGATCAAATTCAAATCACAACCTTTTACATTTAGAGCTTTATACCGTGGACTTCGCCACTTACTATGCTTACAAATTATAGAAGCATGATAATTGGTAAGATATATATAGATACACATATATATTACAATATGTTTTATTTTTAGTTTATCTTTTATTATTTTTTATATCTTCTTTCAGGTGAGGAAAATACCGATCATTGCCATGAAATCATCTCCTCCTCAATACATCCGTTGTTTTGCCATGATATGAATATGAAATGTTGTTTCTATGTAAAATTTAAATCATCAAATCGAGCTACATTGGTAAGTATTAATATTTATATTTGATCACCTTTTTTAATTTCTAATGTTTGCCTTTTTTTTATAGAAATTTCCATCATTGATGAAGCCCATGATCAGAACAAGAGAAAATCCGCGAATCAACTTGGTCATTGGGGAGAAAAATTATGACATCAAATTACAAAATAATACTTTAACGGATAATTGGAATTATTTTGTGGTCGACCATGCACTTTCAAATAATGATGAACTTTTGTTTGTTCCACAATATGTTGATAGCAGTGTTCTTACATATGCTATTGTCATTTTTAACGAGTACGGCGCTGAAAAATTGTACCCTTGGCATTTTAAATTTCTTGCTATAAAATGACGAATCTTTATATATTTGTTTTGGTGTGGTTGTTCAAATTTATATTTGCAATAGTTTGATATATGTAGTATTGCCTATTATCATAATAAAAAATATACACCTATTCTATTCAATATAAAATAAATTTCCATTTAATATTGTACCTTTTACAAATTACTGATTTCATGTGCAATCTACGAACATACCAACTAAAACAACCATTCAATTAATGCTTTCAAATCGTCTTTTGAAGATAATATGGTAATCCATGCATCAAAGAAAAACTTCTGATTATATCTTGTGCAAAAAAAAATTTAATATGATCGAATATGAAATACTACGTAAGTGTGAAATAGTTTTTGCAACAAATTCTTGTTTCCATTGGAAATTTTCGTAAAATGGGCTTCGACCAATCTAAAAACAATCAGATTGGTATATGCCCATTCTAAACTATCTTGTTTTTTTCGGTTGGATATTGTTCCAGGTTTATTAAAAAAATGGGCCTTCTCAGTCAATTCCGCCATTGGAATATTGCGCTACATGAAATTTGGCCAGTTTGTATAGTGGCCAACGCATTAACATAGGCCCGTTCTAAACTACGATCTTTACTGGGTAGACTATTACTCTAGCCCAATTAAACAATGGCCTTTCTAAATCAATAACAGGCGTTAAGTAGCCCAAAAAAAATTGCCGTCTTCTCCATATATCAGGTTGAAGGAAATAATTCTTCTCCCATCAAATCCCTAATTCTCTATATCACGGTTGGCAGCGAATGAGGACTTCTTCAGCAATCTACGCAATCCATCATTTGATCGATTGACAGCATTATTGAAGAGATCGCGTCCATCGTGCATTTTATAGGTTATCAATAGATACGTATTTCTTTTGGTGATTATGAATACATATAAACGATTCTTACATTACGTTTTCAGCAAAAAATATAAATGTATTTCGTATGGCTCTGATTGACATTGGTAGGCAATACCGTATTCTCTTGTTCAAAATGCCTATTTACAACATATAGGTGGTAACGTGTACAGTTTTTTTATAGCAAACAGTTTTTTTGTTTATAAAAAGGTGAAATTCTCGTTCCCTCTTCATCCATGACTTGCTGATCACTTATAGGGGTTATACTGATTTGTAGGTGCCATGTGTATATACCGTTTACTAATTTGTTACCTCTGTCAGAACCATTCTGATTCACCTCGCAATTTTTAGTCCGTAATTTGCTCCTTTTCTGTTTAACTAATTGCGAATTAGTCACTTCAGCAAAAATTATATGCGGCGTTTTATTTATACATGCTATGTTAATTACAGGTTTTTATTGCCTCAGTAATTTACTTGTATTTGCTTCTGTGTTTTGATGTGTGTTTACATATAACAATCATTCAAATTATTAATCAGGCTGCTTATTACTGTACAGGATAGGGAATTAAGTAATTACTACGGACCATGGACGCTATACAGAATCAACAGATTGATGTTTACTCGGATACATTTGGCGAAATTCAATTTCTCCAGGAGTACAAGAAATCATACAAAAAATGACTTGTGAGTTGAGTCTGTTTTACTTCTGCATTTCTGCAGCTTTCCTGAAATCGTACAAAAAACAACTTGTGAGTTGAGTCTATTTTACTTCTGCATTTCTGCAGCTTTCCTGTATATTTAGAATCTAATCTAATAATTATATTGCAATTTTATCTTCTACATTGTGATCTAAATGTTACATTGCTCACTTCAATGTGTTTTTAAATCAGTTATTAGTCAATCAAGCTATTTAAATATTTATTTGTTTTGTAGCCTATCCCTCAACGATTTACCAACAGATTAAAGGAAAGATTACCGTGGACCATATATGTGCAATGCCTTGGAAAGGTATCTTGGGAGTTTGATATAGTCAGCCAGTCTAATATCTTTTACTTTGAGGGACAATGGGAGACGTTCGTGCGAGACCTTTGCATAAGAGAGAGGGATCTTATTGTGTTTAGCTACACAAAAAATCACTATTTAGATGTTGAGGTGTTCAGTTCCACAACTGGTTGTGGGAAAGAGGAATCATACTACATTGATGGTAGGATTGGTGATGGTACTTCAAACTATGGATGTTCAGCAGAAATAGCTTGGCAGAATACAAATCATCCAGACTCTCCTGCATATCGTAAGGCTGCTATGTAACAAGAGAAGCAAGAACATCCTCATGTAACACAATATACGCTTGGAACAGATAACAACAAAAAACGCTGTTTAGGTGATGCAACAGATAATAATAATCAAGAACAGTGTGTACAAGGATATCAACGTCAATATGGGCGTAGAGTTCCCCATAAATCAACTTACCTAGGAAGACAACTAAACTCTTCGAAATTTGAAGACTGCTTTGAGTAAGTATTGAAATTAGCCGATGGTTGAAGGTTGTTTATATTATCTGCTGGTTATTTAAATGTTTGTTTGAGCGTAATGTTGCAGGCGTATCTGGGAAGGCACTTCAGAAGCAAAGAAACACTTGTGTACATATTTCGATAGCATGTGGTTTTATTTCTACATGAAGGCTTCTCATAGAGAAAAAGTGTTGAAATGGACAAAGAAGAAGGATATACTGTCGAAGAGATATGTTCTTATTCCAATCGTTATCTGGTGTGTATATTTATTCCAGCCTTTTTACAATCATTTCATGACATACTTTATAATAGTCTTATAATGAATTATCATCTAATAGCCAGGTCTCATTGGAGCCTCTTAATATTGTGCAACTTTAATGAATTGCCGCAGTCAGATTCCATGTCTCCTTACATATTGATATTGGATTCCCTTCGAGATTTGAATGGTACCAGACTTGAACCAGATATTAGGAGGTAATGCATTAGTGTATAAATTAGTACAGCATAGCAACGCTGCCATTTTGCATGAGTCAAGTGATTGTCTATTTCTGATGGCTATCAAAGTATTTATTTAGTTTTATACACATTTTTCCATTATTTGAGATGCAAGATAATTGGTTCACAGCTGAAGAAATGCGTCTTTTTTTCACTACAATCTACTTGGAATCAAAAAGTTTGCTGCCTCCTACTTGAACCACCGTCAACCACCAAGGCTTTTGTTATAGATTGCATCAATAGTTTCTTATGACTAAAAATGTAATATGACTAATCATCTTTTTAGATTTTAATATTTGGATGATGCATTGCTTATAATTTCGTTCCAAAAATATTAATTCGTGTTAACGGTTTCAATGGATTACCTACATATATTTTCTTGTAGTTTAGTTTCTGCATATTGTGATCTATGATCGTGACTTCAAAATATGCAATGGTAGACTTATATCAAACTTAGTTCTTACAAAAGAAACGTGCTGATAGTGTGTTATATGTATATGTGTATTACCAACATATTCATTAATCATAACTACTTACTAAAAAGACTTCAATTTCATATATAAAACTTTGCAAATATTTTAATAAGCGAAAACAATTGGATGAATACAGTACGTACATGCAAACTTTTTATTTCTTTTTCTATTTCTACGTCTGCCAATAAAGTATATACATTGATATTAATATTCATTCAGAAATTTTTTTTTATTTCTTTTTCTATTTCTACGTCTGCCAATAAAGTATATACATTGATATTAATATTCATTTAGAAAAGAATTTGTTATATGACTTATTTAAAATGACTACTTTTCTTTTTGTGGAGTTATTTTACATTATTAAAATTGGTGAAACCAAATAATAATGACTTCTAAATATCAAAATACATTATGATTTCTGCTTTCCTTTTTTATATTTTTTATTTCCACTCATAATATCAAGATACCTTGTACCATGTAATTATTGAGAATTTTCAAAAAATAATCTGCTCTATAGTGTAAAAAGTCCAATAAGTGATCAAAAGGAATGGTATGTTTTAGGTATCAATATTCTAGATAGTCCAATCATTTATCAAAAGGCCATTATATGTATTGGGCTTTAGGCCCACATAAATTACTTATTGGAACTACATTTAGAATGTCCAAAAATCTTCCTACACTAAACCCTAATTCGCATCGTCTTCATCGTTTACCCCTTCTGCTACTGCCTTCTCTCCGACCTTTAATACAGACGAAATCAATTCCAGTTTTTCTCGAGCATTCCGTCGGATTGAACCCTGGATCCAAGAAAAGCAGGTATTGTTCCCATCTTTAGTGTCGGCTCTAATTTATTAATATATTATGTACGAATTCCGTTTAATAAATAAATATTCAACTTTGAATGTTATACATTCTATTTATTCTTATGACTACTTTTTGATTATGAATTTAAAGAGAATATGAGAATGGCCATATATTTACAACGTGTCCAGTTGGTTAAATACGTTTTTTGTGCAGGAATGGCCGACGCTTGCAATGAACAATTTTCGGATGTGTATGGAGTAAATTTCAGACGATTCGCTTTTACAAAATATTCAAAAACGAATTCCGCAATCGCCTTGTAAGTTTAATTTGTAATGCTTTCCTATTGCGAAAAAAAATCTATGTTCGTCTTAAGCAAATATTGTCAGTCAAACTGTTTTGAAACAACTTGAGTTACAGAGTGTAGTGTCCAATATTTGGGTCCTTGTTATTGTGGAATAATGGGGTCATCACCAAATTCTACAGCAACATTTGCTTCTGATAAGTGTGGGCTAATAGGCTGATCACATTCTGCTACAGTAACTACCCACTTCTTATGATGTTATTTAAATTTATGAACCATACTAATCAATTTAACATTACATTTTATATGTCAGTTTCAATATGATATTGTTTAAAAATATAATTAGATGAGCTTTTATTCCAGGTCTTGAATGACTATTAAATGTATTTACTTGATTAACTTCTTATAATAGCCAATTTGGATTGCAGCCTATCCCAGAATATTTCTCCCTAGTTGCAAAGCAGACGTTACCAACCACTGTTACTGTGACCCATCCCGGAATGCAATCATGAAAATTTGATGTAGTGGAGTCTTCAAATATTTTTTACTTTGCTGGACAATGGGAGGGATTTGTCAAAGACCATCAGCTTCAGGACGGCGATATAGTGACTTTCAAGTACACAAAACATCAATCTACTCGTGCAATAGTGTTCAGAGGTGAAACCTCATGTGAAAAAGAATCGAGCTACATTATTGATCCTCGAAGTAGCACTGGTGTCTACACGAAAAAAGAGATTATTCCTTCTTACAGTCATTTCAATAGCATCCCTTTCAAATCACAAGGTACTAAAGATTTATAGCTGTAGTTGATGCTGCTGTAGCTATGATTCCTTCATTGCCTGCTGGTGTTAGGGCATTTTTCACTCTGATTATCTATATGCTGCTACTGTATATGGGAATTGTAATATGATACTGTCTATAGCTTTAGTTGTTGCTGCTGTAACTGTTGGTGAACATACTCCAGCTGTTGCTGCTGTAGCAATTTTCTAAATAACTCATTCATCCTCATGATTGTCCAAAATAATATATCAAGAATGACCCAATTGTTAACCCAATTTCTTGTAATGATAATAAGTCTTATCCTTCAATGACAGTTTTGGCCTCGACGCAGTCTCAGCAGTGCACCCCTCCTAATATCTCAGGCTACAAAGATTGCAACTCTGAGGTACCGTCAATGCAGTGCGCAAAGAAGAAAGATACCACTATGCCCAAAAGAAAAAGATCTAGCTTTGGTAGACTTCCTACAAATGACAATGGTAGTCTTTTTATTCCAAATTGTATACTTTTATTAATTGATAATTACTATTATTTGATCAATTGTATTATATAATGCATACTGTTTTGAATTTGTTTATTGTATGTTATGTACTCATAACACTACATTTAATGTATTTAACTTTGTTTAATGACATCTGCCCAAGCCTATGAAGAGGGAAGCAATACTAAAGTAGCAATGGCTACGAGACTTTCAAAGGGAAAATCACTGCCGCATGAAACTGTAGCTAATCGCGAAGGAAACACGGAAAATATGATCATTGTGATGTCCAGCTCATATGGATTTACGTTGGTAATTTCTTCACTATCTCTAAATGCGTATACTGTTCCAATCAATAGTTAGCATAATATAGATATATTGTTTAGGCAAAATGTCAACTTATTTGGTCCTTAATCCATTTGTATAATATTTATATATTTTTTCCCAAATCTGCTATGTGAGTAAATTTACAATTAACCGGATACTATGATCACACACTTATCAATACATGATAATAGTTGCATAGAGTTTTTAAACATGCTAGCCACTAATGTTCTTTTATATAAGTGCAGACTTTAAAGTCTCAGTGGGCGCGTCTGTACATGCCCAAGAAGACGCAGCAGATTACTCTCAGCATCAATGGTCGGCAATGGGCAGTTAATTACCTTGTGAAAGAGAAATGTTCTGTATTTGCTGGTGGATGGAGACAGTTTGTGCAAGAAAATGGGATCAAAGCAGGAGACACATGTGAGTTTCGAATCATTGATACGAGGCCGGGGAAATTTGTTATGGATGTCACTGTTTCCCCAAGTCACATTTCCTAATAGAAAACTATTCTCCTTTGAACATTTCAGTCATTTCGTATTTCAACAAACAACTTATAAGTATTTTTATTTTGTGGTCTATTTTGCATAGTTTTTGTTGCAATTCCTTCCATAGACAAAGTTTTATAGTTTGCTACATTTTGAGCGACTCTGCCCGGTTTATTCCGTGTTAGTGGTTTCGCTACTTTTTCGGGATAGTGTGTACATTTGCTGGGCTGCTGAAACTCTCTTGAACAATCAATATTGGAAACCAGGATTTTCTGTTGCTTTTTTGAATCTTTTTAGTTGTCGAAAGTGCTGATATTTTACTGAACCAGATTGCTCATTTACTCTTTGACTATTTTGGAGTTAAGCTGGCTGGTGCAAGCATGTTCTGATTATGAGTTTAGGTCAGGAATTAACATGGTGGATTTGATAAACTAGCTCTGGCTTACGCGTGTGATGAAAAATATGGCAGCTTTGTTTTGCTTATTCTAGCAACTTCAGTTTTGTTGGGTGAACATGGTATTACTTGTTTGATCCTGGATACTATCTTGCAGTTTGTTAGGTCTGAAACTAATGTGTTTATAAGGTGGAATGTTAACCAGTTTCGGCAACTTTATTGCTTACCTTTGATTGGTCGAATCTAATTTTGGCACTCAAATTATAAGGTTATATTTGTCCGACATTGTCACTATAATGTCTGCATATTTTGTTTATACAAAACATTTTTTAGGGCTACACAGGATAATGAGGAAGACTTGGTCCTTTAGCATTGTGATTCTGGACTTGCATCCAGCTCAAAAGCAATCATAGATTCAATGGTTTGGATTATTACGTGTATGTGGGAGACAGGAAATTTTACTATCCGAATTAGTTTTTCTCTAAATGTCGTTTCTTAATTTTAGTCTAATCGCATGTAATGGAGTAGCACTCCAAATTTTATTTTCTCGCTTCAATTTGTAACGGTGTGACGGACATAGCTGCCACCACATTTTGCTCACGCGGATATATATATTTTACTTTATGTTAAAAAAAAGAAGGGAAAAATAGTATTTGACATATAAAACTAAATCGCTTGTGCAAATTAGTTATCCACAACTATTCTAAATGCATCTAATTTTTTTTCACTGTTTCGAGTTTATTAGGATGACAAATTATTAAATCATTCCCATATTATGCTACGTTAATATAAACACTTGGTGCAACCTATACACGGTAATTAAAACACTTGGTGCAAATCTTGAAATAAATGAAACTTCACTGGATTTTTTTCCCCCGACTTTTTTATAATTCCTTAACTCATCTAAAAAAAACCAATAATATAACATATACGAGTTGGATCCATGGAAATTACTCTGTTGATACATATTTCATGAAAATTAATCTGTTGATACGTATTTTCTTATTGTACTGGACAGTAAAGTATATTTATTTCATACCCTTGTAAATATGTATAATGGATGAAATATCTATAATATGTGTAAATAAATGTAATGCATAGAAATATTCATAGTGTCTGATAATGCATGTAATACGTATTAAGTGTGTGTACATGTATTGACAACCATGTAAATATGTAGAATATGTGAAAATGTATAAATTATGTGCAAATATGTATCGTGTGTGAAAATACGTATAGTATGTGTAAATATGTAGTGTAAAAAAAATATGTGCAGTATGTATAAAACGTATAGTGTGTGAAAAATGTGTGTTATATGTGTAGATATGTGTAAATATGTATAGTGTAGGAGAAATAAGTGTAATATGTATATGTATGTGTAGTCAGTAAAATATGTATACAATGTGTAAACATGTATAGTATGTGCAAATATGTGCAGTATGTGTACATGTGTTCAAATCAATAGTGTATTAAAATGTATGAATTATGTATAAATATATGTAGCATATGAAAATAGGTGAGTATATGTACAAATATAGTGTTTCAAAAACTGTATATTATGTGTAAATATTTATATTGTGAAAAAATATGCATAAATGTATAGTATATGAAAATATGTGTAAAATGTATAGAAGTATGTATAGTGTATAAAAATATGTGGATTATGAATAAGTGTGTGTACAAGTATGTGTAAATATGTGTACATATGAAATATGTTAAAATGTGAGAAAAATGTGCAAATATTTAAAGTGTGTGTAAATGTAAATATTATGTGCAATATATGCAGCGTAAAAAATATGTGGAAAATAAGTAAAAAATTATAGTGTGATAAATAATTAAATATGTGCTAATATATGAAAATATGTTTAGTGTCTACATATATACGTAGTATGTATAAGTGTGTGTATTAGTATGTATAATATGTGCAGTATGTAACACATGTACATTGTAATGTGTGCAGGTGTAAGAATGTATATAGTATATTTATATACGTAGTGTGCACATTATGTGCAAAATGTGTACAAATCTATAGTGTAAAAATAAGTCTAATATATGCAAGTATACAAAAGTGCATATAGTGTATACGTATATATGTATATGTATAAGTGTGTGTACAAGTATTGGCAACCATGTATCTTATGGAAATGTTTAAATATGTATAGACATGTATAGCGAGTAAAGTTATAGATAGGTTTGCGGAAATACTAGCCGTAAATATTAGTACATGTATTATGCAATAAATATTATATTACTTATACTTGCTATACTGAATTAAAATTATAACGGAAAATAACATATAATTACACCGCGCATCGCGCGGTGATTACCAACTAGTTATTTCCTAAATCTGTTGTCACGATAATGGTCGTGCTTCTGAAATCAACCATAGATTTCCGACCATCGTTTAACATGCCTGCATCAAGAATCTTCAGCAGAGTTTCGAAAACAGAAGCGTTAGCTTTCTCTATCGATCAAACAGAAGAACACTATGAGGGCAGCGCCTCACATTCTCCAGTATCGATGAAAAACAATTTTCACTATTGGTAAGGAAGGAAAAACATGTCAAAGATATATAAGGTCACGAGTCCAATCAGTTAAAATTAACGTTTTGAATTTATGAAAAAATAACATAAAGCACATTAAATTACCTTTGAGAACTACTGGAAAACAGGGGCTGATGCTTCAAAGCTCAGTAAAGTCAGCTCACTAACGAATATTTCCGAACTTCAAAACATTCCTACAGAATCAGAATCCGAGATGGATGGTGAAGACCAATGGACTGAGCATAGCTAGGAATTCTTTTGGTGAGGAGGTAGAAATTCTCGACTTTGAACCCATGCAAAGTCGAGCTTTTCTCCTTCCCTCTTTGATTAGAACATTCATGTAATGGCGATGAAATCCTAATTAACTCATTCGTTGGTTACTTTATCATGTAATGGAGTAGTATTCAAAGTTTATGGTTTTTGTGTTTTTTTTTTATAATTTTGTAACGGTGTGGCGGGTATATCCGACACCGTGTTTTGCTCATGATGGTATATAGTTTTTGGTTTAAAAAAAAAGAGAGAACTACTGGAAAACAGTTGTGATTGGAGAGTTCCTGTGCTCTGACAAATCAACTTGGATAAGTGAACTGTTTTCCTCATTGGCAATCTTGAAACGATCAATGAATTTTTTAACCAGCTCTATTCTACCAAAACTGGTAAGTCCCATCAACAAAAAAGATCTACGGTGCTGCTTCTCAAAATGATGATCATTAACAGTTTGATTTTCAACTGTCCCATGTAACAGCAGTGTTTCTTTGAGGTTCTGACACCTGTCATTTGATCTTTCTCTATAGTGAGTATCGACAATTGTGGAGTTCAACACCTCCTAGAATGATAGAAACAAAGATTCAGTTCTATATATACAAGTTTAAATAGATAAACCACCAAGTTCGGGATGAGTTGGTGTGGTTCCTCAACGCATAGGACACTAGAATATTGAACCATGAACAAAGAAAGTCACGAGAGAAAAGTATATTGGCTAGTGATTATGAGGTCCCAATTCTTGAGTGAATGGGACACCAAAGGCCTGTGCCCTTCCATCCCTTAGATAGAGAGGGAGGGCAGAACTTTTGGTTTTTTCTCAAAGGGGCGTGGAAACACATAAGAACTCTTATTTTTTCATATTTTGACTTTTCCCACCTCAAGGGAGGGCAGAACTTTTGGTTTTTTCATATTGTCAAGAACTTGAACAATGAGATACACAATAAGCTTGTCTCCAGAAATTGCCCGAGCTTTTTCCCTCATTATCAGCCTAGTAACATTCTCGACAGCAAGACCAAATGTATCAAACACAACAGTGCCATCCAGATAACTTAGCAAGTCAGGACTGAAAAATGTTCTTGCCTGAATAATACAATAAAAAAGTGCACTCATCATTAGGCAAACTCTAACCCATCATTACAAGTTTAGAACCATTAAGCAGCATTATGATAAATAAACAAAATATTGCAAGGATTTAACTACAAAAGTGATTAGTGCACTGTCTACTAAAAAGAAATAAAGGATGAATATTAATTTATCTCACCGGGAATATGATCATCAGGGAAAAAGTACTGATGGCGAATAAGTTTAGCAGTGCAAAAAATTGTTTCATTTGAAATACGGACGCCATGCTTCCTCTCTAGGCCAGGCTTTGCTTCCTCCATGGCATTCACAAGCTGTTGTGCGGAAGCTTGGGTAATTTTCAATAGAGTGCGAACTTATTGAACTACAAATCACCGTATAATAAATTCTCAGGAAAGAGTGGTGGGGTCACAGCGGTCCCGCTTAAATACCACACTCCTTAGGCTTCTTATCAGCCTTTGTGACAGAATTTATCTACCCAAAGGTAATTTAATAGCACAACAATATCGCAACAACTATACCCACGATAGTTATTTAAATAGACAAAATAAAGAATACCAGAACACCAAATTTAACGAGGTTCGGCCAATATTGCCTATGTCCTCGGACACTACTATAATATTTCACTAATTTTAAAATATTACAAGAGAGAGAAGAAAATAATTGCCTTACAATAGGATGAAGCAATTGTTGAGGGATGATTTAAAACTAAAAAATGAGCCTGCATTTTATAGAAAAATTCAGCTGCCTTTTTCTTTCTTTTGTCGATGTGGGATGCGCCAAAAACCACACATCTCCACCTTGGCAAAATTCCACATCTTCTATTCTCTCACAAATTCAGCTTTAGTAGTGTCTTCAAATGCTGACTTCAAATGTTAACAATATTAATCAAGTCCAAACAATGTTGGAACTTGATTGCTGTCACCACTTTTGTCATCATATCAGCAGGATTGTCAGCAGTTGAAATCTTCTGGATGAGTACTCCACCTTCTTCCAAAATCTCTCGTACAAAATGATAACGGACATCAATATGTTTCGTTCTTGCATGATAAACCTGATTCTTTGCCAAATGGATAGCACTCTGACTATCACAATGCACTTTGATATGCTGCTCAAAGTTTAGTTCACCAAGCAACCCTTGAAGCCAAATTGCCTCCTTCACAGCTTCTGTAACTGCCATATACTCTGCCTCTGTTGTAGACAAAGCAACTGTAGACTGTAAAGTAGACTTCCAACTGACTGGTGCTTTTGCAAAAGTGAATACATAACCAGTAGTTGATCTTCGCTTGTCCATATCACCAGCATAGTTAGAATCACAATATCCAACTATACATTGACCATCCTACTTGAACATCAATCCAACATCTACGGTGTTCAGAATATACTGTAGAATCCATTTCACGACTTGCCAATGCTCCTTTCCAGGATCATGCATATACCTGCTCACAATCCCAACTGCTTGTGAAAAGTTTGGTCTTGTACATACCATAGCATACATCAAACTGCCAATAGCATTTGCATACGGCACTTTCAACATGTATTCTCGCTCTTCTTCATTCTTTGGACATATGGATGCACTGAGTTTAAAGTGACGAGCAAGTGGAGTACTAACTGGTTTTGACTTCTCATCAATGCCAAAACGCTTCAACACTTTTCTCAGATATTGAGTCTGAGATAATGATAGTCTCCTCAATTTTCTATCTCTGCTTATCTTTATACCAAGAATCTTCTTTGCCTCTCCTAGATCTTTCATTTCAAACTCCTTGTTCAATTGAGTCTTCAATTTCTCAATTTTCGTCAGACTCGTGGAAGCTATCAACATATCATCCACATAAAGAAGTAGATAAATGTAAGATCCATCTTGCAGCTTGCGAAAATACACACAATGATCGTATTTGCTTCTTATGTACTTTTGACCTGTAATAAACTTGTCAAATCCCTTGTACCACTGCCTTGAAGATTGCTTTAATCCATACAACGATTTTTCAATTTTGCACACAAAATTCTTATTTTCAGCAACTTTGAATCCTTCTGGCTGAGTCATATAGATTTCCTCCTCCAAGTCGCCATGTAAAAATGCAGTTTTTACATCCATTTGAACTAGTTCCATATTCAACTGTGCTACCAAAGCCAACAAAATTCTGACAGAAGAATGTTTCACAATTGGAGAAAACACTTCATTATAATCAATACCCTCTGTCTGAGCGTAGCCTTTAGCTACCAACCGAGCTTTGTAGCGCACATCATTCTTGTCAGGAAATCTATCTTTCTTTGCATATACCCATTTACACCCAATTGCCTTCTTTCCTATCGGAAGACTAGCTAGTTTTTATGTCCGATTCTTTTGAAGAGACTGCATCTCTTCATTCATTGCATTCCTCCACTTTTCTGCTTCTGAACTTTGGACAGCTTCATTATAAGTGGTAGGAATATCATCATTTGCAATTGGAGATGCATAAGCCACCATATCATCAAATCGAGCAGGCTTTCTGATGATTCTCTTTGGCTTACTCAATGCTATTGATTCATGTTGCTGTAGAGGTTGTTGGGTTGAAACCTCTTCTCCATCTGACTCTTCTTCTACCATAGGAGAGTCACTATTGTTATATGCTGGGACAATTTCAAACTCCACCTGTTTTGGAGTACTATCCGTCTGTTGTTCAACTGTCACCTTTTTCAGCATGGTAGATTCATCAAAAGTGACATCTCTGTTGAAGATTATTTTCTTTGTCTCTGGACACTATAGTCGAAAGCCTCTAACTCCAGAGGTAATCCCCATAAAGATTGCCTTCTTTGCTCTTGGATCCAGCTTCGACTCCTTAACATGATAATATGCAGTGCAACCAAACACATGTAAGGAATCATAATCTTTCGCAGGAGTTCCAAACCATTTCTCCATAGGTGTTTTACCACCAATGGCAGTAGACGATAGTCGATTGATCAAATGACAAGCGTATGTCACAGCCTCAGCCCAAAATTCTCTGCCCAACCCAGCATTGGACAACATACACCAAACTTTCTCCAGTAACATTCGGTTCATACGCTCTGCCACGCCATTCTGTTGTGGTGTATTTCTGACGGTGAAGTGTCTGACAATTCCTTCAGCTTTGCAGACTTTCAAAAAATGATCATTCTTATATTCTCCACCATTATCTGTGCGGAGATATTTGATCTTTTTGCCTGTTTGATTTTCTATTACCTTTTTCCATGTTAGAAAAATCCCCAACACTTCATCCTTCGTCTTCATTGTATACACCCAAACTCTGCAGGAGAAATCATCAACAAATGTCACAAAATAGTGTTTACCACCCAAAGAAGTGGTTTTGGAAGGCCCCCACACATCTGAGTGAACATAATCCAGAATACCCTTGGTATCATGGAGTGACTTACCAAATCTCACTCTTGTCTGCTTCCCTTTGATGCAATGCTCACAGAAATCCAATTTATGAGCCCGTACGCCTTTCACTAATCCTTGATCTATAAGACTTTTCAAGGATTTTTCACCGGTATGTCCCAAACGCATATGCCATAACCTGGTTGCTTCCAACTCCTGATTATCAGTTGAAGCTACTGCTGCTGCCCCTGCCATTGATGTAATAATGGTGCTGCCAAGATAATGATACACATTATTGCTCATTCGAATTCCCTTCAATACCACAAGTGCACTAGAAATGATTTTGAAAATTCCATTTTGAATTTCCACCTTGAACCCCTTTGATTCTAGGGTTCCAACAGAAATTAAATTCTTCTTTATCTCTGGCACATATCGAACATTCTGCAATATTCTGATTGATCCATCCTGATTTTTCAATTTGATAGAACCAATCCCATATGTGGTAAGAGCTCAATTATTTGCTTTGTAAACTGATGCTCCTTGCATTTCTTTGAAATCAAAGAACCACTCCCGATTAGGACATAAGTGATGGCTACAAGCTGTATCTAATAGCCATACACTTGAAGAGCTGGTTGTTGAAGCAAGTGAAACATTTGACTTTGCATCGTCAGCCTGGATGTTTCCATACACAGCAAGTGATAAATCTGAATCATCATCACATTCAGCTACATTGGAGTCAAGTACAGCCTTTCCTTTATCAGGTATGCTTTTCAGTTTGGGACAATCTTTCTTCCAGTGCCCTTTTTCTCTGCAAAAGGCACATTCATCTTTGCTCAATCTGGATCTGGACTTCGATCTCCCCTTTCTTCCTTTGTTCTGACTCTGCGATCTGCCTCTGACAACTAAAGCTTCTGCTTCTTCACCAGTGCCCTTTTGTTTATCCTTTTTTCTCAATTCATAACTGTTCAAGGCACTAGTTACTTCTTTTAGAGACACTTCGGCCTTCCCATGAAGTAGAGTTGTTTCAAGATACTCAAAATCCTCAGGAAGGGATCCCAACAACATTAGAGCCAGATCTTCATCTTTGAATTCCTCATCCATATTAATCAAATCGGTCACCAGTTGATTAAAACTAGTGATATGATCATTCATAGTGGTACCAGAAACATAAGTGAAGCGAAATAGTCTTTTCTTCATATGAAGCTTATTCTGACTACTTTTCTTCAAAAATTTCTCTTCCAATGTTATCCACAGCTTGTGAGCTGACGATTCCTTAGAGACTGCATATCTCTCCTTTCTGGATAAGCATGATCGAATTGTACCACATGCTAACCGATTGATTTTCTTCCATTCTTTCTCTTGGACGTCTTCTGGTTTTTTCTCTTCAATGGCAATATCTAGACCTTGCTGAAAGAGAGCATCTAGAATTTCACTTTGCCACATGCCGAAATGACCTGTGCCATCAAAATTTTCCACTGCAAATCTAGCATTTTTCATTATATTCCCTGACAAAGTAGATGACAATGCGCCTGACGTGGATGGTTTTGAGCTTTCTGCCATTTCTACAATTTCTATTTAATAGTTGTATCAAAAGAAATCCAATAGCCCAAGGAAGTCTTTTTCTGATGTGGAAGATCAGACAAAGCTGCAACCACAGAGCATACTCAAGAGAACCTTGGCTCTGATACCAATTGTTGTGCGGAAGCTTGGGTAATTTTTGGGTAATTTTCAATAGAGTGCGAACTTATTGAACTACAAATCACCGTATAATAAATTCCCAGGAAAGAGTGGTGGGGTCACAGCGGTCCCGCTTAAATACCACACTCCTTAGGCTTCTTATCAGCCTTTGTGACAGAATTTATCTACCCAAAGGTAATTTAATAGCACAACAATATCGCAACAACTATACCCACGATAGTTATTTAAATAGACAAAATAAAGAATACCAGAACACCAAATTTAACGAGGTTCGGCCAATATTGCCTACGTCCTCGGACACTACTATAATATTTCACTAATTTTAAAATATTACAAAAGAGAGAAGAAAATAATTGCCTTACAATAGGATGAAGCAATTGTTGAGGGATGATTTAAAACTAAAAAATGAGCCTGCATTTTATAGAAAAATTCAGCCGCCTTTTTCTTTCTTTTGTCGATGTGGGATGTGCCAAAAACCACACAAGCAATAATTCCACGCCATCCAGTTGTTGTTCAATGCCCTTGGTGTCAGTCCAACAATAATTGGATTTGGTTATTCGATAAGGGCAACCCACAAGGGAAAAATCCCTCATTTGGCTCCATGGATTTTTGTTTGGTATATAAATTCGAATGCATCTTCTTCAACAGTGTAACTGGGATTGCAACGAGTGCAGCAATTACGTTACGTTGTCATGAAGAATCACGCTTTTAGTTTTAGCGGAATCATGCCTTCTGTTGTTTAAGGTATTTACGCGAGTGTGAGGAATTCTGATTAACTCAACCCTAATTATATTGACGGGCATTTTCCTGTGAATTTGTCGCGCGTGTATATATATATATATATATATATATATATATATATATATATATCAAAGAATACTTTATATATATAATATGAAAGAATAACGTATAAAGTATAAAAAATTAATATACTAACATTTAAAGTATCAAATATTATCATATAACATATAAAAATTAGCGTACTAGCGTATAAAGTATAATTCGCATTAATTAGATTTCTTTCCCCCTGAATTTTATCTTAAACTCAAAACCTTTTTGTATGATTTGAATGTTTGAAATAAGCATCCATGCTTCAAAACTTTTTCCTTTCTTTTATAAATGATGTTTCAAATATTTATGCATAAAATTATTATGTGTATTTTTTTTCTATGAGAACAAAACTAGTCCAAAAATATTAAAGAAAATTAATGATTGAATAAATTTGCATGATTTTTCATCAATGAAATATTTAAAAATATTTAGATGTGAAAAGTCTAACAATTAATATAGTGGAAAACATTTTCAATTAGGTTAAATATATGGTGAGTTTTAATATATAGCATAAAATCTTAACATTACATGCTCCCAAATTTTCTATTCTAAAACTAACTTTTTAACTTTAATGAAATGATTTTTTAGAGCACAAATCTTTTTAATCTTTCATGCAATAATACATTAATGATTTTTGGCCAATTTTTCAATTTTTTATTCACCCCTAATAGATTTAGTTGTAGTGAAAAAAATATTCCCACAATGTAACATATATAAGAGCTGTCTAAACTTTAATTATGATTTTTGTGATATTTGTAGAATACAATAATTTGTGTTAAAATCGATTGTAATAAATAAATCATCTGGTTGTTGAAATCGATGATAATAAATAAATCAACTCCTCTTATTTGGATAAGTGAAAATAGAAGTAGGAGTTAAGTAGAGAAGTAACTAGCTAGTGGATTTTGTACTTGATCTCCTATGAGAAATAAAGTGTTTATAGTTTTTTTGAAATAAATATATATTTTACTTATTATTAAATTATTATCTTGTCTAATTTCTTTCTCAGCTTTTATAAATAATAACTATGCTAATAAAGTATTTTATATATTTATATATTTTCTATCCCTCTCCTTTTGCTATTTTGGTAATTTATTTTAGTAAAAAAATAGGTAATAAATTGAAGAATGTACTAGCAAAGTTAAGAAATAAAATAAAATTAAAATTTTACTAATTAATTTTACGCATATTGTACTACTTCTACTCACCAAAAAAAAATAAATAAACTACAAGTGATTTATTACTGCGTGTAAGAGATCAAATTTAGATAAACAAACGTACTCTAGTTTTGCAACAAAATGTTTTTGTTTTTGCATCTTGACATTCTGTTTTTTCGGATCGCATGCACATTATATTATAAAAATTGCTATTTAAACCTTAGATTGACCAAATTAATTTAGTAAACATTTTTATTTAAACTTACTCAAAAAGTTAGTGCTCAAAAAAATTGCTATCTTGTTTCCAATATCAAAACTTTCCTAAACATATGTAACCACTTTAATTCAAGAGAAGCTTAACAAGATGATGAATAATGTTTATAGAATACTTGATAGTGATGACGAGAACTCGAATTAAGTTAGATTAGGTTGGTGGGATCAGGGAGAATATGGGTAAATGGAATGACATAAACTATTATTTAATAATATGAAATAAAACTTTGGCTTGTGTTATGTTTATCTATGTTATTTTTTTCTTTATTTATGTTAGATAGGATGACAATTTCATCCTACTGTAATTTTCAAAGTTCGGCCATATGATGTAAATGAAATACCTTCTGTAAATGAAACCCAAATTGAATATGATTTTTGTCAGAAATATAAATCATATAATAGAAAGATTTACATTATGTCAACTATTAACTCCTTAACATATAGTTGAATTTTACACTAAAATGAAGGTAATTTAATATATGCTAGTTGAATTTTACAAGTTCTTTTTTTTTTTTTTTTTGGCATAAAATCCTCTATCACGAGGTGGTTCGCCACTCCCATCTTCATTAATTAAGGTTGTGGGGTGATGGATATACCCTAAATCACCCTTACAAAAGTAAAGCTAATATTTAACATATGCTAGTTGAATTTTACCAGTTCAAATCTAAGCTAATTTAACATATTTTACTAGTTCAAATATCACTAAATGAAGCTAATTGAGTAATTTTATTTCTTAGTGATATAAGGATGAGTTAGTTCATTTCTCAATTTATGGTAATGACTCAAACTTCTTTTAATATAGTATAATTTTGAATTTAAAGATGATTATATCACATTTAGAGCAAGGGAAAAACAAGAAGTAAATTGTGTATATTGTAAATTTGTAATTAACCTTTTCATAGATTATGTTAAAAAAGGTATTGATCATTTATAAATATATGAGAGCATGAAAATTGACACAAAGAAATTCAAGCTAATTAGGTAGATTGTGTACGCATTGATGCTCCATTTTCATATTTTAATTAAGATTATTGAGTCATATTTTGTTGAACTTGATACGCTAATTTTTTGTATTGGATTAATACGTTTAGACTAAAACTTTTATACACTAAAGTGAAAATTTGTTAAGCGTAAAAATGTTAAAGCTAATTTTTCTATACTTTATCCATTCTAGTATGTCATGACTATTACCATCCATTATCTATTCTAATTTTCAATGAAAACATGACACATTGGGTACTCAAGGTTTATATGATCTAACCATGCAAACATATAATAGACAAGTGGGACTTCACAGATGCCATGTTTAAGCATTGTGGATAAAAATTAAAGCATGAATAAATTGACTAAACATAAAAAGATTGGTCTGCATCAAGAAGAAAAGTGCTGTTGATTTACATGCAAATTCAAGAGAGTCAATTTTAGCAAATTAGAGCAGGGATATGCAGGATAATCTGTCCAGATTCATTTCAGAGATTCATATAGTTCGTGTTACAGCCGGTTAAAAGAGTATGTAATTAAAGTTAAAGCATGATGATAGGCATAGATTCGTTACAAGCAGAGGATCTCACAATTTCATTGTATATATGTAGAACATCTTTATTATCAGAGAAAGTGTTGTTCTCAACACTAGAGTATTTTTTGCCTTTTTATCAAAAGATTCCACAAGCAAATCTTCTACCTCACCAGTTGTAATTTGTGATTTATTACAGGCTTTACAGTTTGAGATGACCATTTAAAGAAAAGGGTTCATACTCAGTTACATATTACAGGGATTGATTCTTTGTTATGAAAAAGATGAATGCATCAACATGAAGGGTCGCTTTGCTGCTATCACTTTACTTACCAACACTTTCCATTTTGCCTCATCTTTCTTGCTTTGTTGCTGCATTTTTATTTTGAAATGTCTGTAACCAAAACAAGAGTGTAAAATAGATGAGATGATATATATATATATATAGCATGTGATATCAGTTATTATATGACAATGAGTTATGTGAAACCGGTTCATATATGAGACGTGTTTCATATATGAAACGGACAATTAATGTCCGTTGAAATCGCGATTCTAATCTCATATAGCTTTCAATGAGCGTTGAAATCGTGATTAACTCCTGTTTCATATGTCAACCCGCTTCACATGAGACTACCTCCTATTATTTCAGCTAGAAAACACAACTACTGCATGAGACTACCTCCTATTATTTCAGCTAGAAAACACAACTACTGCTGTTTTTTAGTCGCATTCTAGTGCATGTATCCAATAGGAAACTTTAGATTCACAGGCAAATCAAATGTGTCTACAATTTCTTTTTAAGTGCTAAAGTTGCAGTTTTATATCCTTCATTTGCATTAGAAATGATCAACAAATTCAGGAATTGAGAAAACGAAAAATGCAATCACTGCTCACCTACAAAGAGGAACCTTGCAATAATCAGGTTCAATGCACATCCGGGAGTGCAGTTCAAGAAGCTGCCACATTCGCTTGCAGTGAATGCATCCGCCTGGGACTCTTGTCTTACAGTTAGAGAAGTGACGGACTAAAGTTTCAATTCCCTTGCAAGCAGGGAAAGTACAGGAGACCTGGCTCCCTTTCAGAACTTTGTCACGCGGTCCAATCGTCTTACATCCATCCTTGCAAATATGAAGCAATGCTTCCATGGCCTCATACAATTGCAAATACACTTTTTTCTCTTCAATTTTCTTCAATCTGTCTTGTTTTCTCTGAGGGAAAAGAGTAATTAACAATCATTGATCATTTTGGTAATGAACTATATACCTACTTTTTAGCAATTCATTAACGGAAAATGCACATCAATCTTAACATAATACAACATAGAGCAAGTGAGTGCAGTATCTGCAATGAAGTATTGAGTTGACCATATGCATCTAGATCGTGAGAAAGCTAATAGGAAGTATTCCATTTTGGTGTTTTCTCGAGTATATACAGGTAGATGAGTACGCAAATATAGTTTCCATAGCTATTGAGAAGAAAATGGATATAAGAAAACTACATAGAACAGAAAGATGTACAAGGCTTTTGCCATTTCAAGATTATTGGAAGTTGTAGGTCTACATACCAGTAAATTGGCAGTTAAAAATGCACTCTATGCCATATAAAACTCATAATCTAGCACCTACGTTACTGCATAACAGTCAACTCTTGGTGCCTATGCTTTCTCATTCAAGAGCATATGAATTTTGACATGATTTCTATGATATTGAACAACTTCAATTAATCAACCTTGAAAAATGGGAAAAAAAAATTTGTGTTGTTTTGAACTAGGAACATATGGTGAGGGAAAGGGAATGCAATGAAGATGCAATTCATTTTGCTGCACACAAGAAACCAAATCTCTATTCATGCAGTTGACACTTACAATAAGCTTCCTACTAAAGTAGCCACAGAAAATGTGCCCAAGTTTTTGTACAAATGTTCTTAAAGATGAGCAGATAGATGCAGAAAGAAAAATACATTGATGTGTTGTGCCGATTGTAACTTAACGCTGTCACACATGGAAAATCATCTTTGTTTTGTGCAGAAAAAACTTTTCCAGTCATTGAAATGAAAAAGGAATCTGTTAAGTGTTAAGAACAGTAGCTATATATCTTACAGAATCTGCTTCAACAACTGATTCCAACAGCTCCTGCTCAAGTCTAGGATTGGCACGTTTCGTTACTTTCCATCCTTCAGTTAAAGATATGGTTTTGAAGTCCTTAACGATCATGTGTACACATGCTAAAGACAGTCTTGGTGCATCGCAATCTTTTGCAAGCTGAAGCACATCTATCACATTTTCTGTTGTCAGCCAATGTTCTTCCAAAAGGCGTACACAAACCTTTTTAAGCGATGGCACTGAGTATGAATGTGATAAAACCAGTAAGTGAAGAACAAATCTTTTCATCTCTTCTTCATCATAGCTGATAAGATGCAAAAACAAGACTACATTTCAGAATTAGAAATGACATCCCCACAAAAAAGTTACATTGAAGAGATATGTTAGACATGCAGCACAATGTGCTATAAATCTTCAGTAAATCTTCAATAATCAACATGGCAAATTGACACCAATTGGCCGTGTTTAAAATGTGTAACTAAGGACCTCAGGACACTAATCTTATAAGTAATATGGATCAACTGCATTGTATGTGGCTATACGGAAGTAGGAAAATAAAAGTAGAAGAAAATGAAAGTTCAACCAGCAGCATACCAGGATGAATAAATGAAACGTACGAAAACATAGATAGCTTCATAGGGTATTCCAGGAATCTTTATATATCGTATCCCATTTCTTGGTTTAGATTGCTTCAAAAAGTTCCCCAGGACTGGTGATGCAATGCACTACATGAAAGAGAAGGACAAAAAGACATATATCATCAGCTTTTACAGGGAAAATTACACTTTTCATCACAAATCAGATCATCAAATACATGATGAACAATTCAAAGTGGAAGGAACATTTTACTGTGATTTTTTCCCTTGTCATTCGCAATAAATTTCCCATATCGCTTCAAGTCTTATAGATTTAGTTATGCATCAATCCATCGAGGCGTAAATAGAAGCTATAGGAACTCCACAAGGCAGAAGGCATTCATATAGATAAACCATTTATAAGTATGCCACACTTAAAAAGAGACATATATATAATACTCAGAATATCATGATTTACCTACCAGAACACTATAATGGGCTGGAATTACTGATTCATTCTCTGTTATAATATCAACATCTGCTGCATATCCTTCTTTGAAGAGCCTGTCCCATAAATCTTTAGTTTCCCTTGGAATGCTACATGAATCTGAAAGGCATCTTTGATTTTTGCTTCTTTGAAATATTTTAGCTGGAAGAGGAGGTGGCTTTGGGATATTGTGGCTGCAATGTGTAATGGTCTTCCAGTTGTCCTGAAAATCTAAACTATCAGAAGAGCTGACTTCCTCTATGTGTATATTTAGCGAACCATCAAAGGACTCAATCGATGAGCATAGCCAAGGGGTGTCAAGATCCAATGAGCCCATAAAGTACTAATGTGCAGAGAAGATCAGCAACAAATTTCAGAAATCCTGCACAAGAAAATGACAGAAAAAATAGGGAACATGTCAGCTATGTCAGAATTTGTAAAAACGATATCCATATCCTATGGAATATGTCAAAATTTGTAGAAATGGTATCCATATTCTATAGAATAATTCTGGCAGGAAATAATCTGGGATGGTAGATTCCCTAAAGGCAACAAGGAAAGTATACCAAAAAAAATTTGTAGCTTCTTCACTTTAAGACAAGTCTAACAAATGAAGATGAAACATAAAGCTTTTTAAATGATTTTGAACTTGAACACTGTAGTGTAGGTTAATTGGATTGAAGGGAGACTAAAGGATTCTTCTCTTAGAAGCATAAAGATTCTTTGATTGATATCTTACTTTACTTTGAGGATAAATCTCTGAGAAAAATATGCATACCTATTGCCTCAATGCAAGGACATGCACAAGATTGACAAGAGGCCTAAGTCAAGTTTCGACCAAAATGTTCCAAAACTCCCAACGAAATCCAAAACCAAAACAACTAACAAGGTAAATAAACAAAAAGGCAGCCCAGCATCAGAGTGTTTTGTGATTGCAGGTTCCTGAGAGGTTCAATTTGAGGGAACCTCAACCGAGAATCAACAACCAAAATCAATGAACTTGTCAAAACAGGAATTTGTGCTTAAATGCAGCAAGAAACTCTTGTTTACCAAGAAAATCAAGTCTGATAAACCTAAGTTTGAGACAAAGCCTTTATGTTCTGCATATAGGAGCCATACAATCTTTGAAAAATTAAGCTATGTCCCTTAGACTATATCACATATGTGAAACATATATAAGCATTTTCGTTACTTCATATAAATTGATCATATCAAATGATGAATTCCATATACCAGGATTCAATTACTACACCCTTCAAACATTACAAGTATCAGCAAACTGCATATGAACAAAATCCCAGTAGTATAAAATTAATAATCCTCCACACCACTGACCACTGAAAGAAATAAAGATATGATATTTACATTTAGATAAGCATGTGATTCCATACAGAGTGAAAAATCAGCAAATCTCCTTCAAAAATATGAGATTGCTGTGATCTTTTGCTAATACTAATTGGACACCATGGTTGATTTCACCCTCCCTGAGGTATTACTGGGAAAAAATAACCTGCAAGGGAACATAGGAAGGAAGTTAAACTATAATAACAAAAAACTTCAAAGATCAAGAACAGTCTACAAGCATATCAACAAGAATTAAACTTGAGATAAAACAGTAATATAAAACAGCTTCTAGATTACACAAAAGCACATGAACAGAACTGAATATCTAAAGAAAAGGAACATAGAACAGAGATTTCAGAATGAAATACAAAAGAAACTCACCTCAGAATGAAATCAAACCAACATATATCTATAAATATGAACTATCTAAATCTGCATGTGTGCATATATAGATGGAGAAAAACTGCAGATTCTGAAATAAATGAAGAGAAAAAGAAAGGTGTGGGGACTTATTAGAGTTTGATGAATGAAGAGAGTAATTTGTGTGTGTGAAGTGAAGTGTTGGACAGAAAAAGATAGGCAGACATGGGTGGTTTTGTTTGTTGGTTATACAGTTGTACTTGTATGAATCAGCATCCATTGTTGTTTTTCTCATGTCTGCAGTTTGTTTGTACACCTTGCATTATTACTATTTTTTTTTTCTTGAATCATTTTCTTTTATTATTTTTCCATAATTTACTTGGGCTGCTGCTGCTCAAAATCTCAATCCCTTTATGGATAGGAAAACAACAGTTGCTTGTTGCTTTGAGGGCTGTGGATGTTGGGATTTGTTCCTTTTGGCATTTTTTCTGATAAGGTTTCCATTATTCTCCATAATATTCCTCAAAAGTATATATGCAATGAGTACTTATAAATCAAAGGAACAATTCAAATGCATATTCTGAATTCTACCTCTCTTACTCTTATGTTATTATTTGTTATTAAACTTTCTTTCACATTATCATTGTATCTTATAATCCTACTAGCTCAATCATTGTACATTGGAACATGTTCAATTGATAGAGTTCAAGTTAAAAAATTGAAAAAAAAAAAGAACAAAAAATTATATCCCTTTTATCAAGAACATATTCTTTGTTTTATCTTTTAGCCAATATGTTTGTCTTGAAGTGCTACAACACAAACAAGTGTGGAGAAAAAGGTTGATTGACAATTGTTAAAATAAAACCAATCTTTGTGGTCGGTGATTATTTTACATGAGATTAGATTTGGTGAGATTTAGGATGATTTTGTACAAATTTTTTTATTATTATGATATAACACAAGTCTACTATAATAATGATTTATCATGTAGAATTTTTTTTTTTTAAAGGAATGTTTAACCATGTAAATTAATAGAATGGTGTAATCATATTAATGGTTTAGTAGTATGTTACTTCTAATATTTTATTTTCCTATTATTTATTTTAACCAAAATATATATAAAAAAAAATATGAAGGATGAGGATGTTAGGTAGGATGACCATTCCTCCAATTGTTATTTTCAAAGTCCAGTCAAAATAAGAAGTGGACTATCATCAAAGAAACATTCTTGGGGTGACTTAAAGCAATGCCATATTCCAAGAGATTTAAAAGGTAGATTTTTCATTCATAGGAAGTTAATTGTGAAATATCTCCTCAAAAGGGTAATCTTCAATTGAATTATTTCTACAATGAAATAAGAAAAACCCAAATTGAATATAACTTTGTCATTTAATTAGAAATAATAAATCATATAATAAAAAGATTTAAATTATGTCCACTATGCACTCCTTAATATATGCTAGTTGAATTTTACAAATTCAAATCTCACCAAATGAAGGTAATTGACTAATTTAATTTCTTATTGATATAAGAATGAGATGGTTCATTTCTCAATTTATGGTAATGACTTGGTTACTTCAATAAGGCCATCAATGTTCATTTACTATAGTACATAATTACAAAATCATACATAATTTGGAATTCAATTACAAATGATTATATCACATTAAGAGGAAGCAAAAAAAAAAAAAGTAAATTGTGTATATTGTTATTAACTTTTTCATAGATTTATGTAAAAAGTTATTGAGCATGAAAATTGACACAAACAAATTAATGCTTAGGTAGATTGTGTTTGTGTATGAATTAATAATATTATTGAGTCATATTATTATCCATTATATTATGCCATGACCATCACCATCCATTACCTCTTCTAATTTTCAATGAAAACATGACACATTTGTTCCTCAAAATTTATATATAAAACAAGTGGGACTTCACAGAAACAGTATTTGATAAAAACTAAAGCATGAATAAATTGACAAATCATAAAAAGATTTGTCTCCATCAAGAAGTAGTGATGGTGATTTTCATGCAAGAGAGTCAATTTTTGTATATGAAAGCATGGACCCTTGTTGCCCCTCCTCATATATTTATTCAATAGTGCACAAGATGTTTTAAATTTCCACCACAAGTATTTATAAGGGCATAATAAACTTCTCATTCTTTACCATTAATTTATTATTATTTTAATTTTTTTTTAAAACAAGTTTTATATTAATCATTTCCATGTAGTTTGTGATTATAGCTACATTATCCTCAAAAATTGAAACATGAAACAAAAAAATCAATGATAAAATTAACTTTAATCTGCCTAAAATAATTTAACAACAACCAATAACAACTAACGTTTTATCCCAATAAGTGAGAATGATTTTATCGATTACATTTCGTTACCGTACTTGTTCTAAACACTTCCTAAAATAATTCGAACTCGTAAAATTATTGCAAAAAATAATAAGTGTTCTTCTCCACTCTTTAATTTACTTCATATATGTTTTGTTATAATTAGTACATCTTTATTATTTTTTGCAATAATGAGATTCTATCTTGGTGTGAGTGTGACAATCAATAAATCATTTGCTTTATGGTATTAATGTAACTTTTTTTTTGGCATTCATTTTCTTTTTTTATGACAATAAATCTTGTTAAACAGCACAAAATATATATATATATATATATATATATATATATAGACACACACATATATATTTTCTATATTGTGATCTACTTATAACATTCATTTGCGATCATGGGACATATATATATATATATATATATATAGACACACACACACACATATATATTTTCTATACTGTGATCTACTTATAACATTCATTTGTGATCATGGGACGGCAAGCAAGTTAATGAACGAATTTGTGATTAAAACGTGGAGAATAGTTTGACAAAATAATATAAAGGGGCAGATTGAGTGTGCCGGCCTTGTACAATAATGCATGCAAAAGCATCAATGGATTGGACGGCAATGGTTGATATATTATGGATAGCTTTTAAGTATTGATGGTTATTGAGAAAAATGTAAAGATTCTGAAATTTGTGATTCTGGTAAATTGAGTTATCACATCAAATATTACTTAAAAAAAAAAAAAACAATTGGAAATGATTTTTATTCAGGTTTCATTGACAAAAAAGTTGGTTTTTCAATTATTCCATTTTCAAAAAATTTAACTTTTGGAACAAAATGAACGGTAGAGATATACAACAATAAAAACTAAATCTTATAACACATGTGAGATAACAACAACGTTTTTAAATGGTTGTTGTTAAATTAATATTTCTCTATTTTTACATGTCTAATCAATATCAATGTCGTTTTTGAGTTAATATTTTTTTATTTTTACATATCAAATCAAGGCAATTAAAATTTTTTTAAACTAATATTTCTCTATTTCTATTTTTACACGTCCAATCCGGGCAATTAGAGCTCCCGACGTACATGTCCAAACTTTAAAGATATAATAGTAAAAAAAATATATATATTGATTTTGAGAATTCTAGACTTTTGAAAAATCAACTTCTTCACTAAAATGAAATTATATTTTTATTTCGATTTAAAGTAGTCATTTGTACTGCCGAGTACAACTCACTTTTGTGAAATTTCTCTGTATACAAAAAATTCTAGAACAACTTTACTATAACTTTCTTTGTGTTTTCTTGCATTGAGATCCTTCCAAATTTTATTTCATACTCATTAGTGTGATATCAATCAATCCAAAAGGGAAAAATGGCTATGCATGCAAACTCTATTCAAACAAAAAAAAAAATAAAGTCCAGCATGATATAATCTCTAAGAAAAACCAAAATGGAATTTCATTGAGCTTTAGGATTCTTTTTCACAATCATGGTAAGTTTAGAAATTCCCCAACCAAAAACAGTTCTTGATCTTTGTTCCCTGGCAATTCTAAGTGTTGTAAACTTTGCTCATCCTTGCAGGGGTTCTGTTCTGCCTAGTAGAAACTATTAGTACTAATGAACTACACAAAATGCGAAAAAGATAACTAGTAATATTTTTTTCAACATTGAGAATGACCATCACAAATAACCAGGCAGAGGAGGAATAATCAGAGTCCAGATTCATTGCAGAGATATGCAGGATAACCAACTTGTTTGATATGGTCAATTATGATCTCCAGATGAGAGAAGCATCTTTTCAGAAAGAGGAGACTCATTGGGTAAAGGAGTATGTACAGCAGATGATATGCGTAGATTCCTGTAACTGAAATGTCATTCATCGACCGAGAAGATAGGAATACCCCTGGTGATACAAATTGGTATGAGTACATCAGCGAAAATGAATTCGAGTGGAAAATGAAACCAAAATGCTGTAACTCGCATATAAGTTAAAACGGTTAGTGGTTAAAGCTCAGAACAATGGAAAAAAATAGCTTAAATAACAGGCATTGAGAAAACAGTAATACGATAGTGAGCATGGCAAGGGACATGCGGAAATTGACAAAAGAGATGCCTGCGAACCTATAAATGTTATTAAGCGGGTGAATGTGCTCAACCCATGAAAGAGAATTGGGGCAGCACATTGGGGGACAAATGCAAATTATATCACATGATCAAGCAACAAAGAGTTTATGGAGAACAAAAGTTTTTACGAATTCTATTCAAGCTACAGTCTAATAAGCCTTCCAGGATAATGAATCTATTTTGAAGCCAGGATAGCCCACCTTAAGAGTCTTCACTTAGGTATATCTCAAGTACAAACTTAAGGTTTTAATATGGAAAATCATTTATGTAAATTTAATGTGTTGCTGGAATTCTATCTAGATATGTATTCTTTCTTATCTTAGAATCAACTGAGGAATCCTTTCATGTTTTGGACCAGTTTTAGTAGGTGAATCTTATCTTTCATGCTAAGGTATGTTCTAGTAGAGATGGGAAAAGGGAGAAGAGTCTTATCAATCATGTACTTCTCTTCCTACAGAGATAAATTTGAATCTAACAAAGTTTCAGTAGACTAATGACTCATAGGGAATACTGAGCACCATACTTGATCATGAATCAGATTGTAGTAGGAAAAATGAAATGTAAGAAATATACACAACAAATTGTTCTACTAAAGTATCAGCAGAAATATGTTTGACCTCATTGTTGCCACATGCAGTGTAATATTAGTGCCAACAAGTCCATTTTTTTACTTGTCTGCAGGATAATGCATAAACTTGAAGTAACATGAACTAACTTACCAGCCACCATGTCTTGAGAAATAATCATTATCCAGGTTGACAGCTAATGCAACAGCTACTGCTCTTTGTGCCAGAGTCAAAGGATGGCTCACTTGTAATTCTTGATTCTGCAAAACAGAGCTATGAATTTCTGAAATCGAAAAGAAAATAATGACCGAAATCTCTTGTTAGTATTTTACCCCTTCATGAGGATAACTGGAATCAGTGCCAAATCGGATAACATACTGGCCAGCATCAGTGAAAAGCTGCATCATATAAGTGCAAGCACATTCAGATTTCTAATATACACTTCTTGTAAGGAAACATTTCTCTAATGGTGCATGGGTACTGTGTCATCATACACACAAACAAGAGTTTGCATAGAAGAAAGGCGCTAAAATATGCCTCAGTTTCTTGGTGGAGAATACAAAAAGAGAAAAGCCAACACGAAACCTTTTGATATTAAGAGCAAGAACAGCACCCAATACAAGTAGGGCTAGCTTCCCCTCCACCTCCTATTCTAAGGAACTTTGCACCATACAGAACTAAAACATAGTTTGCGTCATTCTCAACACACACAACCCCCATCCACCCCCACCCACAACCACAAACCATCCAGCAGAAATAAAAACAGAAAATGGTGGGGATAAGCCAAAGGGTGGGTAAAATGGAGGCCAGATTGCTATGCTTCAACTATAATGCAAGATCTGCCAACACAACAAGTACCAATACTTATAAAAAAGAAAAGAAAAATGCAACCTCAAAACCAAAACCCCTCCAGTTCCGATCTATTTCAGCCAGCACTTCCCCATTAATGTCCTTCAAAGTAAAGGTCCAGTTCCAGAATCCAGGGTTCTCAACAACTGCAAACTGCATATCCCTACAAAAGCAAAAATGTTATGGTCGCAGATGGGAAAGACTAAGACACTCGGGCATCTAAGATAAAACCTACTTGTAGTCAAAGAAGCCTAACAGAAGGAATGTGCGATTAGACACTCTATGGAAGATCTCAATGGCTTCAGATGAAAGTTAGTGGTATGCCTTTTGGAGGACATCAGAAACGTACTTTCCAGTAAAGCATCAAATATAATGACTCGTTACAAAAGTTAAAGCTACTTCACACATAAATGTAAGGCAAGCTGTAAACATCCACTGTAAACTTGCATCAAAGATTCCATAAAATTCTTCAAGTTGCTGATAGCATAGAGAACAGTGAAGGGAAACCTTGGTGCTAAAAGAAATATAGACTTGTGGCAAAAGCCAAACAGTGTAAGGGAAAAGAAAGAGGCTAAAAGTTTTATAAGAGGAACAATGCATATCATTCACAAGGGACCATCATACTCGTGATCCACAGGGGAATAAACATTAGACAGTATCTTATCAAAAGAGGGTAGCAGACTATCAAAGACAATCGGGAAATATATTCTCCCTATATTTCATATTTTCAACTTCACAAAAATTGTGAGTTTCCAACCAAGTGAAGCTCATGATTGTGTTCAAGCTATTTAAATAAATATTGTCAACCAAAGAAAAAATGAAATGCAAGAGATGCATTGCTTTAAGATGATTTGATTTCTGATCATTCAATTCATGATAATCACACTTTGATACCTATCTCTTGCCCAAGAAAATCATGTATATAACTACAATCTATAAATTGAACTATCCCAGTTTGAACTTATTGCATAAGAAATTGCAAAATTCTTAATGGAAATATCATAGGTTTAGTGAGGTCACCCCAAGTATAAATCATAAATTCTTCTCCACAAATGCCATCTTCTATGAACAACACCAATTTCCTGAAAACAAAAATTTCAACATCATAAGCAACTGAATTAGAGTTTATCCTAAAAAAGGTTTTGCACAAACCAAAAGCAAAACATTTTGAACACCCATAATATGATAATAATAATTCAGATACCTTTCCATTAATCTCAGTATAAATTGAACTGGTAATCCACCAAAAAGGCCTGCGAACCTAAATAAAGGTTAAGACACATACAGAACTCACCAAATTAGAGTTGAAATTTCATAAATAATCTGAACATAATGCTAGAAAATCAACAAGATTAAAGGTTTCGTACTTACCTTAAAGATCTCATTTCCCAAAGCATCAGTCATAAATGCCACAAAAGGACGCCTTGTACGCAGAAACTGGAATGAAAGGTGACCAAGCATATGCTCAGCAAAAAGAATGCTACATAAAAGCTTGAGTAATTCTGTTTCTTTCAGATAGTAATAATAACCATGTGAGGAAACATATACTCAAAGATTTTCCACTCATATATGAAGTTCTTCAAGTGCTGACCCCACATAGTGGGATAAAGGCTTAGTTGTTGTTGTATATGAGGTTCTTCAAGTCAGACCAAGTCAAGATTTGTTTTAAGAATTCCCTCAAGTTTGTAGCACATGTTGTCAACAATACATGGAAAACAGGCCCTTCAATAATCCGGGCTAGAACTCCAGAAATTTTGAAATGTTAAAAAAGGAATGACTAAAAAGTAACTCATACAGAAGAAACATAAATATGTCCCTGTGATACAGAAAATATACCACATAAGATATATACACAGGTTCCAGGAGAAAAGAAGCAAGTACATGTGTGTGATTGTATGTCTATGTGAGCACCAAAACAATTGAAGGATATGTATGCTTTGGATTTTCTTGAGTTTAACAAATGAGAAATAACTTTAGCAATAGCAAGAATCAGAAGTAGAACTTAGAACAAGGAAGAAGTAGGAAAACCTAGGAAATTTCTGTACACTTAACTGGGTTCAACACCTTGCAAAATAAGGAATCAGATATTAGGAAAATTCCTTTCACCCCAAATCCGAAATCTGAATATTAATCAGCAAAATCCTCCTTAACAATAAGCTCCATCACCTTTTACCAGTTGATATTACTTCACTATGAAATGAAATTCCTTTATGTGTAACATCAGATTGCCCACTGAATTGCATTAGCTTCACTGGTCAACTTGTAACTAAAAGTGTCCGAGTCAGACAAGTAATTACTTGAAGAAAGCTTGAAGTAGTCAAAGAACAACTAACTTCCGACTTGCCTTTTGAAATTAAACAGACAAGGGCACAATCTTCTTCGCTTTTTAAGACTACTTTTAGCTTATTTTGAACTGCAAAAAGGTGAATCTGAGAAGCAGCATTAGAACTGCTTTCGGAAACAGATTTTGGGTTTTCAATACTTTCAAAACTAAAACATGCGTTCATCATTAAACAACTTTTCTACAAACATTTTTTCTATAAGCTACTTCGGAAAAGTAGAAGAAAGCAAGAATAGGCCCACTATTCTGAAAGGGAACCATCAAACAATTATGGATCAGATGGCAATTTGAGGGTTTTTGTCACCCATTGGGTGGCGGGGGAGGTTTAGTGGCGAAGAGAATTAGTTCTGTTTGGGGTTCCAGAAGGAAGTGCTATTGAGCATCCCACCTGCGGAAGGGGTTTTGTCTATCTATGGATTTAGAAACCATGCTTGGAGGGATAAGATGATTTTCTGGCACCTTCAAAGAAGAGGCACAATTAGAAATGAGATCTATAAAATATTATTTTGATTTTTAGTTTTTAAAAAGGAGAGGAAAAGAGCAATTTGCTCTAAAATTAATGCATAGACGAACAATGCATATAACTATACAAAGAGTGACAGAAAGGGAGAAAACAATAAAATTAGATGACTTAGACTGAATGAACCCTCAACTTGGGTGACATGTAAACAAGTTTGAATAGTCACTCAAGTCAGCTTAAGAAATTTGAGTTTAACAAAAAGTTTTATAGTTGAGTATGCTGCATGCACATGGTTTGCACCTACTCAGCTCATTTTCAGACATGGCACGACTGTCATTTTTAAATTTATTGTAACTAGTTGCAGCAACATAGTGCTGTTGGACAAAGCATTGAAAAACACTTACAACTTAAAAGAGTGAAAATTCAATCTAGAAGGAAAACAATGCATACCTGTCTCATGACCAAATTACTCTGCTCCCGAATATAACCTACAGGCTAAAGATATGGTGTTAAGCTAAGGAGTTACTAGAAAGAGAAAAAAAAAACCAGCAATTTTTGCCAAATGGAATCTTTATCTGCTGCAAAACTTCGAATCTAGTGAAAGAAGGCGAGAAAAGGAAACATACTGAATTAGGGTAGGAGACATCAACTATGGCATATCGATTCTCCTGCAGTTCCAGAGTCAATAGTAGTGATTATGGTCCAAAACAGAAATGAAAACCTAGAGCTGCTTAGTAGAAAGGTGATGAGATGAAGATAAAGCTCACAGCAAAATTCAATGATGGATGGAAAGCATAGAAATGGTGCACTGGTGCATAAACAAGAACATAGCATGAAATAAACTTGCCTAAATTGGTTTTACATTTATAGTAGTGTAGGAAAAGAACGATTGAAGCTTTAAATTGGATAAAAATTGTGTGTGTTCCCATGAAAGAAGCTCCAAAGAGCACAATAACACCAATCTGCCACCATCCTTTTACAAGAGAACCTAGATTACAAAATCAATGGCGACTTATTAAAGATAACTCTAAAACTAAAATAGTATGTCTCCTAGCATCTCTCATGTCTTTCACAGGAAAAAGATGGAATCATTGTTAAACCTTTATGCATACCTTGTGAACCGAGATAAAAAATTTCCTAACTCTTATTCATGTTTGGGTAGGAACCCTTTAGTGGCATAATTCTACTTGCATGCTTTGCTTCTATTCAATAAATTTCTTTAGAAATGAACAACTAAGCAAATCCACATTTGTTAAGTCCTTGCATGTCCGTCCATTGTTTGCAATCTTAAGGACAAAACCAAGCCGGAGTAAAAAATAAAGTAAACCAATATTGATATCCAGTGTTAGCAAATAAAATTATAACAAGTATACATTTGACCAGGCCATTCAAACAGTAAACCAAAAAAAAAGCTTTATTTTGTCACTCTCCCTTTCTCCTCCCATCTTCACATCCTGTTCTTCTGTTTAATAAAATGAGAAAGGGTTTTACTGAAACCAAAGTCCTACATCAGAAGGGAAACCTAGGAACTTGACAAAAAGTTCAAACCAGACAAAAAAAGTAAATATGAAAGAATGTCTTCCTGATGTTCCAAGAAAAAGCAAAGAAACACAATTGTTTCATTTCTATCAAATGCGCAGCACAATAAGAAAAACTAATAGATGAACCTCTAAACATTACCTGCTCAAAACCAAGTGTAAGATTTGCCCATTCTATATCCCTAGTAATCAGTAAGTTGGATCTCGCAAGAAGAGGAGCTAGTTGAACCTATAATAAACGAAAACCATAAGATTCAAAAGGACTTTGTTTCCATACGTGGATAAAATATTGCAATGTCAAGTATTAGCCATCCCAAAAAAAAAATAAAAATGTCTGAAATATTACCTCCTCTGAAGATGTAGGTTTAAGAAATCCTGTGACAGGTTGGCTGGTAGGGGGCTGCTTCAATACCGGCTTCACCTTGTCATAAGGATTTTCAACTGAAACAGATCCACCAGAAAAATGTCTTCCTGGTGATACATGGAGGGAAGTCTGACTAACATCAAGTGTACGATCACCATTTGCATACTTTTGTACTTTTCTCTTCCTTTTTGCTTCGGCACTTCTTCTTTTACTATCTTCAAGCCAAAGCTGGACAAGAAAATCTCTATTCAAGTCTGGACCATTGTTTGTGCTATGGTTATATCGGCAAGATACGGCATTTCCATCTCTCTTTGGAGCAAAAGTACTCCCTGGAAGACCAAAGAGTGTTGCAGCTACATACCCCCTTTGTGATCGTGAAGAGAGGGAACAACGCTTTTCACCACTAACGACTCCATTCTCAATCCCCCCAAGAGCAAAGGCGTTGCACTTTGATTGCTTGGCTAAAGAATGAAACCATTTGAACCGATTCATCTGATAAAACCAGAAACGCATTTTCCCAACCCAAGAAGTTGGGGAATGCCTCTGTTCAGATATGTATAATCCTAAAGAGAGCTGTTTTAAGCAGATAAAATGAGGCATACACATCGCACATTATTGCTATCTACATAAGCAGATAGAATGAACCATACACAATCCATTCTTATGAAATGATTTCAGATTATTCTTGCAGAAACTGAATTCAGTATCTTCCACTTGGCAAATGCACTTTGGTTGTCATAATTATCAAACAATTTGCCGAGTAACAAAGCAACAAAGACGGTCCAACTTATACAGTTTCTGTGCCATACTTCACTTTAAGCTCTAAAATAGTTGCAACAAATTCAAGTCTCGTCAAACCTATCCTAAAGCACAAGCATTGCAAACAATGCTCCTATTAGAAAAAATCCTGCCTTTACTTAACCTTAGCGGAGAAACTTCAACAAGTAAAACTAACATCTAAATTCAATTTTCGTTATACAAAAGAAAGAAACTACCTTTACAATAGCCCAACATTTTCTCACTTTAAATTCAACCAAAAAAAAAAAAAAAAAACTGTAAAAATCCCAAAAGAAATGTAAATTATAATGCTATTTCTTACAACTCAAAAAAAAAAAACCCATCTTCAGAAAAAGCAGAGAAACATTGAAGCATGCCAAATAACAGCAAAAAAGAAAAGAAATTATAAAGCACAGTTCTTTCATCCTTACAATTTGAACCTTCAAGCTGAGCACATTATTGAGAACCCTTTGAAGAAAATCGAAGAGGGCTACTTTTAGAAGTGCTTGTTGCGACAACTATAGAGTGGTCCTTCTATAATTGGCGTAAATGGTGGAGGTAAATGTTTAAGAGAGGCGGTGGCAGTAGGTTGCAAGTTGCAACTATAATTTCTTTTTGTAACGCAAATGTTAATTTTTTATTAACAGAATTATAATGATTCTGTGTCTGTAATGTAAATAAAATCTCATTGTTAATTGCAAAAGTTTCGTTCGAATAATCGAATGAAATTTGTGGATTAAAAGACCTTAAAATGAAATATTTTCTCCTCCATCGTTAGTTGCGAAAGTATTGTTAGAATGCAATATTTTGGACTGTTAAAAAGTTTTTGTTTGAATGAAACTCTTTTGGAGTTTGGACTCAGTTTGCAGGATATAAATTGGCAATTTCAATTAGCCCAGAAGGGAAGATAAACTATGTGAGGCCCAAATAGTGGACCAAATTTGAATACAACCAAGATGGAAGGAAAATGCACTGCCATTTTGAGCAAAAGCTAAAGTTACGTTAGTTAGAGATGGCCAAACCCACGGTTCCGGTTCCAGAACCGCCGGTTTAGAATTGTCGGTTCCAGAACTGGAATCGGAACCGTGGGCCCACATAATCGGAATCGTAACTGAACCGCCCAAACCACGGTTCCGGTTCCGGAACCGCCGGTTTAGAATTGTCGGTTCCAAAACTGGAATCGGAACCGTGGGCCCACATAATCGGAATCGTAACTGAACCGCCCATAGGCGGTTCGGTTACGGTTCCAATTTTTTAGGATCGGGCGGTTCCGGTTCCGATTCCAAACCGTGAAATTTATAAAAAAAAACAAATTTTTGCCACATTAGCAATGTGCTTAAAAAAAATAAAATTATACAGGCGCGTGTCCCGCCTGTAACAATATATATATATATATATTATATATATATATATATATATATGCAATGGTCATTTGACCGTTGCAGTGTTTTGCTGACCATTGCCAACATGGCAACGGTTCAAAAAAAATTTGTTGTCAATTCCTTTTTTTTAAAATTTTTTTTAACTTTCCCTAATCGTATAGTATATACCTCCTTAATATTTTCATTTTTCCCACCACAATTTCTACTACTCTATTCTCAATATTTTACTCTCTTTCTGTCATCTCCAATTTTCTCAAGCATCAAAATTTCTATTAAAATTCAATTCTATTTATTGTTGCTATTATAATTATTAGTTAAATATTTATGTATTGTTTTAATATATTATTATTTCAATTTCTCATTATTTTTTAATCGTTTTGAATTTTTTTTATAAAATGGATAGTTTTGGTTCTTCATCCCAACCAATTAATATTGGGTGATGCATCACAATCAAGTCGTCAGTCCAGCCAACGAATCCAAAATTCCGAAATGTTTGTGAAATATTTCACAAAATTTTTTTGATGCCGATGGAGTTCTATTAGAGCACAATGCAATTTTTGCGAGAAATCATACGCCTTTAAAATTGGGAGCGGATATGGTATACTAAACAAGCATTTGGGAGAAAATGCATCCTCAAGAATCGGCCTTTCAAAAGTCACAAGCGCAATTAACCAATTTTGCTCAACAAGGTTCTTCTTCTTCTAATAATTTAAATTTATTTAAATTTAGTGATTCAAAATGGAGAGATGGTGTAGCTAGATTTGTTTGTGCACAACATTTATCATTCTCATTTGGTGAAAAACCAAATTTTGTGAGATTAGTACAAGAAAATTCAAATCCACAAGTTAAACGTGTTCCTAGAACAACTTTAACACGTGATATTAAAAAAATTTATAAAAAAGAAAAAAATAACTTATCGGAATATTTTTTAAAATTAGATTCTCGTGTTTCAATATGTTCCGATATTTGGAGTGATCATTGGCAAATGAATAGTTATATGGGTATAACTTGTCATTGGGTAGATTCAAATTGGTTTTTACAAAAAATAGTAATTGCATTTAGAATTTTTAATGATTCTCATACAGCCATAAATATATCTAGATTAATTAGTATTATTTTAGAAGAATATAATTTGAATGATAAAATTTTTTCAATTGGTTTTGATAACGCATCGGCTAATAATGCATCTATTGTAGAATTAAAAACTATGTGTGCACCAATTTTAGGTGGGAAATTTTTTCATATTAGATGTGTATGCCATATTTTAAATTTATCCGTTCAAAATGGTTTAAGTGCATTAGAAATTCATATTAAACCAATTAAAGATGCAATTAAAAATTTGACTGGACATCCAAGTTTAATGAAAACATGGGCAAAATATTGTATACAACATGGACAAAAACCTAAAAGATATAAAAAGGATGTTTCAAATCGTTGGAATTCAACTTATGACTTACTTTGTGATTCTTCTAAATGTAGTTCATTGTTATGTAATTTTTACATTGATAACTCTTGTCTTGAACTTGTATTATATCCTAATCATTGGACTTCTTGTTTAAAATTGTTAGAAGTTTTAAAAGTTTTTAAGGATGCTACTTGTATGTTTTCACGTATGTATTATCCAACTTCTCATTTATTTTTAGTTGAAGCATGTAATATAGTTGGTGTGTTTAACAAATGCACATAAATGATGAAACTTGACGCAAAGTATTATTTCAACAATGTTAGAAAAATGGCTTAATTATTAAAAAGAAATTCCAATTTTATATTTAGTTGGTTATTGTTCTCGATCCTCGTTTTAAATTTCAAGGTTCAGACCAATATTTGAAGTTTTATCCTATATATGTAAAAAAGAATGTTTTCCATTAGATCCAAACATTATGCAATTACCAATTAAATGTAAGTAGATACATAAATGAGACTAAAGATATGGTAAATGCATTATATGAAGAATATTTGATTCTATTTTCAACCCTCAAAATTCCTATAGTAGTACCCATTAAACACTCACACTAGTCACCATCGTTTTTCAACTTCAAATATTGGATCTTCGTCTTCCTTTATCCTTTCTGGTTTAGAAATGTTTCAATTGTTAAAAAAACACAAGGGTACTACTAGTACGGAACTTGAGGTATATTTAACCACTTCTTTTGATTTTAGTGATAACAAGTATGAATGTGATAGTATTGAGAACTTCAAAATATTGGAATGGTGGAAGAAGAAGACAACGATGTGCCCCATTATCGTTTCAATAGCCAAAGAGATTTTGGCGGCCCCGACATCAACCGTAGCCATGGAACAAGCTTTTAGTCAAGGTGGCAACATTTTGGACGAGACCCGATCGCGTTTGAGCCCCATGTCCTTGGAGATTCAAGCTTTAGTAGATGATTGGACTAAAACCGCATATAGAGAACAATAACAAGATATAGAAGAAGATTTTGATTTTGATTTAGACGCTACCACCGATGGTAGCTCTACTTGTACAACTAATTCACCTATCATCGATGCCGATAGAGCGAATAATGACGACGACGACAACAGCGGCGACTATTAGTTTATTAAAATGAAGAAAAATATCATATTGTACATTTTTACATTATTGAAAATTTGAAATAATTTATTATGTTTTTTCAAATATTATAATTTCCATATCTATATATTTGTTTATATAAATTAATGTCATAGTTTTATTTATATATACTATAGTTGCATTATTGTATATCATAATATATTTTGCAATTGTATTATTGTACTACTTAAATTTAAAGTTTAGACCATCAATTATGAATAAAATTTATTAGTTTCTTCATTTATTAATTTCTAACTTGTAAATTTATGAATTAAAATCTTAACTTGTAATTTTTCTATCCAATGAATAAAATTTAGTAGTTTCTTCATTTATTAATTTCTAACTTGTTAAATTTATGAATTAAAATTCTTAACATTGTAATTTTTCTATCAAATGAATAAAATTTAGTAGTTTCTTCATTTATTAATTCTAACTTGTAAATTTATGATTTAAAAATCTTAACTTGTAAATTTTTCTATCAAATGAATAAAATTTTAGTAGTTTATTCTTTTATTAATTTCTAACTTGTAAATTTATTTGATTTAAAAATTTTAACTTGTAAATTTTCTATCCAATGAATAAAATTTAGTAGTTCTTTATTTAATAATTTCTAACTTGTAAATTTATGATTAAAATTTTTAACTGTGAAAATTTTTATAAAATACTCTTATCTTTCTATATCTTTCTTTCTCACTTATCTAAATATTCATAATTCTATTATTCTAAAAAAATTCATATATTAGTTTAATTTTAACTACTATTCTAATGTTATTATATTATACTGTTGAATTGTAATTAATAATTCAAATATTCAAATATTCTTATTATTTTATATCCCTTGAATCTCATTTATCTAATTCTTCTAGTTCTATTAATCTAAAAACTATATTTAATTAAGTTCAGTTGTAACTATTATTATTCTAATTATGTTATTATGTTGCATTATTTGAGTTTCAATTAATAGTTTAATCACTATTTCAATAGAAATCAAATTTAAAAGTGGATTACAATCGAAATTCGAAACTAAAAATCGAAAAAAAATCGGAATTGGAACAAAATCGGAACCGGATGGAACCGGAACCGGGACGGAATCGGAACCGCCGGTTCCGGAATCGGAATCGGAACTGCCCCGAAACCGAACCGCCGATTCCGGAACCGTGGCCATGCTTAGCGTTAGTGTAAAAAAAATGGACCAAAAAAACAACAACTCGTTTAATTCTTGGATTCATTACATTTCTCGCCTCGGATGTTTAGTGAAAGCGTTAACGAATTTTGTGATTTCAAAAGATTGTCGTCACTTCTCTTGATTGAATAAACGTTTAACAAATTGACCCGTTCTACTAAACGATATTATTAAACCCCTTCGACTCGTAGTGATATTAATGCGAGCAAAAGAATGCATTGTTTAATAAACCCTTTAAACTTCACATATGATTATGATGTATTAGGTTATTAAATTACATGTTGAATATTTAAATAAAAGTAAATAAAATATATCTTCTTATACAAACAAAAACACAAAGTATGAAATTATTTAGAAAGGATTTTTCCTTTTAACAATTAATTATTTTCTTTCAAAATTTGAAGATTGGGTAGAGAATGATTTTGTGATTTAAGTTGGAAACGAATGTGATAACTCTATTTATATAACAAAGAATCTGAAATTGTTTATTCATAACAAAGAGTTGGAAAGTGCAAATAACTCTTTATTGTCATTTAATATTTGCTCATCTATTTTTTAACATTATTATTTTTTTCTGGACAAAATAAGTGATGACTTTTTAGTCTCTCCATTTATTCTAGTACCCAACTTTGACAATCTATGGTACCATAATTTTCTAAAACTATAAAGTTAGTTCAATCCTTTTATCAAATGTCGGGTGGTAAATGTAATTAATTAACCTAATTCTTTTACAAGTGAACATCAATCGTACCTGAGTCACAACTCTTGCAAGTTTCACCCACCTTGAGATTCATTAGTAAGGTTGTTCAATAGGCCGGTTTGTACCGGTTTTGACAAGTTTAGTGTTAATCGATTAATTGAGTGGTACCGGTATTGATTTTACCAGTTCTGGTCGGTTAGCTGGTTAAAACAATTTTTTTGGTTTTTTGTTTACTCTTAAAAGTTAAAATATAAATTAATAACTAATTAATTATATTGTAAATATAAAATTGAAAAATATATATAATTTAACGTTTAAATCATAAAATCCATGTGATGTAAGGGTGTGGGTGTATGTGTTAAAAAAAATACTTAGTAAATGTACTAATTACTTATATTCATAATACTATTTACTTATGATTTATTAATAGATTCATAATATTATTTACCTATAACCTATAAATATGCTTATGTACTTAGTTAATTTACTAAATACATATATTCATATACTCATAGTATTATTTATAAACTATAATTTACTTTTGTTTATTTACTTACTCAGTTACTTACTCAGTTACTTACTTGTTATTGGTATTAATTTTAATAATATAAATTATAACAGGATAGTTTTAGTGTTTATTTATTATCTTCTTGATGTTATATTCTAGTTTATATAGTAAAATTACTACAATATCAAAATATAATTTAAAATATACTTTGATTTCTATGTTACGTTATTTATGAACTTTAATTAATTTTATACTTTAATATTTATAATAATAGTAAATTATAATAGAAATTACAATAGTTGTATATTAAATTTATTAAACAAATATGTTATTGTTAGTCATACTCATATCTTAAAAATTATAATATATTATTAACATTGTTGATATTACATTATAGAATATATATTGGTCATTATGATTTACAAATTATAAGTTAGTTAACAAGTTTTAATAATAAATAGCCTAACTCTTAAAATAAATATTAAGTATATTATAAATAATATTTTATTTATTATATTATTATTAATATACCAGTTATCCGGTTTATACTAGTTAATCAATTAAACCGAATAACTGGAATAAACATATATATGCTGGTTATTCGGTTTAATTGGTGAAAATAATATTTCAACTAACAGACGACCAGTTAATTAGAATCGGTAAAACCAAATAATCGGTTAAATAGCATTTTCGGTCCACTTACCGGTTTTCTGTTTTTTTTTTGCACTCCCTTCGGATCATAGTTGCTATTAATTATTTGTGAAACACTCCCTAAATGTAATCAAGTCTAGCGATCTAAAAATAATTGAGGACGGTTAAGGCTTCTCCAAAGATCACTTCTATAACAACTGAGGAGGACTTTCCAATTTCCTCTCAATATCAATCCTTGTCACCTTTTCTATTTTATGTCTTACTAAATAATTTTATGGCAATACTCGCAAAATAAATGTGTAAATTGGCTTTGCCACCAACAAGAAGAAAACAACAACATCATTTTAATTAGGCCCTCAAGTCCCAAACAAAGCCACAACAAACCAACTACTTAATTGGATTCCATGATTGATCCCTTGCTTAATTACTAGTGGAATATTGTGACACTTAATTTATTACCACTAATATTTTTTGTTCTTTTTGAAACTAAGGAAAATCAAGAAGATAAAATAAAAAGTAAGAAACCAACTCTCTATTTTGTTCTAATTTATATATTTTTGGTCCATCACACAATAAAGTTTTTGTCGTGTCAAATTGCTCCTTGTTTCTAAATGAGACAACACACAGCTTGTATTGAAAATCAGTGAAGATCATGTTCAATCCATTCGATTATCCACTCTTGATTGAATCCACATGGAAAAATTTTGACAACGTATATCCAGCTATAAAGAAAAGATCTCACCATGTGGGACTTTGGGAGTGCTTTTGAATTCTGAAAATAAATCAATAATTAACTCATCAAATGCCCATTTAATTGAAGTTGAAATCTTTTCAAACCACATTATTTTAATTTTCAAATGATTAATTTGATGCCTTAAATAAATGAACACAGTACAACAACAAGCATATATCCCCTGCTTCATCTCATCATGTGTATTTTATGTATACACGTGTTTCCAGAGTGTTATAACATTTATACGATTTTAATATAATTCATCTCATTAGAATGTCAAAGTTTTACGGGAGTATGAGTTAAAAAGCAACTTCCTTATTTTTCAACTTTGGAAGTGGTTACTTATACTCACTAGGCAACCTACTTATGTACATAAATGAAATCAATGATTTGGTGAAATTAGATTGGATGGACTAATCAATGCTACAAATGCAAGTCAATGTTGCCTTTTCTTTTCTTTTCTTTTTTTTTTCTCTATTCTGGATTTTTTGTTTGTCACTAGAATCATCAACTTCATTAGCATATAGACAATGGAAAATAGTGATCATAACGTGCATGCTGAGAATTGTCTATATATTGCTTCTTCAAACCTCAATGCCTACAAAGATCAAACAGGCAAAAGCAAAAACAAAATATGGAGGGTGGAAAGGGGTTGAACAAAGTGCACGTTTTGGCAATTCCTTATCCAAGCCAAGGCCACATAAGTCCCATGTTACAATTTTCCAAGCGTTTAGTCTCCAAAGGGTTCAAAGCCACTTTAGCAATCACATACTTCATTTCCAAAACCATGCAGCCAAAATCAGAAACTGTTCAAATTGATACAATTTCTGATGGATTCGATGAAGGTGGTTTTACTCAAGCAAACAGCGTTGGTTCGTATTTAGAAAATTTACAAGTTTCAGGCACAAAAACACTGATTGAACTTATAAAGAGGCATCAAAACTCTGGAAATCCTATTGATTGTATAGTTTATGATTCTTTTTTGCCTTGGGTTTTGGATGTTGCAAAAGAATTCGGTTTAGTTTCGGGTTCTTTCTTCACTCAACCTTGTGCTGTGAATTTTGTTTATTATTATGTGCATCACGGGCTTCTAAAGTTGCCAGTTTCTTCGTATCCTGTATCTATCCCTGGATTGCCTTTGCTGGATCAGTTTGATATGCCATCGTTTATAGCATTTGAGGGTTCATATCCTGCTTATTTTGAGATGGTGAGGCATCAGTTTTTGAATGCAGACAAAGCTGAATTTGTGCTTGTCAATACAGTCTACGAGCTGGAAGCAGAGGTATGTATGTATGTATGTTGCATCATTTAAACAATCATTGAGCTGTTTGAGTTTTTGTTTTGATCTTAGAAGCCCTATTATTAGTTGTCCTTTTAATGTTTTTGTTGGAAATTTTGATCAGATATGTTTGAAAATAGAGGGCCAATTATGGTTTGATTAATCAATTTTCCTCATTTTTTCAACTTACAATAAGTACTTAAAAGCTGAGAAGGCAAGCATACAAACACAAGTTATATAGATTGAAAATTTTTACATGCAACAAAGCTGATTTAAATCCAAGAAGAACAGGCCTAAAATAGGGGCATTTAAATGTTTTAGTTACATATATTGGCCATTGTTTTGCATTCTAGATCATTTAAATCACTGCTATACATTAAAACTGCAACTAATTATTGTCTCAAGATTTTGTCTATATGTAGTAAACAATATATGACCACAAGAAAGATTATAATATAATTCACACAAAAACTGATGTGAAACTAATTCATACATAAAACGTGTTTAATATATGAAATGGATAATTCATCATTGTTAAAATCATTGAAATCGCGATTAATTTACCATTGTATATATGAACACGTTTCACGGTACACCAGCTCCAATACTCATGAGCATATTCCACAAGGAAGAAAACTACTGACTAAAAGATAAATTAACCATTTAAATTTGTATGAAATGTATCAACTTTGAAAGCATGAATTGTTTCTCCAAGTGTTCTATTTCAGTAAAAAAACGGAAATGCAAATTAATTGGACCAGTTTGGAAAATTTTGTTTGATTTTCCAAACAAAAGCAGGAAAAAGTACATCTATATAAAGATCAACACATTTCATTAACATCAATAAAAAATTCTACTATCTATATGACTTCCTGTGTCCTTATCACGAAATTTCCCGTTTTCTTCGCTGTCCATCATTCCATTGGTTGATGCTCTTGATTTTCTTCAATTGCAGGCTGTGGATGCCATGTCGAAGGTTTGTCCTTTGCTGACCATTGGGCCAACAATCCCATCAATTTACTTGGACAACCGAGTTGAAAATGACATTGATTACAGCATTAATCTCTTTGACTTAGACTCATTCGCCACCACAAATTGGCTAAATGATAAGCCTAAAGGTTCAGTCATATATGTTGCATTTGGTAGCATGGCAGCATTAGATGAAAAACAGGTGCACGAACTGGCATTGGGATTGAAACAAACTAATTGCCATTTCTTATGGGTTGTGAGGGCTTCTGAGGAATCAAAACTCCCAAAGAATTTTGTCCGAGAAACATCCCAAAAGGGATTGTTGGTAAGATGGAGTCCACAGCTTAAAGTGCTGTCTAATCAGGCAATTGGATGCTTTTTCTCACACTGTGGATGGAATTCTACAATTGAAGCTTTGAGCTTGGGAGTGCCGATGGTTGTGATGCCTCAATGGACTGATCAAACTACCAATGCTAAACTTGTACAAGATGTTTGGAAAGTGGGGATAAGAGTTAAAGTTGATCATGAGAATAATTTTGTTGGGAGAGAAGAAATTGAGGGATGTTTAAGGGAAGTAATGGAAGGAGAGAAGGGAAAGGAAATGAAAAATAATGCAATGAGATGTATGAATTTGGTTAAGGAGGCAGTTTGTGAAAATGGAAGTTCAGATAAATGCATTGATGAATTTTATTCTAAATTGATTGCATTTAGAGAAAGTTAATGCATAGCTCATTGAGGCATAATCATTGTTAAGTTTTTATGAAGTTCATTGAAGGGATGGAAGGAAATTAATTGAAGATTTTTATATATTTTCTATGTAAAGTTGTAATTTAGCTTGTTAATTTATCATTCATGACTATGGGTGAGTATACATGGGTGATTCGATAGTTCGATTTTGTTAATTCCGTTGTTTTCATGTAAAAAATTTGCCAGAAGCGAAACTGAAAATCAAACAAAGCGAAATCGAATAATCGAATTTGATTTCAACCAATTTTGTTCGATTTTTGGTTTTATTCCTTTATTTTTTGTTTTTATATTTTTTTGCTAAAATACTTTGCTTAAATTATTAAATTAATGAAATACTTTATTAATGACAAAAAAAAGGTTTATCACAAAAGTTATGTATAATAATGTGTAATTATCTATAATTTATTTGATTATATATATTAATACTTTATGTATTCGGTATTCGGATAACCAAATTTAAACGGAAATTGAAATGGATTTGATTTATTCGATTAACGGAATTAAAAAAATAAAAAATCACAATCAAATAAAAAACTTACTAATTAAATTCAGTTAAATAAAAAATTGAACAAAAAAAATCGAAAAATCGAATTCAAATAACATGACCTGATTATGAATTTCCATTTGCAAACTTTGTACTTAATTGCAATGTCCTTCTCAGGTTAATTACCTTATAATTAAATAACTACTTAATTGATAAAGAAATTGTTGAACATCTGTTTCGAGGGGCCATTCATGACATCTTTTTCAATGTGTGGTTCGATATAACACCAGTTTTTTGTAGTTTGAGATAGAGCAGCTGCAGTCAATTTTGGCAGCAGAATTGATATTTCCAGCAATATTCCAATTGGCATGATTTTATTTTTATAGTTGATAAGACCATATTTATTTATTTTTTTTTTAAACTTTAATTGAAGTCTTTGAACTTGCATAAAAGAATCTATCTAGTCTTAAACTATGGGAAAAAAAATTCTATTTAGTGAGAAAATCTTCCATCGACCTCAACATATATAAATGTAAGAAACTGTTCTTTAATTAACTTCCTGCATTATTAATCTAATGATCATTCAATTACAACATTAGAGTTAATTAGAGGATGGGGTTGAGGATATATATATATATATATATATATATATATATCATTTTAAATTGTTTTTATTGGTGTTGTGCAAGATGAATTCAAAAAAGGGAAAAAGTAAAAAATCGGATTAATTTCTAACGTATGTAACTCTCTACTTTGAATTCATAAAATTCTGTTGTGACAAAGTATTTTTTACGGAACGACGAAATCGGTAAGACTAACTCTATGACATATCATTTTAAATTGTTTTTATTGGTGTTGGGCAAGATGAATTCAAAAAAGGGAAAAAGTAAAAAATCGGATTAATTTCTAACGTATGTAAGTCTCTACTTTGAATTCAGAAAACTCTGTTGTGACAAAGTATTTTTTACGGAACGACGAAATCGGTAAGACTCACGCATAGCTCGATGACTGATATATATACCGTTTTAGCTATAGACTCAATGTACTCTATTTTCGACTACTTTTAGACTAATTTTCTTTCCTTATTCTTTTCTGATTTAATTTCAAATTTATTAAAATTATATAAACTTAATTATAGCATTTTTTTTTGTAATTGACAAACCGGAGGAGGAATGCTAGTCCCATGTAAAAATCTTTTACACGTGATTTTATTTTTGATAATTTGATATTATTATTATTCAATATAATTCTTCATCAATTTTATTCATCAAGTTGTTTATGAAGATTGTTGTCTCTCATCAGTTCTTCACGTGTTAATTACATGTTTTAATTAATTCTAAGAACAAAATGACATATACATAGAGCCAATTGGGTTTCTAGACTTCGTTAATTTCAAAGAAATATTCCAATCCATTGCAATTTGTTTTACTTCATATATATGCCATGCCATGGAATCTTGTTTAAGACGAAAGGCCATCTGAATAATTAGTATCGCCATGTATCTGTTCTCTAGCAAGGCTAACTGCAAAGGGAATTTCATTGATATCCTTCCATAACTATACCACTCAAATTATGCAGTTGGTATTTTGTGAAGCATGTTAATGCGCAAGATGTGCTGGCATTGATTTTTTGGCAAATAAGCAAATAAGGAAAGATCGTGATTGGTAGCAGGAATCAATTAAATCAATTTATGCAAGGAAGATTGATTTGGAGATTAATGCTATCTTGATAATTATGGTGCTTATCTTGGTATTCTTGGTAATTATCATTAAAGGTTTATCTTAGAAAAAGATAAGCATGGAAGTCACATTGTTTCTATCTTTCTATGGGATTTATATGGAAGTAATTTTGGAGATAAACATAGAAAGATTTATTTGCTCTATAAGATCTCTCCCACCACACGGTTTTCTTGTGTGCGTGAATTATTTATTCTTTCGGTTTTTGAAGACTGTGAACACACTTCTTGGTTGGAAATCTTTGTTTAAGTGTGTTGGCTTTTCGTACCTTAATGCAAATTTATTGAAGGTGAAATCCTTGTATTCTTTGTTATAATTCAGCCTCGGGAGGAGGTTGCTAAGGAGCTCGGGAGGAGTTCAAATGTGGGCAAGGGGATCTTGCAATACCATGGATTCCGGGAGGAGTCACCATTGACAAGGGGATCTTGTCTTCATCGTGGGCAAGGGGATCTTGCCATAACACGGATTCTGGGAGGAATCACACAAGTCGAGGGGAGCTCGCACAATCAAGTTCATGTGAGAAGTTAGGAAGAAATGGCGACAAAGAAGAGGGAGTCTTACTTTGTGTCAGACCGAGTGTCTTGTAACTTTGTGAACATAGTGGATTGTTTTTCTGGGAGTGGCCCTACAGACGTAAGCAATTGCCGAACTTCGTTACCAACCTCATGTCTCTTTATTTTCCGCTTTTACATACTGTCCATTATCGCTTTTATTATTGGTGTTTCATCTAGTGTTCCAACTCACTAAAACACCGCGTATCTAACCTTGATATTTCAATTGGTATCAGAGAGGGTCGTTTTTGTTTCTTAGGCGAGATCCACAGGATTTGATCTTGGTTTCTGGTACGATGGACTCTATGAAGGAAGGAGGTTCAACTATGCGTCCACCTTTATTGGACGGCACCAATTATGCTTATTGGAAGGCCAGAATGAGAGCATTCATCAAAGCTATTGATGAGAAGGCTTGGGAATCAGTTCTGACAGGATGGAACCCACCAACGGTTACCAACACAGATGGTGCCACATCTCCCAAGCTTGAAGAAAGTTGGTCTGCTACTGAAGATGCCTTAGGAAACAGTAATTCAAAAGCTCTCAACGCTATTTTTAACGGTGGTAACCCTGCTCAGTTTAGACTTATTTCTACATGTAAGACAGCCAAAAAGGCATGGAAAATTCTCCAAACTACTTATAAAGGACATCAGCTGTGAAGTTATCAAAGTTGCTGATAATAACTACAAGATTTGAGAACTTGAGTATGCATGAAGATGAAAGTGTTGCTGAATTCAATGCCAAACTCTGTGACATCGCCAATGAGGCGTTTACACATGGTGAAAATTTTTCAGAAGAAAAGCTTGTGAGAAAAACTCTACGATCTCTGCCTCAATGATTTGCTTATAAAGTTACTGCCATTGAGGAAGCAAAAAATGTCTCACAGATGAAGTTAGAAGAACTGATGGGATCTCTTAGAATATTCGAGATGAATTTTGGAGTAGATTTGGAAGCAAAGAAAGCTAAAGAAATAGCTTTGAAAGCATAGATGCAGAAGTCCATTGATCCTGATGAAAATGACCTTGAGGACTCTCTTGCATTAATATCTAAGAATCTTGGCAGAGTTATGAAGAGATTTGGCCGAAATAATCAGGGTGTCAAGCCCAGTGCCAGCAACTCCAAGAATGAATTGGCAAGTAATAAAAAGTCCAGAGAAGAAAACCACACATCTGATCAGTTATTCAAGAACAGAGGAATTCCGTGTAGAGAATGTGATGACTTTGGGCATGTTCAGGCAGATTGTGCTAATACATTGAGAAGGAAGAGGAATTCTCTCAACACAACCTGGAGTGAAGAAGATTCAGATAAAGAAGAGGAATTTCAGAATAATCATGTGGCTCTTACTTCTAAAACTGAACAATCAGACAATAGTGGAGTCAAGGATGTTACACAAAGTGTCGTTGGAAATATGTCAACATGCTTTAACAAAGAAGAAGATTATGTCACTGAAGAGGATATTCTAGTCGAGTACAAAAATCTTCATGACAAATGGACTAATCTTGTTAAAGAAAATCAGAATCTTCAGAATCAAGTTGGGAATCTACAAAATGAGAAGCTTAGCCTTCAAAATTCTACTGCTGATTTGGAAACCAAATTGAGAGTAAGTCAAGAGGAAGTGAAGAATCTGACAAATGAGCTAAACCACATAAAGAAAGGTGTCAAGATGTTGAATTCAGGTTCTTCCAATCTGGATGAAATTCTTAAGGCTGGTCAATCAAGCGGTGATCACTCAGGACTAGGGTATAAAGGAGAAAGCTTCGTGTCACAACCCGTGTCACTACCAGTGGATAATTTCAAAATAAAGCAAGTTGCTGTGAATACTGCAAAGAACTTGAAAAAGTCAATTCCACATCATTCACATCATGCTTCTATAGGCAAAGGTAACATATTTATTCCTATTTGCCATTATTGCAATCGACGTGGTCATATTCGTCCTAGATGCTTTATATATCTTGCTGATTTGAGACAAGGTACTGCTAGAAAGTCTTCTTCTCACAGGAATTCACAACAAAGTTGGATAATGAAACCCAATTTGAGGTGCAACTTCACATATACTTCACTAAAGGCTGCCACAAATGATGAGTAGTACTTTGACAGTGGGTGTTCCAGACATATGATTAGTGATGAGAAGGTTTTGAAGAATGTTGTGTCCGAAAGTATGGGAAAAGTTACTTTTGGCAATGGTGTCACAGCTTGCGTTATTGGAAAAGGTACATTAGATGTGTCATAGTTACCAAAGTTAGAGAATATTCTTCTGGTAAATGGTCTAAAGGCTAATTTGATCAGCATTAGTCATTTGTGTGATCAAGATCTGAATGTGAACTTCACTCGAGGAAAGTGCAAGGCGGTTGATCAAAACAACATGTGCATCATGGAAGGAGTAAGATCTTCTGACAATTGCTATCTTATTTTTGTCTCATCTACTTGTCTTCGATCAAGCATGAAAGATTCTATTTTATGGCATCGAAAATTGGGTCATGTGAATATAAGGATGCTGTAGAAGATTGTCTCTAAGGGAGCTGTCCGTGAGATTCTCATACTGAAGTTTGATGAAAATAGAGTGTGTGGACCTTGTCAGATTGGAAAGCAAACAAATGTGTCACATCCCAAGTCTCAGACACCAGGAACAACTCGTGTGCTTGAGTTGCTTCATATGGATTTAATGGGTCCTATGCCCGTGGAGAGTATTGGTGGAAAACGATATGCCTATGTGACTGTTGATGATTACTCTCGATATACATTGGTGGAATTTCTTCGAGAAAAATCTGACACATTTAATGCTTTTAAATCATTGTGCATTCGTTTTCAACTGCAGAAGGGCTGTACCATTATGAAGATTATTTATATTCGCAGTGACCATGGCAGAGAGTTTGAAAATTTTGATTTCTCGGATTTCTGTAATCAACATGGAATTGCTCATGAATTCTCTGCACCTAAAACTCCTCAGTTTTATTTTTTTTAACACCATATTTTGTTCTTTTTCTTTCCCTCGTCAAAGCCACAATCTTTGTATTTTCTCAGTTTTTGCGGTATTTTTGGGCTCAAGACGAAGAGAGCTCCGATCTTCGTCGACTTATTTTTTGCTCCGATTGCTCCAAAGGTTATATCTTTACGACCAAGAGCCAAAGCCTTGCAGGTTGCTTGAGGAAGCCGAGTTCATTGCAGGAAGTCTTTTCCGGCCGAAAGACTTCTGCTTCTGCTTCAAAACGTTTCAGTAATTGCTTTCTGCTGCTATTTAATTACTGAATGTGAAGTCTATGTCGATTGCTCTTTTAAACGATTCAGATTTAAAATTCTTGAAGGGAATTAGCTTGTCTGAACTTTGTTTTATTAGATTCTGATTTGTTGTTAGTCATGTACTTTATGGTCATGCTGTTGATGAACTAGATGATTTGTGAGTGCTGTCCATGGACTAGAGCTTTACACGGCAAAAACACATCACCAGAAAGTTACCAAAACAAACCAAGAGCTTGGCAACCATTTGCCAAGAAGTGTTGGGTGTTTCTCTTTCAAAGGTTTGGACTTTCTTCATGCGTATCTTTACTTGTAATTGATAATGATGTGTTTGATCATCTACACGAAAATTCACGATATGGTATTCATATTCTTTAGGAAATTCAATGTAGTGATTGGTCACATCGTCCTCTTAGCGAAGAGCAAAAGAAGTATGCAGCACCAGATGCTCAATGCTTAGTTTAAATATTTAATGTATTCCAATTAAAGGTTGAAAAAGAAGGTTGGATGTCTTGAATGTATCTACCATTCTGCAGTTTTGGACATGTTAATTTGCAAGTGACCTTTTTCTTAATTTTGAGTTTATATTGTTCCATTCATCTATCATTAATCTTCATGAACACTTATGCTAAAACATTCAGAATCTAGAAATTTGGGTGTGCAGAAATTTGGGTGTGTTAAAAAACAGACTTTTAAGAACGGTTCATCAACCGTGTTAGAAAACAGACTTTTAAGAACGGTTCTTAACCATTTTAAAAAATGTAGGACTTTCTAGTCCGCCCATATCTAAAACGGTTTGGAAAATCTAAAACCCGTTTTAAATAACTACTTTTAACCGTTTTAGAAAGTGAATTCTGTAGTAGTGGCCATTGATCTTTTAAGTAATAGAACAACCAAGAAATCAAATGTTAACTAGCTATCTAATTAATCTTCTTATCAAGCACACGGTGCATTTAAAACTCACAAATTATTATTATTATTATTATTATTATTATTTTTGAAGATGTGAGATTCATCATTTATTTAATTTGGCTAGTAGACACAACTAATTTTTTGTTTGTAATATGGAAAATCAATTTTCTTACAGACTAGGCGCTTGCCATTTTGAATAAATTCAGGACTCCAAATTAAAAGGAATTCTTAATTAGTGGTTCATTTGGTTATTTAATTGATCATGTATTAATGAATTATATATTTCACTTGGAAAATTAATTAAGTTGAATTACATTGCTTCAAAACTGGATCTTAATTAGAATACATGCATGCATTTGGAAACATATTATGGTTACGCCAACCTATATTGTTTTTTTTTTTTTCTATTGAATTAATTGGGTGATCCTAAATTGAGTTATTATTTTGGTCTTACTTTATAATTAATTAATTAGTTAAATATGGGATGCAAAAATGTATGTTCATTTTACACATGCAATTGGGCTAGCTCAGTAGTCAAGAAGTTAGAATCCTGGCGTTTGATTCCTGAGGGGTGTGTGAGTATAATAAAAAAAATAAATGTCATACAAAGACATATTAATATATGCTTTTTTTTAAAAAAGAATATCAACAATATCACTTTATCTCTTGATGATTCGAATTGAGTATGCAAACCATTGGATTTACAATTCATTGCCATTAATATATCAAATTAACTCTTCATAGTGAATTGATTTTTCTTGAAAAGTTTATTTATTTATTTTCTTAACAAAAGCCGTATTTTATATCATACGCCAATTGCACAATCAGATAATTGGCAATTGGGGGTGAAAATAAGCATCCCAAATCTGTAATTGTATATTAATTAGTGCATGTTACTTTTGCAAGCAAACTTTATGGATTGCAGAGTTGAATTCTATATTAATAAAACTATAAAAGTCACAAGAACACTCCTCCAAAACGTTTGCTGACAAAAAGATATATTACAATACGGTCATTGTTTCAACTGTCGAAAATTGAAACATGCATTTACTATTTAAATAAGGCTGGACACATTTATTTTAGCAGTTATTTACTACAATAAAATCTCATTTGATTGCTCGCCCGAGAATCTTGGATTGCGCTCCTTATCTTGATCTATAAAATCTGAGATGTAAGGAACAGTTGTATTTATTGAATCCGCGAGCTTGATTAATTTGATGAGTAAATTAAGCAATTGTCAAGTAAAAAATGTCACCATTGTCAATTAATCCATTTTTGTATCACTATTTGTGTATTACTTTTCAACACTCTATAGGAATTTAGTAAAATTTTGATAAATGTACAATTACTTATCTCTAGAATTCACTAATTACTTAATAAGAATTAATGTACACACTTGGAATCTTTGATTTTGATTTGATGCATGGAAGAGTTTTCATGTTATTATTATTATTATTATTATTATTATTATTATTATTAAAATTATTTCTTTTCCCACTCCTAGATAGAAATATGGAAGAGTTTTCATGTTATTATTATTATTATTATTAAAATTATTTCTTTTCCCACTCCTAGATAGAAATATACTTCAACCTTTCCCTAGCTAGCTCTCATGTGTCTAGCTTTAACCTTAAGGATGCTAATTAAGAGACATGAGAAGGGTTGTAAATCTTTAACAAATGTAAGCATTTTATAATTCTGATGTGTCGGTATTAAATAATTGAAACAGAATTAGAATATTAATCATATTTTTTAATTAGTAAAAAAATTAAAGTTGACATTCAGAATAAACAGCTAGCTCTTGATCGAATCGCACATGTACTACCTCAATAAAGTGTATATATCCTCCTCGTTACTGAGAAATCACGTAACTCAGACTATGGTCTATATTCCTAGGGCAGGGCTAGCGTGACTCGGTTTGAGTGTCTGGAATTTACAACTTTTGGAGACTATGGTCTATATTAGTGAGACAGTGGGATAGCCTAATAGGCTGGATGATTGGATCTTCTATATATTCTTTTTACTTTCCATTTTCTGTGAAAGCGTTTGCTATAAATTTCCTTGTCTTTCAACTTGGGCATTTCTTTTCAAGCACAAACTAAGGATGCAGTTGCCGACCTTGGATCACACAGATAATGAATCTCTTGCGAGGCTTTTGGAGACCATGAGCTGCAAGGCTGGTGAAATACAAGAAGAAGTACTGCAAGAGATTTTAAGAAAAAATGCAAACACTGAGTATTTGAGAGGTTTTCTAGATGGCTACACGGATAAGGAAGTTTTCAAAAACAAGGTTCCTTTGGTAGAGTATGAAGATATCATGCCTTACATTGAAAGAATCGCCAATGGAGAGTCACATGAGATACTATCTGCTGAGCCCATTACTGAGCTATTTCGCAGGTAAATGCATGCTACTCCAGATTTAGTAATGAGTATGCTCTAAGCTTGCGGCTTTGCCCGATGTGGCTTACCATTGAATTGTTTACAAAGAAGAATACGTCTTTTGTCTTTTATTTGGGCAACCATTGAACTTACAATATTTGTTTGTTACATCTCAATCACTTAAATGTAATCTAAGAAATTGTTCTTATTAGTAATTTACGTAATTGTGCAGCTCTGGAACTTCAGGTGGGAAGCAGAAATGGATCCCGACGACTGCTGAAGCGCTAAGTCACGCTGCATTCTTTGCCAAACTCTCTGATAATATAAAAAAACAGTAAGCAGAGAGAGGAAAACATTGAATTGCTTTCTTGATCAATATCTCTTGTTTTTTTTTTCTCTCTCTCTTTGGTTTTTTCATTTATGATACAGTAAGGAGACAAAATTTTTGCTCTGTTTATCAAGTAATCTTCTCTTTTAAATGGACGTCAATCGTCCCTCTATCATTAAGAGCAAGAGGAGTAAAATAACTGAATAATTTCTGAATGGTCAGGAACATTGAGGGCTTGCATCAAGGAAAAAGAATGTTTTTTCGTTTCGTGGCGCCAGGTATCACTACTCCAGGTGGTTTGGTAGCAAGAAATGTTGTATCTAGAAATATGCAGAGCAACGCGATGCGAAACGTTTTTTCAAATCCTCCCACTTGCCCTCATGAAGTCATACTATGTGAAGATGTGAAACAGAGCATGTATTCCCAGTTACTTTGTGGTCTTGTGCTGCGGGATTCTGTTGTGAGAGTTGGTACAACTTTCGGATCATCTTTTCTGCGAGTGATCAAATTCTTGGAGGAACATTGGCAAGAACTTTGCTATAACATAAGAACGGGGCACATCAGCAATTGGATCGCTGATTCTCAATGTCGGCAAGCTGTGTGTTCCATTTTGTGCAAACCAATGCCGGATTTGGCAGATTTAATTGAGAATGAATGTGAAACGGAATCGTGGGAAGGGATAATCAAGAAACTTTGGCCTGCAACCAAGTGCATTGAGGTTATCATAACAGGATCCATGGCTCAATATATCCCAAAGCTGGAGTTCTATAGCGGAGGGGTGCCTTTAGTTACATCGCTGTATGCCGCCTCGGAGGGTTACTTTGGGATAAATCTAAATCCATTGACCGATCCCTATAATGTTACTTTTTCTTTTGTGCCATGGATGGCCTACTACGAGTTCTTACCAATCGACCAGCGCAGAAGAGATGACAACGATCACCAGAACGGTTCTTCTTCAGAGCCAAATTCCATTACCAAGAAGGAAGACTATCTAAATGGTGGAGTTGTGGATCTTGCCAATGTCAAACTTGGACAGCATTATGAAGTAGTAGTGACTACAATTTCAGGTAACAGCTCGGTACTACTCTTGTTACCAGTGTGCATGATCTTTCCCATATTTTGCTTTTCCCCATAAAGCAGAAGGCAGTACTCACTCTATTATCTTTTAATTGTGCCTAAAGAAAAAAACACACAAATTAAGAAAATAAAATTTTTTACTGATTTGATGACTGCACACATTTTTACAACTTTGATTACCATGCAATAGTAGTTTTTTTTTTTTGTTTTTGTTTTTGTTTTTGTTTTTATCTTTAATTATCTGTATCGTTAGTGCTATAATTCCAACTATGTGCTATTGTTATTATTGTATTCACTTGGATGGAAAAATATAGGTATGCTGAAGGTTGTATAGATTAGTATTAAATTGGATTTAATATCATTCAAAATTCGATAAATTCCTAGGTGACAAATTTTTTTGAAGGTTGGAGTAGGTATTTTAATTCGTTGTTGGGAATATTAAAAAAATACATCATATATGTATAAATAAAATATGGGTAAAGTTGGTAGTTTTTTTTATGTTTTGTACTCCCTTTTATCTTTTTTAAATGTGGTTGGAGAGTTTGTTTTATTTTGCAAAATAAATGTGATTTTAACTTATTCTTTCAAAATTTACCCTTATCAAGATGTTTTGAAGAAGATGAGTAGACATACTAGTATTATCCAATAAGAGGAAAGCGAAAAGTTTTTTACTCCTCCCTTTGCACAATCTCCAACAAAATTATTTAATCATTATTAATGTTAATCATCATAAATTAAAGTTATTTTAGTCATTTTACACATTCTTTAATCAGTGTGAAAATTCCTTAAACGACATTTTAAAAAGATCAGAAGGAGTATTAAATTGTGTAAAGAGACATTTATTTGAGAACAAAAAAATATGGCAGTTAGGACACTAAAAGAGAACGAAGGAGTAAGTTTGATGAATCATGTTAAGAATAAGAGTATCAAAATTAAAAGCCCAAACAAGCACTTTACTGTATATATATATATATGAAACAAATGGAGAATAGAATATTGGGTGCAAAATATTGTATACACAAGTAGTTAAATTTTAGTTTATTTCCTTGTCTTAAGGCCTGTACAGATACAGAGTTGGAGATATTTTCATGGTAAAAGATTTTCAGAATAATGCTCCACGGTTCAAATTTGTGCAAAGACGAAATGTGATTTTAAGCATAGACACGGATAAAACGACTGAAGAAGACCTTTTCAGTGCAGTTTCAAAAGCTATGCAAATCCTTGAACCACTTGGTTTCCTTCTTACTGACTATACTAGCTATGCTGATCAATCCTCCTTTCCTGGTCACTATGTACTCTTTTGGGAGCTTCAAATGGAAGGAAATAATGATGGAGTACCAATACTTGATACAGTTAAAATGGAGCAATGTTGCAATCAAGTGGAAGAATCACTAGACATGATGTATAAGATATTAAGGAGGAGAAGCAATGTGATTGATCCTTTGGAAATTAGAGTTGTGAAGCAAGGGACTTTTGATGCACTCATGGACTTTTTTCTTTCTCAAGGAAGTTCTTTTGCTCAATACAAGCTACCTAAGGGCATTAAATCTGACAAGGCCATTCGGCTGTTGAACTCGATGGTGGTGGGACAATTTTCGAGCAGAGTGTTGCCTACTGATTAAACCTTTTGAAGTGTTTTGAAAATTTGTATGTGTAATTTTCTTGGTGGTACATGGTAAGATAAAAAAGAGTAATAATAGAGAGTATGAAAATCTTTAAGCGATTTGAGAACTCGTGGAGTTTTAATTCGCATAAAATAGAGAAGAGTTTATCTTACTTTCTATAAATAAAGAATTTAAAGTTTATCAGACTCATCGTAATAATCCCTTTACTAGATATCCAATCATTACGTGTCATATAATTTTTTTTTCATTTTTTCACCTTAATAATCATATACCCCACCTATATAATATAATTACTCAAACTCTTAATTGGTTATCGTGAAACAAAATTAAATTATAATCAAATCACAAACTAAAATCTATATATCTATATCTATCTATATTCTATATATATATATATATATATATATATATATATATAAGCAGGAAGGGTGTCCAATATTTTGACGTTTTGTATTTAAATGGTTTTGAAAAAGTGGTTTTGGTAAGTGGTTTTAAGTATTTATGTACTAATAAAATTCTATATAAATATGATAAGGATTTGATTAATGATAATGAAATATAATAATGAAATATGAGATATTTAATTCCGTTAAAAAATTAACTTTTCTAAATTAAAAACATTGAACTCTTTTTCTCCTTAAAAAATGGGATATTTAAATATTGATAAAACCTAATGAAAATTCCCTTAAAAAATAACTTTCCTAATAAATTTCTATATAAATATGATAAGGATTTGGTTATGATAATGAAATATAATAGTGAAATACGATACTTAATTCCGTTAAAAAATTAACTTTTCTAAATTAAATACAATGAACTATTTTTCTCCTCAAAAACGGGATATTTTATTAATGATAAAACCTAACAAAAATTCCCTTAAAAAATAAATTTCCTAATATAAAAGCATGAAGGGAGTCCAATGTTTTGAAGGTTTTATATTTAAATAGTTTTGAAAAAGTGGTTTTGGTAAGTGGTTTTAAGTGTTTGTGTTCTAATAAAATTCTATATAAATATGATAAGGATTTGATTAATGATAATAAAATATAATAATGAAATACGAGATACTAAGTCAATTAAAAAATTAACTTTCCTAAATTAAAAACATTGAACCCTTTTTCTCCTTAAAAAACGGGATATTTCAGTATTAATAAAACCTAATAAAAATTCCCTTAAAAAATAACTTTCCTAATAAACTTTTATAAAAGAGTAATGATAGAGAGAATGAAATTCCATAGTGACTTATGTGGTATGTATAAAAAGATAAAATTGGGTCTCTTCTACCACTTTTATGTAGAACTTTATAAAAAATTGACACGTGTCATTTTAGTTAGTTGTCTCATTTTTAAAAATTAAACTAATACCCTAACCAAAGGATAAGTAAACCCTAACGGATAAGTGATTGTACACGTGTCAAATTTTTATAAGGTGTTACATGATTTTGTCTTTTTATACATAATGGATGATTTTATCTTTCTATACATGACACGTCAGTCACTATGAGATTTCACTCCAGAATTTCACTCTGAGTATCATTAATCTCTATATAAATATGATAAGGATTTGGTTATGATAATGAAATATAATAGTGAAATACGATACTTAATTCCGTTAAAAAATTAACTTTCCTAAATTAAATACAAATAACTATTTTTCTCCTTAAAAAAGGGGATATTTAATTAATGATAAAACCTAACAAAAATTCCCTTAAAAAATAACTTTCGTAATATAAAAGCATGAAGATAGTCCAATGTTTTGATGGTTTTATATTTAAATGGTTTTGAAAAAGTGGTTTTGGTAAGTGGTTTTAAGTGTTTGAGTTCTAATAAAATTCTACATAAATATGATAAGGATTTGATTAATGATAATGAAATATAATAATAAATTATGAGATACTTAATTCTGTTAAAAAATCAACTTTACTAAATTAAAAACATTGAACTCATTTTCTCCTTAAAAAACGGGATATTTCAGTATTAATAAAACCTAATGAAAATTCTCTTAAGACAAATTTAAATTAATAGTAGTTTAAATTGAAAAAATAAAATAATGCAAAAATTGCTCAATATTTATATCACGGGTACTTATGGGTAACTCTTAAAAGATGTTCTCTTGTGAAAAGGGTTCATATATGCGACATATACGCACACTTATTTATTTTTTCGTTTATAACTTTTTATTTCAAATATTAATACTTGACGCGAACGAATTGATACTTTATACACCAATCAAAATGATATATTTTGGAATTAATATTGATATGTAAAAATTTATACTTGATACGTGAATAATGCAAAAAAATTGATCAGAATGATACACTTTTGGAGTTAATATTAATACTAAAAAATTGATACTTGATATACAAACATTTGATACATGATACGTAAAAAAATTGATACTTTATACATAGATTAGAATGATACACTTTTGGAATTAATATTGATACGCAAGAATTGATACTGGATGCGCAAATAATTGATACCTTATATACAAAAATTGATAGTTTATACGAGAAATAGAATAACAGTTGGTATGATACTTTATACGGTAACAGTGATACTTTATACGTAAAATATTGATGCTTTATATGCAAAGTATAATAGACGTGCCCCTACTCGTTGCATATATAAACCCATTATACAAGAGTTTTGGTAAACTTTTAAATAACATAATGCGAGTACCTGTATTGGGTACTTGCAAATTGCCCAAGGTATCTATGGGTATCTGCAACCCATTCTTTACCTATTTGTACCTATTTGTAGAGGTGTGCAATATTCAGTTTAAAGCGAAAACCGATTCGAAAATTTGAAAATCAAATTTGAATTCGCTTTTTAAATTCAGGGAAATTTAACAACCAAGTCCAACCTATATTTTCAAAATAAGCACGGATTTGTTGTTCCACATTCAACACAAATAAGCTCTTAAAATAAAAAATTTTATAATAAACCACAGATTGGTTTTGAACTACCTCATACCGCCGGAATTGTGATTTCTTGGTAAAAGGTTTGAAGTCGGGGTAGAGGGCAGCACTGGCCGCAGTGGCGGAGGCTGTGGAGGATGAAGCCGGGGCTTTTCCATTTTCTACAATGGTAGCGCGCCTAGCAAAGCTGGATGGTGGGACCGAACTGGCAGGGTTCTGAGCAGCTAACCGGCTAGACTGACGTCTCCCAGTTGTCGGTGGGGAGAATGGCACTTGGACAAGCGAGGGCTCTGTGTCGGAAGGGGAATTCTGCACTGGCAAGTTGATCCCTGTTCCCTCGGTATCGCTGGGAACATCCGCATGGTCGGACGAGTTGCCCGAGGTGGAGGTGGCGCTGCGGTCTTAATTGCTACTCGTTTTCGGCGTTTAGTAGGTGGCTGTGTTGGTGAGGTTTCGGTTGCCGGTGTTGGTTCAGTGGGCGGTGGTGAAGCTTCCGGTGGAGAGGGAGATCCCCGAGGAGATGGAGACGTGAACTTCACGTAGACCATGGGGCCGGATAGTGGTGGTCGATGAACGAATGATACGGACGACGGCGAGTGGAGCACAAATGCGTGTGTGTGAGCGAGGGAAGTAGAGCGACAGGTTAGGGTTTTGGCAAATAGACAAGCGAAAGGAATGTTTGGGACCACTAAGATTTGGGGGTTTGAAAAGAAATGTGGGCCTCTCAATAAAAGAACAGAATCTAATGGGCCCAAAAATCCCTAATGATGTGGTGGCTCCAAAACAAAACAACTTTCCATTATTTAAGTACACTTTCTTCACATTTGGAATACATGTGCTACCCCATAACACCCACGAGTGCCAAGAAACCCGGAACAAGAAGATATTTTATTAACTGTTAGGACAACAAAGAAATAACGAAATAACCAAAAAATAACGTAAAAAAATAATTAAAAATTGGGTTGCCTCCCAAAAGCGCCATTATTTAATGTCTTAGACTAGATAGAAACTGAAGCTTCAAGGAATGTTAGAAAAAAACTGCAACTCTTCCACTACTTCCACAGGGACAGTTTCATAAAAAGGTTTAAGTCTCTGTACATTAACCTTAAAAACTTTCCCAGTATCAAGTCTTTTTATTTCCACAGCACCGTTTGGGCAGACAGCCATTACAACAAATGGTCCAATCCACTTAGACTTCAGTTTGCCACCCATAAGACGTAGCTTAGATTGAAACAAAAGAACTTTATGACCAACATGGAATTCTTTCTTCCTCAAAAGGCGACCATGGTGAAGCTTGGTGCGATCTTTTTACCACATGGCATTATCATAAGCTTCCAAGCGAATTTCCTCTAATTCTTGCAGCTGGAGCTTCCTTTCCTCCCCACACTTAGTATCATCCATATTGAACTATTTGATGGCCCAATACGCCTTATGTTCTACTTGTACAGGAAGGCGACATAGTTTCCCAAAATGAGGCGATAAGGTGACATTCTGATAGGAGTCTTAAAAGCAGTTTTATATGCCCATAAGGCATCATCTAGACGAATACTCCAATCCTTTCTAGAGGTGTTCACTGTCTTTTTAGAATCTATTTGATCTCACGATTAGACACCTCGGCTTGTCCATTAGATTGAGGATGATAAGGTGTGGTAAGTCGATGATGCACACCATATTTCTTCATAAGCGCCTCAATTGTGCGGTTGCAAAAGTGAGTGCCGTTGTCACTGATTATAGCACGAGGAATCCATAACGACTGAAAATAGTCGATTTTAAGAAACCTGCAACTACTTTTGAATCATTAGTACGGGTGGCTTTTGCTTCCACCCATTTCCACACATAATCAACAGCTAAAAGGATATACAAATTTGAGAACGAACTAGGAAAAGGACCCATGAAATTCATACCCCAAAAATCAAATATTTCGTAAACAATGATAAGCAATTGAGGCATTTCATCACGTTGAGTAATATTTTTTAACTGTTGACAATGCGGACAGCTCTTACAAAATAAGTATGCATCATGAAAAAGAGATTTCCAATAAAATTCACTATCAAGAATTTTTCGTGCTGTACGTTTAGGACCAAAGTGACCTCTACATGCAAATGAGTGACAATGTTGCAAAATATCATTTACTTCATTTTTAGGAATGCATCTTCTAATGATTTGATCAGTTCCAATATTCCACAAATAAGGATCATCCCACAAGTAATATTTTGCATCACTTTGGATTTTTAATTTCTGTGCATGTGTGAGATCTGGTGGGAGTGTCTTACTAACTAAGTAATTAACCAGGTCCGCGAACCAATGATCCTTACCTGATTTACCTGTTAAAGTATACAGCTCTTCATCGAGAAATGTTTCCTGTATAGGCAAACGATCATCGTCCAAAATTAATCTGCTCAAATGGTCAGCCACATGATTCTCAGCACATTTCTTATATTTAATTTCCCATTCAAATTCCTACAAAAGAAGAATCCAACGAATAAGATGAGATTTTGACTCTTTCTTAAAAAATAGATACTTTAAAGCAGCACGGTCAGTGTAAACAATAATTCGTGAGCCTAACAAGTAAGATCTAAATTTTTCAAAGGCAAAAACAATTGCTAAAATTCTTTTTCTGTGGTCGTGTAATTGCACTGAGCATTGTTTAATGTCTTCGAAGCATAGTATATAACATGGATCTCTTTCCCAAACTTTTGACCAAGCACTGCTCCCACTGCGTAATCGCTCGCATCACACATCAATTCAAAGGGAATGTCCCATTGAGGAGGCTGAACTACGGGGGCTGAAGCCAGTTTGCTTTAAGCTTGTCAAATGCATCTTTGCAATCTGTAGTAAGGTCAAACGACACATCCTGTTGTAACAGCTTTGTCAATGGTTGTGCGATTTTGGCGAAATCATGGATGAATCTGTGATAAAATCCTGCATGTCCTAAGAAACCATGCACTTCATACACATTAGTAGGGTAAGGTAATTATGAAATCAAATCTACCTTTGCCTTATTTACTTGAATGCCTTTTTCAGATACAATATGACCTAGAACGATGCCTTCCCTAACCATGAAATGACACTTTTCATAATTCAAGACAAAAATTTTTTCAATGCATCTAAGTAACACTTTGTCAAGATTATGGAGACAATCATCAAATGAATTACCACAGACAGTAAAATCATCTATAAATATCTTTATGTAAGTTTCAATCATGTCTGAAAAGCTACTCATCATGCATATCTGAAAAGTACCAGGAGCATTGCATAAACCAAAGGGCATGCGTCTATAAGCAAATGTACCAAATGGGCATATAAAAGTGGTTTTCTCTTGATCTTCTTGAGAAACAAATATTTGAAAGTAACCACTATAACCATCAAGAAAATAGAAAAACATTTTTCCAAATAACCTTTCTAACATCTGATCAATAAAAGGCAAGGGAAAATGATCCTTCCTAGTGGCTGCATTTAATATAAAAAAATCAATACACATACACCAACCTGTTTGTAGACGCATAAGTACTAACTCGTTCTTGTCGTTCGTCACCACTTGGAATTCTAATTTCTTTGGAACTACATGAACCGGACTTACCCATTGACTATCCGAAGTAGGAAAAATAATACCAAGTTCCAAAAACTTGAGTATTTCCTTGAGACCCACTTCCTTCATATTTGGATTCAGCTTTCTTTGTGGATCACGCACTGGTTTAGAATCTAATTCCAATAAAATTTGATGCATACAAATTGTGGGACTTATCCCTTTTATATCTGCAAGAGTCTATCCAATGGCTTTATTGCGTTCTCTAAGGATCCGCAGCAATTTCTACTCTTGGTTTTGTGTAAGATGCTTATTAATAATCACATGAAGTGTTTCTCCAGCACCTAAGAAGACATATTTCAGATTATCAGGTAAGGGTTTTAATTCAAGAGCAGGAGCTTTTAAAATAGAAGGGAGAATTTTATCCTTTATCTCCTGTTTGGGCAGAGAGTGAGTGTCAAATCTGGTTGCCTGTTCTTCCAAAGAATGGAGGGATATGATTGCAGCTGTGATCTCGTCATTGGCATGGCGACTAACCTCTGATTCAGTCCAACCTTTTGTAATGGCCAACTCAAGCCTATCCTGCACAAATTCAATCTCAAGATGGTATTGGACTAGAGAATCTATGATATCAAGTGAATAAATATTTTCCACATCAATGGGATAATCCATAGCCTCGAAAATATTAAAGGTATAATATTCTCCATTAAATTCACAAGTTAACGTTCCCTTATCCACATCAATTTCTGATTTAGCGGTTTTCAAGAATGGTCTACCCAACAATAAAATCGCTGCATTTGTGTTATGAGGACTGCTTGAATCAAGGACATAAAAATCAGCTGGGTAAATGAAATTGTTAACCTTAACAAACACATTTTCAAGCACTCCCATTGAATAAACTAATGACCTATTAGCAAGTTGAATAACTACTCTTGTTTCTGCTAATGGGCCAATGTTCAAATCTTGGTATGTAGAAAGAGGCATGACATTAATAGAAACACCTAAATCCAGCATGCATCTTTCGATTTTCTTCTCGCCAATAACACATGGAATAGAAAATATACCTGAGTCCTTCCATTTAGGAGGTAGCTTATATTGTATGATAGCTAAAACATTTTCTCATACCACGATTTTATCTTTTGTTAGATAAGGATTCTTCTTGCGAGAAAATTCTTCAATAATTTGGCACACTTTGGAATTTTTTGAATAGCATCAAGGAATGGAATGTTGATGATAGCAAATTGAAGCCCAAACCAAAGCCTCGGGGGTCATTGGAGTGAATCAATGGGTGCTTAAAAAGGCTGAAACGAGTTTGGAGGCCAAAAGAAAAGAAATGAGCGAATTTGGACGTGGACAACAAAAAAGTCATCCACGTCTTTACGTGGAGATCCTCCAACGTCGAGACGTCCACACACTTCGCGACGTCTATCGTCGTGACGTCCAGCAGTGATAGTTTTTTTTATTTTACGTTTTGTTCCCTAACGTCGTGACGTCGGGCTTCCCACGTCGCGACGTGCGGGAAAATTTGGCGTTAATTTAATTTCTATTTTTTTAGTAATTTAGGATTTAAGCTAATTAATGTTTCATTTTATGGAATAGTTCGTCTAGGGTTAGTGTTAGGCCTATAAATAGGTATTTTCTTTCAGTTGTAATGGTTAGAGAAGAATTTTGAGAAATAGAACACAGAGTTGTTTTTTTTACGTGAGTTGTTTTCCCGATGAGGGAATTCCAATTTACATTGTGGGTTTTAGTTCCTGAGAAGGGGATTAAATCTTACGCGACTGTCTCATTGTTTGTTGGTAAGGAGCCATCAAATAATCGTTCATACTGTCATCCTACAGAGATAGGTTGATTCGACTTAAAATACATTGATTTACAAAAAGATCGTGGACACTATTCTGCAACAACTATCAATCTACGTGAGGAGCGTGGGGAGATCGGTTATCAAGTTGTATCAGAGCTCTAGGGATTTTCGAAATCAGGTTTTTCAGTTTTCCTTAAAATTGAAACCCTAAATTGTTGTTATTCGTCAGCCTTTGTATGATTTGATTATTGTGTACTGGTTACAACAATTATATCCTTGGTTACTGTTTAATTGATACTGTGAGAAATTGATACGGTTGAAAATTGGTGATTAATTGTTTGGATTGATTATTTTGGATATTTGTGGGTGATTGTTGTTATAGTAATTGTTGTGGATATTCTGTTGAAATTTGGTTAAGTCAATATGAGTAAACAGGTAGAAGGTGCTAGTGTTAACCAAAATTTGGAAGGTATACTGGCTACTATGAGTGAACAGTTACGACAGTTATCAGCTGATAATCAACAGTTTAAGTAGTGGTTTGAACAAGTGGAGTTGGGATCTAGAACGGGTACTCCAAGGAGAACTCCAGCTAAGAATCCTTGGTTTGATGGTTGGAGGAGGATGGGGCTGACTTGGACGATAGTGTTCGCCGGCGGGTGCGAAAGGGAGGTTTTAATGAGAAGGAAGGCAAGATACGTGTTCCCCCATTTTCAAGTAAGGAAAGTCCGGAATTGTTTTTGGACTTGGTTAGAAAGCTGAACAAGATCTTTGAATTCTATAATTATTTTGAGGAAACTAAGATTAGTTTGGCGGTTATGGAATTCACTGGATATGCAAGCACTTGGTGGGAAGATGAACTTATTCAACGTGACCTACTGGGAGATCGACCAATCCGTACTTGTGGTTGAAGCTTCAAAATTTAACCCAAGGAGATAAGACCGTTGAGGAATACTACCAGGAGATGCAGATTATTATGAGTCGAGCACGAGTTCACGAGGAAAAGACGGCTTCTATTGCGCGATTTGTCAGTGGTCTGAATCAAGGAATTGCTAAATATGTTGCTTTATATCAATATACTAATTTGGAAGACTTGCTTCACAAGGCCAAGGAAGTGGAACGACAACTTGAAATGGAGAAGCAAACTGGGTTTGATGGTAATCGATCTTGGAAGTCTGTTTTCAAGGAGGCAACACAAGGATCATCAAGTCAAGAAGTCAAGGGTAGGATCGATAGTAATGTGACTTCAAAAGCTAAATCGGTTCAAGGCTTCAAGTGCCATGGTTATGGGCATGTAGCTGCTCAGTGTAGTAGTCCTCGAGCTATGCTTATTAAACCTAATGGGGAAGTCGTGGAGGTGGAATCTGAATATGATGTGATGCCTCAAGTGGAGAGTCCTGAAGAAGAGATAATTCATCCTGAAGATGTGATCAGTGAGGCATTGGTGTTAAGGCAAGCTCTAACAGCACAACCTATGTTGGAGGACGAGTACAAACGTCATCAACTCTTTCACACACTGTGTCTTATCAGTGGTAAACAGTGTAATGTGGTTATTGACAGTGGGAGTTGCACCAATATTGCCAAATCATTGCTTGTTGAAAGGTTGGGGTTAACTACTATTGCTCATCCTCATCCTTACAAACTTTATTAGGTTAATGCGGAAACTGCGGAGGAGGTTACTCGGCAAGTCAATCTAGACTTCGCAATTGGGGTGTATCGGGACCAAGTACTTTGTGATGTGGTGCCAATGTCAGCGGGACATGTGCTTCTTGGAAGACCATGGATGTTTGATCGGGATGTTGTGCATCGTGGACGTGACAATACCTATGCATTTAAATGGAAAGGTCACAAGTTTTTGTTGACAGCGTTACATCCGTCTGAGATATATAAAACCAACGAAAAATTTTAAATGACTTGCATTCATTGGAGATTGGTGCTGGAGATCACGAGTTTTGTGTAATGGTAATGCATTCTAGAATTGGTGTTGAGGATTTTCGGCATGCTGGCTCAGATTTGAGGTCAAATCCTTTCGACCGGGGAGGGAATGATAGCAAATTGAAGCCCAAACCAAAGCCTCAGGGGTCATTGGAGTGAATCAAGTGGTGCTTAAAAAGGATGGAACGAGTTTGGAGGCCAAAATGGAAGAAATGAGCGAATTTGGACGTGGACAAAAAAAGAGCCATCCACGTCGCGACGTCTATCGTCGCACATCGCGACGTCCAGCAGCGATAGGTTTTTTTATTTTAGGTTTTGTTCCCTGACGTCGCGACGTCAGGCTCCCCACGTCGCGACGTGAGGGACAATTTGGCGTTAATTTAATTTCTATTTTTTAGTAATTTAGGATTTAAGCTAATTTATGTTTCCTTTTATGGAATAATTTGTCTTGGGTTAGTGTTAGGCCTATAAATATGTGTTTTCTTTCAGTTGTAATGGTTAGAGAAGAATTTTGAGAAATAAAACACAGAGTTTTTTTTTACGTGAGTTGTTTTTCTGAGGAGGGAATTCCAATTTACATTGTGGGTTTTAGTTCCTAATAAGGGGATTAAATCTTACGCGACTGTCTCGTTGTTTGTTAGTGAGGAGCCATTAAATAATCGTTCATACTGTCATCCTACAGAGATAAGTTGATTCGACTTAAAACAAATTGATTTACGAAAAGATCGTAGACACTATTCCTCAACAACTATCAATCTACGTGAGGAGCGTGGGGAGATCGGTTATCAATTGATTTCGATCTTACTAAAGATTGTCAATATATCATCCAAATCTTCATCCTTGGCATTTATTTTCAACCTGTTTGGAAAAGGGGAAGGCATTTTAATCTCAGATGTAGAAAAATTCGATTTAGAAATTACCTCTGATTTTTGTGCCTTCGTCGTTTGGTCGAACGACGCTGTTTCGTTTTTCTGCTCATCAGCTCTTACCTTGGCAGTTGGCTCTTCAAGTTGTTTCCCACTTCGCAATGTGATTTGACTGACATTTTCGCGTGGATTAATCTGCACTTGAGACGGCAATTTCCCTTGAGGACCTTGTGTCTAATTAAAGTGTTTTGCCATTTGAGTTATTTGAGTACTTAACCCACTTATTGCTGTCCTTGTTTCTTGCTGAAATTTTTGGAATTCTCCTTGATTTTGAACTTGTGTATTCTACATTAAAGTTACAGAAGTCGCTTAATTAACAATCATATCTTCAAGAGGAACTCCTGACCTGGCGGTAGCTATAAAATTAGGATTTGTTTGAGCAGATGGTGCTACTGGTCTCAATTGGGTCTGCTGTTCAGCTTGCTGCTGTGTCGGCTGTTGCTGAGGATTTTGATGAGGAGCACGACTTCTGTAGCTTAGATTGGGATGATCTTGCCAACCTGGATTAAAAGTGTTGGAATAAGGATCGTAGCGCCTTTGTGGATACCCTCCCATAGCATTAACTTGGGCGTCAAGCTCTTCTTGAGTCATTTGACATTGATCCGTTGTATGAGTCGGTTTTTAACATATTGCACAAACTTTTTCTATTTGAGCTGTACTCATTCCATTCAGAAATTTCTCCACACTCGCTGTCAAAACTTCCAATTTGTTCTCAAGTGAAGAAATTCATATTAATCAGTGAATGGAATGAGTACAGCTCTAAATTAATTATAAGTTAATTAATAAATTTCGTTGTTCATTGACGCAAAGAAAACAAATTCATATTAATCAGTTAGTTATAGGATATCGAGAATCAGCTCTGACATATCCCAATCCTTCCTTACTTATTCGGTAGTTCACAAGAATCAGCTTAATAACTATTTCCCAATTCATAACATAACCCGGCCGGAATCAGCCGAACACCAGATTCAATGTTACAAAAGCATTAAAGATTAGAAGAACCTAACTCTAACAAATCATATCATGATCAGCATGCAATAATTTGTTAACCAATTATTTTCGTCTACCTAGACAATAGCTTCACCACTAATTAACCTTACCTATTAAATCCAGTGACTTAACAATGGATTAATTGGCTCTACCTAAATTCATTAAAGTTGATCAGGCTTTAATTAATTTAGATAATTAATGCTATACTCAGAAAACTCTTGGAATTAATAATGAAATCATTCGTCAAACAATTCGGTCTCACAACTTATTCATGATTAGTGCTTCTTTACTCACCCGCCAGATAAAGGAACTACTTACAACACATAATAGAAACTAATCGCAATAATATATTAAAGAAATAAAAACTGAATTAAAATAAGAATATCAAACCACCAAGACTGTCGTCTGGGCAAACGTCTGAACTGCTGCTTCAGCTATGAACTGGGCAACAGCTGAGGCTTCTGTAAAGATACTCAAAGGAAAAACTGCGTACTAAAAAAAATGTTCAAAGATAATCCCTAAACCTAATTATCCTTCTCTCTTATATAGAAGAGAAAAACATAACTTCCTAATTCAACTCAAAGAAAGAAATCTTCTTGTTTCAATTTCAAATTAGACACACGCTGCTTCAATTATCCATATTCAAACCGGTTTCCTACTCCAAGTTTTCCACTCTTTTGGTAGTTTCCAAAAATCCTCTTGCTGTCAGACACTTCACTGCTATCTTCTGCCCTCCAAATCTTCCAAAAAATCTCTTCAAATTATCTCTATCTTCACAGCATACTCCAGACTGTAAACTTCCAATTTCTGCAAAAATACAACCCATTAAGTACAGATTCTACCCCATTAAGCACGTTAAAGCGTACATAATAATATGAGTAATTTACGCTCATCAGTTTGATTTCCATAATAAAAATGAGAATGAAAATGATAAACCCCACTATCACTATATATAGGTCATTATGCCATTAATCTCATAATTAATGTTTGGTTGAGGTTGTAAGATTTAGGTTTAACCCATTAGTTTAATTCAGTAATCAAATTTAATAACAGTCAAATTAATTAGTAATGATAGATAAGTAATTTTATGTATTTCACATTTGAACTTTGAAGACCAACCACACTAACCATATGTAATTTTTAATACGGTAAAATACACTAAACCCCGTTATATTATTGTTTCATCCCACATTTATCCCTTGTAGTTTTAATTACAACAGTTAGTCTCCTTAACTTTTTAAAACTAAAAAAAGTAATAACGACGTTAAAAGAGTCAATGAAAATATAATTTTAACTATATTAGAGTGGCTAAATAACTATAAAACCCAATTAACCCCTAAAAAGGTGAGAAAAGATTGTTCAATATATACCTATCCAATTAACCCTAAAAAAAGAGGGACGGAATTAATTGGTTAGTAATAAAAGAATTTTATAAAGATATATGCTACATCTCTGCAATGATCATCTCTTATTTCGTAGGAAATTGGGGTTTAGTGTATTTTAACCTTTTTAATAAACTCAAAATGATAGCTGTAGTCTTAAGGATGCTTATCAAGTGACAGATCTATAGTAAATCCATTTCAAATATTCTGTTATATTCACTATTTCATTTCCTATTTCATTCTATGGATTCAGATCTATGTCACGTGTATTTAACTAAAACTCTATCAAGTGATTAGTAACACTAAGGGATAAATGTTAAATACATGTTACGTGTATCTATATAATAAAACACGCTGAATGTAACAGAAGATCTATTGGGTTAAATAATTGTAAATCTTTAACAATAGATTATTAAGCATTCCATAATCTTCATGCATGAGTATTAATTAAATAATTGAAAGAGAATCATAATAATTAGATTCTTAAGCAAAAAGTATCAAGGTTGACATTCATGTTGGAGATTTGTCAAAATACAAGTAATTAATACTTCAATTAATTATCCTCCTCGTTATTGAATCCAAACTAAAGAATTCCAAATTTTTGGATCCTTAGTTGAATTTTAAAATTTGTGATGGAAGATCGATTGTAATTATTGAATCTGTTAGCTTGATTTAATTGATCAGAAAGTTGTGAATTAAAAATTATCAGCATGGCAATTTGTTTAGTGAATACACAGCAATCTCAAGTTTTCCACAATGTATATAAAATTCATCCAAAATCAAGTCCATGATAATGACCACTTTTTTTTTTGTTATGTAATTAAGTAATGCCAACTCGCCAAAGAATTAATTAATACATTGTTTACTCTATTCTAGAACTCATTATCTATGGCTTATTCTCGAGGTCTTTGCTTACTCAGAAAGATCCCACTTGAAATAATAAAGGTTTAGTTACATTTAATTATTAATTATATATTTTGCCATATATATGATCGGCCTAATTTTTTATTTTATTTTATTTTTTTGCCAAATCTTGTAATTTAAAAGAATGTTAGCCTCAATTTTATAGATAGAAATAAAAGTTAAATAATAACGCAATTCAATAATAAATTGTTTAAAATATCTGAAAGTGCCTCGAGGTAACGACACCTTTTCAAAATTACATTCATTCACAATAAGCGATAAAATATCAAATCTATATATCTGCCCAAGAAATATCAACAGGAAGCAGTATCTCGATCCTAAAATCCTGCCTACAATCGATGACAACTAGGTTATTGTTATGAAACATTAAATTGGATGTACATTTCAACACATTAGATGCCAAAGATAAGGATTAATTCTTCCTCCATTTATCTTATGAATTAAAGTTATAACTTACCTATTTACTTATATAAAAATAGGCAAATTCACTTGTAAACTTGGGACAACGGATGAGTTTGAAGAAAACAAAGAATCCTTATGTGAATTAAAGTATACCTACACATATTCGTTATTTATTTCTCTTCACGACATATGCATTACTTTCTTTTTCTTGAAGATATATCTTTCCCTATATTGAATACTATTAGTGTTAGTATTACTATTAAATTTATAATACGTTATCAGCACGAAACTCTACCGTCTAAAGGAAACTTTTGGAATAAATCGACTTTTCAGGTAGTATTCCTCCATTTGTTTTAATTCATTTTTATGGCTCATCTTACAAAACAAGAATTTGTGACTCTTGATATTTCTGGGAAAAATTATTTATCATGGATATTGGATGTTGAAATCTATCTTGAATCAATGGGTCTTGGAAATAATATTGTTGAAAATAATGATGCAACAAACCAAGACCGTGCCAAAGCTATGATATTCCTTATTAATGTTTACTCATTAATGTTTATTAATATTCCTTATTAATGTTTACTTATTAATTTTTACTCATTAATTTTTATTTATTAATATTTTTTTATGATTTGTTATATTTCTTCCTAAAGAAGATATGAATACCAAATACTTGGGATTAAAAAATAGTGATGATGACATTTGTCTCATTGACAGTGCTACTACGCACACTATACTTAAAGATAAAAAGTAATTTTCCTACCTGAAGATAGGAAAAACTAATGTTCATACAATAAGTGGTAGTGCTGAATTAATTGAAGGCTCTGGAAGAGCTACAATATTTCTCCCTGAAGGAACAAAATTTGTTATAAATAGTGCACTTCTATTTACAAAGTCTCGAAGAAATTTATTGAGTTTTAAAGATATTCGTCGAAATGGATATCATATTGAGACTATGAATGAGATAAATGGTGAATTTTTATTAATTACAAATACCATTTCTGGAAGAAAATGTTTATTAGAAAAATCACAATCTTATTCATCTGGTTTATATTATACAAAAATAAGTGCAATTGAAAGTCATCACTTAGTAGACCAGAAGTTTTCAAATCTCGATAATTTTATAATATAGCATGATCGTTTGAGACATCCTGGTTCCATTATGATGAGACGGATCATTGAAAATTTAAATGGTCATTCATTGAAAAATCAAAGAGTATTGGCCTCTAATGATTTTTCCTGTGTTGGTTGCTCCCAAGGAAAATTAATAATTAGACCATCACCTCTTAAAGTGGGAATTGAATCCCCTGCATTTCTAGAACGAATTCATGGTGATATATGTGGGTCTGTAGATCCACCATGTGGACCATTTAAGTATTTTATGGTGTTGATCAACGCATCAACAAGATGGTCACATGTATGCTTATTATCATCTCGAAACCTAGCGTTTGCGAGATTGCTTGCTCAGATAATTAAGCTACGAGCACAATTTCCCGATCACCCAATTAAGAAAATTCGTCTAGATAATGCTGCTGAATATTCATCACATGCTTTCGATGATTATTGCATGTCGATTGGATTAAGTGTTGAACATTCTGTTGCTTATGTTCACACACAAAATGGTCTTGCTGAATCATTTATTAAACGACTGCAGTTAATTGTTAGACCGTTACTTATGAGGTCTAAACTTACTTTATCTGCTTGGGGACATGCTATATTACATACAGCAATACTTGTAAGAATAAGACCGACAAGTTATCATACTTATTCCCCCCTGCAATTAGCATTTGGCTATGAGCCTAATATTTCTCATTTGAGAATTTTTGGTTGTGCGGTTTATGTCCCAATTACACCGTCACAACGTACTAAAATGGGCCCCCAAAGAAGATTGGGAATATATGTCGAATATGAATCACCTTCTATTATTAAATATGTTGAACTATTAACAGGTGATTTATTTACTGCTAGATTTGTTGATTGTCATTTTGACGAATCATATTTCCCGACATTAGGGGGAGAAAAAGATCAACCGAAAAAAGAAATCATATGGAAAATATCATTGAATTTCCTTGATCCTCGTACAAAAGAAAGTGAACTGGAAGTTCAAAGAATTATACATTTGCAAAGAATTGCAAATCAATTACCGGATGCATTTAATGACTCCAGAAGAGTTACTAAATCGCATATTTTTGCTGAAAATACTCCTGTGAAAATTGATATCCCTGAAGGGAAAATTACAAGTGCTAATGAGTCTCATGCACGTTTGAAGCGTGGAAGACCTCTCGGTTCCAAAGATAAAAATCCTCGAAAGAAAAGAGGATTAAATAATAGTAAGAGTCAAGAACTCCAAAATATTGATAGTGACAAAATTCAACCTCCAGAAGAGGTTGCTCCTGAAGAGCTTACTCCTGAAGAGTTTATTCCTGAAGAGAATAAGATTGTAGAAAATTCAATAAATTTTGTCACTACAGGAAAAAGTTGGAATCGGAAAGAAATAATCATAGATAATGCTTTTGCATATAATGTAGCCTAGATCGGTTAATGAATGTCGTCGAATAAATGATTGGTCAAGATAGAAAGATGCAATCCAATCTGAATTGGATTCACTGGCAAAATGAAAAGTATTTGGACCTGTAGTTCAAACACCAGAAGATGTAAAGCCAGTGGAATATAAATGTGTGTTCGTGCGAAAAAGAAATAAGAAAAATGAAATTGTAAGATATAAAGCATGACTTGTAGCCCAAGGATTTACACAAAGACCTGGATTCGATTATGATGAAACATATTCACCTGTAGTGGATGGAATTACGTTTAGATATCTTGTGAGTTTAACAGTGCATGAAAAGCTTGATATGCGTCTAATGGACGTAGTCACCGCTTATTTATATGGAACACTGGATAATGATATCTATATGAAAATTCTTGAAGAAGTTAGCATGCCTGAAGCATATAAATCAAATCCTAGAGGAGATTATTCTATTAAATTACAAAAGGTCTTTGTATGGACTTAAACAATCTGGACGTATGTGGTATAACCGTCTTAGTGAATGTTTAATTAAGGAAGGTTATATAAATGACCCAATATGTCCATGTGTTTTTATTAAAAAATATGAGTCAGATTTCGTAATCATAGCCATATATGTTGATGATCTTAACTTAATTGGAACTCATGAAGAGATCCAAAAGGCAGTTGAATATTTAAAGAAAGAATTTGAGATCAAGGATTTTGAAAAGACCAAATTTTGCCTTGGTTTGCAAATTGAACATTTGCAAGATGGAATTTTTGTTCATCAAACTACATATACCCAGAAGGTATTAAAACGGTTTTATATGGATAAAGTACATCCATTGAGAACTCCGATGATCGTTCAGTCACTTGATACTATTAAGGATCCTTTTGGACCAAAAGAGGAATATAAAGAGATTCTTGGTCCTAAAGTACCATATCTCAATGCTATTGGTGCACTAATGTATCTTGCTAATTGTACAAGACCAGATATATCATTTGTAGTGAATTTGTTAGCAAGATTCAGCTCTTTTCTTACAAAACGACATTGGAATGGTATTAAGTACATTCTTCGCTATCTCCAAGGAACCATTGATCTTGGATTATATTATTCATATGATTCTAGACCAGAATTGCTTGGTTATACTGATGCTGGGTATTTATCTGACCCGCATAAAGCAAAGTCGCAGACTGGATATTTGTTTACATGTGGTGGTACAGCTATTTCATGGAGATCCACAAAACAAACAATAACTGCTACTTCTTAAAATCATGCTAAGATTATAGCAATTTACGAGGCCAGTCGAGAATGTATTTGGCTAAAATCAATAACCCACTATATCCGAAAGAATTGTGGGTTATCTCCAGAAGTAGAAAATCCTCCAACTATATTATATGAAGATAATACAGCTTGTATAGCTCAATTAAAAAGAGGATATATTAAAGAAGATAGGACGAAACATATCTCACCAAAATTTTTCTTTACTCATGATCTACAAAAGAATGGTGAAATTGATGTGCAACAAATTCGGTCAAGTGATAATTTGGCGGATTTATTTACCAAGGCATTGCCGACAGCAACTTTTGAGAAATTAATAAGGAATATTGGAATGCGTCGGTTGAAGGATCTCAAATGATTTTTGAATCGGGGGAGAAATTAATACACAAGAATAGTGTACTATTTTTCCTTCACTAGGATTTTTTTCCACTGAGTTTTCTCCTAGTAAGGTTTTAACGAGGCATATTCTTTGTGTAATGGACATCCAAGGAGAGTGTTATGAAACATTAAATTGGATGTCCATTAATTCAACACATTAGATGCCAAAGATAAGGATTAATTCTTCCTCCATTTATGTTATGAATTGAAGTCATAACTTACCTATTTACTTATCTAGAAATAGGCAAATTCACTTGTAAACTTGGGACAACGGATGAGTTTGAAGAAAACAAAGAATCCTTATGTGAATGAAAGTATATCTACACATATTCGTTATTTATTTCTCTTCACAACATATGTATTAGTTTCTTTTTCTTGAAGATATATCTTTCCCTATATTGAATACTATTAGTGTTAGTATTAGTATTAAATTTATAACAGTTATTTAATTGAAGTTCATGTTACTTGTGATTGAAGAACTAAATTTACATATAATGCTTCCATTTCAAATGTCAAACTCAGATTCACTTTGTATATCAAAATTAACATCGATCTCTAACTAAAACGATGGAATATTAACTATAAATATAATTAAGTATAACATCAAAATGCATATTGCATTAAAAAAAATTAATTATATTGCACTATTATTCTGATTGGATGGTACTACCTAATGTAATATATGTGTGTACTTCAATATATCATTATGTTGATTGCCTAGCTATTATGCGTACGATTCACATATAGCATTTTTTACGTATTTCTTTAGCAATTTTTATATGTTCTTGCCAAAATTACTAATGGTAAGTTTTGAATATTTTAAATATATTCTCTATGCTTATTACATATTACAATAATTTATTATTAAATTTTTGCAATAGAAGTTGAAATGTTTGAGGTAACACGAAAACTTTAATAAAACGGATTCATATATGAAATTGTGATTTTAATTTTTTACCATTTTGATTGTTCATTGAAATCTTGATTAACTCTCGCTTCTGATATGAATCTGTTTCAAATGAGACTAATTGTTGAGGTAATTCTTGTGCGAATAATTTCCCCCCACAAATTAGTTAATACTTTTAAATGATACTATTTAATATATAATGTTAAATAATGTTGATGTTCAAAGTATAATGGATCTCCATATGGAGATCAAATCCTCTTTCCAAGATTATCTCATTCTTATCATGTGCAATGTCCAAAACGACGTAGTTTAACTAAAAATAGGGACTAAAAGTATAAATATTAATAAAACCACTTTACAATTATTAGATCATAACCATGAGTGATTACTACGACATAGTTTAATCTTGGATATGATAAGACATAGATAATATTGGACAAAAGATCTCAACTCGGGTGGGAGGGTGCGGCCGCCCCCTAAGATTTGAAAATTTGTATTACGTCCCTTCAAAAAATTTAAAATTTTTAATTGAATCCTTAAGAAAATTAGAGCCCCCACCCTTCAAAAAAATTAGAATATAACTTCTATTAATAATATTATGTAATTTTGCCTCCTCAAGTCATAATTTCTGGATCCGCCATTGGATGCAAGGGGAGATTTGAAAAATTATGCTTTTTCCTTATAAAAAATTAAGAGTTTTCAATTAGATTTTTTAGAAATTAAAATCTTCCACTAAAAAAAATTAAAATATACCCTTCAATTAATAATATTATACTATTTTGCCCCCCTCCTTCAACCAATTGAATCCATCACTACATTCATATGAACATAAGTTACACTGTTAATGTTAATGGAAGACACAAACAATTAACCATTCATATATGCTATATATACTATTACAAGTTAGAACATTTTATGTGGGAATGAGAGTTACAACTTTACTTTTTATATGAATTTTCATTTATGTTAAAAATCTCGGAACAATGCAAGTTGAGAAAAAGTTATTATTAACTTTGTTGGGCTACAAAAACACACACTAATATTTCAAGCCCTTAATACCTAATTGATTTTATTGGAAAATAGTAAACAAACATAGATCTGTTACTTAAATAAGGTTGACATTTAGAATCGAAAATACTCGTTCAAGCAACTCGATCTCTTGAATCACAAGAAATATTTTAATTAAAATTGTAAAAAAATAATCTCATTCCCACTAATTGCTAGTAAGAAATTAATTAATATCGATCTTTATCTGATTTGTCAAATTTGTGATGTAAGACCATTTGAACTTACTGAATCTATAAGCTTGATTTGATGACAACATTGTCATTAAATACTTTTGAACAAATATATTTCTTCATCTTAGTAGCACGAAATGCAAGTTGCAACACAAATTTTTTAGCTGAGATCGACATTGATGATTGAATTTTTTTTTCTCATTTTATTAATTTGAGGAACAAGTACAGTTGGAATCTGGAATATATAGAAGAAAATTATTTATTATTAATTGAATAAAATCCTGATTAGCAAGTTGTCAAATTAATCTTCGATATCCATCATAACACATGGACATATATGGTGCATTTAATTAATTTGTACAAAAAAATTTCAGCAATTTGAGATTTATACATAACCATTTTTTGGACGGTTTAATTAATTAAGATGCATCATATTCCTAAGCAAGTTGACAGGCTAGGCCTCCCTTAATTAGCTCGTACGTGTTTAGTGCAAGAGTGCACATGCTTTAAAATTTTCAAATGCCATGCCCTTCGTGATTCTTGAAGGTTTAGATTATGAGATAAACTCCTCTGGGACGGATTTATACATGAGATGCGTTTTATATATGAAACGGACAACCAGTGGAGAATGTAAGGGTAGGCGAGCCGGTGCTGCGGCCCCCCCTCGTTTTGGGGAGCAAGGGGGTGGTATATATAATCCACCCCCTAGCACCCCCTGTCGAAAAATTTTTAGGGCGCTCTCCCGTCTCCCGTCTTTGCCTGATCTGTGGAAGTGAAAGAACTGAAGAAGAAGGGTCTAACCGTCTGAAGAAGACGACAGTTTTGTGACTTTTGTCAATTTTTTTATTTCTTTTTTTACACTTAAGTAAAACGATGGAAGAACTGAAGAAGAAGGGTCTGGCCGCCTGAAGAAGACGACAGTTTTGTGACTTTTGTCAATTTTTTTTACACTTAAGTAAAACGATGTCGTTTTACTTAAGTGTAAAAAAACAAATTTCAAATCTAATATCTCTGCTGACTAACGCGTATTTCACTTCTCACTCTTCACTCTTCTCTACTCAGACTACTTTATGTCTTCACTTTTCTCTTCATACAAAAGTCACAAAACCTAATTGGCTAATTCCATTTGAAAGAAACTCTTGCTTGCTGTGCTGGCTGCTTCTTCTTCTGGAGCGGATCTGTGGCTGTGGCCTGTGGACTTTGGTGTTGCCTTCTTGAGCTTCCTCGCTCCTTCTTGCTGCCAAGGCTTTAAATTTGAGAGGTAAGTATTTTAAGTAAATATAATATATATTATATATTTATAATATTTAAGTTTTTACTTATATAATTATATTTAATCTTTTTTATGTTAGCTTTTAGACTTTTAGTAATTAGTAATATTTTGAAATAATTTTGAATTTTTATACTTGTTAGTGAAATAATTTTGAATTTTGAAATAATTAGTAATATGTGCATACATTATATTTTTATTATTATGATTATTAATTTGATACTTTAGCCGTGAGAATTTTTTTTTAAATACAATTAAGCCCCCCTCAAAAACTTTATTGTTCCACCATTGCGGACAACTAGTAGTGGTTGAAATTATAATTCTAATTTTTTTGCTGCATTAAAATTGTAATAACTCTTATTTCATATATAAAAAAAATCGTGTGATAGGAGTTTTTCTCCTAGATTATTAATTTAGCCATAAAGAATCATGTCATTAGTAGAAATAACCTAGGAATGATATCTTGCATTAATTGCCAAATCTTCTGTCAGATACGTACATGCATGATACATTTCACAACTGCAAAAATTAGGCTGGTAAATATCGTTTTATTTTCAAATCTTAAAAAATTACAGTTTAGTCATTTGAATTTGATTTCATCATAGAAGTAGCCTTAAACTTATTTTCTATCAATTTGATAAGTAATGTCGTTAGTCATTTGACACAAATGACGTATTTTGAATGATGATCAGTGTCACTTAAAAAACAATCTTACTTATCAAATAGATGGAAAATGCGTTGAAAACTATTTTGTAATAAAATTTAAGTTGATGGATTAAAATATAATTTTTTCAAAATTATATTTTGAAAAAATGATTCTTACCTCCAAATTGAGGATCATATACCCACAAAAATTTTATAAAAATTTAAGATTCCTCATCTCTATATATACTTTTCTTTTGTAACACAACATTTTTCTTTCAATTTGAGGTCCATCATGCAAACATTATTCACATTATAGCCATTTTCAATCAATACATGAATGCAAGACTCAAAAAAGGAAATCTTGGTGTCTTCCATTAGTTTGAATCATTTGATGCATTGAAGGATTGAAGTGCTTTTGAATTCTGAAAGTAACTCCCTCACTCAAATGATCATGACTCTCTCCAATGAAATTGAAAAAGAAAACTGGAAATGAGCTCTAAATTAAAATAATCCAAATTAGGCTTTTTATAACTTAACGTGCAGTCTAAACACTTCTCACACATGAGAACTTTCTTGCTGTGGCATCTAAAGTTAAGTCAAACTAAGGCGTACGGTGATAATAATTATAATAAAGAGGAAAGATACTTCATGGTCCCTAACAGTTCTTTAGCCACATAATCCCATATGAGTAATGATAGAGAGGGTGAAAAATTGGAGTGAAAATGTAAAGTAACTGACGTGACAGATATAAAAAGACAAAATTAGGTATTTTGTACCACTTTCATGTAGCACTTTATAAAACATTAACACGTGTTATTTTGGTTAGTTTTCTCATTTTTAAAAATAAACTAATATCCTAACCAAATGATAATTGAACCATAAGGGATGAGTGATTGTACACGTGTCAGTTTTTATAAGTCGGTACATAATTTTGTATTTTTATACATAATGGATAATTTTATCTTTTTATAGTTGCCACGTCACTCACTATTGGTTTTCACTCATATTTTTCACTCTATATGTCATTACTCGTCCTAGATTTTGCATATCTTTTAATTGATTTTAAATTTGTAATTTAAGGTCAATTGTGATTATCGAATCGATTAGGATGATTTGATGAGAATGTTATCGATTACTTTAAAAAAAAAAAATAGCTTAGGAATTAATTTGTTTAATGGACTTCAATATTAGCATGGGATTTGTTTAATGCACACTAATTTTAAGTTTTCTGCAATGTATATAAAATTCAATCAAAATCAAATACACATGATTACCAACTTGACCAACCGCGTTTTTCGTAATTCTTTTTTTCATTATTTCCTTAATAATTTGGAGGTAAATATCATTTTGGTTGTCCCTAATTTTGAAAAAGTTATAAATTAATCTCAACTTGAATTTTGTTGCACAAATTGTATTCAACTCATTTTTTTATCCATTTGACAAATAACGTTGTTAGTCATGTTGCACAAGATGACGTTGTTTTGAATGATTAATACAGTATCGCATGATTAACAATATTACTTGTTAAATGCATGAAAAATAGCGATAAGATCCTATGTCTAATATTATCCTGTCTTATTCTGTTCAAAATTAAAATTACGTCGTAGGGTTCACTTATATCTTAGTTAGAGTGTAATAATTGTAAATTTGAATTTAGTGATATTTATACTTTTAGTCCCTGATTTTAGTGAAGATAACTGTCATTTTTATTCTCATTTCAAAAAAGTTATATATAATGGTCCATCTACTTGACGTGTATATATATATATATATATATATATATTAATGTTAACAATTATAGTACATTTTACATTTCCTGTTTCATCGTCTTTTCATTTTATAGATGTATGCCAGTGTTTTTAACACTTATTATTTAGAGTTCGCTAATTTCTCGATAAAGCTGAAAGATCTAGGTTAGTAGCGCGGTGTCCTAGTGGGTGAGTGACACTGGGTGTGACACCGATAATAACAAGCAAATGGACAGTATTAAAAATGAGGAAAATAAATAGACAGGAGGTTGGTAACGCAGTTCGGCAATTGCCTACGTCTGCGGGGCCACGCCCAGAAAGAACAATCCACTATGTTCACAAGTTACAAGACATTCAGTATGACACAAGGTAAGACACCATCTTATCTTAAATACTGCTGCTTCCTAACTTCTGCAGTGAACGGATTGTGCGAGCTCCCCTCGACTTATTTTGATTCCTCCCGGAATCCGTGGTTAAGCAAGATCCCTTGCCCACGTTTGAACTCCTCCCGAGCTCTATGCTTGAATCAAGAATACAAGGATTGCATTTTCATTGATGTTGCGTTAAGATGCTTCAAGCCAACACACTTTTAACTAAACTCTCAAACCAAGAAGTGTGTATACAGTCTTTAAGAAGACCGAATGGAATAATAAAAAACTCACACATGAAAACAGTGTGATGGAAAGCTTCATATAAGCACTCAAAAATCCTTCCATGTTTATCCCAAGATTATTTCCAAATAATTCAAATGGAAAGATCATAGAGACGTTCCAAGTCTTCACGATTATCTTCAAGATTGTTTTCAAAATAATTTAAATGAGAAGATGGAAACTCTTGTGCCTTCAAGACTTATCTTTTCCAAAGATGGATAACTTCCAAGAATACCAAGATAAGTTCCATAATTATCCATATGGCATTAATCATCAAATCAATATTCCTTGCATAGATTGATTTTATTTGATTTTGCCTTCAATAAAAGCTTTCCTTATCTTTGCCAAAAAATAAATGCCAATTAAAATAAATGCCAACTCACGTTTGCATTAACAATCTCCCCCTTTGGCATTTTTGGCAAAATCCAATCTCCCCTTGTATGTTGAATTGGATGCGTTTGAATCAAACTCCCCTTGAATAAGCACTTGGTAAATAAACATCTGCATAAGACATTATGCAAGACACAGCAAGAGACACCAAGTTTCCCAGCATACATAGGTTTAGGAATTACTAACCAAATATCCAAAATTCAAAATTACTCCCCATTTTTGCCATAAAAGGACAAAAGGGCCACAAAAGCAATAATAAAACCATAATAAACTGTCTTGAAAAATCAGCATAAATAAAATATCAGAGTAATCAATCAGAAGACCAACTGAATCAGCCAGCAGTTGAACACCAGCAGCAGCATCTGGAACTCTTACATCTGAACCAGCATCAAACCCACCAGATTGGGCGCTGGAAGGAACAAAACTGTCAGGGACACCGGCTGTGACATCAGGTATAACACCAACAGAGACATCAGAAGATACAGTAGTAGGAACATCAGTGTCTGCCTCAATCATATCCTCATCAGGATCAGAATAATCAGCTTCATCAACGATGGGCTTTTCAGCATCCATTTCTGTCTCTGCAAGTTCAGGAGATAAAGTTTGATCTATACCTGCTGGAACTTCTGGAGTAACATCAGATGGATTGTCTGCAGTAGTGGCAATCTTGGCAGCAGTATTCTTCTTCTTCTCAGCTGCAATATCTCTGGCTGTCTTTATAGCTGCTAGATCATCAAGGACAGCAGAAATTTCCTTCCTTCTCTTTTCAATCTCAGTTTGCTGACTCATTAGCACTCTCAGCTCATCCTCTAACACCTTAATGGTACGTGATAGCAGCACAGTATTGCCAAGCTCATCAGTGTCAGAGACATTCTCTGTAACATCCTCCATGTCATTGACATGATTTCCCATCAACAGTTTGTAACTGATCCTTATCTCCTCCTTATCAGTTTCCAGGATCTCCCTTGCTCGAATCAATGGATGTTGTGAAGACAGAATTGCATAGATCAATCTAGGAAATGGATAAGCCAATCTATTGTTCTTACAATCTGCATGCTTAACTATCTGATCAAACAGAAACTGCCCAACATCAAACTTCACAAAATTTCCAATTTTAAACAGCAAAGTGGCCATACCCTTATTAACTCCAGTCCCATGAGAAGTTGGCAGCCAGTTTCTCATTGCAATTTTGTGCAGAATGGCATATTTTACTGACAATTGGGAAGCTGGAAAGTCCTTACCTCTTGGTCAAACTCTTCTGACTTCACCAGTAACATCGGATATTATCACACTGTAATCTGGTGTAAAGTCTTCTACTTCTGCCCAATGACTTCCCAGATATGTATTAATTACATCCGGAGTGAAATCAAACACTCTCCCCCTCACATATGCACGACCGCCATCCGGGTGTTCAAAATCCTTTATACTAGGGTCAAGATTACAGTAAAATTCCTGCACTACTCTTCTAACATAGGATTTAATACCCTTGATTGTCCTGCCAAGTCCTTGACTAACTAATTGATCAACCAATTTTTGACACTCTTTAAAATCACCCTCATGTATATTTCTTTCATTCCATATATTTCTCCTTGACACTTTAGCCCACAAACCAGCATTGTACTCTAATTTAAAATCATCTAAATTCACATTAAGATTTGATGACTTACTCGGTGCAGCATGAGACTTTCCTTTTGACATTGACCTGGAGCGTGTCATCCTCTGTGATACAGGAGCAGGGGTTGCCTTCTGGCGCTTAGCCTTTGGTGACTTTACAGGATCAGAATCTAAAAGGTCATGAATTTCAGCATCCTTAGAGGAATCATCATCAACAGGAGAATCATCATTTTCTGAAGATTCTTTTTCACCATCAGAGGAGTCTCCCTTGCCAACATCAGACTCTCCTCCTTTCACATTGTCTTCACCATCCCAATCCTCATCTGAGGAGCTTTAATCCACCAGATGAAACCTCTTTCTCTTAGATTCGGTAGTCACCTTTGAGACACCGGGTGCCTTAGGAGGCACAGTACTTGTTTTGAATGAGGTATCACCTTCTCGCCCAAACCAGGTTCTAACTCCTGCAGGGTCAATTGACTGAATTAGTGTCACTTCTATAGCTTGTGATAATAAATCATTCTCAGCAACTGGTGCTTGCTCTTGAGGCTGGGTTAAATTCTCATCATTGTTGGGTGATTCTGAATAAGTATGAGTCACAACAGCATGAACTTCATCATCATCAAGGGTCACTTTGCTTGTTCGTGATGAAGACTTTCTCGGAGACATCTCTGAAATTTTGAATATCTTGACTTGATAAAATCTTCAAGAGTTCTGATTGTGTTCAAAATAGTGAAGAAGGCAGAGTAAAGCTCAAAAGCTTATGAGCAATAGAAGTTGAGAAGACCAGAAACCCTTGAATTTCAAATACCGAAATAATTGCCAAAAATTCTGCAGTCAGATTTTGCGTATTCAAAGCCAACTCTTCAATTTCATGTAATTGACCGAGAAATCCGAAGATGCCAGATGTCACTTGGAGTGCTGAACCGCTGAAGTTCCCAAAAATCATAAACACAAAATCTGCTACTACAAGCTTCCCAAAAATATTAGACGGGAAAGCAGAAAAAGATAAAATAGTTATTCTACTATATTTTTGTGTTTTTCATATATATTATATATATATATTACTGTACATAAGAATACAATAAAAAAACTTACAATATTGAGAAATTTCATCACATAACACAAAGGCCTAGAGCAGACCTCAGTTCTTCAAATCTTACCCCATCCAAGGCTTTGGTAAAAATGTCAGCAATTTGTTTTTCTGTCACCATGTGTTCCAAAGCAATTATTTTATCTTCCACAAGAGATCTAATAAAATGATGTCGAATATCAATGTGTTTTGTCTGTGAGTGTTGAACAGAATTCTTTGAAATATTGATCGCACTCATATTATCACAGTAGAGTGTCATGACATCCTGTGTGACACCATAATCTTTCAGCATTTGCTTCATCCAGAGGAGCTGGTACAACAACTACCAGCTGCAATATATTCTGCCTCTGCGGTAGACAGAGAGATAGAGTTCTACTTCTTGCTGAACCATGACACCAAATTATTTTCCAAATAGAAAAATCCACCAGAAGTGCTTTTTCGATCATCTGAACTTCCAGCACAGTCAGCATCACAATAACCAACTAAGTTGGTGTTTGTATCAAAGGAGTACCAAATTCCATAATCAGTTGTACCACAAATATATTTGAGAATCCTTTTGACTGACACCAGGTGAGACTCGCGAGGTTCTGCCTGAAATCGAGCACATAATCCAACACTGAAGTAGATATCAGGACGACTAGCAGTTAGGTACAAAAGGCTGCCAATCATACTTCTGTAAAGACTTGCATTAATAGGGGTTCCTTTCTCATCTTTGGAGATCTTCTCGTGAGTTCCCATAGGTGTTCTCCTTGGGCGAACATTTTCCAATTCAAATTTCTTCAGTAAATTCTTTGCATATTTGCTTTGAGAAATGAAGATACCATCATGTCGTTGCTGAATTTGAAGTCCAAGAAAGTAAGTAAGCTCACCAACCATGCTCATTTCAAATTCTCCAGTCATTTGAGCAACAAACTCATCCACCATTGCCTGTGACACTGAGCCGAACACGATATCATCAACATAAATTTGAGCAAGTAAAAACTGACCTTTCACTTGGCGAATAAAAAGGGTTTTATCTACTCCCCCTCGCTCATATCCTTTGGCTAACAAGTACTGAGTCAGTCTCTCATACCAAGCCCTAGGAGCTTGTTTGAGCCCATATAATGCCTTCTTCAATTTGTAGACAAATTCGGGATGATGAGGGTCTTCAAAACCCTTTGGTTGAGTAACATACACCTCCTCATTAAGAAAACCATTGAGGAAAGCACTCTTTACATCCATTTGATACAACTTGAATTGCAATACACATGCAATTGCGAGCAAGAACCAGATAGACTCAAGGCGAGCAACTGGAGCAAATGTCTCATCAAAGTCAACACCTTGAATTTGCGTATACCCCTGAGCAACTAATCGAGCCTTGTTGCGAGTGATATTGCCATGCTCATCACTCTTGTTCTTGTATATCCATTTGGTGCCAATAACATTCACATTAGGAGGACATTGAACTAGATCCCAAACTTGATTGCGAGTGAATTGATCAAGTTCTTCTTGCATTGCACCAATCCAATATTCATCTTCCATAGCTTCTTTCACATTCTTTGGCTCAATAGAGGAAGTGTAGCAAGCCATTTGAATCATATCTCTATAATTTACTCTCGGCTTTTCTCTTGTACGAACACTATCAGTCAAACTTCCAATAACTTCAGCAGTAGGATGATTCTTCTGTACACGAGTAGAGGGCTGTCTGTGGGGTAAAGTGACCTCATTCACATTATCATTTTCTGCATTCTGATCAGTGACACCACCTATGACACTGGGTGAAACGCTGCCTGGAACACTAGAACTTACTTCAGGCAGAGAATCTGTAATTTCTTCATTAGAAGCAGTACTTACTTCCAGAGAGTCATCAACTTGAACATTTGCAGATTCTATCACAGTTCGAGTCCTTTTGTTGTAAACTCGATAAGCTCGACTATTGATAGCATATCCAAGAAAAATAGCTTCATCACTCTTGCGATCGAGCTTCCCTTTATATTCCCTGTCATTCAACACATAACAAGTACTACCAAAAGGATGAAGATACGAAGATATACACGATTTATAGTGTAGCATGCTGTGTTCATTGCTTCAGCCCATAATTTCTATGGAATATTTTTCTCGTGTAACATGACGCGTGACATCTCTGCTATAGTTCGATTTTTCCTTTCTACAACCCCGTTTTGCTGAGGAGTTTTAGGTGCAGAGAACTCATGACCTATTCCATGCTGATTACAGAAGTCTGAGAAATCTGAGTTTTCAAACTCTCTCCCATGATCACTACGAATCCGTAATATCTTCAGAATAGCACATCCCTTTTCACGCTGAAGGCGTAGACACAATGCTTTAAAGGCATTAAATGTGTCAGATTTTTCACGAAGAAATTCAATCCATGTATAGCGAGAAAAATCATCAACCGCTACATATGCATATCGTTTTCCTCCAATATTTTCTACTGACATAGGGCCTATCAAATCCATATGAAGCAGCTCTAGCACACGAGTTGTTCCTGGTGTCTGTGACTTGGGATGTGACACCTTTGTTTGTTTACCAATCTGACATGGTCCGCATATTCTGCTTTCATCAAATTGCAGTTGAGGAATTCCACGGACAACTCCTTTAGTAACTATGTTCTGCAGCATCCGTATATTGATATAACCCAATTTTCGATGCCATAGAATTGAATCCTCCATATTAGTTCGAAGACATGTTGATGTGGCAGAGATGAGATAACAATTATCCCTTGATCTTACTCCTTCCATGATACATTTGTTGTTTTGATCAATCACCTTACAATTTTTCTTCGAGAAATTTACATCCAAGTCTTGGTCGCACAAGTGACTAATGCTGAGCAAATTTGCCTTGAGATCATCTACCAGCAGTACATCATCTAACTTTGGTTACCAAGACACATTTAGAGTACCTTTTCCAATGACACGAGCTGTGACACCATTGCCAAAAGTCACTTTTCCCATACTTCCAGACATCACATCCTTCAAAAAATTATTTTCACCAGTCATATGCCTAGAACATCCACTGTCAAAATACCACTCATCTGTTGTGGCAGCCTTTAGTGACGTGTATGTGAAATTGCACCTGTAATTAGGCTTCACCACCAAGCTCTGTTGTGTATTTCTGCGAAAAGTAGAGTTTCTAGCAGTACCTTGTCTTAACTCAGCAAGATAGATAAAACATCTAGGACGAATATGACCACGACGATTGCAGTAATGACAAACAGGTATGAATCTGTTACCTCTTTCGTTATGAGCATGATAGTAATAAGAATGTGACCTATTCACAGCAACCTGCACCCCTTTGGATTTATTCTCTGACAGTGACACTGACTGTGACATCAGTTGTGACATGGGCTGTGACACTGAGCTTTCTCCTTTGTACCCCAGTCCTGTGTAGTCACCACTAGATTGACCAACCTTAAGAATTTCATCCAGCATGGAAGCACCTGAATTTAGCATCTTAACTCCTTTTTTTAAGTGATTTAACTCGTTGGTCAATGCCTTTACTTCCTCTTGGCTTACTCTCAGTTTGATAACCAGATCAGTGTGAGATTGTTGAAGATTGTCCCTTTTGTTTTGCAGATTTCCAACCTGTGGTAGAAGTTGCTTGATTCACTCTTAGAAGGTTCAAAGTCGCTTCTGTCTAAATTGAAGATTTCTTAAGAATTTACCCACCTAGAATATTCATTCTTTCCTGTAACATTAAATTCTTCATTCTTCATCTAGATATGAGTTGACTGATATTTCGCCAGTTGACACTCTGTCTAAGCATCGGACATGTTTTCTTGTCATGATTCAGCATTGTTCTGTCTTAGATGGTAAGAGCCACATGGTTTGTTCTGAAAAATCATCTTCTTTTGTCTGGAATCATCTTCGAGCTCCAAGTTGTGTTGGAAGTGAGTTCCTCTTTCTTCCTCAAGTGTATTGAGCACATATCGTGCCTGAACATAGCCTATAACCTGCACATTCTGCATGCAGCTTAATTCCTTTAAAGTTTGGAATGTATTGATCAGACATAGTGATTTTTCTTCCATGTTCTTTTCTAATTAATTTGCCAGCCTCATTCTTGGTGGTTACTAGACACTTGGCCTTTGTAATTCAACTTGACCAGGATTACTTCTCGCCATATCTTTTCAGTATTTTTCGCTGAAATTTTTAGATATTAAAGCCAAGGACGTCCCCAAGAAGTCATCATTCTTCAGAATGTCCAACTTCTGCATTTCTGCTTTTAAGGTAAGCTCCTTGTTTTTCTTTGTCTTCCATGCTACCCCAGATTCTTCTCAAATGTTTATAAGGGATCCCATCAATTCTTCCAGCTCATCTTTGAAGATATCTTTTTGCCTTCCTCAATGGCAGTACTTTATGAGCAAAGCGTTGAGGTAAAGATCGAAAGGGTTTTACCTCACAAGCTTTATCTTCTGAAAAAACTTTCACCTAAGGGCAAATGCTTCGTTGGCAATATCACACAGCTTGACATTGAATTCTGTAATGCTATTCATCCTTCAAGCATCCTCAAGTTTTCAAATCTTGTAGTCAGAATTTGCATCTTTGATAACTTTACACTTGAGGTTCCTTCATGAGTAGTTTGCAGAATTTCCCATGCCTTTTTAGCAATGACACATGTGGAGATAAGTTTGAACTGTGCTGGATCTACTCCATTAAATATGGCATTAAGCGTCTTTGAGTTACTGTTTGCCAAGGCATCTTCAGTAGGCGACCAGCTTTTTTCAGGCTTGAGTGATTTGAAACCGTTTGCATCAGTAGTCGTTGGAGGATCCCATCCAACCAGAATTGATTTCCAAGCCTTCTCATCAATAGCTTTAATAAAGGCTCTCATTCTTGCCTTCCAATATGCATAGTTGCTTCCATCCAAGAGAGGTGGACGCATTGTTGAACCTCCTTCCTTCATAGAGTCCATCGCACCAAACAACCAAGATCAAGTCCTGTGGATCCCGCCTAAGAAACAAAGACGACCCGCTCTGATACCAATTGAAAGATCTAGGTTAGTAGCGCGGTGTCCCAGTGGGTGAGTGACACTGGGTATGACACCGATAATAACAAGCAAATGGACAGTATTAAAAATGCGGAAAATAAATAGACAGGAGGTTGGTAACGCAATTCGGCAATTGCCTACGTCTGCGGGGCCACGCCCAGAAAGAACAATCCACTATGTTCACAAGTTACAAGACATTCAGTATGACACAAGGTAAGACACCATCTTATCTTAAATACTGCTGCTTCCTAACTTCTGCAGTGAACGGATTGTGCGAGCTCCCCTCGACTTATGTTGATTCCTCCCGGAATCCGTGGTTAAGCAAGATCCCCTTGCCCACGTTTGAACTCCTCCCGAGCTCTATGCTTGAATCAATAACACAAGTATTGCATCTTCATTGATGTTGCGTTAAGATGCTTCAAGCTAACACACTTTTAACTAAACTCTCCAACCAAGAAGTGTGTATACAGTCTTTTAGAAGACCGAATGGAATAATCAAAAACTCACACATGAAAACCGTGTGATGGAAAGTTTCATATAGGCACTCAAAAATCCTTCCATGTTTATCCCAAGATTATTTCCAAATAATTCAAATGGAAAGATCATAGAGACGTTCCAAGTCTTCACGATTATCTTCAAGATTGTTTCCAAAATAATTTAAATGAGAAGATGGAAACTCTTGTACCTTCAAGACTTATCTTTTCCAAATATGGATAACTTCCAAGAATACCAAGATAAGTTCCATAATTATCCATATGGCATTAATCATCAAATCAATCTTTCTTGCATAGATTGATTTTATTTGATTTTGCCTTCACTAAAAGCTTTCCTTATCTTTGCCAAAAAATAAATACCAATTAAAATAAATGCCAACTCACGTTTGCATTAACAAAAGCTTTAGTTATACACACGCAACGTATATGTATCTCTAAAATGAAACGGGCAAAGAAACAGATGATGCGAAGTGAACATTTTGTTTAAGCTGCTCTTGAATCACAAGAAATACTTCAATTAAAATACCTCATTGTAACTGATTGCTAGCCAGAGATGATGATCTTTATTGATTTATACAATTTGTGATGTAAGATCAAAGTATATATAGTACTTGAATTTTAATTGCAGTTTAATTGATTTGTACTTGAATCTGTTTTCAAAAACGATAGTTAAAGGTGGGGGATATCAAAGTTGGAAGGAAGCTGCAATGTATTAATGCTCTATATACTCTCAAATTACATGTAAACAACACCTAAACTTTTATCCTACTATATCGATCGGGTACATGAATCATATTTTGACATCGTATTTTATTATTACACATGCATGTTTTTATTTAGTTTTAAGTATGTCAAATCTTTTTTAATCGATTATTTCCAAGTCTTTTTTTGTCTCCTCCTTTCTTTTTTAATTTTGAATTGATTTCTCTTTATTTTATATACAACGCACTGGTGCATTTAGAGGTATCCTATGCACTAATTTTGTTGTGGAAGAAAATATTAGTGATCAATAAGTGTAGTGTACACCATTTTAAAATTTACCTTCAGAGCTAGCTGTATGTATATACTTTAATTCTCTTTTGATGATTTCATATTATATCATCATGTGTTCTTTTAATCCAGGTTGGACAATTTAAGGAATATGATTTGGATAGCATGCCGGTTGTAACGCCTTATCAGAAAAATCTCAAGCTGCCAAAGAGTTTTGATGCAAGAACAGCTTGGCCTCAATGTGGCACCATTGGAAGAATTCATGGTTAGTTCATCAACATACATATATGCCTGAATAACTCTCAATTATTAATTCAATTAATGGAAGGTTCTAAATAATTAATGCTTCCCTTTCCCTTTGATGTGCAACCTAACCTTTTGGATCTGGATTTAACTTCACATCCTCAAAGATCAGGTGAGTTGATGAGCAGTTATTAGTTTCTCAACAGTTCTGCTCTTTAATAATGCTTGCTATATATTGTGTAATATATGCACAAATTAATTTTAGCCATAGATCTTCCATCCATTCTTATCTCTAAAACTTGGGATGACTAAAATGCACTCTGGATCTTTTGTTATATTTCCTGTTGCAATCCCTATTTCATTTTATAAATACATGCTAAGTGTATTTAATTAAAATCCTATCAAGTGATTAATGAACTCTAAGGGATAATAAGTATTAAATACGTATCGTAAATTTATAAGAGTGAAACAGGAATTGCATTAGTTAATTTAATAGAAGATCCTCTGGGACTAAAATGGGATTCGTTCAAAATGCAATAATATGCAATTTGTTTCATGGTTGATGCTACTTAAAATCATTTTTTATTTTTATTTTTAATCAGGGACATTGTCATTCTGGCTGGGCTTTTGGTCCTGTACAATCACTCTCTGATCGTTTCTGTATCCATTTTGGCTTGGTAAATTTCTCTCACATCTCATGATGATCTGCAGTTTGATTTGCACTTCTTTTTTTCATGCTACGTAACGTACATATAAACCAAACAAATATTGCTGCTATTTTGTTTTGCAGAATATTTCTCTTTCTGTGAATGATATCCTTGCTTGTTGTGGCTTTTCTTGTGGTGATGGTTGCGATGGTGGTTATCCTCTCATGGCCTGGAGATACTTTGCGCAGAATGGTATAGTGACAGAAGAGGTAAAACATTTACATTTACAATTTGATGAAGTTTTGATCCAGGAATTTATAAGCTAAAAATTAATGGAGATTTTTTCTCCAATATTCATGCTTGCAGTGTGACCCTTACTTTGATAATACGGGATGTTCCCACTCAAGTGGTTGTGAACCTAGATATCCTACCCCTCAATGCACAAAGAAGTGTGCAAATAACAATAGCTGGCAAGAATCAAAGCATTTTTGCATCAATGCCTACAGAGTCAACCATCATCAGCATGATATAATGGCAGAGATTTATAAAAATGGACCAGTTACCGTCTCTTTCACTGTCTACGAGGTACAGCAAAATTGGATCGATATATTAATGATTTTGGAATCGGCTGAAGTACTTATTGGGTTCCGTTAAGGTCAGTTCAACAAAGGGAAAAAGGCTAAAATGCGTCCGGACATAACCTTTTTATTCGAATTGAGAATTGCCATTATAACTCATATGTTTGTCAGATCTTGTCGTTCCTTTCGAATCCCACATTATAATAGCGATTTTGAATTTAGATTAGAAAGTTATGATTGTTCAAAGTAAACGATTCGATTTAACATTCTTTTCTTTCTTTAATTGATTATGCGCAATTCAATTTATATTCTCAACCCGTTTCACATCTCTTTTCCTGATTAAAATTGTTTGACGGTTGTGATATGATGACACTATTCCCACAATGTAAAATCTAAAGTTGGTTTAATCAATTTAGTATAATCATAGATTTACCAGGCAATTGAGTATGAATTTTTTTTTAAAAAAAAAAAATTCCTTAATCCTTAATCATTACAACGTACTTATGTTCAATTTACTTTTACTACTAATATTTTTTTGAAACACAGGACTTTGTCAATTATAAATCTGGAGTATACAAACACACAACAGGAGAAATTCTGGACGGTCATTCTGCAAAACTGATTGGATGGGGAACCACTGATGATGGGGAGGATTACTGGGTATGTTGGCATTTTTTACATAACAAATTTCTGCATTAATTATATGTAACTAATCATGTCAAGATCAATAATTTGCAAGATTAACAATTTTTCTGCTGCAGTTGATTGCAAATCAATGGAATAGAAGCTGGGGCGAGGTAAGCTAGCTAGCTCAACATTAATTTATCGCAGTCCATTTACTGCTCTACCATAGTAACATGATTAATTCGTTAACTTAATATGCAAATGCCAATGCCAATGCCAATGCCAATGCCAATTTGTAGGATGCATACTTCAAGATAATAAGAGGAGTAAATGAATGTGGGATTGAAGATAATGTAATTGCCGGACTCCCTTCAAACAGAAATTTGATTCAACAATTCAGCAATGATGCACACATCTCACTTGATGCATCATCACTCTGATAACAAACCATCCAAGGAGGCTTGAAAAAGGGTAAATTCCCACTGGGATTTTGGTTAAATTTCAATTCAATAACAAACCATCATCACTCGGCTACTTCAAGTGTTTTCTGTTGTTATATGTCAATGCTGGACAAAATAAATGATTTGTAGACTTGGTATTAACATTATGGTGCACTTGATGAGTTCAACAAAATGACAATTAATGCCAATATAAAAAAAAAAGAATAAGAGTAACGATAGAGATCCAGTGACATTGTAACTTCACTCGTATTGAGTTATAAATACGGATTCTACGTTTTTGGAATTATAATTTCTCGTAAAAACTTTCGTACTCATTATTATTGCTCAAAGAATAATGTTTTGTTATACACAAATGGAGTTGCTTTGATTTTTTATAATGTGTTTTTTCCTGGAGAAAGGAAAAAAAATTATAAAGAAATTATAAGAAAAGATACTATCATATTTTTATAAACTACTCCACATATGTACAAAAGATCATATATAGAAAATTGATCTGTTTTTACATATAAAATTGATGGCTTCTTGTGCCCACTGGCAAATAGTAGGAAATCAATGCATGGTTCCATTTCCATTTGATACAAATAATATTGTTAACATATATTCTTAATCACCAAACATGGTTAATTTTCCATAATTTGGTTTCTGTCAAATTCTGATAGTTTTTTGTGATGATCAGAATCAAATCAAAGCATCATTACAATCGGCAAGTGTTTGTCCCATATAAACTTTAGCCGGCAAACTTTTAGGAATTAGAATTTTTAAAAGATTTTTCTTCTTGTAGAAAGCCACCAGGCTCTTCCTTACCTCTTTTGTAGTTTTCTTGTTTATGATCGCCACCCTATATATATATAATCCTGCAACATCAACCATTTCTTAGCCTGTATATACTTGAAAACAATGGCTAGCAAAACACATTTCTTGGTTATCCCTTTGCCTCTACAAGGCCACATGAATCCAATGCTGCAATTTTGTAAGCGTTTAGCCTCAAGAGGTGCAATGGTCACACTTGTCACCATTTCATCTGCCAATATCACAGTGGATGAACATCAGTTTGATTCGATTACGATCGAATACATTGCGGATGACTGCAATGAAATCGAATACATTCCGGACAGTGTGGATGCCTTCTTGAAGCGTTTCTTTACGACGGTTTCTAAGAATTTAGCCAAGATAATAGAGGAAAAAGCAAGTTCTGGCCATCCTGTGAAACTTGTTATGTATGATTCACTCATGCCCTGGGCTCTGGAAATAGTGCACAATCAAGGGATTAAAGGGGCTGCATTTTTCACTCAAGCATGTTCTGTTTGTGCCATATACAACCATATTCATCAAGGAACACTCAAAGTTCCTTTGGAGTTGGAGAAATCAAATTTAATATCACTGCCTTCAATGCCACTGTTGGAACTAAATGATCTGCCTTCTTTTGTGTATGATCCTTTTGCATATCCAAATGTTTTAGATGTTGTCCTCAGTCAAAATATAAACCTTGAGAAAGCAGATTGGCTCTTGTTCAACTCTTTCGACAAGCTAGAAGATGAGGTAATTAAATTTAATTTCCACAACCAAGAAGTTAACATAATTATATTACTGATCATCTAATGCCTTGCATGCATGCGCATGCATGCAACAATTTTTAATCTTACAATTTTTTGGCCTAATCAAAACTTAGGTAGTGAACTGGTTGGGAGAGCAATATCCAATCAAGACAATAGGGCCTAGTACTCATCTATGTACACTGACAAGCGATTGGAAGATGACAAGGATTACGCTCTCAATCTCTTCAAACCAAATACAGAAGATTGTATAAAATGGCTCGATTCCAAAGAAATCAAATCGGTTGTTTATGTATCATTTGGGAGCTTGTCGAACCTTGGAGAGGATCAGATGGAAGAAATAGCATGGGGGCTTGTTAGGAGCAATTGCAACTTCTTGTGGGTAGTCCGATCTACTGAAGAGAGCAAAGTTCCCAGTGATTTGTTGTTTGACGTTCAAGAAAGAGGCCTAATAGTGAGATGGTGTCCCCAACTCCAAGTTTTGGCTCATAAGTCAGTGGGATGCTTCATGACTCATTGTGGTTGGAATTCGACAATAGAAGCACTGAGCTTAGGAGTGCCAATGGTGACAATGCCAGTGTGGATTGATCAAACAACAAATTCTAAGTATATTGTTGATGTGTGGAGAACAGGAAAGAGAGTTAAGCCAAATGAAAAAGGAATTGTTACAAGGGAAGAAGTAGAGATGACTATCAAAGAAGTTATGCATGGTGAGAAGTCAATTGAGCTTAAGAGGAATGCTCTTAGGTGGAAGGAATTGGCTAGAGAGGCAATTAGTGAGGGAGGAAGTTCTGACAAACACATTCAAGAATTTGTGTGTGAGACTAGTATGTAATTAGTTTAATAGAATTAAATTACGGTAAATTTATCTCAACTTGAAAGTAAGTATCATTTTCTTCCTTGTTTATTGAAAAAGTTACATAATGGTTTATCAACTTGAATTTTGTCATATGAGTGGCCATTAATCCATTTTCTATGTATCTAAATGATTAACCGTTTCGTTTGTTATTTTGACTCTAAACCATGTAGTTTTTAATAATGCTAAAATGAATCACACAACAAGCGGAATTATTAGTGAGTTGGATGAAAATTGGGTCGAGAAAGGCAATTAATGGATCGACTGTAACATTATATGTAGTTTTTAATGCTAAAAGGAATCACACAACAAGCGGAATTATTAGTTAATCGAATGAAAAATGGATCAAGAAAGGCAATTAATGGATCCACCGTAACATTATATGTTTCATTTTATATAGACACGTGTAGCGTTTATATAAAGTGAAACAATGAGCGAACACATATTAGTATATGATAGAAATCTTCAAATTATAGAGTTAATCATATATACATGCACATATCTAGAGCAATCATGTAATGAAATATTTATTTTCACCTCTTTTTAGAAAACCATTAAATTCACATGCATTAGAATGCACATGATCAAACAATTGAGTGTTCTTTTCAACTTTAAGAAAAAAAAAAACTTTGTAATATTTGCTTATATACAAGTTTCACATCTCTTATTCTCATAGTCATTATGGAGATTAATCCATCTTTAAACATGTAATACAATACTCTATGCCTAACAAGTTCTACTCTGCCATACAATACAAGATAAGAAAATTCAATGTAATAAAGAAAAATATCACTCATTTTAATAATGTTTAACTTGAACATTGCATTACAAGAGTAACTTTTCCTTACAAACACGTCATTTTTAGAGAAGTTTACATTGTTTGACTCTAGTATAATTCTGATTCTTTTTTTATTGATAATATCTGCAAAAACAAGATCTTAACAATATCTGTAATATGAAAAACATTTGTGAGTACAAATTTACTGCTGGATGTGAATTATAAATACACATTCTTTTTATATCAATCAGCTTGACTCACTACTACAAAATGGCCTTTTAAACCTCCCTTTTAATAGCGGTTAAACAAAATCCGGTGTAAATGCTAAAAACGCGGTGGCATTATCGTAACATTAAACAAGAAGGAGAACAATTTACACAGGTTATAACTGTAACCGGTGTAAAAAACAAGACAATGTCAATTATTTACACCTGTTATCATAAAACCGGTATAATTATGAACATATTACACCGGTTTTACCATAACGGTGGTAAATTATGTTTTTCTTTACACCGGTTATTAAAAAACCCCGGTGTAAATACATTAAATATTACACCGGTTACGTATAATTACCGGTGTAAATTGTGTTATAAATTACATCCTAACATTAACCACACATTTTTCCTCCTGCTCCAGCTTAAGGTCAGCATTATCTCTATCGTTTTTTTTCCAAAAACTGCGCACGAAATATTTTTGAAGACCAAATCAGAAGCTACAAATTAACTTTTGTACATTCAACTCAACCATCTGAGGTTAGCCAGTTTTATGTATACTGATAACTTCTGTATGCGTTCTTCATATCATTCCATTGAGCATTGACATATATATAGATTTGTTTTTCATTTTTTAAAAAAATTTAAAATTGTAGATTTCAATATATATGCTTTATATTTGTAATAAATGTAATAATGTGATGTTTTCTACTTCATTTAGGAGGTTCATGTGTATATTTTTTAGGTTTATTGATGGGTTTACATAATACGAATTTATTAATTATTAATGAATTAATTTTGTCCTTCATTTAAATTGTGGAGGTATATATTTTGCATTTGTCTACTTTACATGGAGAATTAACATGCTGATAGTAATTAAATAGTTTTTTTATAATTAAAGTTATCCACCATCTGTGTGGTAATTAATTAGTTTATTTTTTTTATATTGTACTCAACCACAAAAACAGCTTCAACAGCAATTGACGATGGAAGACAAAAAACCTTCTTCCGAAGTAGTGAAAACCCAAAAAACTTACTTCTCTCCAGAATCAATACAAGAAAATCACCAAACAGAAACATCAATCTCCCTATTGATTATGGGACTTGATTTGAATAATTACACTTTGATGAAGGACAGCTACATGCCGACCCAGAGATGCAAAAAGTTATCGTTACTATGTTGAAGATTATGTATCCAAAATTTTTCTAATCTAAAATTGGTGTAATCATGTAGCAGTTTTATCATGTGCCTTCGTTCTATGTCATGTGGCTTATTTTACTTAATCGGTATTTTTTCTTGTTAGTTGCCAGCTATTGATGGGTAGATGAAAGTATGTTGTGCGCTTCTAAAGTGCTTTTCTGATTGTATTACCCTTTAAAAGAATTTAAAGTATGTGATTTAGTGCTTATTAACGTATGTCTATTATAATTAAATTTAGAAACATATTTTGTTGATTAATTTATATGATGTAATATTATGCAATCTGAAATGCATTTATTTTGTTGGTTAACTTATTATAATTATTTTTTGTACAATTTAAGGGAGCGATAGTTTTGTACAATCTCACACCATTAGCAATCACAATTTCATACTTTTAGAGAATTTCGTAATTCTTGAATTGATTATTGTCTTGAATTGATTATTGTCATTGCACCAAATCATATCACCAATTCTTAGAATAAATGGGTATTGTCATGTGAAGTTCAATCATGATGATAATGCTAATATTTTGTTATTTATTTATATTTATTTTGGATAATATTGGTATTATTAATTGGAAAAATTGTTGATAATTTCAGATTTATCTAGAGGAAGTTGTTGACAACTAAAAGTACAAGTACTGTGGAAATTGCATCTGGACATACTTTTGGAAGGCTTCAGAGACACATCTTCAAAGGGAAGTTTAAGGATGTGAAGTTCAATCACTTCACCAAATGATATTATTGCTACAATTTCTAAACTATCTTCAACAAAATTAGCAACAGGAACATTATTTCCCTTTTCCTTCTTGTTAGATCTACACTCAACTTTATAGTAGCAAATTCTATACTTCTTCTTATCTTTAAAATCAATGCTTTCAAGTTTTTTTCTTTTTACTTTTAAATTTTTTCTCTTCAACCAATTTCATTTTTGAATCATTATCTATTTCTTCATTTTAAAGAATACTAATACTATCCTCAATTTTAAGATGTTTTAAAACAGTTAGATATAGTCAAAATTTCATAAATATAAAGTAACTTCTTTTTATAATGATTCCATAAAGGTGACAACTTAGGGTCTGTTTGGACAACACCGATTTAGCACTATTTGTAAAACAAAAAAAATTCTGTTTGGATGTATATTTCTCTACCTTTTGCGTTTATGATTCTAAAAGACTTGTACAGTAACATTAATTTAGAATATTAATAAAATAGTAAATAATATTCTGTCAAAATATTTGAATAGTGCACAGTGTTGTATATTCTATGCGTCAGACATTTCTTTCTTTTCTCTTCTTTTTCTCTTCCTTTCTCTTCTTTACTCATCTTCTCCTTCTGCAATTCTGTTGCACTTTTTCCCCTTCTTACACTTCCTTTTTTTTTCAAACCGAATCCCTATTAAATGTGATGACATTACACTGCACAACCATAAGAACATCAACAGAAAGATTCTCAGTACTTCCTTGTATGGTGTGAGTGCTTTATTAATGTTTAGATTTGGAAATCACTTGTACTAGAATGAACAGATGTAAGTGATAGTAGCAATTGTAACTCACTGTTGCTGCTGTTGATTGTAGATAGAAATTCTTCTTATACGGAGAAGAAGATTTGCTACTGTTGATCGGAGATGGAAATTATTCTTATAGAGAGAAGAAGATGTTCTTGATGTAAACGTATGATGAAGAGTGCAAACTATTCTAACGTTGAAAAAATGGCCAGCAATTCAATGAATAAGGAGAAGGTTTCATAAACAAATATGATTGGAATAACGTGGGTTCATATAAGTTTAAGGCCCACATGTCTCCTTTTGCAGCCATTTTTCTGTTTGACCCATGTAGTTTCTTTATTACTTTGAAAATGCAGGTGCATGTGCATACAATAAGTTTGCCAGCGTGCAAGCAATCAAGAACAACCAATGGGACCCACTTTTTTAAAAAATTATTTATATAATAATATATAAAATAATCATTATATATATAATAATAATTTTTTCTATACACAATTTTCAATAAATTAATCAAATTTATCTATCCAAATACATCTAATCATTTTATAAATATTCATTTCTCATAACAAAACCCGATAAAATCATTTCATAAATAAAATCAAAAAACACCTCATCCAAGCGGAGCCTTAGAAATTATTGTTCCTACTTGTAAGAGATTTAGGCTCTGTTTGGATGCACCTTTTTTGTGATTTATTTCACAAATGCAAAATGGTTTCATCAAAATTTTTAAAACAAAAAACAATGATGCAGTAATTATTTTTGCTACAATATTTTTTATAAATAAAATATTAAATTTGAATTTAAATTTTAAATTTTAATAATAAATAATTCTTCTTAACACAATTCCCACCAAAACAAACTAATAAAATATTAATTCAAATTTAAATTTCAAACTTTTATTAATAAAATAATCTTCAATACAAATCCCAACAAAATAAAATTCATTAATTCAAACACTCCTAAAGTATTCCTTTCTCATAACAAATCCCAATAAAAAAATTTCATCATAAAATCTAAAAATACCTCGTCCAAACATAGCCTTAGAAATTTCAGCACCATGATCCTTAAGTTTTGAAACAATCACTTGCAAATTATGATTTAGTACATAAGAGAAAAATTATCATCAAGTTTAAATTCAAAATATTTCTTAATGAGAAACTTATTTGATCCTTGGTTTTATGATATATATTCTCATTAAAGGCAGACCAAATTTCTTTTTGTTTCTTCAATTAATGCAGTAAATATATTATAGAAAATCTCTGAGAGAGTATTAAGGATGTAACTTCACATGATACTTCATATTCTTAAAACTTCTCCTTTTGTCTCTTCATTTTATCGAATTCTCCTTCATTTGGAGGAAAGATTTAGAGAATATCAAGATTGAGGATATACAATACTTTTAAAACAGTATGAAAAAACATCATTTGTAAGTTGGATATTTGGTGCAACTCACAAATGGTAGTACTTAAGAAAGACAATAAAATGGAAACTTTAAATAACGAACAAGTGTATATTAAGGACTTCAAATCGTGTTACGAACACTGTCCTTAAGGTTTTATTTGGTCTCTATTTTGTGCAAATACTAATGACCAAATATCCTTTAGGATTAGATGAAGCTATTGTCTAAATGTTTGCACTAACAAATGACAATACAAAAAACAAGAAAAGAAGAGCAAGAGATGTTCTGTTTGTGATGTATCTTGGTCTATTTATAGAGCTTCAAAACACATCATGTAACGTTCCACTAACTTCATGAGCTTACCACTAACATCATGAGATCATGGGGTAACATCTTGGGGTTCCCACTAGCTTCATGAAGTTGCCACTAACATTATGTACTAACATCATGGGATCATGGAGTCCTCACAATTATTGAAAATTATCCAACAATCCCCCGCCATTTTCAATAATTGAAAATATTTAAACATCTCTTGATAATCAGTGCATCAACAATGGTATCTTTCGATTGAACCATTATCTTAGTGATAGTTACTTATAACTTGTAAAACCATTTTGGTAGCTAGGCTTTGAACCAAAGGTTCATGTAACAAGCTACACGAAATATCACACACGGATTCACTTCTTTTCAATTGTTATTAACAGCATACACCTTGTGTAATGCCACAATCCTTTCATGAATGTGTCAAAGTTTAAGTCCAAAACTTTATGGATAATGAAATCTTAAATTCACATAGGCAAGTTCTCAAATGCCCCCGCCATTTATGGCATTTTCTGAGACTTGTTAAGAACACCAAGTTCATCCTCACTTTTACTAGCGGGAATTTAAACACTTATTTTGATATAGTGTTCCAACCTTTTACCAATGTACTTTTCACTACATTGAATCCAAGACTACACAATGTGGTAGCGTTGGATTGAGGTTTCCATTGTTGAAGGTCTATTTCATGGACTTCAACCCCATCTCAACTGAGGTCTTTTCAACTGCATCTCTAGTTAATCCTTTTGTTAAAGGATCAGCTAAGTTCTCTTTGGACTTGACATAGTCTATGGTTATGACTCCATTTTTTATTAAGTCTCTAACCATACTATGTCTCACTCCAATGTGCCTTGACTTGCCATTATAGACTTCACTATAAGCCTTGGCAATCATACTTGTACTATCACAATGTATGGATATAGGAGAGATAGGCTTTGGCCACATAGGTATCTCATATAACAAGTTTCTTAGCCATTTGGCTTCCTTGCTAGCCGCAGCTAAAGCTACAAACTCAGCTGCCATGGTGGAGTCAGTTATACATGTTTGTTTCTTAGATCCCCAAGAAACAGCTCCACCACCTAGAATAAAGATCCAACCACTTGTTGACGAGTGATCATCTTTATTCGTTATCCAACTAGCATCCGAGTAACCTTCAAGTACTGAAGGCTCTCCCTTATAGTTGATACTATAATTTTTGGTGTATTTGAGATACTTTAGAATTCTTGTAACACCTAGCCAATGTTGTTTGCTAGGGTTACTCGTATACCTACTCAACACCCCTACTGCATAAGCAATATCCGGGCGTGTACAAATCATGGCATACATCAAACTACCTATCACTTGGGAATATTCCAATTGTGATACTGCCGGACCCTCATTTTTGACATGATCAATTTTAGGGTCCAAAGGAGTTAACGCCGGTTTACAATCATCATGATTGAACCTCTTGAGAACCTTCTCAATGTAATGAGATTAAGAGAGTAGGATTGACCCTTGCTCTCTTTTAATCTTTATACCCAGGATGACATCGGCTTCTCCCATATCTTTCATATCAAACTTGCTTGATAGCAACTTTTTGGTTTCTAAAACTTGTTCTAAGTCTGAACCAAAAATCAACATGTCATCCACATATAAGCATATTATGACACCTTGACCATTTGAATACTTGCTATATATACATTTGTCTGATTCATTGATTTTGAATCCACTAGCAAGTATTACTTGGTCAAATTTTTGATGCCATTGCTTTGGAGCTTGTTTAAGTCCATATAAAGACTTCACAAGTTTGCACACTTTGTGCTCTTGTCCAGGTGTCACAAACCCTTCGGGTTGTTTCATATACACCTCTTCATCTAGCTCACCATTCAAGAACGCAGTCTTAACATCCATTTGGTGAATTACCAATTTTTGGATTGATGCAATTGCAAGTAGTACCCTTATGGTAGCTATCCTTGCAACAGGTGAGTATGTATCAAAATAATCAAGGCCTTGTTTTTGTGTATAGCCTTTGGCTACCAACCTGGCCTTATATTTTTCCACGGTTCCATCAACCTTCAATTTCTTTTTGAAGATCCATTTACAAGCCACTGGCTTAGAACCGGGAGGCAAATCCACTAGAACCCAGGTATTGTTAAACAATATTGAGTCCATTTCATCATTGATTGCCTCTTTCCAAAATGAAGCATCTTGTGATATCACAGCTTCATCATATGTTTTAGGTTCATCTTCTGTATTAAAACAGAATGCTATTTTGTTACTTAGTTCACTTCTTGTACCTTCAACAAGATAAGTAACAAAATCTGGACCAAATGATTTGGCCTTCTTTGCCCTTTTGCTTCTTCTTAACTCAATGATCTCATTTTTGTTATTTGAGTCCTTTAGTGCAATATCATCATTTCTCAAGTTTATGTTCTTGGAAATAGAACTGAATCTTTGTTCATCAAAGATTGCATCTCTTGATTCAATGATCGTATTGATGCCTATTGAATCATTGTGTTCAATTACCATGAACCTATAGGCTTTGCTATTATGTGCATAGCCTATAAAGATGCATTCAACACCTCTTTCTCCCAATTTCCTCTTTTTGGGTTCCGGAAGCCTTACAATGGCTCTACAGCCCCAAACTCTTAAGTGTTTAAGGTTTGGCTTCCTTTTGTTCCAAAGTTCATAGGGAGTTATTGAACTTCTTTTATTGGGGACTCTATTGAGTATATAACAAGCTGTTAGTACAGCTTCACCCCAAAATCCTTGACTAAGACTTGCATTAGTCATCATGGAATTAATCATTTCCATTAGCACCCTATTTTTCCTTTCGGCCACACCATTTTGTTGTGGTGTATAAGGTGCCGTCAACTCATGTTTGATACCGGTTGACTCAAAGAATTCCTTTTCATAGAATTCTCCACCCCTATCAGTCCTTAGACATTTGATAGAAGCACCACATGCAAGTTCAACTTCTTGTTTGAAGATCTTGAACATTTGCATGGCTTGATCTTTAAAGTGCAACAAATAAACATGACAAATTCTAGTGCAATCATCTATAAAAGTCACAAAGTATTTGTTTCCTCCTAAAGATGGAGTTGCATGCAAATCACATAAGTCACTATGCACTAATTCCAGCGTATTAGTTTTTCTTTCAATTTGTGGAAAAGGCATTCTTGTGATTTTATTAAGCATGCAAGTATTGCATTTTCCATCATCATTTTTTGCACATTTAGGCAAAAGATCTAACTTAATCATATCATAAATTCTTTTATAATGAACATGGCCTAATCTAGCATGCCAAAGAATGGTAGAAGGCTCAGTCAAGTAAACAAAAGATGCATTCTTATTGATAGGCATAACATTCAGCTTGAACATGTCATTACAAAGATAACCCTTCCCAACAAACATCCCTCCCTTGGAAAGCACAAACTTATCAGCCTCAAAAACTAGTTTGAAACCAAACTTGTTTAAGAGACTACCCGACACAAGGTTCTTTCTAATTTCAGGAACAAATAACACATTTCTCAAAGTTACAACTTTTCCAGAAGTAAACTTTAAATCTATCTCCCCTATGCCTTTGATAGGCACTGTTGAGGAGTTCCCCATGTAGACAACAGAGTTTGGATCTCCAATTTCTCTCAAGGACTTGAAGAAGCCCTTGTTTTTTCATATGTGTCGGGTGGCTCCTGAGTCAACCCACCAAGTAAACTCTTCATCAACCATGTTGATTTCAGAGACCATGGCCACAAGCGCCTTCTCATCATTGCCTTTGTTGTAGGAGTTTGGAGCATTTCCTTGATTCTTGAGAAGCCGACACTCAAACTTGTAGTGTCCCTCCTTCTTGCAATGATAGCACTTGCCCTTCTTCTTCTTGATTTTGCCATTGTCTTTGCCATAGAAAGCCTTCTTTTTGGATTTGCTGCTTTGGCCTTCCTCTATGACATTCACCTTGGTGATTGGCTCTTTGCCTTTGTCATTTGACTTTTCATCCTCTTTTGATTGAGGGCTGCTTTCCTGCATTCTTAACTCTTCTTCAACACGGAGAGAGTTAGCAAGACTTTCAAGTGAGATCTCTTCCTTTTTATGTTTGAGATCTCTCTTGAAGTCTTTCCAAGATGGGGGGAGTTTATCAATTAATGCACTAACAATTATAGATTCATCCATTAACATGTTGTGCTCAGTGAAGTGATTAAGCATTCTTTCTAGTTCAGAAAATTGTTGCATGATGGGCCTATTATCCATCATTTTGTAGTTGAAGAAAGTAGAGACGAGGAATTTCTTACTTGTTGAATCTTCCCTCATATACCTTGCCTCCAATTTCTCCCACAGCTCCTTTGCGGTTGCCACCATGTGGTAGATGTCAAAGAGATTGTCACACATCGCATTCAAGATGTGTCCCCGACATATCTCATCATCTGTCTCCCACTTTTGCTTGTTGCGGATTTGATCAACCGTTGCATTCTCCTCTCCTCCAGGAAACGATGGCATCGGAGTGTTGAGCACGTACACTACCTTGAGAGCCACCAAAAGGAAATGGACTCTCTTCTTCCAGCGGGTAAAGTTTCCACCATCAAACCTATCGAGTTTGACGATGCTTGAGGTGAGGTCTCTCACTGCACTAGCCATTTGGTTGGTAAAGGAAATAAAACCTTAAGAATGTAAGTTGGATATTTGGTGCAACTCACAAATGGTAGTACTTAAGAAAGACAATAAAATGGAAACTTTAAATAACGAACAAGTGTATATTAAGGACTTCAAATCGTGTTACGAACACTGTCCTTAAGGTTTTATTTGGTCTCTATTTTGTGCAAATACTAATGACCAAATATCCTTTAGGATTAGATGAAGCTATTGTCTAAATGTTTGCACTAACAAATGACAATACAAAAAACAAGAAAAGAAGAGCAAGAGATGTTCTGTTTGTGATGTATCTTGGTCTATTTATAGAGCTTCAAAACACATCATGTAACTTTCCACTAACTTCATGAGCTTACCACTAACATCATGAGATCATGGGGTAACATCTTGGGGTTCCCACTAGCTTCATGAAGTTGCCACTAACATTATGTACTAACATCATGGGATCATGGAGTCCTCACAATTATTGAAAATTATCCAACATCATTTAGTCCTTACAATTGTTAAAGTTAGTTTCTGTGCGGCTGTACGTGCCATCAAGCATATCCAATGTGACAAAATTTTGATTTATCTCTGTCATGTTATAGCAAACTCTTGAGTAGACTTCATAATTTTCAATTAATATTTTAAAATTATTGAAGGATGTGTACCAAGAATTATAGTGATAAACAATATATAACACATTAGTATAGAATGAAAGAATGATTTGTGAGGGAAGTTCAATAAGGATTGAGTGTAAAGTTTATATAGTATACATTATCTAAGATCTATAAAGTATTAGTTACCTCCGTTGCCTTGCTAGTCAATTTTATGACAATTACTTTTAAAATACAATAGACCAAATGAAATAATCAAATAGTAAATTCTTGAATTGTTTTTGCATTAATTAGAATGCAAAAGTTAGTTCAAATTTGATTAAAATCACACATGTACATATATAGACCTCTAAAATTGGAATGTAACTCTTCAAAGACCAGTGGCATAGGTTTGGAATATCTCTTCAAATAAATGTCACAAATTTGCAATGTAACTTTTTAAATAGATATATACCACATTTGCACAAATGCAACTCTTTGAAGTAGAGTACATTTGGTGTCTTATATTTTCTTAACTTATATTACAAACTAATTTTTTTTCTAACATAAATTTTATGCCTCAGAGATATATAAGAGAGGGTACGTAGAAGATCTATATATGGCTAAACTTAATTCGTTGGTGCATTACACAAAACCAACCATAGAATAGAATGAGTACAACTCAACTGATGAGAATTCAATTCATTCTTAATCACCTAAAATGGTTTTCCATAATTTGGTTCTGATAGTTTTTTTATGTTATGATCGGAATCAAAGCATCATTACAATTGTCAAGTGTTTGTGCCTAGAAAACTTTGGCCGGCCGGCACTTGTAGAACTTGAATTTTTAAAGCTAGCCGGCTCTTCGTCTCTCCTCTTGTAGTTTTCTTGTTCATGACCACCCTATATAATAATTCTGTCACATGCACCATTTCTAAGCCTGATTTACTAAATCAATTTAGCATCAACAGTTGCCTGGAAAAAATGGTTAACAAAACACATTTCTTAGCCATCCCTTTGCCACTGCAAGGCCACATGAACCCAATGCTGCAATTGTGCAAGCGTTTAGCCTCAAGAGGTGTAATGGTCACACTTGTCACTATTTCCTCTGCCAATATCTCAGTTGATGAACATCAGTTTAACTCTATTACGATCGAATACATTGCTGAAGACTGCAATGAAGTCGAGAAAATTGATACAAAAAACGCTATGGATGCCCTTTTGAAATGCTTCCATTCCGCGGTTTCAAAGAATTTGGCCAAGATAATGGAGGAAAAAGCCAGTTCTGGCCATCCTGTGAAAGTTGTTATGTATGATTCACTCATGACTTGGGCTCTGGAAATAGTGCACAATCAAGGGATTAAAGGGGCTGCTTTTTTCACTCAAGCTTGTTCTGTTTGTGCCATATACAACCATATTCATAGAGGAACACTCAAAGTTCCTTTGGAGTTGGAGACATCAAATGTAATATCACTACCTTCAATGCCACTGTTGGAGCCAAATGATCTGCCTTCTGTTGTGTATGATCCTTGTGCATACTCAAACGGCTTAGATTTTGTCCTTGTTCAAAATATAAACCTCGAGAAAGCAGATTGGCTCTTGTTCAACTCTTTCGACAAGCTAGAAAATGAGGTAATTATTAAATTTTCCACAAGCTAGCAAGAAGTTGACATAATATTACTGAATTCCTTGCATTGCAAGCATGCAACAATTTTTAATCTTACAAATTTTTTGGCCTGATCCAAGCTAGATAGTGAACTGGTTGGGAGACAGATATGCAATCAAGACAATAGGGCCTAGTTCTCCATCTATGTACACTGACAATGACAAGCAATTGAAAGATGACAAGGATTACACTGCTTGAGATAGCAATGTTTCCATTCCAAATGGCACAGTGCTAAGAACAAACTAGTCTCGTATTATACTTTTTATGAATATAGGAAAAAACACATTCAACGTTGTCCTATATATTCTAGGAAAGTTCGGAAGGTATAGAACTGTTAGTGTCAAATGAAAACTTGAGTTCACTAAATTAGTTAGGAAAATATCATGATGGCACATTTGAGGATTGGCTAGTTCCTACCTTTGTAATGCTTCCATTCATTTCCTAACTGCTTTATTATGCCTTAGTTAGAGATAAGAAGAGTGGATGGAAGATGTATGGTTACAACTTAGTTGACTTGGTGCATAACATAATGCCAAACATGAAAGAGCAGAATTACTGTTGAGAAACTAATAACTCATCAACTCACCTGATTTTAAAAAGTGTGAAGCCAATTCTTAATCACTCAACATGGCTTTCCATAATTTGGTTTTGTCATGGTTCTGATAGTTTTTTGTGACGATCAGAATCAAAGCATCATTACAATCGGCAAGTTTTTTGTCCCTAGAAAGTACTTTAGCCGGCACTTGTAGGACTTCCATTTTTAAAGATTTTTCTTCAAGTAGAAAGCCAGCCGGCTCTTCGCCTCTTCCTTAACCTCTTGTAGTTTTCTTGTTCATCACCAGCCTATATAGGCCTGACTAACCGAATCAATTTAGCAGTTGGCTTAGGAGTTAATCGGGAAAAAAAATGGCTAACAAAACACATTTCTTGGCCATCCCTTTGCCTCTACAAGGCCACATGAATCCAATGCTGCAACTGTGCAAGCGTTTGGCTTCAAGAGGTGTAATGGTCACACTTGTCACTATTTCCTCTGCCAATGTATCGATGGAACATGAGTTTAAATCAATTATGATCGAGGACATAGTGGATGACGGCAATGAAGTTGAGGAAATACATACACCAGATGGGGTGGATGCCTTCTTAAAACACTTCCATAGTGAAGTTTCTAAGAATTTGGCCAAGATAATAGAGGAAAAAGCCAGCTCTGGCCATCCTGTGAAAGTTGTCATGTATGATTCGCTCATTCCTTGGGCTCTGGAAATAGTGCACAATCAAGGCACTAAAGGGGCTGCGTTTTTCACTCAAGCCTGTTCCGTATGTGCCATATACAACCATATTCATCGAGGAACACTCAGAGTTCCTTTGGAGACACCAAATATATCACTGTCTTCAATGCCACTATTGGAGCCAAATGATCTGCCTTCTTTTGTGTATGATCCTTTTGCATATCCAAACGTTTTAGATCTTGTCCTCAGTCAAAATATAAACCTTGAGAAAGCAGATTGGGTCTTGTTCAACTCTTTCGACAAGCTAGAAGATGAGGTAAATTTCTAGTTCTTAAAGATATTAAAAGTTTGAAACTCTCAGGCATTTGTTTTTCTGAAAAGGGGTGTACTAGAAGGAAGCATAACATTACTGAATGCAACAACTTTTTACTTCCGGAATTGGATTCGTGTTTCTCCCTTCTTTAATTTTTGTAGTTTTATGAATCTGACAAATGTTTTGGCCTAATCAAAACTAGGTAGTGAACTGGCTGGGAGAGCGATATCCAATCAAGACAATAGGGCCTAGTACTCCATCTATGTACACGGACAAGCGATTGGAAGACGACAAGGATTACGCTCTCAATCTCTTCAAACCAAGTACAGAAGATTGTATAAAATGGCTCGACTCCAAAGAAAACAAATCAGTTGTTTATGTATCATTCGGGAGCTTGTCGAACCTTGGAGAGGCTCAGATGGAGGAAATAGCTCAGGGCCTTGTGAGGAGCAATTGCAACTTCTTATGGGTAGTCCGATCTACTGAAGAGAGCAAAGTTCCCATTGATTTGTTGTCTGATGCTCAAGAAAGAGGCCTAATAGTGAGCTGGTGTCCTCAACTCCAAGTTCTGGCTCATAAGTCATTGGGATGCTTCATGACTCATTGTGGTTGGAATTCAACGATAGAAGCATTGAGCTTAGGAGTGCCAATGGTGACAATGCCAGTGTGGATTGATCAAACAACAAACTCTAAGTATATTGTTGATGTATGGCGAACAGGAAAGCGAGTTAAGGCAAACGAAAAAGGAATTGTGACAAGAGAAGAAGTAGAGATGACTATCAAAGAAGTTATGCATTCAAGTGAGCTTAAGAACAATGCTCTTAGGTGGAAGGAATTGGCTAAAGAGGCAGTTAGCGAAGGAGGAAGTTCTGACAAACACATTCAAGAATTTGTGTCTGAGACTAGTATGTGATCAGCTTAATAAAGTTCAACTTCATGTTCATTAATTTAGGCAAAAGTGCATCATTTTCTATCCTAAGATCTTTTAAACTACATCCAATGGTCCATTTTCCAGATTTTCAGAAATTAGTAGCCTTACAAGAGAAGAGGATTGAGCTCAAGAAGAATGCTGTAAAATGGTAGGATTTAGCTAACCAGGCAATGAGTGAAAGAGAGGAAGCTAAGCTGATCATGATTTTCCAGAAACACAGTATACATTTGCATTTTGCAAATTAAGATTTCCTTCAATCTGCCTTTTCTCCACTCACAAAGACTACATCATAAAGGAAATAAACATATCCAACCACAGAAAGAAGCCCTTTGTTACAATCATTTTCAGCAGCTATTTGTATTGAAATGGATGCCTCCAAATCTTAGCTGTTTAAAATTTTATGGCACTTTTTTGTTACTGCACTTTGTGATGCGTTAAAATAGAAGGAAAGTGAAAACTTATAACTCAATATAGTGAAGAAAATTGTCATGGTTTAGTTTCTGAAGTTCAACAATTTCTGACTTTCTAAATTACACAAGTAACAGTAGGAAATTGACATCTACAATTTCAAGGTAACCTAAAACTATTCAGTTACAATGCTCCAAATCATCTTCCAAAATTTTTGACCCTATTCTAGGTCAAAATGTAAAAGAATGACACTTGACCATTCACTAAAATACAGTTTAAGATGCTACTCTATGAGTTGGCACCGTCCCACAAAAAGGCTTATATCTGCAGACTCCGTACAGGTAAAGTTGGTGTGAAAAATTAGGGACAAGCCGAGTTCTTCCTAGAAAAAGGATTGCAGATTTTTATTCCACATGTTCAATGAAGATTGAGCTCCAAATGTAAACCTTTAGTCGATGATATGTCTGGATTAAGATACTTATCGAACACACTTCAAAATCTTTCATGTACTAGATTAGGAATTTTCGGCATTGAGGGCTTCAAGTTGCTTTCTAAGATCCTCAAGGTCATCAAAGGGGTCACTAGTCTCCTCTGAAGCAGGTGGTTTTGTATACGCATCTGCGCTTGGCAACTCATGAGTAAGGCCTTCTGGAAGAGTACCTGGAAGAAAGAGATTCAGGCTATTGTCAAACCTAGGCTGCTTGTTATTGCAATAACAGCAAAGTAGTACATTAAGCTATTCAAATTCTTTATGTAACCCAGGATATTACTTGGCATCTCCTGTAAATGGAAAAACACTTGTCAGGTGACGTTACTCAATAGAAACCAAATGTTCCAAATTTCTACCAGACGGCCATATGGCTACTTCAGCCATTTCTTTCCTCCTTTCAGCTCATCTTTCTTCTTGAAAATTTCAAGAGAAGAAACAGAAAACAAGGTAGGAACCTAAGAGGCCTCAGTTAACACCATCCTTTCCAGCCAACTTCAAGAAAGCAATGATAATAAAAGGAGAGGTACCAATAATGTCATATGAAAATGCTGAGTCTTTACATGCATCAAGTAAATAACACTCTTAGTTTAAGGGAACCCAGAAAGAGAATTTTAAAACATAAAGCCAATAAGACTAAGGAACCATAAAACTCCTAATCAGTCAATAAGATACCAAACCACATCAATGATTATGGCGATTAGAAGTTGTTTACTTCATTTATTGATAGAACAAATCACATTAAACAATTAAAAACTTGGCAGAAAGTATGCTCAACTTTAAGACAGACTTCATGTGACCTGAATATGCAATGACTTGCCAGTTAAGGTCCTCTTTAAAGAGATGTAGGACAGGTATTTCAGATACTACTTCAACTAGCTTTTCAAGGAAATTAAGCTATCCTGCCAAAGCTTTCTGGCTCTTATTCAAGGCACTAATTCTATAAGCATTAAGCTTCATATCAAGTTCGAAAATCTTTTCTTCCATGATTCACAATTCATTTATTACCATTGAACTTTGGAGTTAAGAGTCTTGAAGCAACCAAAATAAAGTAATTCTTCCATAATTCACAATTCATTTACTGTGTTTGAACTTCGAAGTTAGAATCTTGAAACAAAAATAAAGTAAAACAATCCACCAGAGATGGTTAAACATCAGGCCAGTGGAAATCAAGTCAATGATAGCATATTAGGAGAAAAAGTATAACCTGAACTTCCTGCATCTGTACCAGCCACTTCACTGTCATCAACAACACTGAAAGCACAAAAAGAAGATAAAAAACAGTTCTGTAAAAAAGGTCAACAACAAAGATAAGTCATAACTTAGCAGAAGTCACAAATTATCTTCTGGAGTTAACTAGAGAAAGAACATGAAGATCTTTGTTCACTAAAGGACAGGGAACTTTCTATTTCCAATACTTTAACGGGACAAAACGAAACAAGCAAACCTTCTACAGTCTTACCTTATGTTCCATTCATTATCCGTATGGATGGGACATTCTGCTGCAGACAGTGCTTCTGCCTCCATTTTTGCTCTAGCAGCAGCATCCCTGGCAGGCTTTGCAAGAATGTATTCTTTCTGCAATACAAAAGTCACCAGCTCAACATCATCGACAAAATGTAAAATCCACAAGAGAAAAAAATTACAAGAAAGCAATTGGCGAATGCTCTAACGAGATAAATTTTTACCTGTCGCTCCAAACAAGCTGAATTTGAACACTGGGGGTTTGGCTTCATTTCCATTGTTGGGAAATAATCTTTCAGGGCGTTGTAACCCTGAAATCAATTGATAAGTATCAGTGTTAATTCATGTTTATTTCCACAGCCATTTCTTGTGGAGAGAGAGGATGTATGAAGTTTACCAAATAAGGGGTGACTTGCCCAAACTGTAACAAGTATTTCAGAGTGTTTTGAACAAGAAGGCCAGCAACAACACCCTGTCAAGTCAAACCAAGGTAATAAGAAAAGTATGACAAAAGGTATATTCAGAAACAATCCCTATTTTTCTAGGGTTTGCTCTCCTCGTGAGAATAGGAACTGTAAATCATGTGATTATATTTTGTTGACAGCCAACACAACATAAAAGCTTAAGCATTCAGAGAGAAAAGTAATTCAACAGACTTGCATGCACATCAGAACAAATCTAAGGGATGAGATTACAGGTGTTGGTCCCTCTAATGCCCAAGCAAGTGAAGTTTCATGAATGTCATGGGAAGATATGAATCCAAGATCAGGAAGTAAATTTTGTACTTATTAAATAGGGCCACTTGACCATTACATAATATGAGTGTAAAACAACAAAGACAAATACATAATTAACAAACAGAACAATACTTACACTTTCAGATTTCAAGCCTCAACGTTGTTTAATTTAGAACTATTCTCAAGATTCACCAGGTTTTCGAAAGATGGCTAGAGCATGTTGTCAAAAAATTTCAATCACAATTGTACAGAAAGTATCTCCTGTCAAAGAAGTGGGAGAAAACACTCTATACTTCTCTTTAAAAAGAAAAATTCTTACCATGGTGGTAGGTAGCGATGCAGCACATACTCCTTCACGCTTTAGTGTTCGTTCATCAACACCAGAAGCTACAACCTAAGAAAAATATCATTGTAATTTTGCAATGAATTATTTTCTTTCACTTACAAGATGCATAAAAATGAAATAATGCAAGATAAATAACAAAAATATCCAAAAAGCAATCAAAAGGCCAGCATGCAAATGCAAGATAAGCAGTCTAAGAGTGAAGGAATATGCCAATACATTGCAAGTCTGTTTTTCCTGGATACAGCTTCATGGAAAAGGGAAAAAAAAAGGATGCAACAATGATTTCGATAAGAAAGCTTTCTGGATATCTATTCCAAATTCAAATAGATCGATGAAATTACCAAGGGAGGTGCACATGCAAAGCATGCAGTTTCTCCAGGAACAAGCAATTGTATGTGACCTGAAACAGCATTCTCGGATACACCTGCCCAAGCAAATTCTCTTGTAAATAATTCAAAAAGTTTCAGTTTTATTTTTTTAAATTTATAAAGACTTTCAATTGCATCATCCCATCAAGCGTGCATTCTAGGTAAGAAATAAGAAAAAGCCACCAAGATCAAAATAGTCAAAACAGGTTTTATTTCCCAAGGCTGGAAAAGGAAATTATTTTGAGAGCCATGGCACTCAAGTATAGTGCATGTGAAGATTCAGTCAATGCTAGGTTCAAATACGACAATATGCACAATAAAAAATTTAGGAATTTTATAAAAATATGACCAAGGAGTTAAAAAATACCAATTCATGCTCTTTTCAGTAGCCTACTCGGCTTAAACATGTTTAACACATGATCTCCATATGGAAAGGGAAGAAACCAAAAGAGTAAAAAGGGAATTTAAGGAACAGAAACTACTTGAGGAAAAATGTGTCATATCAGCCATTTGTATTTGGCTCCAGTGAGCCCACAAAATATGAGATGTACAGAAGATCCAGCAAAATGATGCACAGAGGCCAAACAAACAAACATTTCTATACAAAAAAAAAAAAGAGTTAAATCATCCTGCTTACCAGACTCCATCCATGTTTGGTTTAGTTCATTGCAAGCCTGCAAAAAATGATACTAAATTAGTTGGGGACCTGAGATACATTTTCATTAGCTTTAGAACAGAAACTTTGAAGTTCAACAGAAATATCACAACTTTGTCAGAATCAGATACATAGAGGTAGATGAAGTAAATAAAGAACAAAATTGATAATACAACCAGTAATTGCTATTACCTGATTTACTACCATCCTTGCTTCATAATTATCTACACAACTTAAAACAAGATCAACTCCACTGCCTTCTTTGGTTGGGTTGTATGACTTATTCTTAAGACTTGATACAAATGTTTCGAAGCCTTGAACGGTTGTAATATTCAGAGTATAGCTCTGAAACAAATAGGAACCAGTTAGTACCGCAAACTAATATGGACAAACATAAAATCAGGCCCAAGAACAACCTAATATACTATTTTAAGTACCCTACAATCATCATGCTAAATTAAGGGGTAGAATATACTTGAAGCAGACAATAAACCAGATCAGAAACAAAAACAATCCATCAGAGACACGGGAAAAGAGAAAACAGGAGCTGCAATTGACTTGCAGACCTCAAATTCACTCCAAACAAGGCTGTAATATTCAATGAAGTTACATACAACAGTATTACTACAAAAATGTTACCTCAAACACTACATCAGGATTTATATCAGAAAGAGTTTGGACGGCAGCTTCTGTCTTTGTCATGCCAACCTGAAAAAAACAAAATAAATTAGCTACAGTTGGACGAGTAATCATTTTACAATATTGAAAAAAAAACTACCTTTCTGTAATGGAAAAGAAACTAATTGAAACATTTGTCTCCATCCTCAGTAAATATCTAGTAATTTAGTTTCCAAGCCATGCAATATCCAATACAAGGAAAAGAAACATGATAGAAAATTTCAAAAGGAAAACCTGCTCTGGACGAAAGAATAGCCTATTCATGTTAGCTAACTCCACTTTGTCATAATCATACAACAATAAGCGACCTATGCCACACCTTGTTAGCATTTCAGCAGCAACACTGCCAACACCACCTATACCCTGTAAATTACAAGTTAAATTTAAGAGCCAGTTTCTGGTTCATATATGGAGTTATGCCATAATTTAATAGAGATGTAAACCTACAAACTATACATAGATCAATGTTACATTACCGAATATTAAAAAATGCCCCAATTGAGCTCCAGAAACACATATTCAAGCTGACAAACCTCCGTTAGCCAATGTATTTCAAGCAGGAATACCTTAATGTGATATAATGAACTATTCATTACAAATATCAGATGAACCACTCTGTTTGACAATGGACATGAGATAAGGATACATATTTAAATTGATGACAAGTAAATAATGACAAGATGAGTTTTTTATCCATATAATTTTCGAACCAAGGAAATTCTGAGATGCACTATAATGTTGCCACAAGAAGGAGATCTTCTCAAACAACAGCATGTCCGTAAACTCAAATGACAGGGTAAAAAGGCAAAAACATAAATTATTGCAAATATCAAATATACATAAAATGGAAAACCATAAGATACTTACAACAATGGCAACTGAAAACTTCCGAATTCTTTCATAATTTTCTACAATTCCCATCCTCTGAAGAGCCATAAGCCTACTATAAGGGTTGCTATCAACTACTTCGGCACTCATATCCTAAGCAATAACAGATACAAAGCATAAGGTTCAGCCTACCAATACAATGTGATGACCATCCAAATCATATCAAGCCATCATAACAACAGCTGAACATCACACCTTGACTTTAGCACGATGGACCAGAGCTGACTTTGCAAGATTTGATAGGCTTTCGATTCGAGATTGCATCTAAAAGCAGAAACAACAAGCCAATTAACCACATTTGCTCACAAAAGCACGATGAACTGGAAAAATTTTTTTTGAAACACTGTAAAATAAAGAATATAATCATTTGGACTACCCAATACACCAATTACTGCTCATCCCATCATACAGATCAAAATTGAAACTTTTTACAAAAGAAGTAAACAGGAACTTCAAAAACATTCAAAACCAAGAAAAAACCACGACTTATATGGTTAATTATACAACTCTCCTCCAATTTCGATTATTTGTCAATCAAAGTTGTGATCTTTAAAATTGATTCCACATCACAGAAAAAACATCTGCATCAAAATTCCATTAAAAACAACGTACTGCAATACAAATGCATATAAATTCAGAAATGCACATTCAATATATGTAAAAAGAGTGACGAAGAGCGGATTACTTTATCAATCCGAGCTTTGATGGAGGGGTCATCCTGCAATGAATTTTGCAGAGAATTAAGATCGTTCAAAACTTCCTTCAGCTCAACTTCCATTGATCAGCTGCTTATCTTTCCAAAACCTTAAATTTTTTATTTTTTATTTTTTATTATTTGGGTTTCTGTGTAAGAAGCTTTCGAGATCGTTACAGAAAAAAGAGAAGAATGGCAGCGAGTGAACGAGGACTCTAAGAATGGAGTCGGGGGATTTAGGATCTACGAAAAAAAATTTTGCGGGCCGAGTTTGCTCCGGCCTGGCCTGACCTGGGATGAATATTTAATAATTATGGATATGAATTACTCCATGTTTTAAAAAAAAAAAATTCATACCGTAAATTATATTTTTTAGGTTAATTTTTTATACGATATAAGTTAATATTTAATACTTTATATATTTTTTCCAAAAAATTATTTTTGTTAGTCTTTATTAAAAAAACTTCAGTTTATATAAGTTAATGCTTGTGATATAATTTGTAACATTTCTATGTTGGGAACAAATAGAATAAATTGCAAAAAATATGTAACCTTGTATTTATTGGGATTTCAATTGATGTATGAATTAATCTCTTTGATTAATTTTTATCTCTTTGTATCATTTGCATTTCCAATATTTATTAACTTTATTTAACTTTTAATTTGCATCATTGCTTGCTAAGTTGTGACATTATTTTTTTCTTGAGCTTATTTTAGAGGTAGGTGCAACATTTTAAATAGTTCTAGATCCTTTTAGCCATCATTCACAAGACTTCTTCTATATTCAAGTGCTATGAATGAGTGTCTATAAAATAACACAAAAACTCCTGTAAAATTTATTTATATATATGAAACCTACAATTAATGATTGTTGAAATCGTGATTTTAATTTTCTATCATTTTTATTGTGCATTGTAATCGCGATTAACTCTCGTTTCATATAAATGAACCGTTTCGCAATTATTGTACGTTGAAATTGCGATTAACTCTTCGTTTCATGTATGATACCAACTATAAGGATATTGCATGCATAACTGTATCAAATTTTTGCATATATAACATAGCACTATAACTATGGGTGTTAAACGAGCGAGCTTCTCGCGAGTAGCTCGGCCAACTACTCAGACTCGAACTCGGTTCGAGCTCGATCGAGCTCGAGCTCAAATTACATATATTCGAGTAGCTCGCGAGCTACTCGAGTATATATATATATATATATATATTTTTAATATTTATATTTATGTTTTAGTCCCTGTAGTTTAATAAATTATAATTTAATCTATTTATAATTATATTTTAATCCTTAATTTATAGTAAATTATAATATGACCTCATTAAATTTTAAAAAATTACAAATACATCCTATAATTTTTTATAAAAAAATTAAAAAAATAAAAAAAAAATAAAAAAAAAATAAAAAAAATAAAAAAAAATAAAAAAAATAAAAAAATAAAATACTCGAACTCGAGCTCGATTGGGCTCGTTTGGAGCTCGAGCTCGATTGAGCTACTCGTGAGCTCGATTGCTCATAGTCGAGCTCGAGTTCGAGCTCGATTAATGGAGCTCGATCGAGCTCGAGCTCGAGTAGGTTTTTTTTTTAATGAGCTACTCGATTAGGGGTGTACTCGAGCTCGACTCGGCTCTATTACACTAGAACTGATCATCAAAGAAATGTTCCAAGCAAGTTTAGAAAAAGTCTGACAACAATTTGATTAAGGAGGGATACAGAATTATCACTGTCCATCAAGAGGAAGCTGCCATTAATTACTTGTGCATTACAGAGAAAGTCATGTTTCCAAGGATAAATATATTTCTATGGTGTAGTAGTACAAACAGATGCAACAAGAAGTAGAGGGATTTTCTTGTGGCCAACAAGACCTGGAGCTTCATTCAAGTCCAAATCCTCAGCTCTTGCTCCATCAGGCAATGCAAAGTTAAACTTGCAAAACACATTTGCTAGTGCTAGCTCAACTATGAGCATAGCAAATGGATAACCAGCACAAATCCTTCTTCCTGAACCAAATGGAAGTAACTGAAAATGATGTCCTTTGAAATCTATAGTACAACTATTGATCAAGAATCTCTCTGGGATAAACTTGTCAGCTGGATCATCCCATAATGATGGATCTCTTCCAATCTTCCAATTATTGATCACAACTTGAGTGCCTGCTGGAATATCATAGCCCATCAAGTTTACGTTCATCCTTGATTCTCGAGGAAGTAATGGAGTCGGAGGATGCAATCGAAATGTCTCTTTTATTACTGCTTTTAAGTATGGCAATTTCTCCAAATCATCCTCCATTAATATGCCTGCAGATTTGCATCCATGATCAGCTACTTCTCTCACCTCCTTCTGCAGTTTTTCCATGACTTTTGGATGTCTTACAAGTTCTGCCATTGCCCACTCTAGCACTAAAAGCGTGGTATCGCCTGCAGCTCCAATGAAGTCCTGCACCAATTGTAGAAATATTATAGGAAAATGCGACATATTGCATTAATATTCACATGCAATTCACAGTATTTTTTATTGGCATGGCCATTATCATATTCAATAAATGCAGTCCACTCCTAATGATTTTTCTCTCCCTTCAATGGCCTAGAGCTTGGTTTCTTGTGTTGGGAATCCTGCAAAATGGGATTTTTTTTCTATGCAAACAAAGAGATGTCAATAACTTGGAGAATTCAAGAAACAGTACTGGTAGTATGGAGTCATTTAATATTAGTTCAAACCAGCACTTTGCAAGATATGCTTTCATAAGAGACTAACAAACAGCAAATAAATTACACAAGTTATATAAGTTCCTAGCAAATGTCTCTAATATAATATATGCTACAATAGTTGGTATCATGTGAAGTGGGTTCACATATGAGACGAGAGTTAATCATAATTTTAACGCACAATAAAAGTGACAAAAAATTAAAATCACGATTTTAACGGTCATTAATTACCCATTTCATATATTGAAAAACATGTCTCCTATATAAGCCCGTTTCACTGTCATGCTACAAAGAAGATGAAATAATGATCAATAACTAGGTTTTGATTTCCAGAAAATTTTTGTGTTTCCTGAATCATCAACTAAAACAAATGGTGCCACATGCAACAATTGAGCAACTTTTAAGCCCAGAAATCCCAATATTGAATAAACTTTTGTCTTATTATTTCTTTTCAGGAAATTAATTCATTTAGTCTCAAACAAACAGACAATTAAGTGGAGTAGTAACTAGATCTTACCGTGATGATAGCTTTAATGGAATCTCTATCCATGACAAAACCATTGGCATCATCAACTTTTTGGAGTTGATCAAGAGCAGCACTGAGAAAATTCTGCTGCTGTTTGCCTTCTTCAACATTAATACCATTAATATTGCTGCTTTCTCTTGTTTTGGTTTTGCTGATTTCATCGTCAATTACATTATCCAAATATTCATTCAATTTTTTTGCAACTTTCTTGACTTTTGCTTCCGAGCCATTGATGCGATCAATCCATCCAAGCCATGGGATGAAGTCTCCAAAATGAAAATCACTCACTACTTTTGCTACCGCCTCAAGCAACTCCTTCAAACTTGCTGTGCACCTCCTCCCAATAGCTGCCCTTGAAATTACATCGTATGTAAGAGATCCAAACACTTGACGCACATCAATTACCGAAGATGAATCGCAAGCAGATCGTGTGATTCTTTCCATCATTAATGCAATCTCTTCTTCTCTTAAACTTTTGAAAGATTGAACCATTTTCTTATTTAGCAAGTGATTCAAACAAATGCTCCTAGCTTTCCTCCAATATTCACCATAGTGAGTGCTGGTTAAATCCTTGAAATTGGAAAGAAGTATCCCAGCCGACCTTGTTTGAGGCCTGTTGGAAAAGGCCAGTTCATGAGTTTTGAGTACCTCTTGAGCTGCATCAACAGAGGAAACAACAAGCATTGGTATGCTGCCCAGATGAAGCATCATGATTGAACCGTATTTGTCAGCTAATGGCACGAGAGATCGGTGAGGGAGCTGACCGAGCTGATGAAGGTTTCCTATTATTGGCAGCTTTGGTGGTGAGGGTGGATGGTTTTTTGAAATGGGACGATGCCATTTCAAAAGGAATACAGTGAAAATGAGCAAGAATGGAAGAACAAGATAGAGCAACGATTCCTGATTATTCAAGAACCCCATTAATGTTTGTTTCTGAAACCAAAAGCTAGACATGATTTCAGATCACAAGTACTACTACCCCAGTAGGTGATTTTGATGATTGAATTTGCTTGGGAAGTATAACACTGTTAAACTATATATTTTATATATTCTTGATCAAGTAAAAAAGGAAACTGGGGATTAAAGGGAATATTAAAAAGGTGCATGAATATATATTATAGGTGAGGTGAGGATATCCATTGTTGTTTCAGATCTGGGGGGATGAGAAAGCGAGGACTCCTCCTGGAGTTTGGAGACATTTCCATATCTCCTAATCAATGTACAATAAATAGTTTTGGTCAGCTTGGAATTAAAAAGTTTATACTGATCTTGGAGTTAGTTCATGGTGCTATTGGGAAGGTCATCAATGATTCTCTTGGAGATTGGACTCTAAATCAAATTTAATTATCCATGTCAGATTTTGAATATAAAACAATAATTTAAGGTACTGTAGATCTATTACTTTCAGTATTTTTGTTTCATTCTAGATACACTTTAAAGTTTAATTAATTAGTGAATTTAAAAAATAAGCGTTAAGCAGTTGAAGTGTATAAGTATTGGGAAACTTCACAAGTAAACCTCTTTAATTTATTTTTTTTATTATATTGATTAGGCAAATAGTATCCCGAACTCCAAATCTAACAATGGATACATGGGAAATGCGAGAATAGGTAATTTACATATATGAAAATTCTTGACAACTATCGTTTACATTAGAGGAAGAGTTGTAATTTACATTTAGGGGAATGATTACAACTTTCATTCTTGTAAGGATCCATGTAAATCATTCTAGTTACACACTTTTAAAGAAATAAATGATTGTAACTCTCACTCTTATAAAGATTTTGTAACTTTCATTAACGTGCATATTGTAATTTTTAAAACTTGTGTACTCTCTATAAATATCAGCTTGAGGTACAACATGTATTTTTAAAAAAAAATTGCAAATCACTTTTCTTTGTCCTTGTATTTTGAAGGTTTAAAGTGCATTGAATTTTCAAAATTTTCATCTAATTTTAAAGGATCGATATTTAATCTTGAAATTCTTGCACATTATAGTAATAACTAAAATTATAGTGTACACATGCATGAAAAGTAACAAATATGGGGAGAGTACATATTGTTCACATAGTGAGATTTCTATATATGGTTCACAAAAATTTATTTGAAAATAATTCATATATGTGACGTATTTCATAGATAAAACGAACAATTAAAACGAACAATTAATGACTGTTGAAATCGTGATTTTAATTTTTTGTAATTTTTATTGTGCGTTGAAATAGTGAGAAAGAGAAGAACATTAATGGAGGGAGACAACTCCTTCGTAATCAGGCTAGAATTATTATTATTATTATTATTATTATGATTATTATTATTATTATTATTATTATTATTATTTGTCAGCTTGGAATTTAAAAACATATTATTGATCTTAGAAGATTGAGTTCATGGTTTCATGAATCATGGTACTTTTGGGGAAGACACATCATTGATTCTCCTTGAAACTCTCATAAAATTAATTTTAACATAAAAAATTTTGTGAGACCAATTTATATATGTAACGGGACTAATGACGTATCTTCACGCATAGGTTTAGTGCACTTCCCCATATAACGTATGCATACTTTCCATGTATAGTGAAAAGTAATACGTGAATAGTGAAAATGTTACGCAAATAAAGTATGAATAATTTGATATGTGAATAGTGAATAATATTGATACTTTATACGAGAATAGTGAACAATATTAATACTTTATACACGAATAGTAAAAAGTGTTACGCGAATAAAATATAAATACTTTGATACACGAATAGTGAAAATATTACGCGAATAAATTATGGATACTTTGATACGCAAATAGTGAAAATGTCACGAAAATAAAGTAGGGATACTTTGATAGTCAAATAAAGTATTGATACTTTATATGTGAATAGTGTAAAGTATTGATATTTTATTCGCGAATAAATAAACATAAGCGCGTACACTATAGGTCATGTATAAGAGACGGTTTCACACTATTCTGCCCCTAATTTTAAATATAATAAATCATAAAATACTCTTGCGTATAATTACAATGATGCTTGATTGATCTTATTAGCACTAATTAAATTAAAAGGAGGTAATTAACTTACACAAGTAAAACCAATTAAATTGTGAATTTAATTCACTCACCTTTGCAAGAAATCTTGGGTAGTGGTGGGAGGTACCACAAAAACAACCGAACAACTAGCTATTCAACCTTAGTCAATTTAGCTAGTTTATGCACAGCGGAAACAACTTATAACCTCCCCAATTTGCTAAATATCAATAGGAGCATAATATACCAACATTCAAAATAAAACCAACCAGTAAATGGATCAACAACAACAAAAACAACACAAGAACACCAAGAATTACGTGGAAAACCCCCTTCAACGTGAAGAGGTAAAAACCACGAGACCCAAAAGGTCTACAATCCACTAATCACCAAAATCAGAGCTGGAGATTCACAATACAACATGTGCCAAATGATATCTAGCCCTTAACAACACAACAAAGGCACTAGAATCACAATACAACATCAAATCTGGAAATTCGACATCAAAAAACAGCTGCGAATTCAAAAATTCATAACTCACAATCTAACCGTTAACTTTCAAAACCCTTCGGTCAGAATGTAGCTTGATGAGTCTAGTAACTCCAGTTAAAATTTCAGAACGATCAGACAACGTTTGGACCTCTGATCGTGACGAATCCCACAGCTGCTGCAGTAGCACCCTTGCCAAAAAAACTTCTCCCTCTTTGTTTTGTTCTGATTTTCACCGACTGGTTCAACCGTACTGATATAACATGATTAAGATATTCCCTAAAATGGAGGAGAAAAAGTCATAGACAGTTACAACCACTTGATAGCCAGTCAACCGAGATATGAGGAAACAGGTAAATGGGAACAGTAAGGACTCTTTTGAATAAATATTGGTTACATTCAGGAAAAAGGGTAATTCAATTACTGACTTAAGCATCGGAGTAGAATCCCCGAGGACCACCTCGGGATTTTGCTCTAACGCTATTCTTTTTTACAGATTTAGTTGGTAATTATTGCTGGAGCTCGGTCTTCCTGCTCGGTTCTTTCTAAATAACCCGACGTGCAAACTTGAGCTTCATCAATTGGCGCCGTCTGTGGGAAATCGGACAAAAAGTTCTCTCGACTAGATTATCGTCTGATGGCAAATACAAGATCGAAGGGAGGAGCTGCCCAAACCAGTAGGCGTGAAGAAGGGAGACAGTCGTCGCCTACGAATCAGCAAGCTCCTGAGAAGACACCGCAAGGGGAGAATCGGATTATCCCTGAGTTAATGAAAATATTTGCGGAACATTATGATGAAATGGAAGCCATAGTAAAAGAAGTCCGGAAGAAAAATCAGGATCAACAGAAAGACCCGGGGAAAAAACCCCTGGTGATCCAAAGTGAGTATGAGGGAGAGAATGACGGAAGGTCTGAGACCCAACCTTTTCTTCGGACTGGAGGGATTGAAAATATCAATCGAGATGTGGGTAATAATCCAGGGAAAAGGAGGTCTTGGAGGGATAGCCCTTTATCCCAGGAAATTACCGATTTTCCTTTACCGCCTCGGTTCAAGCTACCACAATTGCAAGCTTACACTGGAGATTCCGATCCTAATGATCATATCCACAGGTTTGAATCTACGATGGATTTTTTAAAGGCACCGGAAGAAACAAAGTGCCAGGCTTTTCCTACTACCCTAGAAGGGAAAGCCCGTCTCTGGTACGAAGGATTAAGACCACGGAGTGTGAATTCTTTTTCTCAATTATGTGACCTTTTCTTTAACCGTTTCTTGCAACGGAAGAAATTTGATAAATCTACAGCTGAATTGTTGAATCTCAGTCAAAGAGATAATGAATCCCTTCGTAGTTATATGGGGAGATTCAATGATGAGAGTTTGCAAGTAAAAAACTGTTCTGAAAATGTACTGGTAGGAGCATTTCTTAATGGTTTGCGGCCTGGACGGTTCTACACTAAAATGGCTACTAACCCACCATCTGACATGGAAGAGTTGATGGACCGGGCAGAGAAGTATGCTAAGGGGGAAGAGGCAGATCAGAGGAAAAAAGATAATGACAAGCGGGGTGTGAGAACTCGCGATGAAGGTGGAAGGAATCTAGTGTCGGATAGGAGATCAAATGTATTTGATCGTCTGAATTCTCCCAGGCGTATCACGGAGTCAACAATAAAGGACAGGATAACTACCCCCCTTAGCAGGACTCGGTCAGAAATTTTAGCCATTCTAGGCAAACAAGGTATCTTAAAGCCCCCTGCAAAGATGAACGCCCCTAATCATAAAAGAAACAGGGACCTGTTCTGCAGTTTTCATCAGCAACATGGGCATGACACTGAAAATTGTACCGACCTGAAGAAGGAAATTGAGGATTGCATTCGTGAAGGGTATTTACAAGAGTTTGTTAAAACAACGTACAGAGTAGTCCGGAGAGGCCGATCTGCCGAAAGACATTCACCATATCGACCTCAGTTCGGAAGGAATGTTGCTAGAAACGAGGACAAACGTCAGCGGCCTAACAACTATCCCCCAGCTCGGGATGTCACCGGTGAAGTTCACACTATTCTTGGGGGACTGGAAGGTGGAGAAAGTAATTCTGTGCGGAAGAATAGGTGCAGAAGAATTCCCGAGCAAGAGCCTACGGGAAAGAGGTTTAAATCTTCAGAAACCATCGTCTTTTCTGAAGAAGATGCTGTTCCCACGAAATTTCCACACTCAGATGCTCTCATAATCAAAGCTAATATTGCCAACAAGTTAGTGCATCGGATTTATGTGGATAATGGCAGTTCAGTAGATATTCTGTACATTAACGCATTTGAGCAGCTAGAGGTAGATCCCAAATACCTCCGACGGAGCCCAACTCCGTTGGTTGGATTCTCTGGGGAAGCAGTTCAACCCATGGGAATTGTAACATTGCCAGTTACCATAGGAGAATACCCCAGGAGTAGGACGATATACACGGATTTTGCAGTGCTGAACTCACCTTCTCCTTATAATGTGATAATAGGCCGACCTACTATGGTGAAGATGAAGGCAATATGGTCACCATATCACTTGGTGATGAAATTCCCGACCGAGGCGGGAATAGCAACGGTACGGGGGGATCAAGAAGTGGCCAGAAGGTGTTATATGGTGGCCATGAGAGGGAAGAATCAGTCTACCCGAGACAATCGTGTAAATTGTGTACAGGGTAAGACAGGAATCAAAGGCCCAATGAAGGTACGGGAACAACATCCTGTAAAGAGTATAGACTTTGATTTTAACGACGAGGAAATATTGAAAGTTTCAGTTGACTATGCCCGACCTGAAAGGAAAATCCAGATCGGTAAACACCTGTCCGAACAGGTTCAGCATGGATTGTTAAGGCTTCTCACGGAATACAAAGGCATATTCGCCTGGGATCCAAAGGAAATGGGTGGAGTTTCTCCCGAGTTGATAACCCATTCTTTGAATATCCATGAAGATGTAAAACCAGTGCAACAGAAGAAGAGGAGTTTTGCTCCTGAGCGCAAAAAGGTTATCCAGCAGGAGGTTAGCAAGCTGCTTCAGGTCGGGATTCTCGGAGAAGTAAAGTACCCGACCTGGATAGCTAATCCAGTGATGGTTAAAAAAGTCGATGGGGGATGGCGGATGTGTATCGACTTTACGGATTTAAATCGAGCTTGCCCGAAAGATTGCTATCCCCTACCGTCCATCGATCAGATTATTAATGCTATCGTGGGTTTCGGGGCTCTGAGTTTTTTGGATGCCTACAAAGGCTATCATCAGATATTAATGAACCCAGATGATGCTGAAAAGACAGCATTTATAACTGATCAGGGGATTTTTTATTACAAGAAGATGCCTTTTGGGCTGAAAAACGCCGGGGCTACATATCAACGCCTGGTGAATCAAATTTTCCAAAAGCAGATAGGTCGGAATTTGGAAGTGTATATAGATGATATGGTGATAAAGAGTAAGGCAGAGGAGAACATGTTGGATGATTTGAAAGAGACTTTCACAACACTTCGTCAGGTCGGACTGAAGCTTAATCCGGAGAAATGTGTATTTGGGGTAAATTCAGGGAAATTCCTCGGGTTTATGGTGTCAAAAAGGGGAATCGAGGCTAATCCCAAGAAGCTAGAAGCCATAATAGCAATGGAACCTCCTAAGAGTATAAAGGAGGTGCAGAAGTTGACCGGGTGTATGGCAGCTCTAAATAGGTTCTTATCCCGAGCAGCAGAGAGGGGCTTACCATTTTTTAAACTCTTAAAGACTGCTAAGAATTTCGAATGGGATGAAGAATGTCAGCAGCACTTCGAAGCATTGAAAAAACATTTGAAACAGTTACCCACTTTATCTGTCCCAACACCCGGCGAGCCTTTATTTTTGTACTTGGCTGTTTCAGAGCTCACAATTAGCGCTGTCTTGGTGCGAGAAGATGAGGGGGTACAGAAGCCAGTTTATTTTGTAAGCAAGGCTTTACAAGGGGCGGAACAAAGGTATCCAGAGGTGGAGAAATTAGTAATGTCTTTGGTTTTCGCAGCACGGAGGTTAAGACCTTATTTTCAAGGTCATCCAATTTGTGTACTAACGGATCAGCCTATCAGGCAGATTCTGTATAGGCCAGAAAATTCTGGACGGTTGACTAAATAGGCCATTGAGCTCGGGAAGTATGACATCACATTCAGACCTCGAACGGCAATAAAAGGCCAAGCTTTAGCTGACTTTATTGCTGAAATGCCACGAAAAGGAGGTAGGATGGAAGCGCCTATAGTGGAAGCAATCCGACCAGGAGCAGAAGGAGAATGGCAGTTGTTTGTCGATGGAGCTTCAACAGGAGAAGGATCAGGTGCGGGTTTGGTGCTGATAAGCCCTGAAGGTAACGAACTAGCTTATGCTTTAAAGTTTGAATTCATTGCCTCTAACAATGAGTCAGAATATGAGGCGTTAATCACCGGGCTGAAGTTGGCGCTATCAGTAGGAGCTCAGCATGTCCGAGCTCACAGTGATTCTCAGTTGGTAGTCGAACAGTTAACAGGCAAATATGCTACCAGAGATGTGATAATGAAGAAATATCTGAACGAAGTTCAGAAATTGATAAGGAAATTTGAAGGTTTCAATATTGAAAAGATATCCAGATCTCAGAACAGAAGAGCCGATGCCCTGAGCAAGCTCGCATCTTCCACTTTTTCACATTTAAATAAGTAGGTATGGTTGGAAACACTTCCTGAACGAAGTATTTTTGTACAAGAGGTGATGAATATAGGAAGTACTGAAAATTGGATGACCCCGATCATAAATTTTTTGAGGTCGGGGAGTCTACCAGAAGATAAATTTGAAGCTCGGCGAATACGCATGCGAGCTGCTCGATATGTATTTGAAGATGGGATTCTGTACAATAAAGGGTACCTAAAGTCCCATGTTGGGTCTAGGATGCTGGCAAAGAAAGCACTTCTGTTCGGGTATTTTTGGCCTACGATGTTTGGAGATGCAGCCCAAGTAGTCAGGACATGCGAGAAATGCCAAAAGTACGCCGTGAAGACTCATAACCCTCAGGTCCCATTACACTCTTCTGTATCCGTTTGGCCATTTTATCAATGGGGAGTAGATCTCCTCGGGCCTTTCCCAGAAGCCCGAGGTCGATATAAACACCTTATCGTAGCAGTCGATTATTTTACCAAGTGGGTGGAGGCAGAACAATTTGTACATATTTCAGGGAAGAATGTTATAGGATTTTTCTGGAAGAATATTCTTTGCAGGTATGGAATTCCCGGGGTGGTGGTATCTGATAATGGCAGGCAGTTCGCGGAAGAACCATTTAAGTCCTGGTGCCATTCTCTTGGAATTCAACAGAAATTTACTTCTATTGCACACCCCCAAACCAATGGCCAAGCGGAGGTATCTAATCGGGTAATTTTGCAAGGACTAAAAACACGGTTGGGACGTTCTAGTGGAGATTGGGTTGAACACTTGCCGATGGTATTATGGTCATACGGGACCACACCAAGGACCGCCGACAGGAGAAACCCCTTATAATCTCACATACGGCACCGAAGCTGTTTTACCCCCAGAGATTGGTTTGCCGAGTCCTCGAATCTTATTTTTCCAAGAAGCTGAAAATCAAGAGGAACTTCAAGTAAATTTGGATCTTTTGGAGGAAAGAAGAATGTTCGCGCAGTTAAGGGACACTAAGTATAAAGAAGGAGCAGCTCGGTTTTATAACAAAAGGGTGAAAAGTAAACATTATAAAATTGGAGATTTAGTATTGAGGAAAGTGGAAGCTAGCAGGGTCGGGAAAACTGGAAAGCTTGATCCTATTTGGGAAGGGCCTTACCGAGTAAAAGAAGTATCTTCAACGGGGTACTGTAGATTAGCTCGGTTAGATGGAAAAATAATTCCAAGAACATGGAACTTCCAAAGCTTGAGAAAGTATTATTAGCTCGAGAGTTATTTCTTAGTTGTATTTGCTCACAGTTTAGTGTTCTTATATCGTTGTTGTTTGACTCTTCGTTCAGAAAACAATAAAAACCGTCTGGTTCGAATAAAAATTTGTTGGATGAGTATTTCGGAGAATGAACTCTGTGAAATATCTTCAATTAGGCACAATTCCAGAGAAACTTAATCTCAGGAAAAAAATTTATTCCTAACAAGATAGCAAGCCCAAGTAAGATTTCTAATGAAATTCTATATAAAAACCCGAGCTAAAGTCTTGGGTAAAATGAATTCCTGAGAAAATAAATCTCTGGAAATAAATTATATGAAATTGTATATAAAAACCCGAGCTAAAGCCTTGGGTAAAATGAATTCCTGAGAAAATAAATCTCTGGAAATAAATTATATGAAATTCTATATAAAAACCCGAGCTAAAGCCTTGGGTAAAATGAATTCCCGAGAAAATAAATTTCTGATTATATGAAAATTTATAAAATCCGAATGCAATCTTAAAGAATAATTATAAAACAAGAGATTGTTCAGATTACACAAAAGTTTTCACAACTATTTCGTCTCATTTTCTTTTTCCAGCTGAATAAGGTCCACCTCAGCTGCTTCATGAACAGGAGTAGATGGGACGAACTGCTTCATGGAAATCCCGAAAACGCCTCCGGTTAATTCCTTGAAAACAGCGTTGATTTTATCTGCAGCATCCGCTTCAAAACCCAGTTCCTCTAAACTCTTGTTGGGAAGATATTGCTCTTGGAGAACTCTGACCGCTTCGTTGTACCCGAGCTGAGCCACGGGTTCATTCATCTTTGCAGCCATCTCAGCAAATTCAGAAGATTTCAAGAAATTTTCTACTGCCTGAGTTGAACCGTGCTCTTTGTGGAAATTGTATTTGCGTTTCCAGCTCTCACAGTGTCTTTCCCAAATCAGGATACTTGAACTAAATTTTTGATTGTCAGTACATAGTTCATCAGATTTTTTCTGCTCAGCTTCCACAGCAGTTGTCAATTTTTGAACCACTGAACGAAGCTCTCCTGATTTGCTTTGCTCGGCTTCAAGAGTAGAGGTGAGTTGCTGAACTTGGGATTGAAGATTTTGTGATTTTTTCTGCTCAGTCTCCCAGTTAGCACGAAGATCGGCAGCAGTCTTCCTTTCTAACTCCAGGTCATTTTCTAGTTTGGACTGTAGGTTAGCAAATTTTTTCTTCTCATTTTCTAATTCGGCTTGAAGATTATTCAAATGCTCAGTAGAGCGAATAACTTCAATGGCCCTAGCAGATAAAACCGTGCCCTGTGAAGCGAAATGAGGACAGAAGGAGTATAAATTAGAGAATTAGCGATAATATGAAACAATGATTATTTAACCACAAACCTGTGCACTGTACAAAGCCATGATATTAATCAGGCTATCATTATCCAGCTGCCTCAGTGATTCTAAGTCTCGGGGCAGAACTCCTTCACCCAACCATTGATGAGCTAATGCTGGGGTGAGTATTCTGGAATTTCGATTAAAACCCCAGCTCGGGCAGAATTGATCTCCTGGGTGGGTAACAGGGCCGTAAGAGATAGGGACCCTAGGAGGATTAAAATGAGACAGAAATCCGAAGTTGGAATCTGGAGAAAAGCTAGAGGGAACAGCTGAGAAAAGAGGAGTTGGAATTGTTGTTTCGAGGGGTGTGTCTTGGTGGGCATCTGCGGTAGGTAGGCTTGGTGACTTGCTTGGTGGGGCATCTTGCGTAGCTGAGGTTTCTGGTTTCCTCTTACTATCTCTTTTCCTTTTATCTTTCTCCTCGGGTAGTGGAGGTAAACCCGAGCTGACAACCTTGAGCTCGTTAGTTGGTGAATGGCTCAATGGAGGTGCCGTATTCGTAGTAGGAACTACTGGTGGAGCAGAAGATCCCGGGCTGGATTTACCCGAGGTAGAAGCAGTGGTAACCGTCTTGGTCCTCCTCGACATGATCAGCTGCGCGATATCCATCACTGTAAAAAAAAAAAGAGGATATCAAAAAGGGAGAATTCCAGCGTAAAGTCTTAGAAGTTATAATACAAAATAAAGGATACTTACATTCAACCCCATATCTATTCTTGGAGCCTTTATACTTAGAATCGAGTATAGCGGAACTTAACCCGCCTTGAATCAAAATTCTCTCAGATAATCGGGAAACATCAAAGGTAACCCCTAAAGTTTCAAGTGTTTGTTCCCCACTTGTATTGTAAGATTTTTTAGGTTGTTTATCAGTTATGCTCTTGACAATTTTCCATGGATGATTCTGCCTGATAAACTCTGAGTGAATGAAAAAGAACCGCTTCTTCCAGTTGTGAATGGAATTGGGGAAATTTTGTAGTAGGGGAGTTGCATTGGGACGACGGTTAAAATAAAACCATCCTAATTCGTTAGGGACAGTTTTTAAAGAGAAGAAACGCCTAAACAGAGAGAGGGTAAGAACCACTTTGTAATGCACACAGAGCAAATCAAAGCATATGATTGTTCTAATGGAATTTGGGGTAAGTTGACTTAAGTTCACTTTGTAGTGATCTAAGATGTTTGAAAGCAGATTGGAGAGGGGAATCCTAAGGCCGGCGTGAAGCTGATGTTCATAAAGAGCAACAAAACCCTGAGGAGGGTGTGTAGCTCGGTCATCTCTTGATGGAGCTTTGACAGGTAAATTCTCAGGGATAAAATATTTTGTCAGAATTTGGTTAATGTTTTCTCTACTCAGGCTAGACGAAATTGAGTCAGCTAAAATCCCCTCGGTTGTTTTTTCTTCAACATTCACCTCGTGAGTTTCGGTATTTTCACTATTTTGCTCAAAGAGTGTCTCAACACCCAGTTGTTCGGAAGCTTCCATGGAGGTTGGCTTTATCTTTGGAGGGTTAATCCTAAGAGAGTGCCTAAGGGACCTTCTAAGAGGAGTTGTTACTTTAGAAGAAATTGGGGATTCACTATTGACGGGGAGTGACACACTGTGAGTAGATGGGGATAAATTCTTGTTACCTACGGATTCTAAACTCACATTCATTGATGGAGTGTGAGAAGCGGAAGGTTCTACATAGCTTGCAGAGGGGATATGTTCAGATGAATTAGAGTGTTCTTCAGAAGACATACCTGTTATTGGAAGATTGCCTTGGAAAATTTTCTGCAATTGATGAAGAGGAAACTCAATGACTTATTCAATGAACAACAGGGAAGATAAAGAAGTTGTAATTATCTTTATCGCTTGTTTTAAAATTGAATGTTAGGCCAGAGAGGATAACGCGGAGATATGAATTAAAGTAGATTCAAGTTGGCGAAGAGAGATTTTAAATAATTTTGAAGTTTTGTGGCGATGTGTCCGTTACAGCTCAAGGGGAGTGGAAATGCGTGCAAGAAGTAATGAGCTGTAATCATTGTTTTCCCCAATTACGAAACGTTACTTATGTTAGAAAATCAAAAGTCGGTTTTTCGTCAATATCGAAGCATCGGTTTTCAGCTTATTAAGAGCTAATGGATTCTAGTTCGGGAATATTTATATGTTATGGTCAGGTCGGAAGTAAAGAATTAATACCGACCTGAGGAGGTATTGATATAACATGATTAAGATATTCCCTAAAATGGAGGAGAAAAAGTCATAGACAGTTACAACCACTTGATAGCCAGTCAACCGAGATATGAGGAAACAGGTAAATGGGAACAGTAAGGACTCTTTTGAATAAATATTGGTTACATTCAGGAAAAAAGGTAATTCAATTACTGACTTAAGCATCGGAGTAGAATCCCCGAGGACCACCTCGGGATTTTGCTCTAACGCTATTCTTTTTTACAGATTTAGTTGGTAATTATTGCTGGAGCTCGGTCTTCCTGCTCGGTTCTTTCTAAATAACCCGACGTACAAACTTGAGCTTCATCACGTACCAAAGCAGAAAAATTCTGCTTCTTATTCACTCAAATGGACTCCCCAAATGGGCTAATAATTGGACTAAAAATATTTATTTTCTTGGGCTAAAAAAATACACATAGGAGGGAGCCCAAAAAACCCAATAAATCTCCCCCCTCCCGATTATGTGGAGGTAATTGCCATCCCGCCAATAGCACAACAAATTTCAAATTTGTATCTTGGCAAAACCTTAGTCATCATGTGAGCCCCATTGTCATCAGTATGAACCTTTTCAAGTTCAATCAACTTCTCATCCAAAACATCACGTATCCAATGATACCTCACATTAATATGTTTCGACTTTGAATGAAAAGTAGAATGCTTTCCAAGATCAATTGCACTTTGACTATCACAAAGTAAAACATACCTCTTTTGAGAGCAACCCAGTTCTTTCAAAAATCTCTTCAAATACAACAACTCTTTGCACGCTTCAGTAGCTGCAATGAATTCAACTTCGGTTGTTGACAATGCAACACATTTCTGCAACCTAGATTGCCAAGAAACAGCTCCCCCTGCAAAAATAGTCAAGTAACCAGAAGTAGATCTAAAGATATCGACTTCCCCAGCCAGGTCGGAGTCAGTATAACCAGTGAGAATTGGTTCACCACCTCCAAAACAAAGTTTTAAAGCTGAAGTACCACGTAAATATCTCAAAATCCACTTCACTGCATCCCAATGCTCTCTCCCAGGTTTAGAGAGAAACCTGCTCACTACACCAACTGCATGAGCTATATCAGGCCTTGTACATACCATTGCGTACATCAAACTACCAACAGCAGAAGAATAAGGAACATTTTTCATTTCTTCCTTTTCTTCATCAGTAGATGGACTCTGTTTAACACTTAATTTCATATGTGCTGCTAAAGGAGTACTAACTGACTTAGCATTCTCCATTCGAAATTTCTCAAGTACTTTCTCAACGTACCTTTCTTGTGATAGCCACAATTTTCTTGCTTTCCTGTCACGAGAAATGCCTATGCCAAGAATTTTCTTTGCTGGTCCCAAATCCTTCATGTCAAAGGATTTACTCAACTCTTGCTTCAACCTGAAAATTCTTGAAACACTGTGACCAACAATAAGCATATCATCAACATAAAGCAATAAAATAATAAAATCATCAGGGGAGAATTTTTGAACAAATACACAGTGATCACAAGTAGTCTTTTTGTAGCCCTGCTGCTTCATTACAGATTCAAATTTCTTGTACCACTGTCTCGGAGCTTGTTTCAAACCATACAAACTCTTACTCAACTTGCACACATAATCCTCTTTGCCTTTCACCCGAAAACCTTTCGGTTGTTCCATATAAATTTCTTCATTTAGATCACCATGAAGAAAAGCCGTCTTCACATCCATTTGCTCAATCTCTAAGTCAAGACTAGTAGCCAATCCCAACACAGTTCGGATCGAAGACATTCTAACAACAGGTGAGAAAATTTCACCAAAATCAACACCTTTTCTCTGACTGAAACCCTTAACAACCAATCTTGCTTTATATCTTGGTTTAGAAGTGTTTTCTTCTTGCTTCAGTCTGTAAACCCATTTATTCTTTAAAGCTCTCTTACCCTTAGGTAATAGCATCAACTCAAAGGTGTGATTATTATGCAAAGATTTCATTTCATCCTCCATTGCTTGAAACCACTCATTCTTGTCTACACTTTCTACAGCTTCTTCAAAGCATTCAGGTTCTCCCCCGTCAGTCAAGAGCACATACTCATTTGGAGAGTATTTAGTAGACTGTTGTCTAATTCTGGTAGACCTTCTAAGTTCAGTTTCTTGTGGTTCATCATTAATAGGCGTATGCAAGTCATCACCTTGCTGGTCATCAACAATAACTTCTTGCTGCAACTCACTCTCAGCTCTATCACCACCAACTGTAGTAGGCTCCGGATTAGCATCTATGAGATCATCTTGAGAATGAGAATCTGACTTCTCTGCCTTCTCAATATCATCAATGATCTGGTCTTCAAAGAACACAACATCTCGGCTCCTTATGATCTTCTTCTCAACTGGATCATATAACTTGTAACCAAACTCATCTAACCCATAGCCAATAAAGATGCACTGTCTCGCCTTGGCATCTAACTTGGATCTCTCATCTTTGGGAACATGAACAGAAGCTCTGCAACCAAACACTCTCAAGTGATCATAAGAAGTGTTTTTACCTGTCCAAACATTTTCTGAAACGTCACCCTGCAAAGCAATAGTAGGAGTCAGATTAATAACATAAGCAGCAGTATATAAAGCCTCACCCCAAAATGATTGTGGAAGCTTAGATTCCAACAACATGCATCTGACTCTATCCATCAATGTTCTGTTCATTCTCTCTGCCAACCCATTCAATTGAGGTGTCTTGGGTGGCGTTTTATGATGTCTAATCCCTTGTTGCCTACAATACTCCTCAAATGGCCCTCGGTATTCACCACCATTGTCTGTCCGAATGCATTTCAATTTTCTTCCAGTCTGCCTCTCAACTAAAGCTTGAAATTCCTTGAACTTTTCAAGCACTTGATCCTTGGTCTTCACAGCATAGACCCACAGCTTCCTGGAATGATCATCAATAAAAGTAACAAAATAAGAAGCACCCCCAAGTGTTTTTAGCTTCAATGGACCACAAACATCTGAATGAACCAAATCTAATAAATTTGGTTGTCTGTGAGGAGGATTAGTCTTGAAGGATACTCTTGTCTGCTTGCCTTCAAGACAATGAGAACATTTATCAAACACAGAATTTTTAGCTCCGAGAAGAACATTTTTCTTCACTAACACATCAAGTCCCTTGGAGCTAATATGACTCAATCGCCTGTGCCACAACTCTGGTGAACATTGTTTTTCAATCACATTAACTGAGCCATTCAAAATTGAAGCTTGCAGCAAATACAAATTTTCCTTCAATTTTATACCCTTAGCCAAAATCATTGACCCTCTGCTGATTTTCCATTTTCCATCAACAAAATTGTTGCCATAACCATCATCATCAAGTTTTCCAATGGAAATCAAGTTCAATCGAACATCAGGAGCATGCTTGACATCTCTAAGCAGCACTGTAGAGCCATTTTCCATTTTCAACTGAATATTTCCAATGCCAAGAACATTTACAAGATCATTGTTGCCCATTCTCAAATGACCAAAATCACCTGCAGTATAAGTACTGAAAAAATCTCTTCTAGAAGTGACATGGACTGCAGCACCTGAATCACCAACCCAACAGGTATCAGAAGAGACCAAATTAACATTAGAGTCATCATATACAATAACTAGATCAGCACTTGTAGCAGTAGCAACCCGACCGGAATTTTCTTCGGAATTCTCTGACTTGCTGCTACTTGCCGCATTCTTGTTTTTCAATTTCCAACAATCTTTCTTGATGTGACCTATTTTCTTGCAATAATGGCACTCAACATTCTTGTACCGACCTTTGGACTTGCTTCTGCTTTTTCCTTTATTACCTTGACCTCTATTTTGCTGTCTCCCCCTCTGCTCTGTAACCAAAACCTCAGTCTGAGAAGATGTACCCTGAGTTTTTCTTCTAATCTCCTCATTTAAGATTCCACTTTTGGCATAATCAAAAGACATTTTATTATCAGGAGCAGAATTGGTATGAGATACCCTAAAAGGTTCCCAAGAGTCAGGTAAAGTATTAAGCAACCATAAGCCAAGTATCTCATCTTCAAAGGCAACACCAACATTAGACAATTGATGCAATACACCTTGAAATTCATTCACATGATTAGCAATAGGTGTACCTTCAATATACTTCAAATTAATCAATTGTTTCAAAAGATACAGCTTGTTGTTACCTGTCTTAGAAGCATACAACGTCTCAAGTGTAGCCCAAAGTTCTTTTGCATTTGTTTCTTTTGCAACAAGGTTTCTGACATTATCATCTACCCACATTCGAATAAAACCACACACTTGCTCATGTTCAAAACTCCATTCTTCATCACTTTTAGAATCCGGTTTACTTGAGCCAAAAACAGGTAGATGCAAACCTTTTACAAACAACAAATCTTTCATTTTACCCTTCCAAGAGTGATAGTTCATGCCATTCAACGACACCATTTTACTAGTACTTACATCCATAGTATTTATCTCCATAATTCAGCAAATCAAATCAAATCAAATCAAAGCCACTAACCAGTAGCTCTGATACCACTCTGATGGGAGGTACCACAAAAACAACCGAACAACTAGCTATTCAACCTTAGTCAATTTAGCTAGTTTATGCACAGCGGAAACAACTTATAACCTCCCCAATTTGCTAAATATCAATAGGAGCATAATATACCAACATTCAAAATAAATCCAACCAGTAAATGGATCAACAACAACAAAAACAACACAAGAACACCAAGAATTACGTGGAAAACCCCCTTCAACGTGAAGAGGTAAAAACCACGAGACCCAAAAGGTCTACAATCCACTAATCACCAAAATCAGAGCTGGAGATTCACAATACAACATGTGCCAAATGATATCTAGCCCTTAACAACACAACAAAGGCACTAGAATCACAATACAACATCAAATCTGGAAATTCGACATCAAAAAACAGCTGCGAATTCAAAAATTCATAACTCACAATCTAACCGTTAACTTTCAAAACCCTTCGGTCAGAATGTAGCTTGATGAGTCTAGTAACGCCAGTTAAAATTTCAGAACGATCAGACAACGTTTGGACCTCTGATCGTGACGAATTCCACAGCTGCTGCAGTAGCACCCTTGCCAAAAAAACTTCTCCCTCTCTGTTTTGTTCTGATTTTCACCGACTGGTTCAACCGTACCAAAGCAGAAAAATTCTGCTTCTTATTCACTCAAATGGACTCCACAAATGGGCTAATAATTGGACTAAAAATATTTATTTTCTTGGGCTAAAAAAATACACATAGGAGGGAGCCCAAAAAACCCAATAGGTAGGAGGGCCGGTGAGACTCTACGATCGACGGTGACATGAAATTAATTAAGTCAGAAAAGGACAAAAACAAATAGGCAAAATTTTAAATTAACTCAAACATTTATAATATGAGCTTGTATATTTAATATATACCAATTAACTTTTCTACGAAGAAAATTAATTTTATGTTTAACTCAACATGCATGTATGAGATTGTTAATTAAATATTTGGTAAGTTAGGATTTGTTGGGATAGCGTAATTTTTAATTTTATAATAATTTTTTAAAAAAAAAATTATTATTAGAAAGAAATATTTTGGAAGTGTTTGAATTGAACAGTTTGTTTTTATAAGAATTTTTTATTAATAAAATTTAAATTTGAATTAATATTTTATGAGTTTGTTTTGTTGAGAAATTTTGTTAAAAAGAATTAATTATTATTAAAAATCACTATATAAAAAAATAAATACTGTAATATTATTTTTTATTTTAAATTATTTTTGAAAAAAAAAATGGACAAAACAAATTAGATAAATTTGGTTTGTAAAACAGACCCCTTAATTTTTTGGGGTAGTGTGTCAAAGTCTATGTGTAAATTAATTTATATTGCCTCAAAGTTGATTCTTGTGTTCTAGCATGATTCACGACTAAAGTGCTTCCAAGTGAGCAAATATTTTGGTTTAGCTTCTACGCAATAAATAAGTTATATAAATTTTGCTTTGACAAATCTGCACTGCTTCCCATAAATTAAGAACAATAATTAATGAAAATGACAGAAGTCGATTTAGCAGCAAAAAAATATTGCAGGAAGGTTCAAATAAATAAATGTTTGAAAAAGGGAGTGAAGAAAACGCAATGGGGTGGTGGTTATACACTACTACAAAATAGCCCTTTTAAACCGCCCTTTTTAAAACGTTAAACATAATCCGGTGTAATTTATAAAAACACGGTGGCATTATCATAATACTAAACAAGAATTTAGACTTTTTACACCGGTTATTCTTTTAACCGGTGTAGAAAGTTTTTTTTTACTTTTTTTTACACCGGTTAAAGAATAACCGGTGTAGAAAAATCTTTTTACACCGGTTATTCTTTTAACCGGTGTAGAATTTTTTTTTTTACACCGGTTATTCTTTTAACCGGTGTAGAAAGATTTTTTTACACCAGTTATTATTTAACCGGTGTAGAAAGTTCAAAAGATCGTGAATAGAAAACTTATCTACAAAGTGGATTGTATAATGAAGGGAATTAACAAACTAGTTAATTTATAAGTTTGCATTTTCTTGTGAATAGAAAACTTATCTACATATTCACAAGAAAATGAAAACTTATCTACAAACGAGTTAATGTGCATTATCTACAAAGTGGATGGTAGACAAGAGTAAAAGATCGTGAATAGAAAACAAACAAAAAGAGACAAACTTATCTTCTTGATGAGATAAAAAATTTCAAACGAGTCGTGGCAATTTATCTACTGAGCAACACATAATTATACAAGAATTTAGTCTTTCTACACCGGTTATTCTTTTAACCGGTGTAGAAAGTTTTTTTTTACTTTTTTTTACACCAGTTAAAGAATAACCGGTGTAGAAAGATCTTTTTACACCGGTTATTTTTTTTAACAGGTGTAGAATTTTTTTTTTACACCAATAAAAGAATAACCGGTATAGAAAGTCCTTTGTGCTGCCAAAAGATCGTGAATAGAAAACTTACATGCCACATCTCAAACTCCCTCAAAAACACAATACACACTAACCTCAAAAAAAGCCCCTTCTGGCAGCAAAGCACGACAGGCATCTCGATCCTTTCTGTAAGGAGATATCAAACTTGCGACGCAAATTACTCCCGCATCAGCAAAGAGCTTTGCTACCTCACCTACAGAAGATCAATAAAAAGATGAAGTAAAGTATGAAAACTTTTGATGGTACATATATATATATATATATATATATATATATATATACCATCAAAAGCTATTGAAAGGGCTCTCAAGATTGCCAACATCAATCCACACAGAACGGTAAAATAGCACTTTGATTAGATCTTTGTCTATCTTCATGCATTTATGTTCTTCATCTGTATTTTTATTTTGAGTTTTTGGTCTTACATCTATTCTTTGAGGATAGCGTCAGAAACATTCAAGCAGGGAAATGTGTAGGTCTGCATACTGTATTGGTAAGTTATTGAGAATAGCAATAGTTGAGTTGCATTAGAATTTCATATCTCTATGTCTAGATTGGATTTTGCAAGACTCAGATGGGTGCTGAAAAATGTACTAATTTTAAATTGAAATTTTATACAGGTAGCCACCTCTCAAAGAGTCAAAGGTGCAGATTATGTGTTCGAAAGATATGTCTACTGCTTGAAGACTTGAATTTTTTTCTAGGGCTTGACTGTGTCTGTAAATACTACTTTTTTGTGAATTCACTTGTTTTAGCTTTGTGCAGATCTTTAATTTGTTTTCTGGATTGGATTTTTCAAAGCTCGGTTATCTTTCAGGTTAGCTGATTCTTTGTTCTTATTCTTAATGTGTTATTGTATCTGTTTATGAATTATAAATTATAAAGTTTGTATATTTTTTATTATAAGTGATGTTTGATTGGGAGATAATGAAGGGATCAGTGAACAAGTTTGAATTTTTATTTTAAAAGTTGAATTCTTTTGGGTGAAATCGTTTGGATGAAGAGATTTTAAAAGAGGGTTTTTTTTTTGATTTTTAAAGACTTTTTATACCGGTTTTATAAACCGGTGTAATAAATTTCTACCTTTTACACCGCCTGTATATACACCGGTTCATTTTTAAAATAACCGGTGTAAATAATAAGATTTAACCGGTGTAAAATCCTAGTTTTGTACTAGTGTTAGTTGTTTATAGTTTGATTGCATTGTCTATTTATCCTTGGTGTATTTCTTAATTAATGTATTTTAAATTGGCTATTGATTGTGACAATTGAATAATTGCAATCTAAATTTATGACTAAGCTGAAACACTACTTTGAGTCTCGCCTGCTCTACAAATCCAATAAAAATCGATGTAAATGATTTATCACAAGTTCTGAATTTTTTTTTCCCAATTACCTTCTTTGTTCTTGTGTTTTGGAGGTTTAATGTGTATTTAAATTTCTAAATTCTTCGTCATTTGCTCTTAAATTCTTGCATATTATTCAAAGCAAATAAAGTTTTAAAAAAATATATAATTTTTACACGATTTGAAGTCATTAGTATTTATTGTTTGCATAATAATAACTAAAATTGCACTGTATGTCATTTTTACACTTTTTAAAACCATCAATTATTGTCGGCAAACAAAAATCACGAACAAAATTAAGTTAATAGTTGAAAAGTTGACATATAAGTCACCTTTACTACCATTCTACATGTTCTGTTATGTAAAACGGATTTCACGTTGTATCTAATAGTCCAAAATAATAATGGAGGACAGTAACGAGAAAAAAAAAAAAGAGATAATGGACACTAAGATTTACGTGATTCGGTCAATGTGACCTACGTCCACGGTCGGAGTCAGTGCCAAAATTTACTAATATGTGGAGACAATTTACAAAAGGGAAACACTAATTAGAGGTCACTTTCTAACACAAAAGTCTTTTTCTAAAATGCAGAAGAAATGAAATAGAAGGAGAGAAATAGAAAATGTTTGAAGCTTTTCGTTTTTGATATGGTTTTTAAATACTGGAATGCTTTCCCTTTTATAGCCATTTTTGAAGAGAAAAAATGCTGTAGTAAATCATGCCGCTGAAACTTTAGCACGCGGCCGAAATACTAATTCTTCATGCAGCCGCAAATGTAGCATAAGTCAACAAAAACTGCGCCTTTTTCAAATGTTTTTTTAACCGAAGTAGAGTCTCGGCCTCCTCCCTACAGATTATAGAAGACACTTACACCGGAGATAGAGGACGGATCACAAAGAAAGAACGGAAATCTAAGTTCAATTATGCAAAATTGGAGACAACTAGTGTATTATCGATCTTAGAAGAGTCAACTCATGTCTTTCATCGCACTTTTGGGGAAACGTACGTTTATCAATATTGATTCTCCTTCAAATTAATTAACTCTAATCAAATTAATTATGCACCACCAATTAATTTTAAATAATACTAAATCTTAAATTAATACTCAACTTTGCAAGAAATCTTGGGTAGGAGAACTACCGGTGAGATTCTAGGATAGTGATATGAAATTAATTAAGTTAAAAAAGGACAAAGACAGAAAGGCAAACAATCATGCATGCATGTATGAGATTGTTGATTAAATATTGGGTAAGTTAGAGTATTTTTTAATTTTATAATAATTTTTTTTTGAAATTTGTTATAACAAAGGAATATTTTGGCGTTGTTTAGATTGATGAGTTTGTTTTTATGAGAATTTGTATAAGAGAATTTTTTTCTTAATAAAAATTTAAATTTCAAAATTAAATTAATATTTTATAAGTTTGTTTTGGCGTTTTAGGAATAAATATTTATTATTAAAAAATATTGTAGTAAAAATAATTACTGCGATATTAATTGTTTTTAATTTTAAAAAATTTTGTAAAAGAAAATGGGCTAAACAAATAAGATATATTTGATTTGTAAAAAAGACCCCTTAATTTTTTGGTAGTATGCCAAAGACTGTGTACATTTATAATAATTGCCTCAAAGTAAGAATGAAAATTGAATATATCAATTTTAAAGAATAAGTGTTAAACATGTGACTGTGTATGGGTAGAACAAAATAAAGAATGAAACATTGAATGTATCAGAAGATCCGTTGCAATTTAGACTGACTGTTTGACTGATCTTAGCACTAATTAGATGGAGGTAATCATTAACTTACACAAGTAAAACCACAACATTGCAAGATCCACCTACACTATCAACCAACTAATAATGAAGCCTGATATATCATTGGTAAGGCACACACACATATATATATATATATATATTTGAAGAAGCATTCTGAAGCTGAAATGGTATTTAATTGCAAATGACTGCCAGTTGTCTTGGCAGTTGGCTGCATCGAAGGAAGCTATGGCGATGGATGGATTTGGATTTGGCAGTACTCTCACAGAGGCCGTAATGAAATGGCCAAAGCATGGAAGGAAGGATGGTTCTCAAAACTTGGCAGATTCGAGCAAAAGCAGGAAGCAGGAGGACTTTGTGGAATTTGGAAATCAAAAAGAAGCTGAAACACTTTTCTAAAATAGATCGATCGAGGGCATGCCAAAACAACAACTTGCCTGTCATGATCAGCCAGCTTATCAAGCAGAATTCAATTGGCAGCATATGCATATCTACTGACTACTGCGGCAAATGTAGAAAGTAAGGAATCAGTGAGTTTTTTCAAATGTCAAAAGAGCTCAAGTTTGGATATCAATTCACATAGAAATGGAAGAATGGAAGAGGGTTTGAGGGAATATCAAAGAAGAAACACCAGAAGATGAAAATGGTACTCACTTCTATTCATGCAATTGTCTAGGTAATTAATCTCTTTGATTAATTAGTTTATATCCATCCGTTTATTATCGATCTATGATCTTTTGCTCTTCCTGTGTTTATATGATTTAACTAACTTTGCATCATTGCTTTCTTAGCTTTGTCATTATCATTTTCTTCAGCTTATTTTAGGCAGGTATATATGCAACATTTTAAGTAGTTCTAAATCCCTTGAAGATTATGCTAGTCTTCCTGCAGTAAGTTTGTATGTATTTAATCTCTGTTTGTATAGATTGCTTTATTTTCTAAGTAAATTTTGATTATATATATATATATATGCATATATGGTTTCTATATATGGTGCTTACAGCAGCCTATCTGCTAGTTTTTATTAGTCTTAATTTCCTTATTACATTGTGTCATCCATCAGGAGGGGAGAAATAATTAGAAAAATTATGCTGCAAGATATTGACATATCTAGGAATTTCATTCATTAATTATGCCAAACTTTTGCATATACAAACACGGCGATATATAGAACCGAAACAAATGTACAAGCAAGTTTACAAGTATATATTCTGAGAATTTATTAGGGATACAGAATTCTGTGTTCATCAAAGAGGAACAGATATAATTTGCGTGGGCATTTGGGCTTCATGAATAAGTATTTATGGTGTATAAACAGATGCAACAAGAAGTAGAGGGATTTTCTTGCGGCATACAAGACCTGAAGTTTCATTCATGTCCAAGTCCTCAGCTGTTGCTCCCCCTGGCAATGCAAAGTTAAACTTGCACAATAGATTTGCTAGTGCTAGCTCAATTATGACCATAGCAAATGGATAACCAGCACAAATCCTTCTTCCTGAACCAAATGGAAGTAACTGAAAATGATGTCCTTTGAAATCTATAGTACAACTATTGATCAAGAATCTCTCTGGGATGAACTTGTCAGCTGGATCATCCCACAATGATGCCTCTCTTCCAATCTCCCAACTATTGATCACAACTAGAGTGCCTGCTGGAATATCATAGCCCATTAAATTTACGTCCCTCCTTGATTCTCGAGGAAGAAGTGGAATCGGAGGATGTAATCGAAATGTCTCTTTTATCACGGCTTTTAAGTATTGCAACTTCTCCAAATCATCCTCGGTTATGCCTGATTTGCATCCATCAGCTACTTCTCTCACCTCCTTCTGTAATTTTTCCATGACATTTGGATGTCTTATAAGTTCTGCCATTGCCCACTCTAGCACGTAAGGCATGGTATCGCCTGCAGCTACATTGAAGTCCTGCATCGATTAATTGTAGGATTAATATAGGAAAATACTAAGTTAAACATCATAGTACTCATCATCTATATGTGTGCTAGATGCAGTGGTACTATATATGGAGTCATTTAGTATGGTACAAACCAGCCAATTGAATTCAAACGATATTCACATACTTATATTCATATAACCTTCACTACAAGTGTCGCTGGGAGACTTGCACAAAACAGCAATAAATTACCCAAGCCCTATACAATTCTGGATCCTAGCTCATGTGTCTAGTCCTATTGCACAAAGAACGATTGTAAATTTAATAGTCGAAATCAAGTAGTTTTTTCCAGTATGAATGCAGCACAATAGTCTGGAAGAAAGTATAATCTGCAAGCATACATTTATAGAGAATCTCATGCATGCTTGGATTATGGATCAGTTAATATGGCTATCTAATTTAAGTACTTATTTAGTATCTATTTTCTAGCAAGTTGCATGTTGTGTTTTGATAAAAGGACTTTTAAAGCAATTGTGCAGGATATATAATTGAGAGTGTGGTGGCTTCTTGGAGGGATGTGTAGAGGTCAAGTAAAAACTTGGAGCTGGCAATTATTGGTTGGTGATTGGATTTCAAGATCTATATTTGACTATATAGACACTAAAATGTGCCCATACATCTTTTTTATCACTTTTGTACATTATTTTCTATAACATTTTATAAAATTTTAACTTACTTGACAGAGTTTTAATTTTATTTAAAAAGATTTATAAAGAGTATTACACATAGTTATACATAAAATGTTATAGAATATCCAAAGTCCTAAAATGTGGACATGTTGTTAGATTTCCTTGTAAAAACTTTCCATATATTTCTTTTCAATAAAATAGTTAGTTTTACTTTTAGAAGAAAAAAAATTTAAGTTCCAAATGGGAAAATATGCTCATGTTTGTGTAGTATAGATATTCATCTAATAGACACTACTATGTGTTAGACCCTTAGAGTTTGAGTTAGCCGCTGGCATGCTGAGGGACATGTATGATGTGCCGAGCAGAACGGCGTGACTACGCTGGCAGTCACGCGACGGTTAGCCGAGTTGAAGGTTGGCATGCCCAAATGGGATGGCACGTCGGCAGGCCAAGTGGGACGGTTTGGGACTGTAGGCTTGTTTTAGCCGTAGAACTTGTAAAACAAAGTCGGTTAACCAACCTTGGGGAAGGCAAGGTTGGTGGTTGTAAAAGAGTTGGCTTTGGAGTTAAAAGTCGGTTAGAGACAAAAGTGTTGGGCATTGTTGCAAGACTGACTGAAAGATCTGTGGGTTGTAAGTGCGATGGTTTGAGCCAAAGGGAAAGTTGGTTGGGTTGGGGTTAGATTTTGATGAGAATAGACCCAAGGTTGGCTGAACCCTTGGGCTTGCTGGACTAAAGGAAGAGGTGGCTGAGCTGGCAACCATGATCTTTGGGCAATCATACGTTCCTTGCTCCTGATTGGCCCATTTTGTAACTAGTGTTAGTGGCTAGACATGTTGGCCACAAGTTGCTTTTTATGCTTTTGGCTAGGCAGATTTGGAGGATTGGTTACGTTTTTGTGCCACAAATATTTCTGCAGCCATTGTAAATAGCTCCTTGTATTTTGCACTAAGTGTAAATGAAATCAAGGTTGCGCTTTAGCCTATAAATTTGTTGTATGCTTAGTACTTTACATTCAGTTCATTACTCACTTTGTTTACTCTTTGTTCACTGGTTGTGTGCTTCTAAACAAGAGTGCTTGTTATCAAATGAGGGCTGTTGACTAAGACGATAAAGGGGTGACACTATGTATCTCCATATGCATACAACAATATCAACAAGTCTCAAAGTGAGATTGCTATATGAATCACACTTCATCATCGCACTCAAATCTAAACTCATCTAAATGATTGTATGCATACACTAAGAAAATTTTTGTGTTGCATGATGGAAAGTCGACCATCCAAATTTAAGAAATGGTGCCACAACAATTGAGCACTTTAATCCACAAAAACCCCTTTTATCCTTAACTTGTCTTGTTAAATATTTCTATCTTTTCAAGAAATTCATTATCGATCTTTAATCTGAACACAACATGACAAAGTAGTATTCATACCGTAATCATAGCTTTAATGGAATCTCTATCCATGACAAAACCAGTGGCATCACTTTTTTGGAGTTGAAGCACATCATGGAGAAAATTCTGATTGTGTTCCTCTTCATCAGCACCATTGCAGCTTTCTGCAGTTTTACGTTTGCTGATCATGATTTCATCGTCAATTACATTATCCAAATATTCATTCAACTCTTGTGCAACTTTCTTGACTTTTGCTTCCATACCATTGATACGATCGATCCATCCAAACCATGGGAAGAAGACCCCAAAATTAAAAGCATTCACTACTTTTGCTACTCTCTTCAGCAACTCCTTCAAACTTGCGCTAATTCTTCTCCCAATAACTGCCCTTGAAATTACATCATATGTAAGAAATGCAAACACCTCACGCATATCAATTATTGAAGATGAATCGCAAGAAGATTGTGTAATTCTTTCCACCATTAATGCAATCTCTTCTTCTCTTAAACTTTTGAAAGATTGAACCATTTTCTTATTTAGCAAGTGATTCATACCGATGCTCCTAGCTTGCCTCCAATGCTCACCATACTGAGAAGTAGTTATATCCTTGAAATTGTGCAGAATGATTCCAGCCGACCTTGTTTGAGGCCTATTGCAAAAGGCCAGTTCATGAGTTTTGAGTACCTCTTGAGCTGCATCGACAGAGGAAACAACAACCATCGGTTTGCTGCCCAGATGGAGCATCATAATTGAACCGTATTTTTTAGCTAATGGCACGAGAGATCGGTGGGGAAGTTGACCGATCTGATGAAAGTTCCCAATTATTGGCCGCTTTGGTGGCGAGGGTGGATGGTTTTTTGAAGTTGGACGATGCCACTTCAAAAGGAATACAATGAAAATTAGCAAGAATGGAAGAACAAAATAGAGCAGCAATGATTCCTGATTATTCAAGAACCCCATTAATGTTTGTTTCTGAAACCAAAAGCTAGACATGACTTCAGATCACAAGTATTACTACTAGTTCGGTATTTGATTTGATGATTGAATTTAGTTTATTATTAGAATGAATACAAGTGGTGGATATTAAAATTGTGTTTACCAAATCCCAAAACCTCGGTAAATTTTCCAATTCAATAAACTCATAGGAATATTAAAATTATGAAAATTTATGTGAAAAGTTGTAACTCTTCATTTATACGAAGAGTTGTAATTTCCATTCTTTAAAATGTCTGTAGTTTCCACACTTGTAAAGATATAAACGCTCAATAGATCTTATATTACGTTTCATGTTTCAATTTATAAATACAATATACGAATATTTTACACTTATCATTTAGACTTCACTAATTGCTTGGGTTTTATATATAAATAGCGGATGCATGGAGCAGAAAATTTATAGTGATACAAACGAGTGTAACTCTCACTATCATAAAGACTTGTGACTTCCTTTCACAATTATATTGTAATTTTTGAAAATTGTGTACACTGTATAAATATCAACTTGAGTTTGATGAGAGTTATACATTGATAGCCACTATATAGTAATACTTTTATTTCGTTAAGATATTTTGTACATTCAAACTTAATATTTATAATAGGGTAATTTCATGAATATTAGAAAAATTGGCTGCTCTAATTTAAAACACTCCAAATTTTGGGTTCTATTCCTATTTCAATTTATAAATACACGCTATATATATTTTACTAAAATCTTATCAAGTGTTTAGTGAACCAGGAATGGAATGAATAAATGGTTATGTATAAATATAACATACAAATAGACTTCAAATAACATTGGTTCAATAATTTAAATCAAATAATAAAATAAGAATCATACTAAATTTTTTGAGAATCTATCCAAACACAGGGTAAGTATTCAAATTCCTCACAATTAAATTCCTAGGAATCAGATCATCAGAAAAAATATTCATTTTTCTCAAAATTAAAATTCCAAGAATCACATTCCTATTAAACATTACTTTCTCGCCAACCAAACGAGCCCTAAATGTTATATGCGTGACTGTATTTATAAATTGAAACGGGATTATAATAGGAAATGGCAGATCATCCATTAGAAATTTAGAACCAGCCCAAATTTAATTGATTGGTATGGTACATTAATCAATTGGACTTAAAAATTGTCAACATATACTGATATACATCCATTGGTGTTGAATTGTTTGTAGATATTCTGGCTGTTGTTGTTGATGTTCTACCTGTTAAAATGGTAACAACATCAAATGAAAAATCTACAGTCCAAAAGTTTGTTTTGATCAATGAAGGGTTTGTTTTGCCATTCATTTTTAACCATATTTATATAAATTAATTATGATAATTCTTGTTATGTGTCTAACCTTATTTTCTTATATTTTAGATTGCAATCAATTTTTCTATCAATGTGGAATAAATGCTGGATACTGAAGGAAAAGAAATTATTGACGGCTTGAAAAGTTTCCGTGTCATAATTTGTCACCGACTTAGAGCTAGCTATTATAATGGTTAAAAATCATACTTTTTATATTTAATAATAGTGTTATACATACATATATTACCTCTAAACACTTTTAATATGATTATTATTGTAGGTGTTGAATTGACAACCTTCTTTGATACAGCAATTCTCTTGAATCCACCAGAAGAGGATGCAGTCTGTCTAAAAAATTGGTTATTGCAAACAAAAAAATAATTTTAAGCAATGCAAAAATATGTAATTTATTGCAAATTTACTAAACAATTTTTAATACAATGTATAGGGTTGGGAGGAATGAGAAAGTGATAAATGAGTTTGTTCATCAAAAGTTCTATCTAAAGAATTAGGGTGGTAATTTGTTGCAAGAAAAAGAAAAGGTTACCCTCATAGGTAATTTATTGTCCACACAAAAGGTGACTATGTTATCCCTTTTTCATTGCTATTAGTTCAAATTTACTGTTGAACAGGGTAATTAAACATTTGTTATTCCCATATTGGCAGTTTGTATTTGTGAAGGTCCACTTGTCCTTTCAACATATAATGCAGAGATTTTGGTACATGGCATACCAAAAATATTACAGTTCTACTGCTTCTGCATATGCATCTGAATACAATTGCAATTCATGTGGAGAAAGTCAGTTAGCTCAACCACGATATTAAAGTTACATGAATGATAGTTTCTCTTATTACAATAATATCTAATTATATTATAGTTATTTAGAAAAATATGTACATATGATGTTTCTAGATGCCGTTTAGAAGTCGAATTGACAGACGAAAGTGGAGCTATCAATGCTTGCCTGTTTGGTGAGCAAGCTGAAGAAATACTTGGATTTGATGCACTTGATGCAATAACTAATCCAGAACAAGTTAAGAGTACTTATGTATACCTGATTTCATTCTATTCTGCTAAATGCTTTTATAATACATATGCTAATTTTTTTTCCTAATTCTTGCACTGCAGAAAATCAACCTTGCATTGGCTAATGTTCACAAAGAATTGCAAAATAAATTATTCTTTGCGCACATTAAGCAAGCAAAGCTCAGAAATAATGGTAGTTCACAACGTTTCTCAGTAGTTTACATTGTTGATTCTAACAAACATGAAGCTACTATCACTCTGCCTCTTATTGAATCTGCTGCCAATTCATTGCAACTAGAACATAATGAAGAGAAAAGATCTCGCATGGTTCTGAAAGTGATTTTAATCTAAACAATCTAGGTATTACAATCTACAATTATTAATATATTTATGAAACTGAATAGGTAATTTTCAATTAATTTCTCTAACAAATAGTTATACTATTGTTTTACATTATGTTATAGGCAAAAATAAAGTCTTCGTCAAAGCTCAACGTTCACTGATCGATGAGTTTGCAGATTCTTCAAAACAAGAATATGAAGGTAATCTATCAGCTGATGAAAGGGTTACTAAAAAGCAGAAAACCTAACCTGTCAGTTAATTGGACAAATTAAATACGTGGAAAGTACATATGTTCTATCTTTTGTTAGTACTTTCCATTGTGCATAATTTTGTAGATTCCATGTTGTTTTGGAATTCTATGTTGACAATCTTTTATTTTATTTTGGATAATATATATATATTGTTTTGTCAAGGCATTTGACTACTATATATGGTCAAATGTTACTTCATGTGAATATTTTGTAATCATAAATGAATAAATGTATTATAAAAAATTTTAAATTTCATATGTGTTTATAATATTTCCACAAAAACTAATTTAACATGTACATGACTTGAATTTTTTTATTCAATTTCATATTAGTAGCAAATAATTTCACCATATAAAATACCCTCAAATAATTATGAGAAGAAAATAATTTCTGCCAATCGTTTATATTTAATCTAATAAAGCAACTTTATATTGTTAGATTTAAAGACAAGCCCAATAAACCAACTTCGCATGCATGTCTAAAAAGATGTGCAATCAAATATACTCAATATTTAGAAAAAAAATCACTCCTATTTAAATGGCTATTATTCATAACTTTCTTCCATCTAAACATATTTGTCTACTGGCAAACAAAGGTTGGCATTATTTTTTTAATATGTTTGCCATTTGATAATTATATTTATGATTTTATGAATAGCTGATATAATTGCAAATTCTTAAAGATAAATTATTTCTCACAACCATTCTTAATGAATGTTTAATACAATTATACATTTGTATTCATATGATCGTATTGTCAAAAAATCACATTTCCAATCTAACCTCTATTTGTTCTTGTTTTTGCAAAAATCGGTAGGCAACATGGATAAATTGCATAATCCATTTATAAAGTAGAAAAAATTATTAAAGGATAACATAATGAATTATTATCTTAAAACATGCTCGTGTAAACATATTCATGTTGTTTTTGCTATGTACGAAGAAGACTGTAAACTAAACTATTCAATATCCACAAACTTTTTAAGTTGTTATCTATTTTTATTCCATTATTTAGGTAATCCTAATTTGTATTCGTTACAATCAGTGGAGGACTGGCTACATATTATTATTACTACAGATCCAATAGCTTTTATAGATGAACAAAACACTTCAATTCATGATGATTCAGAAAATTATGGAGCCACCGAAAATTCTTGGTGTTTTTTAATTGTATGCAAAAATACAATTAAACATGCAACATTTCATTACTAAAGCTTTTACATTCTAATGTAGCCTAAATTTATTTATTGTTTTTGTTTTGTACAGAAAATACCTTTACAAATCAACAAAGCATTTGGATTAATTGATGGGCAAGAAATTTCCATTTATGATGGCCAAAAAACATGGATCATATTGGTAAAAAACCAATATTTTTATCAAGGATGGCGTCGATATTGTGCCGATAATATTACAACCAATCAAGATCGAATTTTTTCTCAGATGCTGTAGTAAATTCTGTTTTGATCACATTCATCCCACTAATAGTTATATTCAAAATTATATGGCGTGGACATCTACGTTGCCTATACTTCCCAATTATGCAATGAGAACAAATGGTAAGAAAATTTATTACAATATTTTTTAAGTGCTCTTCAAATATGCTAACTATTTTTCTTTTCATTATAGAATCAGAAAATAATGACAGCACACATGAAATAATTTCATCATCCATATTTCCAAGCTTTGTTCATAACATGAAGTGGAAATGTTGCTTTTATATGAAATTTGCATCATCAGATATACACCAAAAGGTCAGTATAGCTTTTTTTTACTAATAAACAAATAATATTTAAATTTCTAATGTTAATGTTTAATTTTTCAGAAATTGCCACATGTTATGAAGATATTGCTTAGCACAAAAGATTCTCCACCACTGATTTTTGTAATCGAAATAAAAAGTTATGAAATTGTGTTGGACAAGAAAAATACTTTAACGGATAATTGGAATTCATTTGTTCGTGACTATGCTCTCCAAAATGAGGATATAATTTTTTTATTCCACGGGGCAGTTCATACTTATGCTATGGTGATTTTTAACAAATATGGTATTGAACAGTTGTATCATTGGCATTATAAAGTTTATGCTGTTGATTGAGAAAGAATACATTTTCGCCCTCATTCCCATGATCTATTTCATTTTTTTTTACCCAATTTCAGTTTATATAAATTTTTTGACAGTATAATTTTATAATATTAGTTAAAGTAACTGAAAATACACACAATAAAATTGTGTATTTAGAAAATTGTGCATTTCCTATGTACAACTTTGCACACTTTATTTATTAATTATAGAAATGCCAAACTTTTTCATGAACAACTTAGTTTATTCCAAATTATCGTTCATTCTTCAAATAAAGTATCCAAATAAATAACTTAGACCTCATCTGAAAACGAAAAAAAAACAATTACAAATAATATTTTATAATTACGCATTTAAATTTTGTCTATTCTTCATAGGGATTGTTATTACCTATTTGTAAATCAATACTTCTATTTGTACTTCACAAAAAATAAATTATAGAAAAAAAATTAGTGTCAAGATAAATTAGTTTAATGCAATATTTTTTAGTTCACAATGTAACAAGTTAGCATTCATACCTACATATTAATTAAATAAATTCTAATAAACAGTCATACAATTTGAATGCATTTTTTTTAATGATCCAGATCCCAACTTACGCTGTACTATACTGGGCCCCAAGGCAACCGTCCCTTAGCCACCCTGAGGATGTAAATCGCGGGATGTGCATGCAAATGGATACTACTCTCACAGTACCGGCTCAAGTTGGGTACCAGGGTTAGTCTTCAACCTTTGGTCACCAAGTCATCACTCCTCCCCAAAGTGTTAGACGATGCATCTTTAATACATCCATTAACATTACTAATAATTAATTTTTTCTACTTACATTGCCAACTTTCGCATCCGTTTCAGTCCAATTATTAAAGCTTTCTAAATATAACTTTCTCTTGTTTTCATGTACTATTATCTACAAATCACATACTACACAAATTGTTTTCATGTTTTCATGTACTATTTTCATGTAGATGATTTTGCTGAATTCAAAATCCTTCTATTTTGATGGCTGGTAAGGATTAAACATGATATATATTGTACTTTACTAGCTAGATACAAGTTTTTTTGAATTTTTTATATATTAGACAGTCTATTTATATGTCGCCTAATTAAATTTTATTTTTAATATATGTATATTACAATTTTAATATATATCTCTTGTGAAGATAATCTTCTTCTATTGTCATTTTATATGGAATCATTTGGTCCAAATTCAAAATCATTCAATCAATAAGAAATAATAACTCCATCTACATAATTATATATAATGCAGTTCTTCATGAACGAACCTCTATTAAATTTAGTTATGGGATGTTTTTATCAATATTGAAGTACATACAGAACTTCATACATAAAACCGTTTTTTATACATTTATTGTATGTCAACCAAATGTAAAAATGAATTGATTTGATTTATATAACTGATAGGAATAAAAAATACTACAATTGATGTGGAATTTCTAAAAAACAAAAAACATATACAATTTATAAAATTTCCTACAATATGACATTATAAGGAAATTATTTACAAGGATATATAAAAGTAATTTATTGCACATTATTTTCGACTATAAAAATAAAACATCAAATTGTTTGTTATATTAATCTCTTTGGGCTTATCAGTCCAATAAACTATGAACCACTTCAACTATACCTCAAGGCCACAATTATACTTATAGTTTCAGATCATCATAAGCCCACTTCCTATCTTTCAAGTTATATATAGCTATTCAACTTTTTTGCTCAAAATATTCTTAAGACTCTTCTTTCTCTCCAACTTTGCAATCGATCTACCAGACATCATCTCTAAGTGTACTACATCTCTGAATTTTTACTTTAATTACGTATGTGTACATAAAAACTTTAAATCTCAATGTCGAATAATTAATTACATTTAACAAGTTTATGGTAATTGTTAATACAAGATTTAGCTTTCATATGTTATTTTAATATATTTTTCTAAATGATTATTTTGCTTCAATACGGTTTTGCTCTACTATTGACAATACACCACTATCTTAATTTTGTTAATTGTATATTTTTCTATAAATTTATACCTAACATTCAACTTAATTAATATTATAAAATATATATTTATATTTTATTACATATAAATTCATGTTAATTAGATCTTTATGTATACAGAAAACTAAGATACACAACTAACATTCCACAGAAGAAAATGGCTAGATATTTAGACGATCCATGTGTGGAGCTATATTGGAAGAAGTTTGAGAAATCACGTTTATGTCAGAAGTACAAGAATTCATACAACCAAATAATGGTATTTTCTTTTCAATATTTTGTCCATTATTTTTTTTGACCAATTTTTGTTCATAGTATTTTTTTTTTGAAATAGTAGTTTTTTTATATAATTCATGATTACATTCTCATGCAATTAATTATTCAATGTGCTCATATACTGATATTCTATTTTCCTTTACTTATAAGTATTTCGTTTTTTGATTTAAAAACTCCTTAAATTTCACATCCTATCCCACCACGTTTTGTTGAAAAAATGAATCACATCTTGCCACAAAAAATTAATATGCGTCATTCAGGCTTGTCTTCAAGGAAAATAACTATAATTGAGGATGACAATGTCTTCTATTTTGTTGGAGAATGGGCAAATTTGGTCAAAGAACATTCATGGGAGGAAGGTGATGATTTTATGTTCTTTGAGTACAATAAGGGAGATACTTTTGAAGTGTTGATCTTTAATAGTCACACTAGATGTGAGAAGGAGTCATCCTACTTCATTAATAACCATGTTAATGATGGTCATAATGCTGCCATGGATCAACCAAACACACTTGTCAATAATGTTCAGTTCAAAGAAGATAATTAATAACACACACTTCTATTTAACTTAAACTTCATAAAAACTTATTTTATGTAATTGTCAAATTTCTGCATGATTTTATTATGTACATAATACAGCAAGAAGTATATTATAGTTTAAACCATTATTAGCATATATTATAAACAATTTAATTGTCCGTCATTAAATTAAATGCATTAAATGTAATTTCTTCTGGGTATACTTTTCAAGCATCGTATGAAAAGCACAAAAAGGCTAAACAAGTCTTGCCAATGAAAAAGACAAAAAGGACAAATACACCTACATAAGCACAATCATTTGAAGAAGATATAATTGAAGAACTTGTTATGATCATGAAGCACTCATACATATCAGGAGCATTTATCCTGGTAAATGTGCTTTATTACCTCTATTTTTTATCATATTATAAATTATTATACATATGATTTATTAATTCATAGTACTTCATTTTTTTTTCTAGACTATCAAAACAAAATTGCCCTCCAAGTGGACATTTTAAAGAACTTACTTATGTGACCTGAAAAGTTAAAGCCATCCTCCTCAAAAGTGCAAAATTGTACCTCTTCTAAAACAATGCTATTTTCTAATACTTTTCTGCTCTACTTCACTCTTGACATTTAATTTGGCGTTTTTAATTTTACGTGCTCTTAATAATTAGCTTTGTGTGATTGTCAAAGCATGTAATATTTTCGGACAATAATATTTTATTTTCAAGATGAACTAAATATTATTAAGTTTTAAATATTTCTTCTTTAAATGTATTATTTTTAAAATATAATTTATAATTTAGATGACTAGCGATCCAATTATTTATAAAGCTTTACATTCTCAGAAGCCAAATGCATTCAAAATAATTTACATGCTACCTGATTTATGTCTATAAAAAATAATTATTCTTAATAAATAAAACCTTTAATTCAACAAAAATTCATGCAACATTTAATATTGAATCATAACAAAGTGCAACATTTAAAAAATAAAAAATATCATTTCTATTTAGTACATCAACATTCACACCGCCTGTTGCATAATTTATTTTCCATTATATGATAAACTTCAAAAATATTTTAGAACAATATCCACATACATATTTAAATATCAACATGATATAAAAGATAATAACCAAGGAAAACCTTTACACATAATTAAACATGCAACACAGACATACTATAAATATTTACAGCTAAATTGAACTACTAAATACTTCATACAATATATATTACAGAAATTTCAACACAGATTTCTCACAAATTATACTATACCTATTTCCTTAACATAACTTCATACACTATATCTTTTACTCACACTACATATCTTATACTTCAAATACTATACAAACTTAAATATACTGCAACATTTTTACATTTTTTACATATTTATAACCAATAATTACATTTGTACATATCATACACATGTTTACATACACTTTTCAAATTATACATATTTATATATACTAAATATATTTTCACACACTATACTCATTTACACATTCTTCATCAATTACATATATTCAAACATACTAAACATGTTTTTTTAACACTATATAACAATATATAAATATAATACGTACTATACACATTTTCTCCAACTATATATATTTTTACTTATTAAATATATTCTTACATATTATACATTTCAACACAACTACAAATATTTTTACAAAATATACATATATATATTTTATGTACATCTTTTTAAACACTATATATATTTATACTTATTTAATACAATAAATTCATGCACATATGAAAATGTACAAATGTATAATATTTATTATTAAAATATATTACATCCCAGTATGCTTATAATCAAATATATATATATATATATATTTCTGTGTCTGAGTCTATATATTACAACAAAAATATTACATCTTATGACATGCTTTACAAGACAACTAGATCTATTTACAAACCGAATTCAAATGCCTCACTATTTATTTTTCTACTAAATATATATATAGTTTTTTAATATCACTTTATCAATAGTTATTATGATCTATAATTCTAATAATTCACTAAAAAACAATTTCTTGTAACCATGGGCATAAATCAGCGTGCGTTGCGCGTTGCCCGCACACTAGTGTAATGAAAACAAACGAATGATTGTTACAAAAAAAAAAATAGTGTGTGACAATAGGAATGATCAAGACAAAACTGGCGAAGAACAACGTTACAAACATTGAAAAATGTAATGCGCCACAGTTGTTTCTCTTCACCGTGCTGAAAGAACTCTGTTGGCAAAGCTGCTCAACTGCAGTTACAATCTGTGCTGGTTGAACTACAGTCCATTCCTCCAATGTTCCTGCATATGGGGTTGGCACGTCCTGTGACGACAAACATACGATTGGGGCATCTAAATAGTCCTGGAAATTTTCAGTAATAACTGCAGTCAAGCTGGCACCGATTCCACCGGTACGCATGCAATCCTCCACAATCAACACGCGATGAGTTTTCTTCACCGAATTCCCAATTGTGTAAAGATCAAATGGTTTCAACGACCTGATATCTACGACTTCGGGATCATATCCTTTGTTCACCAGGGTTTTGGCAGCCTGCATCACATGATACCTCATCCTCGAATATGTAAGAATTGTCATAAGTAGAGCTATTGCTATCGCTGGATTAAGAGAAAGGGTTTATTGGTGTCACTTCTTCACAAATTGTCTACATTGTAGGAGGAGATTAACCTATGTTTAGTGGTTGATTGACATATTGTGTACATTCCTTTTCAAAAGGAGATTTCTTTCATGATGCCGTTCAGCCCAAATGAATATCCTAATTCGAGATTAGTGTTTGATGAAGGGGGCATCAGTCAGTATATTTTCTTAAACATAGATTTCGAGGATGTTGACTTGACATAGTAGGATAAAGGCTTAATTGTTGTATGTTCTTGAGGAAGCAAAATCTTAAATCATCAGTTGGAAAACTTTGTATGTTTGTGTACTTGTGTGTTATTTTATTTTTGTTGCTTGTTCTGACCGACAATGGTCTCTTTTGTTCTCTACTTTTTTTAGAGATGCTATATATCTCAGAAGAAGTGGAGATCAACTGGGTAGCACTGCTAATGTTACTGAAACTTTTGCAAGAACAGATAAGCTCTCGCGAAAGTGGCTCCTGGATTAGCTTTTTAATCCTTTTCCTGTAAGCTGTATGAGTAATTTAGCGGTACTGAAATTGCACCGGATGAATTTCATCTGAGCCGAGAAGATACAAAGTCAGAGCTGAGTGATGACTAAGTAACTGTGTGTCTGCAACATAAGAGATATGAAGGTGTTTTGTTTTGTACATGGACTGGAAGTGGAAGCTTTCTCTGGGCTTTCCATATTTGTACTGAAAATGTTGGTTATCATCATGATGGCTTATGGTAACCTTTCTTTTTTTTAGTCATTTAGACTTTCCTTTGTTGTAAGAAATGTAGTGACCACCCTCATCCTAATCCTACACTGTCATATTCTTAAAACCTTTTAAGATTTGACAAGATTTTCCCAGTGAATGAATGAATGACCAATGCCTCTTTAGCTAATCCAAGGATGAAGAGAAAAATATCTAATTTTTTACTACCCTAAAGCTGAAAAGAAAGATGTTGATGTTGATGATGATGCATGAAATTACTACCATGAAAAAGAGCTTTTTCCATAATTTCTCTCCTTTGCATTCCTTACTTTTTTTTTAGCTTCCCCTGAACCCCATGATCGTCAGCCAAAAACTGTTTGTGAGAGTTGTTCTAGGATCCAAGAATGGTCGAAGGCTCAAATAAGTAAAGAATTTGGACTTCAATTACTAATACAGCAAGCAACGTACGGAAAATGGTTTTCTTGGTTCAGTTCTCTGGACATTATTCATCATCTATATATATATATATATATGTCATCAGGAACGAGCAGGACTGAGGAAATCAAGAAACTGTTGTTGTGCCTTTTCTACTCCTTTGCAACATGAATTTCCACTTTATAGCTTCCCAAAAGGCAGGAACAGCAATATCATCAGGGACCTCCTTGAATGATGGAAGGTAGTTTAAATCCACAATAACATGGTCACCCGTCGTTTCCTGGATCTGAAATTCCGCATGAAGATAATAACTATGATTTCAAACAATCAAAAAACGCATTGATGCCACAACTAGTAAATTCATCCCTACGTTAATAGAACAAACAAACAGGTTAAGTTTCACATTAATATAATTCTTTAACAAGTCACTTAAATCGCTTGAGCCCTTATTTCCTTGGAAACTGGTTGAACGGATCTTTAAGGTTCATAACAAGCTCATTTTATGGTGTAAACATCAATAACCTAAGCATCATTTTGAACCATGGTGACAGAATGACTTCATAAACTCAGTTTTGGTCCATCCCGATAGTTGATGGAATCATGGAACAACAGATAGAAAGCTTTTTGGTTTCTCCTTTTATTTATTTCCACAAAATTTATCAACTAAAGATTGGTTCAATAATCAAAATGCCTATAAAATATTATCGCTTTTGTTTGGCATTCTATAACTTGCCGTATTGAGTCACATATAAACAAAGGCAAATTCAGGCTCCCAGTCTCCTAGTTCCTCTTCCTCCTGAAGTAATTTTTAAGGTCTATCTCTTGCAATGTTCATTATCATAAACTTCATATAATTAAACTTGTCAAAAGGAAATCAAATCTTTTACCAGATAATTCCACTGAATTTCTCAAACATTAAAAAGCAGCTGGTCAAAAAAATAAATAAATAAAAGGATTAAATACTCGAGATAATCAGCAGTTGTATAGATTAACAAATGATACTCACAACAACATCAAAGCCAAAAATGGTAAGGCCAAGAATATTTCTGAGCCAATTCGCAGCATCAGTCACGAGCTCAAGGTCAATTTGCTGATTGGCAGTGCTGTTGACACTATCATTAAGCTGCTGATTTTTCTTGTCCACTGGTAACGATTTTAAGCTGCGAGTAAAAAGCAGCAGTGGTTAATGGTCAAAATCTGCTCCACATTAACATCAACATCAGTATAATGAAAGAAGAGAACAGGAAATCAAGAAAATGCAGTGCCTGTCAAAGAGTATAGGCTTGAAGCCGCTCTCCTCTGAAAAGCTCTTCAAAGTAGCTGCATTAGGGGTAGACTTCTTGATTGCATGGTAAACTTTCTCCCCCAAGACGTAGAACTTAAACAGACAGGATGAATGGTCCACATATTCCTGCAGTTTCAAATGCATTTCCTAGTAGGGTGCTGAAAGTTCGATCATCGTAAAGAATTTGCAAATGCTATTGAAGACTACCAATGACAAAAACACAAGGAAAATATAAAATGTCTACGTTGCTGTCTCCAATGCAGGTTCCTAGATGGTGGTAAACAACTCAAATTGATTTTCATGGACTTGCAAATCTAATAATCTGCAAGGTAACCATGTTCAAAGACACAACCAGATAGATGCACAGAAAATGTTTATGCACAAAGTCAATCATATTCACAGCAAAATATACACATTACATAAAGTTATCAAGAAGGCTTCTCACTGATGCACGACATATACCGAGTTAAGAAGTGCAGAGGTGCACTAAAAAGAGTGCCTAAGGAAGCCAACAATGTTATGGTTTCTTTGCTTACCTGAACAACTGCCGGAAGGGGAACACTGAGGTCTTTGTAGTCCTCCAGCTTAAAGACAATTGCCTGGCAGTTGCAGATAACCAAAAAATGAGAAAACGAACAAAGTTTGCCACAGATGCAGATCACTATATCAGACAAATGCACTAAAACTAAACTCAAAGGGCCAAGAATAAGTCACCAATCCAAGTGAAATAAGCAAAATACAAGCCCATCTTACTGATGAATATGGCCCTAAAAAGGTTTATACACATCCCTTTCCATCCTTCAGACAAACACAAGCTTCCCAAGGCTAGTTTCATAGAAATAGAATGAGACAACTTGCATAAGCAAACAAAAGAAAATGCCCGACTCCCAAATCATGCCTTTCAGCCAAAAAGGGATTACACCATGGATTCCACAACAAACCCCCCCCCCCCCCCCCCCCCTTCCCCCCAACCCCCCAAAAAAGAAAAAAAAAAACCCAACAAATCCTACCAACTCCTCTTTTCATCTCCAAAACCCTTCAACTGTAACTCCGAGCCTCCTCATGGAACCTCCTACTAACCAAACTGCCTGATCTACGCTTGGTATTGGTTCACATGGTGTATCATGGAGGTCCATTGTTCTCCTTTTCCCCGTATATGTGCAAGTTATTCTATGCATGCTATTATACCCATTATCATCTTTCATTATGCCTCACAAATGATCAAAGTAAAATTTTAAGGAACTAATCAACCATCATAGATGTACTTCTGAGACATATATATATATATATAAGAAAAAGAGAATTAAAGAAACAAGTCTGCACTCACACAAACCTTCTACATCATCAAATATGTTGAGTTTACAAGATTATCAACTCAAACACATTAAATATCGAATTGACTATTACCATGCTGTGAGCATCAGCTACACCACAAGCAACTTGAGGTTTCACAATGTTTGGCAGAGAGAGCTTGGCTTCAAACAACCTGCCCTCAAGATTGGGCTCTCCAAAGCTATCAACCTGCATGTTGAAGAAGATAAAGAAAATTGACTGCTGAAGAAGTTTAGAAGAATTCCAGAATGTCTAGTCAAAGCTCACAGCGGGTTCCAAGTGAATAAAAACAGACAATTCTGAATAACAACAGTGCATGTAAGTGCTTTCTGTAGAACTCCTGCAATTCTCCTTTGCAAACCATTTCCCAAATGATAACATCTAAAATTTTTGAGGTGAAGTTGAGTCCTATCATTGGCTGGTCCTTTGAACTTTAAGGAGCAGAATTTACAAAAATAAACACACATTTAATTCTCACTCGTACAATTAAGGCAATGATTTCTTGCATTACATAATGTGGCATTTTGGGATTGAAGTTCATTCCACCTCTAAGCCAACCTTGACACATGGCAGTTATAATAATTCAATACCAAATAGTCACCAGAGCATCCAAGAGCAAATAGATAATTTACAGCAGTTATATCAATTAGATAAGAACAACTCTAAGGCATATCTTTGCCATAAAGTTCTTACTTGAATTAATAACTCTTTCAGTTTCCAAGTAGCCTATAGTTACTTCGTTGCAATGAATTTCCAAGCATAACGTTGTTAGGTCCAAGGTAATATTCATTTTCACAGAACTAATGTTTTAATATTTGCAAACTATTGTAAAAAACTTAATAGGGCCATTGCTATTCTAGTTAATGGTCATATACTGAAATCATACAACATCCAAAAGCATAACAGCTAAACCACACTATAATAGGTTATTTGAGAAGTAAACATATCATAAGTACCATCCTAGCAAAAGGACCTTCAGAAAGCGAGGACCTCTGATTTTATAGCAGGTTTTTATGCCGAGGTTTTCCAAACCAATTAGGATCTGTTGGATTTTCAGCCGATCCACCACAGGGTAAATGTTATCAAATGGATCTATCACGCAGCAGTCCAGATGCTGATCAGTATACCTGGAAGCACGAGAAATTAAAACCCGTTAAGAGTATTCAATTCAAAAATAAATTTTTCCTCATGCTTTTATCAACTTTTTCCAAACTGCTAACCAGATCAGTTCCTTCAATAACTCCACAAAGTATATCATCCAAAAAGTAATTCAAGCAAAAGAGTACCACAAAGAAAAAATTACCACAGATACTCTCAAATGCAATAATCATGGATGTATGCATGACATACACTGAGGGAATGCTGGTTACCTCTAGAGATGGAGTGTTGTTAGATTTGCTACGAAGGATAGGAACAAAGTGGTTTAGATGAAAAAATATAGCGAGAATTTTCAACTCACAGACAAACAATATCTATGATGCTGCTTGACAAATACATATGGCGTCTATAGAGGGCATTGGAGCCTAAGTATGAGGGTAACTTATGTGCATAAGAAGCATATGCAATTTTACGCTGGTTAAAAAAAACAGATTTCATTCAGATTGCGCGCCGGCTTTTATGTCCAGAAAATCTAGTTCGTATTCCAGCACATCAAACACTAAGACAAGATATTATATAACTCTATATTTCCAATGAAATCATCTCTAACAAGTCAAAATAATACATTGAAATAGTATCAGCATTTCACAGATTCTACAAGACAAAACTGTGCTTGCACTTGATCAGAAAGAGGTTCCAGCATTGATCGAGATTATATATAGATCTTTTAAGAACAATATACAATGGACTATGGACGCTTTTCCAATATTTGGCTGTCTAATAATCTGGTGCGTTTTGGGGGGGGGGGGGGGGGGGGGGTGTTGGGGGTCTGTCTTAAACATGCACAAATGTTTGCCTAAAAGAATCAGCAACCAAAACAACCAAGCTAAGGAGCATCTAAATGTACACAACATGTAATATGGTTTACATGTGTCTCCTAAAAGTATCGGCCATGACAGGTCAAACATAAGTAATTTAATGACGCAAGCCTCACAGCAAAAAATACCTTTCTTGCACACAACCACAATTTAAACTATGACTTCAGATTATTAGAATAGACGAATACTTTTATCACGAAATTCAAAAAGTGCTTCTTCAAGGAAATTTATGAGATACTATAGCAGTTTGAGGTTCAAGTAGAAATCACAGTAATTCACATAAAATAGCAATCAACACAGCTAGGATGGAAAATACCTTTGTAACTCCTGCATGCCATTAGCAAATGTGATTTTGTTAACTGACTCTGAAGTACTGCTCATTTCAATATCAACAATCTCATCTGTTGCTTTATGGAGCACAATGTCAACTTGCTGTAACTGAGATGATATGGGAAGCTCATAATCAAGGGGAAAGAATATCATCCCATTTTGTGTTGGACATAAAGGGAATGCACCTCTCTGCAAATCCAAAAGATAAATTTAAATATCTTCCCCTAACTGTTTATGTGCAAGTTCAACTTGCAATCTGAAGCCTTCACAATGAAACAAGTATGACCAACCTAATGAGCAGGTCTTCATTAAAACTAAATAAACACTAAAGCTATCTAATACCCTGCACTTCAGCAAATACATCTTATTTGGCGATCCCAAAGACATATATAGTTAGATTACCTTTCAACTTTCAAGGGGGCGTACATCTCCATATAGTTACAAGCTACAATCTAGGCCATTATTTGCTAATTATTTCTTCAGCCAACATCTAGAGTCATTTTTAAGAGCATTTAGACTGGTATTGAACTCAACCAGAAAAAACCTTATCAACACTTAATTGCTATTCAAAAGGAAAAAGCCACAATCCAGTTAGTTAGTAGATACAGTCTTGCCCCAACAAACCTTAGCAAAGTCTTCTTCCCGAGAAGGTTTCATTTTGTAACCAACCACCAAGATGTTCTCCTTGCTTTCTGCCTATTGATAAAAGATGAAAGTCAACTTAGCTTTGAGAGAAAAAATTATAGTTTATTACAGATGATTCGGATGATTCCATCAACAAGTTATAAGCAGAACTAAAAAACAAATGTCTTCTAACTGGAGAGACAAGGGAAGGTGAACCAGCTAAACTCCAGAAAATCTCCCAAGTATAAGTAGCATGAAAGTGCATATAGTTAGGCTTCATTATTGCCCCTCTCTCCTCAAGCCAAAAAGCATTTCTCGTTGTTATAACAGATGCAATGTTTCCAAAATGTTTTGCAACCGATTTGCGGTAACAGGTCGATACCATTCATAGTTCTCAAAGCACATTAATGAACACTCCTTAAATTAGTTTCTTTGTTGCTAAACATACCAGTTTCTCAAAATAAACAGCAAGCTATGCTATTTAGTGAAAGAAAAGAGGATGTTATACTCAAAAACATTACAACATAAGTAGATCATGTGTCTGGCAACTGTTTTCTTACAGGACTTGATTCCCCTTCTTTTTAGAGAATGAAGGTTTATCCATCCGCTCAATGACAAAAAGAAATTGATTGTATTAGATATAAGTTTGCCTTAGAATATTTTTTTTGCAACCAATTCAAATGTGAGCTCAAAAGTTAGTGCTCGAACTTCATAAATTTTCAATCACTTTCCAGTTTAATCATCAGCCAACCCCCTCTACCATCACTAATTAAGAAAAAAAATTGGAATAAATTATAAACCCAAACAAATTTTGTTGATTGAGTTCTCTCAAAATTTCATAATCAATTGTAGAGTAGAAAATAAAGAAATAGCTAGCTATGAAGTAAGAATGGATATCCGTCATCCTCCTTCCAGACTTCTTACTGGTTCAAGCTATAGTAGTAAAAAACAAACTGGCTATGGTCAAACAATATCAACACCTTAGTTGGTTTAAGTGAAAAGCCCAAGGGAAAGATGATTTTATTACATGAATGGAATTGTAATATAGATTAATTATAACATAATGATTTTGAAGTAGTAATAAACAATTTCTAGCTTCTTATGACTTGGATCTGCTCTGCTCATTTTATATTGTTAAGTGGTTAGCTTCACAAGTAAGAGAGCATGTAATGCAAACCTCCTACTAAACTTCTTACCAGTTTTAAGTTATAGTAGTCAAAGCAAAAATTGACTGGTTGTGGTCTAAAAATATCTAACACCTTAGTTGCTTTCCATGAAACACCTATGCGAAAAAAGATAATACCACATGAATGCTTTAATGTAGATAACAAAATTTGGTAATGAGAAAATTTTGTAGCAGTAAACACACCTTCCTATTCAAATGGCAAATAATCAAAGGCAACTCTTCAAGCTTGTTAATAACAAAAATGCTTGAATTTTCACTCGCAGAAGCTGATTTGATATCTGAGACAAATATAGAATCTCAATTTTAGCAGCAAATGAGCCTTTACTTTTCAGTGAACCAGCAATTATGTAAGGGAATGGTCATAATGATGTCCAAAGAATGAGGAGCAAAAGATACTGATTCGCACCGTCAGATAATCCTTGTCCTGGAGAACCTGTAAAAGAAAATGCATGATCATTCGTCTGAAGAATGAATGAAAATCTCACAGATGACAAATGTTGAATTTTAAGCAGGATCACTAGATAATTGGAAAATCATTCTAGTACTCTAAAGATAAAATGATTTTATAAGCTATGGAAACTGAACCTCTTGCTGCTTGAACCATGAACTTGAAGTTACATCCATCTCATCATAAAAAAACTAGCCTTTTTTTACGAGTGAAAAGGATCACCAATCTCCAAAACAACAAACATGTATACCTATCTCCAAAATAATAAGCATCTAAACATATTTTGCAACAAGAAAGAAAACCCAAACTCACGTAAAATTACAGTGATCCAGCCAGAATTCCTTAGCTTGAAAGACAGGTTCTCAGAGTGATTAGAAACAAGAAGAATACAACTTGGTCTATTATCACCCCAAGTCAATGAGGCCTCATTTGCAGCATTTTCAATTGACGATGATCGCAATAACATAGCATTGAACAAGTTTAATTGCGCCATTTCTTCAAGCAGATTTACCTACAATAAGCTGATAAATTGGTTACAGTTGCATTGTCCAATATATGCTGTTGGTTATAAAACATCAGAATTAGAGAAACAAGCACGAGGTGAGCTAGAATAATGACCAGAAGAAAAATACATGAGCAGTCACATACATATTCAGAAGAAAAATAAAAAACCTCAAGCTTCACAAAAGACAGAACTGCTTCTCAATCCATGAGCAGTCTTTTCTAAGAAAAAGAGAGTAATCTTAGAATTCTAAATTTTAGTCACGAAAACAACTAGATTAAGAAAAACAATGCCATATAAAAATTATTGCACAAACACATCATAGCTCAGCATTTGGAAGATTTATCTCTAAGGTTTGCATGGATTGATGAACGGGTAAGAATACCAAATCTACAACCTCAAACTAGATAGTTTAGTTTTATCAATGATTTCAAATCTTTGGCTAAACAGCGGTCAACAACAGAGGCTATGGTGTTGCTTCAAGTATAACACCGATCGCACCTTAAACAAGTTGAGAAAACTAATAATTTTATTTTTTTCTGCATGTCTATATGCTCCATATTGACTCACTCCAAGTTATCACCCTAAAGAATCCAAGGAAAATGAAATGCAAAGTAAAGTTAGCAACAAAACCTGGAGAGCTGAAAGTCCCTGTTCGTAAAATATTGCCTGCAAATTTGGTAGATTAGATTAGATGTAGAATAAAGGTAAACCAAGAAGAAAAGATCATCCCATGCATTTAGGCATTTTAATAATATCCCAATCAATGCTCATATGCAAAATGGTTCAGAATTGAAACAAGAATCATGTAAATACATGAAGAAATTCAAACCGAGTAAAGCATATCTACTCCTCCCAATTCTACCATTAATTCGTATTGATAAGCTCCACAATGTTCATAGGCTGTCTTCTTTTTTTGTGTATAATAATATTTGGCAACAATTCAAAATGATGCCTTTGCTTCTGTACTGTACAAGGATTAAGAAGCTCAAAAATTCAAACTTTCATACAAATGAACATCTCTTTCGCTCTCTTTTTCTTCACCATTTTCATACTAAAACAATACGCAACTCACGAATAGGAATAGGAATAATGATAATCATTGTACTAATTTTAATTGCATGCAAATGATATGATATTATGTAAAGGCAAATGCATTGAATTATTCAAAAGGCAAATGCATTAATTACGGTGGGGATTTTGGAGTAGCGAAGCTTGCGAAGTATAGAATCAGCACCACGCCTGAGGAGTGAGGCGGAGGTACGATCTTGATCAAGATTAACTTGTTCGGACGCCAGAAGCACTGAGGCGTCCATCAAAATTCCATTCACTGCGCCGCCGCCCGCAGCAGCAACCACCATTCTTTTAATTTGTTTCTTTTCTCTCTCTCCTCTTTCTAAACTAAATCCTCACTGCGTGAGTGTGTGTGTGTGTGAAAGTGCTCCACAGCTGAAGAAGAAGAAGAAAGCGCACAAGTACCAACGTTGTCCGGCAACCAAGGCAAATCATCGTCGTCTATTCTCAGTTTTACGGTTTTACCCTCTAATTTTAGTACATCTCATATCTGTCTGTTGCCCAACTTAACAACAAACGAACAACTAAATATTTATTCCATTTTGTCATTCTATCTCAATAAACATTAAATGAGATCGGTATTTTGCCACTCTATCTCACTAAACACTAAATGAATTCGGTTATCCCATTAAACACTAAATAAAGTCAGTTATAAAGATCTTATCTTACCCTTTGTCCCACTCAACATTAATCGAACTCAATTATATGAATGGCATCTTATCTTCCACTTTACTCTACTAAACGCTTAATGAACTTGATTGCATTTTACGACCGTATTCGTTCGAAACTCATTTTCTCATTTATATTTAAGAGAAAAATGTTTATTAGGATTATCTTTATAAATTCTTTATCAGACATCAATTATTTCGTGCCCTGTAAGCATTTTTTTAAAGTATCTCTCTAATAAATATGCACTCTACCTATACTATATATAATTAACTATAAACTTTGAACACTAAATTAAGCATAAAAAATATTAAAAATATATGTCTCAACATTTTTACTCTTTTTCCAAACCTCAAGAAACCAATATCTTCTTTATTACTCGCCACTTGGGATAAGAAATGAAAACGACATTCCAATAATAATGTTTAGTTAGATGTTTAGAATCAGGATTGTAATAGAATATTTCTTTTTGAGGTGCGAGTGTTTGGAAATAAAATCAAATAAAAAATTGTTTTTTTACTTGACATTAAATTTACTTAAAAATTAATTGAAATAACACTAAACAAGTTTAAATATATTGTAGGGCTAGCTCAGTGGTTAGGGAGTTAGCTTCCCGACCTACAGGTTTAGAGTTCGATTCTTGTAGGATGCATGTGAGGGTGTGTGTTATAAAAAAAAAGTTTAAATATATTGTGAATCTTAGAAAAATAAATTTTAATTTTTTATTAAAATTTTCAACTTAAAAAAAATTTATCAATAAACTATTTGTCAAAAAATAAATAAATGATTAAAGAACTCGTGAAGAAAAAGACAGAGAAAAATAAAAAGTCATTAATAAGATGAAGATAAAGATAAATATTTTGATAAAGTGACAAGAAACTCCTTATGCCCTATTATTCCTTCTCATTACAACTCATGCAAGAGATGGGTTTTGTGTATTTTCATATATTTGGAAAACTGCGCATTCTCACTAGTATAATTACTCTTTAACCAACATTATGTATTCCGTTTTCCAATCCCCCAAATCAAATGGTTTGATAATGTTTGATTAAGTGTGTGATTGAAATCAAAATTATAATTGAATACTTGTGGTTGATATGTGATTGTTTCTAATTTGGAATTAAATAAAATTATAATTCTTTTTTTATATTATACTTGAAAATTAATTGAAATAACGTTTAATAACATCATGAATCTTACAAAAACAATTTTTCTAAACATTTTAGAACTTTAAAAAAAAAATCTCTAATTTATTAAAATAATTTCAATTTCACCAATATGGAAAAAGGAGATGAAGATAGAATTAGAGGAGTGAGAGAAGAATGAAAGGATTTTCTTTATGAGTAGAAAATAAAGAAATAGTCTTGAGGGAGTATAAAAGAGGGCAAAATAAAGAAAGTATCCAAACATTTGTTTCAGTGTGAAATGAAAATAACTCATTATTTGAGAAATAAAACATTCTCTTCGAAAATAATTCCTACAATCAATAGAATTTGTGTATAGAAGATTAAATCCAAAAGGGAAAATTGAGTAAATAATATTTGTTATTTAACCATTGCATTATTTCACATTGATCGTCTGTAGTTTAAATTATAACACTGTATCCTTTAACTTTTTACTTTCTCATAAATAAATAAATTATTTCGTCAATTCTCAATTTTTATTAAGAAAATGCCAACCCAAATAACCGTTTGGCTCGGATTCCTCAATCAAAATAGGAATGAAAATAATTAATTCCAATATTCCAATATCACTGTATATGAGTTTATACCATTAATCCCAAAATGTTTAATAGAAGATTGTAATGAGTTTCATTTTTGTCATGTTTTGGTTTGCTTATCTTTGACAATAAAATTTAAAATTTTATTTTCAAAAATAATTAAATAAAAAATCAACATTCTTAATATAAAAAAAATAATAACATTTTCACACAAGTGAATAAATAGTAATGCATAAATGGAGTTACCCATGCATGCAAATATTCTCATTAATTAATAATCAAGTATTTGCAAAACTATATAAAACCAACAAGGAAAACAAAACATGTCATAAGTTAAATATAGGCATTTAGTCAGACAAGTTAACATCAAAATAAGGCCGGAGGACTGGCTCTCCAGACAACAACTCCTCAATCATGCTCAAATCAATAACCGGCCATTTCCTTTCTCAGTCCATTGGACAATATGCTGGACAATTACAAAACATAATATTAGCAACAACAGCTGGTGATGTATATATTATACAAGAAGAATGAGGCAAAAGAACATCTTATATATGCAAACATTGGTTCGACTATATGGATCACACTTTTCTATTGTATTTAGTATTTACACGATTCTTAATGTGATCCCTATATATCAAAGGTGTGACAAAATTTTACGGTAACAAAATGTATTGAGGCAAAATAACATGATCTTATGGAAAAACACCATATATAGGCATCATATATATCTTATCATATGTAGATAATAAAATCAGTACAAACTTACTTGAGTCATATTATAAGAAGAATCCCCAAAGAGATGGTATAAAAACTCTCGTACTCCTTTGAGATCTTCTTTCAGAAGAGCACCCTCCTTCATAGGAAGACTAATGATATTCATCTCCTTCCGTGACACAGGATTAACAAAAACAATTTCATCCATTCTGTAAACCAACTCAGACCTAAAATGCTTCAAACCCTGCATGCATGCAAAAGAGAGCATACATATATGACAAAAATCAGCACAATGCACAATGCACAAGAATAATAAATAAACTTTTCACATTGAGTACTGATCATTCTCTATATATAGAACTCAACACATGCATTACCTTCCCAGAATCTATTTCATTGCACCTATCAGGATTACTAGAACAACCAAAACACTTGGCCATCATGTCTTTATTTCCTAACTCTGTCGTCACGATAAGGGTCGTGCTTCTGAAATCAACCATCGATCCCCGATCATCATCGTATAACATGTCAGTATCGAGAATTTTCAGCAGAGTTCCAAAAGCAGAAGCATTAGCTTTCTCTATGGCATGAAACAGAAGAATACTATGAGGGCAACTCCTCACGGCCTCCAGTATCCACGAAGCAAGAGCTGCACCACTGGTAAATAAGGCAAAAACATTTCAAAAAACATGAGGCCAGTTGTCTTTCCAAGTTAGCAGAAACTTCATGAATCAGTACTAAAAAATGTTTCGAATTTACAAAAACATAAATAAAGAAACATTAATTACGTACCCTTGAGTACTGGAAAATAGTTGCGATTGTGAGTTCTGATCATAATCTGATAAGTCAACTTGGATAAGCAAACTCTTTTTCTCACCGGCAACCTTAAATTGATCATTGAGAATTTTAACAAGCTCTTCTCTACACAAACTGGGGAGACCCATAAACAGAAAAGATTGAGGGCATGACTTCTCAGAATGATCCAGCTGGGATAACTCGAGTGAGTTCAACAAAGCATTAAGTATGAAATTAACAGCTTGATTTTGAACTGTCTCTTTCTGTAGCAGCAGTCTTGCTTTGAGGTTCTGGAGCCCCTCACTTGCTTCTTTTTTACAGTAACGACTACTCAAAATTGTGTTGTTTAGCTCCTCCTCCTAGAAGAATATATAGCAACAAAGATCTATCAACCTCTATATATTGAAAAAAACAAGTTTAAATAGGCAAAGGCGATCGAGCTGCAGATTGAAAAAGGATGCATCGAATGCAAACCTTCTCGGGTGCGTCCACGTTCAAAGACAATACAGATTGGAGTATTTTGTAGCAAATCCCCAAGACATGCGTTGCTGTATCCACAAAATGCTTGTGATCAACTTTAGACTTGCAATCATTTTTTGGAGAAAAAAACGCCCCGAGGCATTTCCTCAACTGAAGAATCCCGTCAACTAGTGCTTTCTTCTTCTGATAAAAGTTCCTGAATTCCCTAAACGAGAGTTTATCGAAATGCTTATACATCCATTCTTCTGGAAAATTGGTCTTTTCCACTCTAAATGACAGTTCCTCTGTCCCCATAAAGGTGTCAATGTAAACCGCCCAGTGTTTGTCAGCCATGTCTTCTTCAACAATGCCTCGCAGCGAAGTCATCACATTCTCTTCCAGCCAACTCTTGACTTCTTTCACAGCTTTGTCCTATGGAATTATATAACATGATCATTGATGTCAACAATTGATCATAGAATTTCAAATCATATTTACAAATAAAAATAATGACAGTTTTACAATTAATTCCCTGGATAAACCGCAAGCATTTACATATATCTGATCCTTATGGAGCTGTCATTAGGACATTATTGCTTCTTTGTTCCACCCCACTGAATTCCATTTCTCGACTTCAAATATTGAACGGGTAACATAAATCTTGGCATGCAATGAGATTATGCAAATGAATAATTGTTCAAAACCAAAAGCATATAAAATCACTAGGGCTATGTCACTTTATACTTCAACTGAGCAAAGAAGCAAAATCAGAAAGATGTATGGGTACGTGGCTGGAATATACAGTGGCAGATAAAGTTTAGTCTTAAATCTTGATTATATTATGAAAAACTAAAGATTCCCTATAGCAGTAACACTTCCTCAGGTAAACTTCATTCACATTTGTGCAAATTTTAATTGCACAAAAATTCTTTAAATTCAGATAGAAAAGTTAAAATCTCAAAGACCAGTACGATTCTATAAGTTGATCATGTTAAACCCCAAATCAAAGCTTTTAGAACATAACCTTCTATGCTTTATTTGACAGCTTAAGGCACAAAATGTTCCATTGAAATGTAGTAAAATGATAGAGATCTAACTATCTTAAAAAAACATGCAAAACCCAAGTTAAAGATCAAATCGAATTCAGGAGGGAAAACAGAATCATCAAAGTTTTCAGTAGGCACCAAAATGGAATTTAGACTGCGAAAGTGGAAATTAAGAAACTTGAGGAAACTAACTTACAGGTTGCTTGGAGTAATTATTGGATACAACATCCAAAACATGATTAGAAAGATAAACGATTAGCTTATCTCCAGAGATTTCCCTAGCCTTTTCCCTCATTATGTGCCTAGTAAGATTCTGGATACCATGACCAAATGCATAAAACACAACAGTGCGGTCCACAGAATTTAGCAATGTAGGACTGAAAACTGTTCTTCCCTGAAAATACAATAAGAGAATGATCATCAGCAGGTAAACTTTAGAGACAGGAAGTTGAACAAGTATCTTTAATTATCATGTTTCTCCTGTTTCATAATTAGGGTGCATTGCAAAAATTAACACAAAGCCTATCAAACAGTAAAGGGCTAGAGTGCACTATACATAGTGCATGCATTATAAAATAATTTTACCTCTTCAAGAACTAGGTCTGGATCAGTTTGCTTCGAGGAATAGGTCATGATAACAATTGTCTGAGAAAGGTTCACACGACGGCCATTATTATCGTTCAAGTTTCCACTCGTAATATCCAAAAGAAGGGTCCCCAAGGTGGTATTGAGACGGGATTTCTCAATATTGTCAAACAGGATAAGACTTTGTGGCTTCTTATTAATGGCCTCAAAAAGCCACTGAAAGCCAGATTCTTGGTGGTTTGACCTCTTATTAATGGCCTCAAAAAGCCACTGAAAACCAGATTTTTGGTGGTTTGGCCTAGAATAAGATCCAAAAATTCCATGAAAATTTGGTTGAAAATGGAGACAATGCATGAGATCAAAATGAGAAACTCCAAATGATCAGAAACAAAGAGTTAATTAATTACTTACCCTGTGGATGGTCCTCCAAATTTTGACATGTCCACTTGTATCAATCTGTCCTGAGATCCGAAGAAAACCTCAGCAAAGCATTTGACAACTTCAGATTTACCAACACCAGAGGGGCCTAAAAAGATCCATGAACACCAAGGGCGCTTACGGTGGTCAGGATGATAACCAGTAATATTAAAGAGGGACCTGTAGATGGTCATAATTGCATCATCCTGGTCAACAACCCTCTCGCTCAAGATGTCGGCCAAACGTGTCAGTCCCGGTGACCCATAACTAGGCAGCCATGGGACAGGAATGTCAACCAGACGACTAACCACCTGAAAATACCATAACCATAAACAAAAATGTTATGATCATGATTCATGATTCATGAACACAACAACGTTAACGGATGAAAGAAAATCAAAAACTGCTCAACCCCTCCCCAACAACATATTGGAGGATCATGCATGGTATTTAATTAGATTGGGTGAAAGAAATTAAACAACGTGCATATATGCAAGAGGAAGGTCGAGGGTCCAGCCAGATATATATACCTCTGCAACATGGTGTTCATCAACTCTCATAGCTTTCTGAAGAAAGGATCTGGTGAGCAAAATTCCCTCAACTTTGGCAGCAGAAGCATTCAGCATTTGCAGTTTATGGTAGCAGTCTGAGAAGTCTCCAGTCCGGCAAGCAGAATGGATACAGGCAGGCAGTGCAGCAAGACGTTTCAGACACAATTCCTCAATTCGAGGGCGCAAGGCCTCTGCCGCCTTCCCAAGCGATTCTTCCCAAATCTGGATCAGTGGTTTAATAAACATAGTTAATCGAGCAGTGACTTGCTTATACTCCTTGTCAACTCGGGGCAGCCATAGCTTGCATTTAGGATTCTCTCTCAGCAGTTCAGTCGACTCCAGCATACAACGGGAGAGAACGTACTCCCACTCATCAATCATCTTCTCGTCTGCTTGGCTGTTGATCTCATCTCTAGCTAACAAACATGCGCTGTTGAGTATGTCAATGCCCTTCTCTACCAATTCTTGCCCTTCTCAGACAATACAAAATAAAAAATATAGAGAAGAAAAAAAAAATTACAAAGCTGCAGCAACGAACTTAACAAGAAAAACAAATTGATCGATGAACTCTATTTAATCAATCATGAATGGAGATTGAAATTAAAAACAAATAATTAACGAAAATAAATTCATAAATTTCTCTGGCTGGATCGAAATATATCAATTAATTGAAACAAAATAGTTCTAGGGTTTACCTGAAAGGGTTTGGGAAAAGTGGTGGTAGGTAAGATCGACAGTGGCACAAATTGCTTGAACGGATACATGAACGATGTGTTCCCTCTCCAATCCGACCACTGCCGACGACGCAATTTCTCTACCCAGCAGCAGCGTCTTCCCTCTTTCAAAGCATGATGATGATGATGATTCCGCCATATATGAACGAACGAATGAATTACACCAGTAGAGTCCTTCCTCCAACTACGTACTTGATTTGGCTTGGTTGCATGCATGATAGTGTTAAGTATATTCTGAGTGATCTTCACACTACCCAAGTCCCAACTAGTGGCGGAACTAACATATTTTGAGGGGTTCTCAATTGTATTTGAAAAAACAAAAATCATGGCTAAAGTATCAAATTGAGAAGTATAGTAATAAAAATGTAAATATATGCGCATACCAATAAAAGAATTATTTGTTCACACTTGAACTACTAGCGCGGATGTACAAATAAGAGGAGACAACTGTGTCTGACGAGTCTGCATATGTTGAAAACGTTGTAAAATTTGTTCATTCTGAATTGTGGCAAAAATCTTCTTTTCGATGTAAACTATCAAACTGTCATTCATCCACTCATCTCCCATTTTATTACGCAAATCAGTCTTGATAGTTTTCATGGCAGAAAAAACCCTTTCAACAGAAGCAGTTGCAACCGGTAAAACCAATGCTAACTCGATCAAACGATATACCAATGAAAAAGCTACATTCTTTCCAGTTTGAACTATCCTTTTAGCAAGACTCCCCAAAATGCTCAATCATAGAAAATTCAGCTTTTACATTATGAATGTAAGTCTTAAGTTGCTCCTTAAGTACCACACGATCAGTCAATGAAAAATCTTCCGAATAAAGTTCAGCAAGACGGAGTAACTTACCGATGTCAAATTGAGAGAAAGAGTCTTTTGGATCAAGACATGCAATGCAAGTTAGTAACTCCGTACTTGCTTCGGAAAAATGATTATTCATCTCATCATATCAACAACCTAATATTGTAACAATAAAAAATAAATGAGAAAATATTATTGAAATTTAAAGATAACACAATGAAATAAGAAATTTAAAAGTAATACCTCACAAAAAATTTCAACACGATAGTGATGGAAATTAGTAATCATTTACCCATTTCGTCTACTACGACCACGAGTTCTCATACTTTATTCCATATTAGGCACTAAAATCATGTGGTTACCACAAAATGTATTGACTTCATTCAAAAGATTCTCCCATCCTTCATCTCTGAATTCTTGTAATCGAACTTTCATTGTCTTGATCAAACTAACAGCCAATACAATGTTTTGATCCTTTTGTTGTAAAGCAAGGGATAACTCATTTGTAATTCCCAGCAAATGTTGCATCAAATGCATCACAAACACAAATTCATAACTCTCCATCTTATCAATTAAACTTGTGGCTATACCGCTATTATCATCATTAGTACCATCATCATACACATTTCCAGCACTTGTAATACGGAATTCTACATAGACATTAAACGGATGATAGTTATGTAATGTGATCCCCAACGAGTATCCCCAGGTCTCATTAAACTAGTTTCTTGATTTTTTCCTCTACCACTAACTATATCTCCTTTTTCCAAACATTCTAAAAGCCTATCATGTTCAAGTTGTCTAAGTTTGTCTTTTCTTTTACATGAAGTACCAGTAACATTCACAATCATAGTAACATATTGGAAAAAATCACTAATACTTCTGTTACTCTTAGCAACTGCAACAACAACAAGTTGAAGTTGGTGAGAAAAATAATGAACATACCATGCAGATGCATTTTCTTTCAATATAAGAGCTTTCAATCCATTATATTCACCTCGCATATTTGAAGCCCCATCATATCCTTGACCTCTCAATCTTGATAACGACAGCTTATGTTTTGCAAACAATTCATCAATAGCTTTCTTCAAGGAAATAGAGGAAGTGTCAGGCACATGAATAGTAGTAAGAAAGCGTTCAATAACATTTCCATGTTTGTTCACATATCTCAAAACAACTCCCATTTGCTCCTTGACTGAAATATCTCGAGATTCATCAACCATAAGAGAAAATATATTGTCCCCTATATCATTAAGAATAACATTTGTGACTTCAGCAACACAAGCACTTGTTAGTTCCTTTTGAATTTTTGGAGACGTCATTTGATTGTTTTTAGGAGCATTCTCATTCATTGTCTTAGCAACCTCTTACTTCGTTGAGTATACCACTCAATTAATTCAAGAAAGTTTCCTTTATTTAAAGAACTCGAAGATTCATCATGTCCACGAAAAGGCAACCCTTGTTTCAAAAGAAAGCGCGTCACATCCAAAATCGCTGTTAAGCGGGTGCGATAGTCAATTTCCATTATACGTCCCTGTGCTTGTAACAAATGCGATACACTTTGTCTTTGATTTTGGAAAGCCTCAAGTTGTATTCTTGCATCATTGTGAGCAATACCTACACCACCAACGTGTGTATTGAATATTTCTATTTCTTTTTTCCAATTACTTATCCCCGAACTAGTAAAGGCCTCATCTCCAACTCGACATCCTCTATGTGAATTTTTCAAGAGATAGCACCAAAAACAAAATATTGCATCCTTTGATATGCTATACTCCAACCACGGAAAATTTTAAACCAAGTTGTTTGGAAACTTCTATACTCTTTACCAAATTGTTTTCGAGGATAAATATGACCAATTGGTTGACAAGGGCCTCTTATCAAATATTCTCTTCGAACTTGGTCTCTAATAAAAATATCGAATTCTTTAATTGGTTTGCATAACCCTGGATCACTAAAAATATCATCATCCGGATTGAATTCCACACGAGAATGTTTTTCTCTACTATTTTCTTCATTAGAACTTTTAGAAGAATCAACACTTCGTCTTAAAAATTTATCCATAACCTATCATAATTCATCAAAATTACCAAACCAAAAATTATAACAATATTAAAATAATTACACAAATAAATAATCATAATTCACAAGATAAAAAAATATCTTAGTATCTTTTAGAACATTTATTAACTCACTAATAAGTCTCTTGTTTTTTAATTAAAAAATTATAATTTATAAATTTCAAATTAATTAATCAAAATTCACAAATAAACTATTAATAAATATTTAATCATAATAATCAATTACAATTCACAAAAATATACACACAAAAATATACTAAAAATTAAAAACATAAAAAAATTTAAATAAAGATATTACTAAAAACTTACATACAAAATTAAAATATTAGAAAAATAAACACTATATAAAAAGCTTACATTAAAAAAAATATGACTAAACACTTTATTCTTAAATATTAAAAATATATATTAAAACATAAAAACTTACCTCAGTTAATTAAGTAAACGTAAATACGTAATGGAGATTGGAGAATGCCCACTTCCCACTTGGCCAATGGAATAGCAAGCTGCAGGCCTGCAAGTGCAACAAAATAGAAGAAAAAAAAGGGGGCGGAGAGGCCGAGAGAGGGGGGAGGGGGGGCGTTGCGGGCCTGAAGTAGTGAAGTGCTGTTGGAGAGAATTGATATAAAGGGTTAAAAGATATTCCTTCACCCTTCACCCTTCATATTTGTAAATTTTTTTTTCAGAGTAAGTAAAACGGCGTCGTTTTACTTACTGAGTTTTTTTAACTCTTAAGTAAAACAACGTCGTTTTACTTAAGATTTTAAAAAAATAATAAAAATAAATCTTCAGATTCTTCAAATTTTTAAGACAAAACAGCAGCGGGCGGCGCAGTGGCGGAACTCCAACATAGGTGGGCGACAGTGGCGGAAATATGTACCCCTACTTTCTTCTCCAAAATGAAGGGGGGGCGGGCGCACTCGCCCCCCCTTAGTTCCGCCACTGGTCCCAACCCTACTTTTACTTTAATTAATCGACTAAATTTGTTTCCATGTTTTTGTTAATTAGTACTCGCACCCTTAATAAAATCAAACGTTATTATAATATTTTCTAGTATTTTAAAACTCGGACCGGAGTATGAATCGGTAGAGCTAGCTACTGAGTTAGGGGTCAATTGGTCGACCCAGTGTCAAAAATCAAATGACATCATAAATATATTTAATATAAATATATTAATTAAATATTAACATATCTTACATTTTATGTCAAAATAAAATCACCAAATTATAAAAAAATAATATTCAATTGAATTCTTAGTTTTTCGTCCATAAAAAAATCATAGATTGTGTTGTTTAATAATGCTAATAATTATTTTGTTTATAATTTAATAAAATTTCAATAAAATACTTGAGATATAATAAAGTATTAATTCATTTAATATCAAATCGATCATATTAAAATAAGTTAGAAAATGTAATTCTCAATTCGCAATTTATTTATTTCAAAAACTTAAACTTGTGAATTAAAAAAATTAATGACATATCATACTTTGAATTTAATTTTGTGTGCCATAAAATAATAAATAAACAAAAAACAATAAATATTATATGATAAATTTTAAAATTCATATTCATTTAAATGGTATGAATGTGATTGATTGAAATATTGATGAAATACATAATTTCCATATTCATTCAAAATCTTCTAATATTAAAAATCTTTAAATATGGTAAATTTGAAGTATTTATGATAATTGAAAGATATTAAATTTTTTAAATATGGTAAATTAAAGTATTTATGACAATTGAATGTATTCAAATTTTAAAATATTCAAATATGGTAAATTGGAATCATTAATGATAATTAAAAATTTTCAATATGGTAAATTAAAGTATTTTTGACAATTGAATGTATTCAAATTTTAATATATTAAAATATGGTAAATTGGAATCATTAATGACAATTAGGGTGTATTGATGGAAAACCATTAACTACTATTGATTAGATTTAGATTTAAATGTAAATGTAAAAAAAAACACTAAAAACAGAAAACTAGATTCAACCGGTTTTCGATTTTCCCGATTGAACCCGGTTTTTGACTGAATTTTACTAATTTTTTAACAGGCGGTTTTTCATAGTAATTCGTACCGGACACCTTGCCAGTTCCCGGTCCAACCGGTCGGTCCGGTCCGAGTTTAATAACACTGGTATTTTCTCCTTCAAAAAGAAGAAGATTCAAGAAAAATAAGAGATTGGCATACATTGAGCTAGGTATTAATATTAAAATCCAAAACCATATATCTTAAAGATGCTAGTAGAGAAAAAAAATAATAACAAAATTATTAACTTAAAACAGAGAAAATTTGTGCAAACCTTATACGATAAACTCTTTCTTTGATCCTTACTGACTATATTCACATATTCGGAAAACATGTATCCAAAGTTAATCGGAGTTTTTCTATGAATGGAATAGTGGAGACAAATATTCAACGTGTTGGGATCAATTTGTTGACTTTGGGATGGAAGAAAGGTTTTGGTCACAATGTGGAAGAGAATACGATTGTCCGCACTCAAGTTTTTGACCAGGGCTTTGTAAGCATAAAGAAAGGGTTCCTCGTCAAACAATTCATCAACCATATCTCCAAAGTCAAAATTTTGGATTGCGGTGGCCCAAGAGTGTTGTTTGCAATAATGAATAACATTTTTACTATCATCATTTTGAAGAGTGTAATAGTTGCACCTAAAATTCTTATTAAAGTCGGAGAGGTCAAGCTTAATGTCAATGTTTGAAACTTAAGTGGTCAAAATAAAGCCATTAAGAGGCATTTTCAAGTTTGCAAAAATTTGTAAACAAGATTCAGATAGATAGGTTCTTCAATGTTTTTGTAAAATTTGTTGTTGTGGAGGGAACATATTATTGATTGCTCCTAAAATACCATATCAACTTCAATGTTTTTTTATTGGTGGTGATGAGCATTGTGTGCAGTTTAGAAATATTAAATCTTATAATAATAATTTTGCTTTTACTTCTCTTAGAGCAAAAATGATCGAGAATTGACAAAAAATTGATCTGGAATATATACATTTAGAGTGCAATGTCAAATCTATCACTTTCTAGATAGTATTTTGCCGAATAATAAATATCTAACTGGTGTTCTAATTTTTTTTGTGATACTGAAGAAGAACTTATTAATAGAAAAAATGCATTCGAAAGGCTACGTCAAGATACTCTTAAAATAATAATGGATATTCTCCATGATAACCCATATTGTAAATTTTTCCGCATCCTTAGAGATATTCCTTGTCTTGAGAACAAAACTATTGTTTTAAATGGCTATCCAGCTTTGGATCAACGATTGTATAATCTTCCAACAGTCTCCCAAGTAGCAACGATATTCAATAAAAATGAAACTGAAAATATTTGTAGATCTGCTCATATTTAAGTGTATAGTTCAAGTCATCGAATCCAACATTATTTGCTTGTTATGAAAGCCTTCAATTTCCTCTACTGTTTCTAAGGGGTGAGCATGGTTGGTATTTTGGTATTAAAAAACAAAAACGTGTTACAAATAGGCGTACTAGTTATCATTCCAATGAGGAAGTTCTTTTACGTAATTCTTTGTTAGCATCAAATGCAAGTAAATGTATAGATTTAGAATGCCAAGGTAAATTGCTTTTTTTATAAGAGTTCTATAAAATTATAATTTCGTTTCTATGAATGTATAAATTGAATGAATACCAATTGTTGTGTGGCCTTTTTTTAGTTGCTGATGAAGGGAAAAAAAGGAAAGGACAATGTGTCAGCAAGGGAATATTATTGCTACAGATTTCAGATGAGAGAAAATGACCAATCTACGTGGCTGCACAGCGGCAGACTATTACAACAATTTGTCTTCAATATGTATGTCAAAATAGAAACTACACGTCTTGATTTTTACAGAAAAAATCAAAATGAGATTATATCAGAAATTTTATAAGGTGATATAGATAGTGTCTCTGTTGGTGATACTGAAGGTTCAAGAATTGGTCGTAGAATTTTTTTTCCTGCATCATTCATAAGAGGGCCAAGAGACATACGTAAAAGATATTTAGATGCAATGGCATTAGTACAAAGGTATGGCAAGCCAAGCATTTTTCTTACTATGACTTGCAATCCAAATTGGATAGAAATACAAGAAAATTTATGTGGTAAAGAAAATGCTTTTGATCCTCCAGATTTATTAGCTCGGATTTTTAGAGCTAAATTTGAAATCTTAAATATTGAACTGATTAAAAATTAGATTTTTTGATAGGTGTTTACTTTTGTTTATTCAATTGAATTTCGAAAAAGAGGGATGCCACATGCTCATGTTCTGTTGATTTTGAAACCAGATTTTAGACCTTTGAATCCTGAAGCTTACAATCGTATTATTTCTATTGAATTGCCTGATTTAAATGTTGAACCTCATCTATATTCTGTTTTTTGTTAAACATATAATGCATGGCCCTTGTGGGTATTTAAATAGAGAAAATGCTTGCATGAGAAATGGTACATGTACAAATAAGTATCCTAAAGAATATGTTTCTCAAACTTTGCATATTGACAATGGTCATCCACAGTACCGTAGAAGGAATGATTGTAGGAAAGTCCCGGTAAAAAAATATTATTTGGATAATTGATGGTAGTTCCGTATAATTCATATTTATTGGCTCTATTTGATTGTCATATGAACTTGGAGATATGTTCAACAGTTAAGTTAATTAAATATTTGTATAAGTATGTGTACAAGGCTCATAATCTTGTGAGTCTTAATATTGTAGCTCCTTCAGATTTTGAAAAATTGATGAAATAAATGAATTTCAAGATGGGAGGTGGGTTGGACCACCCTTAAGCAATGTGGAGAATTTTTTCCTTTAAATTAAATGAAATTAATCCAGCTGTTTATTTACTTCAGCATTTGCAAGATAGCCAATTGGTAAGTTTTCATAAAAAATCTAACCTTGTAACTCTTGTACAATCGGGTCATTTTAGTAGAACCATGTTAACTGAATTTTTCAGCATGAATAGATCAAATGAGAGAGCTATAAGTTTAAAGTGTTTATATAAGGAATTCCCTCAATATTTCATACGGGATTCAAAAAATAAAATTTGGTCTGAAAGAAAACGTGGCATTGTTATTGGTAAGATGGCTACTGTCAGACTAGTAGAAGGTGATCCTTATTATCTTAGACTTTTGTTGTCTTATATAAGAGCTCTTACTTCTTACACTAATTTACTTACAGTAAATGATCACCAATTGTCTTCTTTTCGAGAAGCTGCTCTCAAATTGGGTATTTTGCACACTAGTAGAAGGTGATCCTTATTATCTTAGACTTTTGTTGTCTTATATAAGAGCTCTTACTTCTTACACTGATTTACTTACAGTAAATGATCACCAATTGTCTTCTTTTCGAGAAGCTGCTCTCAAATTGGGTATTTTGCACACTGATTCTTACATTAAAGAAACGTTGAAAGAGTGTGCCATTTTTTAAATACCTTGTGCTCTTAGATTTTTATTTGCTGTTTTATTAGTGTATTGTTTAGCAAATGATTCGCAAAAAATTTGGGAAACCTTTGAATTAGAGCTTTTTGCAGATTATGTAAAATTGGAGGAATGTACTGAAAATATTAATTTGGCTGTTAAAAAGAAAGTTTTGAATGATATTAATAAGGCTTTGCTGCAAATGGGTAAGAATTTAAATGATTACTCTTTGGTTTCTTATTTCATTACAATAGACTCAGAAGAGCATTTAACAAAGGAGTTTGAAAGTGAGAAAAACATTATAGTTTCTGCTGAAGATTTGTTCCTTCCATCTAAGCTTAATGCACATCAGAAAATTGCTTATGATCTTATCATCAAAGCAGCGCTTCAAAATAAAGTTGAATCCTTTCTTATTGATGGTTCGGGAGGTACAGGAAAGACATTTTTGTATCGTTCTATCCTTACTACTTTACGATCTCAAGGGTTTATAGCAATTGCAGTTGCTTCGTCAGGTGTCGCAGCTTCTATTTTGCTTGGTGGCAGAACTGCCAATTCTAGATTTAAATTTCCTCTTGATTTTACTGCATCCAATGTTTGCCAAGTAAGTAAACAATCCAATACTGCCATATTACTTAAAGAATCTAAGTTAATTTTGTGGGATGAAGCTTCTATCGCAAGAAAAGAAGCTATTGAAGCTTTTGAATTGCTGTTGAGAGATATTATGGATGTTGATAGGCCATTTGGAGGGAAAGTAGTAGTATTTGGTGGTGATTTTAGGCAAACATTACCAGTTATTTCTGGTTGTACAAGAGACATATTGATTAAAAGTAGTATTGTAAGTTCAGTACTTTGGCCATCCTTGCATAAGCTTATTTTGAAGGAAAATATGCAGAATTTATTGGATCCTAAATATTGTGAGTACTTACTCAAAATTGATGAAGGTAGAGAACCTATGGATGAAAATGAAAATATAATGCTGCCTTCTGAAATTGTTTTGCCTTATGAAGGGGAACAATCTTTTCAAAGGTTAGTAATTGTCATTGTTGCATTAATTTTAAGTGTAGAATTACATTAAGGCAGAAAATATATTGTTTGTTTATTTTGGATTACTGATATAACTTATTTGTTATCAGGTTGTTGGATTGTGTTTACACTGATTTACGTTTGTGTGCTTTGAATCCTTATCAAATGATTGGTCGCTGCATTCTTTCACCAAAAAATAATGCTATTGATGATGTAAACAATACAATTATTCATACATTCCCTGGTGAACTTCATATTTATACTAGCATTGATAAAACTGTTGATGAAAAATACCAAAGTGATTTTGAAGATTTTCTTAACTCTTTGAATCCAAGCAGTCTTCCACCTTATTAATTGTTGTTGAAAAATAATTGTCCAGTAATGTTATTGAGAAATTTAAATCCGGTTAAGGGTTTATATAATGGTACAAGATTAATTTGTCGTGAGTTAGGTAATCATATAATTGTGTTGAAATAGCCACTGGCCAACATATTGGTAAAAAGGTTTTCTTACCAAAAATACCTTTGGGGATAAGTGATGATGCAAAACATGGTATTGCATTTAAACGGATACAATTTCCTGTTAGATTGTGTTTTTCAATGACAATAAATAAATCCCAAGGCCAAACTTTTGATTATGTTGGTATATATTTGTGAGAATCAGTTTTTTCTCATGGTCAATTATATGTTGCTTTATCAAGAGCCAAAACTTCAGAGGCAATAAAAGTTCTTATTTTGCCGCCAACTGTTGGAGAAAAGAAACATGATTGTCTTACAAGAAATGTAATATTTCAAGAAGCATTTGAAATGACTAAGTGATTATTTAAGCTTTCAAGTTTAATGAAAGGTCTTGCGTTGCTTTATATATCTTATGCTGTGTCTATTCATCAATAACTCAATATTTGCCTTTTATATTCATTGGATAATGATTTTTATAATCCGTTAGAGATTGATTGATACTCTATATTATTTAACCATTTTATATTATGTAGGATGGCTGGTGAAATACCAATTGATCAATTGACTGACAAAATGCAGCCTTAGAATGCAATAATCACTGTTCAGGAAAAGTTACAATCAGTACAGTCAACTAAAATCCCAACTAAGCTCCAAAAATTTGTCTTCTCTGGTGATGGGGTTTGTCAAAACAAAGAGCTTTTAATTTATAGTTATTCCAACTTTACTTTTACATTATTGCATTTACATCATTACATCTTGTTACTTAGATGGTAAAAACTAATGTTTGCTATTTAATATTGTTTTTGCAGGGAGTTAAAGTAGAAGGGATTATTTTTTATCCTGATATTGAACGAATGGGTTCAAAACTTCAGGTATTTAAGAAATATCATATCAGCAATGCCAACATCAGGCCACTCGGTGAAAAATATTGTCTTGGAGGTATAAAAATCGAATTGGTAATAAATTCAAAATCTGTGATTCAAGAAATTACACAACAGCAGAATAAGCTTCATTTGGATTGGATTTATACAAAATTTGATGATTTGAAGAAGTTTCTTGATGATATGACCAAGCCAATAGGTAATTTTTGAATTATTTTATTTCATTCTATATTTCTCTAAGTATATATTATAATGGTGTTGGATTTGCCTGCAACTTGCAATTGCCATATTTATTTATTGATTGAGAATTAAGCATCTATTATATTTATAATAAAGCCAACCAATTATGGTCTAAACAATTTCAATTTTGATTTATGACAAATTGTATGCTTTATTTAATTTATATCTTAATTAAGCAAATTTTAAAGCTGTAATTAAGGCATGTTTAGTATATATATATATATATATATATATATATTGTTTAGGAAATATTCTTTGATTGTATAAAAAGTTTTTTATATGGGTTAGAGAGGGGATTTTTCTCTTTTAGTTATTCAAACAAAAAAGGTATTTAGTAATTCAACCAATTAAGGATTTAAAACTTAAGGCTCATTGTAGGGTTTTTATTTATAAGAAATATTCACCTAATTAAGGGTTTATGCCTTAAGGATCCTGGTAGACTTTTATAAATAAGAAATACCAACTCATTACAGAGTAATTTCGTTTCTAAAGGCTTTTGTATTTATAACATGGGACAAATTTGTAAAAAACAACTATACATCTAAAAGACACCAATTTCAGAGAATCTAAAAGCGGTATTGAATAATTATGATGTCGTAATAATAAAAATACATGCCTATAGACGTTTATGTAGTTAATTAAGAACCGTAAACCAATATGGAAAGAAAAGAAAAATAACTAAAAAATTTTAAAATGGATTCGAAAGTGGCATAAACAAATGAATTTTGCCTCATGAATCTTACAGATCTCGTCGACATAAAGCTTTAAAGCGCGATATTATAAAAACGATTTTGAATTCATATAAAAATTAGGTAAGTTGAAAGTTAACGGTGTGATTTACCCCCTTTCCTTTCTTTGAGTGATCGATCTGTGTAGCCCAAGATGCATTTTCAGCTCAATCTACATCAATTAATTAGCTATTATAGCTAGGTTTTATGTAATTCAATCTCTAATCTTTTGTGTATCTTACCAACACAAATCTAAATTTATCGTTAAGTTGGAATACTCCTTTGAGTCTCACCTGCTCTAAAAACCTTATCAAATTTGTTCTAATACTCGCAGGCTGTAAAAATAACTTTTTGACATCATCTTCTTGGCTAGGCCAGAATGATCAAGTTGGCTAAGTTGTCAAGATATATACTCCCAAAATGATTCAATTGACTAAGTTGTAGTCTGTAGAGATAGTAGTGTAAGTTATCAAGATACTGCATTAATTTACTCAATGGATCACCAGTGCAAGATGAGAGCTATAGTTAATTTATTTTAACTATAGTATTTTATTTCATTAGTATTTTAATTAGGGTATTTTTAAAATACTCATCAACTATTAGTATTTTATTTCATTAGGGTAATTTGAATATTAAAAAATTTTGGCTGTTATATATGCATATATCCAATTTAGAAACGGCTCATAATTATATCTTAATTATATGATTGATTGATGGGTCAATTGAACCTAAATATTGTCTATTTGTATATGTATAGTTGCATTAATTATGAAAGAATTTTGCATTTTAGCCAACAACTTGTTCCCTATACATTCGGTCACAAGCATCATTTTAATTTCTTCCTTGTTATTGGAGTTTTATATTATATCCAATTTACTTCACATGTTATATTACAATTTTTTTAAATAAATTATTTTGCATGTCAAATCGCCAAAGTTGATCGTTCCCTTGACACCATGCTTTCATCGTAACATATATAGGTTTTGCTGAATTGTTTCATTTATATATTATATATTTAACTGGAAGCTCTCCATATGTCAATGTTTGCAAAGATCGATATATTTTCGTAGCTAGGGATTAGTGTGTGGATGGGAACTAATTAATATAGGACAGATAACGGAAAACAACGATATTTGAAAAGAACAAATTATGTTTATTGAATAATATAAAAGTTGTAATAAGAAAATAAATCCAGCCTATAAAAGGTTTATATAATTATAAGAAATTCAAAATCAAAATAAGAAAAGAGTCTGAAATTGTCTAAAAAAAACACAATAATGTACTCTAAAGAAAGTAACATGAAATAGATAAAAAGGATTTGTCCAAGAATGGCATACGTCATGGGCGAAACCCTATATGTCTTTACAAAGTGAATTAAAATAGAAAAGTTACCTGTTACCCATGTTGAAAGTTAATGTTAATGACGCGTTTTAACTTTTTTCCCATTTCGAATTGCAGCCCAATATGCATTTTGATACCATAACTCCTGAGAAATGACCAAAACAAATTCATTAACTATTGCATGACTTAGCACTAGTTAATGGATATTTAATATAATTCAATAATATGTTTTAATATAAGCTCAATAAATAATGAACATTTGTAATGGACCTAAACGGGTGAGAGTCCATTAACTGGTTTTAAGATTAGTATACCTCTATATATATGCTAGTTGGAGGCAGCATGTTGGGTATTCCAAATTAGATACATGTTTCAAGCAATTGTTGGATATTCAATTGGTTGAGCTAAAAACTCTAACAATATATATATATTTAAACACTGGCAATGGCATTCATTCAATTTCAGTCTCAAGATACAGCACTGCTGTATGATCACAACTCCATCATATTAATATTCTTTTGAAGCTATACATCAATGATGAATAAGCAAACAACTGATCATCATCATGTTGCCATGCTGCCATCCCCAGGAATGGGGCACTTAATTCCAATGGTTGAGCTTGCCAAGAAACTCGTCCTTGAGCACGGTTTCTCTGCAACTCTGATCATCCCTGATTCTGGCAACAACACCAACCAACAAAAAACATTCCTTGATGAAGAACTTCCCAAAGGCATGAATTTTAATTATATCTTTCTTGATCACCCTCCTAGCTTTCATCATGACATTAATAATGCTCATCTTACTAATAATTTAGAGATGCGTATTGCCATGATTATTCCACTCTCACTCTCATCCATTTTCGACGCGATTAAGTCTTTAAAGGACAACGTGAATTTAGTTGCTTTGGTGATTGATCTTCTTGGTACACCTGCATTTGATGTAGCCAATGAATTCAACATCTCTCCTTACATCTTGTTTCCTTCAAATGCCATGGCGTTGTCGTTGTTCATGTACTTGCCACAGTTTGATGCTAGTGTGTCCTGCGATAACTATAGAGATCTTGAAGAACCGATACAATTTCCGGGCTCCAGCATCCCACTACGAGCTGAGGATTTTCCATTTCACAACCGGCAGAGTGCTGGATACAAATGGTTTCTCAATAACGTGAAGAAGTACAAAATGGCAAAGGGAATCATGGTGAACACCTTCCATGACATGGAGGCAAAAGCTATAGAATCCATGCAGGAGGAAGAGTTCCATTACCCTCCCATCTTTCCAATTGGACCGCTTACAAATACCACTAAACATGCACAGTTTGATCAAGATGATTCAACAAGCTTTACATTAAAATGGCTGGATGATCAGCCTCTTCATTCTATCTTATTCATATGCTTTGGAAGTTTCGGATCCCTTTCCAATGCTCAGCTCCATGAACTAGCATGCGGGATAGAGATGAGCGGACAAGGGTTCGTATGGGTAGTTCGAAATTCGTCGAGGAATGATGATCAGGCTTTGGATTTTCTTCCCAATGGTTTCTCGGAGAGAACTGTGAGCAGGGGTTTGTTGGTGTCCAATTGGGCGCCACAAGCGAAAATACTCAGCCATCGATCCGTCGGAGGGTTTCTAACACACTGCGGTTGGAATTCGATCCTGGAGAGCATTGTGAATGGAGTACCAATGATTGCTTGGCCACTCTACGCAGAACAAAAGATGAACGCTGCAATTATAGCTGAGGATCTCAAGATAGCGTTAAGGCCTCAAAATCCCAAGATTAACAATGATGAATCGGATGGTTTGGTGGGAAGATTTGTCATTGCAAACGCCATGAAGAATCTAGTGGAAGGTGAAGAAGGAAAGCATCTGCGCAGGCGAATCGAAAACTTGAGAGATGCAGCATCAAAGGCGATCAAGGAAGATGGTTCGTCCACAAAATGTATGGCCGACTTTGCTTCCCAGTTGAAGGAAAAATTCCCTGCCTAACAAAGTTTACGTGCATGGAAACAAATTAAAGAGCAATTTTAATTTTACTCGTGTTTTTTTTTTGTAATTTTATTTTGGATGTGGCCAACTTTAGTTGTTTTTGCAATTTAGGTATATTCAAATTTATCTACCAAGTTTTCAACCCTAATAAATCTTCTATTTTATTTTACGTTTCAATCTGTATTTCATTCCAATGATACATGCTATCTGTATTTAATACTTATTTTTTAAAATTTAAAATTCACTAATCACTTGATAGGATTTTAGTTTGTCATAGATGTGCATCTATAAAATAAAATATAGGATAAAATAGGAAATGAAACAGAATATCCAAAGTGGTCATCAACATATTTAGTTGGTTGATTACTTCTATAATATCTCAATTTACGGAACTATTTCGGTTTTTATTCCCAATTTCTATTTTCGTTTCTATTGTGTCGATTAATTTGAATTTAAATGATCATTTGTTCATTTTTAATGTAGAAAAAATCCAATTTCGATAATCATATTAACATGCATATATCGAATTCCGCCAATTTTTAACCCTTGTGTTTGTGTATGTTATAAATTGATTGTTCAATCTGGAATATTTTAAGTGGACAAAACATGAACAAAGGACATTTAAAATTTAAATTATAGCATAAAAAACGAAAATAAAACCTTTTTGAAATCATGAACGAAATTGAAATAAACATCCCTATACAATGTGTTTAGACAAATTCGTCTATCCAAGCTTTCAAGATATACAATTAATTTAGTTCCCCACATTCACAACCGTTGGAAAATTAATTTGGCATCTCTAGCTAGCTTTAAAAGAAATTAAAAAAAAAAAAACAAGTAGTACTTCCTTTTGTTTCTAATTTTGATTCATTAATTTCAAGAACTAGTCTCTTATCTTCTTTGTTTAACATGATATATAATCTTGGGAAAATTTGTATTAAGGGCGCGCTCCAAAACCTTATTATTAAAGAGGGCGTAACTTTAACCTATTTATTGTTAAAGGTATGAAAATAATTTAATTAGTTTATATAATTTGTAAATGACTTTATTATCTATGGATAAATTCAAACAACAAATAACAATTATCCAATTAATTTACTTCTAATAATTTTCACTCACTCATTCAAACCACGTCGTTCAATCAATTCAATTTTAATCTTTTTCAAAAACTTTTTCTTTTAAACTCATCCAATCTTCTTCTCTCTAAAACTGTTTAGTTTTCTTTGCAAATGATTGATTCAATTTTAATCTTAATTTTTTTCTTTAAAGCTAAAATACATTGTCCATTATTTTAAATACAATATATATTAACTAATGATTTAATCATATTAGTCATAAAATTATAAAATGAATTATGTTAGTATAAAAAAATAAAAAAAGAATTTTGATATTTGAATATAATAGATAGAAATAATTAATTTCGTATATACTTTGAAGCAAAAATAAATAAAAATATTATGCACTCACTTCTAATACTTTTACCCTTTGTAAAAAAAAATAAAAAAATTAAAAAAAGTTAAAAAAAAAACTTTAACTAGAGGATTTGAGTTGGCCATCATTGGCAATAATATGATTTAATTTGAGATATAATTTATATTTTTTTTCTAAATTAGTTATAATTTATTTGTTTGCTTGCTGCTATTTTGTTTGCTTTAGATTGAATATAAAATTTTGACAATCATATGATTTCATCTCTTTCATTTTTTTTTTCTGAATTTCACTTATAATTATTTTCCTTTTTTCTTGTCCAAATTTCATATTTTTTTGTTTTAGATTGAATGAATAAATATGTCACTAATATGATTTCAATTTGAGATGTAATTCATTTTTATTTTATTTTCTTGAATTTCAGTTTGAATTCTTTTTCTTGTTACAATTTTGTTCGTTTACTATTTTAGATTTGATGTAGAGTTCTAACATTAATGTGATTAAAAATTTATTTATCTTTCTTCGTTTTTTTAAATTTTTTTTTTCTAATTCTCTTCATTTTTATTTATCTTTCTTAGGAGATGATGTTTTCTAATTCTCTACCTCAAATCTAAAAAAACTAAGAAAGATAAATAACAATGAAGAGAATTTGAAGTTTATTTTTTCTTAACTTTTTTTTCGCAAAGGGTAAAAGTATTAGAAGTGAGTGCATAATATTATTATTTATTTTCCTTCAAAGTGAATACGGAATTAACTATTTCTATCTATTATATTCAAATATCAAGATTCTTTTTTATTTTCTTATACTAACATAATTCCTTTTATAATTTTATGACTGATATGATTAAATTATTCGTTAATATATATTGTGTTTAAACTAATGACCAATGTATTTTAGATTTTAAAAAAAATTAAGATTAAAATTGAATCAATCATTTACAAAGAAAATTAAACAGTTTTAGAGAGAAGAAGATTTGATGAGTTTAAAAGAAAAAACTATTGAAAAAGATTAAAATTGAATTGTTGAACGATGAAAAAGCTATTGAAAAATATTAAAATTGAATTGTTGAACGACGTGGTTTGAATGAGTGATTGAAATTGATTAGAAGTGAATTAATTGGATAATTGTTATTTGTTGTTTGAGTTTATCCATGGATAATAAAGTCATTTACAAATTATATAAACTAATTAAATTATTTTCATGACTTTAACAATAAATAGGTTAAAGTTACGCCCTCTTAAATAATAAGACTTTGGAGCGTGCCCATAATACAAAATTTCCCTATAATCTTCCAACATTAACAAAATCAACTATTGGAGTCATTTTATTATAAGAATATCTTCCAAATGAATGCTTTATTTTCCGTTAAATGGGAAAAAAAAGTTTATTTCAAGATATATTGTACTTGCTTTTTCCTTTTCATTTTATTTCACTACCATTATCTTGGAAGTTTTCATATTACTTATCGCCTTTTTTTTGTGTTTTTTGGTTTAGATTTGTTATTTCTTTCATACAACTTGATGAGTATTCAAAAGTTTTCTAGCCATGTTCATATATTTAATTAATTTCTTTTTACATAATTGAATGCTATATATATATATATATATATATATATATAATATTTTATGATAATATTGTTATATTTGCGCCCCACCCTGTGTATGGGATTAGCCAATATATATGAATTAAAAACAATATATATATATATATATATATTGTTTTTAATTCATATATACACATCATTCTACACTACATTTTCGAAAAACATTTGTTTTTTTTCCACATTAAAAGTAAGCAACATTTAACATATCAAAACTATAAACGAAAGACATGGCGCACTATAATTAACAACTTTGTAATTTGATGAAATTTATTTGGAACTATTAAATTGGACTTATTTCTTTTAATAAGGAAAATCTCTTGGGTATATTTACACAATTAATTGTTAAATATATTAACATTTTATGCAATACAGCTGTATTGCACCTTAATTTTTTTATGTGAAATGCAGAAAATTTATTCATAAACAAGCATTTGTAAAGAGTTTAATTATTGAATTAATGAATTTCATACACTCAAAATTGACCACTGTCGTATATATATGTGTGTATATGTAGCAATGGAGCACAGTCATAATAATTTAGAAAAATAAATTACAGAAAGGAAAGAGAAGGTAGGAATGGCTGAAGATCATGGAAAGCCTGTCAAGCCCCATGTTCTTGTCTTCCCTTTCCCAGCAGAAGGCCACATAAATCCCATGCTGCACTTCAGCAAACGCTTAGCTTCAAAGGGTGTCAGGGTCACTCTTGTTATCGCCAATTTCAAAGCAAAATCATCAGTACAAAAACATGCCACGGACGACCTCTTCAATATTGTGCACATTTCTTGTGGCTTCGATGAAGATGAAGTACCAGAAAGTACTGTGGCCTATTTCAATCGTTTATATGCAGCCATGTCGAATGATTTGATAAGTCTTGTTGAGAAATTAAAGAGCTCTGATGATCCTCCAAAGGTATTCATTTATGATTCAACCATGACATGGGCTTTGGATACAGCTCTTCAGTTGGGGTTGGTTGCTGCTTCTTTTTTCACTGAATCTTGTGCTGTTTCTACCCTTTATTATCACTTGCATCAAGGGACGTTGACGATTCCTCCGCCGGAGCAGTCGGTTGTCTCGATTCATCCTCTGCCATTGCTGGAGATTGATGATCTTCCTTTCTTTTCACCTGTTATGGATCCCAATGACAGTATACGAAAGTTCTTTTCTGGCCAATTTTCGAACGTTGAGAAAGCAAATTGGATATTGTTCAACACTTTTGATAAGCTGGAAATTGAGGTAATTATTAAGTTTTTCTCTCGCTCACAAGCATTATATATACATAAACATATTGATGTAGCATTCAAATTTCTGTAAATTGATTAACAGTTCAATTATTTCTTGTATATATTGAGCATATTTCTCCTCAGGAATTATGGAGAGAATTTGTTTTTCTAAAATATACAAAGATGTTGCAAATACTACATATCCAAAATGTAAGAACATAAGTGTGGCTCAGTAGGATCAGCATTGAAAGCTGAAAGTGTTTTTATTACACTAGGCAAATCATGATGGGAAAGTTGGTTTTAATTAGCCTGAAAAAAAATACATGGGATCACTTTAACATTTACGTATACTGATTACTATATGATAGTATCCATTCACCTCAATTGTTGCCATTCTATATCAGAAGAAAGTGGCACTGCCTATCGTGGATGAGAAAATAAGAGAAATATGTTTAAAATAGTTTTGAACATATATATATGTATAGCATACCTTTAAATGCAGAAGTACAATATATATAAAATAGAGAAAAATTAATTCAAATTAAAAGAGAAAGAAAAAAAACCTAAAAAGGATTGAAAAAAAATGATTAAAAAAAAGATATGATATACTTAAATATAAATAAAAATATATTTAATAATAAAATATAATGATGAAATTAATATGATAAATATAGCCAACCTCACATATTAAGGATAAAAGCTTAGTATTTCTTGTTAGTCTTGGTTAGAAAGGATGCATTGTTTCTTATGTTGTGTGTCCTTTACCTAGCTACCATGGAGGCATTAACTTCCTTCTACTATATATATATATATATATTTCCTTTTATACTTTAAAGAGAAAAAAAAAAAACACAAAAACTTGAAGGGTCTTGCAATTAAAGCCTCTCCATCACAAGATAGATTTAATATGGGTAAAAGAAACACTGGAATAGAGAAGTTCTTCAAAGAAGTGGCAGGCCTACATTTTAAAATTGTTAAATTAATGTAGTTCAAGGATTCATTCATATTTTCTAACTACATCTATATATATATATATATATATATAAGTTTTTTGCCATTTTGCATTTGTATATTAGTGAATGTGAAGTTCTGCAAAGAAGTGGCAAGCCGGCATTTTAAGTATTCTTTATTATTTAAGAATATAAAAAGAATTCTGTTCTAGTCTTTTTGCATTTGTATTGTCAAATAAAATCCCACATGATGAGTTTCTAAAAAATTTAGGGAAGCTTTCATTCCTTAATTTAATAATACTTCTAAATTGAAACATTGAAACTCCTACAATTAGTTTTGCTTAGTTTGTACCAAAATTTTGTCTGTGATATGAATCACATCTCGTAATCGTACTTGATTTAGACTCATTTGCTCATTTATATTCAAATATAAAAGCGTTCTAACCTTTAGATGATTTCTAATGTGATCCATATTATAGAGTTTGACAAAAATTTTCATAAGCTACCAACGGAATTCATTTTCATTGGGTTAGGATTGGTTAATTATAGACAGACAAACTATTTATATCTTGACGGAGTTATTAGAGGATACGAAATAAAAGTCAAATATAGAAAACTCAGCTGATTTGATGTGAAAACAAAATAACAGAAATTTTCCTTTATATGTCAATATCTTGACATCATGAGTAGGTAAAATGCCAAGCAAATAAGAACTTGTTATTGTTAGTCTTGAATTTTGACAGTTTGTAAAAAGCATCTGTAAACTAATTAATAAAATCTTAAGGTGGCAAACTGGATGGCAAGCAAATGGTCGACATTTAAGACCATAGGACCAACAATTATGAAGGAAAACAAAGACCATGGAACTTGTCTAATTGAAATGGATTCAGAAGCAGCCTGTTTAAAATGGTTGGACAAAAGGGATTTTCGATCAGTTGTTTATGCATCACTGGGAAGCATAGCCACAATTGGAGAAGAGCAAATGGAAGAAATAGCAAAGGGTCTAGCCATGAGTGATTGCTACTTCTTGTGGATGGTTAGAGCCTCAGAAGAGTGCAAGATTCCTGCAAATTTCAAGTCTGAGATGTCAGAAAAAGGTCTAATCGTAAACTGGTGCCCTCAGCTGGAAGTTTTGGCACATCAGGCTGTGGCATGTTTTGTGACGCATTGCGGTTGGAATTCGACGCTGGAAGCATTGAGTTCAGGTGTGCCTGTGATAGGCATACCACAGATAATTGATCAAATGACAAATGCAAAATTTGTTGCAGATGTTTGGCAATCAGGGATTCGAGTTAAGGCAAATGACAAGGGAATTGTTACGAGGGAAGAAATTCAGAGATGCATAAGAGAAGTTGCTCAGGGTGAGAGGGCAATGGAAGTTAAAAAAAATGCTGAGAAGTGGAAAGATCTTGCACAAGAGGCAACAATTGAAGGTGGAAGTTCTCATATCAACATCAATGACTTTGTTTCAGAACTTTCAATGATCTAAAGGTTTTGCCTGACAAGAAAAAAAACTATTCATCTAATCAAGAAAAACAAACTTTCTACTAGTGAATTTTGATGGCTATTTCAAATTCATGATTTGGGAAAAAGTGTGTTTTTATCTCATCATATGATTATGTCCAATAAATGGAGAATTCAAAACAATATAAAGATTTGTACGTCACTGTCAGAACCCAACGCATTCAAATCAAAACTAATTGATTATTGATTATGTGTGGAGTAATTCCAGAATTTTATTAATTAGTGTATGAACTCTTACGAAATCAATATGAATTTTAATCCTAGTATCCCATATATGTGTTTGTCTGATTTCTATGTTTCATCAACTAATTATCAATCATCTTGTCGATTTGACAAGTTAAAATGGTGTTTATTTGACTAAACCATCATATGAATTTAACCTACTTATTATTCAAACTTGAAGAAAATTAATCAAACCATGGCATTCTCAAGTTTTTTATCATACGATACACCAAGAATTCTCAAGGCTTCCATCTCGTGAATGGATGAGCCTATAGTACAATATATACCCAATCGGTAGACCAAGAATTCCAAGATTCAAAAACATATTTCTTGCACAATATATACCCAAATGGGCTAAACATATACTGCTGAGTGGTGACATTAATTCTGTACTACTACAGAATCAAACATCAATCAATGGGACCGTTACAACCTTCCATGTCTTCTCTGAACAAGAACTCCCTTAATTACCTCTGTAGAGGAAACAGATCAATTATCAAGAAGTATCAAGAAGTACAAGAGACGAGCAGTTGATGATTTGATTAAAGAAAGAGTGGAGGGAGTAGAAGTTTCTTCACCACAAGAGAAACTCCAAGCAACCCCTTCTCCCCAGCAAGGCCCTTGGGGTGCGATGAAGATGTGCATAAGGATAATGTTACAAGTGCAGACTGGGAGAAAATCAAGAGATTCCGGCACCTAATAGTGGACTGCATTTCTTTGCATCAGTCTCCAAACAGAACCCGAAAACGCAACCGCAGTCTACCAATCGTGTTTGGACCAAAAAATGGCAGCAAAATATTATGAATCATCACAAACAACCTACAACACATCCACCCTCTAAACAACGTATAGCCAAGCCTATTGGGCAGAAACCTCCAAATCTTGCCCAAACCCCAACCCCTTTATGCTCTTTAGTGGATATTGAAGGGGCCATTCAAAATGAGTATGTTGGCCTTCCTCAGCCCCAAGACAAACCATCTACAACTATTAGTGCAGGGAAGGAAAACAAATACTCCTCAAGTCACCAGAATGCAGCCTCAGATAATGAGCAAGCAATTGAAGTTGGTAAGTTTGATTCCCTTAATCCAGAAGACTCCGAAAATTTGGAAGATAATGACTCTATGGACACAGGGCTTCCATCCTTTTAACTTGAAATTAAAAACAATTGTTTGCCATGAAGATTCTTATGTGGAATTGTAGGGGTGTCCTGAAACCTCATTTCCAAAGAACTCTGCGAGAGTTATCACAAGTACTTCATAAGCCTTCAATTTTGGTTTTACTTGAAACTAAAGCTAAAGGAACAGCTGCAAGCAGAATAGCAAGGAACTTGGGTTTTTCAAATTATGAGATTGTGGAAACAATTGGCTTTTTTTAACTTATATTTCAAGCTCTATGAACAGAACTTGGCTATTTACAGCCTTGTATGCAAGTCCTAATACTACTGCAAAGGAGAATCTGTGGAACTATCTTAAACAGATTAGCAACATATCAACAATGCCTTGGCTTGTTAGACATGGGGTTCAGAGGTCCAACCTTCACTTGGACTAATAAAAAGATTTGGCAAAGCAAATATTAAGGAAAGATTGGACCGTGCTTTATGTAATGAACCATGGCACTTGATCCAACTACCCTTCAGGACATAGTTGTAAACTATTTCAGAAATCTATATTCACCAGAATCACTTGAGTCAGCCCCTATTGATGCAATGAATAACTTTCCAGGGATGACTTTATCGATCGCCAGAAGAATCACTTGAGTCAGCCCCTATTGATGCAATATATACACCAGTTTATGACCAAACCTTGCTCAGATGTCAGCTGAGACTTGAATGTTTTTGGAAGCTTGCTTTCTTCTTCATCTCTGACTACCCAAAGAAATTTGCAGTTGCTCCTCAATAAAGCCTCTGCAACTTCTTCTATTTGATCTTTTTCAGGCGCCGCTACGCTCCCAAACGATACATAAACAACAGAATTTGTTTCTCTTTGATCCAACCACTTAATTTAAGCAAGCTTCAGTGTTTGTCTCAAACAGAGAGTTTTCCTGGCGATCATTGGTATTGGCTTTCAGTTTCTTGTTGACAAAAGTTAATGGAGCTGTTGGTCCTACTGTTTTGATAGGCCATCTTTCTGCCATCCAGGTTGCCACCTGATCATATAGTAACAAAAATATAATCATCATCAAGAAAGTTGGCTTTAGAAAGTTGCAAGAATTATATTTCCAGAAGTAGAACTTGCTGAATATTATGATGAAACTGTGAAATTATCAAGAATAACTCACCTCATCCTCCAATTTGTCAAAAGAGTTTAAGAAAATGTAGTCCACTTTCTCAATATTGGAGAACTGATCAAGAAGCAGCCTTGTAACAACCTTATCAAATAGCCAATAATAAAAGAATTTGAGATTCTCTTTATAATGTTACGAATGGGAATATTTAGAAATTATAATATAATATTAAATACATAATTTTTTATTTTTTTATTTTTTTATAAATTATAAAAATGTATAACATATCTATATACACAAGATATTAGTAAATTATAAATTATAATAATAAAGATATAAAATCATTAATTACAGTCCCAATGAAATTAGACAAAAAAAAATAGAGATAATAAAAAAAATCATATTTAATATTAAGCTACATTAATATTAGGTTGTTGCTCCTAGAGAAAGGTATAAAGAAATGTAACCAGAAATTGGGAAGGCAACTATCTAACATGTTTTCCTTTTTTTCTGCCTTAGCCTCAAGACTGGAAGTGAGATCTCACTAGGGTGTTAAGCAATTTGAAAGGACTAACCATGAAAAGCATTTGTTCTTGGTAAGGCTACCAAAAGATAAAAATGTTGTAAGAGAGAACTCCATCTGGATAAACAGTGAAGTTGCTAAATGCATAAAAGGCAATAAAAGTCACTGGTATATACCAGGCCAAGTTGTTGCGCTAAGCTAAGAACAAATTTTTGCATAAATTACCTTCTTGGACAATCTTTAAGAAGCTGATAAGAACAATATGAACACTAATTGCAAAAACCTTTTGTTACTGGTCATGTTTCTTTAGTATCTACCACTCACTCGCTGTTTTCCAAGCTATCATTATAAACTTCGTTACAAGCTTATTACCACCATGCCACCAAGTCAATGAATAGTTTTAGTTTAAGTTAAAGAACTGGAAACCTGCCGTACTTGATACATCAATGAAGAGACGTAGAAAGAGAACTTTTTATTGAACAATAAGGCTTTTTTTAACAAGATTAAAGCCTCAGCCTTAACCTCCAGCCTTTAGGGCACATCTCAACTACTATATAAGTTTGTTCTTAGTTAATGTGTTTAATATCCAAAAGGCACAGAATCATAAGTATATGCCTAACACAAAAGAAATTATTAATGGACACATTGTATATGAAAAAGAGAGCTACGCTTACATCATTTTAAGAAGAAACTCAAAAAGTTGAGGGTTTCTCTTTTCTGTCAGTAGATAAAAAAAGGTTTGGGATTTTGGTTTTATAACCGATTCTCATGAAAATTTACCAAACGTCGAAAATTGATCAAAATCTAGAAATTGGTGGCATATTGTTGAAAAAAAAAAATCATTGGGATAAAATAATATTGAGTTTTCCTAAAATTGCACCATGGATGATTTTTTTTTTATTTAATACCTTAAGAAATATAATATTCTAAGAAAAAAGGATGATCAGGACTAGATGCCCCTTAAAATTTAATGGCTTAATTAAGCTAAGAAAAGTCTCCTACAGTAATGTATAATATAGATATGAAATACTTAAACTTGCACAGTCGTCATATTTGAAGGTTAACAAAAAAATATTTTTTCAATACTAGGATTATCAACTAGTCCTCTATGTCATCCAAAGTTGCAAGTTATACTGATACGAGATCAAGGTCATATGTCAAGTTCGTTGAATTCAAAGTGCTCATTCCAGTTGTAGAAGACGAGTCTTTCATTTGGAAACCTGGGATTGAAGAAACGACGTGGACAGTAATCTACGTCGCGACGTGGAGAGGCTCCAACGTCGCGACGTCCACCCACGTCGCGACGTCTATCGTCGCGCGTCGCGACGTCCAGCAGCGACGTGACTTTTATTTTCAGGGTTTGTTCTCCGACGTCGCGACGTCGGGCTCCCTAACGTCGCAACGTGCGGGAATTTTATTCGTTAATTATTTTTCTGTTTTTAGAAACTAGGGTTTTAAGTTATTTAATGTTTCCTTTTATGTGTTATTTCGTTTAGGGTTTGTAATAAGCCTATAAATAGGCCTTTTTATTAGTTGTAATACAGAGAGTTGAATTTTGAAATAAGAACACAGAGTTGTTTCTTTTACGTGAGTTGATTTCCTGAGTAGGGATTTTGATTTACTTTGTGAAGAATTTTCCTGAGGAGGGAGTTTTCTTTACGTGACTGTCGTGTTAATTGTATGTGAGGAGCATCCAATTAATTGTGAATACTGTCAGCCTACAGAGATAGGTTGATTCGACTTGTTCACATTGATTCTCGAAAAGATCGTGACCAATATTCCGCAACAACTATCAATCTATGTGAGGAGCGTGGTGAGATCGTTATCATATACATATAAATCAAGAAAATAAAATCAACTATATTTCAAGGATTTAGTCCTGATGAGCAAACCGAATATTGAGACATATCTAAGTAGAGGTGAAATTTTGCACAACCTGATGATCATCAAATTGAATTGTGTCGGACATACATTTGTGCAAATTGTTTTGTATTTTCCTTTGTTTGTCTGTTTCTGAATGATCAAAGAAATGCTTAAGGAAATGAGATTAGAAAAAGAAAGAAATTAAAAGGGCTAATGTTGAATTTGGTTTTCCTGCAGTTGAGTTCGAAGATGGCCAAAGCAATGTGGCTGGAGAATGGAGATAAGATTACATTGCCTTGTACTTTGTGGCCATTTTTGACTATCTTTTAATCGTTCAATTCCATATATAGCACATGCATTAGTCGTCATTATGTGAATGTACAATAATCATATATATGATATATCTGATCATAGAAAAAGGAAAATCAATGAATCATAAGTTTCAATGCCTTGTAATAACTTTGATTACATAATTAAGTTTCATACGACAGGTTATTTTATTTGTATATAGAACTTTCCACCACATTTTTTCATACTTCTATTAAGTCTTAACTGATGTTATGCGGTGGATATTGTAGATACATGAATCATGGGAAATACAAATTTGTTCCACACCTTCCAGAACCACTATGTGGGCAGTTGATGCCCCTTTGAGCCTTTCCATCATAGCATATGACTACTTCTACCAATACAGGTAATCCTTGACCGGGAGGATTTGGAAGAAGTACTTGAGGCACACACTTTATATGTGGTTAATTGGAAAAGTACTTGAGGCACACACTTTATATGTGGTTGCTTTCCAATGGCTTGCTGGATGGTATTTTTTACCTTTGTAAATGTATAGACTTGGCCTGGAGAGATGCCTCCATTTTGGAGAATGTTTAAAAGATTAAATCGATATTTCAGCTGGATAGGAGGTGAAAATATTGGTCCTGGTTGTACACAGTTTCTGAACATCTCCCATGCTTATCCCATTCGTGTTTCCAAAATGTTTGTGTGCTGCTGTGGACATTTGGAGCGGGAGAGAGAAGGTTTGGCCACACGCGGTCTAGTTCCCAAAAAATAGGCGATTCCTTGATTTCTTGAAATGCCACAGTTCCTGTGCATTGGTCATGAATGCTTCGAGTGAAGTTTGTAGGCCATAGTCCATGGATCGTGAAGTTGGCTGGTAGAGGCAGTCTTCGGCAATATTGGTTGATTTTGCAAAAGCCGGCTGGCCACTCTTCGACCATTTTCAAATAATCATAAGTAGTGGAGTCCACGGAAAATGGAGAAATTACTGTAATGATGAAAAGTAGCAAGAGAAGTTGTGTCGCATTCATGGTCATCATGGCCATAATTCAAAGAGCTTTTAAGTGACACAAAAATGAGAGTAATTGATACTAAACTCAAATGATCCGATTTGAGCATTTATAAAATCTTTCAAGGACATTAGTAGGCAAAAATCAACAAACACAAATTAATCTGCTTAACTCAAATATTCCAAATATCATAATCATGTTTGGCAAGGCCAAATCATAACTTTAATATTACTGTGTTAGAAATTTAGTATTAACTAACAATGAACAAAATAAATCTTATACATTAATTAGTTTGTGAAATCTTCTTATAAAACTGATGTGATATACATTTAATTTGTACCAGTTTGAAAATTTATCCTTTCTTACGTTCTTAATTAATTCAAATGGAAAGTCATATAATACCTATATATGTTGGAAGGCAACTAACTATACTTCTGGAAAAGAAAAATCTTAAATGAATGGTGAATTTGTTTGATATGGAAATTCTCTACTTTTTTGGTTCTAACTATTACCAACTTATTGGTTATATGCTGACTTTGGATCTTTGGTGTCATTTAGTATATTAGTATGTGTAACACTGTCTATAAATGTAGTATGTGTCTTTTTAGATAAAACTAAAATTTTATCAAGTGATTGGTGAATTCTAAAGGATAATTGATTATGCACGTGTCAAAATCTTATATTGTGATATAAAAAGTGATATACAAAAGTGATATAGAAGATCTATCTCACTCTTTTAGTCATCATGAAATATTTTGTCGCCTTTTTAGTATTGGTAGATAACTCTTGATAGTATGTGATATTTCTTGCTTAACGAATCTCTGTAACATTTAGATAAATAGAACACATGTCTTTTCATTAATTTTAATAATCATCATTAATAATTTATATATTTAATGAAAAGATATATAACACATTTATATAAAATGTTATAATTAAAGTGTTACAAAAAACTCCATCGATAATATTGCACATACTACAAATTAGGCTTTAGTGGCGGAATTAGGTGGAACTAGAATGGGCTTGAGCACCCACCAAGTCTCTAAATAGATTACTTTGATTGTCACTTAATTTTGGGGTTAATTTCATTTTTATTTTTAATTTTTAGAAAGTTTTGTATTTTGTCTCTCGCGTTACAATTTGATTTAAAATCAATCATCGACTATTTTTTTCCAGTCAAAATTCAATTTAAATAGATATTTAACACATATATGACAAACACAAGTATATACAAATTGATAAAATTAGACATATGCATATTAAATGGGTATTGGAGTTGAGTTTTTATAGCATGAAACTAAGCAAATAAGCATTGAAAACTAAAAAGTCAAAAATGAAACTTTTTAATGATTAAGCAAAAACGAAATGAACTCCCATATTAAGGGACGGTACTCAACATTCAATAAACTAAAAATCAATCCAAATTAAAAAGTTCAAGTGTTTTTCATGAGGTTTTCGGGCCTAATGACTTAGTTCAGCCACTATTAAGTTCCCCAACATTTAATAAATTTAAAAAATATTCCAAACTAAAACTCCATATTTTTTCATGAGATTATCCGGTTCAATGACATATTTTATACGTGTCAGTTGTTGGGCATAACTTGATTTTGAATTGAATTTTCATTTTTTTATTTTCATTTACCCACCCTTGTGGAAGAACGGCATTATTTCATATAGGTTTTCAAATGGCACTTTGAGTTATTATTCGTTTCATCATTTTCTGTCATAAAGATTTAGTTCTTAAAAAACTCTTCTACATCTTGAAAATTATATCCTTAAAAAATTTTATATGAATGACATGCAAATTGTAATATTGATGATATATAAATTTTTTTTTTTAAAAAAACCTCTATTTTACCTATAAAAAATTAAAAGTTTTATTAAATTAGTTGAATTATGAATCATTAAATAATTGTTTTAATTTATTAAATTGCAAAAAAAAATTATGTTTAAGTCAAGTATAAAACACTGATCATGTTATGATTGAACATTGCAAACATTGCAAATGCCACCACCACTAAGCTTGCTTGCTTGCTTCCCTTACATAAAAGTCAAACTATGTTATACCAATTATTTCCATTATTCATAAAGAAGATGAACTAATGAAACATGGTCTAGAAAATGCAAATTGCGAACTATAGTAACATTTATTAAAACAACCGATCTATTGTGAAATAGGTTAATATATGCGATACCAAGTTAATTATAATTTTATAGCACGATAAAATTAAGCGGTAGGAATTTAGATGCGTACTACCACCAAAAATATTATTATCAAGATCACATTAAAAAGTATCACTATAGGATCAAAACATATCACCATTAGTTACAAAAAACGTTTGTGGAGTGGATAGCTTCAAAAAGTATAATTTAATTGTTTAAAAATAACAATCATGTGACAACAAATAGCAGTATGACATTTAAAAATATCACTCTCGATCAGCTCGATGATAAACATAGCATATAGGTGATTCGTAAGTATCAATATCATATTGAAAAGTATTTATAGTAGGTTTAATGGTAAGATTACTACGACGTTTAAAAGTATCAACAATAGAATTAAAAGTATTATTATCACAATAAAAAGTATTGTATTAAAAACTATATACACTAAGTGTCAACGATTATCACTACCAGTGTTGAAAGTATCACAATGACATTAAAATCTATCACTCTCGATTATCAAAGAAACAAAGTGGGTGACTAAAAACATATACACAATGGGTTTAATAGTAAGAATACTATGATATTTAAAAGTATCCACATTAGGAGTAAAATTATTACTATCACATTAAAAAGTATGACATTAAGAGTATTACTTTTTAAGCTTAAGACGGATACATTTCAATTTAAAATTGCCACTTTTAAGTTTAATTAACATTAATATCTGTCAAGAAAACAAAGTTACTTTTAAATTCCACACATTGATACAATTCAATATAACAGTGTTACTTTTAAATATAATTGATACTTGTCAAGTTTATAGTGATACTTTTAACTACACCATTGATACATTTCATCGTAAGATTATTACCTATAACATTGGTACTTTTAACTACAATATTGGTACTTTTTTTTAAAGTGAGGTTTAAACCCCATTTCATTAATAAAAACTTAAGATAAGGGTTGGATATAACCATACACCAAGTACAAAAGAAAATACGATATTGATACTTGTCAAGTTTATAGTGATACTTTTAAATATAACACTGATATATTTCATCATAAAATTATTACTTTTAAACTTAAAATTAATACATTTCAATTTAAGCGTCTTCTTGATTTTTTACTCTACCACTAACAATATCTCCTATTTCCAAAAATTCTAAAAGCTTATCATGTTCAAATTGTCTAAGTTTATTTTTTCTTTTACATGAAGCACCAATAACATTCACAATCATAGTAACATATTGGAAAACAATCACTAATACTTCTGTTACTCTTAACAACTACAACAACTAGTTAAAGTTAGTAAGAAAAACGATGGACATACCATGTGTAATATCCATTCGTGGGGAATTTAATGATTTTAGATTTCTGAAATAAATATAATAAAAAAGTTAGGAACATAATATTTTACGTACAAGGAATTTAATACTTGTAAACCCGATAAAAGTAAGGCTAAAAAGTAGGAATAGAAGACCTAACTGGTCGTGTTGTTTGCAACCAAAATTAATTCCCCACTCTTTACTAGTATAGTAATGGAGTAGAGTCGTCTCCCAAGGGAACGGTGTATCCTTTCCTTCAACTTGTCACAACCAAAACGTTAAAATCAAATAAACAAAGTAAAATACTAACGAGTTTAATCAATAAGAGAAAAGTCCAGTTAATTCATTGAATCCACACTAATTAGTAACTTGATCCTTGATGCAAAAATTAAACATGTAATATAAATAAACCAGTTATAGTTACCGGGAACGCCACTGACATAACCTCATTTCTCCTTACTTGTCGGTAATTAAAAGGAATGCCTTATTAATTACTCTCTAATTAATAAATAACCCAAGAGGAATGCCTCATTAGATTTAACTTATTAACAGCATTAATATGAGAGAAACCCAATTATGATATGCCCATAATGGAATGCCATATGCCCATACCATCCCCTTATGTCCACTATCCATGAATGATAGTTTTACCACGTATTAAAAATAAATAGATAATTACACGGATCTATCGTTTTAATTGGCATTAGAATTCCCCACAAATAATTAAATATTGTACACTATTCAACATTCATAGAAATTTCATAAACCCTCTATCACAGGACATAAAAAGGTACTTAATTACATGTTTATCTAATCCAATTAGATCTCACAAGAATTAATTAGTGCTTCATCAATTCATTAACTGGAAAACTAAATTAGAATGAAAACATAATCAAACAAGACTTAAAAGAATTAAAAAAACATATTCATAATAAAAGAAAAACCTGAACTTGACAATCACTTGGTAGAGGTTATTGTTGAAGATGATCCAATCCAATCCAAAATGCAAATGAATTAGAATATGCTTTGTCCAAAAACTTATCCAATAAATTGTCTTAACTAAATGACTGAAATTTTAAATGCTAGAATTAAATAATGGAAATCTTATTAAATTCAAAACAAGTAAATAAAAATATTACGTGAAAACTACTAAACTAATCTACTTATTAAGAAAACTAGGATGCTAACTCCTCTAAAACTAAACTAGGATAGCATACTAACTATTCTAAAAACCCAATTATTTATAGACTTCTCCCAACAAACAATGCTAAAAAATCTCTAACAGAAAATAACTCTCAACAACTCCAAAATCTCAATCTCCACAATATTAGGAGATATGATTAACAAGAATATTCCTTCCAATTATCATAACCACATAATAAAAAATCTCTCTTCTCCCTTAGTAAAAATCCTTGGTAAATTCTTCACTTCATGGTAAAGTTCCTTCCTGCAAATCTTTTCAACTTCGTCTCAACTTCTTCCTAACTTTTTGCACCATCTTGCACCAATTAAGCTATTTTGTCACCATTCCATTTATTTGTCCACAATCCTGAAAATATACCCAAAACCATAAATTCCAACATATGAAAGCTAATAAAAAATGCATAAAATTACTATAAAATAAATGTTAAAAATTGACTCTATCACTAACTTACAAGAAATTACAATACATGTATACTTTAGTTGAAACTATAAATAGGACCCCTTCCAAAGATTAGAATGATTCACGTGAAAACTTTTGAGAATAAGGAAACGTTAATAGTGACTACAATATCAAGTAAATAAATTTCTAGATCCCTTCCAAAAAATTATATGTAAATGTTCAATTTTTTCCAAATTATTTTGAATACATATACTACAATTGTTGGCAATATTATGAATATTTTATTCATGTTTACAAGATGTTTACATTTACAAATATATTAAGGATCATGTTTACAAGCTGTTTACATTTATAAATATATTAAGGATCATGTTTACAAGATGTTTACATTTACAAATATATTAAGGATCATGTTTACAAGATATTTATGTTATAAGTAAATTTTAGATCTTTTATATATAAAAGATTTTAAATAGTATCTATACTAATTTGTCTTCATACCTGAATCGCGTATTGCAATGTGTGAAAGTTATAAAAATTTGCGTATAATAATTTATGAAAAGTAGATTAAACTATATTTTGAATATAGGAGTAGTGGTCTGATGTGTTTATTTCATTAAACATGCATGATAAGTTATGTAGCAAAATATGGCTACGATTAATGAAAAGTTGATTAATGTTATGAAATATTAAAGCTGGATGTTCACTATCTATTCAATGGGTTCATATATATCCCTTTTAGATTCATCCCTTTTATAAATGTCTAGATTCAATAAATGTCAAACTTCTAGAGTAACAGATAACTATCAGTTATCATCTTGAAATACTAAATTAATAAATAATTCAGCTACCTGGTTCAGCTATTGGTTTCATCTATAAATAGGGGGTAGTATAGTTCATTTTGTACAACCCTGTAGGAACTCTGCAAAATTGTAATACAAGAGAATCTCTGTAGGAACTCTGTTGTAATAACTACTCTTGTACTGTAAATTGCTATCAATAAAATTTAATCAATAAAGCCATAATTCTACCTACTTCTTTTTTGTATTTCTTTTATTGTAATTCCTTTTGTACTGTTATTTAGTTGTATTGTATAGAAGTAGTAGTTTTACAACAATTAAACTATATTTTCGAATATTCAAAAAGTGGTATGATGTCTTAATGTTAGTAAACATAATTTATTTAGCAAAATATTCCTACTACTTTACATTTTAAAATCGACCCACACAAGATATGTTTACATAGCATTATATTATATAGAGCAGTATGCAATCAAAACGGATTGGTAGGGTTCTATTTTTAAAAGGAAAATTTTCTCCATGTCAAATCATTAGATTCTTGATTCAAATATACTACTAAATTGATCTTATAAGTAATTTTCCTTGATAAAGAATTATATATTTGGTGTTATTTTTCTTTATATATAATGGAGGATTAACATGTTTTATGTGGAAAAGTTAATGAATAGTTCTATGATTTACATGTTCTAACAGTAGGAACACGTGTTTCAAACATGTATGTCATGCCATAGTTAATCCTCAACTCAAGGGAATTTAATTATGTCATGATGATCCTCAATCCAAGGGGGATCTACGTATGTCATGTATGTGACCGACCTAGCGGGAATACAACTAGCTTGAGTACTCAGTAAGCCGTGAACGCATGTTATGTCATAGTCACTCATTCATTAAGATATCTCATGTAAATAATTTATACACACACACACACACATATATATATGTGTGTGTGTGTGTGTGTGTGTGTGTGTGTGTGTGTGTGTGTGAATGAATGTACGAATCATATGAAAGTATAAGTAAAGAATAAGATAATATTGTTGCTTAAGTCAATTGTTGTAGTTAAGATATTTGTTCTGTTTGATTAAATGCTTATTTTTGAAAAGATATTATTTTGTGAAGTATGACTAGTTTAAACGATCTAGGGTTTACTTTCTGGGCGATTCGCTCATTCTTCTATATATATATATATATATATAATATTTTACAGATAAAGTTGATGAAGTAGATAAGGACGAGACCTGGGTCTGAGAATGGTAAAGGATAAATAGATCAAGTTCCTAATATAGGAACTTTTGAATAAAGTTATGGGTTTTAGACCCATGACTATGTTTGGAATATTTATGATGGATATTTATTAATTATTATTTTGTAAGAATGATTAATAAAGTATTAGTTTTATATTATTGAGAAATGACAGCAAGAGCTGCCTTGTGATCTCGAGATTATGGAAACTAAATCTTAAGGTTACGGAGTGCTTTGATCCTTGAAAATCGGGGCGTTACACCATCCAGATAAATTTTCTTTCATTATCAGAGCTTTCAATCTATTATATTCACCTCGCATATTTAAAAACCCATTATATCTTTGACATGTCAATTTTGATAACAACAACTTATGTTTTGCAAACAATTCATCAATAACTTTGTTCAAAGAAATAAAGGAAGTGTCAGACACATGAATAATAGTAAGAAAGCATTAAATAACATGTCCACTTTTGTTCACATATCTCAAAACAACTCCCATTTTCTCCTTGACTGAAAATGATATTTATGACTTCAACAGTGACATTTGTGACTTCAGCAGTACAAGCACTTATTAGTTTCTTTTGAATTTTTTGAGACGTCATTTGATTGTCTCCAGGGGTATTCTCATTCATTATTTTGGAAACCTCTTTACTTTGTTAGGTATACCACTTAATTAATTCAAGAAAATTTCCTTTATTTAAAGAATTCAAAAATTCATCATGTCCATAAAAAAGGCAAACCTTGTTTAAAAGAAAAGCGCATCACATCTAAAATTGCTGTAAAGTGGGTGTGATGGGCAACTTCCATTTTACGTCCCTATCCTTATAATAAATGCAACACACTTTGCCTTTAATTTTGAAAAAGCTCAATTTGTATTCTTCCATTGTGAGCACTAGATACACCACCAACATGTATATTGACTATTTCTTTGCTTTTTTTTCAATTACTTATCATCGAGTTAGTAAATGCATCATCTTTAACTCGACATCCTCTATGTGAATTTTTAGAGAGATACCACAAAAAATAAAATGTTGCATCCTCTGTTATGCTATATTCTAGCCACGAAAATATTTTAAACCAAGAAAATTGAAAACTTCTATACTCTTTACCAAATTATTTTTCAGGATAAATATGGCCAATTGGTTGAAAAGGGTTTCAAATCAAATATTCTCTTTGAATATGGTTTCTAATAAAAATATCAAATTCTTTAATTAGTTTGCTTAATCCTGGATCATGAACAACATCATTCGAGTTGAATTTCACACGAGAATATTTTTTCTACTACTTTCTTCATTAGAACTTTTAGAAGAATTAACATTTCTTTTTTAAAATTTATCCATAACCTACCACAATTCATCAAAATTAACAAATCAAAAATTATAATAGTATTAAAATAATTAAACAATAAATAATCATAATCCACAAAATTATAAAAATATTTTACTTTTTTCCAGAACATTTATCAACTCCCCAACGAGTTTCTTGTTTTTCGTAATTAAATAATTATAATTTATAAATTTAAAATTAATTAATCACAATCCACAAAAAAACTATGAATAAATATTTAATCACAATAATCAATTAAAAGTCACAAAAATATACCCAAAAAAATTTAAATATTAGTAAAAACTTAAAAACATAAAAAAACTTACATCAAGATATTACTAAAAATTTTCATAAGGAATTAAAATTTTCATAAAAAAACTTCAAAATTGGGAAAAAACATAAAAGCATAAAAAACTTACACCATGATATTACTAAAAACTTACATAAAAATTAAATATTAATAAAAATTTAAATATTGGGGAAAAAAACATAAAAACCTTATGTCAAGTAAAACCTTACGTCAAGTTATTACTAAAATCTTACATGAAAAAATTAAATAGTACTAAAAACTTAAATATTGAAAAAAAAACCCAAAAACATCAAAAACTTACATTAAGATATTACTAAAAACTTAAATAAAATAAATAAATATTAGCAAAAACTTAAATATTGGGAAAAATCATAAAAACATAAAAAAAACTTACATCAAGAAAGATTGGTGCTAACGACAATAGAATAGGCTAAATATCAATGGAGGCCTGAAAGAAGCCTAGAAAGAGTTGACTGTCTAGAGAGTAGGAGGTGAGAAGCAAGGGAGAGAGACAGCGAGAAAGGAAACAAGAGAGATTTTAGGAATTAGGTTGGATGAAATTTTTTAAAATTTTAGGAATCATATTTAAAACGATCGTAAGATTTTCTTTTTTACTTTGCATTATGTAGAACGACGTTGTTTTACTATTGAGTAATATTTTTTTTACTCTTAAATAAAACGACATCGCTTTACTTATGAATAAACAATAAAAAATGAGAAAATTGACAACTAATAATAGTCGTCTTCTTCGTTTTCTGTCGGAGTGAGGAAGTGGTACAGTTTACTCCGGGTGGTGACATGACGGAGTGTGAATAGTAGGGTGCACTGGTGGAGATGGTATATGTAACACCCCGATTTTCAAGGACCGAAACACGCCGTAACCTCAAGATTTAGTTTCCAAAATCTTGAGATCACAAGGCACCTCTTACTGTCATTACTTAATAATAATATAAAAATACTACCTTATTAATCATCCTTACAAAATATTAATTAATAAAAATCCATAATAAAAACTCAAACATAGTTATGGGACTAAAACCCATAAATTTATTCGTAACTCCTACGCTGAGTGCTTGATCCTTCTATCCTTCACCATTCCCAGACCCCGGTCTCATCCTCATCTACTCCATCAATTCCATCTGTAAAATATTATATATATAAAAGAATGAGCAGATCGCTCAGCAAGTAAACCCTAGATCATTTAAAATAGTCATACTTTACAAAATAATGTCTTTTCAATATAGCATATAATCAAACAGACAAACTTTGATATTCAACTTACATGATAACATTTACATGTCCGTACTTATATTTTCACATAATGTCTTTTCAATATTATAGCATATAATCAAACAGACAAACTTCGATATTTAACTTACATGATAACATTTACATGTCTGTACTTATACTTTCACATAATTCATATAAATCATACATTCATATTTGTTGAACATTTAATCAAACAAACAACCATCCATAATCGTCTTTCGTATTAACATTAACTTATTCTTTACTTAGACTTTCACATACCTTATAACTACATACACATACGCACACCACATAACTATATATATATTTTTTACGTGAGACATCTTAATGAATGGATTTCCATGACATAACATTAACTTTACGGCTTACTGAGTACTCAGCCTAGCTGTATTCTCGCTAGGTCGGCCATTATCTCTTGGGGTCATATACTTGACTTTTATTATCTCTTGGGTCAAGTACATGCCTTTCATTATCTCTTGGGCCATATACATGACTTTCATTATCTCTTGGGTCAAGTACATGGTGTGTCATTTTTGCACCAAATTAAATTCTTACTCTAAAGATTAAAAATAGTCTAATGGGAGTAAGATCGATCCCACGAGAAACAACGAATTCTCTTATTTAATCAAGTTGCAGTCATTACCATAGTTGAAATTAACAAGCAATTAATATATAAGGAAATAAACAAATTCTCAATTTAATAATCCAACAATGAATATCAATAAAATACAGAATTAAATTACTCAATATAAAAGTCTGGCAAGTAAGCAATCCACACTAATTTCTACAAGTTGATCATTGATACAATAATAATAATTCTAATTCAACCAGCTAGTTATAGAACACCGAGAATCAGCTCTGACGTGTTCAAATCCCTCCTTACTTATTTGACAATAGACAAGAATCAGCTTAATCCATTGTTTCCCTATTTCTAATGCAATTAAGTCGGAATCAGCCGATCACCCAATTCAACATTAGAAAAGCATTAATTCTTAGAAGGACCCAACTTTAACAAATTAAATTATGATCAGCATATATTAATTTGTTAACCAATTATCTCCGTCTACCGAGACAGCAGCTTTGTCACTAATTAATCCTACTAATTCAATCCAGTGATTTAATTAGAGATTAATTGACTCTACCTAATCTTATTAAAGTTGATCAAGCTTCAATTCAATTAAGTAATAAACAATATTCACAAAAAACTCTTGGAATTGAATAACGAATTATGGATTAACACAATTTGATCTCACAACTTGATCATGTTTAGTGTTTCTTACTTACTTACCAGAGAAGAATTTACTCACTACTCATAATTAACACAAAACAGAACAATAATTAAAAAGGAAATTAAATTAATACTGAAATAGAAAATCAAACCAGTCCGTCGTTTGGACAAACGACGGTACTATATTCTTGCTCTACAAATAAAACGGCAGAAAAGCTGCGCTCCAAAAGATGAAATCCACGCACTAAAGATGTTCTGAATTAAAAACATATATTTTCTATCTATTGTCTTCCCTTATAAATAGAATAAACTCCTTTTCCTAATTTTACTCAACAAAGAAATCTTCCTCTTTCCAAAAATCAATCAACCAACTGGGTTGTTACAAATCCTCTTTCAAATCTGATTTATCACTTTTGGTAACTACCAATATTCTTCTCTCTCTTGACAGCCTTCCACAAACTCCTTTTGTTGTCAAATCTTCCAATGCAATCTTCAAATTCCCCCAACAAATCCTTCAAACCAACTTTATTTCAGCAGCCTATCCTTTGTCTAAATCTCCATAATTCTGCAGCAAATAAACCAATTAAGTAAGAATTCAACCCACCAAACACATTATTATGTGCATAAAATTATGAACTATTTTGTGCTCATCAAATATCCCCACACTTAGAATATGCTGGCCCCTCAGCATTTAAAAAGAAAATAACAAAACACACAACTAACTAGATTACTTCACTACACAAACACTAATCTGCCCAAACCGAGAAACTCTTTACAAAACAGAATTCATGCTTAATCCATGCCCAAACCGAGAAACTCTTTACAAAACAGAATTCATGCTTAATTCATGCATAATCAAGTCTTCCAGGTCAGAATACAAAATCCTAAGCAACTTTCCAGGATCACTCAAGCACTCAAAAGATATGTATAATTGGGTTCAATCACTCATTCCAAATTGCGCATGAAACTTAGCACAAATTTGCAAATATGTCACAAGATAGTCATAATATCGAAACAAAACAAGAATCAAAAGGTCTTTCAATGGTTGTAATGGGGCTAGGGCTTAAAAGGTATGGTTTAAGATAGTCTAAAAGGCTTAAAATAAAGTGAACAAAGGTGTAAGCAACACTCGTAAGAACATCCCCACACTTGAACTGCACCAAGTATCATCTTTTGATTCCAAAAACACTTCAAAGTAATTTTAGCACATTGATAATTCTATTTTTTGGTGCTATTCTCATATTTTTTTCTCTTTTTTTCTTTTAAAGATCATTCATCATTTTTTTCTTTTTCTTTCTTTGTTGCTGTTCTCTTTTTGTTTTTTTTTATATATTCTCAAGCAAACAACACTAATCAAATTCTGTATAATTTTTCCTTTCTTTGCCTTTTCTGTCCAGTGTTGTATGGGCAAACAATGAGCTTCAAAAAATTCTATTCTATAAAGCATACTGGAACATTTCCATCATAGAGACTTATGCATTTCTCTTCTTGTCAAACCCAGGGGAAACAAATCACACTTAAGTTACTTACACCTCAGTGGCAAAAAGAAAGCTAAAAGTGGTCTAAAGCAAGAATGTTTAGTGGTTTCATCACAAAGAAAAAGGTTAAGGCTCAAAAGGGTTGACTAAGGGTAAATGTACAGGTAGTTAAGAAGATTAAAGTAAAAAAGGGCGAAATCCTAAATGCCTTTTTCATTTTCAAGTTCAATTTCAACACATGATATCCATGCACAATAAAGCAAACTCCATAAGTCATCTATGCACAATTTTCACTCATAAAAAATAATCATTTAAGCACTAACAAAGTAGTCATTCAGTGCTTAGGCTCAAATCCTCACATTTAAGAGGCAAAATAAACTCAGAAATTGTATTCGTCATCCTTGAAGTCATTCAAGTGTATGCACACACTTATCACCTTGAACTAAGCAAATTTAATAATGTCCAGTTTGGCCAAATAGTATTTATAAAAATGAAATAGTCTAGGATAAACAATAAACTAGAATAACCCTAACATATTTTTGTGAAAATTTTCTGAAACTTTTCTGTTGTTTTTTTTTAATATATGAGACAAAACATTTAAACAAAACAGTAATGAAAAACAATAACTAACAACTTCCCCACACTTTGACATTTACATGTCCTCATGTGAAGAAAACACAAGAAAAACAGAAAATTCATAAAACTAACAAGAAAATATAATATAAAATAACATAAAATAAAAGAGGGAGCAGAACAGCCTTATCAAGTCGATGGTGGAGGTGGTGGTGAAGGAAATCTCTCATGCAAAAATTGGAGGATAGAAGCTTGACTATTTTTAATTTCAGTGATGTCTGCTGTTAGAGTTTGCACTTGTTCCCTTGTATCCACATATCCTGCTGCAATCTTAGAAACCAACAAATGAAGGTCTTTCACATCTTGTCGTAAATCTGCTATTCCTGCAATAGGCAAATTGCTCGAAGGTGGAACCCTCGGCTCATTAAAGTGCAGATTACCATCATTTTCTTCAATAACCAAACCAGCACTCTTTAAATATGGAATATCAATTTTGGATGAAAGACAATCATTTGGCCAAGATGAACTAAAGTTTGCATACAAAGGAACTCTGGCAAGCAAAATAGCAACTATATGTCCTAAAGCTAAATTTCTTTTAGGATTTTTAGAAACCCGTTGCCACACAAAAGAAATCCAATATGGAAGACTCAACTAACAAGAATTCTTCATTGCCCATAAAATAGCTAGCTCATGAGATGAAACGACTGTAGTTTGATCATTTCTACCAAAAAGCGTATAAGCGAGAAAACAATGACACAAAAGTAATGCAGGATCATCTATTAAATGAGCTTTCGACCTAGAAGGCCTGTATCATTCAGTATCAGAAGAGGCTATTTCCTTCCAAAATTCAGCATATGGAACATTCTTTGGTACTCCTGTGGTCTTAGACAAATAACCTTCAGTATACTCATGATCATCAGGTTCAATACCCAAATAAACACCCAACTCTTTCAAGGACCAATGATAAAATTCATTCAACAATCGAAATTTAATTACAGGCACATGAATCTTAACAGCAGACTCAGTAACTTTAGAGGAAAAAGAAGCATAGAATTCCCTTAAATATCGAACTGGCAATTTGTGTTCAGGGAAATTCAACAGCCATGCCCAACCAACATTATCAAAATATGCACGAATTTTTTCTTCTATATTCAACACAGCAAGACTTTGAAAATCAAAAGTTTTATAATAAACCACCGATTGAGTCTGAACCACTTCAAACCTCTTACGCAATTCTTCATTAGTAAATGGTTTAAATTTTGGATAAAGAACATTACCAGCAGAAGTGGTGTTTGTCGTGGAAAATAAAGCAGGACCTTTACCTTTCTCTCCTACATTAGCACATTTGGTGGATGAAGCAGGGGTTGTTCGTGGGACTGGACTTCTCGTACTTTGGGCAGCTAGACGGCTGGATTGTCTCCTCCCTGTCACTGATTTGGAGAAAGGAACTTGAATAGGAGGTATGTCCTTATCAGTGATCGGGTCTTGTGCCGGAGAGTCTGACTCAGTTTTCTCATTATCGCTGGAACTTGCCGCTTGGTCAGATGATTCATTCGATGAAGAGGAACCAACGGCAGGCGAAGCGTTCTTGATAGCCATTTGCTTCTGTCGTTTGGTTGGCGGTGGCTGAGTTGGTGATGATTTAGCGGCAGGCGTGCTTGCGGCAGTTGGTGATGGAGGTCTAGGAAGTGAAGAACTTTTGGTTTGGTCAGATGATTCATCCGAAGAGAGGTATTCAAAGGCAGTCATGGCTCTCTTCACGGCCCATTGCTTTCTTCGTTTGGGTTTTGGTTTTGGGGTTGGTGAAGTTTCACCAACTGGTGTTGATTGCACTGGCAGTGAATTTTCCACTGTTGGTGGTGGGTCATTGGAAGGAGATGAATTCTCTGCTGAGGACGGTTTGTCTTGTGGCGGTGGGTAAGCAAACTTGACAAGAACCATGTTTGCTGTTGATGGTTGATTGATTCCTTAGACGGCGGCGTGTGTGAGAGAAGCGGCGCGTGTGGATAAAAGAAGAAGGTGACAGGTAGGGTTTTGTGAAATTTGACAAAGAAGGAATGTTCTGAACCACTTGGATATTGGGTTGACTAAAGAAAACAGGTGGGCCTGCTGACAATCACTCTTGCAAAAAGAATAAAATTTCATGGGCCCAAATCCCTAATAAGTCGGCTACTCCAATCAAAACTCCACTTTTTAATATTACTTCTTCTTTTCTCACCACAAATGTTGTTTCCTCCATCACTCTGATAAACCCAATAAACCTGGAACTAAGAAAAAATTGATTTATTAACTGTTTATGAAATAAAGAGTAAAATAAAACTTAAAATTAAAATAACATTGGGTTGCCTCCCAAAAGCGTCATTGTTTAATGTCTTAGACTAGACAATCTCTGATAACTCAAGGTTTGGGTAAAAAGAGCTGCAGTTCTTCCACCTCTTTTGCTGGAAAATTCTCATAAAACGGTTTTAATCTTTGACCATTAACTTTAAATATTTTTCCAGAAGCAATTCCCTTAATTTCCACAGTGCCGTTTGGGCATACGGTCACTACCTCAAATGGACCAATCCATTTAGACTTCATTTTCCACCCATTAGTCGAAGCTTGGACTGAAACAGAAGAACTTTGTGTCCAACTTTGAATTCCTTCTTCCGTAAAAGTCTATCATGATGGAGCTTGGTTCTATCTTTATATCACATTGCATTTTCAAAAGCCTCTAATCTGATCTCATCTAACTCTTGGAGCTGAAACTTCCTTTCTTCCCCACACTTAGCTTCATCCATGTTGAACTGCTTGATGGCCCAATATGCCTTATGCTCTACTTGAACTGGAAGATGACAAATCTTACCAAAAATTAGGCGATAAGGGGACATTTCAATTGGTGTCTTAAAGGCGGTTCGATATGCCCATAAAGCATCATCAAGGCGAAGACTCCAATCTTTCCTAGAGGTGTTCACTGTTTTCTCCAGAATTTGTTTGATTTCCCTATTAGACACCTCTGCTTGGCCATTCGACTGTTGATGATAAGGTGTGGTCAGTCTATGAAACACTCCATATTTCTTCAATAAATCTTCAAATGTTCGGTTACAGAAATGGGTGCCATTATCGCTGATGATTGCACGAGGAATTCCATATCTACTAAAAATAGTTGACTTTAAGAACCCTGTAACCACTTTTGAATCATTAGTTCAGGTGGCTTTTGCTTCCACCCATTTCGATACATAATCAACAGCCAATAATATGTATAAATTAGAAAATGAACTAGGAAAGGGACCCATAAAATCCATACCCCACACATCAAATATTTCACATACAACAATAGGTATTTGAGGCATTTCATTACGTTGGGTAATATTCCCTAGCTGTTGACATCTTGGGCAGCTTTTACAAAACAAGTAAGCATCACGAAAAATAGATTTCCAATAAAAACCATTATAAAGAATTTTCCGGGCAGTTCTTTTTGGACCAAAATGTCCTCCACAAGCAAATGAATGGCAATTATGCAAAATGTTATTAACTTCATTTTCAGGGATACATCTCCTCAAAATTTGATCATTTCCAATATGCCACAAATATGGATCATCCCACAAATAATACTTTGCATCACTTTGTATTGTTAATTTCTTTGCATGTGGAATACCTTTAGGAAGTTCCTTTGTAACCAGATAATTGACCAGGTCAGCAAACCAAGGATCCTTACCTGAATTACCTGCTAAATTGTACAATTTTTCATCAGGAAATGTCTCCCGTATGGGCATACGGTCATCATCAGAAACCAATCTTCTTAGGTGATCAGCTACATGATTCTCTGCACCTTTTTTATCTTTTATCTCCCAATCAAATTCCTGCCAAAGAAGAATCCATCTAATTAATCTTGGTTTCGATTCTTTCTTAGAAAAAAAGATACTTTAATGCCGCATGATCTGTATAAACAATGATTTTAGAACCTAGCAAGTAAGATCTAAATTTCTCAAATGCAAAAACAATTGCTAACAATTCTTTCTCAGTGGTAGTGTAATTGCATTGTGCCGTGTTTAAAGTTTTCGACGCATAATATATAACATGACTCTCTTTGCCGAATTTTTGACCAAGTACTTCTCCAACTGCGTAATCACTCGCATCACACATCAATTCAAAAGGAAGATCCCATTGGGGAGGTTGGACTATGGGAGCTGAAATCAGTTTTTTCTTTAGCTTGTCAAAAGCTTCTTTGCATTCAGCTGTAAAGGCACACGGGACGTCGTGTTGTAACAGCTTTGTCATTGGTTGTGCAATCTTTGCGAAGTCATGAATAAATCTTCGATAAAAACCTGCATGACCTAAAAATCCACGAACTTCTCGCACGTTAGTTGGATAAGGTAATTGAGCAATTAAATCAATTTTTGCCTTATGTACTTGAATGCCTTTATCCGAAACAACATATCCCAAAACAATACCCTCCCTAACCATAAAATGGCATTTTTCATAATTCAAAACAAGGTTCTTTTCAATACAGCGTACAAGCACATTATCAAGATGATATAGACATTCATTAAATGAATTACCGAACACAGTAAAATCATCCATAAATATTTCTATACGTTTTTCAATCATATCAGAAAATATGCTAATCATACAACGTTGAAAAGTACCAGGGGCATTGCATAATCCAAAGGGCATGCATCTATATGCAAATGTTCCAAATGGGCATGTAAAAGTGGTATTTTCTTGATCCTCTTTAGACACACAAATTTGAAAGTAACCACTAAAGCCATCAAGAAAACAAAAAAACATTTTACCAGCTAACCTTTCTAACATTTGATCAATGAAGGGCAAAGGAAAATGGTCTTTCCTAGTAGCTACATTTAATTTGCGATAATCAATACACATGCGTCATCCTGTTTGAAGGCGCATAGGTACTAATTCGTTTTTCTCATTCTTTATTACTTGTAAACCTGATTTCTTGGGAACAACATGGACTGGGCTCACCCATTGACTATCTGAAATAGAAAATATTATGCCGAGTTCTAACAACTTAAGTACCTCTTTGAGAACTACCTCTTTCATGTTGGGATTGAGCTTCCTTTGCGAATCACGGAATGGTTTAGAATTAGCTTCAAGTAAAATCTGGTGCATAAAAATCGTGGGGCTGATTCCTTTAAGATCAGCGAGTGTCCACCCGATGGCCTCCTTTTGTTCACGAAGAATTCGTAGCAATTTCTCTTCTTGGCCTTGAGTTAGGTGCTTGTTAATGATTACTGGAAGAGTTTCTTCAGCACCTAAATAAGCATATTTCAAATTATTAGGCAAAGGCTTTAATTCAAGAACAGGTGCTTTAAAGATAAAAAGGAGGAAATTATTCTGTGCTTCCTGTTTGGGCAAACAATAAGGGTCAAATCTGGTTGCTTGTTCCTCTAAGGAATGAAGGGACATTATTGCTGTTGCAATCTCCTCATTGGGGTGCTGGTTAATCTCAGATTCTGTCCAGCTCTTGGTAATTGCTAACTCGAGTTTGTCCTGTACAAATTCTGTCTCAAGGTGTTCTTGGACAAGAGATTTTACAACATCAAGTGAGTACACATTTTCTACATCCAAATGATAATCCATTGCATCAAAAATATTAAAGGTATGATGTTCCCCATTAAATTCACAGGTTAATGTGCCCTTATCCACATCAATTTTTGATTTAGCAGTTTTCAAAAATGTTCTCCCTAATAACAGAACTGCAGAATTCGAATCTTGATAGTTGTGTGAATCAAGAACATAAAAATCAGTTGGGTAAATGAAATCATTAACCTTAACTAACACATTTTCCAACATTCCCTTTGGATAAACTAATGATCTATCATCAAGTTGGATAACTACTCTAGTTTCAGCTAATGGACCAATATTCAATCCTTGGTAAGTAGACATGGGCATGACATTTATGGAGGCTACTAAATCTAGCATGCATTTTTCAACTTTTTTCTCACCAATAACACATGGTATAGAGAACATACCTGGGTCTTTACACTTAGAAGGGAGTTTTTGTTGAATAACAGCTGAGACATTTTCTCCCACCACCACTTTATTCTTTGCTGCATAAGGATTTTTTCTTGCAAGGAAATCCTTCAAAAATTTTGCACATTTGGTCATCTTCTTAATGGCATCAAGAAATGGAATGTTGATTTCTATCTTGCTGAAAATTGTCAAAATGTCGTCCAAATCTTCATTCTTGGCGTTCTTCTTCAACATGTTAGGAAAAGGAGGAGGTATTTTAATTCCAGAATTTGGCAAATTTAAAGTAGGAGTTACCTCAGTTTTCTGGGCTCGCGTCGTTTGGTCGAACGACGCTGTATCATTTTGCTGAATATCAACCTTTTCTTCAACAGTTGTTCCCTCAAGCTTCTTCCCACTCCTTAGAGTTATTTGGCTTACATTTTCACGTGGGTTGACTTGCACTTGAGATGGTAATTTACCCTGAGGTCCTTGTGTCTCATTGATGTGTTTCGCCAATTGGGTCATTTGAGTGCTCAAACCACTTATGGCAGCTCTTGTTTCTTGCTGAAATTTATGAAACTCTCCTTGGTGTTGGACTTGGGTGTTCTGCATCATAGTGACAGAAGTGGCTAAACTACCAAGCATCTCCTCAAGAGGAATTCCTGACTTTGAAGTGGCTACAAACCCCCTATTTGGTTGAGCAGGAGCTATTGGTCGAATCTGATTTTGCTGAGGTGCACGAGCTCTATAACTCAAGTTCGGATGGTCTTGCCAACCTGGATTGTAGGTGTTGGCATAAGGATCATATGGTTTCTGTTGATATCCACCCATTGCATTGACTTGGGCATCCACTTCCTCTTGAGTCATTTGGCATAAATCAGTGGTATGGTTGGGGCTGTGACAAATCTCACAAACATTCTCCATCTGCCCCGCACTCCTTCCATTAATCAATTTCTCAACACTTGCTGTTAAGGCCTCCAGTTTACTTTCTAGAGAGGAGCTGGTAATTTCACTGACTTGCTTTGTTGATCTTCGCAAGGGCTGATATTGCTGGCGGGATTCACAAGTTTTTGTGATCAAACTTGTAGCTTGAGCAGTACTATTATCCATGAAGGCTCCACCACTTGCTGCATTAAGTGTGCTCTTTTCTTCTGGCTGTAAACCTTCATAGAAATATTGAATTAAAAGCTCGTCAGAAATCTGATGTTGAGGACATCCCTCACACAATCTTTTAAATCTATTCCAATAGGCATTCAAAAATTCATCATATTCCTGTTTAATGCCTACAATTTCCTTCCTACCATATGCAATTTTAGATGTTGGGAAATAATTCATCAAAAATACTCTTTGCATACCATCCCATGAAGTAATGGATCTTGGAGTTAAAGTTTTAAACCAGGCACTTGCATTTCCAGTTAAAGACCAGGAGAAACTAGCAAGTTTAATATATTCTTGTGATACTCCTCTGTTATTGACAGTTTCACAGACTTTTATGAAATCATGCAAAAAGCTATGTGGGTCTTCCCCAAAATCTCCATTAAACTTAGGCAAAAGATTCAGAAAAGATGCCTTCAATTCATAATCTGTATTAAGTGCAGGCAAGACAATACAAAAGGGTCTATAATTAATAATGGGATTAGTAAACTCCCTCAATGGTCGATCTTGCACTAGAGGTGGAGCTGGATTCTGTCCAATTGGATTAATTCCACGATCTCTTTGTTGATTTTCGAATCCAGGCGGTGGGTCATTAACCACATGTTGTTGGTTTTCAAGGGGAAGATTAGCCATAGGAAGTTCGTCAGAAGAAGAGTCTGATTCAGCTGGGTCTTTGATTCTGCTTGTCGCCGTTTGGTCGAACGACGTACCTGGTGCTGAATCAGAATTATTTCCTTGGCTTTTTTCCTTTGTTTCCTTCTTTAACCGCTTTGCTGTTTTCTCAATTTCTGGGTCGAAAACTAAATCTGGATTGGAAAACCGGGACATTAACCAAAAAGTAATTAACTAATAAGAAAAATAACGCCGTTCCCCGGCAACGGCCCCAAAATTTGGTGTGTCGTTTTTGCACGAAATTAAATTCTTACTCTAAAGATTAAAATAGTCTAATGGGAGTAAGATCAATCCCACGAGGAACAACGAATTCTCTTATTTAATCAAGTTGCAGTCATTACCATAGTTGAAATTAACAAGCAATTAATATATAAGGAAATAAACAAATTCTCAATTTAATAATCCAACAATGAATATCAATAAAATACAAAATTAAATTACTCAATATAAAAGTCTGGTAAGTAAGCAATCCACACTAATTTCTACAAGTTGATCATTGATGCAATAATAATAATTCTAATTCAACCAGCTAGTTATAGAACACCGAGAATCAGCTCTGACGTGTTCAAATCCCTCCTTACTTATTTGACAATAGACAAGAATCAGCTTAATCCATTATTTCCCTATTTCTAATGCAATTAAGCCGGAATCAGCCGATCACCCAATTCAACATTAGAAAAGCATTAATTCTTAGAAGGACCCAACTTTAACAAATTAAATTATGATCAGCATATATTAATTTGTTAACCAATTATCTCCGTCTACCGAGACAGCAGCTTTGTCACTAATTAATCCTACTAATTCAATCCAGTGATTTAATTAGAGATTAATTGACTCTACCTAATCTTATTAAAGTTGATCAAGCTTCAATTCAATTAAGTAATAAACAATATTCAGAGAAAACTCTTGGAATTGAATAACGAATTATGGATTAACACAATTTGATCTCACAACTTGATCATGTTTAGTGTTTCTTACTTACTTACCAGAGAAGAATTTACTCACTACTCATAATTAACACAAAACAGAACAATAATTAAAAAGAAAATTAAATTAATACTGAAATAGAAAATCAAACCAGTCCGTCGTTTGGGCAAACGACGGTACTATGTTCTTGCTCTACAAATAAAACCGCAGAAAAGCTGCGCTCCAAAAGATGAAATCCACACACTAAAGATGTTCTGAATTAAAAACATATATTTTCTATCTATTGTCTTCCCTTATAAATAGAATAAACTCCTTTTCCTAATTTTACTCAACAAAGAAATCTTCCTCTTTCCAAAAATCAATCAACCAACTGGGTTGTTACAAATCCTCTTTCAAATCTGATTTATCACTTTTGGTAACTACCAATATTCTTCTCTCTCTTGACAGCCTTCCACAAACTCCTTTTGTTGTCAAATCTTCCAATGCAATCTTCAAATTTCCCCAACAAATCCTTCAAACCAACTTTATTTCAGCAGCCTATCCTTTGTCTAAATCTCCATAATTCTGCAGCAAATAAACCAATTAAGTAAGAATTCAACCCACTAAACACATTATTATGTGCATAAAATTATGAACTATTTTGCGCTCATCAGTACATAACTTTCATTATCTCTTGGGTTATATACATGACTTTCATTATCTCTTGGGCCATGTACATAACTTTCATTATCTCTTGGGTCAAGTACATAACTTTCATTATCTCTTGGGTCATGCACATGACTTTCATTATCTCTTGGGCCATGTACATAACTTTCATTATCTCTTGGGTCATGTATGTGACTTTCCTTAACTTCATACAATAATTATTCCAAATTGATTTACAATCACAGAATTATCACACTTGATCACAATCAGTATAACTAACTTGATTTTTATGGACACAAAACGATCAAGTAAGCCTACTGCATAAAACCCAAATTAATAAAATCATCAAACATATACATATGCATCATACTAAAATCCTTCATGATTTACTTTAATGATCATGTACACATATAAATAGGTTTTAAAATTCTTCATGATTATGTAATGATTACACACATATATATATATATAGTCCAACTTATAGTATATATATATATGTAATTTGTTCAAACTGAAATCATGAAATTATACAATCAATATAATCCGATTAGTAATTTATATATATATTGATGTAATCTGAAAACAAATCCGATCAAATATAATCATAATCATACTCGTAATATATATATACACAATCTCAAATCATGAAATCGTTCAATCAAATTTAATTAGACTTTTAATATATACATATATATATGTAATCTGTAAGCAAATTTGATCACATATAATCATAATCTTGCTTATCATATGTATACATACATGATCCAGAGATCAAACATCATCGTGCGCATATATAATATTTCTAAATTCTGGAACCAACGAAATCATGCATATATATACATATATATATATATATATAGATTCGTGATTCAGAAGTAATCATATATATATATATATATATATATATATAGAATCTGGAATCAACTTAATCATACTTAAGGTTGCATACATATTCAAAAAATATATATCACTATCTGCAACTAACATCATATATAATACATATACACGTTTCTTTTTTTTAAAAGTTATGTTCATGTAATAATGATTCTGGTTCTTTTCGTTAACTTGTCTTAATTCATATTATATATAAATATATATCCTAATTACATGCAAAACTTATATCATATATAATTAACACATGATTCTGATTCATTACTGTAACATATTTTAATTCACATGATATATATTTAGTTGCAAACTGAGAATATATATATATAAAAAATCATGTAAACCAGTTTTCTTGTTTTAAGAATCACATTCAATTAATATTGATTCAGTTCATGATATATATATTCAATTACTTGCAATTGATTATAACTACTTTGCGGAATTGGTCTTTAATTATTCACTGTCAAAATACATACAACTGATTTCGTTATATACTTGGTCAGTTCAAAGAAAATACTCATGATTACATAATGATCACCATATACTTTCAAGATAAAAGAATCATTAATTGTGAACACAATTTAATAAAGAGTGATCACATGGTATATAAATATAGTGTCTAAAGCACTTTCATGTTTACTGAATCGTTTTCCAATCATTATACATATGATTATAATACATTAAACAATTTCCATGTTTATAGAATGATTTCTTTTTCAATCATTGTACATATTATTACCATATATTACATAACTTTCATGTTCACATGTTGTTAAATATCTTTCATGCACACAGAGATCGTATGTATAATATATTAAATATACTTATTTAATACATATGAATATTAGAAGTTTTCTTAGCATGACAATACTTCCATTATCTGTAGCTTAAGAAGACGACGTGAATCCTATATAATACGAAATTCACAAATATCAAACAGATTACGAAGTCACTTTATAAACAAATTATATACTTTACTAAATCCAACAACCACAATCGTAATATACATGAAAGCATCCATTAAAATATTAAATATATATAATTTTTGGAAGGGATCTAGAATTTAATTACTGGTTATTGTAGTTCCTATCAGCCTTTTCTCTTGCTCCAAAAGTCAGCCTTTTCTCTTGCTCCAAAAGTCTTTACGTAAATTTTCTAATGTATAGAGAGGTCCTATTTATAGTGTTTGATTAGGGTTTATAGGTACTAGTTTCCTTATACCTCAAGTATTATGTTCCTAATTTTTAGCCTTGTTTCTCTAGAGTTCACATGTGTTAGATTCCTTGTACGTAAAGTATTCTATTCCTTTCCTTGTACGTAAAGTATTTTTTTTTATTTTAGATATTAAAATTTCGACAAATTTGTATCTTATTCTATTTCTTTTAAATAATTCCCTAAGAAACTTAAAACTATTTAATTTCTCACGTATCTTTATCACTATAAGCATAACCTATTAAATAGTTTTCTATATAAAAATAATACATAGAGATTTTAATTTTACTAAAATCTCTGGATATTACATTCTTACCTCCTTAAAATAAGTTTCGTCCTCGAAACTTGCTTCGCCCTATTCTTTGAACGATTCAGAATACTTTTTCTTTCATGCGTTATTTATCCCTTACTCATAAATGACTACTCTTATACACTTTATTTGCAATTAAAATTCTTGAGATATTACATTCTTACCTCCTTAAAATAAGTTTCGTCCTCGAAACTTGCTGATTCTATTCTTCGAATAATTGAGGATACTTCTCTCGCATCTTTTCTTCTAATTCCCATGTGGCTTCTCTTGGCGTGTGATTTGTCCATTGAACCTTCACAGATGGTATGCTCTTTTTGGTATGTGAAACATTGAGATACACTTTATCTCTAACATTGAAATCTATTGGTCTTTTCTTTAAATTCATGCAACTCTTTTGTTTGTCTTGTGCTGCCCCTAAGTTTTTTTTTTATTCTAACTTTATATTTTGCCAATTGAAGTAATTTAGGATCAATAATTTTTTTTTTATAAACAAAATATGTGTGCCCCATAGCAAAATATTTCATCCAATAAATTTTTGCATCTAAAAGTCCTTATAATTGCTACTTTAACTCTTCAATTCTAAAGGGCATTTTATGCAGTGCTTTTGAAATTAATTTCCTTATTAATTTGAATATACTTTAAAATCAATTTCTTTCCCTATGGTAATTCTTATAATTCTCTAAGGAATACTTTCACAAATTTAGTTACTACTAGAATATTCTTATTTATTTATTTATTTTTTCATTAGTTTCATTCTCTCAATATATACTAAGTATTCCTCACAAATATATATATATATATATATATATATTGGTATAACTTTGAAATCAACTCATTAAACCTTATCACCTTATAGTTCTCATCTCTCGTATTTTGCAAGTGATGACTCTCATAATATGCTAACTTTATGGTCGTTATTCATCCCTATAATATTCATTGTTCGTTTCAACCCTTACTAAAATTACTAATTTTTCTTAAAGATTTCCTTCTAAGTTTTTTTTTTTAAATTCACTCACACTTAAAAATAGGAGTGAACATAGCTACCTATCAATATTTACACTTACGAAATTCCCTAATCCTCAAAATAGTAGACTTAATAGTTTTTCTTCCAAAGGCCTAAGAACCTGTCTCTGATACCACTAAATGTAACGCCCCGATTTTCGAGGACCGAAACACGCCGTAACCTCAAGATTTAGTTTCCAAAATCTTGAGATCACAAGGCACCTCTTACTGTCATTACTTAATAATAATATAAAAATACTACCTTATTAATCTTCCTTACAAAATATTAATTAATAAAAATCCATAATAAAAACTCAAACATAGTTATAGGACTAAAACCCATAAATTTATTCGTAACTCCTACACTAAGTGCTTGATCCTTTTATCCTTCACCATTCCCAGACCCCGGTCTCATCCTTATCTACTCCATCAATTCCATCTGCAAAATATTATATATATAAAAGAATGAGCGGATCGCTCAGCAAGTAAACCCTAGATCATTTAAAATAGTCATACTTTACAAAATAATGTCTTTTCAATATAGCATATAATCAAACAGACAAACTTTGATATTCAACTTACATGATAACATTTACATGTCCGTACTTATATTTTCACATAATGTCTTTTCAATATTATAGCATATAATCAAACAGACAAACTTCGATATTTAACTTACATGATAACATTTACATGTCTGTACTTATACTTTCACATAATTCATATAAATCATACATTCATATTTGTTGAACATTTAATCAAACAAACAACCATCCATAATCGTCTTTCGTATTAACATTAACTTATTCTTTACTTAGACTTACACATACCTTATAACTACATACACATACGCACACACATAACTATATATATATTATTTACGTGAGACATCTTAATGAATGGATTTCCATGACATAACATTAACTTCACGGCTTACTGAGTACACAGCCTAGCTGTATTCCCGCTAGGTCGGCCATTATCTCTTGGGGTCATATACTTGACTTTCATTATCTCTTGGGTCAAGTACATGCCTTTCATTATCTCTTGGGTCATATACATGACTTTCATTATCTCTTGGGCCATATACATGACTTTCATTATCTCTTGGGTCAAGTACATAACTTTCATTATCTCTTGGGTCATGTACATGACTTTCATTATCTCTTGGGCCATGTACATAACTTTCATTATCTCTTGGGTCAAGTATATAACTTTCATTATCTCTTGGGTCATGTACATGACTTTCATTATCTCTTGGGCCATGTACATAACTTTCATTATCTCTTGGGTCATGTATGTGACTTTCCTTAACTTCATACAGTAATTATTCCAAATTGATTTACAATCACAGAATTATCACACTTGATCACAATCAGTATAACTAACTTGATTTTTATGGACACAAAACGATCAAGTAAGCCTACTGCATAAAACCCAAATTAAGAAAATCATCAAACATATACATATGCATCATACTAAAATCCTTCATGATTTACTTTAATGATCACGTACACATATAAACAGTTTTTAAAATTCTTCATGATTATGTAATGATTACACATATATATATATATAGTCCTACTTATAGTATAAATATATATGTAATTTGTTCAAACTGAAATCATGAAATTATACAATCAATATAATCCGATTAGTAATTTATATATATTGATGTAATCTGAAAACAAATTCGATCAAATATAATCATAATCATACTCGTAATATATATATACACAATCTGAAATCATGAAATCGTTCAATCAAATTTAATTAGACTTTTAATATATACATATATATATGTAATCTGTAAGCAAATTTGATCACATATAATCATAAACTTGCTTATCATATATATACATACATGATCCAGAGATCAAACATCATCGTGCGCATATATAATATGTCTAAATTCTGGAACCAACGAAATCATGCATATATATACATATATATATATATAGATTCGTGAATAAGAAGTAATCATATATATATATATATATATATATATATTTATATATATATATATAGAATCTGGAATCAACTTAATCATACTTAAGGTTGCATACATATTCCAAAAAAATATATCACTATCTGCAACTAACATCATATATAATACATATACACGTTTCTTATTTTTAAAAGTTATGTTCATGTAATAATGATTCTGGTTCTTTTCGTTAACTTGTCTTAATTCATATTATATATATATATATATATATATCCTAATTACATGCAAAACTCATATCATATATAATTAACACATGATTCTGATTCATTACTGTAACATATTTTAATTCACATGATATATATTTAGTTACTTGCAAACTGAGAATATATATATAAAAAAAAATCATGTAAACTAGTTTTCTTGTTTTAAGAATCACATTCAATTAATATTGATTCAGTTCATGATATATATATTCAATTACTTGCAACTGATTATAACTACTTTGCGGAATTGGTCTTTAATTATTCACTGTCAAAATACATACAACTGATTTCGTTATATACTTGGTCAGTTCAAAGAAAATACTCATGATTACATAATGATCACCATATACTTTCAAAGTAAAAGAATCATTAATTGTGAACACAATTTAATAAAGAGTGATCACATGGTATATAAATATAGTGTCTAAAGCACTTTCATGTTTACTGAATCGTTTTCCAATCATTATACATATGATTATAATACATTAAACAATTTCCATGTTTATAGAATAATTTCTTTTTCAATCATTGTACATATTATTACCATATATTACATAACTTTCATGTTCACATGTTGTTAAATATCTTTCATGCACACAGAGATCGTATGTATAATATATTAAATATACTTATTTAATACATATGAATATTAGAAGTTTTCTTAGCATGACAATACTTCCATTATCTGTAGCTTAAGAAGACGACGTGAATCCTATATAATACGAAATTCACAAATATCAAACAGATTACGAAGTCACTTTATAAACAAATTATATACTTTACTAAATCCAACAACCACAATCGTAGTATACATGAAAGCATCCATTAAAATATTAAATATATATATATATAATTTTTGGAAGGGATCTAGAATTTACTTACTGGTTATTGTAGTTCCTATCAGCTTTTTCTCTTGCTCCAAAAGTCAGCCTTTTGCTCCAAAAGTTTTTACGTAAATTTTCTGATGTATAGAGAGGTCCTATTTATAGTGTTTGATTAGGGTTTATAGGTACTAGTTTCCTTATACCTCAAGTATTATGTTCCTAATTTTTAGCCTTGTTTCTCTAGAGTTCACATGTGTTAGATTCCTTGTACGTAAAGTATTCTATTCCTTTCCTTGTACGTAAAGTATTTTTTTTTATTTTAGATATTAAAATTTCAACAAATTTGTATCTTATTCTATTTCTTTTAAATAATTCCCTAAGAAACTTAAAACTATTTAATTTCTCACGTATCTTTATCACTATAAGCATAACCTATTAAATAGTTTTCTATATAAAAATAATACATAGAGATTTTAATTTTACTAAAATCTCTGGGTATTACAGTATACTACTACCTTAATCCCTAAGAAGATGGGGGAGAATGCCGCACTGACTAACCCCCCCCCCCCCCTCCCACCTTAATCCTGCCATTAGTTTCATCTATGAATCCATTTCATAAGAGTTTTATGTTTTCTAAAAAATATAGATCAACTGGTTGGACATTTGTTTTGATAATATGTGATTTTAGCTTCAATTCTCTAAGCCATTGGTGTGTAGTTTATTGCACCAAATTTAAATACTTACTCTAAAGATAAACAATAGTATAATAAGAGTAAAGTCGATCTCACAAAAAACGGAATACTATCTCTTCTAGTTAATTCTAAGAAATTGTCACGACTAATAATTAAATTATGGGGAATTTAAACAAAATATCAGTTTAGATAATTATGTGAAAATTAATAAATATCTTTAATATATTAGTGAAGTTAATCAATTTAAAAAATGAAATACCCAAATATATCTCTATTTTTAGAATAATTGCCAGATAATTCTTTCACATATCCTAAATATATCCAGATCTATAATCTAATTCCCCAAATATAAACTTCTTACCCCGGTTATTCTTAGAACCCGTGTAAAAAAAACTTAGTAAAAAAAAAACTTCTTATAATTGTGCTAAAACATAAAAAAACAAGTTAGATATCTATTATAGAAGTTCCATCAAGTAATAATGGGATAAAATGAAAACAAATAGATAAATTAATCTAAACCCAATCTACATGCCTTGATGGATAGTTTAAAAAAATAAAGTAAAATACCCAAATATATCTCTATTTTTAGAATAATTGCTAGATAATTCTTTCACATATCCTAAATATATCCAGATCTATAATCTAATTCCCCAAATATAAACTTCTTACACCGGTTATAAGAATAACCGGTGTTAAAAAAAAAACTTAGTAAAAAAAAAAAACTTCTTACACCGGTTATAAGAATAACCAGTGTAAAAAAAAACTTTCAAAAACTTTCTACACCGGTTATTCTTATAACCGGTGTAAAAAAAAACTTTCACAAACTTTCTACACCGGTTATTCTTATAACCGGTGTAAATAGTCTAAATTCTTGTTTAATATTACGATAATGCCACCGCGTTTTTATAAATTACACCGGATTCTTTTTAACCGCTTTAAAAAGGGCGGTTTAAAAAGGCTATTTTGTAGTAGTGAATGTTTGCCTATAATTATAGTGTTTTTCCAGGACTAGTAAATAAGGAGATATCAAAATTGCAATGTTCACCTACGATTTTTAATGTTTGCCTAAATGTTCGAGTATTACTACTCATGCTTGTTTCATTGGTAGTTGTGTAACTTGATGGGGTATAATCTGTACTTAATGGGTTTTATTTCTATAGAAATTGGTAGTTGTGTAACTTGCTTCTTTGGTAATTAACCATCAATTTAGTCGATAATTTATAAGTTATTATCAACATATATTTGCATATTATTTCGATTAGAAAATTGTGTACGATGATAATTACTTGCTTTACAAAGCTAATGACACTAAAAACAATAAAATCAATAAAACATCAAAGATATAAATAATCGTCAAAGAATCCATCCTACTATATTATATGACAATCATATGTAATTGTACGACTATACTTCCTCAACAGTTCCAATAAGACTAATCATGCTTTCCCTATAAATTACAGCCTCAAGCTTATATTCCTTCCCAAAGACATCGTATTCCTTAATTTCATTATTTACGAGCGACCATGAAATTAATTGTCCATTTGTGCTTTCTAAAACTAATTTATCATTGTTCCAACAACATAACGGGCACCCAATCCCTGAAAAAGGTCCTACAGTAAACTTTTTGATCCAAGACTCTTTTACACCATATTCCATCATCACCCATACTTCCATGAATTGTATTGAACTTTGCACCTCAGGAGCCGAGTAATAAACCAAGGCTAGGGAGTTGTCTATGACACAAAGACAAGGAGAAGCACTTGTAACCACTCCTCCCACCACTAATGTAGTCCTACGCCCTTCAGGACCTTCTATCACTCGGAATGCTTCAGAGCACATATCGAAAGAAAGGATTACAAATTCACGTTCATCATCATAGCATGCACACCAATGAAAGAATCCATTAAATAATTGGTGAAAATTTTTTAAAGTTTGCAATATATGGAAGGATATCATCCATTTCTCTCCAAGAATTAGTACTTAGATTGTATATTTCAGCATTTAATAGCATACGATAAGGGTCGAAATGATCATCCAGGTCGAATAGTACAAGGTAGACAATCTTGTAGTCATTGGTAGATGGATCAAAACCGAACCCGATGTTTTGATATATCCAAGAAAACTCACGTGGGCAACCAAAGGGTCGAGGTGGAAGCATCCTTAATTCACGCGTTGCAGGATTAACCAAATAAATTTCACGGTAATTTGTAATGCAAACTAGGCCGTTACACGAGCCAATTAATACCGTGCCTTGGTGATAGAATGATGGGACCTCCAATTCTGGGGCGATGACAGTGGCAGATATTTCATCTAGAGAATAAAATGATAGCACAGTTTTGCTTTCCTCCTGGATAAAACGCTTGACGAGTAGAAACTCATTGCTTTTCTGCCAGTTGAGTTGCATGTTGATGAAACGGGGACTTTTGATCAAAGCATACCAAGCTCTACAAACGCAACTCAATTGGATCAAGGACTTCACGGGCAATCTCATTAAGATTTCATTGAGGACATCTTCAGGCAGATTGATTGCAATGTCACTCTCCATCTCTGTTAATTCATCATCAAAAAAAAGATCTCAACGTCAAAAAAGGATATCTTTCTCACTATGGTTTGGTGTTTATATTATACTTATTAATTAGTTGGTGGAAACAGTCCGACTTTTGAGACGTTATTTGAGAACGGCATTTATTTTCTGAAAAATCAAAATCTAAGGTGAAGAGAGAGCGTATGTGGAGGTAGAGAAAGAAGTAAAAATCAGGGAAAATAAGGTTAGTTTTGTACACTATTTTGGTTTTCTATTTATAATTAAAATTTAATAGTTAATTAATTCATGAGATATGCATGCCTACTATCAATTTTTTTCATTTTAAACTTAATTATGAAATATAAGTAATTCTTTTTTTAATTATCTACTTTTCTTTTAGATAATTTATGTTTTCGATTTATTTTAGACAATAATTCATGTTTTCACTCTTGTTTAGCATAATGGATGTATTATTCTGAAATATCTTTATTGGTATGAAAAATAAAAATATCTACTATATTTTATGAATATGTGGTTGCTTAACGAACAATCTAATTTGCCCTTCATATTTTTCTGATATTTGGTCTATATGTATAATTGTTTTCCGTTACTTTTTTTGCGACTTTGTCTTCTAAATTTCTTCATCTTCAAAAATATATATAACATAAAAATATAGATAATAAATTCCTTGTATGATTCTCTTTTAGATAAGTCGTTTTTACTATATACTCTTTATTTTCCATAATAATAACTATGGTTTTAAGCTATTTTAATATTTGATGATTCTTTAAAAATTTTGTATAACCCTTGAATTATTGCTTTGTTTTTGGAAACTATTTTAATCTTTTGATGATTCTTTTGAATTAGGAAAGTTTGTTAAATTTTTTTGACTCACTTGTTAGAATTTGAACTTCTTGATTTAATTGATTTAAGAAAAGTTTGTTTGAATTTTTTGATTAATTTAATTTTGAATAATAAGAGAATTTGATAATCAAAGAAAAACATAGAATTAAATTTTCAACTTTTTTATTGAAATTATTTAAGAAACTTCAAGATTAATATTTTTTTTTATTTGCTTTAGGAATAATTTTTAATTTTAATTATAATTTATTTGGCAAATCTATCTAATTAATCTTTATTTTTAATTGGTTTAGGTAAAGTTATTTAGTTTCCTAAAATAACAAAAATTTTGAATTTTTGTTTTAGTCTTTAAAATTTGGACAAAACAATAATGAAGTGCTTTTTAAGTAATTTTTATATTTTAGAATTTTTAATGTTTAAATAGTTGGTGTTAATATTTTGGATTTGCTTTAGAAAAGTTCTTAATTGAGTTGGTGTAGGGAATTTTTGTTTGTCTTTAAAAATTGGACAAAACACTACAATTTTTTTTTAGAGAATTTTTAGATAATTGACATCATTTTTTTGTTTGATTTAATTTTGAAAAGTCTTAATTAATTAATTTAATTTAATTTTTTTTTCCACAAAAATTCAAGGGTAGGACACACAAAACTTAAACACCACTTAGATTTTGAATTTCTAAAATCAAAAGATGCTCAAATTCATGAAGATAATGAAGAAAATGTAAAAATAATATTTGGACCACATATTCCTGGAAGACATTCAGTCTCCTCATTTCCATCATCTTCTGCATCTAGATCTGATAGGTTTAATTTTGAAGAAATTAGAAAAATAGATAGTTAAATTCTAAAACCAGTATGCACACAAATATCACAAGATGATATAAGTCTTGGGTCAGAAATGAATTTTGAAATAAATACAATTTCTCAAGAATAAAAAATTGACTTGAAAGAAATAAGTAAGTTATGTGTTAAAGATTTTAATCTCCCACAATATGCATCATTTAGAGTTTCGTTTTTTAAAACCTATAATTCTAAAAAATAGAAGCTACAAATACTTCCACTGAGGCTTGTCCTTATATTTATGTCAATAAAGTTGAATTAGCAAAATTAGCTAAGCAAAATAATTTTACAAATCTCAATTTAAACACCATTTCTAAATAATTACACCGTATTGAAGATAAAATTAATCTTCAAACCTCACAAAATATTACCCCTTCAGAAAATATGAAATTAGGATCTAGCAAACCTCAACCATTTTCTTTCAAACTTATGCTTGATTTACCTCTAAATATGTTAAAATCTCAACGTTCAGGTTTTACTAAAGAAAAATTAGAAAAATTACATTTAGAATTTAATAAATTAAGACTTAATATATTAAGTTCTGAAAAAAAATAAATGAAAAATGATTTGCAAATAAATCAATTATAAGAAATGTTTAATAATTTATACATAAATGAAGATTCAAATTAATCTGAAATAAATAAAATAAAAAAATTTCGTTCTCAATTTTTGGATAGACTTGATGCAAGTGCATTTCGTGAAACACGGTTGACTCAAATGGAAGAGGAGGTTCAAAGGCAGCAACAGAGACTTGATCGAATCAATGCATTAATCAGCAACCTGTGGGAACAAATTGAGACACCAGTTCTAGATACTCAATGGCAATCAGAAGGTACATCCCTCCTTACTAAAACACCAACTCCTGAGGATAATCATTTTGATATGCATGCCAATGTTGATTGTGGCTTAAAGCGTCCAAGGGAGTTGGAGGCTACAAGTTTTGGGGATGGTGTACATGAGTGTTGTGTTGCTGATTCTTTTGTGCATGAATATTTGAGTTCTTATGATGAGAATGATTATTTTGTGCGTGAACAAAGTGAGCTATCAATTCAATATGCACAATGCTACCCACACAATGTGGAGAAAAGGATACTAGGGAGGTGGAATTCACCACTATTGAGGATGTCTTACGAAAATGCATTGTTGATGAGCCTTTGTTACATGAGTTAAATTTTAGTTGTTCAATGGAGAATGACATCTTCTACGACGAGGATGATGCCTCCTGTGATGAGTCAAAACCACCAGTAAGTTCAAAAATCAACAAAGCAATTTTCCACCATGTTAGCAATCTCATTAGAAATTTTCACATCTTCATAATCTAGACTATCATATGGAATTTCTTGAGTCTTTCTTTGTCAACAACAAAAAAAAAACATTATCATCAATTAACAAGAGTATCTCGCTTTGCACTTCTTGGGAATCACCATATAGACATTTAGATTCAATCACCATTTCAAGAGTTGGTGCCTCAACAAGAGTTTCATACAATGTGTTGACAATCTCATTAGCCATTGCAACATTATCTTCATTTATGATATTACAATGATCATTGGTAGTGTCGTTTTACCACCAAAATTAAAACCTACTCTTCACTAGTATAGCAATGGAGTAAGGTCGTCTCCCAAGGGAATGGTTTTAACTTTTCTTCGGACTTGTCACAAAAAGGGATTAGAAACAATTAAACAAAATAGACTATTAAAGAATTGAATCAATAAGAAAGAAAACCCGGTTAAAACATTGAATCCACACTAATTAATAACTTGATCCTTGATGCAAATATTAAATCTGTTTGACAAATAAATCAGTTATAGTTATCGGGAACGCCACTGACATAACCTAATTTCTTCTTACTTGTTGGTAATTAAAAGGACGCCTTATTAATTACTCTCTAATTAATAAACAATCTAAGAGGACGCCTCATTAGATTTAATTCATTAAAAGCATTAAGATAAAAGAAACCTGATACTAATATGCCCACATGGACGCCATATGCCCATACTAGCCCCTATGCCTACTGCCGATGAATGACAGCCTTACCACTTATTAAAACTAAATGGACAATTACGGATCCACTGTTTTAATTGGCATTAGAACTTCATGCAATTAATTAAACATTGTACACTATTTAACAATTACATAAAATTCATAAACTATTTATCACAAAACATAAAAGGTACTTGTCTAACAAATTTATTTAAATTCAAATTAGATCTCACAAGATTTTTAATTAGTGCTTCATCAATATCTTAACCGGATGAAAATAAATTAGCTAGAATACATAATTAAATAAAAGAAATAGGAATTAAGAAAAGTAGAATTCATAATTAAAGACAAAGATTAACTTACTAACTATTTAAATTAAGACACAATAGAAATATGAAACCACGAAAATTGATATCTAAATTGAAAACAAAATCTTGACGTAATTACTGATCAAACACAATATGTGAATCAAAAGAATTTACAACTTATGTAAACAGAATAGGTAAACAAAAGATGATTACTTTACGTAATTGGAATACTGGATTGAAAAGAAAACAATAAAGACTAAAAGCAAAGCAATGCAATGTGAATAGTGAACAGAATAGTGCATTACTTACTGAATCAGAATTTTGAACCAAATACTTTAGTCAATAATTTATCTTTAAATATTGAATAGTGCTTTACACGATTTTGAAGCAATATAACCAGAGTCAAAGCAAAGCAACTTGTCTTCTGAATCAAAGCAACTCAATTCACTAATAAATACGAATTGGATCCACTCTTGAAAACACGAATCTAAGAATTCATCAACTTGTAATTCGAATTGGAATCAAATACTGAAAACATGAAACTGATGAAGTCCTAACTTAATTAATTGAAATCACAACTAAGAATTTAAAACTAAAACTTGACGAAACTTGGAAAAAACTAACTAATAGAAAATGAAAGACTGACTGACTGACTGACTGACTGACTGACTGCTCTACTCTCTTGCGTAGAGCTAATTTATAGAGCTCCTAAACCAAATTCTACTCAAATTCCTAATATTAATCTAATTCCCCAAAAGTGGGAATTATCCATAAATATTGAAATTATCCTTTAGAAATCTTAAGTTATCTCTTAACAAGAGATAATTTAACCAAAAATATCTTCACGTAAACTTGCATGTCTTCACAGAATTCTCTCCTAATAAATAGGAGAATTTTCCTGTTAGTCTTGGATTGTGTTCTTCCACTTCACTTCACTTGAACTCCCCCTTTTAAGATGTGTCTCTGAATCTTCCCAAAAGTATGTCCAGATGCAATTTCCACCATACTTGCACTTTTAGTAGTTAACAACTCCCTCCAGATAAACCTACAATTATCAACACTTTTTTACTATTAATAATACCAATATTATCCAAAATAAATATAGATAAGTAACAAAATATTGGTATTATCAATCATCAAGAAGTGTCTCTGTATAATTCACAAGACAGTCAAGAGGAGAAGCATATGATGAATAGCTATCAACATCATCTGACTCAGGGAATTCCATAAAATTAATGCAAATCTCAGCATTAGACTCACTTCCCATCTTGTTACTCGAAGCACTAAATTCATCAGAAGCGAGCTCATCACAGGAGGCATCATCCTCGTCATAGAAGATGTCATTCTCTATTAAACAACTAAAATTTAACTCATGTAATAAAGGCTCATCAACAATGCATTTTCGTAAGACACCCTCAATAGTGGTGAATTCCACCTCCCGAGGATCCTTTTCTCCACATTCAACATTAGCTTGCATTTCAAAATGATATTCCTCAGGAGTTGGTATTCTAGTAATTAGAGGTGTGTGTGGATAGCATTGTGCATATTGAACAGATAGCTCACTTTGTTCACGCACAAAATAATCATTCTCATCATAAGAACTCAAATATTCATGCACAAAAGAATCAGCAACACAACACTCATGTACACCATCCCCAAAACTTGTAGCCTCCAACTCCCTCCACAATTGGCATGCATATCAAACTGATTATCCTCAGGAGTTGGTGTTTTAGTAAGGAGGGATGTACCTTCTGATTGCCATTGAGCATCTAGAACTAGTGTCTCAATTTGTTCCCACAGGTTGCTGATTAATGCATTGATTCGATCAAGTATCTGTTGCTGCCTTTGAACCTCCTCTTCCATTTGAGTCAACCATGTTTCACCAAATGCACTTGCATCAAGTCTATCCAAAACTTGAGACAACATGTCTTCCATTCTTTCCTTTTCTCTAAGATAACACTCTTTGCTTTGTTGTTGGTTATGACATTGCTCTCCCTTTTGTAAGCTTCTATCAAGTTTTTCCAACATTTGAGAAAACATGTATTCGGGAGAGAGTCCTTGTGTTCTAATGTGATACGAGTTGTTGCTTTGTGCTTGATTTTTCCATTGCTCTTCATATGGTGGTGGAGAGAAGTCCCCAAATCTTCTAGGTGTTGGCTGTGTGTAATGATAAGAGCCAAAAGAGTCCCCATACCACCTAGACATGCTTGGGTACTTGTGGTGTGCGATTTTCTCTTTCAATTGAGTTCCATTGTCCTGCACTTGCCATAAATAAACTAAAGTAGACAGAAAAAAAAACGAAAACAAAGAAAACAACAAAAGCTACCACAATGAAAACAGAACTACTACTCTATACAAAAAAACAAACAAAACAGAGCAATTCAAAATTCTAGAATCCGTGTCTTCCCCGGCAACAGCGCCAAAAATTGATGCAAGGTGTCGTCACTCGCCAATTTTAACCTAACTCTTACTATAGAAGTGGAGAGAAGAATTCGTTCCTCAGGGAAGGGGATAGTTTCAAGAAATTCCGGAGAGTTGTTCAAAGATTGTCGCAACAAGAATGATATTGTATTATCATGAGCTAAAGTAACCAAAACTCAACAAAAGACAGAAATAAGGTCTAAGTACAACAATAGGAAAGATGACGCCATAGGATCCCGTGGTTGGATGAATATACCTCTAAACACTCGTTCGGTGCAACTAACACACATGCCAATCAAGAGGGGAACTTCGTTGCCTAGAGTCTCAAGCCATAACTGGCATGTCGACCACACTGTGTCTTAACTATCCCATGGCTAGGCCTCAGGACGATGATTTCAACCCGCAATATCCCAATCCACTATTCCTAACAAGATTAACACTCGACTCTTAGAACCTTCCCATGGCGAGGCCTGAAACTAAGATCTAATGCGCTTGTTAACAACAGAGGACTTCTTTTCCACTCCAATCTTATGATCTCATACTCTACGATCGGCATGGAGACCGCATCCTAGAAGACAAGCAAGCAAAACGAGTGAAAAGACTCGATTCATGTTCTCAATCCACAGAATTCACAGCAAGAATAATTGTATTACGCTTGGACTCAGTATGACGGTAGCAGTTCAAGTTCAATTCAATTACTCCTTAGCAAATACGTGAGGTTTAATAGATATTCACAATCAAAGCAAGAAATGAATCATTTCCTCAAGGATTACGTTTATTGCACCAAATCAAAGTATCTAGTATGTATATTCATCCATGGAACCCTAGGTCATCACACGATTAGCCAGACAACTCCATATTCAACTTGTATTCATCAAATTCCAGCATTAAACAATCCAATTCCATCAAATTGGGAGATTTTACTGATTAAAGTGTAGAGGAATGTTAAATGCTCCTTTGATTGAGTTCAATATGTAATCACCAGTTCAAAGACGCGATCGGGATTCAAATCGGAGTACAATTTATAGAGAGAGAAACTAGTGAGAAAAGGAAAGTAGAGAGAGAAAGAGAATTCCCGCTCTCCAAATCAAAAGTCTGTTACAATTTTAGAATGATCTTCTCATTTGGATTAGTATGGAGAAAGTTACACTCAAATGACGTTAGGCTATCTATTCTGCCAAAGCACAAAATAAGCATATTAAAGGATTTCCAACTTCACAAGCATCATTTCAAGCTTGTTGAATCATTTCCTTGTTTTTTAACTTAAAACACACATTTTTTTTCATTTGATCTACATTCTTGGCATTTTTCTTCATTTTAGCACTCCAAGTTATAAACCACATAAATGTACACAATGACACAAAACACTACACAATTGTATGAAAAACAAGGCAAAAACTAAGTGAAATAACACATATAAGTTGGTATAAAACCAACTTATCAGTTTCACCCTCTCAGAAAATGGAGGCTTAGGAGCAAACTCAGGATATTTATAGGGACTTGGTGGTCCTCTAACTTTCCTGGTCACTTCTTTGCTTACAGTGTCCTGCACCTCCTCCTTCTTTGGTGCCATGGCCTCATGCGCACAATTGTCTTCAACTTCAACTTTTGGATCCTCTTCTTGATGGACAATGTCATCTCCTGGATATGTGTTTCCTAGCGAGAACTTCCCACTCCTCAAAGTGATAGAATTACACACCTCATTGCCCTTAGGATTTGGAATTGTATCACTGGGTAGGGAACCACTGGGCCTATGATGTACATCATTAGCAAGTTGTCCCAACTACATTTCAATATTTTTAAGTGTGGCCTCATGATGTTTCACAGTGGTCTCCAAACCACTAAACCTTTGCTCATTCTTATCCATATTTTCCATAAGACGATGAAACATATCTTCTATGGATGGCTTCCTTCGTTCTTGCACACCAGAAGGTCCATTCGGATTGCTATCAAAATGTAGAGGTGGAATTGTAAACCTTCTTTGCTCATTTCCTTGGAAATATTGGCCACCTTGGTGTTGATTTTGTTGTCCATACTGGCCCCCTTGGTTTTGCTGTCCCCAATTGCTTGGTCCACTACCGTATGGCCTATTACCAGAATACTGAGGTATATTGTAATTGTTAACACATTGAGGTGACTCAGTAGTCATGGCACATTCATCAGTATAATGATCCCCTTTACATAAACCACAAGAAAGTACAGGAGTTTTCGTTTGTGCAGCCTTGAGTGTTTGCACTTGCTTTGAAAGTGCTTCAAACTTAGCCCCCAGGGATGTTTCATCATCGAGGTCCAAGACTCCTCTATGCCGTATTCCATGTGTTTTCCTTGTCTCAGCGAAAAGATATTCATCCTCGGCAATTTTATCAAAGAGCTCCCTTACTTCTGGAACACTCTTGTCTTTCAATGCTCCATTGGCACAAGCTTTCACCATCATGGAAGATTCTGCTGTAAGTCCCTTAAAGTCGGTATTCAATTCCCTAATTTCCCCCAAGTTATGATTCGGGCATTGTCTGATCAAATCATTGAAACGTTCCCATGCCTCTCTGAATGATTCACCTTCATGCTGTTGGAAGTTCATATTGTCCATTCTCATTTTCTCAAGTTTAGCAGGTGGAAAATATTTTGCTAGGAACTTCTTCTGCAATTCATCAAAAGATGTAACAACATTTGTTCCCCCAATAGACTTAAACCAGTGTTTAGTCTTGCCTCGGAGAGATAGAGGAAATAGAATTCAATGCACTTCACTTCGGGGTACACATTGCAGCTTAAAAATACTGCATAATCCCAAGAGCCAGTCCAAGTGTTCATTAGGATCCTTATTGTCTAGGCCTTGAAAGAATTGACCCTGAGTGATCATAAATACTATCTGGGTAGGAATGTTGTAACTCTCTACATCAATATCTTGTTGATCAAATCCATTCTCAAAGTTAATGGCATAATGATCACCAAATCGTGGTGGTCTCACTCCTAGATTGGCCATTCTTCTTTCTCTATTTTGAATTCTCAAAGTCTTTAGCAATTCAAGTTCTAGTGAATACTCTGGTTCACCTGCAGATCTCAGAGACCTGTGCATACACAGCACACTAAGAGTAAAGTTTGATAGAAGAAAAACAACACAATAGTAACAAGAATTTTAAATGTAAACTAAAAACACAGAACAAAAATAGAACAACACAAGAAAAATTCAAAGTAAATTTCCAGAAACCGTGCCTTTCCCCGGCAGCGGCGCCAAAAATTGATAGCGCGTCGTCTCGCAATCCAATTTTACCCTATAACTAAATGTAAAAGTGGTGATAGGGATTCGTTCATTAGGGAAGGGAATGATTTCAAGAATTCAAGTAAGTACTCCGTCAATTGTCACAAAATTCATAGAAAATAGAATGTAAATGCAAACAAGGGAAAATGATGACCTAGAGTTCCTTCGGGATGAATGCTCACCTAAGTGACCTATGCAGTGCCATTAACATACATGCAAAAAAAATTGAGGAGAAATAGGTGCCTAGAAACTTAAATTACAGTCAGCATGGCGACCGCACTGAAATCTAAGCCTCCTGACACCATTCTTTCCCATGGCGAGGCCTAAGGATGATGAATTCAAACCGCAACCTTCTCAATTCCCTAACTCTAATTACTGTAGCAACCATCTCCTAGAGACTTCCCATGGCGAGGCCTGAATCTAGCTTCTTAGGTCTTCATTACAGTTAAAGAATCTCTTCACACCTTGCTCTAAAGATTACGTGTTCTAAAAGCTTCCCATGGCGAGGCCTGAATCTAGAAAATGAACACATAAAGCAGGTGTAAAAACTCATTCAACACTCCGGTTCTTGTTTCAAAGAGTTCTTAGCAAATACTGGTGAATTGAGCTTCAACTCAGCATGGCGACCGCAATTAAAACTCAATTTAACAACACCAGTTCAAATTCATAAAACTTAACAGATTTATAAGATCAAACAGAGAATGTTTCCAATTCTTTATTTAGATTGTTAATCGCACCACGTAACGTCATATAAATCTAGCATTCATCCATCGGAAACCTTAGATCATCACACACTTAGCTAGAAGACTCCATTCTCATCTCATAATCATTAAAATCCAACATTAAACAATTCATCTCCATTAAATTGGAAACATTTACCGATTAAACTTCAGAGAATTGTCAAATGTTTCGTCAATTAAGAATCGGAATGTAGTAATCAGTCCAAAAGTGCGATCGAAAATGAAATTGGAGAACAATTTCTAGAGAGAGAAAATCTAGAGAGAGAAAGTTCGAGAGAGAAAATTCCCACTCCCTAATTCTAATAAAAAATCTGGTAAAAACTAGAATGATCGACTAACTCCTAAACATAATGGATAATTCCTCTATTTATAGAGGTTACAAAATGTAAACAATACGTAAACGTAAACTAATCACTAAATTACAGAAATGCCGCTGTGAAAAATCAAATGTCCAAAATCAGCACATGCATGAATTCCAAGCTATAAGCCTTTCTGAAGTCCAGCGACTTTGAGCCTTGACCAGTCACGCCTTCTATTTCCTTTGCGCGCTTCCGAGCCAAACCAATCCACGGCGACGCGTCGCTGAGACGCGTCGCAAGCTAAAATGTTCAATGGAGACACGTCGCTAAGAAGCATCGCCGGCCATCATCTTTTTGCTGCGATGCGTCTTAGCGACGCATTGCCGTGTTAATTTTTGTGCTGCGATGCGTCGCAGTGTTAATTCTTTGTGCTCAGTGTGCAAATGGAATTCAAGAAATCCTACATGTGTTGTGGTGCTGAAGTTAAGAATGCTCATGCATGCGTTGATGCTTGCATTAGTGCAAATGTGCATCGTGTATGCTAAGAGTGTTGTGAGGTGTGTGCTGAGGAGTACAACAAGTATGTGCTGTATTGTGCACTGTGAAGTGAGTATGTGCATCTAGCAAGAGTAGTGTTGTGTAGTGCATATAGCGTTACAAAGTACTCGGTGAGTTTGTGTTGTGCTTGAATTGGGTGCAAGTGTGTGCATGGGAATGTCAAGAACTAGTGCATAAAGGATGCAAGAGTTTTTCATAGTTAGTAAAATAGGAAAAAGTGACCGAAAGCTTAGAGAGAAGTCAGAGAGAATTTTATGAGAGAGAAAAAAATCCGAAAACTTGTGAGTTATGTCAAAATCTTAAAAAAAAAAAGTAAAACACACGTATTTTGTTAAAAAAAAGTAAAACTTAAATTTGTTACCAAATTTCTAGTTTTCATGGGCTATAACACACGTATTTTAGACAAAATGACAAAATTAAAAAACGTGTTGATTTAATTTTTTTGTACCGTTTTTTACATCTACCCCGATTGTGAAATGAATTCTCGTGAATATTGTCAAAAAAAAGTTAAATTAAAATTTTTCCCAAACTACCATTTTTTATAGGTTACAACCCACGTAATTTGGTAAAAAATGGAAAAGTAAAAAAATATGTTTATTTTGGCTTTTTCCTTATAGTTTTTACACACACATCAGTTGCAAACATGAATTCTAGTGAGGTAATTGGAAAATGCATTTATGTCAACGTTTAAAAAAAAGTAAAATTTAAAATTTTTACTAAACCTCCATTTTTCGCGTGTTATAACACACGAGTTTGACTTTACAAAATGAAAAAGTGTTGATTTTGACTTTTTACCAACTTTTTTTTCACCCACCTAAATTGTGCACATATATCCTTTTGAATGGTGTCAAAAAAGTACAATTTAAATTTTGCATTTACTGTTGTAGCGGTGCGTAGGGTATATCCAGCACTAACTTTTGCTAAATTTCAATACAAGTCCGGTTTTTATAAAAAAAAATTGTACCAAATTTCTATTTTTCATTAGCTATAACACACGTACTTTAGATAAAAATGACAAAATCCAAACATGCAATGATTTTAATTTTTTTGCACCCACACGGATTGTGAAATGAATTATAGTGAATATTGTCAAAAAAAAATTTTAAATTACAATTTTCACCAAACTACCATTTTTCATGGGTTATAACACACTTATTTTGGTCAAAGATGTCAAAATAAAAAAAATATTGATTTTGGATTTTTCCTTATAATTTTTACACACATATCAGTTGCAACTTATTCTAATGAACGATATAAAAAAAAGTAAAATTTTAATTTTTTACTAAATTGCCATTTTTCATGGAATATACCTAACGAATTTTAGCCAAAAATGGAAAAAAAACATTTGATTTTGAATTTTTTTTGTATCGTTTTTTTGTACCCTCCCTGATTGTGTACATGCATTCTAGAGATTATTGTAAAAAAAAGTGAAAATTAAATATTTTTACCAAACCTTCATTTTTTATGAGTAATAAAACACGTATTTTGGTAAAAAAAATGACAAAATCAAAAAACTTATTGAGTTTGGTTTTTCTCCTATAGTTTTTTATACACACCTCAATTGTGAACATGCATTCTAATAAATGGTGTAAAAAAAAGTGAAATTTAGATTTTTTTTACCAACTTTTTATTTTGTAAGATTTATAACACACTTATTTTAGCAAAACAAAATTTCAAAATCTAAAAGCGCGTTGATTTTAACTTTTTCTGGTGATATTTTTTTACACTCACCTCGATTGTGAAAATGTATTCCAATAAATATTTTTTTAAAAAAAGGTGAAATTTAAAGTTTTCACTGAATCTCCATTTTTCAAGGGTCGTAACACATGTTTTTTGGTCAAAATTGATAAAGTAAAAAAACATGTTGATTTAGCTTTTTTCCTACTTTTTTTTTCACCCAACTCAATTGTATACCTTCATCCTTGTGAATGGTGTAAAAAAAAGTAAAATTTAAAGTTTTTATCAAATTTTCATTTTTTATGGGCTATAACACATGTATTTTAGCCAAAAATGGCAAAATTTAAAAAAGCATTGATTTTGATTTTTTTTTAACTGGTTTTTACACCCACCCAATTGTAAACATGCATTCTAGTAAATATTGTCAAAAAAAAGTTAAAATTAAAATTGTGAATATTAATGCAAAATAACCATAAAATCACCAAAAATTGTTGACATTATCGATAGGGTAAAAATTTCACCTAACACAAAAACTCTTATGAAACCAATTCATATACAAGATGTGATTTATATATGAAACTGATAATTAATCACCTTTAAAATCATGATTTTAATTTTCTACCACTTTTATCTCATGTTGAAATCGCAATTAACTTACTGTTGCATATATGAAGTGGATTTTTTTATGTAACGACAAGTTAATCGCGATTTTAACGAGCAATAAAAGTAGCAGCAAATTAGAAGTTAAAATCACGATTTCAACGGTAATTAATTGTCCGTTTTATATATGAACCGCGTCTTATATATGAATTGTCCATTTCATATATGAATCACGTCTATATATGAATTATCTATTTTACATATGAACTGCGTGTTATATATGAATTGGTTTCACATATGTTTTTATGTTAATCTCAAGTGTGAAAATATGAGCTTTGAACCCTCAGCTTAGAAAAATTAATGCCTTAGTTAAATAGTTAATAAAGCTATTCACACTTATCATATTAATGAGTGTAATCGTATTTTGACCCCAACTTGTAATAGTTTTGCATCTAACAAGAACGACGAAGAGGAAAAGGATAAAGAAAATAGGGAAAAGAAAAGGAAAAATGAAGAGGTAAAGACTTTAAGTCCAAGAAAGGTGGTAGAGGGTACCAGCCTTAAATGGTGTCCTCAAGAACAATGAAAGTTAGCCTGTAGAATTGTAGAGGTTTGGGAGGACCCTCTACGATTTCCCAACTGAAGGAGACAATCAGACTCCACCTTCCCGAACTGGTTTGCATCTTAGAGACAAAACAGAGAAATCAGTTCGTAAAAATAGTTTGCAAGAAGCTGAATTTCAAAGATAGATGGGATACAATTGAACCTGTAGGAAAGAGGGGTGGAATATTACTGATGTGGAGTGAAAAAATCAGAATCCACCAAATTGTGAAGGCAGAAAGCTGGATGGAAGTGGAACTGGAAAATGTGGAGGAAAATATAAAGATATGGACTATTTTTGTATATGCTAGTAATAATGAGAGCAGAAGGAGAGAGCAATGGAGAGAACTTAAGTTAAGAAAGGATCACTGGGGTGATAATTGGATTGTGGGGGGAGATTTCAACGACATTGTGTGCAATGAATAGAAGCTAGGAGGCAGGAAAAGATTAGAAGGGAGCTTCAAGGGCTTCAGAAACATGATTTCACAATTGGGAATGAAAGAGGTACAGTATAAAGGGAGGAGGTGGACATGGGCTAACAACAGAGAATGAGAGGGTTTCATTGAATAGAGGTTAGATAGTTTGCCATCAGATGCTGATATTAGATATGGCTCCAAGTGCCCAATACAACAATAGGAGGTTCATTTTTTATAAAAGATGGATTGAAAAGGATGAGGTTGAGGAGATTGTCAGGAGAGCATAGAATAGTACAGTAAAGGGATTAGCTATGTATAAAGTCCAGCAAAAGATTAAACAGTGTAGACTAGCACTGATGCAGTGGAACCAAAAGAAGACTCACAATTCTGCAAAGGAGATACAGCTCCTAAAGATTTCAATGGAGAAACTGCAACAGGAAGGACCTACTAGGGATTGGAATACATTGAATTCTCTTAAACTCAACTTAGATGAAGCATACAGGCACGAGGAAAAATACTGGAGTCAGAGATCTAGAGCAAAATAGCTCCAAGAAGGGGACAGAAATACTAAATTTTTTCATGCATGTACAGTTCAAGCAAGAAAGAGGAAAAAAATGGTCAATTTGAAAAAAACAAAATGGAGATTTTTGTGAGTCAGATGAGGAGATATCAGAAGAAATAGCTGCTTATTATGGTCAACTGTTTGCTTCCTCTAATCCAGAGGAAGATAAGGAGATGCTCAGTGGAATCCCCAGAACAATATCTCACTCCATAAATCAGTCCCTCACCAAAGATGTGCAGAAAGATGAGATTAAGCGAGCCCTGTTTGCTATGCACCCAAAAAAAGCTCTTTTGTCGTATGACAGCTCTTTTTTTTCAAAATTTCTAGTCTATTGTTGAAAATGATCTTTGTAAAGCTGTCCATAGTTTCTTTCAAACAGGACATATGTTAAAGGCTTTTAACCATACTCTGATGTCCCTCATTCCTAAAACAAAGGATCCAACAGAAATCTCACACTATAGACCAATTAGTTTATGCAATGTCATTTACAAAATTATATCAAAGGTCATAGCTGAGAGATTAAAATTGGTTTTGCCAAAATGTATTAGTGCTTGTCAATCAGCTTTCATCCCTGGTGGGCAAATTCTCAATAATGTTATCATTGCCCATGAGTTTATACATCACCTCAATGATTCAAGACATGGGAATGAACACTTTATGGCTATTAAGTTAGATATGTCTAAAGCATATGATCGAGTGGAGTGGCCTTTTTAGGAAGAATAATGCGATGCATGGGTTTGACTCTAAATTTGTTGGCTGGATTATGAATTGCATGAGTACAACATCCTTTGCTTTTAATGTGAATGGTAGGCCTTTTGGATATTTAAAACCAACCAGAGGTATTAGGCAAGGGGATGCTTTATCTCCATATCTGTTCTTATTGTGTTCTGAAGGCTTATTATATCTATTGAAACAGGTAGAAAATAGAGGAGGACTTACATGTTTGAAAATATGTAGACAAGGACCCTCTGTTACTCATCTTTTCTTTGCAGATAACTCTTTGCTTTTCTGTAAAGCTGAATCTAACTAGGTGGAATGTATCAAGGTATGTTTGGAGAGGTATGGAAGGGCCTCAGGACAGAGAATAAACTTTGAAAAGTCAGCAGCCTTCTTCAGCAAAAACACCCCAGAAGAAATCAGAAGGCAGAGGTGTATGGATTTAGGGGGAGTCAGGGAACAGAGAAATGGAAAGTATCTAGGCTTACCAATGGTGATTGGGAAGTCTAAAAACCAAGCCTTCAATTTTTTAACTAAACAAGTGATTGAAAGAATATGGAACTGGAAAAATACGTTTTTGTCTCCATCTGGGAAAGAGACCCTGATTAAGTCTGTGGTTATGGCGTTACCTGTATACACTATGTCTTGCTACAAATTGACTGGTGCACTATGCAAACTCATAACAAGAGAAATGTCAAAATTCTGGTGGGAAGGAGGAAAGGAGAAGAAGATCGCTTGGGTATCCTGGGAAAAAATGGCAAAAGAGAGAGAGGAGGGGGGTTGGGTTTTAAAGATCTGCAGGCTTTTAACGATGCTTTGTTGGCAAAACAGTTATGGCGAGTCCTTACAAAGCCTAATCTACTGATATGTAAAGTGATGAAAATGAAATACTTTCCAAACACTTGGAATACAGAGATTATCAACCAGCTTTTCAATCCCCAAGAAGCTGAAATGATTCAAGAAATACCTATCAACAAGGTGGGCACTAGAGACAAATTGATTTGGCAGTTTGCATAAGATGGGATATATATTGTAAGCTCTGGCTATGAATGGTCAATGAAATGGAAGGAATCGAATGTGCAAAAAGCAAGCACTAGCCGAGGAAGGGAGGTAACAGCAAACATGTGGAAGAAGTTGTGGGGTTTGAATATATCTTCAACAAAAGCTCTATCATTTCCGAAACAAATTTTAAAGAAAAAGGACAAAATTTCAGTGTAATGTGTGTGTGTTGAGAAGAAAACTTAAACCTAAAAGCAATTACGAAGATCTTCTAGCTAACGAAAAGCTAGACAAATCCAAGAAAGTGTTGATTGATTAATAACTACCAATTCATTAATTGAATTAATTGTCAACTATCAGTATCAAATATTCATATGATAATATAACTTTTTATTCTATGTAGTATATATATATGACTCTTAAGTTTTGATAATTAATTACTAATTCATTAGGCGAGTTGATTGTTATTAACGACTTAATATTTACTCAAACAATTCAAAAGTGCTTAGCATTTTGCACAATATCATTTCGTCCTCTCCTTCCAATATATTTGTCTATCTTATTTGTCCAACACAGCAAAACGACATCGTTTTACTAAAACGGGACTAATTATAATTAGAGATAATATATAATTATAAATTTAATTTATTGATATTTATATTTTTAGTGAGAGAACGTCATTTTAACTATTAGACGCAAGAAGACATGATCATTTTAAATAGAGGATCCGATACGATTTTTCACCACACAGAAACAAGAAGGATGTAATGTTGGCCTTTTATTTATCGCAATCATTTTTGAAATCCCCATATATCCTCCAAGCAGCCCATTTCCCATTGTCCCTTTTGGACAATAGAGCAAAAGCACATATTCCCAAGACAGACCATTATCTCAGTTTTTCTTTCAAGACAAATTTCAGCAGGCTATAATAAGAAGCTGGACATGATGATTAACCCTTTGATCCTATATTGATGATCATTTGTCGTGAGGCCAATATGAGCACAAAAAAGTTTGTTATATATCAATCAAATGTAATCTTGCATCCGATACTGCACCTGAATAGGAAAATATTTTCAACGGTCAATCATTCAACTCTTTGTAGTTCTTTTAATACATTTATCTTCTAAAAAAATGTTAATAATAATTGAAAGGTTGTGAGTTTACGTAATAAAAGTGGTAGAAGATTGTGATATCATCATTTGGATTACAAAAGATGTATATAATTAGATTGCAACAAGATGCCCGACAATTCTCCATCATATGTACATCTTATATGCACTAGAAAATTCAGTTCCCTACGTAGAAGAAATATAAAATTACTCCTCCGAAAAACATTTCAATGAAATAGCTTGTAGACAAAAAATTTAGCATTAATGAAGTTACATTGATTGATTGCAGCTATTTCTATTTGACATTAGTATGTACACTTCTTTAGGTTAAACTAAAGAGAATCTTACCTTATATACCATAAGAATGGTTGACACACATTTATATTTAAAATTAAGATAAATCTAATAAATAAGTAGTTTTGAATTTAAAGTTTACCCTAATACTAGGGTATTAATCCTCTACTGATAGTCAATTTATAGGAGAGCCAGATTAGATATTGGCACCCATTTAAATTTAATACCAGAGCAAATTTAGGTACTAGCCATTATAGTCAAGTTGGTTGATTGATTGTAGATATGAACTCTTGAAGTTTGGATTTTGGAGAAGCAACGCAATCCCATGATGAGCATATCATTTAGCAATGAGTACTTGATGATGACTTCTTGAAAGAGATATGACAAATTATTACTAGCATGCAGTTTGCATCAACGTATCCCTTGGAAATAATGCAAGCTATAGCACATACTGTAACGGCAAACAAAGATTCTCTACTTTAATATGGCTGCTCTCTTTACAAATATTGTCATCTCATGTCATGTCAAGGTTGCTAAAATTATTGCACAATAATGCCACAAATGAAAATGACAAAAATGAAAATGACAATTATAGCCAACTTTGTGTAGTAAAGTTAGTGACCAACTCAAACCTTAGCGCTTAATTGGAGATAGGTCATGAAATGAAATTCCATAGCTTAATTCAAAAAAAAAAAAAAATCAGAAAAAGTGGTGTTATGCACACCTATGATATGTAAGATGGGTTCTATCCTTCTAATATCCCACCAACCTAATTGGGTCTACCAGAGTCATTGGCAACTATTTAGTTAAGTTTTGGAGCATTGAAAAATAATAATAATAAACCAAGAAGGTGACATGAAGTGAAAAGGGAAAGGAAAGCAACAAGAATTAATGGTTTGCAATATTAGTATAATCCTGCAGCATTTAACAAAAAGGCCAACATAAAGTTCAAATCCCCCAAAGAGGCAAAGACTTGCTTGCTCATTTGTGGATTAAATTAATCAATTGCGCCAGGAAACATATGATGTAGAAACATACATTTATGTAATTGTAATGTACCTTGGCACTCAAATGCAAATCCCTCACCATTTGTCATGGCTCACTTGTGTTGTTTCTTCAATATTCTCCCTACACATTTTTATGTAACTTCGCACTCAAAAATACAGAACAGTTTAATACTAATTAAGATAAAGGCGGATGGATGCCTCTCACCATTCGTAGCTTAATTGTTACTGCCATTAATTGCCAATCAAGAATTCTTCTGGTAAAACAATCAAAAAAAACTCATCAAAGTAAAATTTTCAATTCCCTCTACATCATCATCATCATTATCCTGTAATTTTGCTTCTCAATTCAAAACAAAGCCTAACATAGCAACAATCTGACAGAAAGGAAACATTATGCGACCGTCATACCCAAAAAAAATGGCAAAGCTGGACAAACAAATAAGGCAAGATGAATCCAACACTACAAATAATATTATCTTAGTTGTCAACTTTCATAAAATATACTGCTACCAAAAAGGTAATATTTGGAAGGTCTCTCTCACAAATCTAGCTGCCTCCTTTCAAGATTCCAAAACCAATCATACAATAATTTTAAAGCATAATGATTATTCAAAAAATGCACGTCAACTTACTACATCTAGTTCTCCATATCTCTAATAAATAAGTCTCATCCTCCTTATCCACATGCTTAACCAACTATTCCTAATGAATTTGAGATTCACAGGCTCCTTGTCTCCAACCATTTCTAAGAAGCTAAATTCATCAAATTGAAAGACAACAAAATCCAAGTGAATAAGCAAAGATCCACAACATGAAAGAAACTATACTTGTAAACAAAATTTTGCATCTTTTGTTGCACAACTTTCAAAAGAACATTGATGATTTTGTTGCACAACTTTCAACTATCTAGCCTACTCCCTGCTGCAATTCACATCGAAAATGGGAGAAAAGGCTTAGTATTGTGATTCATCTGTGTAAGAGCAAAATAAAAGAATTCCAGGAATTTAAACAAAAGTGTTTCCTATTTTGATTAGGAAAGTTCTTATTATTAAATAAAGCATAAAATAAAGTATAATTTTAAAATATTTATTATTAAGAACGTCAAAATAATTTTTTATAGTTGACAGGCATAATTTGCAGAGTTAAATTATTATGATGAATGGGGAAAATGAATGTATTCCCCAAAAATCATCTCAAATATGTTTCTATGATTTTGTACGAAGTTCTAAGGTTGTACCCACCAGTGATTGATCTGACCAAAATTGTTCATAAAGATACCAAATTAGGACCATACATTATCCCAGCAGGGACACAAGTCATGATGCCAACAGAGAGAAAAGCATTTGCAATGGAATTCAATCCAGAAAGATTTGCTGATGGGGTTGCCAATGCGACCAAAAACAATGTCTCATATCTTCCATTCAGCTGGGGACCTCGAGTTTGCCTAGGACAAAATTTTGCACTATTGCAAGCTAAACTGGGATTGGCAATGATTTTGCAACGTTTTACCATCCTATGCTCATGCTCCTTACACAGTCCTCACTCTTCAACCTCAACTTGGTTCTCATGTGATCTACCGCAAACTCGAGTGAAAGTTCGGAGGAAAATAAAAAACAAATCAAATCAAAATCGTGATCAGGGATTAATGTCTTGTGAAGTAATTTGGGGGTAATTTTATCAAATGCACTTAAAATAAATAATTAATGGTGAGTATTATCAAGTTATATTTTAAAGGTTAGCGATCTTTTTCAATAATGTAAGTTTGTTTTAATTAAGTGTATTTGGTAATAAAATTGTGTTTTGCCATGATATTTAAAAAAAAAAAACAATATATAAACATTTATTCCACTAAGTACATTCGACTATATGGATCACATTTCGTTACTACTTATTCTAATTTGATTTATATTATAGAGTTTGACAAAATTTTCAAGTCAAGTGCTAATCTATCCCAACATTTCTCCTTTTGTCCGGTATAGAATCGACTATTTATATACTACTCATAGACAAACAGAATCTTTATAACTAGGCGGAGTTTCTCTTCCTCCAAAAAAATGAGAAGAAAAGGTAAACTCTTTTTGCCATGAAACATGATGTCAACTCTTTTTCCATGAAACTTGAGATGTCTTCTGCTACATATATATTTACATTTAGAAAACTCCAAAATCAGGGATAGCTCTATTCAAATGTATTCTTCTTTCATCCATATCTCATGTGCCAAAGTTAAAAAAAATCTGGAATCTAATCTAATTGTGCAGTTCGGCCTAAATATTAATATCAATCATTACTCTTTTGATCTGTATAGTTAAACAAATTAAAGACACGTACGATTGAAATAAGGCTGCCTATGCAGTATGAACAAGGCTATCATCAGCAAAATTTGGCAAAGTTGCCATTAGCAGCTGCAAGTGTACCCCTGTCTGCATATGCCAAATGCATAAAGCTAAAACAATGGTTTTCCTATCTTCCTATTGTAGTGAACTGCAAAACTAATTGTCCCTGGAATCTTATCAAAATGCCGGGCTAAACTGAAGACTACAAACACAAGTATATCCAAGCATCCTTTGATGTAGCCGCCAATGCAAAATCTTATGACCACACGTCAACTTAATGCCATATTTTTATTTTTTTTTGTCAAAATCCTCAATGGAAAAAGCTGGAATTTAATTTCAATCCTCTTGGATTGGAATATATCATTATTCTAATGCACTTCTGTTTGTTTTCATTGTAAAAATATACCATTCTTACTTGTGGGCTTTCGCCAGTTCTGCTATATATATAAAAATATACCTGCGTACATCCCAGTAAATTCAGAAGAAAATTAAGGCGAAATGGGAACTATAGACGTTTCGCCTAGCAAGGCTCATGTTCTTGCTTTTCCATTCCCAGCTAAAGGTCACATAAATCCCTTGTTGCATCTCTGCAACCGCTTGGTTTCCAAAGGATTCAGGGTCACATTGATAGCAACAACTTCTACGTTCAAATCTGTGAAAACCAAAGCCATTAGTGGCATAAAAATTGAGTGCATTGAGGATGGTTGGGACGGTTTTGAAACAGAGGATGTTGCTGTCTATTTTATGCAGCTCAGGACTGCTGCTTCCAAAGGCTTAAGAGAGCTTGTTGAGAAATACAAAAGAATTGATTATTGTCAGCCTGGAATTGTGATCTATGATTCAATAATGCCATGGGTTTTGGATGTAGTTCATCCCATGGGAGTCAAGGGAGCTCCTTTTTTCACACAATCTTGCGCTGTTTGTGCTGTTTACTATCAT